>CAIIXF020000004.1:4781024-6075972 GCA_903813345.2 Owenia fusiformis | reverse complement strand
CATATTGAAATCCTTTCGTCCTCGACATTTCCCTCTATAAGTCAAAACATTTAAGGCGAATAACTCTGATATCGTATATGTATTAACAATGGGATAGGAGTATCATAAAACACGAATCAATTGATATTTTAGGTGAAATAAATATACGTGTTGCTGTGCTTGAAAAAAGGGGAATGGCGTAAATTAGCCCTATTTTAATGAATTTTGAAAACCTTTCGTCCTCCACTTTTCCACATACAACAGAAAACACATACTTTTGCGAACAAAATCAACTATTTATTAATGAACTAGAGTTTAAGAGCAAAATAATCATTTATGATTTATTAAAAATTGATCTCGTATATTTTGTTTAATGTACACCTGAAAAGTTGAAGGTAACAAAAAATGAGCAAAAAAGGTCGCTGTCAACAGATTCTATTTTTCAAACTCTATGACGTCACAATATGGGACGCTTACTAAAATTCATCCTTTGAAATAAAACTTCCATCTACCTTTATCAAGACGAAAAATAAGTATAATAGTCATATATTGTTTGAGTGATGAGCGTTTAAAGACGAAAAATAATTCAAAATGTAACGTGTAAACATGGGATATTTTCCAGATGTTTTGGTAAAAAACTCTTTTTTAAAAACGAACGCGCAAAAAATGTGAACGCAGTGTAGTTGATCTAAAATCTTCGTCGAAACAGCTTTAAAATGATATATAACTTTAATTAGAATATTATCTTATAATCCGGGGAATCAAAGTTACATTCACGCGATACCCTTAAAAAACAAATGCGCCACCTTTTGCGACACGTCATTGAACAAAAAGAATATTACGAAAATGTTAAATATAAATATCTTGTCATTTGAAAAAGGTGGAAAAGGTTATATCTACCCTAAACCCACTCAAGTATGAGATACACCAGTTATGCACGGTCGGTTTGGATAAATGGAATATCCCTTGGGATATACAATACATCTTCCCTCGGTCCCTTCGGTCCCTCGGGAAGATATATTGTATATCCCTCGGGATATTCCCTGTATCCAAAACCTCCCAGTGCATAACCCCTATATATAACAGTTATATAGCAGTATGCCCCGTTAATAATCAAAGATTTGAACAGGAAAATCCGGCTACGGACATGAATACAAAACTGGACATGAATATTTTAGAATAATTCCATGGTTGGTTGCAAAGCTTTGGCCAATTGAACAATGTGATTGGTATGGGATAAACAGATCATCCTGTAGTCGGTTCAGGATATTGGGATTATTCCTTGGCCAATATAATATATCTACCCTTGGGACCTACGGCCCTCGGGCAGATATAATATATAGGCCTTGTGATAATCCCAATATCCTGAACCGACTATAGGATAATCTCTATATGTACGATCGGTTTTGGATACAGGGTTTATCCTAAACCTCCCATTACATAACCCTTACAAAATTAGGATTGAAATATTTCCATGCTCTTATATGAAATCCTATTTCTTTTTACTTTTTATTTCTGTACTATCATATAAATATAGGAATGTTTTGAAATGTCTATGAAAGTTGATTAGTCCCAAGAACATGTTATTTGAGCGAATAATTTGAAAAAGGTTCTTTGGATTATTCTGATAGATTCATCAATTTGATATGAAAAGTAATGTTAGGCAATAAGATGTATATTGCTTGCAGGATTTTGAGTAAATCAGAAAAAATAAACACATCCAAATATCAATCACAAGGGTCTGGACGTATCGCAGTGCGTATCGGCGCGTTTCGTTCAATCAGAATCAGATAAAATGGCAGATAATTTGATGTGCATCAAAATTGACAGTTTTATTGATTACTTTGGCATACATTGTGTATTTTCTTATTTTTTACAGTCGAATAATAGCTACTGTATGTTTAAATATATTTAAACATGTTTAGCTATGTGTTTGTAATCACTGCAAATTGGTATGTCATCCCTTTTTAAGCCCATAAAATGTAAACATTTCTCAGCAAATAAGATTGTGTTTTTTATTGAGTTTGTGTTTGTTTTCCTTGTACCCTTGCATGATTTTGGATTTTTCCAGGACGCAAAACAAAGAATCTACTTCTTGTGGCCTTAGCTTTATGTTACATTAAATATAATTTGTTGCTAATTTAAGGTGAACACATGCATTTTTCATTTCTTTTTCACCATTAACAATAACTCGACAAAATGATACATTTTGCGAAATCGTTAATCCGATGTAAATTCTTTGGATACCCTATGATTTTAAAGAAAATCAGTTTTATCTAACTAGAGATGATATTGATATCTGCACGAGAGAGCGAAGCGAACGAGTTCATATATCAATATCGTCGAGAAGATTAATATGATTTTCTGAAAAACTCATAGGATGTTCTAAATATCCTTCAATTAGTGTACTAAATGGGGGAAATCAACAAGAATTGGAGTATATCGTTACACAACCCTCCGCATATTGGTTTACTGGATTATATCGTGGCGATATCCTCTGGTTATATTCATTATGTCATGTAGCAAATTATTATTTTATTTTCCTGCTTGATAAAGAGTGAATGTCATTCACATCTAGTTCTACTAAATATGAGAATAACAGTCAATCCTCTGATATTTCTAGTAAATTCGTTGGAAAAGTGATTGCCGTGATTGAAAATACTGTTTAACACAAAACAGCAGTGGAATTTTGTAGATTTCTATAAAAAACTAAGGAATATACACCATACTTAGCTATGTATATCGAAGTTTACAAAACGGAAAATTGCATATAATAGTAATGCTTACAGGTCCGATTGCACCTGGTTGCACTAACATTTGTGTCATACTATTATTATTTGAAACACAAATTCGAAGAAGGCCTGTACTCCTTGGTTAATAACATTCAGAAGTGGATCTATAAAGGTTTTTAAATGTGTGCGCCATTGCTGCCGATTCATCTTATTTAGTGATGTACTGAACTACATGCATACGTATAATGTAACGTCAGTATAATATATAGAGATTATCCTATATGAGGTTCGGGATATTGGGATTATCCCGAGGCCAATATAATATATCTGTCCGAGGGCCTTAGGTCCAGAGGATTGATACATTATATTGCCCAAGGGATACTGCAAATATCCTGAACCGACTATATGATGATCTGTTAATCTCATACCATTTTTGGTCATTTGGTTGACATTGTTCATTGGCCAAATTTCAGAAAATTTCCACCCAACCGTGGAATAATTTTAGAATATTAATGTCAAGTTTTGATTTCTTGGCCGTGGCCGGTGTGAAAGAAATGATGGTCCCCCAGGGATTATGGTCCCTTTCATAACGGCCCTTACTGGCCCTAATTGCGTATAAGATAATGAGGGAAAGAGTTCTATTGAGGTCACCATATAAATCAATGGAGAGTAGGACCATAATTTGATAGGACCTCCTACCCTTTACACCGGTTTTCCCGTTCTTTCAGATATCCATCCACATTTATTACCTCGAATCTTTGATTATTAACAGGATACTCTCTCAGGAGCATCTGTGCTCACAATTCCTCCACCAGATATTGCAAAACCTCGAGAAAGAGTTGCCCATGTGCTGCTTTTCTCTGCTTTAACCCACAGATGACTCGGGACTGAACCATGCATGACGTGGACAGATGAGCGCATCTTTATGTGCAAGAAAGTGATAGCAATTTGGAGGGGTATTGGATGTATTCTTGCAAGAGTATGAGTATGAACACTTTACTGTCTATACCACACCTGTCACACCTTCTTCCAATAGCCCCAATGCCCGTTGTACTGACTTTTGCAATGTTTAAAACTTGGGTCCGAGCTGAATTTTGCCCCACTTTGCAATATCAACGATTATTCGGTCAGCCATGACTCCCTGTGAATGAATGATATTTCATTGCAAGGAGGAGTAATCCGGATTTTTCGTACATTGAATGAAAAGGATGCAATCAGCATTGGTTTTATGTTTTCTTCCAATATTGCATCGGGCTCCGTACACTGACTTTTGCGATTTTTATAACTTGGCCCAAAGCTAATTTTGGCGCACTTTGCAAATGGAATGATTACTCGCCCAACTATGACCAAATATCAATGAATGATATATCATTGTAAAGAGGAGACATATGGCTTTAACAGTGCATTGAATGAAATCAATGCTGTTATCACTGGTTTTGTGCTTTTCCGAGATAACGATCTGTTGCGTTTTTTTTGATACGCATGTATATTTATGTTTTTAAAATGCATGTACAAATATTCCGTTGCGTTTTGTCTCATACGTATAGAACTTAATTAATGTTATTGTCATTCACCATTTATCAATTTTGATTTTGTTCAAAACGTTTTGCTACCTACATGCAATGATTTCATTATGATGTCACTTAGGTTGCAAAATACTTTGATATGCTAAAACACTGAAGTGGCACATTAGATATGGCATTTTATTATTGAAAATTTTGTTTCATTTGTTCAATCTTTGCATTGGTGTTAAAAGTGTTAACAATTTATACGTTGATGTATCGTGATAATAGGTTGTTTAAGCTTACGATGTTTTTTACAACCTAAACGTGAACGGGAAATATTAAACGATGCATTTGTTTTGGCGATTGGTCATACGTATAGGTTGACGTTTAGATTTTATTTGCAAGCTTAAACTCCCATATCTATTACGATTACGAACCAAATCATTTTGAATATTTCCGATTTTAAATCTGTTTCCATAATGGAATTCAAAACTGAGCTCCACATGTCCCGTGCTTTGATTCTAAACTGAGCTCCACATGTCCCGTGCTTCTTAATTTGCGCGTCTCATTGTATCTCACATGACATTTTTAGCTGGCTGAGCAAACCAGACAAGACAAGACAATCGGAAACACCGATCCATATGATGCTGAAATGCGACCTGTACTTCAACATGATGGAATTCCTCTCATCTTTTAAACACTTGGTTCCACATGACGCGCGAAATCATCAACTTAACATTAATTTTATTTTTACAGCAGTTTATTGTATTGCCGAGTTTTTGCAATTGGATGCTGCTATTTCCAGATAAGATCCCTGCTTCACATGAATCACATCCGTTCATTTTAGATTAGGGTAGTCTAACAGCCACTGGGTTGCTGCACAACTTTGTCATCGGTCATCTTCATGAGAGGGGGTTGGCATTAGGCCATCTGGCTCAGGGAATTATTGTATGGGAGTCAAATACGGGTGGGCGGTTGGGAAAGTCCGTAATATTTTTAGTACTTTTTATGATGGCCTAAACATACGTATATGCGCCTCTTGCACTGGTAAAACTTATCATAATAACATAATCACGTGAGACTTTTTTAAAGAATTGATAGTTGATGATGAAAGAGAGTCGTAAATAACAATGATATTACATAATATTAAAAGAGTCGCACATGTACATGTTTAGTTGTCACAATAATAACAATAACAATGATATATGATATACATGTGCTCTGTAGAGTATCAATAATTATTATATCTATTACGTTGGCTACAATCGTGGCAGATTTGCAGAGTAGAATCGGGCTTCACTCCATTTTGGAGAGACACTTGCTCCTGATTTCAGCGGGACCTCCTCATGTTTTCAGCGGGGCCTCCTCATGTTTTCAGCGGGATCTTTAGTTTATTGCTCATGTTAGAAGCGGGGCCTTGAGGGATATGGTAAAATGGAAATATATAAATTTCGGCGAAGCTTTAGGAAGTGAAACTCAGAATACCTTTATTTCATATCACTATAAACATTTCAACTGAAGGGCAACGACCTTCTTCAGCTATAAAATATAGAAATATATAGATAAAGATTTAAGATGATACATTCTCTCTCCAATTATCAAATAACGAAATTCAGAACATCAGATCGTGATACTTGTTTTGCAGCAGTTGCTTTTTAGTATCACTGCCGTGTAATAATTGAATAAAATTAAATGAAAACGCTTTGTACAACATACAATTTAAGTAAACAAAAGATACCCCTTCATTTCTTTTAATTGCTCGCGATTTCAGCGGGAACTTGCTCGCGATTTCTAAATCATGGCGGGGCTTCAGATACTACCCGTGGCCATAGGCGTTCTACTATTCTGGATACAACTGACGAGTCGTATTTAAGTGAGGATCATTTTGAATTGACGCTCGGTATACATATATAATACTTTTGTTCTTTCATATCGGTAGCTCGTTGGCCTAATGGTTAGCGTGCCTGGCTTCCATAGTCTAGGTTAGTTGATCGAGACCCGTCCATGTCGAACTTTTTGATTTGCTTGTTGTCAAGATATAATAAGTAGGGCAAAATCCAGAAAAAGTAGATCAAAAATACTCCAATGGAGTATAAAATTGTCACCAGGATTCCGGAATGAGACGAATGTTAACTCGTGAAATCTCGGTAGATAAGGTAGGTCAGAAAATCCGGATTAATCCGAACAAGGTTCGGGAATTTCCGTCATAAGAAGTAGGTCAAAAATACTCCAATGGAGTATAAAATTGTCACCAGGATTCCGAAATACGACGAATCGAATCGGCAAACTTCGGTACAACCCAATTGAAAAATAAAACTAATTACCAACTTATTACCAACTAATTTACAACTAATTATCAACAATTCTGCTGGCAATTGGAATTAAAGTTAAGCGTTAATTAAATCAATGATAGTTATGGCCTAATTATCAGTAGCAAGTTCAACGTAAATTAACTTACAATAATGCTGATTTATGATTTTTAGTTGATAATTAAGATAAAAAATGTTTGAGGGTGATAGTAAGTGGTAAATTAAAACGTTTTTGTTCTGAAGTAGATTATTGGTTGATAGTTAACATATAGGATGATTATAATGATAATTAGTTGTAAATTAGGCCCATGATTTAGAAATACAAACCCCCTAAATTTAATTTCAAGATGGTGGAAAAAGAAAACATGTGAGAGATATTTCTCTCATAAAATTGAGAATAACAACGTGAACGGTGCATATTCTACCATGAAATTTGGTCAACATTATTATAAGGGTATGTAGAACATGAATACAATGTATGTTAAATCTTATTCACACTTCTGTCTGAAATGTTTATGAATTTAAAAATCTTTTTGAATCAGATCCTATAATATTAATCCTAGAATGCAATTTAGGTACTAACATGGGTTACCTATATTTCACAAGTAATCCAAATGTGCTCTTCTAAATAATGATTGTTAGATCAAAGACATTTCAAAACATATTTTTGATTATATCTGTTACGTCCTTATTATGTAACATTATAGTCTAATGTTTGTGTTCTGATTTTAGTTGTTGATGGCAATAATGATGTTTTCACATGCTTTTCATGAATCTTAAAAATTTGCAAAATAGAATAGCTTTAAAAAAGAGGGGGAGAAACCCCAGGGAAATCGTATGTCATCAATTGAATCATGGGGTTTTCCCTCCTCTTGCTGTGAAATTTCAATAGTTCAAGTTCAATGTTGTCTGTTCTGAAAGATCCTAATTAAGATGAATATTCCGTCACAAAATAGTTCAAGATGAAGCAAAAATCTCCGAGTGAAGGGAAGCAAAAAAAGAAGCGAGTCATTTTTGAGATGTCACAAATCTGACTTAAACCTAACTTTCAACTAATTATCAATAGTAAGTTAGGTGATAATTAGAGATTAACTAACATCAAACTTACAACTAACTTTCAACTAATTTACGTAAATAGCTCATTTGCATATTGATGGTAGTTAATCGTTAATTAAGTTGCAAATTAAGCGTTAATTAAGTTGATAATTAGCTCATTTGCATGTGAATTTTTACACCTAACTTTCAACTAATTATCAATAGTAAGTTAGGTGATAATTGGAGATGATTTTCCATAGGCTTTTTTCAATTGGGAATAATGAAGTGCATAAAAATCGTGAAACAGGTGTCAGGGGCTTCCCCTCATCTTTCCATAAATGGTTCCAAAAGCCTTATATGGATCTATCACGTGACATTCAAAATGACGTTCCTATATGGTTCTATGGGCCTTATATGGATCTTTCGAACACGTGACCAAATCAAAATCAAAATCAAAATTTTACCTTGACCATTGGATGGGATTTCATAGAAAATATCAAAGAAAACATATTCTCGTGATCCTTAAATCACTTAAATTCGATCATTTTATCTTCACCCCTTGATGGAATTTTATGAAAGAAGTTATGAAAACACATCATCATGTAAGGGTTTTCACCTAAATTAGCTCGTTTTATCTTGACCCTTCAATTGAATTTCATTGAAAAATGTTTCATGAAAAATATCATGTTATGATTTGTATTTAAATAAGACCGTTTCATTTAAATACTTGCTGGATAATATTTCATTAAAAAACGCACTTTAAAAATATTTCAGGATTTGCCTTAATTTATCAATGTAATGTAAGTATTAGATTGACTCTCAAATAGGGTTCTATTTTAACTTTTTTATTGAAATTAATACTAGGCAGGACTCACTCTCTAAATAGCTAATAAAAATTCAACCCTTGGATGTGATTTTTCGTTGAAAAAAAATATGACAAGTCCAGAATCAAATGATTTGTGCTTTAATGATGGCCTTATTGCTGTCCAAATGGACTCTCCGTAACAACATCTTTGCATTTGGAAAGATTTTAGTCTTGTGGGGCCAGGTCTTGGGAATAGTGAGCATGGGGTAGTTGTGTGGCCATGGAATAGTCTTAATCTACTGTATCTTTGGTAATGTTGGCTCATGTGGAGGTGGACCATTGTCATCATGCCAGTAAAATCCCCCTTCAACAACATCTGACTGGATTGAAACTATGATTGAATAATGAGCATCATTATGACAGGTATACCCTTGATATCTTTGTGTCGATGACTTATAAATGAGACAATGGAGCGTAGTTACCATTGTGATAATACATAAAACAAATTATTCAGTCTTACATAAAAATAATGTTAGGTCATTTGGAGGAATACAGCATGTAAAGAACTCTACAAACCATCTTTCAAAGCTGCTAACAAAAGGGTGCCCCACCAACCCAAAACAATCATCACCATAGCAACAGCCATAACAATACTATTGACACTAAGCCATTGCCCCTGGTCTTCTTTAATAGCTTAATATTTTCTACATCATCTGTTTCAATGTGATTGAATGAAGTATGAATAAATGAGAGCAGTTGGTTACTTACTTTCTGATCGGGCCTCGTACAGTGTGTCTCAAAAAAATGTTACACTTACAAAAAGTTCAATATCTTTCATAATTTTGACTTTTCCCCTAAAACATACTTTTGATACCAAAAGACAAATCTTTCTCGAATAATTTGACACCCACAGGACAGCTTTTAGTGCCCCATGGTAAAATCTGACTTGCGCCAACTTCTAAGTGATTGGATGGACCAAATGATGAAAGAGAAAGTTTCTTTAGTCATTTTGTAATTTTCCTATTTGTCTTACCTATGATCATTGGGTCAATCCACATAAACATGTGGTCCCCTCAACATGTCCCCCATAGCAAAACTGAGGTACCCATACCCATGCGCACATGCATTGTAATATCACACTGATTCCCTCAATTATTTTTGCAGGACCTCATTTAGGTCAGTTTGTGATGCTGTAAAGCGCTTTCAGAGTTCCTTCAAAAAATCGAGGGTGTAAAGTGGGATGACCCTGTGGACCAATCCATTGGGTAATTCAATGCTTTCTTCTGATTTCCAAAGAGTTCTACCAAACGATCTGCCAAAGACCTTTTCACCATCCTGTTGCCATCATACGTAACAAAATTGAACACTCTGACAATGAAATCTTACATATATTTCTATCCAGGAAGGAAACAACTGGATCATTGATCATAGCAAGATATCACTGTCCACAGCATTCACACCAAAAAAGAATCGATCACCACATGTCTAACCACTGAGAAATTGGCGCAAATCAGGTTTCACATGCGTCTATGAAGTCTTTCATGTGCAGCCAATCTTTGACGGATTTGAATCTTATGGTATGGATTTATTTGAGAAAGACTTGTCTTTTGGTATCTAAGTATATTTTAGGGGAAAAGTCAAAATCATGAAAGATATTGAACTTTTTGTACGTGTAACATTTTTTGAGACACACCGTATTTAAAGCCCCCGATAAATCGGGCTACGTATACCGCCGTGTTTACATTAGGGGATTAGAAGAGTTTATTTTTACTTTAGGTATGCAAGCAATATCAATATTTGGCCTTCATGCATGTACTTGTGTGTACAATCAGCATGCCCTTCAATAGTATATAAGCCAGGCTATTCAAGTACAACATAATGTACACTATTTATGTGTGTACAACATGGGAATACAATTCCCTGGGAAACAAAACACAAATACTTTTTATATGTTCAAAATGAGCCATTTGATTGATGCATACACTTAATACCTTAATATATAAACATCTACAAAGTATATCTAATAGTCATTTTCAATTCCAATGGTGAAACTTGCCTGGTTACGATTATATGGGAAATCAACACGGGACGATAGTTGTTCACCTTCCTGCCTTACCTCTGAAGCCTGTACCCTGGAATCTCTTTATATAGGTTAGCGAGAGCGCTGCGCCTGCGCAGTTTTAAACTTTGGCGCACACTTTAAACAATCACAAAGTTTCTTTGCCAGTCTGTCTCATTGTGTCAACTATTATTATGAAACTACCAGCAGATTACATTGTGATCCTAAATGATTCCATGTGTCTTAAACATTCGATTTCAGCTAAACAAAGTAGATATTAATACCAAACATTTTGCAATGCAATATCTAATGAAAGCCTGATTGTAATTGGACATCATATCCATTCTACAGATTCTGATAAGAGGTGTAGACCAGACTTGGTACTTTGATGAACAAACAAAATGCAACCTCAATTTTAAAATGTATGTTTACTCCTGTGTCTTCACATTGATTGATCAATACAATAAACATGAGTACCTATACCTAGATACCATCCAAAAAGGTGCATTCACCCCAAATAATCTGCCAAACCAGGGGTTTAAGCAGGATATCAATAAATATGGAATAACGTCCAGTTGAATCAAAAACAGCTCAATAAGTATAGTTCTTAAAAAGTTGGATGAGGTAGTAGACTCACCTGCTTCATGTCTGACTTCACGCCGTTTTACAACAGTATCTCTAAAATTAATTGCTACAATGAATTGTTTGTTGTAGATTAATTCTGCCTCTGCTGTGAGTTTTAATGCAGTAAGCCGATGGGAAAACTCTGCAGGCGATGAATTTGGTAACTATGTTTCATATCCAATGCATAATCCTGAGACAGGAGATTTGACAGATAGGGGAGTATGCCTACAGTACAAATGTCCTGGTTCGATACTTGCTATCGCGGACAGACCACCACAGATATACAGGGACATATCGACTCACGTCACTACCATGATTGCACCAGCAACATCATGTAGGTAAGAATAGATGACTACATCAAATATAGGATTGAAATCAACAGTTCAAAGAACCAAATACTAGAGAGACCATTCCAAAGTGTATGCATCACCATCCATTTATGTAGTGAGTGTTTCGAACCATACACACTATCGAGTGAGTGTAACACCTACCCTAAAGTGACTATGTAGTTGTGTGACAACTCTTTGAGACCTAAGTCGATATGTTTCGTCACTCACAAAACACCAGCTTCCTACCCCAATCGATTCTGATATGCATTTGCTATGTTCTCCCTTGGTGCCACGGGTTTCGGCAATGTCTCAAGGTGTTTAATAGTCTTTTGAGTCGTTATAATTTCAAAATGTCCGCCATCATCTTCGGAATTCATTCTAAATCAGATTTACGAACGTTGCCGGAGTGAATGAAAATCCAGGTTCTTTGAAAGGAAATTGCGACATGTATAGTACAGTTGCAGCATTGCTTTGCTGATTCACTAGTTGACGCAGCCAACCTCTTTTTGGCACATGAACAAAGCTCCATTTTCCATCAAACTTGGTCCAGCTACTACTTGATGAATATCCTTCAAATAGTATCCATATGGCATTGGCAACAGTGAAAATGAGGGCAAAATATACCCAAACTTAGCATGAAGGCACTAATTTTCTGGGACATACACTTTTTCCTAAACTTTGATATCATCAAAAATAACACAAAAGACTAAGAGTCTCCAAGCAAAATGAGTGCTATTACATTGCTTATGTTCACAGACACGAATAGTATAGACCCTATCAAACAAATAAAAAAGTACCGATAAACATATAAATATTGAATTAATTATAGAGCGACTGTAAATCCGAACATGGTGCCTTTTATAAGAGTGACACAGTTTGGCTTCACATGGACCGCCGCATTTGATGAGTCTAGTGGCAATGGGATAGCAGACGGTATATATTCAGACAGGGGTGAAGATGCGACTGTGCTTCGCTTCTGCAAAACTGGAAGCAAATCGATCACGGATGACATAATGATACCAGATACAGGTGCTGCAGTGGAATTCAACTGCATGTAGTACCTACAGCAGACAGGCCATTGTGTCGACTATGTATTTCCATACGTTCCCATCATATTGTAATTATATAGATTGAATTTCGAAATGATTGTGCCTCTAAACATCCATACACCTATCATGGATAGGTGTCCATGAATTTATGCACTTAATAAATGTTTACCGTTGTAAAAGGGTAGGAGGTCCTATCAAATTATGGTCCTACTCTCCATTGATTTATATGGTGACCTAACTACAACTCTTTCCCTTCTTATCCTAAAAACAATCAGGGCAAGTAAGGGCCGTTGGAAAAGGGGACCATAATCCATGGGGGACCATCATTTCTTTCACACCGGTGCATAATTCCGTATCTGTATCGACATTCCAAGATCGCAATTCAGGATGATCCAGTAGTATCAATATTAAAGCTACCGAACCGATTATCTTGAAACTTGGTACAGATGTTCCCTTAACATTACTGAGTAATAACACCCTTAAGATTAATGATTCAACGATGAATAAATCCTTCAGATTTCAGATAATTCAAAAGTATTGATGTGGGATAACGCGGATATCGATTTGGCAATGTTGTATTTTCATCGGCGGGGTTTTAAATAACTTATATCAAGTGTTTAATTGTTTCAAGCGTTTAATTGTTGCCAAAAGGTGTAAAAGATCACTATTTAAACCAGCAAATTGTTGTAAGTTTTTAGCAAAGTCAACATGTTGGCCTGCATAAGTATCTATTTGGCTATAGTATTCATTATGATACTATTAATAGTTTTTCACATACATGCCGATTTGAAATTATGAAACTGATGTAATTTATTCACTGATTTTAAAAAAATATAGACCATTCATCTGTTGTAAAATTTAGAATGCAAATTATGTTATATCTGTCTTTTGATTGGCTGGAATGTGACATGCCTAACTATATCTAAATATTAATGTTGTGTAATCCATGTTTCGTAACTATTTATTGAATACACAATTCAGGAGTTCATAAAACAAACTGATTATTCATATACAAAACTTGAGCTATAACTGCTTGGACTTTTTACAAAAGGGTTTCTCATATCCGTTGATTTCAAGGTAGAGATTTCCCTGCGCCCCGGTCTTACTGGCCATATAACCCATTGTGTTTGTCGCATTACTTTCACACCTACAACAGAAACAAAAATATCTAAAGCTTCACTTTGAAAATCTGGATCAAAAACTCATTCTACAAGATCGGACTATAGAATGCATTCAAATAACCCAGGGATCTCCGCACAATACGATTCACCAGGCCACCCGCCTGATTGAACATTTCCGGCGCCTAGTTGGCTATAGAATACATTAAAATAACCTAAGGACCAAGGAATGGAAAAGTGTTACATCTCATCTGTTCGTTATTAATTACAAAATGATCATAACTTGTTTTAATGAATCTATTTATAGTTGATTGTGAGTAACGTCACATCTTGTTTGAACATCACTTTGAGTTTTATTACAAAAGAATAGCGGAAGTCGATTTTCCTCTGGAATTTTCATTTCAACAAATTCATTTCAACAAATCAAGAACGAAAGAATTGTTTAGCGTTCCTAAATTCTATTGAAATTATGTTTAATTTATCGCTCATTTTTTACATCCCAACTATTTTCTTTGACATGTTTCATCCCCTGGATACAAATATTTCCCTTTTGGAAAGTCAGTTACTGTAAAATGTTTTTAAATGCTCTTGAAATTAGCCACATCATGATCCTGTATCTTAAAAGCGGTAAATAAAGGTGCATGTAGAAATGGTTTAATTTAGATTTTAATATTGATAAAATATTGAAATATCTTCGCTATAAATTTTCACATTTGGTATAGCTTACTTTTTGTTTACGAATTCTTCCCAGTTGTTACATTGTCTTGCTGTAAAGTCACAACTCTGGCGTATTGTTTCTGCGAACAACAACGGGCACAATGCGTGCGTCTCATCGCCGTTGTTTGGCCAAAAATCCACATGACCCCGAGGTTCAGCGGAAAGTCCCGAAGTGTGCAAAACGTCAACAAATTCTGCATCGGTTTTGTGGATGCTTTTCTTTGCGTCGCTGTTATCGAACCCAAGACCGCTAGGATCCAGACCTTTGAATGTAGATCATAAAGAATCATTCATTGTCAATTAAAGTATGTTTGTCTATATATTGCATTATACATGTGAACTAGCAAAATAGTTCTAAGCTCGGGAACAGAATGCTAGACATTAGTATTGTGATCTTATCCAAGGTTTAATCACTAGGGTGTTGCTGTCAATTGCCCTAACAAGATGAGAGAAAACCCAGAGCTCAGAAATTACCTTTGTTCGATTTTTGTTACATCTAGTTTCTAAATACCACACGTCGATGTGATATTATAATCGATGTTAACATATGCGGTACATCTTTCTTTGATTTTTACGTGAAAACAATCATTGGTAAATACGCCGAAAATGAACATTATATAATTCGAAGCGTTTCTACAAAATTCTGAATCCGCCATTTTTGTTTTCGTTAGCTCGACCAATCAGCGATTATGGCCATCTGTATATAAATTTCCATTGCTGTCATAGTCATTTGTGAACTCTGGGGTTTTCCCTCCTCTTATTTGTAACCGTGTATGGGTCGAACAAAAACAACAAAATTTATTGATAAAAAGATGGCGTAACATATGAATAGAGGTACCCACTCACATGTTATTCTCGCTATTTGTTGGGTGGTGTATTGTTTCCCTACAAATGCAGCAACTTGAGCACCAAGACTGAACCCTGCAATTATAAAATCATATATACTCCCCTCTAAATGTTTGGCAAGACCAGATTCCCTATTTGACCACATTAAGCCACAGATTGCAGAACTTTGAATAGAAAATACCTCTCAAGAAAGTGAAAGGTCAAGAGATATTTTCAATTTAAAATTCTGCCATTTGTGCATAAAGCCTAAGAAATAAGAAATAAAAAGACGACAGTATAATATAAAATGGAAAAATAATTCATGGTTTACATGTATAACGTTTAATTCTATATTTTTGGATTGATTGTGGTTTTGCTTGTATAATGTTTACGTGGCGTGGCCTCTTGTGTTTTTATCCTTCATTGGCGTATATTTTTCAAAATGAGATGTTTTTAACTCCCTAAATTATAAGAGCCTAGAGGTCATAAGTTTACTGCATAAAAAACTTGTTTATCTAAAATACTGGTGAACAAATGGTTTGTATATAAAATATGAACTGTTTTGCCATAAAATAAGGCAATAGGTCCTTTGGTTGACTTTTAATCACTGTAGATACGAGGGGTGATCCAAAGGTCTTGGACGCCTCGCTCTAACTTTGTTTTTTTTTAATGAAATGCACAAAACTTTCAAATAATAAAGATAATCATTTCAACAACTTGTTGCACAAGTTTCATCAAAGGGGCGCGAGAGTTGGGTTATTGGGTTGCGATATAAATGAAAACAACCCAATAAGTATATTAAAGATTAACCTTCCTGTTATCTCAAAATCTTCTTGGAACCCCACCATTGGATTAAATGAGAACTTTTGGGGTATTATACGAAGCAATCTTATAGTCAATAAAATGTTTTACAGGGTATTGTTGTTTTTGGGATGAAAAACATAGCAAAATGCATGAAAAACTCTCTCGATTCATTTTACAAACAACTCGCGGTCCTTTATTTTGGGTCCTTTTTTAACTGAGTTTTTTTTTAATATGTGAAGCCCGCTACCATACAAATCACGTCACACCGTTAACAGGGCAAACATTATTAAGGATTGTTTAATGAATGTATTTCATTCGTGAGTAAAGCGGCACAAAAATATGTTGTTGAAAAGTAAATATGTGAAGATGATGAATGTAGATGCACTCAGATTGCATGGAAAATACAATTCCTGGTTTTGGGTCATGTGTACCTGTATTTTTCATGTAACAGTTGTAACGTGATTTGCGTGTTTTAATTACAGTTGGCTTTTCTTCATGAAATTGATACACAAAGTAGTTAGGTTGTTCATCATGTAGTTTCAAGTAATTCTATCAAAAACAACAAAATTAAAGCAGGGCGTCCAGGACGTTTGGATCGCTCCTCGTATCTACAGTGATTAAAGTCACTGAATGTTTTAATATTCATTTAGCGTCCTGCGGTTGGTCTAACCTAGCTACAGTATTTTGACTTTGCAAAACACTTAAAATTACCTATAAAGTGAAGATCCTTCAGTTTCAACCCTCCATCTTGAATCATGTAGTCAAGGAAGCCTTTTATTGCCATGGCAACATCAGGGACCTCTTCGACTACTTGGAGATAATCGAGGTTTGACGACCAGTCGACCCAGTCAAGTCGAATAACGTTAACATCCTCCTGAAATGGTACAAAAATATAAAAGAACGAAAAATGAGTCTCAGCAACTCTTTTAAACAAAGCATTGACTTAGCAAAATGCTACGGAATCTGAGCACCTCATGCCATATGCAGGTCACAGAAGACATCGGCTAAAACAAATATTGACAACTTAGAATTGTGCCTAAGCAAAAGACGTTAAATTAAGGAAAAACGGGCCATTATCCAGGTTTTGCCAAATCGGGTTCCACTTTCTAAAAAATCCACAAAGGATTCACATTTGAGCAAAATGGTCCAAAACCACAAGTTTGAAAGTGGTCAGATAGATGGTGAAAAACTGTCGATTTGTAAAAATTTTTGGTCAGGAGGGTCGAGATTAAGCTGCTTTAATATTACTACATGTGACTCAAATATTGATTAATATTAATTGTGTTCAGAGTCCTACTTTTATCTAAAAAGTCACGGAGAACCTCAAAACGTTGATGACCTACGGCATAAGTATAATGCTGTAGTTAGATAGACGAGACATAACAACATACAAAATGTCACCACCTCCGTACCCTGCAGAAACTAGTAATAAACTACGAAGCTCTCTTTTAAGAAAATCGAACGAATGCTAAGAGTACTACTTCTGGCACAGACGCCGAATGGCAAATACCTACCGTCGAACCGGCTGAATACCGTCCACAAAAAAATTGGGTTGGAGACCATGACGATATGTCACCACTTGTGGTGATGACATGATTTAAGAGTAAATTGATAAGGAAATTGTAGACAAAATGTCGGTTGAAAGTCATCAGTTACATTTGATAACGTAATAAAATACATAGTCAATAAAGAAGAACATATTACGGGCTGTATCAGTTCATATAATGTACATTTTCAATTAGTGCCTGAATCATATAGCTAAACATAATATTTTTGGAGATTTCTGCAACCTTTCAACGAGTGCCTAAATATAACTAATGGTTTTCATAAGAAGTACTGACTCTGCACCTTTTCACAGTGCCTGAATCATAAGCTAAACATAACTAATACTTTTGAAGAAAACTGCACCTCTTCAATGAGTGTCTGGATCATATGGCTTAACATAACTTAATATATTTGAGAGAACTGAAAACTGTCTATACATGTGTATGTGTATGTGTATAGATTTTCAAAGAGTGCTTGGATCGTATTTATTATTTCTTAAGAACAACTGTCTCCGTACCTTTTCAATGGGTGCCTGGATCGTATTTATTATTTCTTAAGAACAACTGTCTCTGTATCTTTTCAATGGGTGCTTGGATCGTATTTACTATTTCTTAAGAACAACTGTCTCTGTATCTTTTCAATGGGTGCCTGGATCGTATTTATTATTTCTTAAGAACAATTACTGTCTCTGTATCTTTTCAATGGGTGCTTTGATCGTATTTATTATTTCTTAAGAACAACTGTCTCTGTATCTTTTCAATGGGTGCCTGGATCGTATTTATTATTTCTTAAGAACAACTGTCTCCGTACCTTTTCAATGGGTGCCTGGATCGTATTAATTATTTCTTTAGAACAACTGTCTCTGTACCTTTTCAATGGGTACCGAGATCGTATTAATCATTTCTTAAGAACAACTGTCTCGGTACCTTTTTACGCCTGGGTCGTATTAATTATTTCTTAAGAACAACTGTCTCTGTACCTTTTCAATGAGTCCCTGGGTCGTATTGATTATTTGTTAAGAACAACTGTCTCTGTACCTTTTCAATGAGTCCATGGGTCGTATTAATCATTTATTAATAACAACTGTCTCTGTACCTTTCCAATGAGTCCCTGGGTCGTATTAATTATTTCTTAAGAACAACTGTCTCTGTACATTTTCAATGGGTACCGAGATCGTATTAATTATTTCTTAAGAACAACTGTCTCTGTACCTTTTCAATGGATGCCTGGGTCGTATTAATTATTTCTTAAGAACAACTGTCTCTGTACATTTTCAATGGGTACCGATATCGTATTAATCATTTCTTAAGAACAACTGTCTCTGTACCTTTTCAATGGATGCCTGGGTCGTATTAATTATTTCTTAAGAACAACTGTCTCTGTACATTTTCAATGGGTACCGAGATCGTATTAATCATTTCTTAAGAACAGCTGTCTCTGTACCTTTTCAATGGATGCCTGGATCGTATTAATCATTTCTTAAGAACAACTGTCTCCGTACCTTTCCAATGGGTGCCTGGATCGCATTTGTTATTTCTTAAGAACAACTGTCTCTGTACCTTTTCAATGGGTGCCTGGATC
Source organism: Owenia fusiformis (assembly GCA_903813345.2). Lineage (NCBI taxonomy): Eukaryota > Metazoa > Annelida > Polychaeta > Sabellida > Oweniidae > Owenia > Owenia fusiformis. The sequence continues at coordinate 6,056,956 of CAIIXF020000004.1, read as the reverse complement.
GTATTAATCATTTCTTAAGAACAACTGCCTCTGTACCTTTTCAATGGGTGCCTGGCCATGGGTCGTCGTATTAATTATTTCTTAAGAACAACTGTCTCTGTATCTTTTCAATGGGTGCTTGGATCATATTAATTATTTCTTAAGAACAACTGTCTCTGTACCTTTTCAATGGGTGCCTGGATTGTATTAATCATTTCTTAAGAACAACTGCCTCTGTACCTTTTCAATGGGTGCCTGGCCATGGGTCGTCGTATTAATTATTTCTTAAGAACAACTGTCTCTGTATCTTTTCAATGGGTGCTTGGATCATATTAATTATTTCTTAAGAACAACTGTCTCTGTACCTTTTCAATGGGTGCCTGGATCGTATTAATCATTTCTTAAGAACAACTGCCTCTGTACCTTTTCAATGGGTGCCTGGCCATGGGTCGTCGTATTAATTATTTCTTAAGAACAACTGTCTCTGTATCTTTTCAATGGGTGCTTGGATCATATTAATTATTTCTTAAGAACAACTGCCTCTGTACCTTTTCAATGGGTGCCTGGCCATGGGTCGTCGTATTAATTATTTCTTAAGAACAACTGTCTCTGTATCTTTTCAATGGGTGCTTGGATCATATTAATCATTTCTTAAGAACAACTGTCTCCGTACCTTTCCAATGGGTGCCTGGATCGCATTTGTTATTTCTTAAGAACAACTGTCTCTGTACCTTTTCAATGGGTGCCTGGATCGTATTAATCATTTCTTAAGAACAACTGCCTCTGTACCTTTTCAATGGGTGCCTGGCCATGGGTCGTCGTATTAATTATTTCTTAAGAACAACTGTCTCTGTATCTTTTCAATGGGTGCTTGGATCATATTAATTATTTCTTAAGAACAACTGTCTCTGTACCTTTTCAATGAGCGCCTCAATCATGTCGTCGAATGTTGGCAAATCCCCGAACCAGCCATGAGTAACAAGTTTAGTCGGTACATTTGGGTTGTAGCTGGACTTCAGAAAACTGCTTTTATCAATCAATTCACCAGTGGGGGTTCGTCTGAAAATATATACAAATTTATTGGTAGATTTCTACATTTTGGTTGAAACTGGACTTCAGAAAACTGCTTTTATCAATCAATTCACCAGTGGGGGTTCGTCTGGAAATGTATACAAATTTATTGGTAGATTTCTACATTTGGGTTGAAACTGGACTTCAGAAAACTGCTTTTACCAATCAATACACCAGTAGGGGTTCCTCTGGAAATGTATACAAATTCATCGGTAGATTTCTAGCAAGTCCCCCTTGACCACTTACAGATATCAATACTTAGTACATTTATATAAGTCTCAGGTACCAGATAGAACGCCCGTGTTTAAAATTGCATAGTGTTCAACAGGGGAAGGGCTAATTAAGGACTCTGAGGAGTGCGGAAATAAACCCTTTGAATTGCCTATGGACTTCGAGACTGGATTTTATCTATCCCACATCATTTGAGACTGAATACTCTATCTTTTATGAGTACTAATATCTATAACTATTTTTGATGTTATTACTCGTTGCAAGATCCTGGGGAAATCGCTTATTTTACGCCATTTTTAATATTCATCCTTTTACCATTTCGCTGTACATTAGAGTTACATAACCTATTATATATCATTTTGAAGGGTAACCCCTCATCCTTTTGACTATAGCATTAAGATGTATTAGAAATCTAGCATAACGCAGCGTTCTACGGTTTTCTATGCGAGGAAACTGCAAATTAACGTTGTAATAATGTAACGTAATTCCTTGTAAAAATACCTTAAATCATGAATATTTCGGTAAAACGTTGAGCAAAATGCTTCAAAATTTGCTCCTACATTCACTGGACCATGTTAAATTATGACGTCATAACACATTGACGGTTACAATTCAAATATTTTGTATAGAACGCATTAGATTTCTTCGGGGAAAGTGTAAGATTTTTTGGCGTAAAACACATGGGGTAAGTTAACTGCTTCTAACTTTTTTATTACTAGACAAAAGAAAAAGATTTTTGATATGGACAATATTGTCCTGGCGAAATTAAAGAATATCTCCTCAAAATATATACTTATGGGCTTTTACCCTGCGTAAAGCCAGATACAAAAAGTGGTACAAGAATGTACAAGAGCACATTTTTACATTATTTTTGCGCATAGTCTATTTTGAGGGGTATTTTAATGGATTCAGATATAATATTTTTAAAATTTGACTTGATTTTCAAAATATTGTTCTTGCCAAATTAATGCCTGTGAATTTTCAATAAGATTAATAATTAGTAAAGCACCATACTTTAAAAATAAAAAAGTGGTACAAAAATGTACGTTCCCTATTTTACGACGTAAAGGAGATTCTTAGTCAGTCTTTTGTTAAGATCGTCCTGTTATTATCAGTCGTGTTATGACGTCATAAATGATATCCAAAACACTTAATGTTTATATCTTATGTTCAACTATACTAATTTGGCTGTATATTCACTTTACTACTTATTAAAGACGGAGTGACAATGAAATATTCTGTTATCATATACTGGTAATGCTTTATACGATTACAAAACAAAAATGCCTTAATTCGTCGTCAAGATATTCATCATGTTCAAGCGTTCCATATAAGGAATACACGACGCGGAACACATAATACATAGAGTTCCTTTAAAGCTTGTATTCCAAGGTTTCTAACGGTATATAGAATCCTAATACTTCAACACACTTACAATATCTTAAAAGCACAATTTGTTTTTACGTGTTGTTATTTTTGTAATTTTTGATAGTTCTCGGGTGTTACAGGGAGTTCCCCAGGATCTTGCGACGAGTATATGAGTATTGGCTATCAATTTTTCAATTTTTTCTTCAACATGTATTGTAATGACTTCAGTATGAATGAAATGTCCCTTGGTGTTCTGGTCCTGGATTGTGATATTGGTTCTCGATTGGAGGGTGGAGGGGGATGTTAGACATTGTTTCTTTTCACGTTAGATCATGGTTTTGGGACATATAGGGTCTACTTTTCTTATGACAGATTTACACTTACAGTTTGCTTTTCTTGTTGGGTTTCCTTAAAGTTTTTAGTCACCCTTTCCTTTTGGCATTTGTGCTTATTTATCCCATACTTGGACGTGTTACGGGTACATAAAGCCGGTGTAAAAGGGTAGGAGGCAGATATAATAGCTTTACGTCCCGCTCTAAGCGGGCAGATATAGTATATCTGCCCGCTACGTCATAATCGCTGTTCCCGTATTGGTTCTTTTTTGTAACGTTCGCATACTGTAAACGACAATGGAGAAAAACGCAGACAATCGCGATCTGTTTGATGCTTTAAAGAAGGGAAGGAGCAATATGCCCCGTTAATAATCAAATATTTGAACGGGAAATTCCGGCTACGGACAAGAATACAAAACTGGACATGAATATTTAAAAATAATTCCACGGTTGGTTGCAACAATTGAACAATGTGATTGGTATGGGATAAACAGATCATCCTATAGTCTGTTCAGGATATTCTCTATATATTCATTGCATATAGTGTCATTAAAACAGACTTCGTATAGCTAATTTCTACAGCTTATCATTGCTGTTAAGGGGCATAAGTTCCGTTTTCAAAGACTCTTACAAACAAACATAAAATATTACATTGAATTTTTTTGTAATACCCAGGGGCGGATCTTTGAAGCAACAAGGGGGCCCAAATTTCTGGTCTGAGAAAAAAATTGTTGGCCCCTTAAACCAAAAAGTGGGCCCAAATTTTGAAATTTTGAGGCCTATTTTCTTCAAAATTTCGCCTTAAATGGAAAAATAAGGTCTTAGAAGGCCCAGTAATGACCAAAAGGCTCACTTTTTTGGCCCTTAGGGTCTTTTTGGGGCCAATTTTTTCTGGGCCCACCCAAGCCCCCCCCCGATCCGCCAGTGATACCCCATCTTCATTCGCTCGGCCCGTTTAGAAAGCAGTGAAGATCGGGTGTTCAAAGATACCAAGAAAGTGATATTCACTAAAAGTTACCAATATAGTGATGTTCACTAAATCTGCATGATACTTCTCAGTATTTTCGTTTACTTTCCAAACTGAAGCGCTACACACAACTCTTGAACTGTCTTGTCGTCTGACTCATCATTTTTATCAGTATCCAATAACTATCCATGGTGAAATCAAGAGTCGGTTATACTAACCTTGTGTACAATTTGTAGGTAACAAGTCTGGCCCCTTCTTCAAACAGGAACCCTGGAGAACAATTTCAAATAGTAAAGCAAGATTATTCTGATTTAAAGATTTAAAGTAAATCCAAGGGTAATCAAATGCAACAGTGAAGCTTTTTTGGCCATAAAAATATGATTACTGACTTGATAGATGGCAGGTCAGAAGCTTGTTCATTTGGTACTTCCTGTCATTTCGAACGGCAATTTATAAACGGGTGTCGACTTTTGGCAATCAATCGAAGATACCTCAAGAAAAGCCGGAGATTGCCGAAGATTGCCGAAGCTTTTCTTTGCAAACGAAGTTGGCCGAGGGTACCACGAATGTGAAGAGGACGTCTCTAATTGGTCGAAAATATAGGCTCGGCATTCTCCGTCAGATTGAATCGGCAAAATTCGGTTGTAAGGCTTACCTTCGGTTGTATGGCTTACCTTCGGCTGCATGGCCCAACCTCGATTGATTGGAAAAGATGCTGTCCCATTTATAAACAATGCTTTATTAAAACAAAAATATGCTTTATGAATCAAACTAAATACAAGGTGCTGTTCTAATACGAAAGAAAATTCACTATCCATTTTATCGTCCGCAGGATGAAATTGTTGTCAGCTTGACGGAATGGAAGCGGCGGCATTATTTTTCTTATCTACACATTTCGGACACACCGCTTGAAAACTTGATTCCGGATTTTCATGAGGGGGACGTTTTCTTTGTGTGAAAACATAGAAATGATTTGTTCAATGGCATTCTAGGTAAATATTAAGGCCGCTATTTTTCCTGCTTCTAAAATACGATCTTTTCAACTTATTAACTTTCAACTTATTTCGACTTATTAAGTACCATGAGAAAATGACCTGTACTGTGAGAAGGTCAACCATCTCTTGGAAGCCCATGGTTCAACTGAAGGTCATAAGTATATGTAATATATCACTATAAAGTGTCCAAAGTTCTGCTTACCTTCACTGGCCCTAAGGGAACAAACGAGGAGTAAAACACCTAAAGTCAACATGCCCACGATGAGATCAGAATCAAATGTAAGAAACTGATCATCCATATGACCAAACAGATGGTCATAGATAAAGTTTTATCTATAAAATTGAACCATGTTATCTTAAGGGAGCTTTACTTGATATAAATTGTTTCAATAGAGAGATTTCGCAACTCACTTATAGCATGTATATAATTACTGTATAATATAACTTATGAAGCGTTTGATTACGTCATCGTTTATTGCGCAGCACTATGGGAGCTCTATACGTCCATAAGTGTGGTACTCTTTACTTCATTTTTATTTCATGAAATAAATTCATGTTTGAAAAGTGTGGTATTCTTACGTATTGACGACGATTCATGAGAGTATTTTGGAGGGGGTGTATGTTCGTACACACCCGCCATAATCTGGCAGTTAAAATACATTGGGGTATATGGGTTGCCACAATTATTATTGAGGGGAGTTTATTCATATCATAGAGATTTGCGTTTATGGGAAGCAATAAGTATAACATGTAATCTGAGCTTGCATCAATTTTCGCTAAAGGGCAGACAGTTTAGACCCCCCCCCCCTCCCCTTGCAAAAGCTGGCATCTGGTCTGTAGTTTTAAATCGTTATTCGGATGGTGGAGGAGGGTTTTTCAAAGCCAAAGTTATTATCGATACTTAAGAATTCCGAGTGCAAACCTGATTAATAGAATCATTCAAGTCGTGGTAACCAGGACGGGATACAGCGTCTACTTGAAAACTTAAAATATCAAAGTAAATAGTCCTTATGGTTGTGGTTATATTGGGTAACACTGACGAACATTACCTTTGATTGATAACAGTGAAAGTTAGACGAAGCAAATCTAAAGGCATTGCTTAGAAATGAAACTTTCAAAGTATATTGTGTTAACCATGTCAACTTAAACAGGGTTTTTAACCCAAAATAATTTCTTTCTAAAATTGAATTTCCAGGTCGTGAAATCCGAATTGAAAATTACTTATTATGGGCAATTTGTGCAAGGTTCCATTTTTGTTTTGGTTGTTGGCGCATGCGCATCGAATTCTCCAATTTAATTGGTTCAAATCATTAAAACGCATGCGCATCCAGGGACGGTCGTAGCCAGGATCAGAATTATGGTGAGGCAAGTTTTCAGCCGAAATATTTTACAAGAAAATGAACAATTCGGTTCTTCTCTCCAACCTCTTTTAAATATCTTTGATCAAGGGTAAATCATCATACCATTATCTTTCATTTCATGTTTTCATACAAAAAGTAGCTAGATTCCTACCCTAAATGTTTTTGTCTCATGCATAGCATAATTACGCGCATGTCTATGTCATTTTTCTGAAAACTTTGGCTGCCTTTGCCTCCTTCCGCATTAATGAAAACCCGAACCAAGCAAGTAAAAACAGAACCTCACGCAGATTGCCCAACTCAAACTACTCCACAACATGAATTCACATGTAAGCTTTCATAAGCGCATCTCTTTATATCAACACTTTCCCCCAAAAAATGCGTTCGGACTTCGGAGGCTGCATCAACACAGGATCCGATGAAGATGGTGATATTGTCATTCTAAAACTTAGCGATAAGTTGATCACCTGTACCAGAAGTCAAAAGAAAGATGGCAATAGTGAGCATTTGTTTAGAGAGCCTCCTCTCTGACAGATCTTTAATTTTTCAAGGTTTTGATCTTGTTCATTAATTTTCCTCGATTTATTTAATAATTGTTATTTAAAATAAAAGGTAAACTGCACTTTAATAAATTGCTAGAAAACTGTCCCAATCCCCGGGATGCAAATAGACCGAATGCAACCTCGTATCGTTAGCTGCTATAGCAAAGCCCGATCTCGAAGGATACATATATCTTTCGACGATATAAAGTGACCTGCTGGACTGCCTATTCAGATAATCACAACAGGAACTTGACATCATTTTCTTGAAGATGACAGATGCACCCATGTTCATGATAACAAAATATTCAATATTCAAGTTAGAATTGTCTGAAATTGTTTGCGATAACCTACCATATGTGCTCATTTGGGCCTCATATGGGCCTTTGTGGTCATTACTGGGGCTTTAAAGGCCTTATTTTTTAATTTAGGCCAAATTTTGAAGAAAATGGGCCTCAAATTAAAAAATTTGGGCTCACTTTTTGGTTTTAGGGACCCAATTTTTTTGGGCCCCCCTTGTTGGTTCCCAGATCCGCCCCTGTGGTAGGCTTTGCAACGTTGTATTAGCTCATATATCATCCATTTTCTCATATGTTTAGCATATTTCCCCTGGGCCTGTTAGCCAGCTTCAAGGAATTATATTGCAAGCAATTTGCGACTCTTGTGCATAATTTAATCTCAGAGGCTGAGAAAGTGAGCTAGCAGTACACGGATAACGAAGTCAGTAATCTCCGAATACCTCGCATAAAATCAGTTTAGAGTCGTGGATATCAAAACTGTAGGAGGGACCAAAGCAGTTGATGACTGATTTTCCCGAAAAAATATGGATACATAAATACTAGTGATAAATTAATAGCTGTACAGCTATGCTCATACGATACGGATTACCCACGATTCTACTACATATACGTTGTAGTTAGTAACGAAAAGGAGGCATTTAATGTACGGGAACGAATGTAATATCAGGTTCCCGAAATGCTGTGCCTGTTCTGCACAAGATAACATAAGACAACAACTGTGAATGTATGAAGTATACACACATGTGTATGAGCTTATTTCTTACTAAATCTAGCTACACATGTATAGTTAAGACAATTGGACAATCGAGAACTGCGATCGCCATTTTTTAAGAAGGAAACACCCCGGATGCAAACATCTTACAATCTAGCTACATGTGTATTACGAAAATGGAACTGCGTTTATAGCTAACATAATGAGACTATTTCTTAATTAAATCTACTAAGATAATATGGCTATTCCTTGGAAATAGAACACTTGGGAAATTGAACACTTCGTGAAACTGAACACCTCGTGAAGACCACACACATTCTAGACTATTCGAAGAGTATTAGCATGACGTCTTGGAGATAATTGGATTACGGTATATGATTGTCTTCCCAAAGCTGAAGGAATGTGAACCTGGTATATAGAGCTCTGTGGTTTAGTTTATATAGTTTATTATATTGTCACATGATACATATACATTAAAGATACAAAACTAAAAAACAGACTAATTAACACAAATAGCACCCTTCAATATAGTAACAAACATTCTAGATTTGATACAGTTCATGATAGGCAGTATTCCCTATATGAGTTTCGAAATAGACTATACAGCCTAGCCAGATTGGATAAATCAAGGGGAAGTGATTCTATAGTAGACACTAAAATGCTATCCAAGTGTCTTATTTGAAAACACAGGATTAAAGATTGGCGATGAAAGTATTGGATATAAATCATTTACGGATCATAAGATAACGGAAAATTGTGATTGACTATGAAACACAACAAGCAGTATTAAAACTATGATGATTCACAACCGAGAAGAGTACAAACTGACTTCTTAGAATCGTTGAGGTTTGCCTCCATTTTTAGATAAAAATAAGTGGAAGTGGTCCTCGATAAGATAAAAAAAATTAATTATTAAATGACTTGGAGAGTTTATGTTTATGTTTCTTTATTTCCTCCGTTTTATTGGAGAGCAAAACAATTTATACATGCATATCACATTACAAACATATATTACAGAAGAGTAAAGGGTTATTAATATTATGATTATCCTTTCAGGCTCCACGAAATTGCAACAATAGTATTCCCTCGCTATAACTGTAGGCTTAGAATACCCTTGAAACACTTTCCCCTTGGATGTAATTTAGAAGTCGGAACACATAACTGCGCATGGACATCACAGGGTGTGTATTCTCTGTACAATTCGTGGGACGGCGCATCTAAAACATTGTTTAAGTTTAATTTTGATGCTCTTGTGACTCTCGTGATCCTGATAATAGAAACGGAGAAACCGCCAAAATTATGCTGGCAATGTGTCTTAGGGGTCTTTTGCGCCAGAGGAGGCGAACTATTTTTATCGCCGCAACCTTTATGATAACAGTATCAGGATATTTCCTATTATTTAAACCTTCAATGAGAAACACTCAAATGCACAGGCGGGTGCTTTCGCAGGGACGACCGGCGTTCCTGGAGAATAAATCTAAAGTAGAAGTTAACCAAACGTGTGTTCATCCCCAAATGGATCCATTCGATCCGTCAATCTATCAATTTTACCACAAGGAATCGCCGCTTCAATGTGCTAGCGAACCGAACTGGATCAGCGTCTTAAATGGGACGGTGTTATTCGAAGACAGTGCCATAAAAAAGCACGGTCAGCTGACGTGTTCCCTCTGGCCCATGATTCGAGACGACGATTTTAACACTGTGTATGGAGCACCGATAATGAAGATAAAATCAGGATATAAATTGAAGTCAGATTTTTTCAAAATTGACTGCAATGCAAAGGATGGGGAAAAATATGTGAATTTACATTCCGGAATCTCATTCAATGCGAACCTCCATCGCCGTATCAAGAGAATGAAACAGCCTGAAAATAAACACCCCAAACTTGACGTTCTTATGTTTGGATTTGATTCTGTATCTCGCATGAGTTGGATACGCAATCTCCCGAAGTCTTACAAATACTTCACGGAAGTACTCAATGGGGTCGTTCTGGAGGGTTACAATATTGTCGGCGATGGCACACCACAAGCTTTACTCCCGATTCTGACGGGCAAAACCGAGCCCGAACTTCCGGAAGCGCGCCGTGGAAAACCCGGAGCAAAAACAGTTGATGGTCATCCGTGGATATGGAAACAATATAGGGAGAAAGGATATGTTACTCAGTGGGGAGAGGACGGCGGCTTTATTGGTACATTTCAGTATCGAATGCTCGGTTTTATCGATCCCCCAGTTGATCATTTTTACCGCCCGTTCGAACTGCTTGTCGGAAAACATGGGACTCCTAGCTTTTGTCTCGGCTCTCTCCCGAGGCATAAAAACATGCTGAATTGGATATCCGGCATGTATACCATGTATAAAGACAATCCAAAATTTATGTTTATGTTCCATTCTGAGTTTAGTCATGAGGCAATGAATGCACTGCAGAAAGCAGATGATGATCTCTACACGTGGTTAAAACACATACACAAAAATGGCTACCTAGACAATGCTCTTTTAATCTTAATGAGCGACCATGGTGCGCGATTCCAGGACATACGCAAATCTATACAAGGAAAGTTGGAAGAAAGAATGCCCTACTTTGGTTTGAGATTTCCAGAGTGGTTTGAAAAACGCTATCCAAATGAGATAAAGAATCTGCAGATTAACCGACATCGTTTAACCACGCCGTTTGATATCCACGAAACGTTTGAACAGCTATTAGACATGTCCAAAAATAAGGAGTTTACTACATCGAATCGAGGAATTAGCCTCTTTCAGGAAATTCCTAAAGCGAGGTCGTGCCAGGATGCAGACATTGAACCTCATTGGTGCGCTTGTCTAAACTGGGTCACTGCGTCAAACGAAGACCCGGATGTTGTGAAAGTTGCAGGGTACCTTGTCAATAAAATTAACAAAATCACAGAGCAACAGCGATCGGAATGCGATGAGCTTCATCTTCATCACATTGTTAATGCAGTCATGCTCAAACCAAACGATAAAGTTTTAAAATTTAAAAAGAGTGCAGACTATGACGGGAGAATTCCAGACTTATCTGATGATCTGACATCAACGCATATTCTCTATCAGGTTACCATAGTAACTATGCCCGGTGGGGGCCAATTTGAATCAACTATCATGCATTCCAAAGAAGACGATTCCTTCAAGTTGAATGAACGGGATATAAGTAGGATTAATAAGTATGGTAATGCCCCACATTGCGTGATGACTCGATTACCGCACCTGCGGCCTTATTGCTATTGTAAGATTCAGAAATAACCGAATTGTTATGTAATCATCGAACTTCCATTCAATTGTTTCTCTAGAGGAATACATTTGTGCGTGCAATACGTCCTGATCAGATCTCCAACAATCATAAGTTCCATCACTGAACAATACGCAAGTGTTAATGAACATGGTTATTTTTGTATCAATTTTAGTTTGTGATTTAGTTTGTTTTTTACATAAAAATTCCTTAAATATTCAGAATCGTGAAAAACTGAATAATGTTAAAATGATTTTTGGCAAAGGGGAGGGTGTTGCCCCGAACCCCTCGAACAAGGCAACGTGATCTTGATAAATCAGAATGAAGAAATTAGGTTAAACCATTATTTCCCTTTAAACCCATACTACGGATGAAGCTAGTCCAACATCACCCCCCCCCCCATCTATGTCCAAAACTAGTTCAAATTAGTATCAAATATAAATTGAGGATATGCTCGTAAAGTTTTGCTTCAAGACCCTGGAACACCCCCCCCCCCCCTCTAGCTAATAACGGTAAAGTAGATAATGAGGGATAGGGGATGGAGGGGGTCTTGAAGCAAAGCTAATGCTCGTTTAACTGTAGAGTTACAATATGTAAGGCTAGGAGTAGGTGCATTGGGTTTAAAGGGATCTAAAAGTTTAACTAACCAGAATCGGGCGCCTTGTAAATTTCCATTGTAAGATTGATTTCAGATTTGAGTTTAAAGTTCAATTCTAGCTTATGTTTTTGTTAACAATATGGAATCACGTTGAACACGAGGGAGGAAGAATGATAAACTTTTGACAGCTGGTTTAATGCAATAATTTGTCGCATTTCAGATCATATAATTATTTCCTACTAATCTGGTTGTATAGTTAATTGGCTCTCAGGATATAGATTAATTTCTCCAGTTCTTAAGTAGACTACCATCATTTATTTCCTGAGCGTTTCATAACATAATGAATAATATATTTAGTCAAATACACGCTCCCCCCCCCATCCTCTCAAACATCTAACCACAAGAAACTAATCAAGATATTAGTTCAAGTCTTTTGGTTTGCTGATTGTGAACATAGTCAGTTATTTATGTCAGGAAATAACAACATTTTTGCCGTCGATTAAGGTCAAGGTCCCTAGCTAGAATATCCGCCATTTTCATTGCAGTTCATTTGGGCAGGGGGGGGAGATTTCCCAAAGACGACCTGTCGTATTGGTTCGTTCGAAAACAAATTTTATTAACAAGCCTCATTTTTCCATTGAAATGGATCTCCAAATGTTCGGTGTAGTTTTATGAGTATTCTCTACAAATATGGATCGAGTAACTTCAATAGTCTTGCCGTAGGTTTGAAATGATGATGAACCATTCCCACGATTTCAAATTTAACTTTGCGCATGCGCAGCACTGAGAGAGATGTCATTTTGGGGAACTTTTCCGTAGAAATCAGTACTGAACAAATTGCTTGGAAATATGAGTTGGAACCCTGGATCGAAAACTAATCCTCATTGTACAATGTTGTACGGTAGCTTATTACCCTCAACGTTGTATTGTTAAATGTCAGTGTTATAAAAATAATATTTCAAGCATTATCTGGAAGGTACCAGGAGCAATGTGTCCATATTTTAGGGCATCATAATTTTGTAATTAATTAAGCACAAATTTGAGTTACTAGATATTTTTCTTATAAATTTAGTACTAAATTGGTGATAAATAACCTGTCAAATCCCGATTTTGCCCGATTTTTTTTTTACAAAATCCCGATTTTCTGTCAAAATATCCCGATTTTTATTATGTACAGTATAACCTATTCTATGTCTATGCAAATGTTTGTATACACCTAGAGTGTTTTGTGTCCTTTAAAACCTGACTTTTGTCTCTTGTACAGCTTAGTTCTCTTAGAATTAGAGAATCCAATAAATAACAAGAAATCTAAATAATTTCAGCTTGTTTGTCCGATGAAAATGATTACTACATTATATTTCAAGTTTGCGAAAGTTTTCATTGGATAAGTAAAGTTAAACGCAATTGGGAGAACCAAGTTAAACGTAACCGTGTAATCAGAGACGTCTCTGGTGTAATGTTATAATCTCCAGAAACTGTTGTCAATCTCTCCATTTATTCAAACGGGGGGGGGGCTTATAACATATCACAACTATTTCCTCATGTCACAACTTCAAACTCAATCGACAATTAATTAAAGGCCAGTGAGGTAAAAATGGTCATTAGGGACCATACTTTTACACGGTTCGTGTACACGTTCTAATTTCTTCAAAACAATTAGGGGGTTTTAGTTAACGACTGAACAGCATTATGAGATAATTCATCAATCCTATTCCATTCTTTAATACAAATGAAGAGGGAAATAATTGTATTCTTAAATGAAAGCCGAGAGGTTACTTAGGTGGTTCAAAAGTTTTGCAGTTGATACCATAACTTCAAGGAAAATAGGACTTTTGCAATGAAACTTGGTACACATATATATATTTATACATTATATAGCAAAATTTGGGACCTCAATTTTGATTGGTTCTTGAGATATGGTTGCTATGGTAACCAGAGTGGTGGGTACCATGTTCAACCCGAAATTACGTTTTTCCAAATAGTTTTCTTGCTTGAATAAACTCTTTGTAAAATGGCAATTAGCAAGTGTAAGTGTCTTTGGGTGGCTATTTTTCTTCAAATTCTTCAATTTTCTAATTGTCTCTATGACATCACAATAGACAAGCGACACGATATTTTCCTTGAAGTTATGGCATCAACTGCAAAACTTTTTGAACCACCTAAGTAATATGAGATTGTGTACTTGCAAATGAAAAAAAGATGCATATAATGTTAAGTATACACTTAGACACACGACGTCGTGGAAACAGCGGCTGTGCCGTTGTCCTTCAGCAGGGAGTAACTCAGTAGGTTTCATAACATAGCCTATAACACTGGTGATCCACTCGATTACGCTGGTTACCAAAACGGTTCGTTTTGGTAACAAAATGTCGGAACATCGAAGGTACGATTTTTCTCTTTTCCTTATTTCATACGTTGTAGGCAGAATTCCCACGATATTTTTTTAACACAAACGTGTATCAGTATCATATGTTTAAGAAAATGTACATATTTGCGAACAAATAGTTCAGAAGACAACAGAATCATCGATTTAATTCTTCACTTAAGTTACATAAACGCGGCATAAACGGTTTATCGAAAAACAGTTAAGATCTGCACTTTTAACCCAAACCGTTTATGTAACTTAAGTGAGGAATTAAATCGACGATTCTGTTATCTTCTGAGCTATTTTTCGCAAACATGAACATTTTCTAAAACATATGATACTGATATACGTTTGCATTGTGAGAAAAAACGTCGTGGGGATTCTGCCTACAACGCGTGAAATAAGGAAAAGAGAAAAAAGGTACCTTCGACGTTCCGACATTTTGTTACATTTGTTACCAAAACGAACCATTTCGGTAACAAGCGTAATCGAGTGGATCACCAGTGTGCATAAGCTAGATAGAGAGATAGCTAGAGGAAGGGTAATTTAATAGCTGTACTAGAACAGCCAGATTTTATTTTAACTAATCTTCCGTTGTGGGTCTTCCATAACGATTTTCTGAGAGTGTTAATTTAAAGAATTCGGCTTTCCCTTTGCTTACAGTACATGAACTTTCGGGATAAGCTGACTCTACATTAATAATTCAGAGATTTTTACAATATTAGGCCTTAATGTATTCACTCATATAATGTGGTCGCAACACAACTCTGGAATTACCCCCCCCCCCCCGTCTTGTAGTTGTATTGTGCTTATTAGACTCTGCACAGTGTGACAAGGGGAATTGAAGCTGTATTATTTGAGGAAAACTTTAGGATTTTTACAACAATAGGCCTACCATAAAATCTCTATCAATCTCTTAAAAGCCCATGATAATACATGTACATTCTATTTTATTTTACGGTTACCATTTTAATTTGGGAGAATTTAAACAATTTTTCCCTATTTTGGCACATTGAATCCCATTTGATAATTTCACCAGTTCATAACATACAGGTATCATTGATTTTTGGGAGATATTGTATTTGAGATTGTAAGGAATATACATGAATTGGTAAGACAATTGTACATGTTGCTTGCAATTTTGTCACACCCAATAGATCTGATTCTCCCTTTAACTGTTCTTTAAATAAACTTTTCAGATGAAACTACAAGGGTTGTTCAACTACTTGTATGTACCGGTGTAAAAGGGTAGGAGGTCCTATCAAATTATGGTCCTACTTTCCATTGATTTATATGGTGACCTAAATACAACTCTTTCCCTTATTATCGTATCCGTAATCAGGGCCTTAAGAAAGGGGACCATAATCCCCAGGGGACCATAATTTCTTTTACACCGGTATAAAAAAAGCCAAAATAAAAGTGAAATGAATACTATATCAAGTCGTTTGGGAATCGAACCCAATCCCAGGAATGATTAGTTCCATGGTGTAAGCCTTCACAACTTGTAGAATATTTGTATCACATTTCATCACATTACTTTTGACTTTTTAAAAAAATGCTCTCTGCACTGGTTTCCCAAGTACATGGGCCTTCTAACAAAGATAAGTACATACAGTGGCGTTATATTTTTGTTGGTGTACACTAAACTTCCAGCATGATGCATCATCAGAAATCCAAGCCTGGTGGAGTGTGCCAAAGTTATACACCATCATTCTTTCTCATTGTCATGTTACTTGGGATCGCCAAAAATCATAATCAGGTTGGGTGTGCTAGAGTTGAAAAAAATAAACATTATAAAATTAGTTTAGTAGATACAAACATAATAAAAATTGTGAATTTTTCCCTTTTCTGTACATTTCTGTACAGTGACCCCCCCCCCCATAATTTAAATAGAACTGGACTGACCTCATTGATATTTTCTGACCAAAATGATTGTACATGTAAGTAAAAAACAATTTTAGAGTTTTAAAAACACCTAACACATGAAATAAGCTACCAATTTAATTTCTGAGTGTTTTTTGTTTATTCTCTATGTAGTTGAAACTCCTTCTGAGGTTTATCACCAAAAAATAATTGTATAAAATGTTACACTGGGGATAACTTTGGAAAAATATTGAGATGGAGATAACAATTGAAGAATTACTGTCTAAATCAAAATTTTGAAATTCTGCAAATAAACAAAATGAGCTACAAAATGAGTTAGAGAACTCATTTTGTAGAAGTTTAGATCAGGACTTACATGCATTAGGAGTTCAGAAATGCATTAGTTAGGTTATTTCATTTTTGAAAGTCACAAGTTGTGTTATGATTGTCTCAACATGTTTCTTCATTAATCAAAGTAGAATTACAAAATAAAGTCAGAACTGTTGGACTTTTTTGAAAGAAAAGGAATGTGGCATGAAATTTTGAAATTTTTGAATATTGGCGATATTTTAGAAGATTACTTTAACTCATCAAGTCATCATGCAAAAAATCAATTATTATTATTTGAGGAATTCATTTCAGAACTTCACTAGGACATTATGTCTTTATAATATACAAATATCATTCAATGTTGTGTAGGCTTCACTGGCGTATCCAGAGACCAAGGGGGGGTCATTCAAAATGTTAATACCAAAATTGGGCCCAAATTTTGAAATTATGGCCCATTTTTGGGTAATTTGGCCTATAAAAGCCCAGAGAGGCCTATTTTTTAGGCTTTTGGGACTCTAAATGCCCCCCCCCCCTCCCCTCCTGGATCAGCCAGTGCGCTTACACCATGGAATTAAATGATTCCCAAACAACTTGATATTTATATTTACATTTTAAAATCCTTGCTCAAATACAAATTACAATAACTATTCACAGGGGTTCTGCAAGCTTTGGCACCTTGGATTTCCAATGTATGAAATTTTCAAATTTTCGAGGCTGACGTCTAAATTTTTCAACATTTTTTGGCTTATATCTTTTCTTGTGTGTCAAAAAATGCAATTAAAAATAAAATGATATTAGATATCCTTTGAAGTGATCCTTTGAATCATTATTTTTCCTTATACATCCTCTCATTAATCACAATGGCATTTCCCTTGCACAGTTATAGAGGTGATCAAACGATTTGAGGCATACAGTAAATTACACAGACAAAATGTCAGTGTGTGCACTTATTGATAAGCAATTATCTTTTTGATAAATACCCAGGGTTACTGAACCCTCCGAGGAGGACACCGATTTGAAATAAAACGCATTAAAATGGGGGTCATTTTAATATAATATTGTATGAAATCTTTATTTTACAATCCACAGTTAGGAAACACAGCAGTTTTTAAAGATTACGGGTTTTTACTGGTTTTTTCGACCGGGTACCAAGTTTGAAACCAGCATGGAGGATTTACTACCCGGTACCCAGTTTTTTCTACAAACCCATGCTGTTGTCAGGGACTACTGACCTGCTGGGTAAGGTCTATAAGTAACCTGGACCGAAGGATCAAATGAGGTTCTGTCTTTGAGTCCGACTTCTTCTTTGCCTTGGCTTGTACTTGCGTGTGTAACTGCAATAAAAAATAAACTATCAGGCTATTTTTATTCTAAGGAGATGTAAACACCGACATAACTAACAGTGACAAGAGAAAACCAGGTTAGCCCACACAAACATTTACAGTACAAGATTAGGTTCAAGTGAAGACAGTAAAATTTTAAATGTTTGGAACTACTTTGAATTAAAAAATAGGCATAAGAAAAAATGGAAACACATTACAAGTCCTAACTTTTGTATATTTCAGATAGTTATGTATCATGTGCAGCAAAGCAGTATTTGGGGAGTTTCAGCCATGGCAGAGAAGCATCAAAATATAAGAGGCCACAGATATGATAGCTAAACTACAACACAAACTGAAATATAAAAAAGTTAGGCAATGTATAAATATTTCTATTTTTACATATTCTGTTTCAGTATAGTCCTTTAATTGCTTATTTTTTAGATCCAAACATTTTTACCTGTAGGACACGGGCGATATTAGGTGAAATTTCGACATTAATTTTATCTATTTCCTTTCCAGAACCACAGAGACATGAATTTATACAGTAAAATGTTTCTTTATGATCGATTCTTACATATGATAACCTGTGTACAATCATGTGGTAATGATAAGGGTGATATTCTAAATAATAACTAGAAATTCGTCAAAATCTCACTTTACTCTCAGGAAGTGAACTATGGCGCATGCGCACCCGCTAGGTGGGTCATCGTCATCTTGTTTGTTTAATGTTTTTTTTAATTTGACAGACACTTGAAAATGGGATGATATAATAGGATGAAATATTATAACTGAAAGTATGAAGATGCAAAATGGTAAAAACATCAAAACGGATCACGCAGGGTCAATGGAAAAGTAATAGTTAGCTGTACATCAACATCAGTAGGGATGCAGCCCCGGGGATGCAGCCCGGGATGCAGCCCATTTCATTGTTTGAACTTCAATTTGAAGCGATGTCAAACTGTCAAAAGGCTATCAAAAATAAGAAATAAAAGATCATTCTGCATTCTGATACTCGTAGCATCTTTCTGTTTCACCTGAAGCATGCTCTGATATTATGAGGCATCGGGTAGTTCATGGCTAAAATTCTTTAAATTACAAGAGGGCAGAGGCTTGTTGCACAAAAAACTAAATAATCTGAAATATAGAAATGCCATTCGTGTATGAATATACTTTTCCATATATGATTGCACAATGATCTCCCGATTTCTTTCTACTGACGAAATAAAACAGTGAAATGGGCTGTAGAAGAGGTGAAGAACAGGTGCACAACCACTTGTTAAGGTGCCGTGGTACTTAACAGGAAATGAAAAAACAGGAAGTGACAAAACATGCTTCATTTTTAGACATTGTTTTAACAAATATAATAGAGTTCTGTTATGACCTACAGTCAATTTAACTAGTTCCTCATATCATTTACATGACCAGGATTACAATGTACATGGTCAGAATGACCATAAACATGATGAAATTACTTTTTCAGCCCTCTGAAAATGTGACTGAAAAATAGCTAAAAGTAGGAGCTTAGGAAAGGTCACTAAACAGAATATTTTGAATTTTTCAGAAATTGGGCCCAATATATTGCTCTAAATGATACTATCTTTGAAAATGTGATATCATTCATAGAAAAAGTAAAAAAATGAATAGAAAGGTAATCTATTTTCCTTTTTATGATCGCCATTTTTGTTTCAGACAATTTTCTAAAATTTCAAACATTGTATCAGTTAGGGCAATATATTGGGCACATTTTCTCAAAAATTCAAAATATTTGTTCAGTGACCTTTCCTAAAGGGCTACTTTTAGCTACTATTCAGTCACATTTTCAGTGGGCTGAAAAAGTCATTTCATCATGTTTAGGGTCATTCTGACCATGTACATTGTGATCCTGGTCGCTTTGATACTAGTAGTTCAGAATTTTTTTTAATTTCCCTATTTACTCTCTACAGGCCATGTTGAGAATTTTTGAAAATCTGCAATTGCCAGGCAAGTTCATTATCCAGAAAAATGTACATTTGTAACAAGTGATTTGATTGGCCACTGCTGACCTCCCTGATTCCATCAGTGACAATTTCTGTATTAACTAACCATATCACTTGTTACAAGTTTCAACTTGCCAGGCAATTGCAGATATCTATGGTTGTTCTTTTATATGCAGTATTATATGCAGTTCTAAGAAAGATAAAGATTTGAAAAAACAATGACATAAGTTTGAAAAACACTTTGAAGAAGATTTTTGAGAGATTTGGGAATACAATTTGATACCAGTAAGGAGAACTAGTCAACATTTTTGAAAATGTTTCAATCTCACTTGTGCGCCTGTCTCTTCCATAATCAGCTTACCATTACTTTTCCCTTGGCCTATGTCTAGGCGGTCATCACACTGTCACTCGCCGTGCAATTTTACTGATTCAAATAGCCTAAATTGAAAATGAAATAAGAAAGAAATTGAAACATACTTCCCTTATCTAGTCAACCCTAGTCTAGGCTATACTCACAGTTTGTGCATCGGAGTCGGATTGTACCTATATCGTATAGATTCAGGACGGACACGTCACATGCTGACCAGAATAACGTCCCGGAATAACGTGTAACTTGGGGAACCACCAGTAGCCTTATGAGTTTGGTCCAGTCGATACAAATCATGTTAATGATGTGCCTAAGGCATCTTCTGCGCAAAAAAAGGCGAGCTGTTTTTGTTATGTCCTTTATGTCCATACTGGGATACTTTCTAGTGTATAAACCTTGGGCACACAGTAGACAAATAAAGGTGTTTGCGCAGGGAATGGGTTCCATGTTCGTGGATCAACCTAAACCGGAAGAAAACCAAACGTGTGTTCATCCCCACATGAATCCATTCGATCCGTCAATTTACCAGTTCTACCAAAAGGAAACGCCACTAAAATGCACTGGTGAACCTAACTGGATACGAGTCTATAACGGGACAGTTTTATTTGAAGACAGTGCTATCGAGAAATATGGAGAAATAGCATGCTCTTTATGGCCATTGGTTCGTGAAAACGATTTCAAAACGGTGTTAGGAGCACCCGAAATGAAAATAAAATCAGGGTATCAACTGAAATCAGATTTCTTCAAAATCTATTGTGAATCGTCGGATGGGGCAAAATATGTGAATTTTCATTCTGGCATCTCATACAATGCAAACGTTTTTCAACGTGTTACAAAATTGAGACAATCTAATCCAAAACTTGATATTCTAATGTTTGGATTTGATTCTGTGTCTCGCATGAGTTGGATACGTAATCTCCCGAAATCGCATAAATACTTTACGGAAGTACTCAACGGAATCAGCCTGGAAGGTTATAATATTGTTGGTGATGGTACCGCACAAGCTTTACTTCCAATTCTTACTGGAAAAACAGAAACTGAACTCCCCGAAGCACGCCGAGGAAAATCTGGGGCAAAGACTGTCGATTATCACCCATGGATTTGGAATGAATACAGCGAAAAGGGATATGTCACTCAATGGGGTGAAGATGTTTCCTCCACCGGTACGTTTCAGTTTCGCATGCTTGGATTTAGGAATCCCCCAGTTGATCATTATTACCGCACATTTGAAATACTCGTCAGCAATGAAGGGAGTCCCGCCTTCTGTTTAGGCTCTCTGCCGAGGCATAGGAACATGATGAATTGGATATCCGATATGTATTCAATGTATAGAGACTTTCCAAAGTTTATGTTTTTGTTTCACAATGAGTTTAGTCATGAATCAGTGAATGCGCTCCAGAAAGCAGATGATGATCTTTACACGTGGTTAAAACACATACACAAAAATGGCTACCTAGACAATGCTCTTTTGATCTTAATGAGCGACCATGGTGCGCGATTCCAGGACATACGCAAATCGATACAAGGAAAGCTCGAAGAAAGAATGCCCTTCTTTGGATTGAGATTTCCAGAGTGGTTTGAAAAACGCTATTCAAATGAGATAAAGAATCTGCAGATTAACCGCCATCGTTTAAGCACGCCGTTTGATATCCACGAAACGTTTGAACAGCTATTAGACATGTCCAAACATAAGGAGTTCACTACATCGGACCGGGGAATTAGCCTCTTTCATGAAATTCCCAAAACGAGGTCGTGCCAGGATGCAGACATTGAACCTCATTGGTGCGCTTGTCTAAACTGGGTCACTGCGTCAAACAAAGACCCGGATGTTGTTAAAGCAGCGGGACATATTGTCAATAAAATCAACAATATCACAGAGCAACAGCGGTCTGAATGTAATAAGCTTTACCTCCGTCGCATTGTGAATGCAGTCATGCTCAAACTCAATGATAATGTTCTTAAGTTCAAAAAGAGTGCAGACTATGACGGCAGGATTCCCGACTTCTCTGATGATCTGACATCAGGTCACATTCTCTATCAGGTTACCATAGTAACTATGCCTGGTGATGGCCATTTTGAATCAACAATCATGCACTCCAAATATGATGATTCATTCAAAATGAATGAAGGGGCAATAAGTAGGATTAATAAATATGGTAACGACCCACATTGTGTGATGACTAAACTGCCATATTTGCGGAGGTTTTGTCATTGTAAGCTTCAGAAATAGTGTACATTACATTATTTTATTTCATGAGATATAGTCAACAAATACCTAATAATAGTTAGTGAATTAAGAACCATGCATTAAGCTATGAAGACTTTAGCATTTGTATTGCAATTTTAAAACAATTGTGTTTCCTTAATATTAGCGTCAACAAATACCTGTACAGACAGTCAGCATTACTTTTTACACTAGTTAGTGAGTTAAGAACCATGCATTAAGCTATGAAGACTTATAGCATTTGTATTGCAATTTTAAAACAATTGTGTTTCCTTAATATTAGCGTCAACAAATACCTGTACAGACAGTCAGCATTACTTTGTACACTAGTTCGTGAGTTAAAAACCATGCATTCAGCTATGAAGACATAGAGCATTTGTAATGCAATTTTAAAACAATTGTGTTTCCTTAATGTTAGCGTAATCTTTGCCAAGTTTTTGATATAGTTGTGTCATAGATTTGTATTCATGTTTTTTAATAGCGTCAGTTATTCGGAATTCCTGAGAGTCATACATTAAGCTACATAGACATACAAGTAGCGGAAATTTAAAGCAATCAATTCATGTAAACTAAAATACATTAAGCTCTGAAGATATAGCGCTTTAGTATTACAATTCTAAAGCAATCGTGTTTCCTTAATTTTAATTTAATGTTTGGCAAGTTTTAAATGTAGTTGTGCCATAATTTGTATGCATGTTCCCCATTAGTATATTATAACAATTGTAGTTTATTGTCACGTGCCTATTATTTTACATAATTATACAAATATTCAAAAGCCACAGGCCAACAATGGCTTATGAGACAATGTCCATCTCAGAAATATTGCTAATGAAATTATTTTTTTGAAAAATATTAAAGTCACACAATCAGTCAATGAATATAGTATTCATGCTAAGAAGGCTCATTTATGATACATGTAGGCAATGAGAGCCCAACTTATTAATTGTAATATCCATGACATTTTTACTACAAGCATATCAAACTCAGTAGGATATTGTTTGTTGAATCTCACATAAATTAGGTTGCCAGATCTGAGCAATTTTGAAACAATCGCTTTTCCTTAAAGGACAACTGAAATAGCTTTTCTCAACTTGCAGCTACAAAAATGCAGTTTTCTCCATTGTAAGCCCAACGTAGAGTTCTTGCGATAGCCATTATAAAATAAATGTTAGATAACTGCTAACGGTCATAGATAACGAAATAAAACTAACTGATCAATCAAATTGGCCCCCACGTGATAAGTAACGTCATATACAAAATATAGCTTTGTTTTTTGGTTTCTTAGTAATCACAACGTCACGGCAACCATAGGATTGTTGTGTAAACAAATAACAAAACATTTTGGCATTATGACGTCATGATCTAATGGACAAAACGGGCCACGTGGGGGCCAGTGAGAGATCACGTGGGGGCCAATAACGTCACAACCAATTCGAATATTGCTTATTAAGCAGCTATAACGATCGTTAGAGTGAAATAATTTTCACACTACTGATGAGAAAACATGTCCAAATACATTTATCAAAAAATCATATTGATTCCTTCAGGTTAAAAATACCATTTCATATCTGCTTTAAGTGTAAGCGTAATATTTGCCAAGTTTTGAAGATAGTTGTGCCATAATTTATATTCATGTTTCTTAGTAGTATATACTGTTAGTGATTTGGAGTTCACGAGCTAAAAACCATTTGTATTGCAATTTTAAAACAATTGTGTTTCCTTAATGTTAGTGTAATATTTGCCAAGTTTTGAAGATAGTTGTGCCATAATTTATATTCATGTTTCTTAGTAGTAGATCTATAATACTGTTAGTGATTTGGAGTTCACGAGCTAAAAACCATTTGTATTGCAATTTTAAAACAATTGTGTTTCCTTAATGTTAGTGTAATATTTGCCAAGTTTTGAAGATAGTTGTGCCATAATTTATATTCTTGTTTCTTAGTAGTATATACTGTTAGTGATTTGGAGTTCACGAGCTAAAAACCATTTGTATTGCAATTTTAAAACAATTGTGTTTCCTTAATGTTAGTGTAATATTTGCCAAGTTTTGAAGATAGTTGTGCCATAATTTATATTCTTGTTTCTTAGTAGTATATACTGTTAGTGATTTGGAGTTCACGAGCTAAAAACCATTTGTATTGCAATTTTAAAACAATTGTGTTTCCTTAATGTTAGCGTAATATTTGCCAAGTTTTGAAGATAGTTGTGCCATAATTCATATTCATGTGTCTTAGTAGTACTAGTATAATGTTAGTGATTTGGAGTTCACGAGCTAAAAACCATTTGTATTGCAATTTTAAAACAATTGTGTTTCCTTAATGTTAGCGCAATATTTGCCAAGTTTTGAAGATAGTTGTGCCATAATTCATATTCATGTGTCTTAGTAGTACTAGTATAATGTTAGTGATTTGGAGTTCACGAGCTAAAAACCATTTGTATTGCAATTTTAAAACAATTGTGTTTCCTTAATGTTAGCGCAATATTTGCCAAGTTTTGAAGATAGTTGTGCCATAATTCATATTCATGTGTCTTAGTAGTACTAGTATAATGTTAGTGATTTGGAGTTCACGAGCTAAAAACCATTTGTATTGCAATTTTAAAACAATTGTGTTTCCTTAATGTTAGCGCAATATTTGCCAAGTTTTGAAGATAGTTGTGCCATAATTCATATTCATGTGTCTTAGTAGTACTAGTATAATGTTAGTGATTTGGAGTTCACGAGCTAAAAACCATTTGTATTGCAATTTTAAAACAATTGTGTTTCCTTAATGTTAGTGTAATATTTGCCAAGTTTTGAAGATAGTTGTGCCATAATTCATATTCATGTGTCTTAGTAGTATAATACTGTTAGTGATTTGGAGTTCACGAGCTAAAAACCATTTGTATTGCAATTTTAAAACAATTGTGTTTCCTTAATGTTAGTGTAATATTTGCCAAGTTTTGAAGATAGTTGTGCCATAATTTATATTCTTGTTTCTTAGTAGTATATACTGTTAGTGATTTGGAGTTCACGAGCTAAAAACCATTTGTATTGCAATTTTAAAACAATTGTGTTTCCTTAATGTTAGTGTAATATTTGCCAAGTTTTGAAGATAGTTGTGCCATAATTTATATTCTTGTTTCTTAGTAGTATATACTGTTAGTGATTTGGAGTTCACGAGCTAAAAACCATTTGTATTGCAATTTTAAAACAATTGTGTTTCCTTAATGTTAGCGTAATATTTGCCAAGTTTTGAAGATAGTTGTGCCATAATTCATATTCATGTGTCTTAGTAGTACTAGTATAATGTTAGTGATTTGGAGTTCACGAGCTAAAAACCATTTGTATTGCAATTTTAAAACAATTGTGTTTCCTTAATGTTAGCGCAATATTTGCCAAGTTTTGAAGATAGTTGTGCCATAATTCATATTCATGTGTCTTAGTAGTACTAGTATAATGTTAGTGATTTGGAGTTCACGAGCTAAAAACCATTTGTATTGCAATTTTAAAACAATTGTGTTTCCTTAATGTTAGCGCAATATTTGCCAAGTTTTGAAGATAGTTGTGCCATAATTCATATTCATGTGTCTTAGTAGTATAATACTGTTAGTGATTTGGAGTTCACGAGCTAAAAACCATTTGTATTGCAATTTTAAAACAATTGTGTTTCCTTAATGTTAGCGCAATATTTGCCAAGTTTTGAAGATAGTTGTGCCATAATTTATATTCATGTGTCTTAGTAGTATATACTGTTAGTGATTTGGAGTTCACGAGCTAAAAACCATTTGTATTGCAATTTTAAAACAATTGTGTTTCCTTAATGTTAGCGCAATATTTGCCAAGTTTTGAAGATAGTTGTGCCATAATTCATATTCATGTGTCTTAGTAGTACTAGTATAATGTTAGTGATTTGGAGTTCACGAGCTAAAAACCATACGTTAAGCTATGAAGACATAGAGCATTTGTATTGCAATTTTATAACAATTAATTGTGTTTCCTAATGTTAGCGTAATATTTGTCATGTTTTATAATATAGTTATGTTATAATTTGTATTCATGTTTTTGTGTTATTAGGCCTAGTATATTATCGAATTCACAAGCTTTTATTAAGAACGACACATTTAACCAAGAAGACTGCACATGAGCCCTTTAAAGAAACAAATGTCGAATTGAAATAAGTCTTGCATCGATATCAAAGTCTTAAGACACCTCCCCCCCCCCCCCATCTCAACAAGGGGCTAGGTGGATAGAATAGTGCTGAGACTTGATTCAAAACGAACCTAATCGTAATGAGATGCAAAAACTGTTGTTACATCGGATCACAATTGCATTACAAATTAAAGCGGGTACCAAGTTAAGAACCAATGTGCGCCGTTGTTTATGTATCTGAAATACTGGGACCTTCACAAAAATCTCACTTAGCTACATGTATATCAAATACTGCGAAAGTTTTTAATTGTATGACAGAAAGGTATACAAAAAATTCTTTTTCTAAAATGCACAGTTTAAAGGAAGGAATCCTAGGGAATTAATTGATCTCAAGAATACACTCTTCTACTAGAATAATTCCAAAATATCTCCGTGAATTCTGAACGGATTAATTCCCGGGAAATAAAACATTTGATTCATTTTTCCTGACCAGACAATGAAACAATATTTTTGAACAGTTTATATTAATGAAAATTTGAGCGCACGTTGAAATCGAGGAAATTAATCGCTAATTGGAAAATATTCCATATGTATGAGCAACGGTGTGCAGTAGATCTAGATAACATACGAGGATTCGACACGAACTTGTTATTAAGATTAAAGGGTTCCGATAAGCTTCCCGTATAAAAACAACATGGCGGCTCCTGGATCAGTCCATTTTTAAGAAATAAGGGGAGTTCTGTAAAATCCAGTTTAAATTGTCTTTGAGATAAAGTAATCCGTTAATAATGATTTTGAAAATATTATCCATAGAGTGATTGCGTTCAAAGAATATGTACAACAGCCAATATAAATCCTTGTATTAGAACTGCTTTGTTTCATTTGTAGGATATTTCATATGCCAAGCTGTGTGCTAGTACGTTATGGGGAAATTTAGATGTCAATTTTTCCTTATTATACACAAATAGAAGATCCTGAAACTTCACCCATAAATGTAGTTCAACAAGTTAAACCCAATACCACGGCTTTCATTTTTTAATCTGAATGTTCGTGTTGCCGTGGTTGGGTTTAACTTCCGTGCTATGCTTTCGTATGTTGCAAATTTTCACCATCAGTTATTAATTAAACGCGCATAGAATTTCATGCGCTACCATAGGCCACCATTTAATTTTTTTGCATCAAGGGCCGAATAGGCACGGAAGTTAAACCTAGGGCGGGCCACAAGATATGTCAGATAAGAAATAAGGCCCAGACTAGGTTTAACTTGTTGAACTACCATAAATGTGGAATTGATTTGTCAAAATAAAAATCACCCTTTTATAAATGTGTGACGATCTATAATATACTTATGCTATATAACATTTAGAGGTGTTGACACAACGACCTCGAGCCTGTGAACCCTTGAGTATTATTCCGGGATCGGGCCTTTTATACTAAACGGTGAGCAACACCAGAAACGAGCGTTCGATTTGCTAAACGATATGCGTCACCCTTTAACAACATATGATTCAATCAGTAAATGAAACTTGTTTAGGTCATATTACTTCTAATATCAACTGGCCAGCGAAGTGAAATATCGCATGCTTCATCCAATTTCAGTCTACAATATCGATTTTCTGAAAGCATCAAATAAGAATTCCTTTTCCAGACACTTGCCTCGATGCGTTCTAGGACTGTCTATTTCATATTGCAATTTTGGCACTCACTATTGATCAATACGGTATGGCAATTCCATACCTGCCAACGGCCGGTTTTCAGTTTTTTCGTGAAAAGCACATTCAGGAGAAAAACTCAGAATAAGATGAATATGTACAAATATATGTATATGCACCTAGAACTGGTGAAAAATCTGCATTGAGACAAGTACCAATACCAAAAATAAAAGCTTGGCTAGAAAGATTTAATTCGTGGAAATCACCCGGATACTTTAATTTGAGTTAATTCGCTATTTCCTTGGATAAAAAAGAAACTTCGTATTTTCTATAACTAAATAAAATATCAAGAATTGAAATCATGAGAATTGAGTATTCAATCTACATCCATGTCGGGTGGGAAAGCTATAAGACAATCTGTCAAATCTATTCGTTAATTCTTTCTTTTCTTCTTCAAAACTAACGTATAACGGAACGATGACGCGCGGGGACGAATGGTGAAACATTGGGAGCGCGAGGTGTATCGGGATTATGACGCCGTACCTCCCCCCCCCTACAAAAAGTTGCTTACGAGCATTCTGTAAATTTCATTTATATATTACCCATGCCATATTGTACATATTGCCAAAATACATAACGAATAGTTTAGTTTTATGTCGTTAAGCATTAAATTGTACATTCTCTACTAGAATAGTATCTCACGCAGGTGCGACATCATTCCTGGTGTCACATATGCAAGATATGTCAGATATTGCATTAGAAAATGGTGTACATTTATGCATTTATATTTGTGTATTTTCAGGAAGTAACACCAGCTGGAAGAGTCAGTTCTTTCTTATACAGTTATAGGCCTGGTGCTGGTCCCCATATCCGCAACTGTTACCAACTCATAGCAAGATTCAAGACTTTATTGTGTTTCAAGCCAAACAATTGCATAAAACAATAGCATAAATTCTGTATACAGATCGTCCGAGAAGTAAAGATGCACCAAATGTTCAGATTATGCACGAATTATTACAGATTATAAATTGACATTCTGACAATTTATACTCCCGTTGCCATACCAACCACAAATTAACTTATTTCATTCGATTATCTCATTAATCTCATCTATTCCAATCAGTACAATATTTGTTAATTATTTTCCCATATTTTCAATTTAACGCCTAATTTCCTCTATTCATGAAATTATCTTCACGTTTTGATATTATAGGTTTATTTTATTACAATTGATATACAAGTATATCAAAGCAAAATGAAACTGTGACCAGATGATGTATAAAACACAATCCTCAATTTTTATTATTAAAATCATTTTTTCTTAATCCTAAGTCTAAACTTGCACTTATCCAAACAGAGTTTTCTAATTTACTTATAAAGTACACTGGTTGCTAATGCCTGGGTCACATTTGCTCCCATCCATCGACCGATGTAAAAGGGTAGGAGGTCCTATCAAATGATGGTCCTACTCTCCATTGATTTATATGGTGACCTGAATACGCCTCTTTCCCTCATTATCTTATACACAATCAGGGCCAGAAAGGGCCTTTAAAAGGAGGGACCATAATCCCTGGGGGACCATAATTTCTTTCACACCGGCACCCGGCCGATTGAGTGTTTTGTTCAATATTGTATTCAATTTTGAACAAAATGCTCAATGTAGTGAAAATCGGAGCAAATGTGACCAAGGCATTATAGTACAGTATATCTACATTGAACAATAGAAAATTTCCGTTCCATTAACTTCATTTCATTAGGCTTCGGTTTTTATCGTTATTACTGCAATAAGAAATGGAAAACATTTTTCACTTTTCTGATTTTCCTTTCCGATTCTTTTATTATGCTTCTTAAAAGAGAGCATCATCTGCAATGTACTTGGCTTTTACACTATGGATACCCTCTGACTTAACACGTTATGAGAATATTTGGTGTGAACCGTTTTATATTAAATATACACCAAAGCTACATGTAGCATTCACGAATTCAACTGCCAGCTGACGATTTGATTGGTATTTTATGACCAACTCATTTTAGAAAAATTAATATAAACAGTAGCAGGAATTCTTCATATTTAAATGAGTTGGCCATAAAAAGTCATCAAATCGTCAACCGGCAATAGAGTAGTTTCTAAATAGCTTTAAAATCTCGCTAAATCTTGTTTTTTCATGAGATTTTTAGAGATTTGCACTTTTTACCTCTAATGACTTACTTTTCTTTATTTTTGATAGCATATTTGAATTCAGTGACAAGTTTTCTCCAATAATAAGTTTGTTTACACAGTTATGTCGTTAAATCATTTTCCATGACATTTAAAAAAGACTTGAGCCAAATCTCCATTGGTGCAATGCTAAGATTCATTAAAACCTTGGCTTATTCGTATGACAACCAACATTTTCATGTTTAATCACAATATGTACATTAACAGTATCATCCCATAGTATACCATTCGAGTTTCAGACAGATTCAACCAACACTTTTTGACAAATC
This sequence comes from Owenia fusiformis, assembly GCA_903813345.2. Lineage (NCBI taxonomy): Eukaryota > Metazoa > Annelida > Polychaeta > Sabellida > Oweniidae > Owenia > Owenia fusiformis. The sequence continues at coordinate 6,026,551 of CAIIXF020000004.1, read as the reverse complement.
ATGAAATTAAGTGACTATTGCAAGTTTCTAGCATTGAACTGAATGGAGGTGTGGCCCAAGAAAATCAAAGACAAACAAGGGTGACATCTATAATGTCAGCGTTATTCAGCTATTTAGAAACTATACAATTAATATCAGCGGATGCTAATAAGATCCTCAGTACAATTTTTACACTGACAAGATCTAAAGGATCCGAACATTAGCTGCCACGGCCTTTTATAGAGTATAAGCCGATCAAAAAATTACCTGTCTTCCGGGGAGTGTAGACGAAGCTCACTTTTAAATAGGAAACTCAAACTATTTGAAATGGTCTGTATAAATCGATACAGTGTAGACGAGGAACCAGGAAGTTGACGTAAGAAGACTGCTGAACAGTAAAACCTTTGCAAAGTAAACAATGTTTGGACCAGCTTATATAGGTCCATATTGTTGAAAGGTGTTCACATTTAGGGGTTACTACGCTAGTCTTTGTTACCTCAGTCTTAGCAAATAAAATGTGGTGGAACTCCGTGCCTGAGCATGACCCAACGAAAAGATGTGGATGAAGAGACGGAAGAGACGGATCGTGACCTTTGACTTTGCAGTCTCCGGACGTTTCGTTCAGAGTAATCGATTCGTTCGGCGGGCCAATGAAAATTTGTCAATTCCAAAGCGATGCATCATGGGAGATATTTATGTAAAGTATCGCGAATATGTCTATTCCCTCATTAAAAAGTCAGCCTAAAGAAAAATATTCGGGCATTTGGTCATGTCAAAACTACGAGAATGAAGTTGAATTGTAGTATATCCCTTCCAGCTTATACTTGCTTCACTATTTTTAAATCTTGGCTGTGCCGCTCTTGATTTCCTTATATTTCTAACTGGAAATTATTCCACAGATTCTTGCTATTACATCCATGGGCCTTTGAATGCTAACTTAAAGATTTATGTTGGAGACAGGAAGTATATGAAATTCAATCTCTTAGAAACACAAGACCCTGTTAAAACAATTTAACTATATTATAGAATAATAATCTTATTTAAAAGGGGTGTAACTCACAAAAAACACTTTTAAATGGATTTTACTTTCAAAATGCTTTCGAAGAAGACACAAGTGGTCCAGCATTTGAGAAAGGAATTAGAGCATTGTTCTATAAAAAATTGCTTTCAAATAAATGCCCATGCAAAATAGTTGATATTAAAGATACTCCCGAATGACGTTAGACACCAGATAGAGTTTACAGAAATATCTCTTCTACATATTTTTAGAAATTTCAATTATATTTTTCAATGTCACACATTTACATATCATTTACTAGTATGTCACACTAAGACACAATTTCATATCACATTAAGACACAATTTCTCACATTAAGACACAATTTCATGTTACATTAAGACACAATTTCTCATATTAAGACAAAATTTCATGTTACATTAAGATACAATTTACTGTTATGAAGACATCATTAAGGGGGAGATCAATCCATTGGCAATTATTAACATTTTCAAGCAGTTTGCACCTTTTTAAAACTATGTTTTTAACTGATTGGTTCTATAATTTTTCCTAGAATAGTTATTAGGTGATTGAGATCTTGACCTTGACCTTTTACTCGTGGCTGATTTTGACATTTTTGAATTCTCATGTGAGTCTGATTCTGAATCCTGATCATCTTCGTAAGAATCAATATAATCCGAATACATTCTGCCTTTAAATGCTCCCCTTGGGAAGTCTGTAGGGTCATTATGAGTCAATTCAGAATGTTTTCTTGATGCTGCACGTTCTGATGTACTGGATGAGACAGATGGCGAGCTTCTCTTAGTACGAGCTCTAGTATGTCCATTAGAGTTTACAGGTGACATTGACCTTTTTTTAGAGTTTGGTGACATTGACCTTTTCCTATGACTGGGTGACCTTGACCTATTTCTCTGGCTGGGTGACCTAGATCTTTTTCTTTTCTTAGGTGATTTTGATCTCTTTCTAGAGCTTGGTGACCTTGATCTTCTAGATGACCTATTTCGTACTCTAGGAGATCTTGACCTACTACGTTTTCTAGGTGACCTTGATCGATGCCTATAGCTAGGTGACCTTGACCGGTGTCTATAGCTAGGTGACCTTTGTCGATAACTAGGTGACCTTGACCTATGTCTATAGCTAGGTGACCTTGACCTATGTCGTTTCCTTGGTGACCTTGATCTATTCCGATGTCTTGTAGACCGTGAATGTCTGTTATTTTTTGGTGATCTTGATCTATGCCTATAGCTAGGTGACCTTGACCTGTGTCGAAACGACCTTGAACTGTCCATTTGGCGTTCAGGGTTCGGGTCTAAGTGATTGAATTCATTACCAGGATTGCGGAAAACATGGAGAAAATTACAAGTTTTCCCTTTAGGACAACGCTTTGATGCAAACATCCCTGGAAGTAAAAAACATGTTCTTGTATAATGAAAGTCTGAACTGTATTTAACAACACAGAGAAAATTCATAGAAAACATAGACAGTATTGTTGAAACATGCCATTTAATATCTATTTATCATACGGTGGATGTTTATTTTAAATTGCCTGGGCTACCATGCATAGGCTTTATCTAAGGTATGCAAATGCAATATATTTTATATTGTCATTTCACACCTTGCAAAAAACTCAAAGAGATGCCAAAGTATCTGTTAGGGTCAAATGATGCAGCTACAAATAAATGACCAATACAGAATCTCATATTATCTTTCCAATACAGGGATTTCACTAGAATTTCTCACAACAGGCTAAACAAATGCCTGCTGCATGAAATTCCTGCAATACTTGAGAAATAAAAGTTCAAAAATTACCACATATTGCATTTCTCCATTTCTGTATATCGGTGTATTCACACTGCAATCTTTTCCCTCCAAACCATCTTCCATTGAACAGCAGAAATGCACTCTGTGCTTCCATCTCACTGGAATATGAAAATAATAGGAATGGTAATGGTTTAAATTCATAATATTACTGGTTTGCTGTAAGCTACTTTATGCTCAGCAGTTAGAATGACAGAAATGGTAATGCTTGATATATTTTTTGTAATATTTAAAGTATAGAGAAAGACATCCTCTGATCACAGGGCTTCAAAATCCAGAATATATTCTTTCTTTTTACTCCCTGCGATAAGCAGTTAGCATTTCCCCGATTAAGAACTTGCAATCTGATTGGCTATCGCAACATTGCGACAGAAATCATGTATAAGTCATTGCGCATAATTAGATCATGTGATTCAGTTTAATCTGGCACTTCCAAATTGGTTATAGCAGGGGGAAGAAGGAGGGACAGATTCTGGATACTTGCGTAGGAGGATGAGAGAAAGATTGAATGACTGGAACCTGAGAAAATGGTAATAACTAACAATATGGTAACTTTGGAAATCCAATATACAGTAAAACCTGTGAATATTGAACATTTTTAGCCCAGTACAAATGTTCAGTGTTAGTTTAAGTGTTCACTATAGCGAGGGTAATTTAAACAGATGTCAGTATAGAAGAGTATGAGTGGGGAAAGGGTGTTCACATGGGACAGGTGTTCACTATGACAGGTTTTACTGTATAACGGATAAGGGTTGCTACAGTCAGACAGTATCGTCCCCTTATTCTTTGCAGGAAGTGATCATGTACTATGGTTGCCTATAGCTAGGTTTTACCAAGGGGAGAGCTTTTGCCAAGGGGGAGCTTTATTACACTTTTGGCAATTAATTCTATTGAAAAGTGTTCGGAATGGTGAACAACTGCATGAATTTGAAAGAATTTCTGGAGAGACCTGCGGCTTCCCCAGCTCCCCCCCCCTCGGCTATGGCCCTGGTATGAAATACTTACTCCCTATATTGTACATAGAGATTGCCTCGTAGATGGGGCTCATAGTTGCAGCAAACTTTAAACTGGATTATATGCCCAACTTTCTTAAACTCTGGTATAACATCTTCATAAAACTCGCAGTAATGTTGGTAATGTTCAGAATCTTCATACTCTAGAGTGATGTCTGGAATAAAGAGAAATGATGCCTGTGAGCATGTTGCCAGTTATTTTGATGCCACTTATGAAATTGCCAATTTCAATATAACCAGTTATAATGTGCAAGTTATTGGCAAAAACTGGTTACAGGCCTGCTATTCAAAGTACAAATATGTTATTTTTGAAAACAGTACACATACAATATGTGAACAACATTTCTCAAGCATCAGACAAATAAATGTTGATTTTACCATTAAAATGAAAAGGATGCCATAAAATCAACATAAATGTAAACAGAAGAAAAAAACAACATATTAATGTGAACAATTACATAATAAGATGCTTAAATATATATCATATACCATGTTAAACAAATACAGTGTGTACCTGTTTTCCTTTTGTTTTAATAATTATTCTTTTGCAATAATCAATATGTGAAAGTTAATTTACAATAATGTTATACCTGTATACGTTCTGTCAACATTATGACATAAATGGGAATTAATGTTGGCTGGTGATTAATGGCCCAGTGTAAAGTTTGAAAATATAATTCAATCAGTGCAATCATTCAAATATTACTTTTTATAACTTGAAAAATCAATTCAGACAATTTTTGAATAAATGTGAGTTTTGAAAAAAAAAGTTGTTCATCTTATACATGTACTTATAACATTAGGGAGGCTAACATAAGCCATAGTGGTTTACACTTTATATGGGTCCTTTAAGATAATAATTATTATGTTGCAAATCATAAAATAATCATTTATCATGTCACTAGGCCTACACAGCCTATAAAATTCGGCGCCGTTTCGGCATCAAAAAAATTTAGCCCTGTTCCGGCACCGTTCCGGCAACGAAACCAATAATCAGATTGCATTTTGGGGGTGTACCTGAATCGTATTCCTCCATCAGTCCCTCCTGTAGGCTAAAGTGTGAGTACATCCCTGGTATTAGGATTGTGTTACTACTGTCAGGGTAAGGGTGACCCCTAGAACACCTGAAAATACAAGTTTTAAGTAAAGTGAAAGCTGCTGAATTCAAACACCACTGGGACTGGCCAAAAGTGTTCAGATAAGCAGGTGTTCACATTTAAAAAGGTGTTCTTATTGAGAGGTGTTTTTGGATACAAGAGCTGATCAGATATACAGGTTTCACTGTATTATATAAGTCAACTTGAGTCAACACTCATGGCCACCATGTAATTTACCCAGCATGCCAAAAAACCTAATCAGATCTTGCCACTAACATTCCATTTGTGAAACATTACAAGCCAAAAACTAATACACAATCCAAGTAATCATGGACTTGAAATATGAATTAAATTATAACATTCAAAGACCTATGACAAGCTAGGTTGCATATAATAATAGCAAAATAACACAGTGTCACTCCATACAACACGGGTATATGATAAAAGTGAGATACTTCTATAGTCTACATCACTTAAAATAAATTCTGAAATAAGCCTAAAAATGGAACTTTGATAAACAAAAACCATTAATTCTAATCTTAAATTTTAGTAATAAAACATGTCAAATGTCACCACCAGCAATTTGTTTCATGGTGGTGACATAAATACCAAAACTAATTCCTACCTCTCACCAAATCTACAGGCTCCAGTTTTCTGGAAAAATGGACAAATCTGCCTCTGCCTCTCTTCGCCATATTGAACTGGGGCCAGTGGGTTGTGCCATGCGTCACTATCCTGCAGAGGGAAGTTTAAACATTTCTTCATGATTTTGGCATGGTATAAACTATAGGGGGTCTTAGCATATATATAATTACTTAAAGTGAAGGAGTCATCTCAAAAATGTTACAGCTTCTGCCAAGGGCGGCTTCACTTTATAAAAAATTCCAGGGGGGTTTAAACATTTTACAACTTTTGCCCCAACATGGCCAAAATCACTTGAAAATAGCTAAAAATGAAAAACAGCATTTGACTACTGCAACTAATTTTAAAGGATTTTTGGCCAGCAACCTGCAACGGGCCTGACTAATCCATTTCTAAATGCAACATGACCAACATACAAACTTTTCAAATTTTAGTTGTCTTTTCTAAATACTAATTATTGAACAACATGTACTTGCTTTTACATAATACTAATTGAATTAGTTATCTTTTCTTAATACATATTGAACAACCCTTGTGGTAGTTGTCTATTCTAATATTTATTACAAGAACGCTGTGAAGCAGTTACATTTTCTCAATGCATATTGAACAACCCGTGTGCTAGTTATCTTCTTAATACTTATTATTAGTACCCTGTGAAGCAGTTGCATTTTCTCAATACATATTGAACAACACTGTGAAGCAATTGCATTTTCTCAATACATATTAAGCAACCCTGTGAAGCATTTGCATTGTCTCAAAACATTTGAGTAACCCTGTGAAGCAGTTGCATTTCCTCAATACATATTGAGCAACCCTTTGAAGCAGTTGCATTTTCTCAATACATATTGAACAACCTACATATGTTATAGTTTACCTTGTTCTCCTTTGATGTTGCTTCCTTGAGTAAGGCATCCTATATAACAGTGAGGGTAGAGATCACATCTTAAACAATCTGATACAATAAGCAGTTAAGTACACAATAGTTAAGTATTCAGAAAGTAGACAATAATATAGTTTAGTATACAATAATGCAGTACTAGTATTGAGTATAAATACATGAGTAATATTTTAATGTATTACACTGCCCTCTATTCATTCATCAACGACTGAATTTATTTTTCAGATTGTACGTTTTATGTAAAAGATACAAAGTATTTAGCCATACAATCAATCATGGTGGAGACACTGCATACGAATAAGGACACTCGTGCATATGAATATGGACACTAGTGACTGACACAATAAGTGCTTGAGTTAAGGATATATTTATAGTTTACAGTGAAAAAATAGAATGATCAAATAGTAAATCTTTATGAAAAAAGATAATATAAATGTGTTCAAATTTTTTTGATTATAAAATATATGCTGCATTGTTGATTTTTAAGAGTAGAGATTAAGAAACTATATAATTAATATTTTCATTAATAGCATGGTTTAAAAAGCAATCAATTCTTTTAAGTTGACAGGATATGATGTGGCAGATTAAAACCTGTTGGTCTTTCTTTTCTTTCTGTTCCTTCTCCAGTCTTTCTTTTTCTTCCTGCTCTTTCTTTTCCTTTTCCTGCTGCTGCTCCCATTCAATTCGGATCTGCTTCTGCAAAGCACCAATATAGAATTTGTTTTAATGTGGAAAGTTTCATGCTTTGGTTCATGAATAAACTACTGACCTGTTTTTCACAATAAATCTTGCTAGAAATCCTGACATTGTATGTTTTAGAAGTGATTTTTTTTACCCAATACTAAATGATCCCATGTTTAAATCATTTTATATAATTTACATTCTATACGAGGGGCAATCAGAAAGTAATGGATCATTGGCTCTAATATGTTATAGTGTCCTATTGGTTGTCAACAGTCAGGAGAACAAGGCATTAACATGACAAAATGTCACCACCTAAAACAATTTGGTCAATTTAAAGCAAGTTGAAAAAAGACCTTTTTGACCTTGAAAAGGTCATTGAAGGTCAAATGTCAAATCTAAAGTCAGATTTGAATTTCTGAGAACATGTAGATGATTTTGAAAAAAAATTTTAGTCAATTTGAAGCAAGATGAAAAAATACCTTTTTGACCTTTTTTGACATTGAGAAGGTCATTGAAGGTCAAATGTCAAATCTAAAGTCAGATTTGAATTTCTGAGAACATGTAGATGATTTTGAAAAAAAAAATTTAGTCAATTTGAAGCAAGTTGAAAAAAGACCTTTTTTGACTTTGAGAAGGTCATTGAAGGTCAAATGTCAAATCGTAAGTCAAATCTAAAGTCAGATTTGAATTTCTGAGAACACATAGATGATTTTGAAAATTTTTTTTAGTCAATTTGAAGCAAGTTGAAAACAGACCTTTTTGACCTTTTTTGACTTTGAGAAGGTCATTGAAGGTCAAATGTCAAATCTTAAGTCAAATCTAAAGTCAGATTTGAATTTCTGAGAACACGTAGATGATTTTGAAAAAAAAATTTAGTCAATTTGAAGCAAGTTGAAAACAGACCTTTTTGACCTTTTTTGACCTTGAGAAGGTCATTGAAGGTCAAATCTAAAGTCAGATTTGAATTTCTGAGAACATGTAGATGATTTTGAAAAAAAATTTAGTCAATGTGAAGCAAGTTGAAAAAAGACCTTTTTGACCTTCTAAGGTCATTGAAGGTCAAATGTCAAATCTAAAGTCCGATTTGAACTTCTGAGAACATGTAGATGATTTAGAAAAAAATTGAAGTCAGTCTAAACAGTATTTGTTATGTTATAGGAAGTTGTAAGAAATTGTTACAGACGCCGGACGCCAACCTCCAACCTCCAACCTCCAACCACCAACCACCAACCGCCAACCACCAACCACCAACCGCCGTCGCAAAAAAACGGAGACCATAACAATATGTCACCACTTTTCTAAAGTCAGATTTGAATTTCTGAGAACACGTAGATGATTTTGAAAAAAATTTTTAGTCAATTTGAAGCAAGTTGAAAACAGACCTTTTTGACCTTTTTTGACTTTGAGAAGGTCATTGAAGGTCAAATGTCAAATCTTAAGTCAAATCTAAAGTCAGATTTGAATTTCTGAGAACACGTAGATGATTTTGAAAAAAAAAATTAGTCAATTTGAAGCAAGTTGAAAACAGACCTTTTTGACCTTTTTTGACCTTGAGAAGGTCATTGAAGGTCAAATGTCAAATCTAAAGTCAGATTTGAAGGTCAAATGTCAAATCTAAAGTCAAATCTAAAGTCAGATTTGAATTTCTGAGAACATGTAGATGATTTTGAAAAAAAATTTAGTCAATGTGAAGCAAGTTGAAAAAAGACCTTTTTGACCTTGAGAAGGTCATTGAAGGTCAAATGTCAAATCTAAAGTCAGATTTGAACTTCTGAGAACATGTAGATGATTTAGAAAAAAATTGAAGTCAGTCTAAACAGTATTTGTTAAGTTATAGGAAGTTGTAAGAAATTGTTACAGACGCCGGACGCCAACCTCCAACCACCAACCGCCAACCACCAACCACCAACCGCCGTCGCAAAAAAAACGGAGACCATAACAATATGTCACCACTTTTGGTGGGTGACATAATAAAACTACAATACAATACAAAATCGATGCAATACAATAAAAAAATACAAATTATAGCTAAGCCTAATCACCTTACGATAATTCTTTTTATGATAGAAGCACCAAAATTGGTACAAGTGTAACTGAAGGCAATTGAAAAAAATTGGCTCGAGGCAGCAAGTGATCCGGAGCCTCTTTCTGAAAAAAATCCAAGATGGCCGCCAATACATATAGATTTTCAAGAAATTTGAATTATCTTTGAATTAATGTTGTATTTTAGCTCTAAACCAATTGTATTTGTTTAAGGGAATTCTAGACAGTTGCTTGTGATATTGGAACTACTTTACAATATATTTAACTATTAAAACGGGTGTTCAGCAAGGCTCAGTATTAAGCCTTGTACTATTTTATAAGCTTTTATTGAATTACTCATAATTATACATATCAATATGAGAGTCACACATATGATTGAGTATAAATGCTGGATAGACTCTGCACTGAAGGGATTTTAAATATATTTCTTTTGGAAAAAATCTCTAGCCATGTTAAAACATGGTATGTACATAGTCAAACGTGACATACATATAGTAAATCCTGGTCAAATACTAGTTCTTGCGGCTGACCAACCATTGTTTGCTTCCCTGAAAACCATTCAATAGATATACCCTGATACACATGGGGAAGATAAATACTTGATCATGTTTGGAGGTCTCCATATAGAAATGATATTCCAGAAGGTGATTGGCTGACAGACAGCAGTTGGGTAAATGTAATTGCTCAGTCAAATACAGCATCAGTTGGTACTGCAGAGTCCTTCCTAAAGGGAAGCCATATAACCAAGAGCACGTCAAATTACGTTGGCAGCACTCCACATCCTAATGAAGAAAGCTTTCAACATATACCTAGCTGCTGCCGAACTCAGTGATGTAGCCCCCCTATCCTTTGAAGAATGGAAAGGGGAAGGGGAAGACAATTCCGATCCCCCCATTTCAAATACTGGGCTATAAAACAGCGCCTTGAAATGCTGCTTATGATCTTTGTTAGATCCCTGAGAGAGGCAGACTTTAAACTCTACATATCTGTATTGACCAAGATGATGCCCTGGTTTTTTGCATTAGATCATACACACTATTCCAGATGGCTCCCAATACACCTAAGGGACATGGTCCAATTGGAGACAACTCACCCTGACCTGTATCAGCTTTTCAATGAAGGTCTCTTTACAGTTCAGAAGACAGCTAGGTCATTCTCAACCATCCCTATAGACCAGGCCCATGAGCAAATAATGCTCTGATTAAGGGTTCTGGTGGGGCTATAGGAATAACAGAGAATCCTACTGCACTGAAACGCTGGATGATAGCTGGTCCTGCAATATTCCAGATCATCAAAGAGTTTGAAGAAATTTAGAGATGATGTATTTGCTGTTGTGACCACTATTGATAAACTAGGCAATCCATTCCTTGTGTCAGGTGAAGATGTATTTACTTTTGACACAAAGGATGTTATATGTATCAGTAAGTGACACCATCAGAAGTATAGAAGACATTGGCAACCAAAGCTTCACTAGGTATACAACTTAACGTCTTGTGGAGAGAACTGAACCATTGGATACACCCATAATAATAGCAGCAAAATACCCCAAAAAACAAATCAGAAATCTCAAATCAAGAAAATGAGAAACATGTATGTATGGGGATCGGAATTGTCTTCCCCTTCCCCTTTCCATTCTTCAAAGGATAGGGGGGCTACATCACTGAGTTCAGCAGCAGCTAGGTATATGTTGAAAGCTTTCTTCATTAGGATGTGGAGTGCTGCCAACGTAATTTGACGTGCTCTTGGTTATATGGCTTTCAGAAGTATAGAAGACATTGGCAACCAAAGCTTCACTAGGTATACAACTTAACGTCTTGTGGAGAGAACTGAACCATTGGATACACCCATAATAATAGCAGCAAAATACCCCAAAAAAAAAATCAGAAATCTCAAATCAAGAAAATGAGAAATGACTGTGATTTGTTCTCCAAATTATACATCACATGCCAGACAAGAAACATTGATCTTTATGACTTTCTCATGCATGAGAACCAGGAGTATCCACCTTCACTGGCAAAGTATGGTGTCCTCAGAAATGGTGACAAATCAGAGCTTCTTGACTGCATGGAGGATATCGTCCCTAGGGGAAAAGATAGGCCTGTTGTTGTTGCTGAAATAATAGATGGTGCATGTTCAGTACACCTTCTAAAACTAACTACAGCAAAGACCTTTGAGGATTTATGCCACTGATGTTTTCCTTCCCTACATCCAAGGTCAGCTGCAACATGTTGATCGCCTCCATATATTTTTGGGATGAGTACCTGACAAGGAGCCTAAAGACGATGACGAAACAAGCGTGGGAAGGGTGACAGAAGGATATATCTTGGTAACACTGTGCCCAGAAACTGGCAGTCTTACTTGAGAGATGACTCCAACAAGCAAGAGTTGTTTGGTATTTTAGCCTACAAACTATCAAGTCTTCCATTAGATGCATATAAACAGATTGTGACCACAATTGGTGAGAAGGTGATTTGCAATCCTGCTTGTAGTGATACAAATGACTTGGAGCCATGTTCTCATGAAGAAGCAGATACCAAAATGTTTGTCCACATTGCCCTTATGGCTAGAAGAGGGTTTGCCAGAATACTTATCAGAAGCAATGATACTGATGTAGTTGTCCTTGCTGTAGCTGCCTCTGCCCTACTCGGTATTCGCATATGGGTTGCATTTGGAACTGCGAAAAACTATAGGTATTTGTCTGCTCATGAGATGGCAAGAGCTCGTGGACCTACCAAATCTGAATGTCTCTCTGTTTTCCATGCATTTACTGGGTGTGATAGCACATCGTCATTCTTTGGCCATGGAAAAATTCTTTGGCCATGGAAAAAACAATGTTGGACAGTATGGAACAAATATCCAGAAGTAACAGAAGCATTCCTCACTTTTAAAACAAACCCACATCACATAGCAGAAGAAGCTCTATTTCTATTGGAACGTTTCACAACCATTGTGAATTATTGTGTTTTATTATATACCCAATATGTAACACTAATCCTGATTGGTCAATACCTAGTCACGTGTTCCGAAATAGATTTACTATTTCCCTCGGAAAGTTATATTCCCTCAAATGTGACGTCAGCGGGAATATACATTTGAACTATTGCCCGCTGACGTCACAATTGCAACTTCTATTACCCTTGGAAACGTCTGCGCATCATCACTGTGCAGACGAAAAACAGAAAAATGGAGGATGAGCACAAACACAAATCAACTCCGTTCACCATGACAGACGTGCGTGAACGATACAGTATAAGCAACGTGTATAAAGTTCCCTAAGCTCAATACGTCTGCGTAATTTCAAGTGTTTTGATAATCTATCCCGGGTGTTAGACGCGATTGAATTTGTCAAGTGAGAGTCTCAGAGGCAAAAATTTCTGTTGAGCATCTGATGACATCACAGCTTATAATGCTAACAATGGACCCGGGGAGGGGGCTTTCTAAGCCTTTGGCCTTCGCAGAGGAAACGGGACAAGAGTCAGTATAGGGTATATAATAAAACAAATAGTGACTGCCTAATTTCGAGCAATAGTGTAAATGATTTCCCCTTGGGAATATCCTCTACAATGTACTATCCCCTCAGCCTGCGGCTTCGGGAATAGTACATTGTAGAGGATATTCCCTCGGGGAAATAATTACACTATAGTGACTGCCTCAATGGCAGTCACTATTTGTATATTATGGATTATGGCGACGACTTTTTTGAATGGATGTTGACCCTTTGAAATGCCTATGGACTCGGAGACTGGATTTTATCTATCACACATCATTTGAGACTGAATGCTCTATCTTGTATGAGTACTTATATCTACAACTATTTTTGATGTTATGAGTATTGGCTATCAATTTCTAATTTTTCTTTAACATGTATTGTAATGACTTCAGTATGAATGAAATGTCCCTTGTGTTCTGGTCTTGGATTGTGATATCGGTTCTTGAATGGTGGGGGGGAAAGGGGGTATTATACATTGTTTCTTTTCATGTTAGATCATGGTTTTGGGATATATGGGGTTTGTTTTTCTTGACTGGTATGTATTTCTTGCCGAGTTCCATTACAACTTTTGGTCCTTTCCCTTTGGCACTTGTGCTTAGATATTTGTCATTGTTTTCTATGACAGGACAAGTTCAACAACTGATATTAACTCAACCAGAAAATATCTTTACACCAAGAAGGGAAGACAGATTGACAAGATACCTCCTACTAAGGCAGCTTTGGAGCAGCATATTAGGAGATTGGCCTTCACAGGAGGGATTGTTTGAGGCCAAATACTGGATCCTCCAGGATTATTTGAAGTTTGGCTCGGAGGAGGATGATGGTGATCATGTGATTCCACTTTTTGGTCTTCTCTTCAGCAAACATCAATAGCATGCAGAGAACTCATAAAGTGTCAATGCAGCAAGGGGTGTCGTCCTTAGTATTGTTCATGTAAAAAAGCTGGCTGGGCAAAATGCACAGACCTTTGTAAGTGCAGTGGGCTTTACACTGATTAGTGAGAGTAACAATAAAGGACAAAATAGTTGAGATTTGAGAAAGATGGTGATCAAAAATGTAAAACATAGACAATTTATCAAACATAAATTGTGACAATTTATCAAACATAAATTGCCCCAGGATTGACATTTTCGCATTGTAGCACCATCTAACTGGTACTGTAATAACCCCCTTATTTTGGATATGTGGCTGAATATATTCTCTTATACAAGTTGTTCAGTAGAAGTAATATCCAATATTATGTAAGTACTCAGTCTTTGGTTAAAAATTTTTGATGAATAACAATATATGTCATTTATGAACTTAATAGTACAGGTCATAATACTGAACCTTGATTTACGCCGTTTTACATTTGAAACTCAAGTTAAATGTCAGTTCATCAAAAAAGATTCATTTCAAAGCCACTTCTTGAGGTTTCTATGCTGTTTTCATTAATATGTTAGAGGATCTTGAGATTTTAATAGAAATCGGCAAAATCACAAACAGACTGGCGGCCATTTTGAATTTTTTCCAAAACGAGGCTCCGGATCACTTGCTGCCTCGAGCCATTTTTTTTCAATTACAATCAGCTACACTTGTACCAATGTTGGTGCTTCTATCATAAAAAGAATTATTGGGAGGGTTTTTCAAGTGATTCAGCCTAACTATTATACAATACAATACAAGTATGAGCATATGAATGTTAACATATTGCCTTAACCGGACAAGCTGTGCATTAGTGACAATTACACTCACATTTAACATTAGACTAACCTCTTGCTCAATTTTTCGTTCTTTTTCTTTGGCCTCCCATTCTTTCCGTGCCTCCCATGCTTTCTGAGCTTGCCTCTCTCTCTCTAGCCATAACTGGTGTGCTCTTTCCCTGTAAAACATTGTGCATTAAATTATAAGATCAGTCATTTCTGAGCTTCTTTCTCCATTTCAGTAATCTCTGAGTCTCGGCTTCTTTCTCCCTAACCACAACTCGGAATTTACATGTTCAATTGGTAAGCATGTGGAATATTTCATCAAGGTAGAACAAATTGTTGTTTTAGTATGAATAATTGAAGTTTTAAGTGGATGCCCTGAGTAGTCAGCTTCAATGAATGAGTGGGGCAAATTTCAAAAGGTGAGGCAAATTTCAAAAGGTGGGGCAAATTTCAAAAGGTGGGGCAAATTTCAAAAGGTGGGGCAATTTTCAAAAGGTGAGGCAAATTTCAAAAGGTGGGGCAAATTTCAAAAGGTGGGGCAAATTTCAAAAGGTGGGGCAATTTTCAAAAGGTGAGGCAAATTTCAAAAGGTGGGGCAATTTTCAAAAGGTGAGGCAAATTTCAAAAGGTGAGGCAAATTTCAAAAGGTGAGACAAAGCCAAAGATGGGGCATCATTTCAACAACTTCAAGACAAAACTAAAATATTTTTAAGTAAAATTTTGGTAGAGCTTTTGGTACATGCCATTCATACAATTACAAATACCTTTATAAAGACACTTTTGGACTCTTACCTTTTGAATTCCTCAAACTTTATTCTCTGTTCCTCGTGCTTTTCTGCAGTTTCATCATTGTCATCTACCAAGTTAAAAACATTACTTTACAGTCAAAATGTTTTTCTTTACTGTACAATAATGAAAATAGAGTAATAATGCATGAAATAAGCATGATTCTCATGTTTTCTAAATAAAGCATTTACATATACAGAGTATAGGTCGCTATTAGCACGGCCAATTACAGTAAACATTAAGGGGGTATTAATATCACATTCCTTTTCATCATGTGACTGAAGACTGGGATTTTAACTTAACATTAATATTTAGTTTGAATTTGAACAATCATCAGAATGTATTTACTAGTATTGGAAATTTCAAAACATTGATTTGGTGTCATGATTTAGACATAAAATTATGGAAGCTGATATACATTTATATAATTTTATGAAAACCCCACCTTCACAGTTCCCCTTATCTGCCTCCTGTGCTGCAGCTTGCCTCTGCGCCTTTCTCTTCTCCTTTTTAAGAACTGCTTTCCACTGTTTGTGACTAAAAAAGCAGTTGAGAGTGACATTCAAAAAACATTGTCACAATCTTTAGATATCTTTGCTCTCCGACAGTTATGACTTTTGTTCAAAATTTTTATTTTTAAGATTATCAGTAATAAAATATGGACATTTCTACTTATAAGATATCTCATTCTCAAATCTTTCTTGAAAATAGAACAGTCAATTTGCGGATGATCTGAACAAATTCGGAGGTGTTTCTCACAATTAATACACGTTTTTGAATTAAGATCTTGATACCATCCAAATACTACCCTTTCTGTTCGTCTTGTCTATGTCAATTATCTGCAAAAGGCTATTAAGCCCATTTAAAGCAGATATAACAGCGATATAATACACTAGCAAAAGTGAAGAATTTTATGAAACCAATTAAATCCCTATTTTCAACCATGAATAACAATTGCCTGATTGAAAATTCGATCTCAATATTTAGATAGAACTCTAAACTTACATTATATAGTTTGTCTATGTCTATCTCATGGCTATATTACTCTAAATGTGCCTAGATATGCGCAAAATCCTCTTGGAATATTTCAAGTTTGAAAACTTCTGCTCTAGTGCGCCACAGGTGAAATCTGATTGGTTAAAATTCCCGGGAAACTACTTTCATTTTGATTCTTTGAAATTAGCACATCGGCAAAACAAAACACAATCAGTGCGTTCTTTAGATAGTGTAGGGGATATCTAAGACAAATAGGGTCTTCAGCGATCTTTCTGCATTTTTTCGTACTTTATACCATTTGTACAGTCATTTTCTGCACGTGGAGCACAGCACTGTTGGGTGAATGGAAGGGTTGTCCAGTAAAAACACAAGAAAATAATCATTCCCTGGGACTTTGGGTGGTTCATATATCCAGAAATATGAGACCTCAAAGGAAATATAACTTACCCCGTTACATCTTGTTATTACAGTCTTAACATTTTCAAACGCTATTGTCACTGGAACTAAATGTATAGCCTGACCTAGACACAATCCATTTGACACAATAAGCACAATAGAAGAATGTTGAATAATCATGGGTCGGTATATATTATTATTTATCTACCTTGGGGGTCACAAATGAGATTTCAAAGATGGTGGGAAGTTCAAAATTTGCAGCTAAATCATTCATATTAGACAATTGTGGGTTGCGATCGTGTTTTTTTTGGCCGCCATTTTGATGATAAAAAGTAAGGTGAGTATGCACTTTTCAAGAGGTAAGTTCGCATCGAGTCCGCTCGAGTCTGCAGAACTTTTTTTCACAAACTTATCAAAATTTTATCAAACTTTAAAATGATGCAGACGATAGGCGTCTCCATTCAACGCATGACCATCATCTTGACTGATGAAAAACTGCAATTTTACTGATTATTACCCTTCATTTGTAAGGAATATGAATATGATGTTAACTTTACTAACACATCTAAACACCGGAGTCCAATATTCTCAATGTAATGCATTCACTTTCTGATGGACCTGTCATCAAGTTCCATCATATAAGGCAGGATTCAGAGGTAAGTGTTTAAACAGGAAGTTGGGAACTTCCTTGTTCAGCCATCATGAAAATTTCAACAACCAATCAGATCACCTGATTGATTCAATATGGCTGACATCCGGTAGGTGAATTATAACATGGGACTTTTGCTAGTGTAATATGAATTAACTATAATGTAACCCTTAACATGTAAAAATAGATCTATGATTTAAAATTGAAACCTAAGATATACTGGTGACGACTGTCAGGCTACCGAGTTGACATAGCCACTGTTTACCAGTAGTATTGACCGAAATACAGTCCAATGTCAGAAAACCGTGACATCACTACTTAAGATTATCTGGTTGATTGGAAAGATCTAATGTGAGGAGATGGGACGTTCTTGGAGTTTGACATGACATGAAAAATAGCGAAATTAGCTAAAATTATGTAATGTCGTATAATGGCGTGATACATATTCCAAGTCATCTGTGACGTCAGACATGTATTGCCTCATCAACAACTAAACAAATAAATAATCTAGACCTAACTGATTTGTTTAAAGTTTATTCGATCGTTTGTGACATCATAGGAATGATACCTAACCGACAACAAAACAAACAAGCATGTGTTTTCATTCAGCGCCTTGCTTTATGTGTCTATGTCAATAATCTGCAAAAGGCTAGTAAGCCCATATAGAGCAGATATGTGTTTTGATGAACAGTGAATCAGTTATCATAACAATCAACCGATCGTATCAGGGCCTTGGCTAGGCAACTTGGAGATCTCGACTTCGAGGAGTTTGCTGCATTTTCTTGTTCAAGTCCAGTGTCAACCAGTTGGCGGTCAATCGCATTCAGATTATGCAAAACTCTAAATCATCACTTACTGAAGTATTATACACCACTAATATACCACTACTATAGAGTTTTGCATTATCTGAATGCAATTCACTTCTTTCCAGTGTCAACCATGCATAGGAGACAGGTTACCTGAAAAGGAAGATAGATATCATTATCTCTTATCTCAAGGACTGAAACTGAGGCAAGGCTACCCTGGCTGAAATCAGCTCTGAAATAACAATTACTGCATGTCAAGCCGTCATTCAATGCTGATTTTGTAGAAAACAGATCTGTCCATCCTTCTACATGTGAGTTTTTCCCATAAAGATGCTTGATTAAGTAGAAATTCATCAAATTATACCCCTAGAATATCAAAGTTCAACTGTACATCAATCGCGTGAGGAAAAAAAACAAATCCATTCTTCACCTTCTGTTCACAAACCCTTCTTCTTCTTCTTGGAAAAGTTGTCCCTCATTTGACTAACAGCAAATGTGTATGTTTATGCAGCAATATATGTTAGTTTAGAAAATGATTAATTACAATCTTACCTGTACTTCACAGAAACATCCTAAGTATGAAAATATTTCACTAAAAATACATGCTTCCATTTTGTCACATGTTCATAATAATTTACATATTGACCATGTGATGTTGACAGGGAGTGTAAATGCACCTAGCGTACAGGAAATATGTTATGATATTTATTAAGAAATTAGGTATGGTAATCATTATTAATTAAGCATTAAGTATTAAGCCCCCAACCCACTTCACAAAGTTCATGAAGTACCAAGGAAAGACCAATATTAAATAAATTAGAAAAATTTGAATTTCCAAAAAAATCAAGTGGGCGATAATAGAGCCTCTGAAACATGGCAAAAGTGACATATTTTGTAATTTTCAATGCATACTCCCGATAATTATCTATCATTGTGTGCTTTCCACACCATATCAAACTAATATTATCTAAAAATAATGTATGTAATAAGTTAATGAAGGAAAAATTTAATGTTTCAGAGACTCTATTATCGCCCACTTGATTTTTTGGGAAATTCAAATTTTTCTAATTTATTTAATATTTGGTCTTTCCTTGGTACTTCATGAACTTTGTGAAGTGGGTTGGGGGCTTAATACTTAATGCTTAATTAATAATGATTACCATACCTAATTTCTTAATAAATATCACAACATATTCCCTGTACGCTAGGTGCGTTTACACTCCCTGTCAACATCACATGATCAATATTTAAATTATTATGAACATGTGACAAAATGGAAGCATGTATTTTTAGTGAAATATTTTCATACTTAGGATGTTTCTGTGAAGTACAGGTAAGATTGTAATTAATCATTTTCTAAACTAACATATATTGCTGCATAAGCATACACATTTGCTGTTAGTCAAATGAGGGACAACTTTTCCAAGAAGAAGAAGAAGGGTTTGTGAACAGAAGGTGAAGAATGGATTTGTTTTTTTTCCTCACGCGATTGATGTACAGTTGAACTTTGATATTCTAGGGGTATAATTTGATGAATTTCTACTTAATCAAGCATCTTTATGGGAAAAACTCACATGTAGAAGGATGGACAGATCTGTTTTCTACAAAATCAGCATTGAATGACGGCTTGACATGCAGTAATTGTTATGTCAGAGCTGATTTCAGCCAGGGTAGACTTGCCTCAGTTTCAGTCCTTGAGATAAGAGATAATGATATCTATCTTCCTTTTCAGGTAACCTGTCTCCTATGCAACCATGCCAGCTAAAACAGCACTCCGCTTTGATTTTTTCAAGTTTTCCGTCAATTGTTTTATTTTCCTCTCCGATCGTAACCCTGTTAGATTCAAAGACACACTATATGTTGTGAACAAGAACCACTCTATGACACTGATATGAATTCTATTGTTGATATCGAGTGATAAGTGTGTAAATCATTAAAACTTACCTCAATTTTCGAGTCATTCTTTTCACCTTGTGTACTTTTTATGTGTACTCACAAACTGATGACGTATTACGCAGCCATCGTAAAAATTATTTGAAAATTTAAAAACAAAGCAAGAAAACTACGCAATATATTGGATATAGGCGACTCTATGCTTACTTGAAGTAGTTGGTACGTATGAGTTGTAACGGGTGATGAGTTTAGATGCGTTATTTTCAACACAAAGCTTCAAAATGTCTCTCCAGTGAAGTTGTAAAATGAAAACAAAATTTTGCACAACATTGACTGGCAACAATCCAACTGTCATTCATCGAGTCATACACAGAGCATACAGACCCGTAGCTAGCTTTTACCAAGGGGGAGCGGTTTTACCAAGGGTTGAGCTTTTGCCTCAGGGGGGTTGGCTTTTGGACAGTTTTTGCTAAAAAAGCATGCAAGAGTGCTCAATCACAGGCCCACGAAGATTTGAATCCCCCTCCCCCAGTCACTGTATAATGTAAGAAATACAGGCTCACTTCTTAAACATCAAAATCTCTTCTCTAACAGCTCAATCTTACCATGATATGTCCAATGATCTTCTCTAAAACGCGCCATAAACATAAAATTTTAAGTTGAAAATGAGGCAACTGCCTCGTGCCTCGCCGATATTTATAAAAAATTAAGGTCTCATGGAAGTTAAACAGGAAATGACAAAACAAAAAATGACAAAGCCATGCTGGATTTTGAAAATTTTTTGAACCAAGATAACAGAGTTCTGTTTGGACCTCTAGTCAGTTTAACTAGTTCCACATATCATTTACATGACTGGGAACACAATTGAAATGGTCAGAATGACCATAAACATGATAAAATAATCTTTTTAGCCCTTTGAAAATGTGACTGAAAAATAGCTAAAAGTAGGTGCTCAGGAAAGGTCAATCAACAGAATCTTTTGATTTTTTCAGAAAATGTGTCCAATATATTGCTCTAAATGACACAATCTTTGAAATTTAAAAAAATTGTCTGAAACAATAATGGCTGTTGTAAAAAGGAAAATAGATCGATTTTCAATTCAGTTTTTTTTAATTTTTTCTTTTTCTAAGAATGATATCAAATTTGTTTAAATTGTATCATTTAGAGCAATATATTGGGCACATTTTCTGAAAAAGTCAAAAGATTCTGTTCAGTGACCTTTCCTGAGCACAGACTCTTAGCTATTTTTTAGTCACATTTCAAAAAATTTTCAAAATCCAGCATGGCTTTGTCATTTTTTGTTTTGTCATTTCCTGTTAACTTCCATGAGACCTTAACACAAAGACATACATTTTTTTCAATTTGAACCATGAAAATTAATTCAACCTTTGCCTATTTCGGGTATCTAAGAGGCTGTAAGATGAGTCTTACCAAACAAATGTATTGCATTATTTTCCAGGACCAAGCCCAGAATGCAGGTTGCAAGACAGCCCCAGCTTGTGGATGGAAAACTGCCTGTATTTGTTTTTCCAACCTCGTTGACATTCTGTACAGATGATACATCCTCTCATAAACAAATATTGACTCTTTACAATCCATATGACTTTGCTCTCAAATTTAAAGGTAAGCTTTTCATTCAGTTCTTGAATTTATATTCAAATAATGGATGCCATATAGATTGATCTACACGTGCAGTCAAAGCTGTAAAGCTGTATAGCTCTGAAAGTGGAACACTTCAAAGTCCCATTCATGAAAAATGAACCTCTGTAAGTGTAACACCTGAGGTATCAAAAGTGTTCCACTTGTTGAGGTTTTACTGAACATGCAACTATCTTATGGTCTGATTAATACTAATTAATACTTAAAAAAGAACTCAGGTCTCCTTTGAAAATGGGTTCTCGGGTCAGTCTTCTGCGATACCCATGAGGGTTCACTAGACACAAAATTCAAAACTTAACTTTTTTGGAAAACAAGCTTTATCATCTAGTTAATTCCACAATTCTGTGTAAAAGACAACCCATTAGAATTTAACACTTCCGTTCAACACCTCAATGCCTTGAATGTCTTAAGTACAACATGTGTATATTTATTTTAGTATTGAGTACAGCTCCTAAGAAGTACACACTTGGAGACACAGAGGGAACAATCAAACCACATTGCTGCGTTGACATGTAAGTGAGCTCAATCACACCACAATGCTGTGCTGACATGTAAGTGGGCACAATCACACCACAATGCTGTGCTGACATGTAAGTGGGCACAATCAAACCTCATTACTATGTTGACATGTAAGTGAGCTCAATCACACCACAATTCTGTGCTGACATGTAAGTGGGCACAATCAAACCTCATTACTATGTTGACATGTAAGTGAGCACAATCACACCACAATGCTGTGCTGACATGTAAGTGGGCACAATCAAACCTCATTACTATGTTGACATGTAAGTGAGCACAATCAAACCACATTGCTGTGTTGACATGTAAGTGAGCACAATCAAACCACATTGCTGTGCTGACATGTAAGTGGGCACAATCAAACCACTTTGCTGTGTTGACATGTAAGTGAGCACAATCAAACCACTTTGCTGCGTTGACATGTAACTGAGAACAATCAAACCACAATGCTGTGTTGACATGTAACTGAGCACAATCAAACCATAATGCTGTGTTGACATGTAACTGAGCACAATCAAACCATAATGCTGTGTTGACATGTAACTGAGCACAATCAAACCACAATGTTGTGTTGACATGTAACTGAGCACAATCTGAGTGCAATCAAATCACATTGTTTCGTCGACATATAAGTGAACACAATCAACCATTATGCTATGTTGAGATGTAAGTGAGTACAATCAATGCACAGGGCATTAGTATAAGATGTAAGCACTGAAAACATTACAATCTATATTTACAATCTATATTCCTTTATTTCAGAGTCATAAGACACACAGACATAAGTTTACGAAATGAAGGAGTCAAAGACAAGTTCAGGATTCAAGTTATTGAACATGGGAAAAAGTCTGTAATAGGTGAGATGTGTAAATAAGGAGATACAGCTCATCATAATCTCAAGATCTTGTGATAGAAATGAAGTCTTAAAATAGAGCTGTATAATACATGGCTGTCTATTCCTGTTTAAAGTCCAAAATTGGAGTATTTTAAATAGAGAAATATGAAACCCAAGGACATTTTAATTTTAATTTTTATGCAATATTAGGTACACAGGGCTCTCACCAGGAAATATTTAGGGCATGGTGCTAACATCTTCAGAATAACCGTTCAATCTTGATAAATCATATTTATGTTATGTTTTATCCTTTTTACATGTTATTATTGTATATTCAGTCAAGTTTAGACTGGAAACAGTCATGATTTGCCAATAGGGTGTAGAGGGAGCTAAATAGAGTGTGGTGCTGCACCATAGTCTAAAAGCCTGGTGAGAGGCCTGGTGATTAGATAACATAACACAAAGCAAAGTGTTATGTGTCCTTTCATCTTAAATGATCAGCATCTTGTGAGAATTTATTTGTTTCATTTCCATTTCCATTTCAGGTAAAAAAGACATAATTTCAACTTTACTTCCTACTAGAGATAAATCACCAGCTCTTGAAGAAACGTTCCAGCAGCTACCCCAGTCTGTGCAGTCCTCCACTCCTCAGGTCAATGCTTCCAAATATGGTATGTACATTTTACCCCAGTCTGTGCTGTCCTCGGGTCAGATTCCCCATAGAGCTCAACCCATGCTATAAAATTGAAATTTCATTTCTTTTTGGACAGATAAGATTTTCTTTTACTAAACATATTTTTAATTGTATAATTATTAAACTCAGTTATCAAACTGGCACTTTGGCAGTTAAGTTCAAATCTATCCAACAGAGAAGTATTTAATTTCTGCACTGTACCTCATAAAACATGACTATTGCTAGGTTTATATACAGGGTGACCCCAAAAAATACAACCCTCCATTTTTTCAATAATATTCTGAAATGGGAGTTGATTGCTCTCTTTGACACGCAAAGATTTCATTCAATGTGGGATCCTCTGGCAAAGTTTTACTAACCATACTCTTATATTGACAGAGATGGTTAATTGGACGTTCCAATATATATGTATGCTCCAGATGTCGTCCTGCATTTCGTTGAGGACAAACTTGCAAACTTCTAGCAAAATTGTTGATAACATGGACACACTCTTCCTGGGTATTGCACTTATTTTTGACAGTTCCCTCTGTTCTTAACTTCCTTCCCCATCTAAAAATCAATGATATATCTGGGTAACAGCAACATTCAAACTTATATCTAAATTCAGCCTGAGCTGCAACAAAGGATTTTCTCTGAAAGTATTCCTCTACAACAAAAGATTCTTTTCCTTTTGTCCAAACCATACCCTCAAAATGAAAGGACGACATAATCCCACATTGCCTGAACTATCTGGAAATGATAAATAATTATGATGTCTGTTATATTAAGAAAGTTATTCAAGAAATGGAGTGTTGCATTTGTCTGGTCACTCTGTACAACCCAACCCAAGTTGGAGCTTGAATTGATTTGTTGGCAAGACTGAATCCAGGCCCGTAGCCAGGGGTAGCCAGCCCGCAGCCATACTGAACTTTACACATGCATGTTTTTTTGCCAAAAATGTCAAAAAGCCCCCCCCCCCCTCCCCTTGCAAAAGCTGCCTTCTTGGTAAAACCGCTCCCCCCCCAGGTAAATCCTAGCTACGGGCCTGGAATCATGCATGAATTTAATATTTTTCTGTTCCAGGTGCTCCAAATTCTGGTCCAAGCTTCCTCATTGTACTCTCTGCCATAATATGCCTGGCTGCTCTTATGTTGCCCTCACAGGATGAGAAGGATTCTAGACTACCAGTGTATCTCCATTTAAGTCTTCATCAGAAACTTATAGCTGCTTATGTATTAGGTAATACGTTGCTTTATTAAGATTCTAGACTACCAGTGTATCTCCATCTAAGTCTTCATCAGAAACTTATAGCTGCTTATGTATTAGGTAAAGAGTTGCTTTATTAAGATTCTAGACTATCTAAGTCTTCATCAGAAACTTATAGCTGCTTATGTATTAGGTAAAACATTGCTTTATTAAGATTCTAGACTACCAGTGTATCTCCATCTAAGTCTTCATCAGAAACTTATAGCTGCTTATGTATAAGGTAAAACGTTGCTTTATTAAGATTCTAGACTACCAGTGTATCTCCATGTAAGTCGTCATTAGAAACTTATAGCTGCTTATGTATTAGGTAAAGTATTGCTTTATTAAGATTCTAGACTACCAATATATCTCCATTTAAGTCTTCATCAGAAACTTATAGCTGCTTATGTATTAGGTATAGTGTTGATTTATTAAGATTCTAGACTACCAATATATCTACATTTTAGTCTTCATCAGAAACTTATAGCTGCTTATGTATTAGGTATAGTGTTGCTTTATTAAGATTCTAGACTACCAGTGTATCTCCATTTAAGTCTTCATCAGAAACTTATAGCTGCTTATGTATAAGGTAAAACGTTGCTTTATTAAGATTCTAGACTACCAGTGTATCTCCATGTAAGTCGTCATTAGAAACTTATAGCTGCTTATGTATTAGGTAAAGTATTGCTTTATTAAGATTCTAGACTACCAATATATCTCCATTTAAGTCTTCATCAGAAACTTATAGCTGCTTATGTATTAGGTATAGTGTTGGTTTATTAAGATTCTAGACTACCAATATATCTACATTTTAGTCTTCATCAGAAACTTATAGCTGCTTATGTATTAGGTATAGTGTTGCTTTATTAAGATTCTAGACTACCAGTGTATCTCCATTTAAGTCTTCATCAGAAACTTATAGCTGCTTATGTATTAGGTATAGTGTTGCTTTATTAAGATTCTACACTACCAGTGTATCTCCATTTAAGTCTTCATCAGAAACTTATAGCTGCTTATGTATTAGGTAAAGAGTTGCTTTATTAAGATTCTAGACTACCAGTGTATTTCCATCTAAGTCTTCATCAGAAACTTATAGCTGCTTATGTATTAGGTATTGTGTTGCTTTATTAAGATTCTACACTACCAGTGTATCTCCATTTAAGTCTTCATCAGAAACTTATAGCTGCTTATGTATTAGGTAAAACGTTGCTTTATTAAGATTCTACACTACCAGTGTATCTCCATTTAAGTCTTCATCAGAAACTTATAGCTGCTTATGTATTAGGTATAGTGTTGCTTTATTAAGATTCTAGACTACCAGTATATCTCCATTTAAGTCTTCATCAGAAACTTATAGCTGCTTATGTATTAGGTAAAACGTTGCTTTATTAAGATTCTAGACTACCAGTGTATCTCCATCTAAGTCTTCATCAGAAACTTATAGCTGCTTATGTATTAGGTAAAGTGTTGCTTTATTAAGATTCTAGACTACCATTGTATCTCCATTTAAGTCTTCATCAGAAACTTATAGCTGCTTGTGTTAGGTATAGTGTTGATTTATTAAGATTCTAGACTACCAGTGTATCTCCATCTAAGTCTTCATCAGAAACTTATAGCTGCTTATGTATTAGGTAAAACGTTGCTTTATTAAGATTCTAGGCTACCAGTATATCTCAATTTAAGTCTTCATCAGAAACTTATAGCTGCTTATGTATTAGGTATAGTGTTGCTTTATTAAGATTCTCGACTACCAGTGTATCTCCATTTAAGTCTTCATCAGAAACTTATAGCTGCTTATGTATTAGGTATAGTGTTGATTTATTAAGATTCTAGACTACCAGTGTATCTCCATTTATGTCTTCATCAGAAACTTATAGCTGCTTATGTATTAGGTATAGTTGCTTTATTCAGATTCTAGACTACCAGTGTATCTCCATTTGAGTCTTCATCAGAAACGTATAGCTGCTTATGTATTAGGTATAGTTGATTTATTAAGATTCTAGACTACCAGTATATCTCCATCTTAGTCTTCATCAGAAACTAATAGCTGCTTATGTATTAGGTATAGTGTTGCTTTATTAAGATTCTAGACAACCAGTGTATCTCCATCTAAGTCTTCATAAGAAACTTATAGCTGCTTATGTATTAGGTAAAGGGTTGCTTTATCTCAAAAGAAATTAATTCAATATTTTTTAACAAAAAAAGCTTTTAATTTAAAAATAATGTCAAAATTAGTTCTTATGATAGAACATAATACAAAATGATAGACCTATGATATAATGTGTCATTAAAGTCGGTTTCTGGAGCCAAAAATCTGATGGATCGGACAATAATTCCATTCCATGCCAGAAATGATGATCAAATGCCATAAGTTATTCAAAATTATAAACTGTTTGTAAAATGAATTATTATTGTGTATTTTCAGGACTAGTCACAATGGCTTTACTGAGAATTTGACCCAAGATGCTGAATTTTAGTTAAATTATAGTGAAAAGGACTTTAGACTGGGTGTTATTTATACATACATTTGGAAATGTGGTATTTAGGATATGCATGATGCTGTATATTAGTATAAGGCCACTCAAAGTTAAATATATGTTTAACATCTCATCCCTCTTTAGATTGAAGCTATGTTTTAGAGAACCAACAATATTTTCATATGCCTATATATAATATGCACTTGTAACAAATCCTGAATGTAATCCTATTTTCTTTACTTTATTGCTATATTTACTGTTATTGAAAAGCGTATGTCCGATGTACGTTTGGCCCTAAAAGGGCATCAGTATTTATAAAATCCTATTATATGAAAATCCAGATGACAAATGAAGCTTGAAAATTATTATCAAATACCATATTATAGTGTATGCATATATTTTAGCTTTGATCAAAATGTACTTAGTTTCAGTATTAACTCAAAGGCAAAATATCATTTTATCAGTCACAATCTCCTTCTTTATGTTGTGATTTCACTAAATGAATAATATAAAATCAATATAGATGTAAAACCTGTACACTTAATTTTTATTTTCTTTGTTTTTCACTTCGTACCCTCCTAAGATTCACTCCTCAAGGATTCATCAAAGATTTGATTAACTTTGATTTATGATTATTTAACTTTGAATGGCCTTTATGTAACAGTCATGATATGAGAAAATATGTGGAAATGTGATCAGAGTTTTGTGCAGTAAGAAACAAGGATTACTCCTCCAGGAGAGCATTTTAATGACATTCTCCTTTAGGAGATACTATTCAATTGGTCAGTAGCACAATATTTATTGATATATCAATAAAATACAGTTTGTTGTGATAATTGCATTGTTTGTTTCTATGAAGGAAGCACCGTTATTTTGATTATTTGACCCCTGTTTGTTTGGTTTGATACATTGGAATTAAAGATGTGCTGTCAGTGAGCAGGGTCAACTTTTTTTGCTTGTTACAATTATAGTCTCACAAAAATGTATATTCATGTAACAGGGAGATAAATGACAGAAATGTTCAATGTACAAAAGTAGTGATCTTTATTTACAATTTTCATAGAATAATCATTGAGGTTATACCAATACAGTCATGAATACACGTATTAAGCTTTTAATATCTTTGAAACCCCAACATAAGTGAATCTCACTTGACTTCAACCTATGAATGTGCCAACGGCTCAAACCCGACCCCCCCTCCCCTTTCAATAAGTTTTCACTGGTAACTGAAAACAATGCATGGTAAGGACACATATACGGATCATTGCTCTGAAATCCCATTCCGATGCTTAAAACAACTCTCGCTATTGCATCAAGGACAGAAATGGAAAAGGCGTGGCTTACCACGATGCTGAAACTTGGAAGACAGGGATAATAATTCATACCCTCGGACAGACAGACAGACAGTTTCGCAGTTAATGCTGATGGGGTCTTGTTGATTCCTGGTATTTTATGAGACGTTTATGGAATAAATGTCACCTACTGGTACTTCGGGTAGTTAGTTTTAGAGGCAGAAAATGTACCATGAGCGTAGAGTTTAGTTCTAAGGTAACGATGATGGCGAAGCTAGGGCAAGCAAATGCGAAGAATACAGGAAATGCAAAGACTACATTTCTGAATGAGTAGCTGTTATTTGATTGCCCCATTCTGATTGGACAGGGCTCACCGTGGGGCTAGATCAATGATTATTGAAAGAGTAGATGAATCTAGATCTCCCAGCACCTTTTTAGAAATAACAGTATTTAGGGTATGTCAACGATCACAGTCCTATCAATTCTAGAAATCTGTGATTGTCATATGTTACATATATCCCTATACATTCCTCCATTCTTCAGAAAGTTATTGTTTGTATAGTTCCTGTCATTTTCTTGTGTATTTGGCACTTCAGGATCCACCCAGAATATGGCACCGTCAAAGGAATCTCTCCGTCCATTATTGTAGTCTTCTCTATAGCCGGGATGTTGATTGATAACGTAGGTCAAGTCCAAGCCTACAAAACGTGTTCAAAAGAAAGTGGGTTTATGAATTAAACCGTTTTCCTCGGTAAGAAAGAATGGTATATGTCACTGTAACCTACAGGGTTTTAAAAATCAAATGTGTTTGATTTTACTAATCAAAGTGATTATCGAAATGGATGTGCCGGTGATATAGTAAAGCTTTTAATTGACCCGTCTGTCAGTACAGCCGTTAACTCGAATGTGAGGGCTACTTCAAAATCGTGGCAAAACCAGCCTACCATGCCATTTGTGCGTTATTTCACATATAATTTATACATTTTGTGCTTTTCAAATCTTTTACCTTTCAATGAAGCAAACGAATCGTTATTCGTCTGCGCATAGATATTTAACGTCACACTGTCCATGCTCGTGGATCTTCCCCTAGTATTGTCATTTGATTCATAGTTCGAGACGCTTTCGCCATCCGATTCGTAGCCTTGAAGATCTTCCACTGACTTTGGATCTTGCCCCAATGGAGCCGCCAAGAATATGCGAGATGATGCAAGTAGAGCATTTGAAGCGGAACTCTTCGGGCGGCGTAATGATTCTAAAATTTGAATAAGTATTCGATTATATACAATATACATCAATTCAAACAATAATGTCACTTATTGATTATGGTAAGTCATAGTTTCAGAACAGAAATAGAATCAACTTCGGACGGTAATTGATATTTAAAAAAACGTCTTATAATTTTGTGGACAAACAGTACAATAAACGTGCATGTACACTTCCCTCAAAAAGTTTTGAAAACACCAATTCCCATATTGGATCACATGTTCAATTATTTTTGAAATTTTCAATGGACTACCTAAATGGGAAGATTTCTAAACATGTGGAGGGGTGTGTAAATAGTTTAATACGGATATTACAGTATGTCTAATCAATGGGATGTCAGGGTTGCAAACATTTGGAGGGGGGTAGATAGTTTAACAATGGTATCATTTCCTACTCTATAGGAAGGCAGGATTGCCAAATTATGGGGGGATGTAAATAGTTTAATACGGATATTATGTCTTATTCAATTGAAAGCCAGGGTTGCCACATTTTTGGAGAGGGTGTAGACATTTTAACAAGAACATCATGTTAACTTACTTGTGGCCTTTACATGGCAAGCTCCAACTGTTTCCTCATCGACACCATGTTTCCTACATACCCCTCTCAGTGCCTTGATCTCCGACTGTATAAGAAAACAATATAGATATGCTTACGATTAATTAAAAATTGATTATTCGTAATATCCTAATCATTTACACTCAACTCAAAATTGGGTGAAAATGAATAAAATACTCGTATGATCAGCTAGGCCTGTTAAAGTTCAAGATACACCAATGGGCAAGGGGTCATTTTCAAAAATAGGCATCATTTTTAAAAAGTATACCTTTTTAAAATATTGATAAAATTTGAGGCCCAAAATTATTTGCCAACCCCTTTAGGCCTTTCTACTACCCTATGAATTTCCAGGGGATATGGTTTATTTTACCACGGGCTTTATTATCCATTTACCTTATATCTGAGCACCTGTCTTGCTATCGACACTGTTTTCTTCTCTGCCTGTTTCTTTCCACTGGCCAACATCTTGATCTCGATCTTGTACTTTTCTTTAAATACCATTATGAAACCTATTGTAAAATACAATGGACTCAATTTGAATATTTTTTAAGTAGCTGCAACTAGCCGTGTGGGCTCACCGTTATTTTGGGCATCATCTTCAGCCCTTACCCTAACTTTAACCCTAAGTCTCAAACCTTAACCCTCACCTTAACTTAACCCTAACCCCTAACCCTGATGTTAACCCTAAGCCCTCAACCTAACCCCAGCTTTAACTCTTAACCTTAACTCTAAACCCTTAACCCAAACCCTAACTTTAACCACAATCCCTAACCCTAAACCCCAACCTTAAATCAAAGCCTCAGTCAAATTAATATTTGCGCTACGGTGGCCGTAGTTTCATAAAATCGATATAGGAATTCTACATCGTAGTGTATATCCATATATTTAATGCTGCATATTTCTCTTAATTTTGGAAAGCTACGACCGTCGTACGATACAATAGAAAGAGTTTACTTTAGCATATTCTTTAACTATACAAATCTACGCAATTAATCATATTTGATCGATTCTAACACGGTTTATACCAATGTTTAAATAAAAAACTTCAGAGAAGTGTGGAAACTCAGTATTTCGTTCTAGTAGTAAGTTTCTAATCCACTCTATATTTAAAGCAGGCCCGTAGCCAGAGGGGGAGCTAGTATAGGCCCCCTGGCCAGAAATTCTTTCCAAATCATGCAGTTTTTCACCATTCTGAGAATTTTTCGCATGATTTTTAGCCAAAATTGTGAAAAAAAGCTCCCCCCCCCTGGAAAAAAGCTCACCCCCTGGTAAAAGCTGGCTACGGGCAAGTAAAGCACATTCGGCAAATGTTGGCGCTTACAATTTACTATTCGAATGACCCTCCAAGGAAGAAGCAGTACCAGCAGCAAGGCGGCCTGGACTTCACTGTTTGCCCAAACGCCCTCTATCAATATGATGTCCAATAACCATGACGTGAAAACAACAAACGCATCAAATACCTAAAAAACAAAGTAGGTCTAGTTCAAATATCATTTTGATTTGCACAAATTTTCGAGGTTACCTGGGGATTTTTTTTATTAATGTTTGATATGTAAAATAGAAATGGGGATCGGTGATGATCGGGACCGTTACTTTGTATTTTAATTTGCCTTTTTATATTGCCTACACTGTACATGTATATTTTTTTAAATATTCAGGTTTAGGTTACCATGCTAACACCAGGGATAAATAGAACCATCAGTCATTCAGGGGTCTTTGAAAAAGTTTAAATTCTTAGCCAATCAAACGCCACGTTAAGTGCGATTGGTCAGTAGGTCGACCAATAGCTTCGGTTCATGTTGATGATTCAAATTGGGTAAGACTAGACCCTGGCTCACCGTGTTCAATTAGTCTTAAGTTTGGAACCCCGGGAGAACTAACAAAATTGTCGGTCGGAGAAGAAATCATATTTAATTAAAATTTGAAGTAAGTATGAGATTAACGAGAAAAAATATGGCGACTGACTTAGTATATGGAAATCATTGGACCACTTGGATAAAGGCGTCGAGGTAAAGAGTTTCGTGCAAATGCGCAAGATTATCGAACATTTAAATGATGCACACGACTATCCTGCAGCATTCAAGACCGTGAAAAATCGAACAGTCCTTCTCCCCACGGAGCGGCATTTTTACTAAGTCACGTTGAATGGTGACGATCTCCAGGGATCTTTTATTCCGAGGGAAAATATGATATAAGTAGTTGTACTATGGGATAATATAGGAATATCCTATGGCTTTGAAAAA
This sequence comes from Owenia fusiformis, assembly GCA_903813345.2. Taxonomy (NCBI): domain Eukaryota; kingdom Metazoa; phylum Annelida; class Polychaeta; order Sabellida; family Oweniidae; genus Owenia; species Owenia fusiformis. The sequence goes on along the minus strand of CAIIXF020000004.1, from coordinate 5,993,894 downwards.
ATATCACTTATATCCATGAGTGGATATTGATATCTTCGCGATTGAGCGCAGCGAGTGAGTGAAGATACTGATATCCATGAGTGGATATAAGTGATATTTTTGAAAAACCATAGGATTGTCCGTTTATCCCATGGGGAATTATTATCCAGAGAACATTGAATAGTCAGATAAATGTCAACAAGATTTATTTATTTCAACATTTTGATTGCAATAATTCAACAAACGTCATAAACATGACGTAACAGGGTGGTTTGTATTTAATGCAAACGCCGTAAAAACTAGATCCAAATAAATAAAAAAACATATAAAGAATCGTTTTGCTGAATTAATAATAAAAGATTGAAAAAATCAAAACCATCGAATATCACTTTTGAAACCATCGAATATCACTTTTAAAACCATCGAATATCACCTTTCAAAAGTGATATTCGACGGTTTGGGAATTGTTTGCTAAAATATGATATCTTCATCCACGTATCAATTATATCTTCACGTGATATTCGATCTATATCCTTGTAACCATGGGATAAATTTAAGATATTTAATGGGAGGGACGGAATATGAATTTTATTCCGAGGGAAAATATGAGGGCGATAGCCCGAGTGTCAATATGATATTTTCCGAGGCCAATATCACATTTTCTGACCGAGGGCGATAGCCCGAATGTCAATATGATATTTTCTGAGGCCATATATTTTCTCAAGGAAAAAATTCATATTCCATCACGACCATCAATAACCTATTTATTCTATAATCATTTTCTAAAACTTATTTATATCTATTTTTGTATGTCATCACCCGGGATCTGATACGGGATTTTTGCTGATACGGGATCCAATACGGGATTTTAGCTGATACGGGATCTGATACGGGATTTTTTGAATAACATTTATATTCCCTGTTATTTTCCCAGTGAAAACTAGTTATATTATGGAATAAATAATTCTGTACTCTTTGATACATATCATGCTTTACCTAAATAAAAACACAACTCCTTTTCTGAATAATTTTTAATTAAGGGAGACCGGGGTAAAATGGAACACTTTTTCAATGTTTTACAAGACGTGTTATCCCACAAAATGAGTACATGCGGCATTAAAACTGCAATTTCTCAAGATGGCGTCCGACACAGCAACCTATGATGACGTCATTACAAACGCTTGAGAAAGGTCCCTTCTTAATGTCCCGTTTTGCCCTGGTCTCTCCTATGCTATGAACTGCAGAATCGCGCTGACACAAACTTACCTCTAATTTACTGTGAAAGAAATATTTTCCAAATGCGAACAACCTTAGTATTTTCTAAAAAAAAAGAACAAGGACAATTTTAATCAATAGGAAGTTTAAGCTTGCACTGTTTTTCACAACCTAAACGCGAACGTAAGTTATTTAGCTATTTATTTGTTTGGGCGATTGGTCATACGTATAGGTTGACGTTTCGATTTTATATGCAAGCTTAAATTCCCTAATTTGTACCACAGAACGTCATATATCAACCATTTTTTCAAGACAGCTGTCATCATATTCTAAAATTGCAAACCTATTAATAGTTTTCACAAAACACGGGGTCCGGAACTTATCTCATATCATTGTTGAAAAACCTCAAAAATCTATTTAGGCAAGGCTTAGCTTGTATTCGCGAATGTAATGAACTAACGCCTGTCGGCTACCGAATTAACCTACTGTTTTACTGGAAACTCATTTAAATATGAATAGTACATGCCACTATTCCATTCATATTTAAATGAGTTGGTCATAAAATACTAGGTTAATCCGGTAGTTGACAGGCGTTAGTTGCATTCGCGAATTCAAGCTTAGTTGATCAAACGATTATATGATAAAGCGAAAGCGAAACTGAATTATCATAAGGCTACAGTTGCGCATGCGCACCTCAAAAACCATAATGGAAAGAACGGTCAAACTGCCCAGATGAAAAGCATGCGTGAGCTCGTGTAACAAGTCGTGGCTATGATCACCATGGTGATCGGTATTGTTTCCACACAACGCTGAAGCATTACCAACATTCCCATCATCAATCAATTGAAGTATATCGTTCATATCAGCGCGCCCATCTTCGAGTTGTAGTTTGTTGTAGTTTCCCTGGTTTTCTGACGATGAGGCATTAGTATCCTGGTGCTCGTTATCTACAAGTGTAATAAATATCAATCCACGTAAAAATGTGTAAGTCTATCAAAGGAAACTTCTTTTAGAGTTATAAAAAAGGTTGCAGACATTAAACGTTTAAGGACTAACCTTGTATTCGCGAATGCAACTAACGCCTGTCGGCTACCGGATTAACCTATTATTTTATTGGCAACTCGTTTAAATATCAATAGTACCTGTCTATTCTATTCATATTTAAATGAGTTGGTCATCAAATAGTAAGTTAATCCGATAGTCGCTAGCCGCTATTTGCATTCGCGAATACAATGTACATTTATTTCTCCCTTCATAGTATACATATACTTGCCCAATCAAGTGTAACGTATAAATAAGGAAAAGTGGTTGCAATTCGCTTCCTGGAACGGCAAATGAGATCAAGGGGAACGTGATCCCTTTTAAGGGCATATCATTGAAGGATTTAAGTCTTGGAGTCAGTGCAATGTAGAATGACCATTCTTTGAAGGTATTGCTTTCCAAAATGTGCACGAGATACGCCAGTATCGAGTGTTAATTTTAGGAAACAACGCCTAACATTTGACCTACATAAGCACGTAGCTTGTTTCCCTATGATACTACAGGGTGTGCCAAAACATTTTGCAACTTTTTTAAGAGCCTAGAAAAGTATCATAACATTAAGGCATTGCCATAAAAAATTATTTACATAATCTTAAGGATAGGCATATTTTACCATTTTACCATGTGACTTTCTATGAATTTATGTGATCAACAATAACACATTCATTATGTTCATTAAAATCAGCTACAATTTTGGATAACTGTTTAACCTATGTCTAGTACAAGTTTATATTAGTATCTAGTAACGATGGTATTATGTTATTCCATATCTTGATCATTTATTAAACAAATATCCTATGCATCTACATTTCACCAAGGAAGGAGGGGTAGAACGGGTCAATGGCGCGATCCAACTATTCTTATGGTAGTCCCTTCTACTTCTGCAGAACTTAGTTGATCAATAGTTTGTGGGGGATTACCTTTAACTGCAATAACCTGTCCTAGACATAGGTTAGACATGTATCAAAGATTGTAGCAGATTCAATGAACATAATGAATGCGTAATTGTTAATCACATAAAATCATAGAAGGTTACATTTTCTAGGAAAAACGGTAAATCTCGGACATATGAACAATTCACCATTGATAAAATTGAAGACAGCTTTAGCATTTGAATGGTAAAATATGCCTCTCCTAAAGTTTCTGTAGATAATTTTTTATGGTGATATCTTAATGTTATGATACTTTTCTAGCATTTTAAAAAAGTTGCAAAATTGTTTGGCACACTCTGTATTTATAGAAATTTACTCAAATGTGAACTGGCCGGACACACCTTCTCTTAAAACTGTCGAATACTATGAAACCATACTATTACACGGGTGTTAAAACACGAATATACCATGAGCACATGCTTTGAGGATCCGCGTTGTTTGAACCTACCGCCGAGCACACTTATACATTAAGCCCCGTTAAACAGTCATGATACCGCCGAGCAAGCTCATTGCGTCATCGGGTCTGCTTTACCCCCGTGTATTACACCGGTATAAATATGTTTTATTTCATTTACGTAATTATACTCGAGTATTAACTTTAGATAAATAGGAGAATTTTTAGAATATATGGATGTACCCTTGTATATAAAGTGTATATACTGTATATAAATTCCCAATACCAGTGTTAATGCTGGACGACACATTCGTTTTCTGCAGTTGTTGGTTTGAATTCGCTAACGCTCTTCTCATAAGATGATGGTCAGTAGTCCCCGTCACGTGATCTATGAGGTCATTTAGACTTGTACCATGGTAACACACGAAATCATCACTGTACCTTTGCTTTAGTGCCACAGTTAAAGATTGAGTACCAATGTCAGTTTGATCCAACTTTTCTAAAAATGAATTCATATAGGCAAGTGTAATTTGGTTAATAGGTAACAAATATACATATTCCGCATTATTATATAACTGTCATATTCCTCACTCTCTGATTGGTCCATCTCCTACACGTGACTAAAAAATAACAAGCTATATTCACATGACTTTTGCTGAATATCAAATGATATTCACCAGTCACGACTTAGTTCAGAATAATTTTAATTAACATATACCCAGAAGTACATTGTTATGATTAATTAGACATCAATAGTTTTTTATTTCATTAATGTGAGTGTGGAAAATAACAGTAAATAATGAAACAAAAATTTAATTCTATTGAAGTGAATATGGCACTTTCAAAAGATATACGAAGGGCTAGTGGAATATCACTTGTGAAAGATGCACAGGTATTCACCTCAATACAATAAAATATTTGGATAATATTCATCTTAGGAATATCGCATATTTAATTACCAATGAGAAAGCGTTACAAATACGTTAACGGAAGATACGAAATCATATAGAAGCAATTAGTTTTCGAGCAGCTAGTTTCGAGCAACTACTTGTTTTGAGTTTTTTATGAGTTGCACTATTTCACTTTCGTTTATATATATGTATATTACCTTTAATTACCGTTGTCAGTTGCTTGAAAAAGATTCACATATAATAAATCGAAATGTTGCAAAACTAAATCATTGTGTCTGTAATATATTACATGACAAATATAACTTTACTAAAATAGAATTAAACAAATTACAATTGTGACAGGTTTCGAATGTTCTAGTGTTAAATTAGAACAACGGGAATCGTTAAACTGTCCTTGCTACTTCAGATTGGTGCTATTGCGTTCATAAGCTTATATATTATATTTGTAATCATCTTAATTATCAAACCCAGTAGCATTCGTATCCATTTCTTTCCTTTCTAATATTTAATCTGAGTAACTTGATCACCCGGCTTGATCACTAGGTAAAAAAGAGAAAATTAGATACTCGTAATATTCCAATTTAAATGAATGAATCAATTAAGGATTTGGAGTTAAACTACCTCATGAGGAGGTTCAGCTACTCGTTTATAAGATAATAGCGAGGCTAATATACACGTTCCAAAGAGAACGTGTACAGTACGTGAACGTTCAATATTATGACCCCCAGGGATCACCGTCCCTTCATAACCTTCTCAACTGAGCTATTAAATAGTACGAAGGGGAAATCAATCCCAGAGGGTCATAATTCTACACGTTCGCGTACAAGTCCAACTATGACGTCATTATATCTATAACGTTACGATTACAAAATGTTTAGGACAAGGGGTTTAGGTTACTCGAGTCTCTAGCTTACAGCTAGACGAAACTTCATTGATTTCGTATGTACTGTGCTACACGCACCTACACGCACCTAGAACTCATTTTTAATAAATTTTATAAATATTTTTAAGAATATTAATCATATTTAGGATGAAGCGTTGCTTGTCTGGATTTAGATATTTCAAAATTTCATTTCGGAGTTTCAACACATGGTGAAATTTTCTCGCTGTAGCTAAAAATGGCTTCCGGTTCTGGACGTGAATAACATTTGAAATTATTCTCGCTTAAAGAAATCAAATATAACAATAGATTCAGACGGGGGTGTGAGCTGGTGTTCTTCAAATTTATACATAAAGGTATATTTCATATTATTATGCCATATTTACTGTGCGTGTGACACAATGATTTACAATATTTATAATACTAAGGCAGCTCAATCTTCCTCCTCAAAGCCGGAATATAGAGAAGGCTTTGGACCGAAGTAAGGTTTAGGAACTCTGATTTTATCCAAGTTTCTGTTCATGGTCTCCTGACAATTAACATGTGGGCACCTTACCTCTGATTATAAGGAGGTCGCATATCAACTGCCCTACGACAAATGACACGTCACATATGGCCAGGCAGCAGACGACAATTAACGCCGGATGGGTATGAAGAATATGCCCAAGCCGGTCCCTAAACCTTTAAGAGAACAAAAAGCAACATCAAACATAAAACATCAATTTATATACTAATAAACCGCTTTCCCTTGTGAGATTTGGGGAAAATGTTACCAGAGATCCGTTCCTGCACCAATCTTCGGTAGCATTCGTAAATTTAACTGTCAGCTGTCGGTTAACGGTTTGATTGCTGTTTTATGGCTCATTTAAGTATGAATAGTACATGCTACGGTTTACATTCATATTTAAATGCTTTGGATATAGAATAGCGGTCAAATTGTCAGCCGACAATCGGCAGTTGAATTTTCCAATGCTAGTTTAGTAACTATTTTATGAATTTTACAGAAATACAATGAACTTCACAAAGCAGTGGACTTATGAACGTCTGTTACTAAGAACTGTACAAGAACGGACCCCTACTTACTTGACATTTTTTATTGTGTTATGACCCATAGACATTATAAATAAAAATATATACCATGGCAGCACTTGTTAGATCACGACCCTTGAGTCTTTAAATTCATTCACACACGATAATGTCGTGCTGAAAAGATTTTTATAACCAAACTAAATTACAATTGCCAGTTAACCATCTAAACATAGAAAGGTATTTTTGGCATACACTAATTTTCTTTTGAGAGTGTTCTGTCAATAATGAATTAAAATTATATATAAATAAAAAACCTTGGCAGTGTATGGTACACAATGTTACACTGGCGGATCGGGGGTCAAGGTCTGTGCCTTTTTGGGCCTTGTGTTTTATTTTAGGTCAAATATTCAAGAAATGGGCCTTACATTTGTAAAATTTGGGCCCAAATTTGGATTTTAGGGGTAAAGTATTTTTTGTGCAAGATATATTTTTTCAAACTTAAAATATCTCCCTTGTTGGTTTTCAGCCCCTCCCCTGGTCGGTTTCTACGTCCAAATTTGGAAGTGTGGGCACTGGGTTTGCGCATGCGTACTGGTGTTTTGAAAGCAGTACATTTCCGAACAGGTTCAAAACTCAGTCATATCTTTATTATACCTGGAATATAGTTTCAAAATGTGAAATTGTAGTCAACCCAAGAGCCAACTGTCTCGCTAAAATCTAGCAGAAAAATGGGAATGCAGATTTTTTCGATTGAAACCGAAAAGTGAACCATCAATATAAAAGTATTATATTGTCTTTCAACCCAAATTTTGCTTCGTCTATTCGAATTTTTTCTTCGCCTATTTTGAGATCCAGGTTACCTCCTTATCAACCAATAAAGTTTCATGAAGAATAGATTCCTCAAGATTAGGAAGAAATTGAGCAAACACGATCGTATAAAACACAATACAGTTCATAAAATCGGTAATGTACATATTGAACGGCATTACCTATATGAGCATTTAACTCTCCAAAATTCATTGTGCGGACTCATTTATCCATTAAATATTCCTCGAATTGTTTTGCCAATATATCGACTTATTTCATGTCTTGGGTTATTATTGTAGCTTAAAAATTTATATTGGGCACAGATTCACGTTTGGTATCACTTCGCAGGCTAAAATAGCTAGAAATACAGTAAAATTAAAACTTAAGTATTTACGACAAAAACAGCTACAAACACTACTTCTAAGATGCTCGCTTCGGAAAATAACGAAGGCAATCTCAACACTAAAAATCCGAACGATGAGGCAATTAGTAATCAAGAACAAAATGAGTCACCAAGGAAGAAGAATAAAAAACCGAACGGAGTGGATCATTTAATATCTGGTTATCAAAGATCTTATGCTGGTACATCAAAACCCGATATTCACACCCAAAGAGAGAGTGTAGAACGGTTGACTAAAACCAGGAAAATGAAGGACGCGGAGGGACATAGCAACAGAGATAAAAGCATTGTCCATAGTTACCAATGGAGGGCGTGTGGGGATCGCAATAAAGGATTCGTTGCGTAATTATAATACTTTTGGATTTTTTGGGAAAATAGATTATTTATGTTAAACCTATCGTAGAAGACATCTCAAGAAGACTAGGTATGCTTTAGCATGACTTGGATGACTTAAACACGACACGGAATTTTTACATAAATACATAAGTACGATACGTACCTATGATTCAGGATTTTTTACATGACTCACAGTAGATACTTAACACGACAGTGAAACTTTATCATGATGCCTGGGCGATAGAATGGGTTTGGCGCAAGAGAGATAATGCCCCAGTCATATTTGATCCACGGCAACCGTACGGCGGCCGTAGCTTCCCAAAAATCTAAAGAAATATGCAGCATAAGGGATAAGCAGTATACGATAGATTTTCTATATCGATTTTGTGAAGCTACGGTCGACGTACGGCTGCCGTAGAGAAAATGTGACTGAGGCTTAACAGAACATTGGAGCGAAACACACGACATAAACATTTCCAAATAATGTTTTTTCACAGATTATAACAATGAAAAATGTTAAAAAACAACTTTGATGCTGTTTTCAAACGAGCACTTACTAATTTGAAGTTAAGCAATTGTATTTCGTTACCCCCCTATCACACCAAACTCGTTCTTACCCGTTCTTGCCAGTCCTACGAAAACGTCGTAAAACGGGCTCAATCTGGCTGTGGTCGGGAAATATGTCTGAAATAATTAGCTTCTTCGTTCTTAAACAGTCTTCAATACGTCCATCTCGTTCGCAGTTCGTTCAGGTCGCACCACGTCGGTGTGCAACGCCGTAGAACACGTCCCTTAGTCTAGAAGGTCATCATGACCTGATAACAGAACGGTATGGTCGCAATCGAATTTTGAATCGATTCAAAATTCTAAAATCACATTCCCGTCTGAGAACGTTCATAAAGTTCGTAAATAGACCTTAGAAAGTTGCAGCTACGTTCATTCCGTTCGCACATAGTTTAGAACCAGTTTTGAAGAACGCAGTGGCAACTTGTTTGGTGTGATAGCTATATTTTTGCTAACTCGTTCATAAGCAGTGTTAAATACGTTCTTAATCAGTTTAAACCCGTTTGCAATTAGTTCTACCTCGTTCTCAACACGTCCTCAGACAGTTCAACTCGTTGTTAAAACGTCCCTAGTAGGATTGAAGTACGACGGTTCCGTTCGTAGTACGTCCAGCTCGTCGTTAGTACGTTGTCACTCGTTCTAATTGTAGAACGTGACGACCACGAGAACATTCTGAGCATTGTCTAAGTTCTAGAGGACCTACCCGTTCGAGTACGTTCGATGAAGTTTGTAAATAGATCCCAAACGGTTCTTAGTACGTCCAGCCCGTTCGTACACAGTTGAAGCCCGTTTTCGAGAACGTAGTGAGAACTAGTTTGGTGTGATAGTAGGGTTAGATAATACAAAATGAATTAATGTTAACATGAAAAATATAAATTGATAACGATAGATAATGTAGTTTTTTACAGACGACGACCGCCGAATACCAATCGCCACACCGTCCACAAAAAGTTGAATACTAACAGTATAATACCACGTCTGATAAATCTATGCATGAATAGACTAGATGCGAGTAGAAATGATCTTGATTTACGTCATTAAATATTCAAAATTCAGTCAAAGTGATGTCATATTTGAAATCTACATGTAAAAATACATCCAAAAATATGGTTTCAAAAATTGTTTATCAACTTTGAAAACTTAATCTTCTTTGAAAATGTGACTTCTAGTTCGGGTTGACTCACCATAGACCCTATGTTACAAAATCACAAAAGGTGGAATATCTTTTGTATTGGACAGATAACATTTTCTTTTACTGGACATATTTTAATTTGCATAACTATTAGATACATAAGGGCTATATGAAAATTGAACCACTAAAACAGATGTAATTTAAGTTAAAGGGAACTCTCTACTATACCCGCCATTCTATCTGACCCGAGCGAGCCACCTGGTGGTGAAACTGGTAACTACCTACTCGCATTTGCGTTATTGTATACATCAATAAGCAAGAAAACACTTTCTGAAAGTCTGAAAGTAACTTGATTTTGAATCATTTTGTCTCTGTCCCTGATTTAACCATTTTGACACAGGTGACAAAATCGTTTCTACGTGCACGTTCCAAAACATTTTATAAATAGTTCGGTGTGTGAGAGCTAAATGAATATTGAACTTGTGGAATATGCACAGGTGTTCACCGAAAATATAATGAGATATTCATTTTATTATTCACTTTTAATAATCCACACTCTCAAGATGTTCACTGATGATTTTGTGATATCTGAATGGAAATTACCATGAAATATGATAACAACGTTCTATCGCAGGGGAAATCCTCTGCATTTCAATTTGTGGCGAGTTTCATAACCATATTAAATAACCATACTAAATAAGATAAGTAAAAAGTTGACGTGAACAATGAATGTGAAATATCATTCTTTGATAATTGGATAAATAAGTTTTGATGATTGAATTATTTTTCTATAACGAGATAGGACTGATTGATTGTTTGTTTAAGTATCATACTCATCTCCAATGCAATTGCTTTAAATACGTTTTTAAAAATGAAGATAACGATAAAGTAGAGGTTAAAGTGATAATGATGATTATTCGGTCATTTGAAAACTCCGAATTTTTTAATAATAAGTTTGCACTTAGGACAAGGGCGATGGTACATCCGCCAAGAATAACATATTACAGGATGTCCAAAAATACAGGACCGGAGAAAAGCTGATTAACTCAGTCAATCTTGCATAATCTGCCTTAAAATTTCAGAATCATTTGGTTCATTCAATGTGGATTTTGTTGTGAAAGATTGACGATAATCTGTGCCTATCGAGTCTTCTCTCTATGTTAAATTGTGATAGAGGAGAAGTACATACCTACTTGGAGCATGTTTTGTGATTTACCGTAGTTTTTGGACACCCTGTACAATACTAAAATTTGTATACGAATATCTCATGTCGATTTAGGTATTCAAAATCCTAAAATTCGATGATTTTTTAAAAAATGTGTCTAGGTTTTGTGAACTTATGCACTGAAATAATACTATATACAGTACTATTATCAATTTAGGAAGAATATTTGTTAGAAGTTATCGCAAAAATAGAACCCGTTATTTTTAAGTGTAGTATACTGTCCTAACAATTGCAACTTTGAAAAGAATCAAATCAAGTTGCTCAAAAGTGCGAGTTATGATCTGAATCTTCTTTCTTTGTCATAATTTACCAATTAAACTACATGTATTGTCATTCTGAATAGCCTCATATATTCATCATCCTAAAGTGTCAATTAGTGTACAAATAGTGACTGCCATTGAGGGAAATAGTGCAAAATATTTTCCTCAAGGGAATATCCTGTCCACTGACATGTTCCCGAGGCTGCAGGCCGAGGGAACAAGTCAGTGGACAGGATATTCCCGAGAGGAAAATTTTTACACTATTTCCCGAAAATGTGGCAGTCACTATTTGTTTTATTATATACCTGATAAGTACTCTGTAAACAAAAAAACAAAATGAGAAGTCTTTTCATTTCAATATCAAATGTTCACAGGTTCTTATTGGCATTTAAAGGCATTTTACCTTTCAACTCCTATAATCTCAGATTTGGGGGAAGATAAAATGTACTATTGACTGGTCACATGACCTAACTGGTGATTAGTACAATTCATCTTCCCTGAAAGCAGGGATTTAGGACTTTCCAGGGAATTAGTTCATCTATTCCATGTCATGTGACCATGAATAAGCCAATGAGCATCTAGAATACATTTGAGGTATATAATAATTTAGTTTAGTTTAGTTTAGTTTAGCTTTATTGTCATTTATCATCATGGTAAGCCACGCCCTCTCTATCTCTATCCCTCTGCGATGCAACAGAGAGAGATGCTATGAGTATCAGAATGGTCATTTATATAGTGTTAACAATAGTCAATGCAACATAAAAGAAAATTATTTAAAATATATAACCCAGGTCACTTAGACTTATCAACCACTTTAGTAAACCTCATTAGTAAAGATTAAATTACTCAATCTACTTGTTAAAAAAATAACAAAACATTAATATTTGAATATTTGAACAATACATTTTGATCCCGTGACATATGTGTCGAATATGTGAATTTGTGTTGCTCGATTCGAATTCTCATGAGGTGAAGCGAATATTAGAGAGATATCGCAACTCACTAATAGCATGTTTATTATTCCCATATAACTTATGAAGCGTTTGATTGCGTCATCATCTGTGGCACAACTGTATACGTCCATAATTGTAATATGATCGACAGACGACGATTTATAAGAATATGGAGTCTAAGCTTGCAATGTTTTTCACAACCTAAACGTGAACGGAAAATATTAAAGCAATGCATTTGTATGGGTTACGTATAGGTTGGCGTTTTGATTTTATATGCAAGCTTAAATTCCCTAATATAACTATTATGGAAGAAGAGCTGAGCAATAAATGATGACGTAATCAAGCGCTTCATGAGTTATGTGTTATACTGAAATAATAGAATACTTTAAGTGAGTTGCGTAATCTCTCTATTACCACGTTAATGGTCAGTTAACTCTGAAAGTTTTCATGAAAAAACATGCCGGTTCATCCTCTGAACGCAAGTCTGCGTATAGCCGTATACAGACATCAACAATTCAGTTCAACGACAGTAAGAAAAAATGTAGAGAGTAAAAATAAATTAACAAATGGTGTCATTTCAAAATTAGGCCTGGAAGTTTGGTTTAAATTATGAAACTCTCTAGATTAGAACTTGAAAACATTTTCCGACCGAAAATATCACGTGATCGTATCAGATTCAACAATAGCTCCATTGATAAACAAAATGTTGTCTTTGTTCTAAAAAGCCTCAGTGGCAACATTAGAACAACGCGCAAAGGCTCAGATATTTAATCATTTCAATAAAACCAGTGATAGAACAAAATTTGATCCATTGATGTTTATTAGAAATGGCAAATCTTTTTATTATGCAATGTGCTAATTATCTATATTCAATGTTAATTTAATATGTTCTTCTTTGCAAAAATAGAACCTCTCGAGCACTTTTTAGCTCATTTAAATTATTTCCAATTATCTAGATACGGTATCTAATTATTTTTTACGATATCCAATTATTGGAAAACACTTATAATATAACGTGATATTAAGTTAAAAGTAAAGAGACTTACCTTTGAAATTTAGATTGTTTACGTGTTATGTTTCTTGACGTACCCATTTTAGCTGTGGCCTTTTGTAATAAGATCAAGATAATTCCAATAAGTGTCGACTAAAATACTCCTAATCAATGCAATAATAAATCTTCAAAAATGTTCAATAAATTGGGCTATAAACTTCAAACGACTACTGCTGTTTTTGTCTTTTGTTTTATAGTTGCGCATGCGCATGTTGTTGATTTAGTACCATCAACAATATAGCATGCAAACGGTGTATGATTTTTCAGATTGTACCAAGACTGCTTCACTCATGACTATTTCATATACACGTTACTCTACACCGGGGCAACTTATCCTTAAATTATTGTTTGTCTTTCTCCACAGCACATGGCCTTTTATGTGATAGAGGAGCTGTACCACTTTGAATCATTGGGTATGTTACAATGAGCGACATGGCAAATCCAAATAAATCAACTGTTCAAGTGGTTTCAATGCTTTGGTCGGAACCTACAAAATACCATACCATTTTTACCTTGTTAAATGTTAATCTAATGGGTCCAAGGCAAGACCTAGCTCCTTGGAATCGTTCCAGGCCTGGGCCTCAGGTTCCAGGTATATTGCTTGGAGGTCTTATTAGATTAAATACTGGATTTAAAATCGTTTGGTATAATGAATTGTGAATTGTACTCAGTAAACGCATTTGTTGCAGATCGCCATCTAAATTATAATAATTTCTTCAGGATATGTTAGGCTTAGATCTAACAAACGAGAACAGTTGAATATGTTGCCGTTGTGTATAGTAGTGTGAAATGATCTGATAGCTTAGCAAACAAATGATTCCTTAAATGATGCACTCTGAGACTCTGATTCAGAACCGAAGGTCATTAGATGTGATATTGTATCTTTATTGTATGTTCGCCGATTAAATTCTGAAAAACTACACGGGGCCGGTGGATAGTTATCACGTCATCAACGTTTTGATGGGGCGCGAGAGTATTATGAATGTCTTTCGATTATTAAGACAAAAAAGGGTGAAATTCATATTCATAAACTGAATTCACAGTGCTGTTCGTCAGTTTCGCCGCATAAGCATGGAATCTTACTCTTTTACAAAAATCGAGAGCAACATTGCCTCAAAGACAATGGACTGACATGTGGTATGAACCGATCTGATGATAATGACCAGCGTTTTTGAATCAAGGTTAAGAAGATGTTATTAGATTAATGATTATGATTCTTCACTGACATTATGATATCGATTGATATTGATTCAATAATGTTTTATTTGCTGTTAGACTAATAGTTTACGTATCTCATAACTGAAGGACCGATATATGTATCAAACTGCTATGGCCTTATATGAGAGTATTGTAGTGTTTTCCCAACTATAAATTCTTAAAGAGTGACTCGGATGAAGTTGGGTTATCAAAATCCAGCATCGTCTTCCAAACTGGTGTTTTTAATTTTCTTAAATGTTTCTTATTATATTACCACATTTACAGAAGATCAATTACAAAATTCATGAAAATGATACAATTTTGCTTCCTGTTCATCTACAAAAGTTTAGTTATAATATGCAGGCCCGTAGCCAGGGGGGGTCGCATGGTTCCGGCGAACCCCCCCCCCTGGCCAAAAATTCTTTCAAAATCATGCAGTTTTTCACCATTCTGAGCACTTTTTTTTAGTGATTTTGGCCCTTTTTGGCCCAAATTGTCAAAAGTGAACCCCCCTGGAATTTTCCAAAAAGTGAACTACGGGCCTGATATGATATGTAATATGTATGATATAAGTTGTGTATAACCATTTGTTTATAGTCTATTATATCAGTCTATTTTACTTTATAGCCAAAGATAAGAGATATAAATTCTTTGAGTACTGCCTGATACTAGAATTTAATCTTTATGAGATTTAAATAACAGATATTTGTAATATACTTCTACTTATCAACTTAATATAGTTTATCAATTATTGAGTGTGAATACCCTTGTATTTGTTCGACTTCACTTCTTAAAAGAGAGCTTCGCCTTAGTTTATAACTAGACTCTGCGCCCAGAGTAGAGAGTAGAGGAACTGAGAACTTCAAAATAAAAAATGATAAATATCCTGTCGTTGTTTTTTTAAATATTAATTTAAATCGATCCAATTATATGGTTAATAAATATACTCCTAAGAGGAACTGAAACACATCATAATTGCCATACGATCTTAACGATCTCGCATGCACCTTTCTAGAGATGAGGGAAATATGTTTTGACTAGTACTTCAATCTACTATACTTTACCCCTAGAAATGCATAAGATATTCTGTTTGTCTAATTGCATTGTTTAGTATAATTTTGAAAGTACCTAATTAACATCTAACTTTAAACCGATAAATCATTAATAAGGTACCCTTTGTATTTGTTTGACTTCACTTCTTAAAAAAGAGCTTAACTACACTCTGCACGCAGGCCGCAGGGTATTAATAAGGAACATCCAATGAAAAACAAATAACACAATTATTACTAATAAGCCAAATGGGTTGCTCATGAACACCAAATGCAAGGTATAGTAGAGTGACTTATGGTTGGAGAAGGATAGATCTTGAGTTCAAGAGTGTTAATTGTTAAGTGTTAATTTATATCAATTGAAATTAAGTAACGCATTGTTAAAATTATCGTAGTCGAGTCAATAATCAATTTGGCTATTTGAGAATGGGGCTATTAATTGAATTCACAAAAATAAGCAAACACAAAATTAAACTAAAATATTAAAAAGGTTTACTGTACTGTTGAACGCTATTTGAAAAAACTCTTGTCTGTGATTTTTGTGAAGGTTGTCTTACCCTTCCTTGTGATTTGCACTTATAATAGAACTAAAATATGCAGGCCCATAGCCAGGGAGGGAATGGGTTCGCAGTGTTCCCGGGACGGCGTTCGAGCGAACTTTCCAAGTGATTTTGGGCCAAAGTTATCAAATATTGTGGATGAATCTCTCCCGGGGAATCTCTATTTTGAAGAAGGTGTAGTCATATGACATCAGCCGCTTTGCTGTCGCGTCAAATTTTCAAAATGCGGCAATGTAAAATATAATTTATGGAATGTTTGCTTTTTGGGTCACCTCATTCTTACCTTCCTATTTTCTTGAAAATTAGTAGGTCGTTATCAGCATTGTTTTGAATGAATAATCACTTCAATTGAAATTAACCAAAAAACAAAAAATAATTTCAGGATGCATGGTTATCAGAAACCTTGAAGAATAAAACTTTTAGTAGATATGTACAGGGTGGGCCATAAAACGTCCACATTTTGTTTTTGCTATACAGCGTTGTTGATATTATAGACAAATGTATAAATCATATATCATAGAATGGCAATTTAATTTCCAACAAAATGATGTATAAATCATTCCATATGAATGAGAATTTTTCTTAAAATATCATTTCGATTACCCCAGGGGTCAAAACTATAATTCACCAATTGATGGATACAGAATGCTAAGAACTGACCAGACAGACATAACCCCTATGTCGGATTTGGTATTATAATTCTGATTAAAAAATTGAGATATTTATTCTATATAATGGGTTATGGCAAAATGTCAACTGAATTCCTTTGCAAAACTTGTTTGAAGCAAATATCAATGTATCTAACAATCTAACTTTATAACGAACTACAATGCATTAAAATAGGTTCCATGATTACTTTAGAGCTATAAAATGACTTAACAAACATTAAACTCAACTACAATACTTTTTCTTTATATGTAAAGGCCTAACAAGAAGTGTTGATTAAGTAATGCAATTTTATGCAATGAGCTCAAAACATATCGAAAAATCTTGTTTTTGACTGTTACTACCTCATGATATGGAAAATACCATGGGGTTACCAATAGTCATTCATAATTTATGAATCATACATCATTTTGTTGGGAATTGAATTATCCTTCTAATGATATATAATTTATGGATACTTCCAACAGATCAGCAAGGATATTATAAAAATAAAATTGTGGACGTTTTTTGGCCCACCCTGTATTTAAGAGCCTGGCCACTCATATTTTTGAAATCCAATTACAAACGTTTTTATTCCATTTGAATGGGTTCGCAGTTCTGATGCAATAAGATTTTGTTTTGTCTCTCATAGGCTCATCAAATGAATGCCCGCAGACGTGCGCCCAATCTCAAAACAAGGGGACATGCGTGAAAAGTGTTTGAGTGACGCAACTGGCTATTCAGCAACTCTCTTTTTCCTCAAAGGACACATGCCTTTGAATTTTGTTTCCTTATTACAATAATTACCAAAAAGATGAGTTTGATTAACTTGTAAACAAACGTAAACAGAAGAATGGTCAAGGGGGAGGGGGGGGGGGGCTTCTCACCATGAGCAAAGAGGTTAAAAGAGGTTCTAAACTAATTTTAAGAAGCAAAGTCAAACGAATGCAAAGGGTAGTACCTTCTCCAAGTTGCCAAACTTCCCAACGGGTGTACACCGTCACAATCTAGGCGACCAATAGAAAGCTTGGCCAGTGCCTGATATGGAGATAAAACGAACAAATACCTACTCTAATCAGTTTACTTCTCAGTTTGATAATCACAGTTTAGGTAAACGGACAATATTGATAAAGTGCCAGGCCAAAATTTTATGTTTTATAGATAATGTCTCTACTCAAGGATGTGTCCAAAAAAAACTGTCCATTGACTCTGTCATAAAATCACGAACTTTGAATTACTTTTTCTTTTATGATGTATTATCATTAATGAAGTAATATTAAAACTATTTATACTGAACGAGAAAAGCATAAAAAATAATGATTAATTGTAACACGCATTGAATTCTCTTGGATTTGTACATCTTCTTTTCGCTTTACACTCATGTTTGCAAGTGCCTTAGTTCGTGCCAGGATCGAAATATAATTTTAATATTCGCTGCATCCTGAATTACATATACGCGAATTCAAGATGTCCGCGCGAAGTTATTGTTTTTTCCGTTTTGCAGTATATAGCTCCTTAAAAATATTGCAAAAAAGTTTGGAAGAATCTCGTAATTAGCGTGTTTAGTCCCTTTCCCCACGGTCAAAAACACCAAATGCATCGCCTATTAGGTGGTTTCCCGACGGAGTTCCACTTACACACGCAAGATTTCCAATTTTCAACTGAGTCTATAGAAAGATGGCAGTAGGAGCTGAACTTCAAGTTTGCAGCAATATCGATCCGTCGGTGTTGACATAAAGTTTTTTTCAGTTCCACTGTAAAAGAAATTATGGTCCCCTGGGGATTATGATCCCATTACCTTACGGTCCTTGCCCTGACTGTGTATAAATAAGCCTAATAAGGAAAATAATTGTAATTAGGTCATCATGTAAATAAATAGAGAGTAGGACCAAAATTTGATAGAACCACCTACCCTTTTACACCACTACTAACTACACAACTAAATATGATTCATTTAAGAAGTATATGAGATTATTGGTTGGCTGAACAAAATAGTCTGGCCGTGACAGGCGGAACGCGTGTCTTTTACAATCGTATGCGTGGCTTACACGATTTTAAGTGTAAACTATAGATGACGTACCTAGTGTCATGAACTTTTATTAGCGTACTGAAAGATGGATAGTGGATACCCGGGAACAACTGATGTTTGTCATTGATAATCAATTTAAACGTTAGTACCTAGGTTAGTACCGAGTATCATGTGAGAAAAAAGTACTGAGAGGTGGATACCCGGGGATTTGTCACTGACTCACTGCCACAGTCTGGTTAAAGGATGTATATAACTATCGATGCCTTAGAAAACAATAAAAATTAGTTTTTGGAACATATCATAGTTTCATTTTCATCAATTGAATGCAACAAATACACTTTCGCTTTCTCCCCTAGCCTAATTAATCAAACAAAAGGACGGAAACATTTTAACTCACTGTCACTTCCCGGGTTAAGTTCAATGAATAAAGCCAATTTTCCAAGAAGAAAATTTTCTATGTATGGATCAAGTCGCATTATATTCATTTATCGTAGGTTGTATATCCGTAAACGGCGCACAACATTTGGCTTGAAGTCCATAACAAATGTGGATTATGAAAATCTATTTCACTGAACGAAATTAATATCGTCTACAGTCTTTTCGTGCAGTGTTACCCACAGTGCTTTGCGCTTTGAAGCCATCTTGCATCCACCAAAAAAGTTTCAGGAAATCCTCTTATTTTTATGGATTTATGGATATAACTAAACAAAACCGTCATAAGTTTGCATTGGATATGATATAAGAGTCAAAATGCTACAGAAACAGGTCACACTTCACGCAATCGAGTGGAGTTTTCATTGTAAAATGACAGTTGAAAGATGACAAAAAATATTCTGGGATCGACCTCGTCGACTCAAAATATGATGGCAAATGACGAGAAAAGTTCTGTACAAATGATTACAGAAAACATGGCTGTCAATTCAAATGAGGTGAACGTTTCAAACCAAAATGTTGATGATGATCAGGGCTCTAAACAGGACCCAGAAATGTCTGGGGTTAGTAAACTTGATATCACGAAAAAGAAAACTGCCTTCCAGATTACAAGTGTGCGCGTTAAAAATATGTCAGAGGTCGACGCTGACAGTTATAGCATGGATGACCTTGAGGAGTCCCATACTGAAGATGTCAGTTCTGATATGTTGGATTATTCTCGCAATACAGATGTTGAGCCTGATGCTGCATCTGTGGATACACTTCACAACTTTCCGATCAACCCCAGTGATAGTTTTAACGAGCACATACTACGCAATGATTCTGTTTCTAGATTTAGAGTTGTAAAATTAGAATCAAAGGAGCCATTCAGGAAAGGGCGATGGCAATGCCACGATTATCTTGAACCAAATGTCGAAAGATCGGATTCCAAAGTTGAGCAAGAGGGAGGCTCTGGAAACTCAAGTGCAGCTAGCTCTGTCCATTATGTCCCTGGAGTTGACGACCCAGCGAAGAATCCGATTACGATATCTAAGCAGCTATCTGATGGTCAAACACTGGTGGAGCCCCAGCCAGTATACCCAAGTCAAAGTATTAACGGACAAAGTGATTTACAGACCTCTGGTGGTCAAGTCACAAATCAGTCTATTCAGCAGCATTCACAGTCTACTTCACACTATCAATCCAACACCCAAGAAGTGCAATCAACAAACATTGTGCAACCCCAGCCTCCCAATATTTCACAGCCCCCTGGCCCACATGATGACATAGGGCTGAATCAATCTGCGTATGATATAGGTCAAAGCCCCGCTAATGTTAGTAACAATGAGTACACTAATATTGATTATACTATACAAGCCCCTACCCCACAGGCTGATTTATCACATTCAACAGAACAACAAGCTCAAAGTGTATCTGTTTCAAAACAAAATGTTCACTCCACAACCACCCCTCCAAGACAGGAGAGCACGCCTCCTATACAAACGCAAGCACAAGCCCCTTCTAATGCTCAACAATCTAGCGATCAAGAACAAAGATACGACCATGTAGCGAAAAACGGGACATCTGACCTTAATGTTAGCCAGTCTCAGCCTGAATCAACTGCAGCCCTAGATAGTTCCACGAGTGTTCCTGATTCGACTACCGTTGCACCGGCAACCCAGCCCTCGGTTACACTCAGCACAGCTTCAGTGACTGACCAAGTTATAGATAGCAACGTAGGAGGAGCCGTAAGCACAAGTGATGTCACTGAACAAGGAACAGTGGTACCACCCCGCAATAGCACAACTAGTCCAGATGATGACGTCTTCACAAAGGAGACAGACCCTCCTACCCCAGCAGGAGTGGCAGGGCCAAGGGATATAAAACAGGAAAAGGCGGCAAAACCTGTCACTGTGGATACAAATATTCCGACAACTCAGAACACACCATCAGTATTGCTCTCACTAGGCAGCAGTCGTGGGACCGCACAGACCCTACTCACGCCCCCTCTATTGGAAATCGTCGGCGGTTCAAGTTTAGATGAAAAAGAAGGGGCTGAGGGGTAAGTTATCCGATTTTATCCGTGTAAAAATTTCAGAGTTAATTCTCATATTTTGCCACATTTTCAAATTCACTTCAAAAGTGGTCTGGATATATATTATTTTGGGCTATTCGGGGTACCTTTTCATAAAATATTTCAATGAAAATTCTGAAATGTTTGCATAAAACAATTAAAAAATCAATGTGTGTGTGTATATTTGTTTTGTTGATGGTGAATTACGATCTGAAAGTGTGAAAGAGGGATAAATGTTGAACATGATTGAAGATCATGTATTCAACATTCTGAATGGTCTTATCCTGTATAGCTTTAGGCTTTAGTTTATTTACTTTCTGCATGGAAAATGTTCGATATATGTATGAATGATGCGTGAATGATGTCAGGGGATAAAAATGAGAATTCCAATGTGAAAACATCTATTCTGTCATGTACACGTCACTTCCAATAAACTCCAGCAAAAGGGATATAGACTGTAGACATGTAATCTCCACAGAACCCAATCAGTTCACCTATTTAGTCTAGCCAAAAGCCCTTGTAACCCCCCCCCTCACTTCGCATTCAAACAAGTGGGAGATAATGTGTAGAAGTAGAAGGACATGGGGGGGGGGGTTACAGGGGCTTGTAGCTAGACTATCACCAGCTGAAAGAGGGGGTCATGATTGTTCATTACAGTAGTGTGACATTCAAAAAAGAGCCCAAAAATTCTGTATTTTAGCTTTCTTGGATGGTCTACAAAGATCACTTGTTTCGTATACCTTGTAGGACATATACTTCAACTTTGTGGCTTGAAAATATATGTTAGGGATAGTGGCCACAAGAAAATGTCTAAATATATTACAGTAAAACCTGTCAATAATGAATGTTATATCCCATAACTCGTACATGTTTGAAGTTCATAAAACAGGGTTGCAAAGCTGTATTTTCATCAGTGGGCAAGATGTAGCATTTCATCCCAGCTTAGTCAAGCTACAAGCCTCTGTGAGTGTGACTAAACACCTTCTCACTCAGTTGAAGTGGGGGGGGGGAGCGTAACAAGGGCTTGTAGCTAGTCTAGTCCTTGCTGAGTGGGAAGATATGGCCTTGGGATAATTCCAATATCCTGAACCTCATATAGGATATATGTAATTGTATGTTTATTTCAACCAGATCACAGCACTCTACTTATTACCAAATGAACCTCTTCAGCAAATCACTTGGTACATTGTAATTATTTAGAATACAATAATTTATCAGCACAGTTATGTTTGCTCCAAGGTTTGCTCATGATTAATTGAATCATAAACTGACTAACAGGTTGGGATTAGTAGAATAGTGTACATAAAATAAATAAGTTATGTATTGAGTCAAATTGCCAACATTTGTTCGATAATGACATAGTTTTTTTTATGGGGTAGGGGTAAACAATGATTTTATCACATTTGTGAAAAATGTTGACTTTTCAAGTGTTAGCGAATCATTATTTTCAGTGTTTGCTTAATTGGGAGTGGGGGGGGGGGGGGGGGGTATTAAACCATGACAAAATTTATTTATTTTTCAATAACAATTACTATTAGACACCGTCCTTCAGATAGTTGAAAGAATGCCTAACCCTATATGCAAAGATACAGTTGATGTGAAGATAACAGTTACTAAATAGGGTGCCAAAATATTCTTAACTTCTATGTTTTGAGGATGTGTTTCATTGAAATTTGTGTTATTTTATTTATTAAACTGATAGGATGCCAAAATATTTTGAACTTTTCATTTTGAGAATGTGTTAAATTGAAATATGCAATCTTAAAGTATATATTATAAATTTTATTCCAAAAATAACATTTTTTGGTTTAAGTATCAAAATCTGAACTAACTATCATCTCAATAATAAATATTTTTGAGTTAAGGTAGGCCTTGCAGGTGAAAAGTTGAAGGTGAAGTGAGTTAAGGTGTACCTATAGGGATATCTTTTGAACTGTTTAGACATGTTGTATTTAGACTAAAGTTTACTCAGTAAACCTGTATATATTGAACATTTTTTGCAAAGAAGAAACGTTCAGTGTTTGTAGGTGTTCACTACAGAGAGAATAATTTATAGAGAAGTCAGTAGAGTATGAGTGGAGGAAGGGTGTCTACTAGAGACAGGTGTTCACTAAGACAGGTTTTACTGTACACTAGCCTAGTCTGTAATATGTTAGTTACAAGTTAGCTGGATTACAATGACATTGAGTCAAGGAATGTCATTTCATTAGTATAGTCCTTGGCCAATTATATGAGACCTTGGGTATGGAGGCTTGGAAACTGACATCATAGTAATACAATTTCAAACTGACATCATGTTGATACAATTTCAAGGTTAGAAAACTCAACATTCTTTAGAAGAGTCTTTCTTCTGATGTAGACTACTGCTGTTTGTGTCGGTAGTGCAGTACATTTTACCATTTCAAAGTGAAGGAGTTTATAAAGATTTTATGCTTATATACAGCCATAAAAGTTAAATTCTGAAGATGGGTGAACTACAGTATAACCTGTGTAAGTGAAACACCCTTGGGAACACAAAAGTTCCACTTGGGAGGTGTTCCACTTATAGAGGTTCATTAGCATGGAGTAGATAGGTCATGGGACTTTAAAAACACTTCCACTTGTGAGGTGTTCCACTTACAGAGGTGTTCCACTTGGCAGGTTCTACTGTACTAATATAATGCACCTAAAAGGTCATCAGAAAAAGGCCATCTTTATGTTACTCTTTATCTAAGATGTAAATGTTAAGGCTGATCTTAATTTTAAAATCTGTTTTACACTATTCCTTAACCGATTCCTTTCTTTTCCTCTTTATTTCATATTACCCTAAGGTCACATATAAGCGTGACTAGATTATTTAACACATTGTCTTGGTCTTGAAACATCCATAAATCTTGAACTTGCTGTTTAATCCTTAGACCCTTACAAATTGTTTGTCTTGTTGACATATCTGAAAATCATTCTCTTCAAATCTTTTTCTTTTTTTTTTTCATTTTAATTACATGTTATTTTTCATTTTGGTAAAAGTACAAGGTGCCAGGGCATCTTGCTGTTAATCCTTAGACCCTTACAAATTGTTTGTCTTGTTGACGTATCTAAAATCGTTCTCTTCAAATCTCTTTCTTTTTTTCATTTTTACATGTTACTTTTCATTTTGGTAAAAGTACAAGGTGCCAGGGTATTTCAAAAATAATTTTTGCAATAGAATACACAATAATGCCTCTCAAAAGTATGTTTATTTCTCACATTTTCCTCCAATACTTTGTTTTTTAAGTACAGTTTATGGAATTTGGATTATGTATACTGCAGAATAATATCCATTTTATATTGGCAGTTTTTCTATTTTCACTCGCTGGCATGTGTTATGTTATAAAATATGAACTGGATAATTGATTGTACTTTTAACATCCTTACCAAGAGATTGGACTAGTCTTTACTCTTGAATTGGAGATTGTTTAATCTAGCCTCTATCCAATCAGAACACATGAAGTCAGACAACATCAAATCACTTGTAAAAGTCAGAGGGAGTGCTTGGCTGATGGCAATTCAGGGTATACCTTTGCATGATGAATTTACTTAACTCAATTGTACAAGAAGTAAAGCAATTGGTGTCTGTATTATATCATGATTTATTTTTGTTAATACTTATTTTCATAGATCAAATAAATAAATAAATTCCATAATTCCATGTGGATTCCCAAACTTTGTAATTAGCTCTATGGGTTCTTAACTCATTGTTGAGAGTCAATTTTTGCTTACCACTGTGTCTTGCTTGTTCTAAAAGGTCCAAAAGTTATGACTTGGTTCATCCTTATCAGTGTGAGAAATTTGAGCACTCAACAAATGTCTGTTTTGAAAAAGATTTGTTATATCTTCTTTTTGCAGATAATAGAATTAGGACTATAACAGAAACTTTGGTCGCTTTTTAAAAATATTACTTCATTAATGAAAACACAGAATGAAATTCTGCACAAAGGGCTGATGTGAAAAGTCAGTCTACCCCAGTGGGGGGACCCGTGACCACTCATTTTCTGGATGAGTGCTCTACCACTGACTTATTGAATATTATACACTCCGCTGCAGCATGCTGCTACTTTGAACTACAACTTTTTTTTAAAAAAAGAGAAACGATTACAATTGATGATAATAGGTCAATATAACAGTTAAAACTGTTTAAATAGAACACTGCTGTTAAGACCAGCCTTAGGTGTTCACACAGATATATTTTCATAATTTTATTTTAGTGTGTCATATTGGTGATGTAAGCAGAATATCTAAAATTTGACTAAAAGTGTTCACATTTTAAGGTCTTTATTTGGAAAGGTGTTTTTATGTACAGTGCAGTATAACATGCATGACGATGAAATCACATAAATTCAGATTTTATTGTGGGATTGTCGACTATATAACTATGAAATATGCCATATTTATAGATTGGTATTTAACTAGATATCAGACAGTCTGAATAATGTTGTTTCATTTTCTGCCAATTAAAGTCAGAAATATTGGCACAGGTTGTAGCAAGTACTAAAGAATACAGCTTATTGAAAAAAATCTATTTCTTAACTTTTTCAACTGTAATTCTCATTTTCTCAGTTTTGTTACCTTTCTTCAAATTGTCAAGATTCTGACAATTTTTTTCTTTAGATATCAGCACAGTAAAACCTGTGTATTTAAATGAACATTTTTGAGAAAAAACGTTCAGCATTGGTAGGTTTTAATTTCAGAGAAAGAAATGTACTGAAGTCAGTGGAGTATGTGTGGAAGAAGGGTGTCTCTTAGAGTCAGGTGTTCACTAAGACAGGTTTTACTACAGAGACAATTTTTAAATGAAATTGGAATTTTGCATGTTAATTGATAAAAATTCCCAGAAAAATTTCATTTAGTAAAATGATGCTCACTCATTTATAGCAGATAAGGTCATGATGATTTATAGTTCTACAAATGAAAACAAAGTGATAATCATTTGAAAAGCTTTGAGAAAGGATAAAGTTCACCATCATCAATAATTTATCTAAAAAATAGAAACTGCTAATGATGGTGCTAAACACTCTCTGGGGAGGCTTTAACGTTGCTTAAAAATGTCATGCGTGATTCTTGTATGTGCTAGTTCTCTCTATATCTTTTATCGTTCCTAAAAGATACCAAAAAATTGTCATGAGCTTGGCATAACTGAGTAGTATCTCACTGTCAGTACATTTCCAGATAAACTGCCTGAACGGATTGATTTAAAATTTTCAGGGATGTTGCTCGGGTTGGAAATCTAGAACTGATTTGATATTGAGCATGCACTCTTTTTTCACACGAGTGATATTTTTCTACGAAGGTATTGGTGCACTTGGCCTTGGTGCATTTTACTCATTGACAAAGTCCTTATAGTTGGTCAACTTGATCTTAACGAAATAAAATGTGAATAAGGAAACACTGGATGATCGCCATTCTTCTATATTATATCAAACTGAAACGGGAAATTGGTATTAACAGGAAACCTTATCATTTTGGGGATTTCCTGGAAGAATGTTATAACATGGCCATGTTTTGAAATCTGTATTTGAATGGAAATGAGTAGTATTTTTAAAGAAAAAAGTGGACTGGCGTGTAATTAAAGCTCTAAATTATATATTAATGAAAGAAAGTTGAGCAGTTCATTCATGTTTTTAGGAAAGAAACAAGAAATAGCATAATCATTTTGAATATTTTTCATGAGTTTGTATCATATCTATGGATTGTTTGCACTATTCAGCTTAGCTGAGTCAGTCTCCAAAGAATTCCAGCACCAGATACCATTCCATGAAATTACACTTGTATCATGTTTATGTCATGCTATTCCTCCCTTATATATAAAGATCCTTGCATTCACATATGTTAAACATACAATTAGTCTATTATTGCATAGGTCATTTCTCTGTAAAAAACTCTAATTTCCTATTTTTATATTTTAAGAGATGATGACTTGGTCATTTTATGTACAGGAGTCTCACTGGTTACAATTCTCTCCCAGTATCAGCTGCTCATTGAATAAAGTGATCTCACTTAGCTCAAGTATCAGAGTCTAGTAAAATAGGATGAAGCTCTCTTTTCACCAAGCAAAATCATACTATTGAAAAGGGTGCTAATGGTCTGACCCCCCCCCCTTGACAAATCATCCATTTTGCTTCCTTATGCGCCCATTTTAGAGTTTCACAAATCATCCATTTTGCTTCATGAAGAATCTGACCCATTGAAATAATGTATAAATTACCTGTACCCTGTTAAAATATGTCTTTACCAATTTAACAGACTTCAGAATTTTGTTTTCAGCTAAGATCAATCAATACTTTACTATGAAACAACATGACCCATTGGAGACAATAACATTAATTGCGCTGTGTAGGCATCCGGATAATCTAAATTGCGTAATGTTATATTTTCTTAATCAAATAATGAATTTGCTGCTACTAGACTTATGAGGCGATTGCATGATTCTGTGGTCTGGTATATTTTGAATATGTCGATACATGCACAGATGCAATACAGAAAACAGAGCGAAATTCGAGTTTTAGTGTTCTAGCCCACATATATTGCTTAAAGACTAAAGGCGGAGGAAGTAGATTGGGAGGGGGTTTATATAGACTTGATATAACGCTTAAATTCAGAGTAGATGTATTTTGGATGTTTGACTTGAAATGCAATAGGAGAGTGTTCCATATAAACAGGTCATGCCCGTAGCTGGAGGGGTGGTCGATGGGTTCGAAGTGTATATTACTGTATTTTGAGAACGTTTTATACTGAGAATGTAGAAAATATCCATATGCAGGAGTTTTAAAAAACTTGACACCTGAGTGAAAAACTGGTCATTTTTGACAAATCGGTAGGGATTTCATTAGCAACAGATAACAGGCAATTTATATTGTTGTTTTACCGAATCTCTTATTGTTTTGAGATTTTTTGCAAATGTTTTTATCCTAAAACTCTAATGAAATCCCTGAGTTGGTATAGTTTTATCAAACATTTAGCCTTGTACAAGTCTCTATAACACCCCCCCCCCCCAATTTATTATACCTCTCTATACAGAGGGGGGGTTACAAGATCTCCCAGTAAGCAATAAGACTTAAATTAAATTCTAGGAGTTTTCTAAGTAATTGCTATTTATACATTTGCCAGTTGATATTATGAGCAATAAAATACTTGATGCTAGTAAATGAAAACATCTTGGTATAGAATTCATAAATGGAATGATTTAGTCATCGACCACAAGTCTTGCAAACAGGATATTCAATATACCTTTTATTTTATATGATCCCATTTTATTTAAAATGACCTTTTTTAAAGACTTCTTTTTATGACTTTGTTTGGGTTTCCACATGTGTCATTACGAGACATTTAAGAGTATGTTCACCTTTTCTTCAATTGTATTTTTTGATTTCCTGGCATTTTTATGTTATTTTAAGTGTTTATTCATATTTGTTTATTTTATTCCTCGAGTGATTCAACTATTTTGATAATAATTGTATTTTAATAACATGATAATAGATATTCCATTCATATACAGTACTTGAAGTTTCTCTTTGCAAAACTAGAAATGGACTAGTTGATTTTTTCTCTTGGTATAAGAAAATAACATTACAACTGGTCTGTTATGCCATTATGACCAACCGGTTTCAGATCCTAAGGGCCTACACTGCTTGCAAAGCAATGGTCTCTTATGATGGGAACCTTCAATTCAATAACAGTTGCTGCTCAGAAGATCTTAATAATATCAAATGGATCTTTAATTGCTTTGGGGTAGTTTGAGTGTGAATTGAACATTGACTTATATGCACTCAACATTCAGATACTTATAACAATTTTTTTATACTACACTGTATATATTTTATTTTTGATATAGGCTATAGTAAAACCTGTATATAGTGAACACTAGAGCCACAGAAATGTGTTCACTTTTGGTCTACATGTTTACTACAGAAAGGTGATTTAAGAAGTCAGTGGAAATGGGGTGTTCACTATACACAGGTGTTCACTAGAGCGGTGTTCACTAAGAAAGGTTTTACTGTATAGCAAAGAATCATCCTAGTTTAAAGAGTATATAAAAATATTGCTCTTTTAAAGAGTTATTAACTGTAGTGTCTGTCTTGGTAGATTGACAAATTATAACCACAGGTATAAAGGAAGTGTATTATGAAACTTTACTAGTAATGGCTTGTTTAAAAACTTAAAAAGATAAGTATTGCCTACGTACTGTTGAGCCTTTAGTACTCAGATCGACTGCTCTATAATTTTTTTAAAAAAATATTTAAAGGAAGTGTTTTCTGATATTTTAAGATTAAATTTGAAGTGCTGATGAAATATTTTAATTCCTTGCTGATTTCACTCTTTTTTCTTATGTGTTTTTGAAGTTCAACATTTCTGAAGTTTTGTATAGAACGCCAGATGATAGGGCTTTAAAATACAGGAAGCTTTGAATACAGGCGAATTGAAATTAACATTATTTTTATAATACAGAAATGGAAAAAATGATTTATATATCAATGTCTTAAAAGTACATCATCATTAGATTTAAATTCAAGAGTTGAATTCACCAGAAGGCTTGAACTTTTAACACTGTCTGAAAAGCGTGTCATTTAAAAACTAAAAAAGTGATTTTAAACACAAATATTACCCTTTGTATATTAAAGCAATAAATCTAAACCATACCTCATAAAAAGTGCAATTTGCTATAATATATTTGATTTTTAATATTGATTATTTTTGATATATTTTCATGAATATATTCATAGCATGACTGAATTAATTTAGTACTGGTTTTTGTATAAAATGTCTGAATCTCTTTGAACAATTTCATTTTAAGGGGGGGGGAGGTACAGATAGAATTTATATATTTTTTTCATTGTATTCACTTATGCGTAAGTCTAATCTTGCATCAATCCCAACTAACCCTACATCGTGTGATGTGAGCTTGGGGGGGGGGGTTGTCTGTATGGCTTGATAGAAGACGACTTTTAATTCTGACACTGAAAATGAGTGCCTGTGTTATAATGGGGCGAGGGAGGCTTGGGTGGTTTCAGAGGTTTAATGCAAGGTGGCTCTTAATGAAATTGAGGAGTATACTTTGATTAATTTGATATTATAATACTCAATATCTAAATTGAGAGGTAGTACACAGGATATGAGGAGACAGGAGGCCCCAACTGCTAGTGTGAAAAGTTTAAACCTAGAGGTCACTGTGATATAACACACATGAAGGGCTTGTAGTAAAATAACATCAAAGTGGGGTACCCCTGACTGAAAATAACCCCACGTTATACATATTCCGCTATTTTTTCTCTAACGTTTAAATAAACACAAAGAAACTTCAACATTTTGTATGTTTTAATACTGATACAATATACATGTATATTTAATTCCGTACTGATTTCATTTTATATTTTTTAATTTAAATTTTTGACATTACTGGCTTGACATTTTAAACAAAGGTTTATAAAAAAGAATATTTGCTTGTACTCACTGTAATATTTATTTTTCATTTTTTGAGGTAAGTTTATACAGAGAGTCTTTATATTTTAGAAGATATAGAGATAAACATACAATATTGTATTTAAACATACAATACTGTCTAATACTCTTCCTGTAAAAAGGTCAGTAAATAAAATTTTACAATGATCATAGTTTCAAACACGTAACAAAACAAAAAATGACAATATAAGATAAATAGGACATTTCAATCTTTGAAAATGATAAATCCTCCACACGATCGAATACTGTTTAAATTCTATATAGTAATAGATAAATTAAGCTTGATTCAGTAGATTTCAAACATAAGACAATTAATTAAATAAATGGGGTATTCATATACATTTTGAAGATCAAGGGAGGTTTTTTGTAGATTAGGTTTGTTTGATTTACATTGATGTACCCATCCCCGTTTCTTGTTTGTATTTAAACTATTAGGAAGTTGTCTTGAAATGTCGTCAATAGTAAAATACTAAATTAGCTATTTGTTTAGGTAATGTTTGTACCACATGATATGGATTGACCAATCAGAGCTTAGAATTCTAATAAGAATTATGGGATTGTATAACTAGGATAAAATATCGTATGATTAACTGTAAAGTTGCTGTTTTGACAAAATTTAATTTACCACTTCATTGAAGGTTCAAGTTTCACTGCATGCAATATTTAAGATTTGATTTGCTGCGTCAAAAAACACCTACAATGGTAAAGTAACATAGTAATAAGTATTCGCAATTTGCAATTTATTTATTGAAGTTTAAAAGTAGCCTGCATGAGGTATGACCATCAGAGAAAGGGCTGACGAAAGGTTGACGCTGGGAAAATCTTTGTTGATTAAACGGACAATGTCTCAGTGAGCCTCTTTTTGAAGTTCCTCAATATAAACAAATATCAATGACGATAATTTAAATACGATCAAACAAAGATATCGTCATTTAGAAAAGCTTTGATGATACGACAGGGTATAAATAAGAAAAAATACAATAGAACAGATGGAACATTTGGAGTTTTTTTAATCTGGCAAGAATATCATTGAAATATTTAGTCGCAAAATGTTATTATCGTCAGGTCATGAGGAGTTGTCACGAGGCGAACATTTGTTCAAATTAGGTATAAGCGAGCAGAAAAGATATTTTAATTTGCGACCAAAATAAATCTTAATTTATCAGCTTTGTGCTTTATGACATATTGAGTTGAAATTGAGTTCAAAAGTGAATTTGAGTTTGTTTAGATAAAAATAGTCTTTGTTAAATCAAAATAAGCTGAAATTAAGGTTAATTTGAGTTGATTTAGATAAAGCTTGATATTAATAAATATACATTAATAAATCGGAATAAGCTGAAATTGAGCTCAAAATTGACTTTGAGTTGATTCGAATAAAGATGGACTTAAACAAATCCAAATAAGCTTTAATCAAGTTCAAATGAGTGAATTTGAGTTGATTTTATCAAGTGGATTATAATGACAAGTGAACTTCATTAATGAATTAGAGGAACAGGAAAGTAAATTTGATTGTGTAATATCTGGATATATGTAGATAGTCTCAAGAAGGATTTAGTGTTGAGCCAATGTTCTATAGAGAAAGTTTGAACAGATATTAAAGTCAACATCTTAATGTCAATTCTAAAGACTGCATCTAGCTTACATTGGTTCAGTTTAACAGAGAAAATGAATCGTCACAATCGTTTTATGCAGTTATCAATGCCGGGACATATGTCACCGGGACATATGTCGCCAACTCCGGGAAATCAACCAATAATTCCACAGTATGGATTCACTCCGATTCATACGCATCAGATGTCAACTGGGTCATCTGCGTCATCACCTATGATGTCAACGCCTCCAATGACACCACATACTCCGATGACACCGCATACTCCGATGACACCACACACTCCGATGACGCCTCATGCTCCATATGGGAAGCTCGTAGAAGTGAGATTCTGTTACTCTCCAGTAAAGGAGGTCGAAGAAGACATGGTTCATACGCCACCAGAATCTCCATTGACCCCAAGATCGTATGTGCGTAAAAAATTGGAATATACCCTACAGAAAGCAAAGTAAGTATTCAAAAGTCTCCAGAATTGTTATCCCATTGTAAAGGTGCTAATCATCCTTCATTCAAAGGACTTCATTTATTACTCAATTCAGTATGGAAAGAAGTGAAATACCCTTGGAACAAGGATGGTGCTAATCTTGTTACACTGCTATGGTAGAATAGAACATTAAAATATTACTTCTGGGTCTTGGGTCTATGACCATTCACAGATTTGAAAAAGTACAGTTATTGCTTATCTTACATCAAGTCTCTTGACTCCCCCCCTCTCCTCCCACCTTATTCCTATCTGTCATATCTTGCATCAGGTCTCTTGACCCCCCCCCCCTCCGTCCCTCTATTCCTATCTGTGTGAGTGTTTATGTGTGGGGGGAGGGGTGGGGTTGAAACCAGACTATGTATTTGTAAACACCTAATGTTTAAATCAATCTCTGAATTAAAATTCATGAAAAGCTTTTTGATGACGTACATGTAGATGTTATGACTAAGACGACTTGAGTTTATCTAAATATCAAATCGATCATTAAGATTAAAATTACTTTTATATTACTTTATACTGTATGCTTTATATTTATACACTTAACTAATTTTATGAGGCCAGCATTTCAAATCTTGATGAAAATAAAAAATGAGTAGCGTTAAATCTTTTAAGTGGAACACCTCTATAATGGAATACTTTTCAAAGTTCTGATACCTACTTATTGAGTTAAGACAGTAGAACACCTTCTTAAGTAGAACACTATTTTGTCATGTCAGTGGTGTTCTACTTATACCAAAATCTAATGTATCTGTAAAGATTGCCATCGCTTGTATTGTGACTTCATTGTTTATTCTCGCTTGTCTTTTTTTAAAGACTGGACCCCCCCCCTTTATGTCTTTCACCAACTCTTGTGAGTAATTTGTATAGAAATGATTTCAAACTACTTAAAAGGATATTTATAGAGGACAGTATTTATTGTAGATGGTCTCTTAAAGAACTAAACCTTTCAAACTTTTAAAAAAGGTATGTCATAAATTGGAAATCAAAGTTGAGTTTGAGACTATGAGACTTGCTTTAGACTTGGAGGCTATATAAACATGAGGCTCGGTCATAAACATGAGGCTCGGTCATAAACATGAGGCTCGGTCATAACAACAAGACAAGGCATAAATGACCTTATTGGAAACACATGGCCAGTAAACATTTCCAAAATTATTTCACAAATTACCTTAAAGTGTCCTGTAGGTAGAAGAATTTACTCACTAAGTACATAACATTGAAGGTCAACTTTGGCCAAAACCCAATTTTTGATATTTATTTATACTTTAGTCTATTTCATGGACCTTGTAAATAAACACTGACCCTAAGAGTCAGAGTCTAGAGTACATTAACCTGAACATGAAGCTTTCCATTAAAAAAAGATTTGAAATTCAACTAAAAAGATAACTAAAAGTGGTATTCCGGAATTCAAAAAAGTCTCTAGGATTTTCTCTTTATATGTAGAAAGTTCTAAACATTAATATCTAACTGAGTTTTCAAACTGGTTTAAATATGCCAAGTTTTTTCATGACCTCTCATTTGGTTTGAAGTCGAGTGTGCAACATTTTCCAGTCGTCAATTAAATTCTCCCTTCACTTTTGCTGAGTTTGTAGTGTCATATTCTATATTCATATACTTTTCATATTACCAATCAATGATACACTCTATTAAGACAACTAACATGTGTTTTATTAATTTGAAGTCAATGTCAATTGGGCAAAATGTAGAAACAAAAGAACAATACAGAAATCAATTTGATCAAATTTTGATTGTTATTATTATTGTATAGTAGACTATACATTAGCTTATCTCTTCATTTCTCCTTATCATTTCTATTTGACCATCAGAATTAAGAGATTAGTACAGTCTGGACCACTGCCAATACCCTGAGTTTATCAATATAAATACAGTAGAATTTTTCTTAAAGTGAACACCTTTATAGTAAACACCTGTGTTTAATGAACACCACGTCAACGCATTTTCCATTGACTCCTTTATAAAATCCCTTCTCTTTAGTGAACACTTACAGAAAAACTTTTTGTGGCTCCATGGGTGTTCACTATTTGCTTAATTCTGATTTACCCTTTGCATTCGTTCAACTTCACTTCTTAAAAAAGAGCTCCATCTTCACTCTTTCAAACTAAAATAAACCTGTGAACTCACCGCGCCAATCAGTGTTTGTCGGCCAAATTTGATCGACGTTCTATATATGGTCATTCCTTCTGACGTCATCGTTGAGCCCAGAATTGACCAATGACATGCGCATATTTAATTAGAATGCATTTGGCGTATGTTTCTTTAAGCTCGCTGATTGGTGGAAGAAAGGTCAGCGTGTAGGTCAAAAGTCATTTATTACCCAAACTGTCACCGGTACCCATCGTGGGTGCGGGACTACTAAACTGTAATATGGTCTCTACTAGGCAGAGTGTAGTTTAACTAGAGTCTGCACGCAGGGTAATTCTGATTAGGACCATTTTTTGATATATGGAGATAAAGCCAATCAGGGATGCTACAGTTGCTATATGTAAACATGTTTATAAAACCATCTTTGAGCCATATATTTGTCATTACCTATAATTGGTTTTATTAAGAAATTAACATGTGTTTTTGTACTTTAAGACTTATATGTTGTGTAAAGAGGTACATTAACCTAATGGGTTAACAAATTTAATAATAGAGAATGTGGTGGTTATTCCAAAATGTTTATCTCTAGGTTAGAAAGAACTGGGTGGTTTCCTTGCATTTTTATACAATTTAGAGTGTTAACTACATGCATGTTTACTTTATTCCTTGCTGATTCCACTCTTTTGTAGTTAATGTT
The DNA here is from genome assembly GCA_903813345.2 of Owenia fusiformis. Lineage (NCBI taxonomy): Eukaryota > Metazoa > Annelida > Polychaeta > Sabellida > Oweniidae > Owenia > Owenia fusiformis. Next base: position 5,958,456 of record CAIIXF020000004.1, on the reverse strand, counting down.
GAATTTAAAAACATTGCCTTATAGTGACCATTTGATATGTTTCCGTACATAAAGTATTGTAATGTTAGCATATTCCTGTGTAATAGGAATCTAATTTTACTTATTTATATATTCATTAAGGGAATTTGATCTTTAAATAAACTCATCTGAACAATTAAGTTAAGATTGCTCTTAGTCTGTATTAATTGTTCTATTTGTACACCATCCCTTACAATAAGATTGTTTTAAGATTCAAATTCACATTTCATGGTATTCACATTTTGGGGTAAATTGTTTTCACAATTTGTGGTATTCATATTTTGAAGCATTCATATTTTACGGTATTCACATTATGAGGCATTCACATTTTGCGGTACTCTAGAATTTGCCTAGACTATTTTGGGAATCTTGAGTACACTCCAGAGTTATTAGATATATTTAATTAAAATCTCAAGAAATAAATATTTAATTAAAATCATAAGAAGTAACAGAAATCAGACATGAGTATCTTATTAAATTAAATGAAAATGAAGAGAATTTCATTTATAATATTTGTTACCCTTTGCGCAGAGTCTAGTTATAAACTACCCTCTACCTAGTAAAGACTATATTACAGTTCATCAGCCCCGCCCATACGACCAATGCCCGTGGTAGCTCGGGTCATAAATCATTTCACACCTACCGCACAGGCCTATTCTCAACGAATCAGCGAGCTGGAAGGAACAAGTGCTAAATGCGTGCACAATAATTATGCGATTACATCAGAGAAAATGATCATATAGAAAGTCGTCCTTATTTTGACGACGAACTCTGATTAGCATAGTGAGTTCAGAGATTTATTGAAAACTGAAAGATTGAAGATGAAGCTCTCTTTTGGAGGCAAAGTCGAACTGTATATATTTGTCCCTTTAAAAGTGAAAATTCAAATTCTTGAGCTTTCAATATTTTGATAATATGTGAGAGTGTGATTAGATTAGAAATAATTTTCTTTGATGATCGATAAGTATGAGATTCATATAGTCTGTCTTATACCTCAGTCACATTTGATCTACGGTAACCATTTGGAGGCCATAATTTTTTTTGTGCATGGTTAGGACTATCGAGTTTGGCAAAAGAAGAGCTTGATTAGAAAAAAGCCCAAAACATGAAACACCCTAATTAAGTGGCCTTTGCTTTTACTTCAGATTCAGTTTATTCATTCATATATTTAGTACTGTATTAAAAGGGTTATTGACAGAATGGCAAAATGACCGTTCAATAATAAACCAATATATCTTATAGTCAGTTTGTCATATATAAAGCTATATTGCAAATTAAAGGTCAAGGTCACCATATCAAGTTTTGATCGTTCAGTTTTCAAATTTTACAACCAGTTTGAAGGTTGAGTAAAATATGGCCCCTTAAAAATAGCTGCAATGGCTATAAATACATTGTACATTCAAATGTAAAGTTCATTGGTAATAAAGTAAAATATTAAGGTCATGTGCCAAAACTTTTACTGACCATATATCACCTGTATCAAAAGGTTGTGTAAATAGCAAGTAGACTCTTAAAGCATACACAGTTTAATCGATTGATGGTAATATATTCAAAGAATTTTTGTTTTACCAAGAGATTCTCTTTGAACCTATTTTGATCAAGACAATGAATATGTTCCAAATAGATCAAATTGTATCTTGATTTTAATGCCAGAAATGGTGATTGTTAAAGTTTCCAACTTTTTGTGGATGGTGTTTGGCAGTTGGCGTTCCATGGTCGGCATTTGGGGTTTGGCATCTATAATGAATACTTACAACTACAAATAACTGGTGGTTACAATTGGTCAAGTTAATGCGAATGTTTCAGTTATGTACCGCATTTTTAAAAGTAAATATTGACTTCATATAGACTTGCATTGAGTATATCGTCTCCCTCTTTTAATTTTACAATCATATTTCATGTTCATATTTCTTTCATGTTTATGTTTGTTCATATTTCTACTCTCTGTTTACCCTACACTTGTGACTCCTCTTTTAGGGAGGGGGAAGGCTGGGTTGAGAGACACATGAAATGAGAAAAGAGGGAGGGACACATAGACTTGATGTAAGACAAAAAAATATGCGACTATACACTCTATGTGGTCACTTATTCCCCATGCTTTGTTGACATATCAACAAACACCCAATTGTTTCCTGTATATGTGGTTAAGACAGACATTAGTTCGTGCATGTAGGCCATGTTGCAGACATGTTTTTGATATTTCTGTCAGGCTTGCCGTTTTCACTCCATTTCTCTGTAAAATTTGAATGAAGTGTCTGATTTTCTTGCATTTCTATACAATTTAGAGTGTTGACTACATGCCTGTTTATTTTATTTCTTGTAGATTTTGCTCGTTTTCATTATATGATGTATTTAAAAACATGACCATCTTTAAAAGTATATTGTGAGTAGGCTTGATTGATTGATATGGTAACCACAAGATTCTACATTTTAATGTTTTGAAGTTTCTCAATTTCACAAGCAATTGATCACTATATCCCATGATTCACTGCTACTTAACAATAAAACCTCAAATTCAGTAGTTCGATTTGCTGTAAATTATAAGGCAAAGCATTATGTGAAATGACCTCGTTTGTTGGTGTACTGGAGATTTAGATGTAGATGGTCTGATGTAGATGGGATGTGCTGAGACATGAAATACAATAAAGATTTATCAAGTCCTTAAAACAACAAAACATGCATAAGCTATACTCAGATTAGAAACAAAAACTGTTAGATCAGAAACAAAAACTGTTAGATCAGAAACAAAAACTGTCAGACAAGAAGCAAAAACTGTCAAATTATAACGAACACTGTCTGGTTGGATGGGACATCTTTGGAGAATATAGGTAGCTTTAGTTCAATATAATTGTATGTTAATTTCTGTCAGTTTATCTTAGGATCACTTAAAAGAGGAGGAAATCTAAGCTGACAGTTTGGATTGGACAATTTTAAAAAGGAGTGTCACAAATCTGGAGAAGAGTGGCTATACGAAAGTTAATCGGGTTCTTAAAAGTTAATTCACAATAATATTTTTATGGATGAGGTCAGAGATAGAGTGATGTCATGTCTTCTGGAATGCATCCTGCCTTGGTTGTTATATATGTATTTTGAGGACAAAATGGGGTACCTGGGATATGTCCTCCCCTGGTCATCCTAACATGTAGGTGAGGGAAAGGGACATAATGGGGAGATCTGGGAAGTGTCCTCTCCTGGTAACATGTAGACTAAGAAAAATGTCAAAATGGGGAAATCTCATAAGTGTCCTCCTTTGTTCATCCTAACATGTAGACTAGGGAAAAGGTCAAAATGGGGGCATCTTTGATGTGATCTTCATCAGTGAGGAAATATACAGTGTCATGACCAACTAAAATATGTAGTATTATTTTGATCTACTGTTAAACCCTCAGTTAAACAAAATGAGCAGTTTGTGAGAGGTATATAAAACACACACTAGAGTAATAATATATAGAGCAATTGCAGATAAGTGATGCTAAATATCAGTGTTGTTGCAGCCTAGCAACTGTAAACTACCTGGGAGAGAATGTGTCATGGAAACCATTTTGGTTGTTATGTTTTGAAAACTGGAATACATGGTGAACTGCAATTAGCAAGGAATATGATTTTATGCAGTTGGAGTAATTTTTTACGAATGTGCCCCAGACATGTACATAAGTCATATTTAGGTGTGAAAGAGTGAATACACATTACCCTTTGGCCAGCAAGGTAGTACAAATTGGTACACTCTGAATGGAACAAATAAATACAGTAAAACCTGTTTAAGCTGAAAACCACTGGAACCAGCCACAAGTGTTCAAATTAACAGGTGTTCATATTTCAAGTTTTCTTTATCTACAGGAGAAAACAAAATTGGGATGGGGAAAATGTGTTCGTATTAAAAGGGGTTCGGATGGCAGCTGATTGGATAACTTGAATTTGAGTGACCCATTCTGATTGGATAAGGCTACATCAAAGGATTATGTCTAACTCAAAGAGTGTAGATGAAGGTCTCTTTTATAAGAAGCAATATCAAAGTACAGTAAAACCTGTATACAGTGAACACCTATGGAGTGACAAAAGGTGTTAACTGTAGGAAAATGTGCATTACAGTGAAGGGATTATATACAGGACGAGTCAATGTAAAATGTGTCTTGAAGTGGTGTTCACTAAACAGTGTTCGCTATAGAGAGGTGTTCGCTAGGACAGGCTTTACTATATTGGAAATAGTAAAAGACATTTATATTCGAAATTGTACTGAAGCAGGATCTTAAGTTATTTATGAGACAAAGTGGAAGTGTTTCCAGCCAGACTTTACACTGATAAATTAATATGGAAACTCTTAATTAAAAAAAGATGTGTGGCTTTCTACTACCCTCAACATCAGAGTTTAGTACTCTTTTAAAGAAGATACCATTGAAAAGGGTTGCTTTCTATTAAAACAGGTGGTTTATTTAGGATGAGTTTTACAGGGTATCGATGGAACTTTGAGAAATTAAAAAAAAGATGTGTGGCTTTCCACTACCCTGAATATCAGAGTTGAGCACTCTTTTACAGAAGATACCATTGGAAAGGGTAGCTTTCTATTAAAACAGGTGGTTTATTTAGGATCAGTTTTACAGGGTATCAATGGAGGTTTGAGAGATTGAATCAGGATTTTATTTTTGGGAGTAGATACTTGGTATGATATGTCATTTCTTTGCAATGAGACCCATGCCAATTACAGTAAAATCTGTCTTATTCAACACCATTCGGACAAGCCAAAAAGTGTTCAGATGAACAGGTGTTCACGTTTAACGATTTTTTCAATTTGTGAGTCTGGGCAGATCGGAGATGACAAATTTGGGACCAAAAAAAATATCTGAAAAATACAAGTTTTAATTACAGTAAAATCTGTTTAATTCAAACACCATTGGAACAAGCCAATAAGTGTTCAGATTGGCAGGTTATTTGATATGTAAATCAGTGGGAAATATAAGACAGAGAAAAAGTGTTCATAATAAGAGATGTTCAGATTATATAGAGGTGTTCAGATATATAGGTTTCACTGTATCTTGGTCTGTCATGTTTTTATTAAAAATCATGGTCAGACATGACATGTGAAAAATGAGTAATTTGCGTGATAAATCAGCACCTGGTTACTGTGGTTAGTCAGTTGGTTATATAATTTTTTGAATACTGAATGGCCGAAGGATTCAATGAAAAAAGGTATCTGTGAGTGCTCTCTCTCCAAAGGATCTTTTGTGGAGGTTTTCATATTGTTTTTAATGCATTATTTTTGTTTTCCTAAGTGTGATTTAGGAGGTTCATTGCATTATTGAAGGAGTTGTTTTGATGTTATGAATAAATTGGAGATCTGCACCTCATAGATGTCAGCATTTGGAGAGGACTTTGTATAAATCATTCATTTTCAGTCTTTATATCATTAAATGAATTCTACTCTTAATTCAAATTAATTTTTTTATAACAACACCACAACCTTTTTGTGGACAGTGTTTGGTGGTTGGTTTTTGATGGTTGGTGTTCAGCGGTTGGTGTGTGATGTTTGGCATTTGTAACAAATGGCAGGTGGTGACATTTTGGATGTTAATGCCTTGTCTGTTTATTTGATATGAGATGCATGAGGTGAACCATGTCTTGCAAGATGTACTGGTTTGAAATATCAAGTGGGGTGTGGTGACCAGAGACTTGCCACGTTTCAAGGAAAATCATACAAATTATAAATGTACTTGGAAAATGTCAGAAAGTACAATCATAAACAGATAAACAAGAACATAATGTCAGAAACGGGGAAAAGTCATCATCCTTGGATTTAACATGCAAAATAAGTAAAAACCTTGACCTACAAGAAAATGTTCAAAATGGTTATGTCTATTTCGTGCTTTTCTCTCTGTATATTGAAAGGACTGCACCATTTTTGATATTTTTATGGAATTTGGATTGTTGACTACATGTCTGTATAGTTTATTCCTTGCTAATTCCACTCTTTTTCACTCTATTCTGCTTTTTAAAATATATTTTTGACAGTTTTCTTAGGGCCACCTTCAGGCCTAATTGTAGGTTAAATGGCCCTTGTATCAAAACAAAACAATTGTTATCTTTTAGATTCTGTGTTTTTGCCAAAGTATTCAAAATGAAATGAAGACTTTTATTGAACTATGATCATCATGAAATTACGAAAACAAGTGGAAAGAGAAGAAATTGTGTAAAATCAACATTATTTTGCATCTAGAAAATGTGATTTTTCAAGATCATATTTTGAAGATGATATAGATAATTTAGGTGTACCTATACCCACTAGCATTTACAACCTTGAAGTAAAATATCACAATATTTTTGTTTTTATTGAACTTGAATATGACAGGTTTAAGAGAGAATTTAACAAGAAGTAAAATAGATCTTATTAAACTATTATTGCCAGAAACACATCTAAAAATTGGACATTTTGGATACATTTTGAAAGAAATGCTGCGATTTTAAGCAGGATTTTGGTTGATATTTTGAAACAAGGGCTCTTTCAGTAAAAAATAACTTTGACTTTTTACACCAAACAACAACAGTGAATTGATCTAGAACAAGTTTTAGTTGAACATTTGCGAAAAATGCAATCAAAGGTTTGCATATAAGTGTGATTGGATTTCAAATTTAATTGTAAGCTCACTGGATATAGACTAAATGAAAGGACAAAAACAGTACTGTACAAAAAGGAGAGAACAATTAATAAAATGGTTCAATTCCATGCAGAAATATAGATTCTGAGGTAAAAAATGATTGGGAAGTACTTAAAGTAATCTTTCATCAAAAATACAGTTTGTAATGTAGAAAATGCTCTTTTTAAGAGGTAAAGTCAAACTTAATACATGTGCATATTCAAAAGATTTTTCTCTTAAATTCTTGGCAACTTTCACTGGTCTTGAAGTTCTATATAATTTATTCATTTCTTGCTGATTCTACTATTTTATACTCTATTTTGTGTGTAAAACGTGAACATCTTGAAAGTTTTCATGTTTTCATATGAGTTAGATAAATTAAGTTAAATACTTTTGACTTGATAATGCTAGGCAAAGGTGATAAAAACATGTGCAGATTTGGAAATATTTATTGACCCGATGTTCTCTGTAATTTGAATAAAATTGGACAGTGGTTTGATGCTTCAAAAAGTATTTTTTAAAGAGAGATGTTGAAATCTAAGTTATTAACTAATTTGATATGTAATTATTAATGCATTTCAAAAAGCAGTTAAATATATTTTTCATTTGTTTCAATGAACCTTATCAGATTTAATACCCAAACATCATGTAATAATACTTGATTAAGGCAATCAGATATCTAAGTTTGGCTTCAAATATAGCTTCAAAATAATTAATTATTTAATTAGTCATAATGAGATATATGATGATGACATCAGACATTTTTTGATAAAAGTATATCTATGATATTTAATAACACCACATGGTTTCAGCAGATAATTAGGAAAAAACACGATTGCCCTTGAGAAAGTTGACGTTATGGTTTGTCTTTTGCACACTTTTTCTCTTTAAAATTTGAATGAACTACCTGATTTTCTTGCATTTCTATACAATTTAGAGTGTTCACTACATGTCTGTTTACTTTATTCCTAGCTAATTCCACTCTTTTCCACTCTATTTTGGATTTGAAAACATGACCATCTTGAGCATTTTCTGGGTCTCGAGCAAGGTATTTTAATACTTGTTGTATCTGGATTGAATTATCTTTATGACGATGTATTGTGAAATTTAACAAGTGACGGATAAGGTCCAAACAAAGCAAGATACCAGGTACATGTGGTGAAATGTGCTCAATCAACGAGTACAAAATAAGAATTAATTAGAGATTAAAGAAGGACATCTTGCAACACTTGGATCCATACATAAAACATGTGGATAATTTCTGATTTACATACGGATACATGCTGTTAATCTATGGATATGCTGGATACATATGGACAAACGATAACAAATTTGAGATCTCTGGATTTGAACATAAAGGATAATCAAGAGTTATTCAGAAATTGACAGATTTCTACGGGCAATTCAAAACAACAAAAGTGCAAGTTTGGATATAGTCTTACATCAAGTCTCTGAGGCATCATTCCCATCAGTCAGGGAAATAGATTCTTGGAATCGGCAGGAGCAGAGGCTTGGTGCAAGACTATTATGCAGGATATTTCTAGGTTCGTTTCATTGAATGACAATTGATCGCATTGACATTGTATATTGTCAATAATGAAAAAGAATCAATCCATCAATTAGGACTTCACAAAAAAATGAACTACATGTTTAACACATAGAAGAAGTTGAAATGAATTTAACAACACAGGTGAAGTGTGTGATTTTAATGGACCAACTCCAGGACATAATATTATAGTTAGTATATACAGTACACAAAATAAGGTTATTAAAGAGGACATACCATTTTCATATGCTGTTCTGCAAAAGTTTTGACTTAGTTTAACACAGTTGGAAAACCCTTGATTTATTTCAGCTACTCAACCCTCTGACGACAATTACAGATATGTTTATAGTTTTGATGTAGATGCAATCTTAACAATCTCAAGTGAAGTTTTGAATGTGAAATATAAATTCTATATGGGACTATAAACTGACTGCTTAAATTCTGGATGAACTTTTGATCTCAAGAATCATCTCTGATTTGAAGACGATAGCTGAAGAATGCCTCTTGCTCAGGGTTGAGTTGGATTTTAAGTTATTGTGAACTAACCAGTATGTGGCTTGATTTATAGACCCCATAGGACCTGGTTTAAAGTTCCACAAATGTGTTACATCACATAAATCACAACTCTGAACTTGTTGACTTGTTGATCAACATTGGTACATCAAGGAAAAATGTTTACCAAACGGATTGAAGAAAACAGTTTTTGGAAAGGATTTTGGAAACTGATATGATTAAGAATTTCGAAAATCTAATTTCGCTAAGCTCTATGAAAAACTAAATAAATAGAAAAAACAATAAATTTATTTCTTGGTTAAAAGCATTAAAAGTGAGAACAAACTTCGGATAGGAGTTACAAAAATTTCAGAATCTGGGAAACTTCTTTTAGATTCTTAGTGCAGTACAATACAGTTTTCAGATTTTGGATGCTCTTTCAATAAGGTTATGGGAGCTGAAAGGGATACTTTATATAAGGATCTGCACACATTTTAAATGCAGACTCAAAAATCTCTTAATCGGCAGAAAAGCATGCCATCAGTTATTGTCACGCACGTACCAACATCTCAGAAAATGGCATGTCAGCACCATCTATTTGACCAATATGATGGTCGATATCCATCACAATCTCATGCTGTTCGAGTTCAGCAACAGTTGTTACGACCTCGTAGTTCATCCTTGGAGCCTCATGGATACTCCGAGCCTCCCCCGGAATCTAATCCAAGTTTGTACAATACGATTCACTCCTTTCATCCTGGCCCGAATCTTGCCGTGAACCATTATCTAACTTTAAACCGAGTGCGAACTAATAGTCACAGTGACTCGGACACTGGATATAATCCATATAGTACGATCCATGAATTAAAAAATCTTGATTCTGTTGTTGACCAGAATTTTAATCGGAGGTCGCGTTATGATTCTCTGGATTATGAAACTGATACTAGTGGCTCTACCTATAGTCCCTACAGTACGATATCATCAATACCGGAATGGAGGTTCCCAGATGCGAATGGGGAATATCCCATAATGCATCATTTTCCTGCTGAATCAAATTCTAGTGATCCCGGTGATGAACTTAAATCGGCTACATTGGCAAAAATGTAAGTTATTATTTTTGTTATAAAATATCTGTAGGCCTATATATTTGTTGTCTTTTATTAATATATATCAGTGCTGATTGATCCATATGCTGTCATGTGATCACAATTGCATGATGGGAAGTGTTATCTGTTTTCAGTTTATGTATACTTAAACCAATTTATACTAACTGAACGTTTGTTCCCCACCCATAAAAGGTGCTTTCAGACCCATAGCTGGCTTTTGCCTAAGGGCTTCACAATTTAAAAATCAAGGGGGGGTTCAAAATCACTTGAAAAGTGCTCAAAATGGCGAAAAACTGCATGATTTTGAAAGATTTTTTGCCCCCCCCCCCCCCCCAACTCATTCTTACATTTGTCAACACTTGTTTGGCTCTAATTTGTATTCATTTACGAATGGGATTTTTACCTGTCTTAGCTATATTTTGATTTTTTGACATTTTTGATTATTTATCAATCACTTGAAACAGTCACACATAAATAAGTTATACATTGTTTATATGGTAAAAAGTATATATCAAACATCTCTATTCTCAATGCTGATTGGCCTATATGAAGTTGTGTGATCACAGTTGCATGATGGGAAGTGTCATCTGTTGTTTGTATTGAAGATAATGTCAAGATAGTTTGCTGATTGACTCTTGAAGAAATGTTGAGAAATAATTGGATGTGCTTTCCCATATCTTTATTTCAAAACCTAAAAATGGTAACATATTGAAATTGTCAACAGTCACACTTTTCCAGGTGCTTTCATTTTGTCATATAAAAGCCTTGATGGCTTGCCGATTGACTCTTAGAAAAATGTTGGGAATGAATTGTATTTGCTTTCCAATATTTTAATTACAATGTAAAAGGTGGTAACATATTGAAATAGTCAACAGCTATATATCTGTAACAGTTGTTACACTTTTCCAGGGGGTTACATTTAGTGCATTGTTCTAGTGTTTTAGACTGTAACAAGCTGAATCCCAGTATGGCAAATAATTTTGGATTTCTTGGATTGGACTTAAGTCTATTCAAACTATGGATTCAGAGTGAAACTTATCTAATCCAAACACCAATGGGACCAGCTAAAAGTGTTCATATTGTGAGGTGTTCTGATACGAGAGGTGTTCAAATGTATAGGTTTGATTGTATATGAACCTAGTGGCCTGCAATGAGTTGGTCATTATCTCGAGTTTATACACTTATATCTTGGCAACATAAGTAGAAAATTATCACAATGTCCAAAAAATCATACTAATATAGTGTTAATATTATTGAAAGTAACTTTGATTCAAACACTTATATATATGACACATCTAAGAGATGTTATGACGCATTTAGTATGTGATGACACGCTTAAACTTAATTATTAATCCTCACATCAAGATCATCCACTTATATGTCCATGTAATTTGGCATTAATCTATTCTGAAATATTCAAAAAATTAATTGATTAATTTTTAAGCTCATCCAATAACTCAGATGTGAGTAGGTAGTCATCAGTTTCACCACCAGGTGGCTTAAATTACATGTTTTTGTGGTTCAATTTTCATGTCACCCTTATGTATCTAATAGATATGTAAATAATATGTCCAGTAAAAGAAAATGTTATCTGGCCAGTTCAAGAGAAGATATTTCAATTTTTGTGATTTTATTGGGAATCTCCCTATACTAGAAGTCACATTTTCAAAAACATTAAATTTTCAAAGTTGATAAACAATTTTCATGTACTTTTACATAAGTACATGTAGATTTCAAATATGACAACACTTTGACTGAATTTTGAATATTAAATGACGTAAATCAAGATTATTTCTACTCGCATCTAGTCAATTAGAATTCCTGTACATCTAGCCCTGCCATCACACATGCTGCCATCTATTGATCCATCTGTATCACAAATTATTAATTGTACAGGCACAATCTTGAGATTTCCAATAAGGAAGTGAAATCTTTTTATTTTCAAGGTTAGACCAGGATAAGTTAATCAATGTGTATTGAGTCTTAGATTATCAACAGCCTTCCAGTCATTGAGGAGATTACCCTGTAATCTACCAACTAGCTACACTACCCTCTGAAAATGCAGAATGATTTCATAATTTTGCTCATCTTTTATTGAAGTGTTAATGTCATTATTGTTAGCTGGTTAGGGGCTGAAAATGTAATGAAGTGATTTCTGACGTACCCTTTTCTGATTGGGTAGAGACTAGACCAGATTTTTTCTAAATAAAGATTAGTGATGTCTAGCTTTTGGTAAGGGTATTAGAAGTCTGTATTTAACATCTAAAAGAAAATATGATCTTATTTAAGGAAACAATGCTGATTTTCTACTATTGTTGTACTATTACTTTCCCGCCGACTGCTCTTGTGTGAAATCCTCCAAAATGATATGGTTTTTTCAAATTTCATACCAATTTTGAAGGTACATATATAAATAACTGGGGTGTTTTAAAGAATATTCGTTGACTGTATGCTATATGAAAGGTCTCATAAGAAGAAAATTATTCGGTTTAAACACAGGAGTTTTTTTGCAAAACAATTCAATGTTTTCACTTAGGGGTTATATGCATTGGTTATGCAATTTCTAGTTGTTGTATATAGCGTATCAAATCAGGTCATACTGTTGAGGTGTTGAAACGTAAATATTTACATTAGGAAAAACATTTTAAAAAATTGAAGTCAAAAAATCAAAAAATATTTGCATTAACAAAAACATTGAAATATAAGTTATATCTTTTACTAGTTGAAGTTGGGGAATTATTTAGGTGATATTTGAAGAATTTTGATCGAGAAATTTCTCATTGATAAACATGGATCTTGTATTCTTGGATAGTGTGTCACCCAGGGAAGGAAACATTTATCAGAATATATGTACCTGTACTTCACAGCAACCAGATACAGAATGTCTGATATTACAGTAAGTGTAATAAGTTGCATTGATCTAAAAGAATGTTGGTTTTGCTTCAAAAAGTCATGTTTTTGTCTTTTTTTATTTTATTTAAAAGTCATACATTTGTTTCTATTTCAGGTCAGATTTATACTGATATTTCTCGATGAAGCAGTGATATATTTTGTTAAAATCAAACATCTTATTCTTTTCAAAGGTTATTTTACTTACTCCCTCCAGACACTTCCATTGGCAAAACTTAGAGTGCTTATCACGTGCTGCCCCCTATAAATGATTCTTGAAAATAAAAGCATGTTCCTCTCCACAAGTAAACAAGCAGTAGAAAGATAAAGGTGGTTGTTTTTAACAATATTGTAGCATATGGTTTACCTGAAAAGGTTAACACATGTGAAAAACCAGAAATAAAGTGGTTTAACCATTCCAAAATATTTTTTGAATCCAGAGTAAACAAATTTAGTATTTTCCTTCAACAATATTATTTAGACTTTGAGACAAACTTGACTATGTATTCTAAGATGAATGATTCTGTAATGCTAAAATTGATTGCTTTATTCCTTGCTGATTTTACTCTTTCAGGCCTGTAGCCAGGGGGGTTCAATGGGCAAATCCTGGCTACAGGCCTGTCTCTCATACTTCATTTTGTATATAAATATCACTACCATAGCCTTTCTCTTAATCTATTATTACACCGCTTACTTTGTTCCAAATTCTGACCAAGGTCAACATTTCCATTGATTTAGTCAGGAGCAGGCTATAGAGCATTTTCTCTGGTTGTTTTCATGAAAATAACCTGTCATTTTGAAGAAATTTGCAACTGTTTACATGGTAAAATTAAAATTTTGAATTGTTTTGCCTGTTGTTTTCATTCATTCTACCAGATGTCGGAAATCCTGAATAAGTTAGCAGGAAAGTGCTTCAAAATATGTGTGTAAAACTACTGGAACACAATAACAAAAACATCTTGTTTCATAAATTGAGAAGTCTAAAAAATACATTCTGAAGTATGTTCCAAATGGAGTTATTGAAACTGATACTTTCAAGTTCATTTGCTCTCATAAATAAAATCTCTGAATGGTACGTTTCCATGGCAATTACACTAGACACGACATGATCGGAAATATCGTAGATATAAGTATAGCTCTAAATAGTATACACATGCTAGACAATGTGATGTTAATTCAGGTTATATAGAGAAAAGGAGAGAAAAAGAGGGACATTTCTAGATAATTCATACATAGGTAAATAAGCATCTTTAAGCTCAGTTATCTAAAAGTTATTTTGACTCAAAGCTGGGTTACAAGCTACTTGGTAATGCAGTGCCGTTTTGAATTATGTACGCTGGCGAAGGTTATAAAGCAAAACATATGAATTCAGTCTGGAAATGTTCTCCACAATTGAGGAAATGAAGTTTGTAATTATTTGAACTGTAGATACAAGCATTTGGCATTTATGGTTTTTGCCCGGATATGTTAACAGGAATTGAGGAAAGGAAAAGTTTAGTTCAGCAGACATGTTTTGTCATATGACATCACATTGTTATGATATGACATCATACTATAATGACATGACATCAGTTAAAGATACATTTGACATCAATCTAAGATGCATCATTTTAGTAGATATAACAATATGTGATTTAATATAAAAACATTATGAAACATTTATTCAAACTTAAATTAAATTTAATTGAAACATCGTAAAATGCTATTTCGGATTCCATGAACGGAAATATCATATGACGAGGGCTTGGACTAAATATAATAGGATATGTTTTAGAACTCATTCGATTTTGAACTTACGTGAAATACTTGGATGGAAGTAGCATATAGGTTAAAGGCAGAGCCTCTTTATGGGGTGAAGTATCGCAGGTTCTCCCATGGGGTCGAGGATTTAATGTGAGTGATATTTAATCTACTATTGAAAAATAAGAAATTGATCATAAAATTAGGAGACCTAATAGTTTCATTTCAAATTGATTTTCAATAAAAACATCACATATTTTAAATGCAAGATGAAATTTTTCACCTGTATCATACTATGTGTTACCTGAAACTCCATGCTAGACTCAAAATAATTTCTAGTACATGAAAACCAAAGTCAAGGTTAGGCCGCCTTCCAGGTTGTAATGGTCTGTTTCTAGATTATAGGTGCCAATGAAAAGATTCATCCTTAAATAAAAGATACATTAGAGACCCACTAACCCCCTTTTATTTCACCACGAGATTCATGGTAACATATTGTTATAGTCGCCAACTTTTTTGTGGATGGTATTTGACATTTGGCGTTCAGTGTCTAACAAATGGTAGGTTGCATTTTGCATGCTAATGCCTTTTTAATTTTTTGTTTTGTCTTATTGTTTTATCGCTTAATATTGATAGAAAACGTAAGGTTGCTGGGACAATTCTATATCAACAGTTGTATATGTACATTTTTAAATAAAGTTAGATATGGGGCATGTGTTTGTTTACTATACCGTTTGGCTCAATTCTAAGAGAGTGACATCCCTAATTAGTACTAGGCTCTGTACATTAAGGTATGTGTTTAAAAGAACATACTACAATTACTACAATTCTTAAAATCATTCATAAACAAGTTTTTTACAGATACCCTGAGTGTTAGAGGCTGGAACATTTAGATGAAGGTCTCTTTTAAGGTAGCAAAATCAAACTATTGAAAATAGTATTTTGCAGGGGAAGCCATATAAATTACTTAAGATAAACAGGAAAGCAAGAATTAAAGAATAGATATTCAGCCATTCATCTTCCTTAGTTGGCACACCTCTGCAATTATCTTACACAACAAGAAAATATAACGCCCATGTTTTGAAGAAAGATTGTGATGGTCATCACAAATTCATGCATTTCTCTTTAAAATTTGAATGAAGTGTCTGATTTTCTTGCATTTCCATACAATTTAGAGTGTTAACTACAAGTCTATTTACTTTATTTCTTGCTAATTTCACTCTTTTATACTCTATTTTGCATTTTAAAACATCATCACAGTGATATTTTTCAAATGGGACGATTTATGGTTCATGATGATTTTATTTATTTATTGACACAACCTAGTAACATATTACATTAAATACATACATGGTATCGTCATGCTATGAAAAGAAAATGAATGTACAGTTTATATAATGTAAAAATATATATATATAACTATCTATCATCTATTATCTATAATACTGGTTACATAGATCTTTTTCTGAGGCATACAGTTATGAAGTGTTAGATGTCGCTGAGGTTAGATTTGTAGTTCATTATGTGTAAAAATTTACTTTCATCAGTCATTTGTTTAAAGTTAGGAATATTATTAGATATCTTATCAAAAAGTGTTTGTCTTTCATGATTAAATTTTGCACATTTTAATATAAAATGTTCTTCATCTTCAATTAGATTTTCCTGATTGTTGCATTGTTTACAGTGTCTGTTTTTGAGTTTAATGTTTTTATGTCTACCAGCTTCAATTTCTAGTTTGTGATCACTCAGACGTAGTTTAGTAAATTGTGTTCGATTGGCCAGTCTTTTTTCATTAATAAGATATTCTTCAAAATTCAAGTCGTGTTTGAATCTAGTGTAGGTTCTCAGTTTACTGTTTTGGTTTTTGCTCTGACCAGTCTGGGTTTTGATTTTCCATTGTGATTTAGTTAAGGCTGTAAGTTTATCTTTAACTTCTTTTATAAAATCATTTTTTGATTTTTGGGTTGTAAATGTAATATTTTCTATATTGATGTTAATGCTAAGTAAGATATTCTTAATAAAGGATAGCCATTTGCTGTATTTGAGGGATTTTATGTGGTTGAACACCTCAGAGGTTAGACTATTTTTGGTTTGGGTTTTAAGGTGCATCCAGTACTTGATTGCATTTACTTGAATGTGATGAGACATGGGAAGTCTGCCTGTTTCTCCAAGTATACCTAAATTGCTGCACTGGCGACTAACATTTAGGATAAATCTACAGCATTTCAGTTGTATGTTTTCTGTTTTTTTGCTGAGATCGGGTAACTTCTTGGTATTCTTGAACCCATGATAGAAAAGGTTTTGTTATCTAATAAAGATGTCACTACTGTAGACGTAGAATAATTTATCTGAAGTGGTGAAAATGTTTTGCTGAAATAAAAAGTAGCCTCTTGTAGTAATGGGGCCTTGTCAGTTTTCTCAATTGTGATTGGTCAGATGTTTGTAACATCATGAAATAATGTTTTTATCGATTTCATTAGAGCACTTAGAGCACATTAGAGCACATAGAGGCAATCTTAATTAGTAATGCTATGTGTTTACCCTTCCCAAGAAATACTTTTTCAATTAGACAATTAGTATGAAGTTTAAATTTATGAATTTCCAAATTTTCAACATGGCACAAAATTATTTTAAGCAAGTGAATTGTGAAAAGGAATTTTCAGATTCTCACCTGGGTATCCTATGCTGTACATGTAGATACCAGATAAGCCCAAACTTATCTGTTTGAAATATTTAACAATTTTTGGTCGCTAGACTTGAATGATAATTTGATCATCTACGAGTATTATGTCTAAAGCATTTTATAATATTTAGACATTGTAACCCTCGTGTCTCATTCTTGACATCGTGAAAATCAAATAAAGATTTTTTATTTGAAATGTTTTTCTCTTCAATCAAATAACAGTTTTGTACTGTCAATGTATTTCATTGCTTATTTATTATGATTAAATTAATTGTTTTCATCTTGCACTGATATCCCAGAATGTGTATATGCGGTTGCCATTTACCTCAATATTGATACTGGGCTGCCACCATGTAAACCTGTAACATTGTATTTTTGGAGTATTGGGTAAAAATAGTTGACATTTATACAGCTTGAGAAGTACCTGTTTTTACTCAATTGTAAGGCAGTAGATTAGATTTTACTTGCCCTTTCACTAATTAGTAAACTGATGAGTATTATTAATTCCAACCACCTGCCCAACCACCCACCCACTTTTCCCAATCTCTTCGTGGGTGATCATTTTGCCCATGAGGTTAAAGTAGTTTTGAATTTCTTGTGTTTTTCTTCTTGAATCTGGGTTATCAAGATATTTAAAGTTGTGCAATATGAGGAGGTAAACTTGGTGTTCAGAGCTAAAATGGTGAAAACATATATTTCGAGTATGGAGTCCCTTTAAATGGAAAATAAGATATGAGAATTGGTTTACATAAATGGCAGTTTTAATTATGCCATCACCACAAATGGTAACAAATTGTAATGGTCTTAACCTTTTTTGTGAAGGGTGTTTGGTGTCTGGCATTCGGTGGTTGGTGTTCGAAGTTTGGTGTTTGTAATAAATGGTAGGAGTGACATTTTGCATGTTAATGCCTTATATTTATTTAGAGAAGTTTGTACCTATTACTTATCTAATACCAGGTGGTCATACCTATGAGAAACAAGCCCTGGTGTCCATCTTTTGATATCCAAATAGAGTATAAAAGAGTGGAATCAGCAAGGAATAAAGTAAACAGACATGTAGTTGATACTACAATTATAAAGAAATGCCTGAGAATCATTATTACGCAGTGTTTATTTGACTGTGAAAGTGTGAGATCGGCAAAAGTGCCTTGATTATTTTTCAGCTTAATTGCTGTTAATTTTACAGGTGTCAGTGCAGAATATATTTCTGTTTTCATCCAAGTTACATTTTCCGTTTTTTTTTTCGTTGATAGTTTTAGTCTGTATAAAGAATTCTGGAATAAATCTATGACTCAACAGATTAAGGCTGCAGAGTAAAAGTTGATTCACTGTTACCAATCAAAAGTTGTTATATAGCTTTCATGGCCATGTTATGTAATAAATGTCATGAACACTTTCTGCTATTTTCGTGTGAAAGTCTTGCATCAAGCCCCCGAGTAAGAGAGATACGAAGTGGGATTCAAGGGCTCAATGCAAGACATGCTTTTATAATAATTTGCTTTCTATTTTTACATTTCAAAACTTTGATGTGTTTATCACAAGCTATTTAGGGTGGACTGTAGCCTACATAGAAGACAGCGGCCAATCTAATTATGACACACACAATAATAAAAATTAAATTTATCTTTAAAAATGTTTTTTAAACAGTTATCACAACACTAATTTAGAGGTCAACAATTTTGATTACATATGCCTGCGTATGTCAAAGTGGGTCATTAAATTGAAGTCAAACTAGGGTTGGATTCATGAAGAAGAATTCCTTATCTCTTATTAGAATTAAGTATACACCTGATAAAATACAAAGGTTCATTCATGCATCATTTTTGTTGAAAATAATTATCTTGGTGGTGATACTTTTCCCTGTTTTTCTTTCTTAAACTTGGATGAAGTGTCATATTTTCTTGCATTTTTATACAATTTAGAATGTGTACTTCATGTCCATTTACTTTATTCCTTGCTGATTCCACTCTTTCCACTCTATTCTATTATATGTTTTAAAAACATGACCATTGTAGCACTTTTCTAACAGCATTGTATGTATGTTTTATCATATACTTCTAATTTATGGTGTTTATCAAAATTGGTTTGAAATGTTAGAAAGTTCTCCCTGGTACATGACATTCAATTCTATTTTTGTTTTTTGTTTGACTTTGTAGATGATTAACAATGATTAATATGTGAATCACCAAATGTTGAAACTCTAAATGTTTTTACGTAAGTCCAGGGTTATAAGTTAAAATATTTTATTAAATCAATATGCCCCCCCCCACATACCTTTTACTTATTTTTCAAGTTAACAGAGGTTGAACAATCGCACCCGATACAAATGAGAACATTTTTGATTATTGCATAGAAAGTATTGAATAATTCAAGGTATTTATAGGAAAAGCAACAGGCATTTTCCTGCCAATAAAATCATTTTATACACTCTTATAGAATTTTATTGGAAAAATCGTATATTGTAAACATATCCTTTCAGAAATCGAAAATCAAAAATATTGAATCGAATTGATTTCCTTCGATGAAGTAATGTCAGTCTGTCGTATCCTTTTTTCTTTTATCACATACAGTAAAACCTGTCTAATCAGAACATCCCTTTGACTGGTCAAAAGTGTTCATATTAGCTCCTGATTTTTAAAGAGGATGATGATTTTAATATGATTTTAAAGGCCAGGGCAATTTATTTTAGGTATAAAAAACGCTACTTGTTGATGTAAATATGTTTGAAAAAAATATTGAAAATTGTAATGTACTCACATAGAAATAATGTGGTAATAAAGGATATAATACAATACAATACAATTAGCAGGTGTTCATATTTCAAAGTTTTATTGACATGTAAGTCAATGGGAAATAACAATTTCAGGACTGAGAAAAAGTGTTCACATTGAGAGGTGTTCAAATTAGAGGGGTGTTCAGATATACAGGTTTAAGCCTACTATATCTTGTTTCTCAGATTTGCAAGGAATATTTTCAGATACCGTACTTCTACTTAATTTGGTGGCCATTTTAATTTGATGGATCCGCCAAATTGTTAAAATCTGCCAAATAAGTAGCCGCCAAATTCAATATTCCGCCAAATTAAGTAGTTGCAAAATGTTCAAAAAAGCAAACCCGCCAAAATAAGTACAGTAGCATCAAATTCAGTAAAAGTATACAGTAGGATATTTACACTGTCATCATTAATGTCATATGTGGTGTTTACTGTTATATTACATTTACCAATGCCTATTTTACTCTTTTCCTCTGTATTTACACAGTTTGGAGAATTGACTTCATGCCTGTTCACTTTATTCCTTGCTGATTCCACTCTTTTGTATTTTTACAATTTAAAACATGGTCTATAGATAACAATTGAAAATAGTGGGAGTTCATTGAATCATGTGCAAAATATATCAGTACAAAAAGTACATAACCTCAATTGTATAAAAATACAAGACACTTGACAGGCCCATTCTGAGCACATTTTAAGTGATTTGGGCCATCTTTGGACCAAAAGTAAACCTCGTCTGGGATTTTTAAAAAGTGACCCCCCCCTTGGTGTAAGCTGGCTATGGGCTACCCTGCGTGCAGAGTCTAGTTAAACTACTCTCTGCCTAGTAGAGACCATATTACAGTTTAGTAGCCCCGCCCCCACGACGGGTACCGGTGACAGTTTGAGTAATAAATCACTTCTGACCTACGCGCTGACCTTTCTTCCACCATTCAGCGAGCTTGAAGAAACACACGCCAAATGCGTTCTAATTAAATATGCTCATGTCATTGGTCAATTCCGGGCTCAACGATGACATCAGAAGGAATGACCATATATAGAACGTCGGTCAAATTTGGCCGACGAACACTGATTGGCGCGGTGAGTTCACAGGTTTATTTTAGTTTAAAAGAGTGAAGACGAAGCTCTCTTTTAAGAAGTGAAGTCAAACGAATGCAAAGGGTAGCTATGGGCCTGCTCGTACACTGTTATTGGGTATTAGATGAACATGTAGAAAATGACAGAATAGATGTAACATGACCTCACTTGATGGTCTATAATCAAGAATGTATACACAGCAAGGAAACATGATACGAGCTTTGTTGTTGATAAGTGTTTAGAGGTCGAAATAACTTCTTCATAATAGGCAGTTTTAAAAACATATTATATTCACAGAGAAAATATGATATGCGCAAATAAGAGGATAACCTTGGATGATAAACAAAGAAATTAATACAAAAAGATGGATATTTAGTTACATTTGGAAAAAACATATGATCTATGTTTGGTAGTATATGATTATGTCTGTATCTGAGTAACAGTCCTTATATTATGTGATGCTTGATTATATTTGAAATGGAGATGTACCGTCAATGAGAAAGGGGTGCATTATGGCACTTAGTTCTTAGACAGCAGTTTTTCAGCAAGATTTTAAGCTATAACTTAGCATCAAAAAATAATCTCTGTTTTTATGTCATTACCGCATGGGTGACACAGTGTTATGGTCTCCGAATTTTTGTGATGGTATTCATCGGTCAGCATTTGGTGTTCGGAGTTCAGCATTTGGTATTCAGTTTCTGTAACATGACATTTTGCATGTTAATGCCAAGTGCATATTTTTTTACTTAGTTTATTCTCTAAGTTCTGAATGAAATATACAATTTGCTAGTATTTTCAGTTAAAACTATTTTACTTTACTCCTGTTTATTATATTCCTTGTTTATTTCTCGTAATGTTAGATTTAACACATGAGTGACATGATTGACATGAGAAATCTTTTCAAGTAGACTTGCTACGTACTTATAAGCAGGAAAGGCAGAACCGATTTAGGAAGTTATAGAAGAGTCCAACATATGTCTTGTAGTTCCATAATTACCTCTGGCCTCTTGTAAATTGTACAACATAAGGTTATAAAATGTTTCAACAGATAATGTGGTTAAGAATGAAAGGGAGGAAATGAGTGCCATGTATAGGTAAAGAGACAGGGGAGATAAGGTAAATGACAGGGGGGTAGCTTTGAGCTTAGAGGCTTGCCCTAATGGAGACAGAAAAACAGTAACAAAATTAATTTTCTAATCACTGTTCCACAACACGACTGTATATTGTCTAATGTTGAGCCAAATGATAATCAGCATCATGACTGATACGTAAGTTTAAATCTAGAAAAAAAACTCGTATCTAGGAAGTTCATCCATTTTGTTTCATTGACATTTCGTCAAAGTAATTATTTGTGGAACAGTGCTGATGGTTTAACTTCCCCCCCCCCCCTTCCCCTTCTCCCCATAGAACAAATTTTGAACACGTTATTTTGCCTTTCACTTGACCAAATCATCATTCCCCCCACCTTTAACTTCATTATTCCACAGTTAATGACTTTTACACACCTTTCCTTACAAGATCCTAATCGATTGTCTAATTGACAGATTGCATTCGTCTTGTCAAGTATAATTAGTAAAGGGAAGGATGCTTTTCTGAGGGTTTGATCAAAAATCAATGTAGATAAGTGACAGAATTATTTCTTTGTTTCATCATTAAGCAGCAATCATTTTCAGTTTCTTCAATTGTTTGAATGCTCTCCCAGGCTGTTTCCTTTTAATGCTCAAAATATCCGTCTGCTCATGCTTATTTTCTGATTTTTCTCTCTAAAATTTGAATGAAGTGTCTGATTTACTTGCATTTCTATACAATTTAGGGTGTTAACTACATGCCTGTTTACTTCATTTCATGCTTATTCCACTCTTTTCCACTCAATATTGTATTTCAAAACATAACACAAGTGATCATTAAAATTGAGAGGCTATATCTGATTTTCTATAATGGTAAGTTATCTATAATTTAGTAACCCAGAAACAACCCTTTAAGAGAAATTTCATAAATTGGTCACATTTTGAAGCACAAAACATAGACTAAAAAAGTGGAATTTGCAAGAAATAAAGTAACTCTACATTAATATAGGAATGGCAGGAAATTTTGTAGTTAACTCTTAGAGATATTAGCTTGGTAATCTTGACCATTTTTTATGGGTTCTTGCCATTGCTTCATACAGTAAAACCTTTATGTTTTGCAACTTAAACTGTAAGGCTTTATCATCAACAGGTTTTTGAAGTAAAAGTTATTGTTTTATTGTATATTTCTAAACAGGGAGTTTCCTTCATTGAGTGTTCATCGATTAGTTTAAGAACATTGATTATACAGGTTAGACCCAAATATCAATAATAATAGTATACTCTAGTCTTATACAGCCTTGCATAAAGTCTAATTTTCTGTTTCTTCTTTTTTTCATAAATAATATTTTTAGGTCTCTGCTTATCTCGCATACATCCAGACCCCTTGCCCATATCTGCGTTGAGCATCAATCATAAAGTTTTCTATCACTCCTTACTTTTTTCATGAATTTATATATGGCCATGGTTGATTGGCTTTCACTTAGCATCTCAAAAACAAAAAACACTATACATAAAAAATTCTACTGATAAGGGGACACCCCGTCTCTGACCCCCCCCCCCCCCCACACACACACTTAAATCCATTCTATTTCCTTGCACTATTTAGAATAATATATATAGCATTTGACTTGACATAAGATCATAACAGCACATCCTACATTCAATACCCTCTATTATCCCTTGAAGTACAGTATATAAAAGATGGCTCTGAAAATCAGAATGATACTTACACACGGGTGTTAAACCACGATTATACCATGAGCACATGCTTTGAGGATCCGCGTTGTTTGAACCTACCGCCGAGCTCACTTATACACTTATACGTTAAACAGTCATGATACCGCCGAGCAAGCTCATTGCATCATCGGGTCTGCTTTACCCCTGTGCTTACAGGTGTCACTGTAGTTGCTGTTTACAAATTGAGGTTTAACTGTAGACAAATAAGTAGTCCCCTTATTGATCTGTCATTGTTTGCCCTTATTACATTGTTAGTCTTAAACTCTAGATGTAACACCTGGATATTATGCTAGACATCTCTGGGATTATGATTTTTCATAAAGAAGTGAGGAATAAGCAAAGAATATTGTGAACTGGTAAACAACTGTTGAAGATAGCAAGGAAATCGTGCTCTGTAGATATGCTTCATTATTAATATAAGTTAATGTTATAAAAAGGATGAAATTATGAAAACTAATAAGCTGTCTTACTCTGAGAAATGATATATTCGACTGAATGGCGTAGCAGAGGTTTAGATGTAGAAATATGGAATTATATATAATTTATAATTCGGATGATACCTTGAACCTCTAATTAGTTTTACAGATGAATTATTAAACAGATCGTGAATTCTAAATTTTAGAAGCTTATTTGAAAACTGAATCAGAATCTGAATTTTTGTTTATCAAAAATGTTACATAAATGCATCTTTAAAAATAAATTGCCTTGATAAGAATAAATGCACCAAAGGAATAAATGGCAATTCTTAAAATATCTTCTTCGTACAATGTACTTGAAGAAGCTCTAAAATTGACAGATATATCCATGTACTATATATAACATACACACATGTGTACAGATACATCTCTTACATGTTTGTAAAATTCTATACTTAAAGTACTACATATTACAATGGACATTTTCTATTTATTGTAAGCATGTTTTCAATCTGATATTCTTTATGATAATTATGATACTGTAATGCTTCTGATTTTTCCCTTTATTTCATGCCAGTTCTTCCCTTTTACTCAAATTATCATTTTAAAATGTGAATTTTAGTGATATTGTATCTTCAGTACTGCCTACATGCAGTACAAGGGGTGGCCTTATCAGGATAAGAAAATTACATATTAACCATGACCTTTGAAAAAAGTTCATATTTTCTGCGTTTTATTGAATTCTACAAATTACATTTTTACGCACAATGAAATTGCTGACGGAAGTTTGAATAAATGCGAGAACAAATTCAAATTTTAGATTATCTGAGGTAGATGCTGGAATAATCTTGAAAAAGTTGTAAGATTTTTATCGGAATCTGCACTAACTTTAAGCATTTACTCGAGTTTTACACAACATAAGAGTAAACAATTATGATAAATGTTGTTAACCTATCAAGGTTGAAATTAAACGCAGTACAATTATTACAGTATATTTATTTATACTATTTGGGACCACGTATGATCCAAAATTTTGGAAGTGTTATAGTCAGATAGTTAATTCAGTTTAAAAGTCAATGGATATTTGATGTCATAATTTGATGTCACAATTTGATAATTACAGGTAGAAGTTCATTAAAGGTATTCAATTTAAGATTAATTGAAAATTCAAATATTTTCATGTTCATTCATAGGTTTTGAAACTGTCAACAATAGGTCAATGTTGATGATTTCAATATCAGAGATTTTTGGCAAGTATTCCGTAGCATGTAAACGTAAGATACAACAAGCATTTTTCTTCGATTTTTTATGTCTATTCAAATACTGCTATAATTTTTATTTATTTTGTATTTTTTGGAAGAGAAAAGGTATATAGATCAAGGTTACATTTGTTTGTCAACAAGCTAGAATTCATGTGACATTGTATCCAACTTCATAGATTCAACACAAATAGATTTCTTACTTGGAAAGTACTAGATTACATTTTCATTTGATTTCCAATTAGAAACACATAGCATACTCATTCATCTTGATTAATATCGATTAACGAATAAGGATAAATTACATAAAATAAGATAAAAAATATCGTTCAATTTACATTTTTTCTTTTATTGATTGAGCTGAGGGGAAACAGGTAGATTGACGGATAAGATTTTCTGCTTATAGAATTATATCAAATTAATGCCTCATGAAATTAGAAATCTATATCTGACATTTATTTTTTTATTTGATGGTCAATGTTATGATATTTCTCTTATATTTATTGTTTTGAAATAACCTTTAATTCTAATGTTTTATCTCAAATGGAATGTTTGCATGTTCATTTGAAGGATGTCGTTGAAAATGTGTCATTTGTTTTTGACAGTTTGATCAAATGCAACGATGACATAGAACTGAATATTTTCATACAATTTATGAATGAATCGAAAATATTGGAACTTTTCTAAAAAATATTTTAGGCGCAGATAGAGATTTTTAATGAAATGACAGCGTGATGTAAGATATTATGACATCACAACTCACATGACCTGGATATCCAATCAGAGTATAGACATATAAAATTAGCATTTATCAACAGAGAACTTAAAAACACTTCAATATAGAATTTTACTAAAACTGTAAAATGAATAGCCTGAGTGTCAGAATGTATGAGAAAAGGGATCATTAAAAACCGTTACCTTTAAAAGACACAAAACATTCCAGCCTGGATTATATAGAAGAAAATTAACTGCAAGATATTAATATTATTATACCACAGTGCAGAAATGTATGTTGAGACAATAACAGAAAATGAATTTGAAGATGACGTTATGTCCGAAGATGAAGAACATGAACGTATGCTTCGGTGGCAAAATCGGAACAATAATGCAACTAAAATCGTTAATTCGTTGAACAATAATAACTACCAGGGAATATCGATGATGTCACCGCCTAATCGGTTTTATGGACCTAGCTCACCACGGCCGTCAGAAAATGCCCGATGTTTTAGGCGTATGTCAACGCAGGTGGAAGCTATGGTGTAAGTGATTTTTGGTAATTTTCGTTTTGTTATTCTTGATCAAGGAAAATTTGTGTTAAGGTGGGACATGTCAGATCATTTTAGACCTGTTTGTATGTTAAATAGCTTGGATAGTCATTCTGTTCGACTTTCCTTAAAGTCTCAATATGTTTTGATAATGGGTACCAAAACAGGTACCCCGATTTTTAGTCCTTTTATAGCTCAGAGAATTATAAGACCCTAGAGCAAATACGGCACACCCCCCTCTTGATTTGGATTGGTCACTCGATTAATTTTCTTTTACAAGAAATAGGAAATACTTAATACTTGTTGAGTTATTCATGCATGAATCAGTCAGTTCAATGTTAATTCGAGAAACATCCCATACATTTATACTGTAAAACCTGTTTAGGGAAAACCTCTCTCTAGAGAACACATGTGTTTAGTGAACACCATTTCAAGACGCATTTTACATTGACTCCTGTGAAATCCTCTCTCTGTAACAAACACTTATCTTCAGTGAACACTTTTTTGTGGCTCCAGAGGTGTAACACACTACCATACCTTGCATTAGGTGTTCATGAGCAACCCATTTGGCTTATTAGTAATGATTATGTATTTGTTTTTATTTGTCTGTTCCTTATGAATGGTTTATCGGTTGAAAATTAGATGCTAGTAAGGCACTTTCAAAAATATATTAAACAATTCAATTAGACAAACAAAGTATCTTATGCATTTCTAGGTGTTAGGTATAGTAGTGTGGTAAGGTGTTCACTATATACAGGTTTCACTATATGTTTATAATGCCAGAAGAATTTTTTAGAGGTTATCTCATAATCCTATCATAACTAAATTGTCAAATATCAGGAACACTTGAACCCAGCCATAGTTTATATACATAGATATTCACATCAAATGATATAATTTAAAAAATATGACATTTCCAATGAGGTACTCTAGCATTGACGAATGTGTAATATTTCTGGCTTTGAAGTCCATGTTGTTTGTGCTTAGTTCAAGTACAGTACAAGGCTGTCATGATTTGGGGGGGGGGGGGTGATTCACAGTTGACCCAAAATTACTTAAAAAGTGCTCAGTAAAAAACTGCATGATTCTGAAAGAATTTGTTTTCACATCTGCAGTTTTTAGAATGTGAATAAGAATTTAAAGAATTTGTTTTCACATCTGCAGTTTTTAGAATGTGAAATAAAAGTTTAGTAAGTTATATAGATGGCAGGTCAGACCATTTTATCATGATGTTAATGTCTTTGTTAAATCATTCATATTTAAGAATAATTTTGATATAAATTTAATTGGTATTTAGATAGCATGGATCAGAATATCTTTGCTGTTGGATACAAAAACATTTCAATAGTTTTATAATATGTCAAGCAACCTTGAATAAGATTGTGTTGTAAAACATTAAAATAGCAAAGTTTATCTCAAAGGTCAGAGGAACCTCTGTGTTAGATTCATTAATGTGTCTTTTGTTTTCATTATTTATTTGATTTGGTACTCTAAAATTGTTAGGTTTTTCTATTTCTGTCTCGTTAATATTGATGAATTAAGCTTATTTTAGATTAGAGTATGCTGTTCATGTCTCAAGCTACAAATATTTCATGCTAATTTTTGCACTTAAAAAAACGCTTTCTTTATGAATTGTTTTCATATTATGTTGTGGAATCAGTATATTAGGTACATTTCATGAGTAGATCAAACTACTTTTGCTTAAGTGAACTAAGAAGCTTGTTAAAGAAATAATTGGTGAACCCTGGAATTAATGCCCTGGATGCTTGAGGGTATTGTCTATAAATTAGAAAATTATCATGTTTTAAAATGCAAAATAGAGTGGAAAGGAGTGGAATAAGCAAGTAATAAAGTAAATAGACATGTAGTTAACACTCTAAATTGTATAGAAATGGAAGAAAATCAGACACTTCATTCAAATTTAAGAGAGAAATTCATGATTTTAAGAAATATGGCAAGGTCAAACAGGATTCAGAAAAGACATTGCAGACAAGGCAAGGTCATGGTGACATTGCAACATGTGTGTAAATAGTAAATGTCTGCAACTTGAGTAAAATATATGTCGTTCATGCTTGTTTCATTCAATTTCTCCCTAAATTTTGAAAGAAGTATCTCATTTTTTCCATTTCTATACAATTTAGAGTCTAAGCTACATGCCTGTTTACTTTGTTCCTTGTTTATTCCACTCTTCTATACTCTATTTTGTGTTTTAAAAGATGACCCCCATGTTGTTTCTTTACAGGGAGATAACAATAGTATCTCAAGTGATTTGTTTGTTTGTTCATCTGTTCATTTATATAAGTATCACATTTTAAGACTTGTGAAATTGGAATAACAACAATATGTATATTTTTACTTATATGTTTACTTTGAAGATATAAAATCTTCACACAATCTATTTTAGTTTTAAGTTGATGCTTAAAGTGCATTAAGGCATCCTGTTTTATTGATCTAAATCATATTTTTAGCCCCTGGATAGAAATAATCTTGCATCATTATACTTGTATAATCAATTTCTTGCAACTGTTAAGTTGCTACATCAACCATATTCCATTGTCTCCTTAAGGATCAACCATATCCCATTGTCTCCTTAAGGATCAACCATATCCCATTGCCTCCTTAAGGATCAACCATATCCCATTGCCTCCTTAAGGATCAACCATATCCCATTGCCTCCTTAAGGATCAACCATATCCCATTGCCTCCTTAAGGATCAACCATATCCCATTGCCTCCTTAAGGATCAACCATATCCCATTGTCTCCTTAAGGATCAACCATATCCCATTGTCTCCTTAAGGATCAACCATATCCCATTGTCTCCTTAAGGATCAACCATATCCCATTGTCTCCTTAAGGATCAACCATATCCCATTGTCTCCTTAAGGATCAACCATATCCCATTGTCTCCTTAAGGATCAACCATATCCCATTGTCTCCTTAAGGATCAACCATATCCCATTGTCTCCTTAAGGATCAACCATATCCCATTGTCTCCTTAAGGATCAACCATATCCCATTGTCTCCTTAAGGATCAACCATATCCCATTGTCTCCTTAAGGAGAAACCTATCAGCTGATTCCCTGCCATTTATCTATTCGCCTATATCTCCGTAGATTTTTGTTGTCATAAATGATGACTTAATTGGCCATTAAGAATCTAAGAATATTTTTATTTTAGTCATTTCAGTTGCATCCAGTAAAAGAAAATATGATTTCATAACATGGGGTCTATCGGAAATCAACCCGACCTAGAAGTCACATTTTCAAAGAAAGTTGAATTATCAAAGCAAGCTGATGAACAATTTTTGAAACCACATTGCTAGATGTAATTTTCCATGTAGATTTCAAATATGATATCACTTTGACTGAATTTTGAATATTCAATGACGTAAATTGAAATTATCTCTGCTTGCGATTGGCTGTTGTATACTAGAGTTCTTAATGTCAGAGTATCGACAAACTTAAATGTTGAACTGGGTGTGGTAATTGTTATCTTAAGAGTTAAGTAGTTAGGTCATCTACAAAGAGTACTTTGACATTGCGGTGATATATAGTTCAAAAACAACTTAAGTTTTAATAATGTTAATAATCTTAAATATGTTTAGAAAATATGCTACTCTGTTGTGTAAGTTTGCCTGCTGTAGGGATTTGCTTATATTTATATATATATTATATGTATGTGGTTTGATGAATATAAAATAAATAGTACGTCTGAAAAGAACAATCACATTGTCAACTTCAACCAGGGAAATCCCCTTTCTGGCTTTGAAGCAATATGAAAAGTTGTCAGGTGTAAATATTTCACAGATTGGTTTGGTTAAATTCAATACAGGTACATGAAATCTGACTTGACTTGTAGAAAATGCCATCGTGTTTACGCTAATTTGATCTTCTCTGCAATTTTAATAGAGTATGATCTTAATATTGAGAACATGCCTGTAGATTCTATTCCTCTCTGATTTCACTATTTTTCACTATATCTTGACTTCAGAACATGAACAACGCAAGCATTCTTGCATGTGTATTGCCCAAATTGTAAAAATGTTATTCAATTTACGAATGCATTATGAAGAGTTACAAATGCAAAATTAATTTGAAGAATTAAATATAGAAACCGGATTATTGACAAAAACAGTTCAAAACAGAGAATGATATGAAGACAAAGATAAGATAAATTGTAATATTTTGGAGAAATTTGAAAAACAAAAAGACGTCATGATCCAACTATTGCATTCTTAATGTTGATAAGAAGTTGAAATTTCTGATTTATCTCTATGACCTAAAACCATTGTTACTTAAGGAGGCATATTAAAAATCATGTCAAAATACCTTTAAGCGCACGATGGGGGAACATAACAGTGATACTATATAAATAAATTAAAACGAAACTGTACAAAGTTTGTTTACGACGCCATTACATGAACTGTGTGTTGATCCTCAAAAGTCAGTTTGAGAACACAATCTTAATATGAACTTGAAATAAAAACTTGACGGAGCTAGACAAATTGACTACACAGTTAACTATTCATTGAAATTGACTGAGAAAATCATAATTTTTGATATTGGGTGATAATATAGATAATCTGCATAGTTAATAAACGTAATATATATAAAGCTGATCTTGAGGATTGAACAAATAGAAGTGATTGGTTAGTATAGGACACTAATATGTTATATGGGACATTAGACAATGGGATAGTGTCCCTTGAGCAGAGGGCACACCATGAACATTTGAAGGGGGTGCATATGATGTTGACAACTTGCAGGTAGGTTGTTACATGGGTGGACCTAAATTTTGTAGATTTGGGCTATTAAATAAAGGGTAGTGCATTATTAAGAAAACGGGCCAAAATGGTTTTTCCATGTACAATACTGGAAAGGTAGTATTTTCTGCCCCCTCCCCCAACTTCAGATTAAACATGGCTATCATTTTTTTTATTATTTTTAAGAATCAAACTAAGGTTATGTCATAAAAATTTATTTGTAAATTCTTTTTTTCAAATTCTTGATTATTGGAGTGGAAATCTCAAAACATTAAATATTAAAAAACGTGTGTTTTCCCACATATTCACCCAAAGATCAAGGCGACCCTATTAAATATAGTTGTTTATGTTTATAAATAAAAAAAAAACATCAGCATAACTGTGAATTTTACCTGGGGAATAAAAGATTGAAGATTATTTCAAAAAAATTAACCATGCAAGACAGAAATCCTGTTATCAGATCCGTATGTATAGAAGTGAAAATTAAAAATATTATGATGTAAATGATATGAGCAATCAAAATAATAATATTTTTGAAAAGGTATTCATTGATTAATTGATCGTGGTTCATGTAAGAAAATTGTCACGATGTTTGTATTTTGAAATGCCTTGTAGGAGGAATGTATGTAACAAAAATATAAGAGGGTTGACTAGAATTTCTCACAACAGGCAAAATTAATGGAAATTTAACATGGAAAAGTTGAAATATCCCTAAAACAACCGGCTATTTTGTGAAAACGACCGATGAAAATCGCCTGTTGCCTGCTGCTAATGAAACCCCTGATTGATTAGAATTGCATCAAACCCTTGTTTGTTCATCATGATATACCATGACATCTCATTTCTTCTCAGCCCTGAAACAGAAATATGCTATGAGTATCAGAATGTTGTTTGTTACCATTCTCAGAGTTGATTCAAGACAGAGACTGTATCTTGATGAGGAGATAGGGGTGACTGGATAAATAGAGGGGGCGGAATTGAGCGAGATAAGGTTTAATAAGTTATAGAAGAGCAGATCTCAAAACACCTGATACACAATTTCTTGCCATGCATGAGTTGTTTTCAAAACACCCCACCTAACTATCCATCAGTGGTACAAGATAGCTAACCTAAAATACCAACCACCAAGCCATAATCTTAGGAAATTGCACTATTCCCAAAATAATGTCGGATACAAAAGAAATCTGAGGTGAACTACAATATCTATGCCTGTCTGTATTTCTTGTAGTTTTCACTCTTACTACTGGTTTTCTCAATTTTGAGTATTTGATCTAATTTTGAGTATTTGATCTAATTTTGAGTATTTGATCTAATTTTGAATATTTGATCTAATTTTTGATGTTCTCCTGAATACAATTTACCTCACCCTCTTGCTGATGAAATATCTCCAAATTTAACTCCCCCATCTTGGAAACCAGATATCACCTGATAAATGCATCTGTAGTCATGGTGATTAACTCTATCTAGGTGTGTCTGTTGTCTTGTATCTCTGTGGTAACTCAGGGAATAGTCAATGTTGGCATGGTAACTTGTAAACAACAAGGGGAATGTTTGTTAAGTAGGTTAATACTACAGGTGATGCTATTGATTTTTGTAATAAATTTTAGCATGTTAGGGAAAATATTATCAACTTTTTTCTCTGATGAATATCATTGATGATTTGCTACTTAACAATATTCACATCATTCTCAAGGTTTTAGTTGATCTAACTAATCAGGGATGGAAGTCAAATATTTATCTTTGTTCAATGGATTAAATGACACCTGAGGGCTTGATGGAAAATAAACAACTAATTGAAAATAAAGGTGTACTTGAACATTTCTGTCTTGCTCTACTGATTTACAGCTTATATTGATTTGTATTTTTCCATATTTTGATGTGTTTTTGTTTGAGGTTGATTTCTAATTATATCTTTCTGCATATGGTTGTAATGTGATTATTTTGAGAACTTCAAACTGTTGCATAAGATTTCTGACTTGTCTTGTCTAGTTCACTCTATTTCTCTCTAAAATTTGAATGAATTGCCAGATTTTCTTGCATTTCTATACAATTTAGAGTGTTAATTACATGCTTGTTTACTTTATTCCTTGCTGATTCCACTCTTTTTCACTCCATTTTGCATTCCAAAATATGAGTCCCATGACATTTTGCTTTTCTTTCTGTTTATATGAGGAAGTCTGACTTGTGTTTTGTGTTATCTTTGTGGTTAGATAAAAATAAGCAGACATCTGTAACACAAAATATATATTCCTAAAAACAAGCACTTAAAGTCAAGTTCGCATCTGAAGTACTTGTCTTGTAGATTCTTAGAATGAATGAATTGTTCTCATTAAATAATAATGGTGTATAACTTATTATACCACTCTAAGTCCAATTACAGTTGTATAACATGGGTCCATAACAACGATATACAGTGGAGAGTGGTATATCGTCATCGTATACAACTCCTCCGTATACACTCCAGCGTATACCACTGTAGAAGTGCATTCTGGGAACTAATGAATAAAAAAAATCATGAAAATTTTCATGATTTCCTAGAATCAAGTGGTGGCATAATAAGATTATATAATGGTTCATTCTGTATATCATGCATTTTATACTCTCGTGAGAATTCACTTGTTCGCTACGCTCACTTGTGAATATATCATATACTCACTCGAGTATAAACACAATATACAGAAAGAACCATTATATAACCTCATATTATAGGGCTTAGTATTCCTTAACTCACACATTTTTGGTAAAGGTTTTGGAAATGTACAATTTAAAGTTTTGTACAGGAAAGGGGTGAATGAACTGAGTGATGTACATAAGCCAGCATGTTGATCATGGTAGTATAAAGTTAGGATTCAGTTGGTCTTGTTTTCAAAGAAATCCTGTGTAGAATCTTGGGATATTAGGCTTGGAATAAGACAGTGTGGTAATATTTTGATTGTTCTGTTGGAGAAAGATAATTTTCTCTTTTTATAAATCTTATCGGTGAGGTGCTCTTCTCAGTATCACCTCAACTGGATGCTTAGAATTAGAGTCTTAGAATTACATGCCACCCGATTGAAAATCAAATCAAAACGATTGAATATTGACATGTTTCGGGCCTATAGCCAGGATTTGCCAAGCGCGGATTCACTTTTTAAAAAATCAAGGGGGTTCACTTTTGACAACTTTAGCCCAATAAGGAACAAAGAACCTTTGTGGGGGGTCTTTGTAAAAATGGCCAAAATCACATGGAAAGCAGAATGGTAAAATACTGCATGATTTTGAAAAAATTTAGAATTTAGCATCATGTTGAGAGAAAAAAACAGAGACATCACTGATCTCATAGAACATTGCTTTGTTACTGCAATAAACAAGTCTCATGTTTTTATTGCTGCTCAAAATGCCAAATCAGTTGATATGCACTTTTAATTATGATAAAAACTAAGTCAATAGTTATTTACCAGACAGAGAACTTCCTGTGTATCATATTTTAATAAAATATCAATTTTTCAAACAAAGAATATTAAAACAGAATTCTCTAGAAATTCTCCCGTGTATTTGTAATTAGGTATTTATGAGGGGGTGGTGTGTATCACTAACTTGTTGATTTTGGTCTAACTTGGCTTTAGGTATTTTATGAATCATTCATCCTCATGCAAAAATCGTCATAGTAGTCACATTTTCAAATGCAAAATAGAGTGAAAAGGAGTGGAATCAGCAAGGAATAAAGTAAACAGATATGTAGTTAACACTCTAAATCATATAGAAATGCAAGAAAATCAGAGACTTTATTCAAATTTTAGAGAAGAAAATCATGTAATAAGGATAACTGGATAGGGAATTTGGTCTCAGGAATAACCACAAGGGACTAGGTGTTTCCAAAATATATTTTCCCTGTTTTTTTGTTTTTTGTATTATATTTTTTTATGATTCATAATCTACATTAATTAAAAGATTTTTTTGAAAGCTTTAATAGTTTTGTAAACTTACATTTCATATGTTGAGATATTCACAATCACAAAATTATATAATGGTAGATGATTTGTTGCCAGGGGAGCTCATGTGAAAAATGTTGCCATGGTAACCTGTTATTTTCTACCTTGAGCATTACTATTGGCAACCATCAATCTAAGGTCAATATGATGCAAGCTTGAGGTCAGGTTTGCTTTTGATCTGATGTTTCAGTATACAAGTATGAGTAATATACCTGATTTAGTTACTGAGAACATTTTTAGAATTTACGTAGTGTTTATTTTTCTGTAAGTAGGTCAGAGCAGTTTTGTTTAGCCAGGTATTCTTCATTAATGTGTATGTCAGTGTTAATAAGTGGATGTCAGTGTTTAGTGACGTAAGTATTTACTGATGTCAGTGTGCGTCTTTTATGTGTTAATGTTACTGTTGGAAGTCTAGCTACAAGCCCTTGTGACTCCCCCCCCCCCTTGTGACCCCCCCCCCCCACTACAACAAGAGTAAATAGGAGTCAAGAAGAGGGGGGAGGGTCACAGAAGCTTGTAGCTGGATCAGGGAGTATATAGTGAGTTGTGGTGCATCAGAGTTGAAGTGATGAAAAATGTGTTCCATATCAAAGCAAGGTGTTCATTACATCATGTACAGGTGTTCTTTGGCTCATAGGTGTTCATTTCATTGACAATTTGAGTTGTTAATCGTGTTGAAGTGTTCACAGTGGTTTAACATTAGCAGTTATCAAACGAATTACAGATTTCTCCAATTAGGAAAAATATATCATTTTGACTTCCTGTGGAATTATGGCACAATGTCATAACTAGCCCCATTTATTCTGTTACTATGGTTACCAGGTGTAATGGAGATGAACCCCTACATAGATTTACATGTCAGAATGATATTAACATCATTATGATGTCAAATTCATTATTTCTGGATATCTACAGATTACCTATCTGCTGATTGAGGATTTTGGTAATGATTTATTTTGCTTTTGAGGTTTAATCAGTTGTTTACCCTTGGGAATTTTTCAAGGCGTTTTGGCTGAAGATTTCACTCAGACTTTGATAGGTATAAAATGTATGATATAATGGCAAAGGTTATTTCAGGTAAATAGGAATATGCTGGCATGTAACTCTATGCTTTTTTGATGAATCAGTTATTATCCCATCGTTCAGAGGGATATAGGGAATGCCTCCGTCCGTCCCTCTGTCCGTCTGTCTGTCTGTCCATCCATCCGGGCAATAACTCAAAAACCGTCGGCCAGATTTTTTTTAGTTAGTAGGCCATGTCAACTACATGTACATCCCATTGTCTCTTAAAGGAGAAGCCACCCAGTTTAATGCCATCTCCCCATTTATTCAGTATCTCCTATCTCATTTGTATGCGCCCCACTGCATCCATTTCATTTGCATAAAAATGTTTTTCTGAACGTGATTATTGGGTTTTTCATGTTAGTAGTCCATTATGTCTCAATATTCCTCTATTAAATTAGAAACTGTCTAATCCAAACACCTCTTAGCCAGTCAAAATGTTTTTTGTTTTTTTTATTCATAGAATTTATTTTACAAATACATAACTTATATAAACATTATACACTTGTAGTGGCTTTGCTGAAGGCATTATCAGCCAAAATGTTCAGAGTGGCAGATGTTCGCACTTTAAGGTTCTTAAAAATGGGACTGGAAAAATGTCATGTAAGACAGGTGTTCGGATATTGAAGTTTTATTGTGTATTATAGTAAGGTGTGTAGGTGGTTGCCTAAGGCCTCGATGCATGACTTAAATGTTTGTTTCATTTACTAAAATACAAAGGTCAGTTCGAAAAGTTTTGCATGAATGCTTCTCAAGAGAAGAGATTTTATTATTTTTACATAAAATTTCTTGCGGATATAGTATCACCTATTTTACTAATATATACTAGTTACGTACTCTTTTTCCTTTGTATTTGTTGTCGTAAACAGGACAAAGTGCCTGGAGTATAAACATATTATATACATACGTGTATCTATTTATTTAGACTATGTCATGCTCATCTTGAGTTCTCCCAGATATCAACAGCTCAAGGGTATAAAAGGTCATTGCGACCTTTAAGTTTTAATGGTTTTTTTTGCCATGAATACACTTCTGTTCAGAAAACTCTTCTTCCTTATTGTTAAAAATTGAAAATGAAAAATATAATGTATTATGTTTTGTGTTTTAATGGATTTTTTTAATAAAGTTTTTCATAAATTATGTAAATGTTGACATGTTTACTCATGATGGGTGGATGATGTTCAAAGGGTCAAAGTGATATCTCAAAAATTTCACATCCCTTGCTAATTATTCTCTCCTCACTCATTTTGCACTCATTTCTCTTCAAAAACAAAAAGTTGAGTGCAGTATCATCTTTTCTATGTAGATTAGAGAATTAAAAAATTATTGAGTCAAATTTATTAATTTTTTTGGTAATTCTCAATTCTATGATGTTTTACATTTTGTGAAATTAACAACTTTGACGATAATGTATCTCTAGAGTAGATCTTTCAAATAATTCATAAGATTAAGTGTTAACATCTTTTTCATTACTTTTTATTTTGACCATTTTTCATTTTTATGATTTTTATGATATTTTGGTGAATATTTTATTACACTTCCAATTCTCTAAGAGTTGTGATTTTTGGGAAATAATTTAAGGGTTGTTTGACTTTTACCTGAGGGTTACAATTAGGTTGCCCGATATGATGAAATGCCATTACCCTGTTTAAGAAATTGACCCTATCTAGACTCTCTAAATAAAAAGTAATGATTTAATCAAGCCTTTATCCAATTAAAATACACAATCGGAAATCCACTATAGTGCATTTTTATTAAAAAGTCCATTTAAGATCATTAAGATATCATAACCATCAGAAATATGAAATCACTCGATGTAGTTAGAGGGAAATATAGATAACTGATATGGATCAGGGTAAATCGCATCACACCACCACTATGATTTTAGGAAAAAGTAGGAGTAGGTTATATATAAATGTGGTTGTCGATGACTCAAAGCTAACAAATAAATTAAAAAATTTGGATTTAGTTGAAACTGGTTCTTTGTGGGACTATATATAAAAGACATCCTAAGTTA
Source organism: Owenia fusiformis (assembly GCA_903813345.2). Classification (NCBI taxonomy): domain Eukaryota; kingdom Metazoa; phylum Annelida; class Polychaeta; order Sabellida; family Oweniidae; genus Owenia; species Owenia fusiformis. Next base: position 5,919,949 of record CAIIXF020000004.1, on the reverse strand, counting down.
ATTTATTTTGGAGAAATCTTTAAAACATGAGTTGGTGCAACATAGTAGGATTGTGGATTGGAAAGCGGCAGGATTATTTCTAGATATCTCAAACAAAAGTTAAAAAGAAGGATTAAATGATCTTCTGATGTCCAAGATATATCAAAATCATTAATACAATAGAACAATCAATAAGGTCAGGGTAAATTATAGGTATTGGAAAATATCATGTATTTTATCTTGAATGAGGACAAATGATTTGAATCATTGTTAAAGATATTATGTCTATGGAGGCATATGAGGACATTACATTGAGGGATTTTAAATACATAAAACTGAAAAGTAAACAATAACATATTTATTCTGTAGAGCCACAGAGAATAGCATTTCAACAAAACCTCTTCAAATTGTTGTAAGATTCTTAAGAATTCGTTTTTTGAGGCACGTATTGTTGTTGAACAAAATTACCGTAAGTTGATAATTTGTGCCATTTAAATGCCAAATGGAAAAAAGCATAAGCAATACATTGTAAAAGAACTGGTGTTCAGATCAACCAGCTCTCACTAAATGGAATGAATTAGCAGCTATATTTAGAGAAATCGATTCTTTTATACATTCAGCATTGATAAAAAACAATTGCATATAAGAACACATTGCATCATTGCATGACAACAGAACTAGTTATGCTTGGATAAGGTGAATATGTCAAAGGTTTGACGCTATATTTGGAGAAATCAATTGCGGTGTCTTGTCAATACATCAATATAAACAGAGCCTTGAGTGAGTTTGAGAACTATATGACGACTGCTGATATTCACCACACCAAGATGATGCAATGCGTGGATTGCAACGATAATATGATATTGCCCTCAAAGAAGCGCCATTTGAATAGCGTGATTGCTGAGGTTGTGGATCAGTAAGTTGACTTTCTCTCCTCCTTTTCAGAAGAACACATGACACACCCAATATCTGATTAGTCTGCCGAATTGTCTGAATAATACATGTTTTATCCTCCCTGTAATATTCTCTCTCAATCACAAGTTTGGCAAATAGAATGTTAGATGGGGCAGGCATGGGGGGGGGGGGGTTAGGGGGTAGGGTCTATTGATGCCAGAATATTGCTAATGTTTCATTCTTCAATTGCCTTTGTCAACCACATTTTTGTTTTACTTACACATACATGTCAGAGAAAAAAACAGGGATTGTCTAGGACTGACAGGCTTTCAAATTTTTATGATCTGAGTATTCCTTTTCTTTATTGAGGAGGTGTTTCAGGCCCATTACATAGCCAAGGGGATATTCAGAACAAATACAACCTTGACAATAACAGAGAAGAACATTTCAACCTTGACAGTAACAGAGGACAACATTTCAACCTTGACAATAACAGAAAACAACATTTCAACCTTGACAACAACAGAAAATAACATTACAACCTTGACAATAAAATAAAACAACATTACAACCTTGATAACAACAAAAGACAACATTACAACCTTGACAATAACATAGAACAAAATTTCGACTTTGACAATAAAAGAAAACAATGTTACAACCTTGACAAAAACAGAAAACAGCATTACAACCTTGACAATAACAGAAAATAGCAGGACAACCTTGACAATAAAATAAAACAATGTTACAACGGTGATAATAACAGAAAACAGCATTACAACCTTGACAATAAAAGAAAACAACATTACAACCTTGACAAGAACAGAAAATAACATTACAACCTCGACAATAAAAGAAAACAACATTACAACTTGACAATAACATAGAACAATATTTCAACCTTGACAATAAAAGAAAACAACATTACAACCTTGACAATAAAAGAAAACAACATTTCAACCTTGACAATAACAGACCACAATATTACATCCTTAACAATAACAGAGAACAACATTTCAACCTTTACAATAAAAGAAAACAACATTACAACCGTGACAATAACAGAAAACAACATTACAACCTTGACAATGACAGAGAACATTTAAAATTTTACAATAACATAGAACAAATTTTCAACCTTGACAATAAGAGAGAACAACATCACAACCTTGACAATTTAATGTAATTCCCTCATCCAGATGAAAGTAACTAGAAAAGCAATTTTCTCAGAAAAAATCAATGAGACCCCTTCAAAAAATTCTGCGACAAATTATAATAAATGCAATTTAATGAAAGTATATGTTTGTTCATAGGACTGCTGTCTTATTCTTTGGTTTTCGAATCAATTATCTCGAATTTTAAATGATGTCGGATCATATATTTCTATAAAGAAATATAGTCTTAAGAAATTATAAAACAATAATGTTGTAACTGTTATTATTGTGTGGAGGGGCTTTGTGTTTACAATGCAGTGCGGTGCAGTACTCCATGTTGGATCTTATAATACAACGAAGTAGCTAAAATTCTGCATTACAATTCATAATCACTGAACTTGACGATTTACAGAGATATAAAGTGCATATTAGTTATAGATATATGTATAATTGAATAATGGATTTACTGACAGTGCTTGAAATATATTATGCATGAAGATGGGAGTTATTTAATTAAAAGTATGATGTTGACATGGGAGTTGTTGTTGTTGCGTTGATATATGCAAGGATTACGTTATTGACCTGATTATTTCAGAATATTTGCACATAGGTTATTATGTTAGAAAATGCACTGTCATGATGATATTGTGGTCATAATTTAGAATTTGAAAATTGAATGAAAAGGAGTGGAATCGGCAAGGAATATAGTTAACAAGCATGTAGTTGATACTCTGTTTTATAAATGATTCCGGAAAATTAATACATTTAGTTCAGATTTAGAAAAAGATTTGAGTATGAATAACAAAATACTGTGTTTTGATTTTGATATCTTTGAATCTGATGTTCATTTCTAATACTCAGCAAATCTAGTCTTGTATCCTATCTTCTCCCCATCCCCTCTCTGTTACATCCCGAGAGGGAATAATAAGGAAGGTTTGGGGTACAGGAAATAGATCAGGGTGTAAGACTATATCATATCTTGCATCTCTCTGCCTTGTATTCTTGAGATTCAAAGGAAGGACTCAACTTGATTATCACGAGGAAATTCATGTTTTCTCTCATTATTTAGTTGTCTTGGAAGTTAGAACTTGTTATTAAGAGATGAAAGCTTTGGTAGTAGTACTCGAGAATTGATTTTTCTCCGTTCCTGTCAATTTATTTTCTACTCCATCTCTCTAAAATTTGATTGAAGTATTTCATTTTCTTGCATTTCTATACAATTTAGAGTGTTAACTACATGCCTGTTTACTTTATTCCTTGCTGATTCCTCTCTTTTCTACTCTATTTTGCATTTTAAAACAGGACTACCTTGACATTTTTCTCAAGAGATAGATTTTCATATTTGGAGCATAAACAATGTTATTCTTCATAACAACCACATCTAGTAGATATAAAACACATGAATTTTTAGCATATTTTCCTCAATGATTTCTCAGATATAATGACGTCATTGTTTTAATTGTTTGTAAATTTGCACTTCTATGATTATAAAATCATTCATTTCCTGTTATAAAACAAAAGCTTAACAGTTAATAATTTTGCCATGATTCTTTCATTTTACATAGAGTATTACGTAAAAACAACTGAATGCAACGGAAGCTTGTAAAGTAATGCAGGAACTCATCATCTATCTTTAACATTGACCTAAATATAAACATTCGGTTAAATCAGTGGTTTTGCCTCTTAACAGAGCATATTAGCCGTAATCTACCCCAGGTAGATACCTTATTAAACCAAACAAGAAGAGTTAGTAAGCTCGTAACTCATTCCAAAAAGGAATGCTGAAATCAAACAAGGACACGAGAATCGCTTGTAATATAATATCTGTATTAACATAAAATAACCTTCAATCGGGGTTAGGCAATAAATATACATGAAGAAGCTGCAAAATATATTAGACTTCTGAAAATGGAACATTTAATAAACATGGCACCTAGAAAGCAGAATATACGAAAAACATTAGATATAATTTATACTGTTATGATGTTATTCATTGAACAAGATAAAAACAGTATATTGAATTGATATACAGAGTAATGCTTAAATATGATGTGGGATAACACAAAAATATCGTTAGATTTGGATGAAAAAACTGCGACGGGACTCATGACGTGTGTTGGCCAGCAACTCACTCAGGATATTCTAGAGTAGGTCATTTATAATATGTATATATTTAAAACTCAGTCAAATGCATAGCTTCAAAGATATTATGATAAATGATTTGCTCAGTTTGTACTTTTTTGGGTTCTGTGCAATATAGAGTAAGTCTATATAAAACTCAGTTTATTATCTCATGCATGGGCACATGAAAAAGTACAGCTTATATTAATGGCTGTTTTGCTCAGTTTTGAGCTATTTTTTGCATCTTTGCACCAGACTGGATTGAGTCTTTATTCACCTCATCTTAGGCAAGCAGGGAGGAGTATAGGAGGGGAACAAATGCTTATGGGTTTGCTTCGTGCATAGTTTGTGATGACTTGTTGTTACATAATTTGTTTTCATTGTTGTATGCTATTGGATATACTTCTGCTATATATGAAATTGAATATTATGTATAAAGTTAATGTGTTCGTCTATGTTGTTAATGTAATGGGACATTATCAACCAATGTTATACATAGGAATCTTAAAGGTTCAGTATGATGCAAATCATTATTTGAAGATTCACAATGATACAAAGCATATCCTGAAAGTTCAGATTAATTTGAATCATAAAGATTCAGAATGGGCAAAGCATATTCTGAGTGTTCTAAAGGATGCATTATCCTAAATGTTTAAAACAATGCAAAGCAATAATGCAAAGCATATCCTAAATGTTTAAAACAATACAAAGCAATAATGCAAAGCAATATCCTGAATGCTCAAGATAATGCAAAGCATATCCTAAATGTTTAAAACAATGCAAAGCAATGTCCTGAATGCTCAATTTAATGCAAAGCAGATCCTGAAATATCAGGTTGATGCAGAAAACCTGGAATAAGACTCAACTTATATCACCAATGCAAAGTATACGAAAGTCAACAAAAAAGGTATTTGTGCACCTTGCTCAAATACCACAAATATACAATTAGAGCCCTGGAGGAAACAATGGCAGCTATCAATAAATAAACATGATAGGAAGTAATTATAAGGTCAATAGAAAGTTACAATGTAGGGGGTGTTTTTAAAGGACATGTATTGGTGCTATAGCTATTGTTGTTGCATTAGTTTTGATGTCCTAAATGAGTGCATCTATTTGATTCTTAACTTCTCTCCTTCTGTGCCTCTCTCCTTCTGTGCCTCTCTCCCTTTTTGCCTCTCTCCGTCTTTGCGTCTGTCCCTCTGTGCCTCTCCTCCATGCCTCCCCCTCCTTGCCTATCCCCTTCTTTGCCTCTCCCCCTCTTTGCCTCTCCCCTTCTTTGCCTCTCCCCCTCTGTGCCTCTCCCCCTCTTTGCCTCTCTCCCTCTTTGCCTCTCTCCATCTTTGCCTCTCCCCCTCTGCCTCTCCCCCTCTTTGCCTCTCCCCCTCTCTGCCTCTCCCCCTCTTTGCCTCTCCCCCTCTGTGGCTCTCTCCCTCTTTGCCTCTCCCCCTCTGTGGCTCTCCCCCTCTATGCCTCTCCCCCTCTGTGGCTTTCTCCCTCTTTGCCTCTCCCCTCTATGCCTCTCTCCCTCTTTGCCCCTTTCTCCCCCTCTGTGAAAGAAACAAACAAATTAACTCTCCCTTCTCCCCTCCGTTCACATATACACACTTACAGGCACATTACTTTACATTTGGAAAAGTGGTTGATGTGGGAGGGTGCACATTACTTTACATTTGGAAAAGTGGTTGATGTGGGAGGGGGCACATTACTTTACATTTGGAAAAGTGGTTGATGTGGGAGGGGGCACATTACTTTACATTTGGAAAAGTGGTTGATGTGTGAGGGGGCACATTACTTTACATTTGGAAAAGTGGTTGATGTGGGAGGGGCACATTACTTTACATTTGGAAAAGTGGTTGATGTGGGAGGGGGCACATTACTTTACATTTGGAAAAGTGGTTGATGTGGGAGGGGGCACATTACTTTACATTTGGAAAGGTGGTTGATGTGGGAGGGGGCCCATTGCTTTACATTTGGAAAAGTGGTTGATGTGGGAGGGGGCACATTACTTTACATTTGGAAAAGTGGTTGATGTGGGAGGGGGCACATTACTTTACATTTGGAAAAGTGGTTGATGTGGGAGGGGGCACATTACTTTACATTTGGAAAAGTGGTTGATGTGGGAGGGGGTGACATTCCAGCGGAGACTCTATGAATAATAATAATATAAGAGATGATTCATTATCTTAAAGGATGTTATTAAAGGGGAAACATAAGGGCATTCCTGTCAATAAAATTTATAATAACACAATATTTAAATAATAAGGAATAGATCAGATTAAAAGGAAGATTAAAGCCAAATAAACAAAACATTGATGAACGACTTTCAAGAAATTTCCAAACTTTGTCCAAAATATTTGTATTTCTCAAAGATATTGCGGATATATCGGCAATCTCCATCAATGACATTCAAATATAATATATAGGGGATCGTTAATATATCTCATTAATATGCATTGAGTGAATTTGTCGCAATGGAATTTTCCAGAATCAATTGTTTTGCAAATGTTACAGTCACCTGCCTTGTTGATAATTTAACTGGCATGTATCTATTAACAACTCTCATAAAATCAATTCATATTTGTGTTGTCATTGTGACAGTTCTAATTAGATTCTAACAGTTAGGTTAGCTGAGGACATTGAATTATAAAACAGAGAAGTTGTTGGTTTAGCGAGTAAAAATTGTGGAATTGAAGGAATAATCGGGAGTTATTTATCAAATTGTGTATGTCAATGGAAGTCTCTTCGTTGGTTTCATATTTTTGTGAGGTTTGGGATGCCAGTGTGAAGCATGGTGGAAGGTGAGTTTATGGGGAAATGTGAGAATGGAATTTTCTGTTTGCCATAATAATTTGAATGCTACGTATTATATTTGAATGAGTGTTTGAATGAATGATATTATTTCATTTGATTTTATGTACTGTTTTCTGTTTTAGGGTTATTTTTATTACTGTATTTCTAGTCTTGCCTCAAGCCCTTGTGACCATACCTACCAGTACTTTTCCACCTCTATGAGGAGGGAAAGTAGATAGGGTCAGAAAGGGGGGGGGGGGGGGGTCAAGGGGGTTATATGCAAGACTGCTGTCAACCGTTTACAATACCCCTTAGAGTTAAATCTGGTTGTGTTCTATAAAGCATTAAGTTATTAGAATCTAGAGTTTTGATTGTTAAAATCAGTTGTCAACAATATTTTAAAGAAATGTATTTTTCTGTATTTTCAGTGGGGCCAGCACGGTTGCTATTGACAACAAGATTGAACAGGCTATGGTAAGCAAAATTTTCATAATTTCCGTAAAGTTTAAACTGTTCCATTTCCAGCCCCACTTTATCTCTCATTTTTCTCAGATTAGAAGCAGCGAGACGTTTGAAGTCATTGTCGCAGACATTGCGTGAATATGCTTCTAAAAATTTGAAAATTTTGTGAGATTTTCTCAAAATGTACATCGGTTTAGTCATTCCATGAAACATTTTAAAACTGATTTCAGTTTATTATGTAACCACCAGGCCATATTGTTATAGTCACCAACTTTTTTGTGGATGGCACTTGGAGTTCGGTATTTGGAGTTCAGCAGTCTGTGTCTGTAACAAATGACATGGGTCTGTAACAATAAATGACAGATGATGATATTTGGTGTGTTAATGCCTTGTTATAAATTTTTCTGAGTCCTTTGGACATGTTTTATACACCCCTTATCAATATTTATTTTCACAATGTATTGATCTCCAGTGTTTGAACTTCAATACCAAGTGAAGGTCATTGACCTGAATGTTATTTGCATGATAAAAATGTGATAGTAGATATAAACTGCTTAGGTTACAGTATGATCACTGCAAGCAGCTGTATTTAAACCACCTTTGTTTGTAGTGTGGTATTCAACACATTTTTCTGTTCTGCAACTAATAAGGAGTCCATAGAGGGCCAACCTTCTTCAGAGGACTTCATTTATGCTTAAATTCCCATGTAAAATACCCTTGCAGCAAGGATGATAGAAGGCTGTAATGAATGCTTTAGTCTGTGATTCTTCTCCACCCCCTCCCCCATACACTTTTCACCTCAAGAAGGTGAAATGTGGGGGAGGGGGTACATATCTTAGATGCAGGACTATACTAGATTGATGATGCATTGACCCCCCCCCCCCTTCCCTCCATACATTCCTTACCTCAAGAAGGTGATGTAGGTATGTGTTTTGGAGGGGGGCACCGATCTTAGTTGTAGGACTTACGATGCTACTTGCAAAAGACCTATTTTTACTTTAGGTATTTTGCCCCCAAATTAGTCTCATTTTTCAGAAATTTGGATTACCAGCCTTACTGTGTTGAAACAGTAAATATACATCAGTTAAACCTATACCATGAACACCTTAAGAATATGAACACTTTATGGGATTTACCAAATTCACAAAACCTGATATCTTTAAATAAAGTTCATATAATGAATTGCAATATATGAAAGGAATTTTACCAAAACGTACTTCCTGAAGGGCTAACTCTGACAATGGATCCTTTGTTCCATATAGCCAAAGAATCCCTTATATTTTTTGTTTGGATAAATAGGTGATATCATTCCAGATGGGGCATCGTCTGGATAAATAACAGTTTAGTGTTACCCTGATAAACTGGTCATATAATTGAAGACATTTTCAAATGCAAAATTCAGTATAAAAGAGTGGAATCAGCAAGGAATAAAGTAAACAGGCATGTAGTTAACACTCTAAATTGTATAGAAATGCAAGGAAATCTGGCCGTTCATTTAGAGTTTTGAGAGAAATTAAGTGAAATTAGCGTAACAACATAGAAATATTGGTGCAAAAATTAGTGTCCCAGTTGGTCCATCAATCATTATGTATCATCCTAAAGCTCTAGTTTATTCCTCCCTTGGTGCAGATATTATTGAAATTGCTGAAAGATATTTGCAAAATTAGTTGTTATTGTCTCTGGATATTCAAAATTGGGTCAGGGCATTCCTTGTAATTATGTACTATGTATTATTAGATTATGTATTGCCTATACATCCTTGTTATTGTATTTTGTGGTTATTTTGTCTTTTTTTGCAAAATTGGCATTTATTTCCCATGTATGCTTGAGAATTTTTCATAGTTGGATTAGGGTTTACCATAAATAATATCGAAACAAAAACAAAATGAACCTCATTTTTTATTGAAATTACTTTTATTATCCGCATGAGTCATTTTTCTGGAAAAACAGTCGGCAATAATTGGAAATTTTAGTGCAAATGTCAGTACAATCACATTTCTACAGTCACTTCCACAGCTTTGAAATCAGGGCGATAATGATATAAATGTCCCATGTGGGTGAATGAGTCCAGCTTCGGAGATGGTTTTTGACATCACCCTTTCAAATTCTCAAAATCACAACCTCATCTAGACTCTTTAAATAACAGATGATTATTTACCTTCCTGTATACTCTCTTATCAGAATATAAAGTAAAAAATCATGATTTAAGATTCCAGTATCGTATATTCATTTTATATTCAAACTCCCATATAAGACCATTGAAGATGCATTTGAGTCTGTTAAGATCATATGAGCATCAAAGTCATCTGAATCTCTCAGAGGGCAGTATAGATAGCCAATGAGATTCAGGGTTTCTGTGCATGAGACTGTAGTTAGTGTACTCATCAATATAACTATCTGTTTGTTATGCTATTGGGTACAGGGGTTAAAAAATCAATAAACACCGTCATTAAAGGAAACCAGATTTTCTTGGAGGAAATCGTGTCAGATATCGTAAAAAGAATAAAGCTATAATTGAAGTCCAATAGATAAAACAACTTTATATAAACTTAATTATTTTTATCAAACAGAGGCTTGATTGTGTGGTTAAGCCCTTTGATGGACACCCGTTAGGAAAAAGTATGGTGGTCATATTTTGAAATGCAAAATAAAGTGGTAAAGAATGCAATCAGCAAGGAATAAAGTAAATAGGCATGTAGATAACACTCTAAATTGTGTAGAAATGCAAGAAAATCAGGCAGTTCATTCAAATTTTGGAGAGATATGTTCAAAATTAGCATGTTATTACTGTTTTCCGAAAGTATTGAATTAATTTGATTAACCCAGATGTGCCTGGTTTGTAATACCTTTAATAACCGATAAAAGGAAATGATATCGCTTCTTAATTTTGATCCTCTTAGGTGCATGACACTTCCACGTGGGGAAGAGTCACCCATAATTCACTTAAAATGTTTCGAACCGAACCCTTTCTGATTTTTTTGTTCCGTGACATCTCTAGTTAGGATAGCGATAAGGGATAGGTAACTGATAATTAGTCTCTTTATTTGATGAGGATTTTGTGAGGAATTTGTATGAAAAAGAAAAAATGGATTAAATATTATTTTATATCATTTTAATGACTAATAGATGATTCTTCAACTGGAAATGGAAAATTTAAGAACAAAACTCCTGTTTTTACGTAAAAAATTGCAGAACATAGGGACATGTTAATGTCAAGTATGGGGGTATTAATATACATCTGGACTGGAGGTGTGAGTGCATGAATACAAACCATCAAATCTTTGACCTTCAGATCATGGTTTGAATTGGATGCAATTTATCTTTGCCTGTTTATACTAACAAGGTGCTCAGTTCCTAAAACATGAGGCTATTTTGAGTGTTAAGGTCTATTAATGGAGGGGAGGGGAAGTAATATAGATGGAGGTTTGTGTGTATGAATATAAACAAGGTTTGGAGTTCCTAAAACCTGAGACTATTTTGAGTGAACCTTCTATTTTAGATTGCATCATTTATTTTAAGATTTGTTAAAATGCAGCTGATCAGCCATCTGGTTATCAGCAAAGGAGGACAAATATCCCACAAGGATTTGTAATCAGATGTTAATCTTATGTTATCTGATTCAATAGAATATATGCTGAGAACCATGGGTAATTGCCTCCTTTGAGTGCTCATATCCTCTAAGCTATGAGAAAAATCAAATAACCATTAATACAGATTGTAGATTACTTTAACTTCTGAGGAAAACTAATTTACTTCAAGATCAAGCATCATAAATGTTAAAGATTTGCATCATGGTCTTTTTGATTGAGGTGCATTATGGGACACCGACACCTCCACTACATCAACATAACAACATAAACTCTGCACTTGAAAGTACAGCTGATAAAAAGTTGTTTTTGCCAAAAGAGATAAAATCATTAGAGCTCTGACCTAGAATTGTGATATTTGAGAATTAATAGATAGACTGTTCTTTTGACAACAATAACATAAAAACGATAATAATAGCTCCCCCATGTGTGCTAAATATGCATTGTTTGAGACTATTCAATTATGGGAGTTAAAGGGATCATGATTCAGAATGAGAAAATGATCCTGGTATACACTTTTTTGTCTGAACTGTTTGTTTTTTAATGATTTTTCTCTCTAAAATTTGAATGAAGTGTCTGATTTTCTTGCATTTCTATACAATTTAGAGTGTTAACTATATGCCTATTTAACTTATTTCTTGCTAATTCCACTCTTTTTCACTCTATTTTTTTGATGCAATGATAGATCAACACCTATTGTAATGCACGAATGTCTTTTAATTTAATAAAATATTTATAGAATAGGTTCATGTGGAAGATGACATGGTGGTCCTGTTTACATGATGATAGAAAGAAATAAACATCATCAAATTCCCAACCACGTTTCCATCGAAAAGACCCGAGGCATTCTGACTTAGTGGAGTCTCTCTTTATCTAGCAATAGAGGATGTGGAACTCACAATAGACCTGATCTAAAACAAGATGATTTAAATTTGATATACAGTGAAACCTGTAAAGTGGACCACCTCTAGAAGTGGAACACATCTGTTAGTAGAACACTTTTCAGCATCCCAAGACCAACTAACTTAATGTTAAATAAACCTCTATAAGTAGAACACCTCCCGAGTAGAACACCTTTTAGAGGTACCAAAGCTGCTCCACTGAAACAGGTTTTACTATATAACAAAAAAATCTCAGTCTGAATTTAGACACAAAAGCCAAGAAATGACAAGTACAAATTGGGCACTTCACTTTATAACATCAAAAAGTGTTAAATTAATTATTTAAGTATGTGATCTGAATCATGCATGTTCTAGCTAATCTACTCCTAAATTTGAACATCTGATCAGAGTTGTTTGTTGATAATGAAAAAACACTTGTAGTGATCATGCCTATTTCGCACATTTTCTCTCTAAAATTTGAATGAAGTGTCTGATTTTCTTGCATTTCTATACAATTTAGAGTGTTGATTACATGCCTGTTTACTTTATTCCTTGCTTACCCCACTCCTTTGTGTTCTATTTTACATTTCAAAACATCACTGCCAAGGGATTTTTCTAGATGGATTATTTGACAGATATAGGTTAAAAGGAAATCTCTTGTAAAACATTGATGTTATTTCAAACTTTTCATATAAAAAGAACTTCAGAAAAGTAACCAGTTAAGGCAAGGGTGATCAACCATTAAAGAGCGGGGGGGGGGGGGGGGTGATAATCAAGACATTAAACCCAGGAATCAAAAAATGAGTGATGAGTTATAAGACCAATTTCCTGCAATATCTATTTTGTAAGGGTTATAATCAAGTTAATGGAAAAGTGTCATCCATTATTTAAGTAATGAGTTATTTGTCCTTTTATTTTTTGGAGTGAATATCCGTTGTTGTTTTTAAGTGGGGTCTATACTTTTATATTATATACTGCTTCCTGAAGACCAGTGAGTTTCATGGACACTATGTCCAGTGCACATAATGTCCCAATGGACTTGTTAAATGTGAAAACATAATGTCCTGGGTTACTTGCTTTCAGTAGGGATATATCGTCCTGGGACCTCTTTTTTCTTGTGCAATTAATATTATGAGAATTTTAGGCTTGGTTGGAGAAATAGGTCAATGTTAGTTCAGTATAGAAAATTATGAATAATTATTTCATTACAGCTGTCCTCTATTATGGTTATGCGTTAGAATTTTGACGGGCGGTGCTTTTTTATAAAAGCATGTTTCAAGGACAATCAATATCATTCTGATTCTCCCTTTCAAAATAAATCCAAAGATATTCATTTTTCTTTTTTTGTTCATTTTCAATCTGAATTGATGATCCAAAACTGATACCAATTGTCATCCTGTACCATGCAATTTTCTCAACTGGTGTTGCTTTACATAGATTTTTATCCTATTCCATGCAATTTTCTCATCTGGTGTTGCTTTACATGGAATCAACATGATCTTGATTGATCTCGATGAGATGAAATCTGAAGATTCCACGGAAGGCTTGTTGATCAGTTAAGAACCTTCCTAACAAGAACTCAATCAAATCTTCAGCTTAAGGGTAATAATGAAAGAACCGAAAGTTTGATTAATTTCTTTGATGATTTTATGCTAGATTACCTCGACTTTTTTACAAGATGCGACCTTTATTGCAAGATGTGACCTTTATTTCAAAATGCGCAGTGAATTGGAAAAGTTGGTCATCCCTAGACAATGCATCATTATAAACCATGACATCTTATTAAACCATGACATCTTATTTCTTCTTAGCCTTGATGAAACAGAAGGTTGCTTTGAGTATCAGACTGTAAATGATAGAATGGCCAAGTCAGTGAAGTTAACATGTGGACTTGTGTTTTGAAATCCTAAATAAAATAAAATCATGGACCTGAGTCTTGCATCAAGTGTCTAGGCCCTTCCAACATTTCTACTTCATTGCCCCGTGGAGGTTGAATATGTTGGGGCACTTATATGGGGTTGTACTGCTTAATATACGGTGTATTATGCACCAAGATTTTCTGATATTTTAAGGTCACTGACTCTTCATGATTATCAATTTCAAATAATTAGATCAACCCGGATTAGATTTCTGATGAAATGGGATTAACATATTTATTGACCCCTGTCCAAAATCATCAGTCTGATCATGCCTCTTTCACTCCATTTCTCTCTAAAATTTGAATGAAGTGTCTGATTTTCTTGCATTTCTATATAATTTAGAGTGTTGACTACATGCCTGTTTACTTTATTCCTTGATAATTCCACTCTTTTTCACTCTATTTTGCATTTCAAAACATGACCCTTTTCAGATGGGTACCATGATCTGTTTATTTTCTAGCAAACAAAATTGGCAGATATCTGCTCTATAATGGTTGGATTGGTATGAAATGGAATGTTATAATGGAAATAATTCAAACCAGAATGCAGTAAATGCAATTCAATTCAGGGCTATGTCACTCTTTGATAATCCATCATTGTTTTATTCCCTTGATGATTTATAAAATGCCCATGGGATGATCTTTAGAAAGTATCTTCTATATTATTAATTTTTGGAGTAGGGATTTTTCAATAAATGATTTCTCCATAGGCCACTTTATAAAACAACCTACGGAGAAATATTCCATTATAGTCATATTTGGGAATGCTAATAAAGAGTATGGCGCATGGGAATTTTTATAATCCCAATTCACATTGGTGTGGGAGATTAGGTTGGTTGAAATGATTTGATTTGAAAACCTGATATATTCTCTGTAGCTCTATCAGTCAAAAAACTGGTCTTTCTAGAGGTCCAGTGAAGTTGTACAATTCGCTATGGAATAAGGAAGGATCTTACATATACATAGAGTATAGATTGAGAGGGTGTTACCTCAGAGTACCTTCACCTTGATATGCTGTACCACCTAAGGATTTACCTAATGTAGACCATGAAATTGACTGCTTGAGAAAAATTAGATTGAGGTGATTCGGTTACTGCATTATATGCTATTCCACGTGAGCTGATTCCATTGGGTTATTTCATGCTAATTTCTTCCAGGTTTATATTGACGTCATACTGACTGTTGCATGATGGGTAAATTCTTCGACAAATCCATTTTTCAAAACTATGAAATTGTGAATCTTGAAGTAATTGGCTATTGAATGGTTAATTTTCTGCTATTTATATGTAATATATGTAATTTGGCCATATTATATATTTTTGAGGTCATTCACCTCTTCCCTTAAAAAGCCAGGCTGTTCATTTTGACATTGACCTGAGCAGGCCATATTGCCACCATTTACCTCTTTTATTGGGTTTAACCTCGGGATAGGGTCATGTTTTGAAATATAAAATAGATTGGTAAAGAGTAGAATTATCAAGGAATAAAGTTAAAAGGCGTGTAGTTAACACTCTAAATTGTATAGAAATAATGGAAAATCAAATACTTTATTCAAATTTTAGAGAGAATTTTAGTGGAATAAGCATGGTCTTTATGGGTAATAAAATAAATGTTATCTGTAAGGATGTGCCCCTTCTAATTTCAAGAAAAGTCTTTCGGGAAATATGTCACCAAGTGGAAAATCAATCAAATCAAAGTCATTCATTGATGAAAGTCTGAATAAAATATTTCACAAATAAAAATCCTTTGTATTAGGAAATCAACATTCAGAAGTTAGCTAAGAAAATACATCAATAGGTTAGGGTATCTTGAAAAATCAATGTTGATCGCATAATGTTACCAAAAAAACATGTTTAATGTCAATATATCGGATTTAGCCAAGGTGTTCGGGTTGCTAGTTTTTTAACAACGTGACGTATGTATTTTTATTATAGTCAAAATACATGATACAATTTCAGTGTTTTTCTTGAATTAAGTTACCAAATCCTTTATTATTATGCACGTAGTTGTGGGTTTGTATTTGCACAGTTCTTGCTAATTCTGAATTGAAGCAATGTTGTTTTCTGTTTTGAGTACTTGTTTTTTGACTTTCTTGATATTTGGTTTTATTCATGTTATAATACTACATTGTCAAGATGGCAGCTCCTTTTTCTCCCAAGAATGTCATTGTACAAGTTAAAATTAAAGTCAAAAAGCCCAGGGTCAGGGCATCTAAGTACAGTCTGATTTGCATTACAGAATTGCACTAGAGATTTTCCCTTAAGAGTTATGCAACCCCTTACTGTTGTTTGCAAGCCTTTTGCCAACATTCTGATAATGCTACCCTCTAAACTTAAAGAAATAATGGGAGGCCATGAGAGGCATGAAATTGTCCAGAGATTCGATGCAAGACTAAAGCACTTATTGTTTCTCTTTATGAAATGAATAAAGTAAAACCTGTATATAGTGAACACCTATGGAGCCACAAAAAGTGTTCACTGTAGGTAGGTGTTCACTACAGATTAGGTTTTCTACACAGGAGTAAATGTAGAATGTGTCTTGAAGTGGTGTTCACTAAACACAGGTGTTCACTAGAGAGAGGTGTTCACTAAGACAGGGTTAACTGTATCTTCATGAGACAGGCACTTATGATATTCAAAAGCCCAAAAAATAATCCTTTTTAATCATCTCAGCCTCATCAATAATTCCATTAGATTAATGTATCCTTCTTTCTAATAGCTTAAAGTGGATTTACATGTAAATGTCATTGCCCTGGCCTTTCTACCCTGCATGAGAGCATAACAAAATTGTCCTACTCTATTAGCATAGAAGAGTTTTGAAGAGCTTTTTGCTACTAGCTAGACCTATTCAATCAACTTATATTTTAATTTTTTCCGTTCTGAACCAAAACGTTCCAAACCCAAATGGTTCTGATTTTTTTGTTCCATGACACCTCTGTTTTTTTAACAATTGTTGCATCTAAAATAAGTAAATTGATTAATATTTAATTATGAAACTCTAGTGGGTGACTTGATAAACATAACCAGAACACGAAAACATCAAAAGAACCTTAAGATTGGGTTAAGTAATGATAACAAAGGCTTTTAACTAGTACACAAAAATCAATTGGTAATTTCTGTAGGTAAACAACTTATACAACCGAGAAAAATATTGATTTAGGTGAAGGAATTATACCATAAAAAGATAAAGTATCTTGTAAATGAAAAATCATTCTCAAAATCTGAATTAGAAAAAGAGTTATAGATAACATGAAATATCAGTGAGAATTATGATGTGTGTTACTGTGTTACTGTATGCATGATATTATGAAGAAAACCCATAAAAGAAGGTATTTTGTAAAGAATTCGAAATAACTGCTTTGAATAAGAATTGAACTTTATGCCCTGATTTTGTCGTAATATTGACTCATACTCTATTAAACTGAATGCTTTTCTCGATTATATTGAATTCTAAGGCCATGTTTATTTGCATAACGTCAATAGTATTTTGGGTTTGAGATTATGTTTCAAAGATTGTGAAGAGTCAATAGATTAGAAAAGGCGGGATTAGTAGAATTTGGAGTCATATTATGTGTTCGTGAAAAGTGAAGATTATGTAAGAAATCCAGAGTAGGATTTCGTGGGATTATTATCACAAATTGAAAATGGATAACGTTTATGTGACTTTCAATGAACCAGCGTAAGATACAGGTTCTTATAATTAAGGATCGACAAACTACTTTGCACGGTAACCATATGAGGAAAAATATGGCGCCAAGCGATATTATTGATCGATTTTTGCCTATAATATTTGAATTTTTCTAATTTTCTTTGAAATTAAAAATGGGTTCTTGCCAAAGTAAAATCAGGAAAATATGTCACTTCAACTAAACTATCAGATTTACTTATCAATGGGATACGTTTGTAATGGAAAAACCATTATGACAAGGATGTTTCTATCACGAAAATATTTCTATGTACTCAGATTAATTACAATCTAAAGAAGGTTTCAGACACGATTATAAAATCTTCAGCACGATTTATTACAGTCTTAATGAAACTAAGGTCAACTAAGTCAGTTTTGAATGATTGTTGAAGAAAACTGAGATCTGAATGGAGTGATAATATGTCAACCTTTAGAGATCGAATATACAATTGGTTGCGGTGACTTTGCAGTTTTCGCGCTTAAAAATTCATTTAATTAACACTTATTTCACTCAATATCTCTCTAAAGATTTGGATGGATATATGATTTCTGGCACCTTTGTATTATTTGGTATGTTAACTACATGCATGTTTATATTATTCCTTGTTAATTCCTTGTTTTGACTCTGTATAAGATATAGCATAATGAAAATAATTATATTTTATTTATGGTACCATTCATATACCATCAATCATCGTTTTTAAAAAATCAGTAACCAAATACATATTTATCAACAACTAACAACCAGGGTATACGAGAATATAATAGTCACATATGACATTGAAATATTTTACTTATTTTCCTCTGAGAAAATTAGTCAATAGGGTTTTGCATATTTTACCAATTCCTTTGAAAAATTTGAATGTACTATTAACTTTATTTCTTGCTGATACAACTCCTTTGTGGTTAATTTTGCATTTCAAAATATGACCCCAATGACATTTTTATATGGGTTCATTTTTTGTTGTAGTTCATCACAATGTTTTGCATTTTGAAAAACCGCCATTTTATAATGTGTCATGCATTGTGTTGAAGGGTTTTAACATAATGCCCTTGAATTATTGAAAAGTGAATTAAAAAGACAACAGTTATAATGGTAATTTTCATATTTTTGCACTGTTTTGCGTTACTAAAATAGAACAGGATACTTATCTCTATAAACTGGAGAAAATCAGAAGCTAGTGCTTGACTAAATTATTCTGACATTTAAAACATACAGTAGAACTGTGTAAGTAGAACACCCTCCATTCTGCCAAAAAGTGTTCTACTTAGGAGGTGTTCCACTTATAGAGGTTCAATTAAGATTAAGTCAATGGGTTTTTAAAACGGGACTTTGAAAAAACGTTCAAGTTGCGAGGTGTTCTTCTTATGCCTGGGTGCTCCGATCCATCGGCCGGCGCCCGGACAATTGAGTGTTTTGTTCAATATTGTATTAAATTTTGAACAAAATACTCAATCGGCCGGGCGCCGTAGAGAAAATCGGAGCAAATGTGACCAAGGCATTACGGAGGTTTTCCACTTATCAGGTTCTACTGTATATCACTAATGGAACCCATCTTCTTGTACAAATATTTGAGGTTAACATTGATCTTGAAGTGAATAAGATACCTTGATAAAAGTACATTTCTGGTTGGTGGTTTTAAAACAGATAGTCAAAACTGATTTGAAATGCAAAAAAGAGTACAAAAGAATGAAATTGGCAAAGAATAAACTAAACAGGCATGTAGTTAACACTCTAAATTGTATAGAAATGTAAAAAAAACAGACACTTCATCCAAATTTTAGAGAGAAATCGAGTGAAATAAGCATAAGCAGACGATCTGGGCTGATTATGTCATTTTCTATTACTGCATTGTATATTAAGAGGATATGGGTTATATTACATCCTTGGTGAAAAAGAATGGAATTGTTCAAAAACTGTTCTTGAAATGTTACAGAATGGAAAACTGAACAGTTCCATAAGTGTTCATCCAACTGATTTTGATATTCTAGAACTGTTCTTTAGCCCTATTTACAACAAATTGGACAAAATGAAATACTTATTCTGTAATAGTTCTGTAATTTTAACCTATGAGCATTGGAATTCTGGTAGAATATATAAAGAACATTTAATTGTTTCTGTTATAGAACTGTAATGTCATTAATCTGTCATTTTGGTTTTAGAATTGTTCTTTAGCCCTATAACAACAAACTGGACAAAATGAAAGAATAATTCTGTAATAGTTCTATAATTCCCTTTTATGGGCATTTGAACTCAAGTGGAATATCAGAAGAACAATTTTAGCTTTAGTTATAGAACTGTAATGACATATTTCTTTCATTTTAATTCTAGAACTGTTCTTTAGCTCTATTTACAACAAATTGGAAAAAATGAAAGAATGATTCTAATATTTTTCTATTAGGGCTATTAGAATTCAGGTGGAATATTTAAAGAACCCTTTTATGGTTTAGCTATAGAACTGTAATGACACGTTTCTTTCATCTAAATTCTAGAATTGATCTTTAACTCAATGTTTTCAAATTCAGAAATACACAAAATAAAAACGATTCTATAACAGTTCTATCATTAATTTTTTCCTTAGCATTGGAACTAATATGGAATTAGAATGTAGAAGTTAATTTTCATATTTGTGCAATTTTTGAGCTAATTTAATACAAAACAAGAGTATTGCAAAGAAAGTGATAACTTTATTACTAGTAGTAATCAAATAGAACTTTAAAGCATCTTTATTACTTTGACCACTTAAATTTTAATGTTAAAATGTTCAATGTCTCAACTGTCAATGTCTCAACTGTTAAATTATTGTCTTACATTGCTTTTCGTCTTAATACCTTCTGCAGATTTCTGAACTTTGACCTGAAAACATCCTTCGAGCAACCCGTCTTTAGCATGCAAACTCGTTGCAACTCATTGTAGAGTTCAGTTTTAAGTGGGGGCTTTTGGCCGAGATGGGACTTCTTGCCTGTTACACTACGATTTATGAGTTCCTCTTTTGTGAAGACTTGTTGTGAGAGCGTTACGATTACGTCTTGAACATCGGTAGATTGAAGGTGTTTCACCTTTTCTATCAAGTTGGATTCAGCATCATTTTGTTCTCGAGGTTTTTCTTCCATATCCAATAACCTGTCTTCCAAAGCGTTTAGTTTTCTTTTAAGTGATTGGTAACGCTTTTCAAGCACTGCTACCCTGGAATAAAAAAACAATCCCCTTGTTTTTTAGCTCATGAAAATTCACATTACCTTTTCATTATTTATCACATCAAAATCCTAATGAATTATGCCAATTTTGATCCCCAAATCATAAAAAGTATTAGTGAATTCGTCATCACTAGTAATATCAAATATTGCAGCTATTTTCTTTGATAAAATAAAATAAAAATGGAAATAAATAAACAGTCGGGTGAAATTGGGTACTAATAAGTATGTTATTTTTAGGGGGAAGGATTGAAATACTAGTAGTTTAAAGAACATAGACTAATAAGTGGAATAAAAAATTTAATGTTATAGATAATACCATACCTATCCTTAGTGCTGGATTTTTTGGTCTCCTTGGAGTGCTGGGGTGTCTCAGGATCTTCATGATGATCATCATCTGTGGATTTCTTGGGCGTCTCACGGCGATCATCATCATCATCTGTGGTGTCTGCACCCGTGTCTGTGCTGTCTTGCCTGTCTGTATCTGTCATATAGGTTGCTAGAGCACTCTTTCTGAGTTTCTCATTGCAAATGTCTTCCGCATCTTTCTTTTCTGAAATATAAGAAAAATATACATCATTAGGCCTATTAGTATTATGAATAGAATAAAACATACATTGATCAAAATTAAAGTTAGTCTAACAAAAAGCACATGTTGCAACTAAAGACATGCTTTCAGTTCAAATTTTGTGGAATGAATCTCTGGAAATTGTGAATTCAATATCAGTTCCATCAACTTTAAAACTATTCCGTTACAGATCCAGAACAGTGACACAACAGTTCAATTTCAGCAGAGACATATCTGCATTTGGAGATGAGTGACTCTGCTTTCAGTTAGACGTCTAGTTACAGACAACCTCAGATAACACTATATATCGTGTGAAACTAGTGATTTTTCACAATAACACACCCCATATTGAACACAGTGAGTTGAGACAAGAAATTCAGAATTAACTTACTTTTCACGATTTTGATGACGACTGCTTGGAACAGTTTTTTATCATGTTTCAGATTGAGTATTGTTCCTTCTTGTAAGCTTAAGGGCCCTTCCCTCCTAATGCTTTCGTCGCATATTCTAACTAAACTTATATGACTGATGATTGATAATTCTCTAGTCTCTTTCCACAGAATAATGTAAAACATGATTCAAAATTTAAATCAAATTCGCATAAACCTGTAAACCTGCTGCTACGAAATTGAAAATGGCGCGTTTCAAACTTGTGTCTGTGTTGAACAACGTCAGTATTGAACTCGTCCATATTGATTATCGGGGGTGATAGCACTACTTTTGCGATGTTTCATTGATATATTAATGTAAATATTCGCAATAAGTCGCATCGAAAGACAATGCATGTTTTTAATATCACTAATATATACATGACAACATGAACAAATAATATTGTTGACTGTTGAAAAGAAAAATTGTTAAAATTTAAATGTTACCACCCCTTATTAAACTTCCCGCCAAGAGTTCACGCCATAAAAATATTGCCCATAAGAATGTAATTCCAACACAAATATCCCTTGTCTCAATACTTTTTCAATCAATCGCAGTGTAAATAATGTATTAATTATTGTGAAATCATCGATAACTGAATTTAAATTAGATTTCCAGAAGTATATTGAACGAAAATGTTTCTTTTACTTTAGAAGTCGTGCGTATTGATAACTGAATTAAGTCGGTGGCATATCGTAGTCTGATAACTCACAGAGGTAATATTCCCGGGGAATAATCCCGATCATTCTTAACTTCCTTTGAAAATATTCACAGTCTGAAAACTCACAAATGCATTGATTTATAGTCTTATAAATTATGAATTAATAAACAGTCTTCAAAACAAAGTTTACCGTTCAGATTAATACATCAAGCACTGAACGATTACATGTAACATCTCCAGACTACGATTTATCGCCAACACAAAAATGGATGGACGTGCAAAATCGGACTGCTTTCAACGTAAGGAAAGTGGTAAATTTGAGTGCCTAATCTGTCAAAAAGAGCTTTCATCCAAACGAAATGTCCAGTTGCATCTTGTTGATATACACGGGGCATGTAAGTAGACAAATTTATTTCATTATTTGTCATTTAAATATGAACCTGAATTTTTTAAAACCGACTTCCGGTCAAGACGACAAGCCTCCAAACATTGTTTTAGGCTCCAGACACTTAGAGCCGAATGAGAGAGTCATCTAGTTCAAGGGTTTGATCATTATAACAGTCTGTATGTAATTCTCTGTCAATACTATAGCTAAGTAAGCTCTACTTTATTTTTTTGTTGGGCGATAATAGGTGAAATACTTTCTTAGCGCTCCATGTAACGACTTCCAATCATCTTTGCGCTATTACTATTAGAGGGGAAACATAGTCATTCCAGGTGCATGTCTTTCTTATGACAGATTCAGATGCATTGGCAACGCTGCCACTGATCGATGGTTATGATTGGTCGAATCAATTTATGTTAATGGTTGATTGGAAACTGTAATGCAATTAGAACTTTGAATGTCAAACTTTAGGGTTTCTCGAATAAGGTTAAGGTAACTCTGTATGATAGAAATTTTGTTGCAATCCTCCATAGAGCCACATGTTATTTTTCAAATATCGATCACGCCTCATTGTTTTATTTGAATTTCTGCAATCTTTTAAACATGGTCTGGAGTTAAAAATTACTGCATATGCTTTTTGAACTTTTAAGGAAGCTAGCACCGAATGAGGAAGTCGAGGAATATGAGGTTTGTCAAAATGGACAACTCAATTTATACTTTGCATATAGTTTTAATAGGTTTGCATTTTAAAATGTGAATGTAAGTTTGATTAAATTTTTATTTTAGCCCCATTGAAGAAAGTACGAAAGCTGTATGATGAAACTGTCGAACACGTGATGCCAAAATCAACATTTTATTATAGAAGACGACAACAAAGAGCGACAATGAAAGAAATCAAAGGTTTGATTTAATAATTTATCCTAAGATTAATGTTTTATCTATACAATAATAGCTAGTGATATTTCAAATATTATTGAAATCTCAGTGATATTTGTCAGAAAATCATTGCTCAACCTCATATAAGGTTGAATATAATTTATCACTCAATCTCTAATATAATCATGGGATAAACCCAATAATATCAGATCATTTTAAGTGATCGCTTACTTTGCTCACTCATGTTGATATCAATTGGTAGATAAAAAATGATATCACTCAAATTGATCTGATATTCAGAATATATTATCCCAAATTTAACCCAATTGTTCTGGTTCAATGATCTGGTATTGAATTGATATTGTAAGATTGTGGCTAGGCCTATTGCAAATAATTTAACTAATTCTATCAAATAATCCAATATCTTTAAACATAAAGTGCTTTGATAAAGAAATGAAATCATTTTCCCAATTTACATGAACTTTAATAAACATTTGTTCTTACATTTCTAGCTGAGGATGCAGAGGGCTTAAATAGTGAAAATAATGTTTCTGTTGAATCTACTGAAACTATTGATGACTCTGAAAGGGAAAGTCCTGTGTTCAGTGTATTCAGGAAAGATGGAACAACATTTGTTGAGCCCCAGCAAAATCCAGGTATGTCTATATTGCACAAGCAAAATGGTACAAGTTGAGAGAAAAAATGGGTCTGTCCACCATGGGCATGATGTGTAATGTTCCATAGCTGAGTGAGGTCAATTTGATTTATACTATTGCACTTATATTGAGCGAGGGTTCGTGGGTTCAGTGCCATTCTCTCTAATAAATGCACAGTGTTTACCGAATTATCCTGAAGGAGATGTCTCAAATGACTAAATCCCCAGGGATTTGTGAAAAATGGGCTATAATAGGGTGTTTCTATGAATTCCTGTTAAAAACTGAACTATCCAATTAGATAACATAATATCAGACCTCAATTTTTCCTCATGCATTTATCAATCTGGTGAATGTGTTTCCATGTGATTGACATAATCCATCAATATTTTAGGTGCTTCTATAATGGAAGGTATGAGAGAAAATCATGATTACAATACTGTTGCTGAGAGTACAGATGATGATCATTCTGAAGACGATTCCAGTGATGAATTTGACACTGCTTCAGAATTCTCAACAACAGATGATGAGAGTGATTTTAGTGATGACATGTCTGATGATGATGATGATGATTATGATATAACTAATACCCCAACTATATGTTCATCCGAGGACGATGAAAGATCATTAATTTTACTCAGTATATTCCTGAAGCATAATCTTAGCGCTGCTTGTTGTAAGGACATATTAGAAACAATGAAGAAACTTATCCCTGAAAGCAAAAACGCCTTTGATACATTCCTGAGCTATAAACATATGTGGAGTTTGATCGATGTGAAGGCTAAGGAAGT
This sequence comes from Owenia fusiformis, assembly GCA_903813345.2. Classification (NCBI taxonomy): domain Eukaryota; kingdom Metazoa; phylum Annelida; class Polychaeta; order Sabellida; family Oweniidae; genus Owenia; species Owenia fusiformis. The sequence continues at coordinate 5,894,921 of CAIIXF020000004.1, read as the reverse complement.
CCATTACTGTTTCAAGTGCTCTAATCTATTTCCTGAGAATCTTGATCAACGCAACTGTTCCAAGTGTGGGTATGATCGATATGAAGACAACATATCTGTTACACCAAAAGGGAGGTTTGTCTTTCCAGATCCTAAGGAATCCTTGAAAAACCTACTCACATCACCAGGTAATGTTCAGTTTCTCAACCACATAGCTGAGTAGCATTAGGGGAGGCATCAAAAGTTCAATGTCTGATAGGAAACTAAATAAATCTAGTTTTGAGTTGGACCCCCCCCCCCCTCCCCCTCAAAACTTAATACAATGAAAGTTGATCGCGGACTTTCACATGTTTTTGCGACTCAATTTGGACTTTTATGGGGGTAGTACTAGAACTTATTCATGATTCTTAAAACATATGCCAACAACAATAGGCATAATATTCCATGTTGCATGCATATTTGTGAAGAAGGCATCTGGTAAAGTCTTTATTTTTAAACCATTCCAAGGCATTTCGAGTCGAAATTCCCAAAAATTCAAATGTTGAAATTTGTCGGATAGCAAACTGAAATAGCTTTGACCCCCTCCCCCCAAACTAGATTTATTTAGTTTTCTATCAGACATTGATCTTTTGATGCCTCCCCTTAGCTAATATTAGTTCTCAAATGAGGTTTGTTAAATGGGATTGTTTTGTGATGACGTTATCGTTATGGCACATTTTGGAATGCGTACTCTTCATTTGAGAAACTTGAGTTTTCGAGTTTATGATTTCATTCAAATATATGGCCAGGCTAACATGGCTAAGCAATTCTAGACCTACACATAACACCTCTGCTCCAGAATAATGATACTTTATAAATGTGATTTTTCCCAGTTAGCCTAAGCCAATGAATATCATCATTATTAACTTGAAACAATATTCTTTCAGGAATTCTTGAATCCATTTTGAATCCAGCACCTGGAAGTTTTGGAGACATCATCTGTGATATCAAAGATGGTGCCTGTTATAAATCAACTATGGATGAATGGCATGTGGACAGCATCAAGATATCAGGACTATTCAATACGGATGGAGTTTTACTATATAATTCAACTAAGGTTCAACTATGGCCTATACTTTTAAGTGTTAATGAACTCCCCCCGGCACTTCGATTTGCTCGAGACAATACACTTATATGTGGACTTTGGCAAGGTAAGGGAAAGCCTCCAATGGAGACTTACCTTAATATATTCACACAAAATATGAATGTATTGAAATCAGAAGGAGTAGATGTGGAGTACAAAGGTGAAATCATTAATGTGAAACTCAATGTAGCATTATGCTCCCTTGATCTTCCCGCTAAAGCCTCAGTATTAAACATGACCATGTTTAATGGTAAATGTGGTTGCTGTATGTGTTACGATCCAGGTGAAGTTGTAAGTAAAGGCAAAGGGCATGTAAGGTGCTATGACTATCATCGAAATGCAAGAGACAGAGCTAAATTATTCAAAAGAAGAACAGATGTAAACGTTCGTGAAGATATGATCTTGTCTACAGATAAAAAGAGAGTCAATGGTTACAAGGGAAAGTCTGGCATTAGTGATCTTATTGGTTTTGACTTGGTTAAAGGAGTAGTACCAGATTACATGCATGGTTCGCTCCTTGGAGCTGTAAAAAAGCTCCTAGATTTGTGGTTTTCACCTACAAACTCAGGTGAAAATTACTTCATTGGGAAGCAAATAAAAGAAGTGTCTAAGAATGTTGCTCAAATAATGCCTCCACAATTCATTGAGCGTCTGCCACGAAAAGATTTTGACAAACAATATTCCCATATGAAAGCAACAGAGTTGCAAGCTTGGCTCCTTTATTATGCCTCTCCTTGCCTTGATGGTATTCTGGACAAGAAGTATCTTGATCACTTTGAACTCCTGAGTGAAGGAATATTTTTACTTCTAGGAGACCAAATTTCCCCTGATCAACTTGATAGAGCAGATGCACTACTCACCAAATTTTATCAAAACTTCTCTAAGCTATATGGGAAGGAGAACTGTGGTATAAACATACATAACATAGGGCTTCACACTGTTGAAAGTGTGCGAAACTGGGGCCCTTTATGGGGATGGTCTGCCTTCTCCTTCGAAGACTGTAATGCCACATTTTTTAAATGTACTCACGGAACAGGGTATCGTTGCCATCAAATTGTGAAGTTCAAGCATGCCTCAACATTATTGAAGAAGAAGCAAAGTTCATCATCCCCAGTCCATGACATTGATGAGATCAAGGTAGTTGGAGCCCAGAGTGTTGCGACAAATCAAATGTTGGAACATGTGCAGAATAGTCATTTGATTAAAGAAACTGAGACTTTATGCATTGCAAATAGAATACTCTTAAAGGGAACTAAGTTTCACTCAGAGTTGTATGGTAGAATGGGTCGACGGATGTGCAATTGTGTGCAATTAACTAATGGTAGTTATGGTATTGTGAAAAGATTCTTAATTCAGTGCAATGTTACATATGTACAGTTGACCCCTTTAAGAATTCATAGCAAAAGAGGCCATATTACTATTGCATCCTATTGTGAAGGAAATGTAATTGCACATGCATCTGAAATTTCAGACACTGTAGCAATGGGCATACATGACAATAAGTTATATCTAGTTGGAAGGCCAAATAAATTGGGAAGGTGTGTTTTTAAATAATGAAATCATAAATTTGGTAAAATAGGCTTAACTTGTATATGTATTTTGAAAAGTCTATTAAACGTGCACCTAATATTAAAACGTTTATTTCTCAAATATTATGTGAACTTAAAACATAATAATACATTGTACTAGTATATCATTTGAATTAAAGTGAATAACTAGTATTATAATGTCAAAAACTGAAAAATAAACTACTGTACACCCGGTATTTTTCGCGTGCGATTTAGTTTTGCGCTTTTCGCGAAATCTTCGCGAATTTTATCCAAATATGACATTGAGTAGGTGTAATTACAGTAGATAAGGTAAATTAGTTTACAGAGCTTGAGGATTCAGAGAATAATGGAATTAAAACCTTTGAAATCCGCGAAATTTAATGGCCGCGAAATTGTTATTTCTCAAAATTCGCGAAATTAAAACTCGCTAATAATACCGGGGGTACAGTAGGTTGAATTGAAGAGAAGATTTTTTGTAAAACAGATAGAATTAAAATACCTTTTAACGAATTCTATTACAAATTGTGTCATGCAATGTATTTAAGAGGACTACTTGTATGATAAATAAGAATTTGTATGCATATATATATATTTAATTCAAAAATATAGGCTTATACTTGTAATAGAGTTTATTGTGATTCTAAAAAAGGTCATCAATAAAAGACTACCAAAAATCAGCATATTAAATTCTGTATAATTTCTAGAATCAATGTTGAATTTAACCTTGTTCAGTAATGTATATGATAGTATTAAAAAAGAGGTTTCTGCGATATAAAAGTTATGTAATTGTTCTAGAACCAATGTTGAATTATTGGGAGATTAAATTATTATTGTTCTCATAATTTTAAAGTAAAATATAAATTTTGAATTCCATAAAAGTTCCGTAACAATACAACTTAATAGATCACCGCAGTTCTTCATGAATTCTTTATTTGCTCGAAAACCAATGTTGATTTTTTATTGGTTGGATTTCATATATAGTTCCATTTTTGTTCAATGTTCTCACCATTTGTTAAAGGTAAAATATTAATAATTTGGTTCTAATGGGATTCCGTAAAAGTTCAGTAACAATAAGACAAGAAATAGATCATCAGTTCTTCATGGATTCTTTATTTGTTCTAGAACCAATGTGGATTTTTTATGACTAAGATTGAATATATGTTTTTCCATTTTTGTTAAGTAAAATATAAAATTTGAATTCCATAAAAGGTCAGTTAAACATTAAAGCTTAGAAAAATATCAAAAGTTCTACATAAATACGGGTTTTGTTCTAGAACCAATGTTGAATTATGTTGAATTATTCTTATTGTGGGTAATTCCATAATTGTTCCATGATATATCACTTAAATAAACTGAATTGATGTGGAAGAATATTGGGATTGATCATGTTGATTGAAACATGTAATCATTCCATACAAGTTAAAATAAATTGAAAGAATTATTTTGGAACTTTTAAGGAACTAGATAGAAAATGTTGAAACATAGAATATTCATCTGTAACTCCATAAATGTTCTAGAATTATTATCTTACTCCTTTAGAACAAAATGATTCCAAACAGGTTCCATACTTTACTTAGATTTTTATTGGAACCATTCTAGAACTAAAAAGTTTGAATTTTTATGGAACACCACTTATGACACATTTTGGTATCTATATGGAACTGTTCTAGAATAGTTCCAATTGTTCTAGAATAGTGCCATTTTCTGGAACTCAGATTTCGACAAGGATACACCTACAGAATGTTTATTCTAGTTACATTTCCTGTGATGTAATAGTACATCGTCATGACAATTATGGTATCAAGAAAATTCTAGGATAGCGGATGAGCCGTAAATGATATTTAGGGTTTCATTAGATCTATAGAAATTCTGACAATCAGCAAAATGAATGAAAACAACAGGTTCTAGTTTAACATTGAAAGGTACTTGTTTAACATGGAAAGGTACCAGTTTAACATTGAAAGGTACCAGTTTAACATTGAAAGGTTCTAGTTTAACATTGAAACAGTTGCAAATTCCTCAAAACAATTAGTGATTTAGGTAAAAACAGCTGGAGAAAATTACCTGCTTTCTTTTGCACAAATATTCAGATGCAAGAGACATGATATATTAGATTGTGTGTTTAGATAATGGTAGAAATATTATCATTGTGCTGATCCAGTCACAGTAAATCATATTTATTTTTTATTTACTTCCTCTTACATGATATAGTTGTCTATTAAGTCAGGTTCAGACTGTGGCAAAAATAGAGTAGAATTACAGTTGAAGCTGAATATACGGTGGTGCTATGCCAACTAAAAGCCAACCAAGAGCACTTATACCCTGAGTAAAGTAGAAAATGGAATTAAGTCAAATTGGCCATGCAAGACCCAGGGTTTTGTTTTTGGTACGATCGTATCTTACGATTCCGAGAAAACCACTGTCTACTTTTTGATGAGCAATGACTTTATACCAAAGCGTAACATACGACAGTTCCGAAAACGGACCCCAGTATCAGAGCCTTATTGAATCAGGCTCTGAATGCTCAGTGAATTTGAGAAATTAATGAAGACATGTAGACGAAGCTCTCTTTTAAATAACCAAAATCAAGCAATTAGAAAGGCTACTGCCCTGAGGATGCTCTAGGTCTATAAGTGTCTCAGGTGTGTAAGATGAAATAACAGTTGATTAACACACAAAAGTTATTGATCCATTGATAAGAAATAATGAGATTAGATCCAGGCCTGATTTTTTGCCAGGATTGCTTCATAACACGTCCCTTCCTACGCAATCGGGAAATTCGATATAGGGATGTGTCATTTTTCACACTTCGCTCATAAACATTCTTGAATTTTAATATTAAAATCAATGTGCATGTGTTGATGTTTTTATGTGGCAGTTAAATGAACTGGATCGGTAATATATTGATAGCAAATCATGCCAGCCAGTGGAACAGTAACAGTTTTGTTTGACAGAACCTTAAAATATAATCAGAGGGGGTCTTGATTTCTTTTCCAAAAAGTGCAAAAATTAGAGGAATCATGGAGTAACGATTTAGATAGCCTTGTAGACAACACTCCAAATTGTACAGAAATACTTAAAAATGAGTCATTTCTTTCAAATTTAATAGAGAAAAGGCAAGAAAACGACATGATCATGGTTCATTTATCGAACTGAGCATATAGCTTAATGTTGTGATATGTTGAGATGGTGAGCAGGAAGTGAAATACTAAACTTTATTTTTAGAACAGTAATTATGATGAGGTTACAGCACAGAATTTAACATTTAAGATTTACGATTGATTAACTAGACCAGGGTATCTAGACAAGCAGCAGCTACTGTTTAATATATACATTCTCACCTGCCCGCATTGTCTGGCTCAAGTAATAGACTGCTTTCCGTATATACAGGAATTTCTGAATCAACAGGCTGTTGTTTACACCAAAATATCTTGTTTCGAGAAATTTTGCGACATTTTTCTTAGTTGCTGAAATTTGGCCTGTTTTTCACTTTTTTGTCATGAAATCTTCTAATGAAACACTTATGTATATCTTTACCTCAGGTAAAATGAGGGAAGGATACATAGAGATTTTCCTATATGAGGTTCAGGATATTGGGATTATCCCGAGGCCAATATAACATATCTGCCCGATAGAACTATTTTAGAATGATTCATGACTAGTTTTGTATTCTTGGCCATAGCTGGATTTTACTATTCTTTCAGGATATTCATTCACATTTATGTACCTTTAACATGTCCAAGTATGGGATAAAAAATGCATTGATATCTTATATCCCTATACATGTATTTGCATGTGATTATCTCAAGATAATCACCTAAGGTCAGGATTTGATCTTGTATCTGGCATCTCTAGATCTAATCATTCTGCTACACAGACTATCTCTGCTTAACAAGATTGAGGGTCTGTTTGAAAGCTCTGATCTAGTATGATGCTATCTTTACCCTCTAGAACTTATCCTGAAGAATATAAACAAGTAGTGGGCATTATTTTTAAAGAAAACTTTGAAGTTCAGTTAAGGTCAGTGGGATTAGATCTAGTCTATATCTTAGTAGATCTAACTGGAATGATCTATGTTTCCTTTAGGGACTATCAGGCAGTACAATTATGGGTTCAAAAGATCCCCTTTCTCACATTTAGATATATCAGAGTAAAGCAGGATATAAATGCAAAGGATACATTTATAAACAAGCTCTATTATAGTATATGAAAGCTGGAGGTCAGTCAAGGTTAGGATATGATCTACAATGTCAATGAAATTTGATCTAGTCTAGATCCTTAGATCATTTTGAATGGATATATGTATTCTCTTGGACTTATCAGGCAAAAGGAAAGATAAATGGTAGAATTGGATTTATATTTGTAAACAAACCCTATAACAAAGGTCAGGACTCAAGATCAGTTCAGGTTACCTCAATTTATCCTAAATAATCATCTTCCCAGACACTGAGTTCACTTTGACCTTAAGTCAAGGATAGAGTTCGTAAATTAGATTATTGATTTGAAGAGAAAGACCAAAACAATAATATAGCAGATTGGAATATCGAGGTCATGCTGCTCAGAAAGTTGTTATCTGCATCTGTGTACCTAGAATCATTATGTTATTACGCACCATTAGTTGTTTCATATTCTATTGGAATTATTGATTAGATGTCAGTATTCATGACATCGTGTTTGATGTCAGTCTTCATGTCATTGTGTTGTCTGTAACAGTCATTTCTGGATCAGTAATGCTCAGGCTTTTATCAGATAGTTGTCAGGTCATTAACACAAATGTAGAATCGAAAACAACTGGATTTATCCAACAAGTTGCTGGTGACATTAGAAAGGTCACTGACACAAGATGTAGAATTGAAAACAACTGGATTCATCCAAATATAATTAATCCAGCCGTCAGCTAAATCGGGATATCATTTATCTTCGAGTGCCCCCAATTATGTTTAGATTTGATGAATTTTTATTAATACGAGTCTGATGATAAGATAAGTCACATGATCACTAGACGAACAAATCAGATCTATTGTATTATAAATGAATGAATTATCATCATTTATACATGCACATCGACCGTGTGCCTTTGAAGAGATAACCTCCAGTTTCTACAAAGTATTTTTATTTTCAAGCTCAGCCTTATCGGCTGTAGACATTCCTATGTTGATTATTATAGATTATGAAGAGGTCATATAAAGGATTATTTTGAATATTTGCATGTATGTTTTCTATACATATGCACACGGATGTTGTCAGTTGTTCATATTTAGTTGCTACGAAGAAGGAAATAGTACAAGACGGGAGAAATATTCTACTACACAAGACTGAAAAATTATAACAAATGACGAAGCATCTTAACTTTTCTCAAATTGTATTATATTATTAATATGGACAGATATTGATGAATATTCAAGACAACATCATAAAGAAAACAAGTAAACTCTTTTCATTTGGCAGTACATCCAAACTTAAAGTAGCACATCACAGGTAATTTATCATTGAATAAACAATATAGATTATTCTGGCTACCTGAGTGGTAAAGCTTCAAATTAAGCTCTGCTGGATCATAAATAAACATTCACTCAGCAGAGTTGTGAGTTCTGCAGTAGCTGCTACCACCAGGCCAGACCATGTATTGGAGCAGATGAGAGCAGTTGCGTATTTTTTCCATTTTAACCTCAATAGCCAGAATTGAGTACAACACAGTTTGAGTTTGTAAATAGATAGCAGAATCGACCTGAGTGTAAGGCAGGTTTTCTACTGAAGATGGAGTTTTTAAAAATCAAACGATTAATAGAACAGATATAGGAGTATACCACAGTTTGTAAATATATCGAAAAATGAATGTATGTTTAAGGTTGCTTATTAGACCTGATTAGGAATTATTTTTCGACTGAAGAAGGAGTTTTAAAAAATGGAGCAATTAATAGAACATATATACGAGTATATCGAAGAATTAATGTAAGTCTAAGGTGGCTGATTAGGAATTATTTTTCAGCTGAAGGATTTTTTAAGAATCTATCAATTTGTGGAGCAGATGTAAACAATTATTTGTCTGCTTAAACTAGCGTTAGCAGAGAGTTGATCACAGTTCGTAAATAGATAGAAGAATCGACGTAAGTGCAAGGTGGCAGATTAGGTATTATTTTTCAAATGATGAGGGACTTTTTAAAAAAATCTGTCAATGTTTGTTTCACTTAAACTAACATTTGAGCAGAGAGTTGAGCACATCTCAAAAAATCAGAGCTATTTGTTGAGCAGATGTTAACAACTGCTTGTTTCACTTAAACTTACGTTATTAGCAGAAAGTTGATCACTTCACAGTTTGTAAACAAACTCAGCAGAATTGACGTAAGTGTAATAAGGATATGGCAGATTAGGAATCAGATTTTTAAATTTTTATCTTGCAATTAAGTTATTCTTAGAGGGAGTTAAACATAGAACAGCTTCTATAGATGATAGCTGAAAAACTGAATATAAAACAGAAAAGGACTTTTTTCTAGAAAATTTTTGAAGAATCAAATGTGCGATTTTTTGCTAGCTTTTTAAACTTAACCTTGATAGCCAAAAATCATAGATGGCAAGACAGGTAGATTCAGCTTCATCTTTTATAGCAGGTGATATCATTTTTCAAGTGGAGAACTTTTTGAAAATATCACGAGGTCATTTGTACCTATATTTAGTCTGGAACAGTTCAGCATTAAGTATTCAGATAGACAGCCGACATATGTGTGGCAGAGATGGAATAACAGATATTCTAAGTAGAATTATTTTAAATATATAATATCTGCTGATTATTCTTTACAAAGATATGTATTGGAAATGGTGTATGTTTAAGTTATGATCGTAAAAGTAGACAATAGAGGTTATCCTGGCAAAGAATCTTTAGCATTTTATGCATCACTTTTTCCGTTTATAGACATAACCTCTTTTTAAGGACACCCTAGAGCATTGATCTGATTACAAAAAACAGCTAAAAAACATATGAATGGCTTTGTTGAATGACTTATGGCATACATATCAGTTTATAAACACAAAATAAGAAAAGCTTAATCAAAAGTAAGTAGGTTTTGCACTGTGTAGGAATAGCCAGATATAAACAAGGATTATATTCGTGTAGAAGGTTAATCAGCGGAAGGTTTAATCAGATTATGAATAATAATCAGACATCTTGTAATATATAAACACATCAGAATAATAAGATTATAAGGCATGATAGCAACCAGATATAATATATATTATTTTCTATGTTTAGGACTGGGCTGAGCTGAACTTGCTCAAATCGAGGAAATAAAAAACTGATTGAAATCATGGTTTAATATTCTGACATAAGAAACAACTCAAAGACCAACGAGGACAAATTCAAGGGCGAATATTGTGTCGCAGAAAATAACATTAGACTAGTGCCTGGTGTCTTAATTAAGGGCTAGAGGAAAATAACATTAAAAATAGTCCTGGGAAAACACTGTATCCTACATCGATATTGCATAGGGAATTCCCTGAAGGAAGTCACATTAAATATTCCCTGGAAAATAGTGAAATAACGGAAGACATCTAACATTAAAATATCTGAAAAAATAGACTTATCCATTACCGACGGAGAGAATCATTAAAAATGTTTCTCGAAAACATTGTGTATAATCACTGAAAGAATCACGAAAAAACTCCGGAAAATACCCCTGGGAGAAAGTGAGATGTTGAGTATAAATAGAATGGAGTCTCCGGGAAAGAATCTGACTTACGAATCTCCAGGGATGGACCTGTCGTTTCAGTTGAATACGTGCAGGGTCCGTCATGACTCGATGGAAAATGGCGACTATACCCGCCTAATACAAGAACAGTGTGTTAGTACATATTCATTTTATAATTGTTTTTTCTATGACTCATTTCTAAATGGTCTGAAAAGTGTTCATATTTAGAGGTGTTTGCATTTTGAGGTGTTCATATAAAGGAAGTGTTCACATAAACAGGTTTTACTGTATATGTGTTACATAAATGTATTATTGACTTTTTCTAATATTGACATCTTAATATTGACCTGTTCCTTATTTACATGTAATTTTATTGACTTGTTATTATGTTGACTTGTTATTATATTGACTTATCACAGCATTGATTTCTAGGTGTACCCAGGATCACACATTTCGGCATGTGAGGCATAAATATTGCATAAGTTTCATTTTGACATTCTATATTTTAGAATATTATAGATGTCTAGATACATGGTACATGATAATATAGGTCCCAACGGTACCGGTGAATCAGTTTCAGACATTTTCTGAAAGTAACGACTTTGACTTCTAATGTCTTTATCTTTTTCAGACCCTCTTGAATGAGCCCATGAAATGGTAAAAATATATATAATAACATGTATTAAATGAGAAGATTTGTGTATAGATTATCTAATTTCTTTTCCTGTAATAAAAGGACGTAGTGTTATATGTTATATTTTAGAGCCAAGTGACATAGGCATTATCTGAGCTCATGTCTCTCTCAGTACTATAAAACAGAAATCACACAGACATTTAAATTTATTATTTTGTTATTTCAGGACTTGGTCAAGAGTCATCTTATGTTCGCTGTAAAGGAAGAAGTTGACGTTCTCCGGGAACAAATCAAAGAACTTATGGAAAAGAACAGCCAATTAGAGCATGAGAATGCACTTTTGAGGTCGAGTGCGACGCCAGAAACATTAACTAAACTAAAACAGCAGGCGAATCATCCCCCGACGTCAACCTCATAGCATCATGGATTTTGTTGTTGTTATAGTAATGCACATAGCAACAAGGGTTGTGCTTTCATTGTTGTTGCCATGACGATGATGCAGCATCCCGTAGCAACAAACCAAAGTTGTTGGGCTATTTCTCCACAGGTGGAGTCACTTGATTGGATCATGGTTCAGCTACATGTGTCATGACATCAATACCATGATGTCACAGAATATTTGTGACATCATAGGCAATGTCATGCAATTCACACTGGAAGTGTTGCATCTTACCCCCAGTGAAAGATGTCAGACATTCAAGTTATGACACTGTGATGGAACTGTGACATCACAAAACAACTGTGGCCCACTCTAACTCAACAAGAGTTTGATTCAACAGGGCCTTCCCGGCCCAGTACTGGTTCATAATAGGCCTAGTTTGGCCTTGTTAAGCTGCTGAAGAGGGAAAATGATGCAATGTAGTGTCATCAAAAAAACTTGCACAATACACGTGCTATCATAACATTAGCTACATAGCAACATGGGGTTTATTCTGCAATAACACAATATCTATTTAATTTCCATAGCAACAGTATTACACAACATTGTATACATGGTAACCATGGAGACTATAATATACTGTATATGTTACACATGTTGAGTAAGGATAATTGCACTCGAGATGTGCTACTCACGGTGTACAAAGCTGTTGGAATTGTCAAATTCAAAATTCAGTCCATCATTCTGTGGACAAATCAATGAGTGGATATTTGAGGCTGAATGATGGACTGAAATTGAATTTTTGAACATTAACATTGATTTGTGAGGCATCGGTTACAATGCCAAATGGATAAAGGGCTGAAGTATTTATATTTTAAGCAATGGGCAATAAGAATCCACAATCAAATAGTTCACCCCATCACATGTTTAAGGTGGGACTAATTGTGTGATTTTAGAACTGCATAGTTATACATAAAGGGATCTTATTCATTGTTCTCTGCTTACCTTGATTTTCAATTAAAGTACAGCATTTGAGTAGAAGGTCGATCTGAGGTTTCGGTTCAAAATCAGAATCAGATATCCAAGAAAAAATGAATGCAGATGCCTATGTAATTGAATGTGATTCTTGTTGCCTATTATTGGATGTAAGTGTTCAAGGGGATGATGGGAGTCTATCAATATAAGATATTAGGAATTCTGGGACAGTGGTTAGACCCCCTCTGTACATATCCAGGGGTTTCATAAGAATAATTGATTTCAGGCAGAACTAATTTTAACAACATGCAAAATTATTGGAAATTGTGATTTTAACATGAAAACATTGCAAAATTTCCTCAAAACAACTGGTAATTTTTGGAAATAAACCAGAAAAAATCGGAAAAAATCCCAAATTGCCATCTGCTAATGAGACCCCTGTGTGCCAGATAGTTGCAAGATTCCAGCTGAGAAAGTTGGAGTTATGATATTTATGAGTTACCATGCCAACATGTTATTTTGTTTTGCATTTGAGTAACAGAAAAGCCAGAAAGAAATTTGACACTGACCCTGGGTGTGTGTGTATATATTACCATACTGGATGTAAAAAACGCTCAACTTATGAATGTAAATAGATACTGGAAAATTATTAAATTTAAAGGATGTATGTATAATTTTGGTGCTTTGGAGTTTCATAAAAAAATGATGAAATGAATTTCTTAAAGATAATGGGTGCTTTGTGTATATAGACACACGCAAAGCTCATTTGAATAATTTGTTACAGAGGTCAGAATTTATTCATGCAATTTCATTCAAATTTCACTGACTATGATATTCTAGAAATTAAGCGGGTTGATTTCATGTCTGTTTACTGTATTCCTCATTTCTATCTCCATTCTTTCCAATAAATGAAATATCAATAAGACGATCCATTCTCAAAATTGACAAGAGAAATCAAAATCGAGGCCGTCAACGAAAATTCTTTTTAATACATCTAACGTGATCATAAAATTCTTTCATATTTTTAATAAATTCAATGAGACATATTTTTGCGGGATTTCTTTTGAATGCTGTTACTAACAGTTGTGTCGTTATAACTGATGTTAGACTTTGTATTTTCATAGTGTCATTCAAAGTAACATTCTTCACTAAATTGTTCATTATGTTTTTCTTCTTTACACCTGTCATTGTTCATAAAAACTAGAACTTGAGAATCCCCAGGGATGTGCGATATCTCAAAAGTGATGATTGATCGCCCTTGCAAAATATTTCAATATTGACATTGAATCTAAAGATAAAATTTTTTAATAAATTTTCAAAATATTAGACCAGGATGATTTGTTTGAATTTTTATGAACAAAGCACTATCGTTAAGGAATTCAGTAAATAGGCATGTCGTTAACACGACGCTCCAAATTATCAGAAAATCTCTTCATCGCTTAAGTCAAATGAGAGGGATGATCATATTTATTGGGAATGGAGACAGGAATTTCTATAATTGAACTTGACATTCGAATATGTTTTTTGAGTTTTGCAAAGTGTTCTATTCAAAGTACTCTTGAAAAGATGCTTTTACGAACAAAGCCCATATCAGACGAAGTATTTCACACTGTATTCAATTGAAAAAATTAAACATGAAACTTTTTCGTTGAACATTGATTTGTATAGGTGTATAAATGTAAATATTACCCATCTTATGTATAAAGTATATTCAATGCATAGATTATATACAATGTATATATATGCTCTGTACAATATATAGCAAAACCTGTGTTGTGTGAACGATCTCTAAAATGGCCTATTTTCTTGGATTTTACTCTCTCCAGTCTACTTACAAAATTGGCCCTTCCCTGGTATATGCCAATGAGTATACTCATTCAAAACACACTATTTTTGGGACATGGCAGATAATAGTAATTGCCAATCCAGTGAAATGTTCTAGTCTTCAAAGAGTTAACAGACCATGAAATATGGAATATATGGGAGTCTCTAAATATGAAATATGGGACTTTCTAAATATGGAAAATATGAGACTCTCTAAATATGGAAAACATGGGACTCTCTAAATATGAAAAAATATGGGACTCTCTAAAAATGAGGTATGGGACTCTAGGGTGAATACATGTTTAGTTCATAGACCCCAGGGTTATTCCTTAACAGAGGTTTTGCTGTATGCTGTACAAGACTGGTGAGCTGGTGTCTCACCATGTAATAAAGCATCACTACAAACTACACTGTAACTTAATACAAACTACAGTGTAGTTAATACAAACTACAATGTAGCTAATACAAACTACACAACATAGCCAAATATGAATTACAACACTTTAATACAAACTACAATGTAGCTAATACAAACTACAATGTAGCTAATACAAACTACAATGTAGGGTGTATATTAGTCCTGGAATTAATAACTTCCATTCTCTGTATCAAACAGTTTATGAATTGATGTCAAACTGTTATAATGTTCTTTGTATTTTCTTAGCTATATCTCATAATTCCTTGCTACAGAGCAGTGCGTTTCATTTGTTCAAAAATGTTGAACTCCAAGGGGAGCCCCTTTGTAACTTTATGATGTACTGAAACATGTAATACTTAAAGAATATGAGTGACCTATGTGATGTATTTAACAAGGATATTATCATATCAGTATTTTTGTTTGTTTGCATAAAATCTCATCCCCATCCTCAACATTGTATCTGTGGGCGAAGATGGTTTATAGGGGTTTGATGTATCTCTAATTCTTGTTTGTTTTGGTGATTGTTCTCTGTTATTAATACATTTTAGTTATACTCATATTATCATCATTGGGAAATCATTGAAGAAAATGTTTGAATTGATATTCGTTTGCCCCCCTTGAGAAACATGCATGAGAAAAATATGAGAAAACATGAAATTATATGGGGAAAAGGAAAGAAATATGTGAGGTCCGTTAATTCTACTATACCCTTCAAGACTTTTTGCAATTTTGAGATCAGTTTGAAAAAGAATGAATATCTCTGCATCTAAAAGAGAGATTCATATACATTTATTCACAAGATCGCTTTGATTGAGATTTTGCCTCTCAATAGTGGTTGTCAAACATATTGTTTGCAGTATTAAAAAATTGGTAAAGGGAAAAAATGAAATATACGTAGGATTGCAATTTATTTTTGTTAAACAGAGGAATTGTGAAAAATCGTTTGTGATTTTTTATTATGTGTAAAAAACACGTAACAGTATAACATTTATAATGAGGCTACATGCTCATGTTTAAAAATTTGAGAATTGACTGTTAAATATTTTACATTCAAGAAATAATAAATAAGTTATAACAAATATAAATATATACTTTGTTTTGTTTTAATTTTTTAACAGTGTGACCTTTCAGTAGAGCATGGCACCTATTAGATAAATCCAATAAATTATGACACCTGTTGGATCATTCCAATAAATTGTGACATCTATTGGATCATTCCGAATAAGTGTGATAACCATTAGACCTGTAGACCACTCCAGTAAATTGTGACTCCTATTTGATCATTCCAGTAAATTATGACACCCATTAGGTCACTCCATTAAATTGTGACACCTATTTGATCACTCAAGTAGATTATGACACCCATTAGACCATTCCAGGAAATTGTGACACCTATTTGATCATTCTAGGAAATTATGACACTCATTAGATCACTCCTGTAAATTGTGACACCTATTGGATCATTCCAGGAAATTATGACACCCATTAGACCACTCCAGTAAATTGTGACACCTATTGGATCATTCTAGAAAATTATGACACCCATTAGACCACTCCAGTAAATTGTGACACCTATTGGATCATTTCAGTACAATTGTGATATCTTATTACCATTTCAGTAAAGCATGTTACATATTGGATCTAAGTAAATCACGACATTTCTAGGAAACTACGACACCCATTAGAATCCATCAGACCATTCCAGTAAATTATGACATCTATGAGACTATTCTGGTGAACCAGGACACCTCTCAAACCATTCCAAAATTGCACTGCATCCAATACAAAACGTCTTTCATCTAGTTGAAATAATGAACATATTTCGAGCAATATGGATTTCTTTATAAAGATAGGTAAACAGAACTTTCCACCTTGTTAAGAAAATGATCATGGGGAGAATATATGGATTAAATAAAACCTCATTTTCTGTTTAATAATAAAGGTAAGTTGGTTGATCATGATGTAACTGCCTTCTTCAAGAATACTTAAGGTTTATTAAGAGTGAAACTAGACACATTTCTACAGAAGCCACTCAACTTCAAGTGGGAGCACTGATGATCCATAAAGAGCTTTTGATAAATGGTAAACATAACTATACAATTGTATATAAGTTTGTTTTCATATTATTTATTTGTGCATCAGTAAATAGGTACACAAAAAAATTAATTATTTTGTAAAAGTAGACAATTTAGCATATTTGCTACCAACAACAACTTCATTGATACATGTGCTGCTCATATCCCCCCCCTCCCCCTTCTAATTCTCTCTCAAAATAAATTCTGGTTGAGAAAATACAACTGTAAAATGCTTTAAATATACAATTAATTCACACATTAAATTCACAATTTACAATTAATTTTAAATGGCATTAATCTTATTTCTTTTAATTTGCTTTATTTCATCAATTCTCTGCAAGATTGCCCAATTGAACCTTTACCGACATCTGACAGTATTTTAAATAATTTTCAAATGGTGATAATTATCACACTTTTTTTATCATAAAATTCAAAATGGCCAACAAGTTATTTATTCAGCCTGCCAAAAAGCTAATTAGATATTGGCACTTGTCTGCTCTTGCATTGGTAAAACTTTAAAGTTGAAGAGGGAAGCAGTTTTCCTCAAATGTTGATGACGAAATTTATGTGGTGATTGCTAACATGGCCAACCCGCCCAGACATACTCATCGAACTCCCGTGCAGTGATATATCACTGTGGCGGGCAGGTATCTCACCGTAAGCATGGTAACTTCGTAATAAACAACTGACGTGATTGGTTCTAGTCCCATGCTCAGGTCGCGTGATTGTAAAATTTAGACAATTTCATTGGTTGAATTGCGCGTATTAACTAATAAACAACACGTGCGGTAAAGTATTATCAACACAACTTTTACTCAGAATTCCTTCCGCGGTGATTTCTTCTCATATTTCAATAATTTTGAAATATTTTGACAAAATAATATTTGGGGAACATTCATGAATACATATTTTATAAGTTGTGTGAAAATTGACCACATATGCAATGAAAAGGGGAACTATTTTCCACAAATTTTGGGGATTTGCTTCATCTGCCCGCCGCAGTGTCTATACCGAGACACTGCATTGGAGTTCGACATACTCATCTGCACAAGATGTCAACAATATAAGACTTTGAAAAAGTGAAATTAAAATATCCTATATTCTCATAACAACACTCACTGCCATCTATTGGACCATATAGGTTTATTTTGCAATCTGATTTTAGTGAATTGTAAACCAAAATATTCCCATAACTGTTATTTCTTAGTCTTTGATTTTGGTGAAAAGAAACTTGATATCGACTTCATTCCGGACTTGTCCACTTTACTGAGTTTCTTCTGCGCCTGAGTCAGTTTCTGAAAATAAATTGAACATTCCTCGTATCATCTTTTATATACATTACATTTTGGTTATAACATATAAAATATTTTGGGCAGTGTATGTATTGCAGGCCTGTAGCCAGGGGAAAGCGGAGGGAGCAGCCACTCCCCCCTTGCCAGGATTTCTTTCAAAATCATGCAGTTTTTCACAATTCTGAGCATTTTTTCATGATTTTTTGTACTGTTGTTTTATAACTATTAATAATTCACTTTATTGTGAATTCTGCTTTTTCCTTTCAATTTCTTATTCTTAAATCTTCCACAATGCAAAACATTCCACTTACTTTAGTCTCCTTCTTGACCAGCCCTGTATTTCCAGTGAAGTAATCTTCTGCAGGTTCTGACTTATCAAGTTTAGCTCTCTGAAATATAAATATAATACAATATAAATAGATTTTTGTAAAAAATGCAGAATACAGCCTATAACACTGCATGGTTTATGTGTCATATTTCATGATGCAATATGGCACCATTACTAAAATGATGCAGCACAAAAATTGCAGCGTAGCAATATTTGGTCAGTATGACTATATTAGGACTCTATTGTGATGTATTTTTAATATATTGTGTCAAACTGGGTTCTGTGGACTCATTTGCCATTCGCTATAAAGTGAGAACAGTTAAAGTCCCCTAAAGTTTGAAAATATTTTTTTATCATTCATTTACTATTTGTCAGGACTTAAAAAGTGATTTTAGAGATTTTTGAACAAAAAATTTTTTTTGAAAAAAAGTTGTGAGCATTTCATTTCTCAAATATTCAAATTTCCCGCCATTTTTCAAAAAAAGTTGAAATTTCTTAATCATCAAATATTTCTTAATGCATTTCAAAAAAGATTATCTTTTTAACACCAATGCAAAGGTTGAACAAAGGACACACTATTTCAATAATAAAATGCCATATTTAATGGGCCACTTCAATGTTTTAACATATCAAAAATATTTTGAAACATTAGTGATGTCACTAAGGTACCAAAAACTTTTTGAAAAAAATTGAAATTTTTTTTTCGATGTCAATCTTTTCTAAATATATTAGACTTTCATAAAAAACCAATGCTGATTGTCTAACCAGGTTAAAAGGAAGAATAAATTATGTTTTAGATATCATTGTACCATTGGTTTCTATGAGAACTAAAATTTTTAAATGCATTTTTCTCAGAACCATTTTCATGCTTTGATAAGTTCATTTCTCGCTTATTTATGAACCGATTTTCTTAATTTTTTCGGCAAAAAACATGGGAGGATGAATGCTATGCATTGGTATGAATTGTGGCTAATTAGAAGATATGAGTGACCTCTAAAAGTTGGTTTTAAATAAATTCACAAATTTTGGAACAAAAAGTTTATCAAAAACCACTTTTCGAAATTTTAAAAAAAAGTTTCACATATCACACTTTGATAACATTGGGTAAGACTACAATATAAGCCAAAGTGGTTTAAACTTTATATGGGGCCTTTAAATAAATCGATTTAGTATCGGATGACTTTTGGGAAATATCTTTTACATGCAATGATAAAAATGCTCTCATAAGTCAATAATATTTCTTATTGGGGACATACATGCGAGGGTGGACCTTATTGGGGACATACAATTGAGGTTGAGCCTTATTGGGAACTAACACCTGAGGGTGAGTGTTATTATGGACATACACTAGAGGGTGGGGCTTATTGGGGACATACAATTGAGGTTGAGTGTTATTAGGGACATACACTAGGGGTGTGGCTTATTGGGGACATGCATTTGAGGTTGAGCCTTGCATGGGACATACCTTTGAAGGTGGGGGTTTCTCAGGGTCTGGAGTCACTACAGGATCTACTATACTGAAAAACAGAAAAAGAAAATGTTGAACATCAATAATTTTACAAAGTTTCATAGGTCATCAACTCCATTTTCTCTCATGGAGGTCAACAAATTGTTATGTGAGATGTTACTGAATGTTAGAATTATTTTAATATTGTGTACAATTTCTGTCATGAATGGAATTTACAGATAATCCCCGGGATCACCAACCACCCTTACTGACGTTTGCACTCTTAAAGTGAAAATTTAAAATGCAAGTAAAACCATATTGAAAATTCATGAATTTTTAAAATAAAATAATTTGCCTTACCCAAGGTGATCTTTGAGATCTTTGGCCAATTCCGGATGAACATATTCTGATATAAGTCCATATGCGTATCTTATATAATCATCTGAAAGAACAATAATATGCGAAGACTCTCATCCAATCAGATTTCGTTTTACATGTTATGACCATATTAGTATTTTTTAGTATTTTTGGTGTTATAATTTTATTGAATAGCAACACATAAGATGAATTCTAAAATGAAAAGATTCAATTTCTTAAACCTTATTTTCTCAAAAGCTCCAGTGATATTGAATAGAATGATCTCAATTGAAAATCATATATACAAGGGTTATTCAAAAAGTTTTGTCACAGTAGACCCTGTGAAGTGAAACACCCTTAGTTTGGCTGAAAAGTTTTCCTCCAATTAACATTTAGTTTGAGCCATGGAACTGTACTTTGTGTTCTACTTACAGGGATGTTCCACTTTCAGAGGTGTTCTACTTTATCAAGGTGTTCCACTTACAGAGGTGTTCAACTTTAAAGAGGAGTCCCACTTACAGAGGTGTTCCACTTACAGAGGTGTTCCACTTACAGAGGTGTTCCACTTACAGAGGTGTTCCACTTAACATTTGTTACACTTTACATATTTTACTGTACTATGTTTTATTTATACCTTTCTGTGCTGTGTTTGTAGCTTGAACATATGTGTCACATTGAGCTCCTCTCGTAACATGGATCTTCTTTTTTTCTAGGATTTTACTTGTTTTTTCTACCTAAAGAAAGAGTGTCATCTCGTAAGTTTCTCTATGTAATTTATTAGGCAATCAGTTTCAAGGTATGGCATTTTTTATGAAATGCAAAATTCAAGGTTGTTCAATATGTTCATATCAAAATGGTCGCATTATGGTGACATGTAGTTATAGTCTCCAACTTTTTTACGGACAGTGTTCAGATGTTGGCGCTAGATGCTCAGAGTTCAGTGTCTGTAACAAATGGCAGGTTGTGATGACATTTTGCATGTTTATGCCTTGTCTTCTTAAAAAATTTTGTTGAAACTTTCATAGAATATTCAGAAGATATTCATACAGGAACATAAAAGATAAATTACTGTATGATTAGTCAGAAGTTATGGTATATGCTATGGTATAATTCTTTGCATCATTTCGAGATTTTTAATCTTGGGTATACCAGGTCGTTCAATAAGTTCACGGAAAAATGCTCTCATTTCAAAGATTTGTGATATTTTCCCATAAAATTTTCACACAATGTATAAAAAGTACTTTCTGATTGATTCTTAAAACATTGGCATCTCTAATTTGATTGGTCAAAAATAAGGGTTACTATGGTAACTTGACTTTTGGGTAAGCGGGGCACTTTTTACATCTTTAAATACCTTAGTTTTTGCTTAAATACCTTAGTTTTTAACCAGGATAATGTTCTCTCTTTGTTATATCTGTACACCTTTAGATCATCATCTCCTAATAAGGAAAACAAAGTTCTGAAGTTAAACCAATTACAAATATTCTGGTGACATCAGATGCTTCCATGGTGACATAAAACAATTTAAGAAAATAGATACACATCCACCAATGAAAAAGATAGTTAAATTCTATCGAAAAGTCAAATTGTGAAATTTAGCATGGAATGAAGCAAACAGGCATTCGATCAACATTTTTACAGAAATGCAAATTATATACATATGAATGTCTCTAAGCCTTTGACCATACCTTTTATATCAGCAATGAGCTTAAGATCTTTTCCTTGACTACACGTGCAAAGCCTTGTGCATTCTGGGTAATTCTCATCCCGGACTATTTGGTCGAGCTGCATATATTTGTCATTCTAAAAAATAATAATTTAAAAATAGAGCTAGAAAAATGTAGGTTATTTGCGTAGATAAAATGTATGAATATGATGTCATCGATCAAAAGAAGATATTTTTTACCATTTGATATATCTGGTGTTTCTTGAAAGCCCATGGTTATATCGTGCATTACATGGCTATCTGATCAATTGTTTCATTTAATCAAACACGTCTTATATTTTCTAATCTTTTTACTGTACTTCTTTCTTTAAGACTTACTTTGGAAGCATTGACCATATATGGAAGCACAAGGAACAATGGATCAACAGGTGTGCATGTGTAGACACTGCCATCTATAAATAAAACAATAAACATTTTGACATGTTATGATTCACATGACACATGAAAAAATTAATCGAATTTAGAACAAATAAAGTTTTAAACAAGTTCAATCCCAAACTTACCACATACTTTTTTCATTTGCAGAATTTATAGCTCTTGAAACCAGAATACATAGTTTTTCTTTCCTCAAGCCTCCCTTTCCTAATATAAGCACCAAATATCCCTGGGGTGGGGATTGGCTTAAGGGGGTGGGCTGTGTGGTTGCCCATGGTAATTCGAGTATTTGAAAATGTTCTTACCTTGTACAACATCCTGTCCTATGAACCATGAACGAAAGTCTTCCTTCAGTGCAATAACCTCATAGGAATCAGTGTTCTCATTTGTGAACAAATAGTACGCAGATTTCTCTAAAAATGAATAATGAGAAGTGAGAAAATAAATCTGTGCAAAAAATTATACAATCAGAGGTGTTCTACTTTATCGAGGTGTTCAACTAACAGAGGTGTTCATTTTACAGAGGAGTTCCACTTATGAAGTTGTTTCACTTTACAGATAATAATTATGTATTGTTCTTACTTTTTTCAGCAGTTTGATGAAGTAGGTTAGTTACATTAGCAATCAAAAGTTTCCATTTAAAACCAATTTTTGACAATTTCCTTACATTATATCTTTTTAGTAAGGTTTGCATATTTACCTGTTTTGGGGTGTTTCAGTTTACAAAGTGCGTGTTTAGAGTCATTATTACCATCCGTCTTGATCACATCATCTGAAATAGTGCCTTATATTTTAATAATAGCAATATTACTCACATTTTTATGTTCATAGTTTAGAACCAAACCTATCCAATAGACCATACCATCAATTGGTATATCAAAGAAGCTATGATGTATTGGATGTTATTCTTTTTCAAAATAAGTTATTTTTATTTGAACGGTGTCATAGGTTCTTCTTTTTCAAAATAATTATTTTTATTTGAATGGTGTCATAGGTTATTTCTTTTTCAAAATAAGTTATTTCTATTTGAACTGATTGCTACGTACAACCTATGATATTATGAATCTAACTATCATGCGTCTTAACCATAGCTTCTTTCTGGTACCAAAAGGTGGCAGGGTTTATAAGAAAGGTCTATTGAAAGTGAATCCTAAAGTTTTGGTCAGAGACATGTAACCCTATTTTGTCAACATAGATCATGTGTAGAGTAATCCATAAAGCTAGTGTTTGTACATTTTCAACTTCAAACCACTGTGTTCAGTGTATACCTTCCTACACGACTAATAAGAGAATTTTCGGTGTTTTTGACAGAAACTTTACATATCTTTGATATTGCGCTCATGCTCTATTTTTGGCAAAATTATGATGTTACATTTACGAGTGTTTCCTACCATCTATGAGGTAATTCTTATTTTACTAATTGAACTGTTTGTCTTTCTAATGGTTAAGCCTTATTTTTCAAATTCTAGCGAATTCAGTAGATCCACGGGAAGTACAGTGCTGATATATATTAATTGATCAGTCGTTTAATTGGCATATTTTCTTGAATTTTAACATTTAATATCTCAAACTCCCACAAACTGCAGAAAAGTATACACCATAAATCATATTTACCAAAATGAGTGTACGTCTCCAAGGCTTCATACCAGCGTATGCATAATGCATTTGTCACAAGTTTGAGCTGAAATTTCGCCAAAATGAAGTTGGCTAAGGGTAGTCTCTGCCAGGTTTGTTCATTGTGGTAAGATTGTAAGTGCTCAGAAGCAAATAATTCATGTGCGCAAAATAATCAAATAATCTGATTGGTTTAAAGTATGCTGCACATGCGCGCAATGTGTGCCATTTTTTCTAGTAATTTCGTTTCGTTTCATGGAGTTTGCGTTTCAGTGTAACTTCCGCAAAAATGGCGGACCATGGACAGAATTAACAGGTAAAATCACTTCGAAATTTCAAGAGAACTTTTTACCTATAATAGCAAAACTTTTTTTTATTTGTGCATTCTATCTATCAGATAAGAGTCTAAGGGGTATGTAGGCAAATTCATTTTGGTAGGAGCACTCTGTTTAGTTTGAAAACGCACCCTTTATATTATATATCAGCACTGTAACTCACCCTATTCTCTATGGCAATGTAGAGACAATAAGAGGAGGGGTGAGTTACTCCTTATGACCATAGGCCAAGGGAAAAGTAATAGTAAGCTGTATATAGAAGAGAATATACAGGTTACTATTACTTTTCCCTTGGCCTATGCTTATGACTATACAGATCTAACAATTAAAATTTAGACTAAATATTGGTGGGCGATAATATGGTGATTTCTTACCTGGAAGCATGAATACCCACTGATTTTGATCTTTCACAACTCGATTTCCATTTTTCTTTGACATATTACGTATGCTGCATTTATAAGTTGCACCCTTTTAAAGATAAACTTTCCCAGTCTAATACTTGATGACAAAATACCCACAAAATATAAAAGCAATATTTATTTTTGCCGCGAAACTTTACTTCCGGTTCATGGTTTCCGGTTGAAAAAGTTTGAAAAATGGAGGCCCCCGTCTTATCGGATAAACAAGCTCGCCGCAGTATTTCAGGGAAGCAGAAACGTAAAGATCCTGTTAAAAATGTCTTGATGAATCCTTATGATGATAAATGGTAGGTCGCTGTTAACGATTTTTTGCAATTTTAATGATGTATGTAAATTTTTAAAGTCAGCTGGGCGATAATTGAGCAATTGACATGTGTCTTGCATGCACTCACCTATTACAGTTGATAAAGAAGGACCATCTCAACTCTATCTACCTGTTATGTCTTCCACCTTTTTATCAGTCATTATAACTAATGTGATCATCAGTTTATCTTATTCCGATCACAGTCTCTACAATTCTATTTTCTAAGTCTGAAATGAAAGAAAAACTGATAATTCATGGGCGTACATAGTGCTATTTTTATGAGTAGTACTCCACCAGAGGAACACGAGTTGAGCGTAGTGAAAAACAAGCGTTCAGGGGGTCTTGGGTGAAAAATTTGTTGAAGTTTGCTGTATTTGGACTGTATTTGCCTCCATCTGGTTAGTCATATGAATCTGACCCTCGTATGATGTTATTTGTTGTTATTTTTTCTGATTTGGATATTAATTTTTTCTTATTTTCTTGCATACTAGCGTCATACACACTCCGCGCATCTAAATTGCGGGAAATGCTTTCCTGGCCTGTCTACCCAACCAAATTCACACAAATGATAAATAAATTATAAAGTATTTAATCTTACCTTAGACACGTAAAACGCTTAGTAATTGAAGAAATATAAGCATGCCGCTTTAATTTTAAAATTTTTTCATTTTGCCATGCCAAGGTCACTTCCGGGTTCATCTGAGTCTAGATGTAAAACTATATCAAACGAAATCATAAGTACTTGTTACACGAAGATTCAGTTGAAAGGGAAGCAGTGTCGTTAAGAAGGGAAGTTATTTAGAAAAGTTATTGTTTTAAAATGAGAAAAGTAATAAGTATGAGAGAACGGCTTTGGAATCGATCTCTGTGTAATAAATAATTATGATTCCGTTTCGTTGCATGTTTTACATTTAGACTACCGGAAACAACATTTAGCAACATGGCGGGCGATAATGAAAATATAATTCAATTGATTATATTTCGTCAATTATCAAGCGTTTTACATGTCTAAGGTAAGATTTAACACTTTGATGTTGGGGCTAAATAATTACTCGATAATTTGTGTGACTTTGGTTAGTATGGTAACTATGGTTACCAAGACAGGCCAGAAAAGCGTTTACCGCAATTTGTCAGCAATAATATCTACGACCGTATATGCTAAGAAAATGATAAAAAATAAATATCCAAATAGGAACAAGGAATATCGAAGAACAGCATACAACGGTCGGATTTATATGACTACCATCTGGTATGCCTGTTTGTACCAGGCTGGGCGCTATGCACATGTAATGTAAGTGGATACGTACCTTGACTCTGTTCTCTATATTTCGGAAAATTTTCTATTTATTCTCTCCGCTACAAAAGGTCAAAAATATATTAAAATATAATTTTTGGTGTTTGCTTCACTGTGAGTGAAATGAGCTCTAAAAAGAGGTGTACAGTATATGGTGGTTCATCCCCGGAAATATTTGAAATCAACATTTATATGCTGCATTCTAAGCATTTCAAACCATTATTTTTTGATATATTAATGCTTTTCCTAGAAATTTTACAAAATTTATTTTTTTGCGGGGGCGGGGGTGGGGATTGCACCCATCACACTCCCCCTGACTATGCCCATGATCCATATCGATCTATATTGTAATAACTTGTCTCATGTGATATCAAGTGTAAACCCCCAGCAAGATCAGTACTTTGGATCATGCAATAGTCATTTTCAGTGACCTTGATGATTAAGGGGTGCTTCCATGTTATGGATTGTGATCTTGGTCTGGATTCAAAGGCAAGAAAAATATGATTGAGAAGGCATTTGAAAATTTGCAGAAAACTAAAGAAGAAATACAGTATCGATCAGAACCTAAGGATATATCTGAGAACAACCCTTCCCTACACTTCTCATCAGAGAGGAAAGGTGAGGAAATACAAACACACCCTGATAATTTCATATTGAGACCCGGATATGCATCACTGGCATGCCTTTAGTTATCTTTGTTTTGTCTCATTGTTTCAGGTCTCCTCTGGATGATCAAGTACAGGAAGAAATACTGCAAAAAATGAAAAGGTAACACATATTACCAGCACTTATTGTAGGACATCACTTATTGTTAGCCATCACTCATTGTTAGCCATCACTTGTTGCTAGCCATCATTGTTAGCCTTCACTCAGAGTTAGCCATCACTTATTGCTAGTCATCACTTATAATTAGCCATCACTTATTGCTAGCCACCACTCATTATTAGCCATCACTTATTATTAGCCACCACTCATTATTAGCCATTACTTATTATTAGCCACCACTCATTGTTAGCCATCACTTATTATTAGCCATTACTCATTATTAGCCATTATTTATTGTTAGCGATCACTTATTGCTAGCCATCACTCATTGCTAGCCATCACTCATTGCTAGCCATCACTCATTGCTAGCCATCAGTCATTGCTAGCCATCACTCAAAGTTAGCCATCAGTCATTGTTAGCCATCACTTATTATGAGCCACCACTCATTGTTAGCCATCAGTCATTGTTAGCCTAATTCACTCAGTGTTAGCCATCAGTCATTGTTAGCCATCACTTCTTGAAATTAAGCATGAATAAGTGAGTGCCTCTCTCAATTAAACACTTTTAATATCCTACATGTACAGGGGATGTCATCAAAGGATTTAGTCAATTGATCAAATTGGTAGAGGACATCCTGTGATGTATCTATAACCCTCAAAAGAAATAAAGTATTAAATGAAGAATAATGGAGAAGAATAAAACAAAATAGGAATGACAAAACAAAGCAAAATTTAATTTATTTTCAGCACATTTGAAAAGCTAAAGCTGGGTGAACCTGTCATCAAAAGAGAATTAAGGGATATTAAAGTAAAGAAAAACAGTAAGAAGAAACAGGAAAAGACAAGACAGAAATTATACAAAATAAGAGAATGGACGACAGAACAGCGCCAGTTAAGGTACAACAATATCTTCAGATTCTCATGGCTCATACTGTACTCCCGATCTCCCAAGCATTATTTAGCAAGTGGGTGCAGAACCCACCTGAGATTTTAAAAACAGGCTTGCACCCTCCTCATGGGTCTGAATTGTGAAAATGAGAATTTTGCACCCACTTGAGAAAAATCCTGTGGAGAACACTGCATACTTATTTTGCTTTTTTCCTCTCTAAAATTTGAATGAAGTATCTGATCTTTTGGTAGTCCTGCTCCAAGACTGTGGACCCCTCTTTCTACTTCACCAACACATCTTGTGGAGAGGTGTGTAGCAAAGGGGGAGGAGGATCACAAGGGATTGTAGCTAGACTAATTTTTTAGCTGTTCTTTATAATCAAGAGTGTTGGCAATATGTCGATTTACTTTGTTCCTTACTAATTCCACTCTTTCTAACTTTCTAACTCTAAAAATGAAAATGCCCCCCCCCCCCTTGTTTTATATCTTGCTGTTTCACTTCTGTTAGACATGTTTAATATGCCTTCATCAGTATATATTTCACCCTTAAACCCCATCTGCCAGCTATTCTCCCCTCTAACTTTTACAAGTGATTTTAGTGTTTTCATACAGGTAGAATCTTAATAATCTCAAATTAAGCTTCATGGTCTTTAATGGACTTTGATTGTGATATTCTGAGAGAACTTGTATATGCTCATTATATATACAGGTTGCATCAAATGATTGTGTCAATTTTAAGAGTGTTGAGAATGAAAAGCTCTTTTGCAGAGTACCTCTTGTTCCTACTGTATCTTCTCTGGAATTTCTATTTCTGTCTTCTGATTTTAGGTATCTTTGATATACATACACAGAAGGTTGGCCAACTTCAAATTGCAGTATTATATGATAGCCCTGTGTGAGCTTTCATGTATCATAGCTAAAAAGTAGGCTAAAAGGCTCCAGACTTTCTGTGTTAAACATGAAGGATTTTGACATACACATCATGCTCTCTCCTAGCCAGTATATCTTACCATGATAAATGTTAATGTAATATAAATCAAACAGTGATATAATTTGCATTGTGAATCATGTTGATGCTTTATGAATGAATCTCAATAGAGAACCTTAAAATACATAAGGAATTATGGTTGGGCCATAATTGAATCCTGACATTGCCTTTTGAATTATGACATTGCCCTTTGATTCATGATATTGCCTTTTGAATCAAAATATTGCAGTTTGAATCAAAATATTGCTTTTTGAATCATAATATTGCCTTTTGAATCATTATATTGCCTTTTGAATCAAAATATTGCCTTTTGAATCAAAATATTGCCTTTTGAATCATAATATTGCCTTTTGAATCAAAATATTGCAGTTTGAATCAAAATATTGCTTTTTGAATCATAATATTGCCTTTTGAATCATAATATTGCCTTTTGAATCAAAATATTGCTTTTTGAATCATAATATTGCCTTTTGAATCATAATATTGCCTTTTGAATCCTGATATTGCAGATTGAATCAAAATATTGCTTTTTGAATCATAATATTGCCTTTTAAATCATAATATTGCCTTTTGCATCATGTTATTGCCTTTTGAATCATACCATTGCCGTTTGAATCAAGACATTGCGTCAGGATTGCCTAATAAAAATCAATGTTACCTTGGTGGCTTATATAGGAAAATGTTTTATTTTCAGAGGACAATTTGTAACTGGGATAAACGCTGTGACCCGCCACCTTGAAAAAGGACTCCTCCAACTAGTTATAATATGTGCTGACACATACAACAGTACCCCAATAATTTTGAAACACTTCAGGGGTCTCTGTAGCTCTAGGAAATGTCCTGCCGTAAAAGTGGCGAACTTTAGCTGCACGTTAGGACCCCTTGTATACATGAAATCAGTGGCTGTTATAGGGTTTAAGGTAAGTCATTTTTAAATTTCGGCAAAACTCGTGTAAGTGAAACACTTTTGGTATCTCTGAAAAGTATTCCTTTTGGGAGGTTTTCCTCATGAGACTCTGAAAATGTTCAATTTGTGGAGAAGTTCAGGGTTGGGCTGCTAAATGGTGATATTTGTAGTCTAATATATCCAGTGCTATTTCAAAATCACTATTGTCTCTTCAAGTTTCTACCAGAAGTAGTGACATATTGTTATAGTCCCCAACTTTTTTGTTTGTGGACATTGTTCATTGGTTGGAGTAAGCAGTTGGTTGTTTGTGGTCAGCATCTGTAACAAATGGCATGTGGTAACATTTTGCATTTTAATGCCTTTTGTGTTCTTCCAGCTTGCATGACATTTTCAACCAATCAAAACATGGGGCCTGTAAAGGGCTTGAGTTGATGGTATTTGCTTACTTCTTTTATTGCATAGCTTTTTTGCTTAATTTTCTGTAATTATGCATATTTACATAAGTTCTTTCATTTCAGGAAATCATTGCGAGTGATAGTCCCTTTATCGCATTGATAGACTTTATCAAATCAGTAGCAGGTAGTAGGGGTTGGGAGCCTCAATATTAGTAAATACATGGAAAAATACAGCAGAGTAAATATTGTAAATAAATCAAAATTTAGGAAGAACTATACCTTGAAAGTTCTCTAGGATTTTTATGAATAGAAGAGGAACACAAT
Source organism: Owenia fusiformis (assembly GCA_903813345.2). Classification (NCBI taxonomy): domain Eukaryota; kingdom Metazoa; phylum Annelida; class Polychaeta; order Sabellida; family Oweniidae; genus Owenia; species Owenia fusiformis. Next base: position 5,864,524 of record CAIIXF020000004.1, on the reverse strand, counting down.
GTGCTAAAAACCAGAGGTATTTATATGATAAACCAGTGGAAATAGGTGAGAAAGATTTTGCCATTTCATTGAAATTGTGATAAACAGTGCACACATACATTTAAGTAGGCCACATAAAAATAGTATATAAGTGGGGATTATACCAATAAATGCAAGATCTTAGCACTGCTCAATATTAGTGAGGCCTCCAAAGGGCTTATTCGAAAAGGGACAAGAATGGATTTGAAAATAATGAGAGATATGACTCTGAAATGCAGTCACAGAGATACCGGCTGGTCAAATGAAACTACAATACTTAACAGTCTATTGGAAAATGTGCATGAAGATGATTTAATTGCCATACAAATATCCCGAAGGGATGTCCATATAACTTTTGCGTCTCAAACTGCAAAATCTCAAGCAAAGAAATTTGGAATACATATAAATGGACTTTACGTAGAACTTTTAGAAGATGAAAATGATAACATGAAAATAACACTTAGAGATATTCCTATACAAGTGAATGATGAAGTGATAAATGCATATATAGCACAATTTGCCAAGGTGACAGGAAATATCTATCATGGATATGTTAAAAATACCAGTGGTGAAAGGACTCGAATAAAAGATGGAGTGCGTTTTATTCATGTGACTGAGATCATGAGACCAATTCCTAACAATCCAACTATTGCTGGTTTCATGGGTCGACTCAGCTACAGAGGACAACCATGTGGAATTTGTAACGAGGTCGGACATCCGGACTATAGATGTGACAAGCGTAGAAAACCAGTATGTTTTAACTGTCAGCAGCCTGGGCATTTTGCCAAGACGTGCACCTTAGAACCAGTCTGTCACAAATGCAAAGGTCAAGGTCACCGAGGGAATGACTGCCCTGCACCTTTGAATGCCTCAAAAACAATCATGACAGAAGATGAGCAGAAAAATACCAAAGCGAGTGATAAAAGCATTAAGTCAAGTGACAGCCCACAAATAGATACAATAATAACTGGTTGCTCTATAGCAAAGGGTATATATACTTCAATGAAAAGAGAAGGTGTCAGTGAGAAAACCAAAAGTGGTGCTGGAATCGAAGATATAGATATTCTAATGAAAAGAGACAAAATCGATAATCAGTGCCTAGAAAAGATCATAATACAAGCAGGAACAAAAAACCTGGTATACGATAATGAGAGGGTTGAGTCATGTCTTGTGAAATATGAATCTTGTGTCAAGTCATTACACTTACGACACCCCCAGGCTTCAATTGTCATTAGCAGCATAACCCCTGTACACCCATATGATAAAAAGATACAAGGAAAGATTGATACTATGAATAAGCAGTTGAATATGATGTGTAGACGAGAAGATTTCCTTGTGTTTGTAAATAACGATGCAATGCTGCTAAGCAACCAAGGAAAAACATCCAAAAGTGACTTTAAAGAAAATGATGTGAAAGGGGTGCACCTTAGTCCACATGGATATAATAAGGTAGCTAACCACATCAACTCAGTGGCAACTCCAAGGAACAAGAGGAAAACTAGAGGTTCTGATGGATCAACGCCAGGAACAATTGAAAATGAACCAAAGAAGGCACTATATAGTAACATTGTGGAAGAAAATGAATGAACACAGTCACTGAAAATGTTTTGACTATTTCATGTACATATTTGTTTTAATAGTTTTTTATTTAATGAATGAATGGTAAAATACGATTACTGAGCCTCAATGTAAGAGGTCTAAATGACATGAGAAAACGTAACAAGATACTTTTATGGCTTAAAAATCAGAAACCTAGTATTGTGGCATTACAAGAAACATTTTGTACAATTAAAGGACAATCAAAAATTGATGAAACATGTAGAAATTTTGATTTCGATGGATATCATTGTTTAACGGATTCATCACACTCTAGAGGGGTATCTTTACTATTCTCTAAGACTATAGATTATGAGATATATAATATTATTACAGATAATTTAGGTAGGAAGATTTTAATTAATTGTAAAATCAATGGAGTAGATGTAACAGTTGTAAATATATATGCACCAAATAATGTTAATGATAGAGGTAATTTTTTTGAAGGCTTGAATGATTGGATATATGACCATGCAAAAAATGTAAATAATATGTTTTTGACTGGAGATTTTAACTGTATTATATCTGATAAAGACAGGAAAACCAAAGTGAAGCATTATACAGATAAAAGTCAATCTGCATTGAAAAACATTATTGCGAATTTTGAATTAAAAGATACATGGAGAATACTAAAAGGTGAGAAAGATGGATTTACTTTTTTTGATAAACATACAAGATCCATGAGCAGAATAGACTATATTTTTGTATCCAAGAATCCTATGTGGGATATGAAAAAGGTATACTTAATGCAAGCGCTCGATAGGGACCACAAGGCTATTTTAATTGATGTTGTTTTAACAATGAATAAAAGAGGGAAGGGGTATTGGAAGTTAAATGGGGAACATCTAAAAGATGAGAACTTTCAAAAGAAAATTCAACAATGTATTACATGGGTAAATAACCAATATTCATATATTAAATCTAAAAGAGTACTTTGGGAAATCCTTAAATCTAAAATTAAGAAAATATCTGTTGGTTTTGCTGTTAATTTAGCAAAGAAAAAAAGAAATCTTTTAATTAAAACGCAGAAAGAACTTGATGATATCAATGAATATATTGAAATTTGCAAAAGTGAAAAAGTGCGTAAAAAAGCTGAAATAACAAAAATTGAGTTAGAATCACAATTGAATATGCTATATGAAAAAGAAATATATGGCCATTTTATCAGATCAAAATCGAGATTTATTGAACAAGGAGAAAAAAACACTAAATATTTCCTGGGATTAGAATCTAACAGACAATCTGAAAATGTCATTAGAAAAATAACTAATAAACATGGTACATTTTATAAAGATGAAGAAATCTTAGAACAAGCAGAATTATTCTATAGTAGTCTCTATAATGATGATGAGATTGACGAAAACAAGATAAATGATTACTTGAAAGAGGTCAAATTAGATTACACTTTAGATCAAAAAGAAAAAGACTATTTTGAAGCAGAAATTTCAAAAAATGAACTTCAGAAAGTAGTTCAAAATTTAAAAGATGGAAAAAGCCCTGGTACTGATGGGCTGATACCAGAATTTTACAAAACCTTTTGGCATTACTTAGAAGATAACTATTTAGCAATGATAAATGAAGTTTTTGAATTTGGTGAATTAAGTGAATCACAGAAAATTTCAATTTTATCTCTTATTTTCAAAAAGGGCAATAGGGAATTTTTGGACAACTATCGACCAATAAGCTTAAGCAATTACGATTATAAGATTTTGACTTTTACTTTAGCGAATAGACTACATAGTGTTTTACCTAAACTTGTTCATAAAGACCAATCCTCATACATAAAAGGCAGATATATAGGAAATAATGCCAGACTTTTGTTAGATCTAATTGATTACTCTAACTATGAAAATATAGATGCATTGCTTTTGTGTTTAGATTTTAAAAAGGCATTTGATAGTATTAATTGGGCATTCATGTTCAAGGTACTAGAAACACTGAACTTTGGCAAAAATTTTATAAAATGGATAAAAGCTCTTTATAATGATCCAAAACTTAAAATCAAAAACAATGGGCATATCTCTAATGAAGTAAAAATAAAAAAAGGTATACGGCAGGGATGTCCGGCATCTGCTTTGATTTTCATAATATGTACTGAAATAATGGCAAATAAGCTGAGAAAAAATGACAAAATTAAAGGAATTAAAATTGACAAAAAAGAAATAAAAGTAATTCAACATGCAGATGATACCACCCTCACATTGTCAACTAAAGAATCTATTCGCGAAGCACTTAAAGAAATAAATAATTTTTCTGAAATATCTGGACTTAATTTAAATATGGGCAAAACGGAGGGAATATGGTTAGGTAACTTAAAAGGTAATGGACATCAATATGAAAATATTCATTTTGGAGTAGAACCTGTAAAATGTCTGGGAATATTTATTGGAAATGACAAAACTTTGTGCAAAGAAAAAAACTGGGACAACAAGATCAACAATTTTGAAAAACTCTTTGAATCATGGAAAAAAAGAAAACTGACCCTCTTTGGAAAAGCACATGTGATTAACACTCTTGGAATTTCAAAATTAGTATACAATTTAAGTATTCTAGATGTACCCGATGATATTGTTAAAAGAATCAATAAAATTATTTTCGGTTTTCTATGGAAAAAGGATTGGATAAAACGAAATACTTTAATTGGAAATATACTTGATGGGGGGATTAATCTGGTAGACATTCAATGTAAAATTGATGCCTTAAAAGCTGCATGGGCACCTCGTATTAAAACAACAAACACATCGGTTAAAATAATTCCAGAATTTATCATAAATAAGCTTGGTTTTACAATAAACGATTTTTACAAAACAAATTTTGACGAAAATGTTAAGATTTTAGATCACTATAAGTTCTACAAACATGTCTTTTGTGCATACAATAGATGTAAGGAAATAGAGAAAAATAAACATCCTGGAACAGAAGTTTTATGGCTAAACAAACGGTTTTTATGTAGGAAAACTACTTTGTACATGAAAAATTGGATAAATGCAGGTTTTATTTATGTCAAGGACTTTTTTGACGAGAGAAATAATCTCATTGATGAGAAAACTGTTTTGTTAAGATTAAAGAATAAGCAAAATTGGATGACCGAATTTTTAAGAATTAGACTTGTTTTGCACAATATAAAATATGAGAGTAAACAAAGTATGAAATATGCTAACAAAAGGCATTCAAACTCTTTCCTATTTAGAAATGACAAATATGAAAACCTTGAGAAATTAAGTTCAAAGTTCTTTTATAAAATCCTATTGAAAGATAAATTTATTAGACCAAAGATGGAAGCAGATTGGACAAAATCCTTCAATATTCAGAACGATAGAATCACTTTTAGAAATATATACAAAAACAAGATAAAAGATATTGAATGCCAAAAGTTATCAGAATTTAATTTTAAACTATTACATAATTTCTTAGCCTGCGGAAAACTGGTAAATAAGTGGAATATGAATGTACCAAAAGAATGTAGTGAGTGTAATGTTGTACAAGACATTAGACATTTATTATATGATTGTGTGTTAATTAAAAATCTATGGAATATTCTAAGTGAAACACTAAAGGTGGATATTACTTGGAAAAATATACTTCTGGGGTACCAAAGCATGAACAGCAAATTAGAATTTAGAATGTTGCTTTACACAATATTGATGAAATGTATTCATGAAATTTGGACAAAAAACTCAGATAATCCAACTCAATATAAACAAGCAAATTTTAAATCGAAAATAGCATCTAAATTAAATATTTATGAACACATTTTTAAATTGCAAGGAAAAGTAAATATTGCTCATGATTTTAAGAAAATTATAAATGCCTTTGCTGCTTACTAAGATTGAATGGATTTTCTGGAATTTTACTATTGTATAAGGATCAAAATTTTGATAGAGTATATAATGCTGTGAAAATCCTATTTTACTATTGTATAAATTCTAATCCAGGATATATGTATATTTCCGTTTGTGCATAGTTTTATTGATTTAAGTATTGTTTGTGTTTATGTATTTTGTGTTTATGTTTTTTGAATAAATATTTTAATAAAAAAAAAAAAAAAAAAAAAATCAGTAGCACCACCTATCACTGACATTTGGAATGAACATATGGACACAAACTCTGAAGTTTCGATTAACAAACCTACCAATATAAAAAATGTTGGATTGGTGTCTCATACCGATAACAATGATACAAAACAAAAAGCTTCTATCAAAGTGGAGGCAAAACCAGTAGTTGCTAAAGCAACAGGAATTCAACATAAATCAGGATTGACTTCAATTCCAAGTGCCAGTGAACCAAATAAAAATTACGATTATCTCTATATTTATAAGGAAAAATTGGCGCAAGGATTAGGAACTCTAGGAGATTTTTTAAGTTTGGATGGGAGATCAAGTAAAAATGAGGCTGACTATATTCCATCTGATTTTAGCGATTCAGATTCGGATAAAGAAATCGAAAAAGTAAGAATCAAACCAGAAATCAAAGCAGAAAAACGCAAAATTGATACTGGTGAACTTTATAAAGATGTGAATATTAAGAGAGTAAATACTGGTCCTAAGAAAATCAAGAAAGTGAAGAAGAAAAAGAATAAGAACTAGACCCTCAAAATGGAACATAGATGAATCATAGAAAGGAGATTTATATGAAAGATGAATGAATAGAAAATTTAAGAAATAAAAAAATGTAAGAAGTGATTTTAATTATTAATTTATTTCATCTTAGTCTGAGGTCTGTTCTCCTCACAATAACTGTGGTTCTTTAGAATATACCTGTACCCACATGTTGAGAGTAGGCTCCGAGATTAAACATATTGAAATCACCGAAGCACCCCAATGTTTTTAGTCATCAAAATTCTCCTCAATAAAATCAATGTGCCCCTTCCTTTGATTATATAATATAATTAAGGTAATCCTAAAATATTGCACAAAAAATTACCAAATCATAAAATATTGCTCAAAAATTGCAAAATCATAAAATGTTGCACAAAAAGTAGTCAAAGGTGACACCAATTCAAAGATGTTACACTAAAAATTAAGAAAATCCTCAAAGCAAACATTCCATGGGAGAGCACTGTAGCATGTAAAGCTTTATAATATACTGTAGTAAATATGCCGTCTCTCCCTATGCACTCAATACTGGTTGGGTAGTAGGTGCCTTATTATAGGAGCTTGGTTATTTTCAGAAGATCTGCATCATCATTACGTCATCATCAACTTCAGTTAGAGTCATTCTAAGTGAAGCCATTTTTTAAAAAATTCTCCAATATCGCGGGTGTTTGAGCATTTATTTGTGGTTATTTATCTTAGCTTTATTAATTTACATGCAAAACATTAGGAATCCAGACTCAACTTTAGTTTAGTTGAAATCATTGTTTATCGAAAACAAAAAAATATTGGCAACCATCTTGAATGAAGCTAACTGCAGTTAGAGTCATCCAACTGTTGAACAGTGTGTATTCCATAATCACTTTGATTTTTTTTTATTTGTTAAGTTCAATGATGGAAATCTATAATTTTTTATGTCACCAACAAAAAGTGGTGACATTGTTATGGTCTCTGTTTTTTTGTGACTGCAGTTGGTGATCAGTGGTTTGCGTCTGTAACAAATAGTGGTGACATTTTGCATGTTAATGCCTTGTTTGCAACATATATTGCATATATATTACACATACATTTAAAAAATATCACATCTAAACTCAAAATTATCATATTTCAACTCAAAATAATGTCCACATCTAAACTCAAAAATAACACATCTAATCTCATAATTATCATATCTAAATCATAATCTAAACTCAAGGATCTAATTAAAGATTTTCAGAAACCTTTCATAAATCTGCAGCACCTGCTAACTGCAGTTTCAACTTATTATTAAGCAAAACTCATTGACAATTTTTTCTAACTCTAAAAAAGGAACAAAAAGTATTATTGAATCAATCTCAAATTGTAACTCAAGTCAGTTAGAAATGATCCATCCTTGGCCCAAGAGTAATTCATTGCATTACATTGATCTGCTATGAAAGCAAAGCAGTGAAGGACCAATCTTGAAGGATGGATATGATCCAGATGACATGATTATTTTATGAATTGGCTGATAGCCGGTCTTTGACTTGAAGTTGAGTTAATATTGTACCCAATTTCATATTAATTTATATTCACAGTTCTACATATGGATCTCCTTAAACATTGAGGCACACTTTCTTTCTCTGTCTGATTTTAACTCAGGAGAGTGATAATTTAACTATTAAAAGGTCTGAGGTACTGTAGGAAGTCTCACTGTTTAGCATTTAATTATTGAGGTAGGGGCATATCTTTGGCTAGAAATTGAACCAGATATTGGTTATACTTTACATTTTATAATATTGAGTATGAAACCAAGACATTTGATAGCAATCAATCTTTACCTACTGGCTGATCTGGAAAGGGGGGGGGGGGGGGTGAGCATTACTGGGCCTTAATGAACAGGCCTTAAATTTTCAAAATTTGGGTCCAGTCTTTGGTTTTAGGGGCCCTTTTCAAATCATTAAACTGTTGTATATTATTGTTTTAACATCACTCACACAATTGTCAAGATTCTGTTTCAGTTTCAGTTGCTCCACCCCCCCCCCCCCCACTCTATTTTTTATGTTGGAACAGTAACCTCCGCTCAGGTAGGGTACCTTTTGATCCTGTTTTCATGTTAAATTACAATTTTAGATTTTTGATGAGTTAGTTTTGCTATTGAGCCATATCTAGCAATGGTATTGCTTTTGATGAAATGGTAGATTTATGAAGAAAAATGTGCATTTTAGTCTTTTACTTGTTTATTCAAGAAATTGAGATTAAGAGGATACATGCTCGTAAGAATATTAAAAAGTGTAGTTTACCATCTTGATCTATGAAAGTATTACATGACTGAAGGAATACACTGGTTTAACAGGATGGTAATCTATTTAGTTCATTTTTCTTGTCTGTATTTCAGTAGTTAAAAACATCTTGAATGTTTGCTCCTGATAGATAAGATATCCAAGAGAGGCTATTTCCCATGTGGCTTTTGCTGAACACATGTTGGATCTAACAACTCACAAGGGGTATAGGCATGTTATTATTGGGATTCTAAAATGATGGGATTTACTGAACTGAATCACATGCACATGAATAGAATATTTATTGAGTACATTCACACCCCTGAGGGTCAGGTACAAAGAAAGTGTAATACATGAAAAGAGTATATATGGTTTAACACTAGACTACCATATACTACATATTATCAACAATTGTGGAATAACGATGTTCATTTTTTAAAGCAAGTAAATTACAAATCAACATTTTAACAGTTTGTTGTATGAGAATGTAGGGGGGGGGGGGTCAAACCATATTAATTTGGGTGTTTCCATGACTGTTAATTAATAATTTGACACCATTATATGCAGTAATTTAGTAGAGAAATAGCTGGGTTATCTTCAATCCGGGACCACTATAGTAGACTAAACTGCCTAAAATAACACACTGACATCTTATGTTAATCATCAAGGAGCTATTTTCCGCAGCAGCAAGCAGAAAGAGCTGCATCCTGCAACATTCTGGAGGCTGTGTATCTTACACTGTAAATGGAATGGAATCATACAGTAAAGTAGGCTCTAGAAATTCAACAAAATTACATGAATTCAATGGAGAAATAATACTGGATACTAACACAATGTGTTATTTAGCATTAGGTCTCATTTGAGAAAATCCAAAAAATGAGACGAAAAATCAATATCCTTCTGTAGTGAACCTGCTGCATAAAGTAGATAATGAAACTGCGTAATTTGCTCTTGCAATATGCAGACATTTTGAGGCTGAATATGATCGATTAGAAGTTTAAGGATGCATATACTGAGAAAAAACAAATATCATCTAATAGACAGACACACTGGACTAAATGATGTGTGTATCTGAGAGAATGACGAGGTCTAAAAACACAACATCTAACAAAGATGGCCGACTGATGGAATGCTGAGATGTAAAGCTTGCAGCTATTTTGTCTGTCTGGGATGTAGATTATATGGTAGGTGTTCCTATTTGTCTTACTTCTAATACTTATATTTTACTTATATCATATAAAATTTTAATTATATTTGGTTCAGATTCTTGTGTCAAATTCTTAGTCAGATATATATTACTTGATGATAATTAAATTGACGTCAGGGGGGGGGGGGGGGCGATGATAGTGGACATAGACTTTATGCAATATTCAATATATACAGTAAAGCCTTTGTATTCAGAACAACTTCCGTACCTTAAAAGTGTTCTACTTGAAGGTGTTCCACAAAACAGAAGTTCATTTAGCATTAGATAAATCTCACACTTCTCAGTGTTCTACTTCTAGAAGTTGATGTTATATTTACAGAGGTGTTCCACTACAGATTATTATGTAGTGACATATTGTTATAGTCTCCATTTTTGTGAAGCCAGTTGGCATTTGCCATTTGTAACAAATGGCAGGTGGTGACAATTTGCATGTTAATGCCTTGTATTTATTATATATATTTATAAATACATATTTATTCACTTGTTCTTTATGGTTTTACATCCAATGTTTGTTTAAAGGGGCACCAACGATTTAATGAGTTGAATATAACTTTTGAAAAAATACAATTTCACAGGTTTTTTACTCGAAACAGTTCGTACTTTATTTACCATGAAATGGATTTAACCATTTAACCATTCAACATAAATCCTCAAATCCTCCCATTCATGATCAGGTATCATAATTTAGGGAGACAGCTCTCTTATCCTTTGTTCATAGGGATAAATAAGTTTGCAATGTTTTTAGTCAAAATGTTGCTCTTGGCACTCCTGAACCCCTCCCCTGAGGAATAAAGTAATATTAACAGAACCTATGAGTCGGGGGGTCAATAGAGGGAGAAAAGAAAAGTATACATTTTTCAATTATTGGAAATTTTTGGGCCATTTCGAAAATGTAAATAAACACAGAAAAAATATATTTTTTCTTTCAGATGCGTGGCATAATGGCAGATGTATCATATCACGTTCACAGGTGCTGGAATAGATTACTCCTAACCCCTCACCTTCTGCCAAATAAGGAGATGAAGGTAAGGTTACTATAGTATATTACCATAGCAACCAGCACTCTGTACTCTAAAAATAACAACGTGCCTTGGAGATTTTATAGCTGATGTTTTCTTTTAGGTTAAGTGAAGCTCAAAAAGTACACCTGTCTTTAATGTGGCAACACAACACATATCTTTGTAGATTTATGTATATAATTGTATAAATGTAGTTTGTATAATTGTAGTCTGGCCATGCCCTGATAGCACAGTGGCTGTGCCTTAATGAATTCTAAATTCTATAATCTATCATATTTAGACCATTATCTGTCAGTGATTGGTTTAGCCTCTTACATATTTTGAGTGCTTGTGATTTATGGTGGGGTCTTGGAAGGATAGGGGATATGGTTACCTTGACCTTAATTGTTTTCTTTTTCATGTATTGGACCCCCCCCCCCCCCATGTGTATTGCCATCTACAAGCTGTCTTGGTTCTAGTCAATTTAGGATTTTACAACTTGAACTTGAACGTGAATAACATTTCAGAATGAAATTAGAAAAATATGAATGCATAGCCTGGTCACCATTGTATTTTTAAAATATTAAACAATCAGTTTTTCTGTAGGTATAATGGTCTTACACTATTGCATTTTAACCATATGTTCTGGGCCAATATAAAGATGGCAGCACCAAAGAGAATATAAATAAACACAGATCAATTACCATGCCATCTTTATTTAAAAATTATTCCTATCGGCCTTTGCCTAGGATTTTAATGGTACCTATTCACCTTTCCCCAAAGTCAGCTCATGAATATTATAATTAGCAAATCTAGAATCTCTGACGTCAGAGTAGGGCAGATTTTCGCGGCAAAATCTGAACACATTACAAGTCAATGTGAATCGCGAGGGAGACGGGCTCATTTAATTGTTGAATCATGGTGAGTACTTAATAATCTGTATCATAAATGTGATGGAATCTCATTGATTACACTCTCGTTCATATTCTCCCTTCATTATACTGTTCTGAGAAATCAAATTAATAGAGTAAAATTGATGTGAAGAGTCCAATGTTTACAGCACATTGACCCTGATATGTACTTCTTGACTGTCAACATACCACTGACTACTGCACTGTAATAATAAGCTTGTGCTATATTTTCTCATAGTGTTAGGTAAAATAGATACTAATTGATCAATCAACAGTAAAAACGAGTCATATGTATTGGGGGAGGGGGGTAAATTATCAAGGTTTGGGCCTACTAGAGTCTTGCGTACACTCCAGTTAATGAACAAGTATTGATGTACATCCAGCCAGGGAAATAGAAATTAAATGGGGAGTTTGAACAAGAGGCTTAGTTAATTAACGCCGGGGGAGGGAGGGGGGGGGGCTTAAAGAAAACTTTTTCGACTCGTGAATCAGTGCTTTATAATAATTCAATGCAATATCATTTATAATTTTCTTCAATTGATTTCAGGATGCGGCAGCATATCATCAATTTCACATAAACGAACTAGAAAATAAATATTTTGGTGACAGTTCCAAGAAACGCAAGACATGTACACACAAAACACATTGCATAGTTCCAAGATGCACCTCATATGGGACATCAATTGTTAAAGACAAGATCGTAACATTTGTAAAGGTTCCAGAGAATGATAAAAGAAAGTGGTTAATTGCTATCCATCGAATGGAAGATAAATCATTTCAGTTGAAGCCTTCTTGTAAAGTTTGTTCTTTACATTTCACTGATGATGATTTTGAATATCATGGTTTTAGTAAGAAACGTTCTCTGAAAAAAGATGCTGTACCTCATGTTTTTGATTGTTGGGTAGATGTTCCACATATGAATACGACTAACTGTAGTAACCAGAGAAAAAGACCCTTAAATCGTATGAAACAAAACAAGGACAATAATCGCAACATTGGTATAATTTACGATTAGATACCTGAGCCATTTGGTCTTCTTACCCCAACTCCAACCCCGACTTTAGGAAATAAGGTTCAATGTGAAAATTGTATTTCAAAGACTTTGAGTGAAGCAAGCAAATCTTTAGAAATATTGGTATTGACTGACGAAATAAGCAAGTTGAGAAATGAGATTGACAATCTAAAACTAGAAAAGGCAAAATTGATGAAATCTGAGAATATTGATATTGATGAAAGTAAAACCGCGTGTGATAGGTTACGTGAAGAAAATGAGGCACTGCGTGCTAAGGAATTTACATTCAATAATTTAAAGGAACAACATGTTGCATTCTATACCGGCTTTCCAAATAAGGCTATATACGGAACCGTACTTAAATTCTTAAATCCAGGTAAAGATGGTGAAAACATTGCGGATCGTAATTCTGAGAAAAAAATGCACGACAAGAAGAAAAAATCTGGAAGACCACATAAGCTTTGTGTTGAGGATGAATTTTTACTTTACCTCTGTAGAGTCAGGGTTGGAATGTTTGAGCTGGACTTGGCAGTAAAGTTCGGTATATCGAAGTCCACAGTTTCCCGAATTTTTCTCAAGTGGGCGAATTTCCTTTATGTAACACTAGGATCAATGAATATCTGGCCTGATAGAAATGATGTTAACTTAACGATGCCAGGGTCTTTCAAGGAGAAATATCCTAATACGCGGATTATTCTAGATGCATTTGAAATTAAGTGTCAGGTGCCAAAATCGCTAACTTTAAAATCCCAAACGTACTCCAACTACAAAGGTACCAATACGCTTAAAGGTCTCATCGGAATCGCTCCTCAGGGTAGCCCTACGTTCGTGAGTTCACTATACCATGGTAGCATATCTGACAGAGAATTGACCGAGCGTTCTGGCTTTTTAAGACTGCCGTTCAATAAGAACGATGATGTTATGGTGGACAAGGGTTTCTTGATAAAAGATTTGCTCGATCCACTTGGCGTGAACTTAAATATTCCCCCTTTCCTTGGCCAGAACGATCAAATGGATGCCAATGATGTGTATCAAACACAGCAGATTGCCGCAGAAAGAATACATGTGGAACGTAGTATCAATAAAGTGAAAAATAACCACATCTTTGATCGGGCAATCCCGATCAATCTTTTCGGATCTATCAATCAAATCTGGGCTAACAGTGCGTTACTTTCCCTTTTTCAGCCACCTATTATTTCACAAGACAATGTTACTTTTATGTCTGCCGAGGAATTTGATAATGGTTACATAAGTGATGATTAATTTCATTGAACAATGTTAAAGTTGTTTTATTGAGACAAGGTTTCTAGCTGTTTTTCCTACGATCGTTTATTTGAATGAGATTTACCTCTTAAAAAGCCCATGGACGTTCTTTTTAAATATAGAACTGCTGAGAGAATATTCACGATATTTATGGACGTAATACCTTCAAGGGAGAAGTTCTATCTGGTAATTGCATTTGCAATTTTAAAAATACAAGCTATGATGTATGACTATTCGTTACTTCAAATTGCATCTAAAATGAATTAATAGTCCACGACCCATCATGAGTTTGGAAATTGTTTATTAGGTTTGTGCAAGCATGAGAAAAATATCATTAGCCTCTGTTACATTACAAACTGTTCTTCATATGTTATATTTTTATTAGAAACATCATGCATTTGAATATTTATGTTAAATGAATATTCCTATAATATGCACAGTCTTGTCTGAAAAATTGTTTGTCTTTGGTACGGTAATTGGATTCAATTTATTAGAAGACCAGCACTCATATCACAAATTATTCCTATGGTTTCATTTACCGGGTAGTGTATTTAAGACACAACCGAAGACCAAAAATTCAGAAAAATAAATTTTAATAAGTTTTGATATCATTTTAGATGAGATTTATTTTACTCATTGGGCGATCTAATAGTAAATGAAGTTTTCGCGCGAAAAGTGCCCTGCTTTGACGTCATCGATTTTCACCGACCAATCAGCGCAGCGGTCAAATGAGTACACTTTGGACTTTGGGGAAAGGTGAATAGTAACCAAATGTGTATTAAAGGTAAATGGACTTCTGATGCCAGTTTATGCTGAATCACTATGACTTTAATTAATGGTATAAATGGTCAATTCAAATTCATCAAGTGCTTTGGAGATAATTTGTCATAAAGATTTTAGATCATGTGTAAAGGGAAAAAGCTTTTCATCTATTGACTTGACTAATAGGCCATCTATCAAGATAAAATCATACAAATATCACAAAAGGCTAAATGCTTTCCTTCAGTTGAATGACTCATACGCCATCTATCAAGATTATATCATACAAATATCACATAAGGGTAAAAGCTTTACTTCTGCTGAATTGACTCATACGCCATCTATGAAGATTAAATCATATGAATAGCACATAAGGTTAAAAGCTTGTATTCTGCTGAATTGACTCATATGCCATCTATGAAGATTAAATCATATGAATAGCACATAAGGGTAAATGCTTACATTCTGTTCAATTGACTCATGGCATCTATGAAGATTAGATCACATGAATAGCACATAAGGGTAAAAGCTTGTATTCTGCTGAATTGACTCATATGTCATCTCTTTGCAGGTTAGAAGGTTTGCAACTTAATGCCCTAAAGTGAAACAATGAAATAATGTGATGTTAAAGAAAAATTTCAGTGAATTTAGTGATCTTTATCAAAATGATGGGTTGATAACAATTAGTAAATTAAGGAATATAGTCCAAACCGTGACCTCATACTGTATTATCTTTTTTTCAGCTGACTTATTCTTGGGTTGTGACTGCACAATTGGAATTCTTGCTGTTGGGCTGTTATCTAATGCAATTGTAGAACTAGCAAAAAAGATGGGGCCGTGATGCTGTTACGAGGTACGATCTTCCTTTTATCATTCAAAATATCGTCCACAGGTTGGTGGACACGGGGCGGTGTCTCACCTTTACTTGTTCCCTATTATAAACATTTTCTGAATGCATACTGTGCACTATTGTGCTATCTGAAATTTTTTATATTTTTTTCAACCATCTGTGGTTACCACCAGTTCGGTAGGTGACCTTACACCCGTGAAAAAGTTCTTTGTCCAGGTATTGAGTGACAGGCTAGCCAGACATTTATGTTAGCATTTTTTCTCAGTTGTGGTTATAAGCCAGTCCAAAGCTAGTCAACATGTACAATTTACCCTGTAAAATTTCACCGAATTACCTTACTGTTGTGGTCAGTAACTATGGTGAAATACACTATTTAATGCCTATTTGGCTTTGTCTTTGGAGCATTTGAATCAGGTTACATAGGTGGTTACTGTCACTTATTTTACTCTTTATATCTTTATAAGGTCCATAAAGGTGTTACTTCAAGTAGTATTTTTTATGATATTTTATTAAACATGAAACTAATTTTAAATTATGATGATATGATTTGAATAATATTTGAAGTCTATACTTTGCACCTGAGGTCTTTACTATCATGATCCCAGACATGCATGTTTGAATGACATAAATACACTAACCTGATAATCGATGGCGCTGTTTAATCAGTCTTTAGTAATTATTTAATATATGATTTTAGATCGTTTTACCATCATGTTCTCTATAATTTGAGCAATGTCTATCATGTCATCTTCTGAAACGTCTATACCTGGGTAGGCAAATAAAATGTCTATTTCATTTATATTGTCTTGTGCATGTTTATATTTATGTGTTATCAGCCTTAATTTGGCGTGCTCTTCATGCCATTTCATGCATGTCATGTGCATGTCAATGAAAATGGTTGACTGACTCAACTTCATACAAATCACAACATATACATATACTATTTATACCATTGTTTTTTATACGGAGGTCGTGGCAATCCAGGGAAAGTCACATCATTGTTTTACATATTTTAAGGCATTCTGGTTTTATTTTACAGAGAATCCACCACACACTTGGCTTAAG
Source organism: Owenia fusiformis (assembly GCA_903813345.2). Lineage (NCBI taxonomy): Eukaryota > Metazoa > Annelida > Polychaeta > Sabellida > Oweniidae > Owenia > Owenia fusiformis. The sequence continues at coordinate 5,848,013 of CAIIXF020000004.1, read as the reverse complement.
AGGTCCTAGAGATGCATTATTAATGTCACATATATTTACACATAACTCATGCCGTTTATATATATGATGTTGAAGTCATTTCTTTGCTTCGTTCCGATGATGTTCTTTATTTTCTTTTTCCATGCCAGTTTCGTGGGGAATGTTAATGTTCTTATCATTTCCATCACAATATCTACAAGATTATATTTAGTTACGCAATCCCACATTCTAGATATGGGTGAGTCCCAGGAGTCTCCTTGGAAAAAAAAGCTCGTTAGTCTCATCATTAAAAGTTGTTTATATATATTTGTCATTGGTAGTGTTAGAATCCCAAAGAACATTAACAGCTTATCGTAGTCTATTCTCGACTTAATTGTTGTCAGTCCAACTGGCATAATTGATGTTGGATTGCTAGCGGTGCTGGGAAAAAATTGGACCCTACGTCCGATCTCTCGTTGGGTAACTTCCATCATTTCCAAATCCTGTGTATTGTAATTAATGATCTGATCACCGTATAACATGGTAGGTATTACAAAGCTGTTGTATAGTTTTATGGCTAGAAGGGGTGGTAATCCTCCCGATTTATGTCCAAGTCCGAAGAGTGAAAACAACTTTCTCTTCCCCCTTGATATCCCCTGTTTGACATGTTCAGTGAACTTATTGTTTGTAGACAATGGGATGCCTACATGTTTGGCAGTGGATACATTATTTACAATATCATTTCCCAGTCTAAATTCAAAATTTCTTTTAGAGCCATATGTTAATGCCACACATTTTCCTGGATGAAGGATATACCTCCATTTATTACTATGCTTGAAGGATATGTCCAATAACGTATTCATAGCGCCTGGAAACAATGCTATCAATGCTATGTCATCCGCATATGCAGGGGAACAGGTATTGATTCCCATGATTTTTGCACCAATGTTACTTTTTTCAAGTTCCATGAGTAGGTCACATATATAGAATTGGTAGAGGAGCATGCTATTAACAGCCCCTTGAAAAACGCCCTGGAGGACTTTAAAGGGCCTTGACATTGTTCCTGCTGCCTGCACGGTGCAGTAGTAGTTCTGGTACGAGTCGTAGAGAAGTCTCCATAGCTTTCCCTTGATCCTAGCGTTGACATATCATTTGTGAAATAGCCCGTTAACAACATTTACAACGTACTGTACACATTCAATATCAGAGCCTTTCTGACAATATTCAGACAATATGTTTTATTTGGTGCCAAGTTTTCAACTATGTTATTGCAAAAGGAACAAATCCGAATTGTATCTTCCCCACTCTCTGATGACATCTTGATGTTGTAAGAAGTGTGGATGTTGTAAAAAATGTCAGGTTGCAGTTGGTCTCAGTTAGGAATGAGCAGAATGAGCTGATTAGAATGCGTGATGTAAGTTATATACACTCTCTGGTATATCAAGTGTCCTAACCATATATGGCAGATGACTCGCCATACATGGCAAGGGGGGAGAGTAGGCAGGAATTAGGCACACTAGCAAGTGAGTCAGGGTTCAGAGGTCAAAACAAGACTCTACAACCCAGAATACTTGTTATCCGTAACATATGCATTGCACAGTGATTGGGTGGTTATGCAGTTTTCTTTCTTATATGGGCATTGATTGGTAGTTAAATACCCGGCCATGGCCCGAACCATTGTCACCTCAACAGTCTTATCTTCTTGAAAAAATTTAAATGAATGAAACAAAGTCATATTTACCTTCTGTACAGCAAGCCTTTGTGTACAAGAGTCTGGGTTCGTCTGAAGGGCCTCCAGTGTTGGCATAGTTAGCACTTGTTGTTTTAAGCAACACAACGCAAAGTTGTATTCTTGTTTTTATTGTTCTTACTGCTACGGGAGACAGGGCAAGACTGGCTAGTCTTATTTTACAAGGTTTTTTAGTATTTCTTAAGCTGACTAATATTAGCAGGGATATTAGTATGCATTGCATAGTGATTGGATGGTTATGTAGCAGGGGTTTCCTTATATGGGCAGAGGGTTTGCAAGGAGGTATTCTAGCACATTGATTGGAAGTTATAATAAAACAAATGGTTAGACAAGAACTGCACAAAATTTTGACTCAGCAATGGTGTAGGGATACTTTGCATTCTGCACTAATTTATGACTTGAGATGAGTTAAACTAAATCATGAATGGCAACATATAAAATCAATAATAATCCAGCAACTTAATTATAAATGCATATGACATTAGGTAACATTAGGTAATAATATTAGTTAACTAAGGCAACAAAAACAAAGGGTAATCTCCAGTGTCATCGTGTCCCAAAGGCATTTTGAGGGGGACATTCTTTCAGCCACAACCTTTGGTAAACAGGAGTCTGGTTCCGATTCTACTGATCATGGTGGTGGTCGAAAGAGGACTTAGATATGAGGTTTTCCTCATAATCATCCTCTACCACACTGGCCATGGCCCTAACCGTTGTCACCTCAACAGATAGATCCTCCATCTCAATGAAGGGATCAAAAGTAATCCCAGCGCACTCATGTTCAAAGGGCACTGTGAGGGGAACCTCTGTTCTGAAATTAACAATGTCCATTATGGAAAAGAAATAATTTAATTAGTTTTGATTTAATAGAGATTTAATTAATATGACATTAATATTAGCACAAAGCGCGGAAGCTACCAGGCACCAGGTCCCCAAGAAGCCAAAGAGGTATTGACCTCTCCATTTTGCTTCCCTGAGGTGGTCCTCTATACTGTGGATCCTTTACCACAGGAGACCAAGGTGGTTATTGAAAGAATACTTAGATACGAGGTTTTCCTCATAATCCTCTTCAACCACGCTGGCCATGGCCCTTACCATGGTCACCTCCACAGCTAGGTCCTCCATCACGGTGAAGGGATACCTAAGAGGTGTTTGCACCTCAGCCCTTGTGTTGTAGAAGACAAGGTAATCTCCAGTGTCGTCGTGCCCCAGAGGCTTAGTAAGGGGCACCTCCACGCGAAAATCTAAAAATTCCATTCTGGAAAAGAGATAGTCTTAACTATAGAGTATTGACATTCTGGAAAGGAAATAATTTTAATAAATTTTAATTTAATATTGATTTAATTAATATGAGTTTTGTGCAATTAAATTATGATAATGGAGACATAATACAAGACGTAAATGACACAGTGATCTGAGATGACATGATGGCCTAGACTACATGCTTAGGACAAATATTTATTTATCATTGCATCATTTCTTTAAACAGACATAAGCACAAAGCGCAATAAAATTAAAGTGCTCACCTGTTGGTTTTCATCCTCTTGCAATATTCCTCTGCCTTGAAAACTCCACTTCCAGCTCTTCTCTGAAATCATATTAAAGGAATAAGATACAGATTGCTCAAAAGTTAACATTAACCATTCTCTAAATATATAAAAAATGAAGATAATCCTATATAACATATTTTTACAGAAATTGACAGAATACGATCATTAAAAAATCTCTATATTTATTAGCGGTTGATATAATACTTACATATTATAGGGCGGCACTACGGACTTCAATAATACCCCATCCACATCCTCTTTAACCGTCGGTGGGTGGACCAAGTACCCATTAATAATAATAATAAGTCCCCCTTCTATTTCTTGGATAATGTAGAACTCCTCCCCCCAGTTTTCCATGTTTGTGTTGTTAACAGAAGCTCCCAGGCACCAGGTCCCAAAGAAACCAAAGAGGTTTTGACCTCTCTGTTTGGCTTCCCTGAGACGGTCCTCTATACTGTGGATCTTTTCCCACAGTAGACCATGGTGGTGATTGAAAGAAGACTTAGATATGAGGTTTTCCTCATAATCCCCCTCTACCACACAGGCCATGGCCCTTACCATGGTCACCTCTGTCCTAAAAATATGGAATTACATTCTGCAAAAGAAATAATGTTATTCATTGATGGTAGAGAGACAGCTTTTGGGGGGGGGGGTGAGAGGTATATAAATGTTTAGTCAATATAGCAATTTCCCAAATACTTACATTAATGTTAGCCTGACCCTTGTTTTGCAGTCCTTAGTGCCCTTCCATAAAAAAAATGTCTAAAACTTCTGCATTCGCGTTTGACTAGTTCTATTCTATCTTGACTGTTTATGTAAAATTTTAATACTTCTATTTCCCAATTTGGTAGTTTTAATCCTAATCCAATTCCAGAAATGCATTTGTGTATGTTGATTCATTCATGATTTTGTAAATGATGTATCCTGATGCATAATTCTGGGTGTTATACAATTATATCATATGAAATATACAACATACGGTCTCCAGGTTTTTTAGACAAATCTCCATGTAGCAGCCAATTTCTTGTCTATATCTTATATACCGAATACATTATTGCTAGCCGCTAGCCTTCCCTCGCCGTTACAATAGTAAACACTTCCAGGCTATCATTTTTCAGCCGCAAGACATCTCTGCCTCACCAGAATGAAGGAAGGAGGGAGGGGAGGATAAATCTCAATCTGAAAAAATAAACATTAACATTAGCACATACGACGAATATTTATGTTTGTATAAACATTTTCAATGTGTATCTGAAGTTTAATTTACTGAAAGCTTACTCTAAAAAGCAAATGGTGATTTGATTATATTTGATTTCCAATATGAATTATACAACATGGGTCAACCACCTGTAGCAAAGTCAAAACGTCCCGTACCGGCCAGAAGTTGTCTTCCCAGTTTTCCATGATTTAGCTCGGGTTATGATAATTTTATTTTTCCACTCGTTTTTATACCCTCCTTCATTGATTACAGTGAACGTCTAGATCAATGCTAATTCAATGACGTAAGGCATCCATTGGCATAAAAAATGAAGTTGTAACATATACTCTGGGAACATATTTCTTAATATAAAATACTTTTTTCTTTTTAATAATGCCTATGATGGCCATGATTAAATATATAGGTAAATAATATTACAATCAAAAAGTGTGAGATACAAGCAATTGTTAACTCATAAACAACAACAATGTGTTTTCGACAAAGTTAAACAATCCCTCACTTAAAAAAATATTACAATCAAAATGTGTAAGATATAAACATAATAATATATAATATATAACATATAATATATAATATAATAACAACAATAATATGTTTTCAATATATAAAGTTAAGTAATCCCACACTCATATAATATTGCAATTGTTGGCTCATAAGCAACAATAAGCTTATTGACAGAGTTAATTAAATATATATGGGAGTAGTAATCCAGAGTGTCTGTTTCACCACCTTGATATGGATTATCATATCGATTTGGATATCAAGGTGGTGAAACAGACACTCTAGTTTCAGTGCAATTCATATTGCATATCTTTTAAATATTATATGTGAGTAGTAATCCAGAGTGTCTGTTTCACCACCTTGAGATGGATTGGTGAAACAGACACTCTAGTTATAGCCTCTTTCAGTGTAATTCATATTACATATCTTTTAAATATTATATGTGTAATAAAATAAGAGAAAGCCGCCAATTTGACTTATTTTAATGTTATTTTTCCCCATGATACGGAGTATTGATATATATCCGTTTCTCCATTATTACTATTGTGATATAGAAAATTGCAATAGAAAACATTTACTTCTCTTCTTATTGATAGATGGCGTAATAATTGTATTTATACCATAAAACCAAATAACATATTGGATATTTTTCAGCAGATATCGAGGCAAATTCTCCATTTCAAAAAACATTTAGTCTATCGATAGGAGGAGAGTCGAATATTGTTTATGATATATATCGAGGTAGAGAACGGATGATATCAGTAGGTCCATGCACTAAGTCACCCATTAATGCTAGCCTCAATAAAGCTAATGTAGCATATGAAGCCTATGATATATAATAATATAACCACAGTTGCAAATTGTACTTTCTTGTAATGCGATCTCCCTCTAATTACCGTATCAGCCTTCTGATTGTTGGGTTGACTTCAACAAGTATACAGCGGGAAATTCAAAAATGCCCAAGGTTTTAAAGGATCTCTTAAGAGTTTAGGCTAGACTCCTGTTTTTTCCCAAACAAATTACATTATTTACATAATGTTTATATATATAAAACTAAAGCGCCTACCTGTTGATTTTCTAGCTACCCCTCGCTGTATTCCTTTCCCTCCCAGTGCCCTCTTCTTCAACTTGTTCGCTATAATCATATTAAATGAACAAGTTAACAATAACCATTCTCTAAAAATATAAAAAATGATAATCCTATATTTATTAGTCAATCGTATAATCGCTACTTACATATGTTGGTGTGGTAAGGGATAAGGTGGGAAATACGCCTGTTGTAAGACGCCTAGTACGTCCTCAACCACTTCAGGAGGGTGAAGTTCATGCCCATCTATGAGAATGGCTCCATCCGGCTTTTGCTCAATGAGAAAAAAAATCTTCCTCCCAATCCTCCATGATGTTTGCCTTATATCATATTCTCATTTGCCTGTTTTTGTACCATCTCACGGAAGCCCTAGATTTATGCTAATTCGATGATGTAAGTAAAGAATACCATTGGTCAGAGTTAAAAACATCTATACAGTATATAAACTGGGAAAAGTCTAAAGTTTTGTTATAATGCATCAAGACTTTATCAAGACTATTTTTAAAAAGCAGCTGAGCAATCATTTAATTTAATCGTTTTAATTTAAAAACTCTGACCGTGACACTTTGCGATCTAAAATATCAAAGTATATGCAATTATTCTAAAATCCTGGGGAAGCAAATACTTGATGACGCCCCCTCTTCTCCCACTTTGACGATACCGTATGGTGCGGCTGATTCACCTAAAATAACGGAGCCGGATGAGGCTACATCTGACGTCCGGCTCCAGAGGGAGGATCAGGAATCGTCGCCTTGGCTGGCGTGCTCGCCCAAGCAGTATTGGATGCGGCAATTTTCTCTGGAAAATCGCTCTCCAATACCGTCTTGTGAGAGTACGCCTACATTGGCCCGGGGGAGCGCTGGCGGGGCGAGAGCTATAGCAATTCGTAGAGTTCCAGTAGAGTTCGTAGTTCCAGTTGAAATCTGGGCTCACGAATTGCATAAAAAGCTCGGGCTATCTAATAAAAACATCATATTTAAAAGATATGTAATATGAATTACACTGAAAGAGGCTATAACTAGAGTGTCTGTTTCACCAATCCATATCAAGGTTCCATATCAAGGTGGTGAAACAGACACTCTGGATTACTACTCACATATAATATTTAAAAGATATGCAATATGAATTGCACTGAAACTAGCTTGGTGAATTTTTCTCAGATGCTGCCTCCAGGGCCCCCCAGGAAATCCGGTTATCTCTCTCCTAGTAGTAGTTAAAGTGAGCCTGTATAACCTTTTGTGTTCTACAAAAAACATTTTATATTCTACAGATGAGGGAAATGCAACTTAGGTCCATGCACTAAGTCAGCCATTATTGCTAGCCGCAATAAAGCCAATGCCGCATATGAAGCCTATGATATATAATAATAAAACTTCACAAGAAAAATTGTACTTTCTTGTAATGCTATCTCCCTCTTATTACCGTATCAGCCTTCTGATTGGTCGGTTGACTTCAACAAGTATACAGCGGGAAATTCAAAAATGTCCAAGGTTTAAACGATCTCTTAAGAGTTTAGGCTAGACTCCGGAATTGTTCCCAAACAAATTACATTATTTACATAATGTTTATATATATAAAACTAAAGCGCCTACCTGTTGATTTTCTAGCTACCCCTCGCTGTATTCCTTTCCCTCCCAGTGCCCTCTTCTTCAACTTGTTCGCTATAATCATATTAAATGAACAAGTTAACAATAACCATTCTCTAAAAATATAAAAAATGATAATCCTATATTTATTAGTCAATCGTATAATCGCTACTTACATATGTTGGTGTGGTAAGGGATAAGGTGGGAAATACGCCTGTTGTAAGACGCCTAGTACGTCCTCAACCACTTCAGGAGGGTGAAGTTCATGCCCATCTATGAGAATGGCTCCATCCGGCTTTTGCTCAATGAGAAAAAAATCTTCCTCCCAATCCTCCATGATGTTTGCCTTATATCATATTCTCATTCTCTCGCCATATTCCTATCCCTCCCAGAGCTGTCTTCTTCATCTTGTTCACTGAAATCATATTAAATGAACAAGTTATCAATAACCATTCTCTAAAAATATAAAAAAAATGATAATCCTATATTTATTAGTCAATCATATAATCACTACTTACATATGCTGATGCGGTAGGGGATAGGGGGGGTAGTAAATTAAAACGATTCCTCAGTCTTTGGCTAGCCGCCACTCTCGTCCGCAAATTATAGCTGGATGAGAATGGAAGCTTGTCGGTAGCGTAAGGCATTTTGTAAAATTAAGATCAAAATGATTTCCGGAGAAGCGAGTCTGTTCTTTTAAATTCGTAAGAGAGAAAAAGTCCTTTTTTGGTAATCCACCAGGCGGAATTTGAAATAATCCCTGAGAGTACTAGTAGAATTATTCCTGATTTTAAAACTATGTTGATTGCTTATCAGTTGCTTTTTAAAAAAAGTGTTCCTCACTTTGTCAAGTCTTGGTGCATTAGAACAAAACTTTAGACTTTTTCCCAGATAATATATAGATGTTTTTACTCTGAAGAAAAAATAATTAATTGATCTGACTAAATGAAACTAAAAAGGAGAACTAGAAAATTTGTTTTAATTTTTGTGTTAGGCTCTGATGGCCTGTTCCTTTTCATCGGGCTCCTCTATCAGTTCCCAGTGGAATGACGTAGGGCATGAATTGGCATAAAAAATGAAGTTGTAACATATACTCTGGGAACATATTTCTTAATATAAAGTACTTCTTTTTCTTTTTAATAATTTCTATGATGGCCATGTTTTTGTAGAACACTTCCTTGGCTTTTTATTAGCGGGAGCATTGATGTTTTTATTAGCTAGCCGGAGCTTTTTATGCAATTCACGAGCCCAGATTTCAACTGGAACTCTATGAATTGCTCTTGAGCCAGCGCTTCCCCGGGCCAATGTAGTAGGTGTACTCTCACAAGACAGCGTTGGAGAACGATTTTCCAGGAAAAATTGCCGCATCCAATACTGTTTGGGCGAGCACACCAGCCAAGGTGACGGTTCCTGATCCCCCCTCTGGAGCTGGACGTCAGATGTACCCTCATCCAACTCCATTATTTTGGGTGAATCCTGAGCGTATGGTATCGTCGAAGCGGGAGATATGGGGGCATCATCAAGTATTTGCTTCCCCAGGATTTTGGAATAATTGCATATACTTTCATATTTTAGGTCACAAAGTGTCACGGTCAGAGTTTTTAAATTAAAACGGTTCGTCAGTCTTTGGCTAGCCGCCACTCTCGTCTGCAAATTATAGCTGGATGAGAATGGAAGCTTGTCGGTAGCGTAAGGCATTTTGTAAAATTAAGATCAAAATGATTTCCGAAGAAGCGAGTCTGTTCTTTTAAATTCGTAAGAGAGAAAAAGTCCTTTTTTGGGTAATCCACCAGGCGGAATTTGAAATAATCCCTGAGAGTACTAGTTGAATTATTCCTGATTTTGAAACTATGGTGATTGCTTATCAGTTGCTTTTTAAAAAAGTGTTCCTCACTTTGTCAAGTCTTGGTGCATTAGAACAAAACTTTAGACTTTTTCCCAGAGAATATATAGATGTTTTTACTCTGACGAAAAAATAATTAATTGATCTGACTAAATAAAACTAAAAAGGAGAACTAGAAAATTTGTTTTAATTTTTGTGATAGGCTCTGATGGCCCGTTCCTCTTCATCGGGCTCCTCTATCAGTTCCCAGTGGAATGACGTAGGGCATGAATTGGCATAAAAATGAAGTTGTAACATATACTCTGGGAACATATTTCTTAATATAAAGTACTTCTTTTTTTTATAATAATTTCTATGATGGCCATGATTAAATATATAGGTGAATACTATTACAATCAAAATGTGTAAGATATAAACAATTCTGAACAACAATAATATGTTTTCAATATATAAAGTTAAGCAATCCCACACTCATTTAATATTGCAATCAAATGTGCAATTGTCTGCTCATAAGCAACAATAAGCTTATTGACAGAGTTAATTAAATATATATGAGAATAATTTATTTTTATTTTTATATTATTCCCATATTTTATATGGGAACAATATTTCAGTCTAAATGGATAAGATAACCAATAATATGTTTTCGGTTATATTGTAATACTTATAAACAATCCTCCACTTATATAATATTACGTCTCCTCGATTGCGGCTTTTATTGGCTACCCTAGACTTTTTAAGTCTATTATATAATTCACGGGCCCAGATTTGAGCCGGAACTCTATGAAGACTGCTTGCTCACACCAAAGAATTTTTCTCCTTCGAAATTTGTATGAGAAGAGTCCTTTTGGTAATCCACCAAGCGGAATTTGAAATAATCCCTGAAAAAACTAGTTGAAATATTCTTGATTTTTTTAAAAACTGAGATATGTTTCCTTTTTAAAAGTCCTCAACATTAGAACAAAACTTTAGACTTTTTCCAAGATAATATATAGACGTTTTTACTATGATGAAAAACTAATTAATTGATTTGATCAAATGAAACTAAAAAGGAGAACTAAAAAATGTGACTTATTTTCTACATCTCCTATTTTTACGTCTCCTCGACTTTTTATTAGTGGGAGCATTGCAGCTTTCATTGGCTCCGCTAGACTTTTTAAGGGTGTCATATAATTCCTGGGCCCAGATTTGAGCTGGAACTCGGAATATTCGACAAACTTGACAAGTCAACTCCATCGGAAACATTCAAATCCACTTTTTTTTTTTGAGTAAAAAACGAGTAATTTTTTGGAGGGAGTTGAGGTGAATGTTTCAGGACATTTCTACTTACAATAGTGTATTACTAAGGTGAGTGATAGGCGCTTTGTAAAACATAGAGCGCCATCTCTTAGAATGTTGGACAGATGGGACATTTCAAATTTTTGAATTTTAAATCTGAACTCTTCTTTTTGTTTCTTTTTTCCAAATATTTGTATATGTAATTTAAATCCGAAATGAATTTCATAGAACACAGAAGTAGTAGAAATAGTTGCTCCCTGGACTCTCTGACTTGAATTAAATGATTTGCTTCAAAAGCAACAACTCTGTTGATAACTAACTCCAGGGCAGCAGTGAGTCTCTCTCTGGCTAGTGAGGAAGTCTTCTTGCAGCCCTTGGTTATTGTTATATGCTCTGATGGCCCGTTCTTCATCACCAGGCTCCTCCATAATTTGCCAGTAAACCACAGCAGGCTGGGGGGATGGGCCTCACCTCCACAACTGACCTTTCCTAGGCAGCAACAGGCGATGATCCTCCACATCAATGCCCTCATCACTGTTCTCTGAAAATGACCTCTGTTTGGTAAGCAGGAGATCCTAAGTTCATCCCAGAAGGGCCTCCAGTGTTGGCTTGTTCAGCTTTGGTTGGTTTCAACTAAACACGACGCCAAGTAGTATACTCTTTATTGTATTTTATTCTGTTTGTTCCTCCAGGAGACAGGGCCAGCCTGACTAGTCTTATTTTACAAGGATTTTAGCATGACTAATGGTAATGTAACACTGTCTGGTACAACTGTTGTCAGTTGTTCACTACTTGTATTTTCATCTAACACGACGCAAGGTTGTTCTTTAGTTTTCTTTATTGTAACTCACGCTTCAAGAAACCAGGACCAGACTGACTAAACTTAATTCACCTGGATACAAGCATGACCAAAGCTGTCTAATCTTAGCAGGGATATTAGTATTCATTGCCTAGTGATTGGATTGTTATGCAGCAGAGGTTTCCTTATATGGGCAGAGGGTTTGCAAGGTTGTATTCTAGCACATTGATTGGAAGTTATTGTTGTGCGTTTCGGCTTGTGTTTGCGCAGGTTTATATATCCAGATATTGAAATAGAGTTTCTAACACAATCAAAGAGAACCAACAGGAGATGTTCATACGATGATAGAAGTGGAGTGACTCTCTGATTAGAATGCGTGATGTCAGTTATATACCCTCTCTGATATATCAAGTGTCTTAGCCATATATGGCAAATGACTCACCATATATGGCAAGGGAAGAGAGTAGAAAGTTAGGCATACCAGCAAGTGAGTCAGGGTTCAGAGGTCAAGCTGATGATATCACATTAACACTCCAAACCCCACAACCAGATACCGTAACACTACCCCTGGCTTGGCCCCAAATGTTACGCTTAGTGCTTGTCGTTGTATGATGGTGCTTTCTCTCTTGTCTAGGGCTATGATAATGTAACTAAAATAGTTTGATGTAAATTCCTTTATTATTCATAATAAGCCTACTCTAAGAAGCATCTAATTCAAAGCCTTGAATCTCCTAACTGCAACCCAAGATCAGTAAATGTTAGCTAGAGATGTTGCCTCTTGAGTTACAGCTAGTAGACTGAAGAATCTATTTAAAAACAAGTAATATGCATAACATTATAATGAAACAAATGGTTAGACAAGGGTTGCACAATATTCTGACTCAGCCATGACGTAGGTATACTATGCATTCTGCACTAATATGACTTCAGATGTGTTAAACTTAATCACAAATGATAACTTATAAACTCCATAATAATCCAGCAACTTTATTGTAAAAGCATATGACATTAGGTAACATAAGGTTATATTATCAGGTAACTAAGGCAACAATGAATGTTCAACCAGACTTTTCTGATTGATTAAACCAAATATTTGCACTTTGTTTCATTTTGTAGTTACTTTTATATTTCATTAATGTTTAATGGTGATTTTAATGACTGAGCTTTGTGTACAAATGTAAAAGCTTAAAGACCATAAATGTCAGACTTTTCCACTTGATTAAACCAAATATTTGCACTTTGTTTCTTTTTGTAGTTACTTTTTGATTCCATTAATGTTTAATGGTGATTTTAATGACCGAGCTTTGTGTACAAATGTAAAAGCTCAAAAACCATAAATGTCAGACTTTTCCACTTGATTAAACCAAATATTTGCACTTTGTTTCTTTTTGAAGTAACTTTTATATTCCATAATGTTTAATGGTGAATTTCATGACTGAGCTTTGTGTACAAATGTAAAAGCTCAAAGACCATAAATGTCAGACTTTTCCACTTGATTAAACCAAATATTTGCACTTTGTTTCTTTTTAAGTTACATTTAGATTCCATTTATTTTTAATGGTGATTTTAATGAATGAGCTTCATGTGCAAATGTAAAAACTCAAAGACAATGAATGCCAGACTTGTCCCCTGATTAAACCAAATATTTGCACTTTGTTTCTTTTTGTAGTTACTTTTATATTCCATAATGTTTAATGGTGAATTTGATGACTGAGCTTTGTGTACAAATGTAAAAGCTCAAAGACCATAAATGTTAGACTTTTCAAATTGATTAAACCAAATATTTGCACTTTGTTTCTTTTTAAGTTACATTTAGATTCCATTTATTTTTAATGGTGATTTTAATGAATGAGCTTCATGTGCAAATGTAAAAACTCAAAGACAATGAATGCCAGACTTGTCCCCTGATTAAACTAACTCTCAATTTGCACATATGTATAATGATGATTTAATGACCGAGCTCTGTTTACCCATGTAAAATTGATTAAACCAAATATTTGCACTTTGTTTCTTTTTAAGTTACATTTAGATTCCATTTATTTTTAATGATGATTTTAATGACCGAGCTTTGTGTGCAAATGTAAAAGCTCAAAGACAATGAATGCCAGACTTGTCCCCTGGTTAAACCAAATATTTGCACTTTGCTTCCCTTTTCATTGACTCTCAATTAGCACTTTTGTATAATGATGATTCAATGACTGAGCTCCATTTACACATGTAAAATTGATTAAACCAAATATTTGCACTTTGTTTCATTTTTCATTAACTCTCAATTTGCACTTATGTATAATGATGATTTAATGACTGAGCTCCATTTACACATGTAAAATTGATTAAACCAAATATTTGCACTTTGTTTCATTTTTCATTAACTCTCAATTTGCACTTATGTATAATGATGATTTAATGACTGAGCTCCATTTACACATGTAAAATTGATTAAACCAAATATTTGCACTTTGTTTCATTTTTCATTAACTCTCAATTTGCACATATGTATAATGATGATTTAATGACTGAGCTCCATTTACACCCCCAAAATGCAATCTGATTTTCGACGCCGTTTCGGTGCCAAATTTCGGTGCCGTTTCGGCACCAAATGGACTGACTAGTCCGGTAGCAAATTTTGGTGTCGAAAGGTTTCGGTGCCGGAACGGTGTCGAAACGGTGCCGGAACGGTGCCGAATTTGTTCGATGCCGAAACGGTGTCGAATTATATTGGCTGTGTACACATGTAAAATTGATTAAACCAAATATTTGCACTTTGCTTCCTTTTTCATTGACTCTCAATTTGCACTTATGTATAATGATGATTTAATGACTGAGCTCCATTTACACATGTAAAATTGATTAAACCAAATATTTGCACTTTGTTTCATTTTTCATTAACTCTCAATTTGCACATATGTATAATGATGATTTAATGACTGAGCTCCATTTACACATGTAAAATTGATTAAACCAAATATTTGCACTTTGTTTTTGCCGTGAATATAAGAATATTAAATATGTTCATATACTATTCTGAATGTTGAGGTCCAACAGAAGTGGCTTTGGAAAGTAAATGTTTGATATCATAACTCAGATTTTGGTTCACCCGCCTTTTACATGTCCATCTAACATGATGGACTTGGACTAAACTGTTTTTGGTGAGAGTATTATGTTTTTAATAAAAATCCTCCAATATAAGAATTGCCTCTTTCTTTTACAAAATCTAGAGCGTAAAAAGGAGAGTGTTTCTGTCACAAGTAAGAAGAATTATTTCGCGGTCTGAATATGAGTCAAAGAAAATGGTGGATGTATGTTCCATATTGTCTAGTTTTCCGTCACTTTGTGGTATGTCCGAAATGTATAGCTATCAGAGAAGGGGTCTAGTTTGTTCTAAACTTTGCAAATCTATGTTTGAAATATATAACTATCAGAGAAGATGAATCAATACTCAATCCCCGCAGTTTCTATTGGCTAGAGACAAGTGGTATAAAAACATGTTCATATACTGATTTTATCAGTTTGAAACAAATATGGCTAAGAAGATAATTCCTCAGTGAGTATTTAAGCATATACAACGGATTATAAAAATAAATTATCTAAATCACACAAGTATTATTCTTGAAAAAATGAATTTCAAAACGATAGTGTATTGAAGAATAGTTTTTTTACTCAAAATAAGCTTCCAAATGGAAAACAAGAGTATGCTGGTGAAATAAGAAAAAACTCTTTTTTCCTTTGACGTTTGTGTTTAGTTATCTTAGATATTATATCTTAGATAAATTCAAATTTAAAATGACAACATATTTTTATTTAGTTTTTTTTTTGATTATGCAAAAATGAAATATTACTCCTACATACATTAATCCTACAAAGCCATCTATCAATAAGGGTTAACTAAAACAAACACACATGGTTTCTCGGTTGTAAGATAGCATGAAAATCTCTGCACATCAATAAACATCAGAATGATTTAATTATTTAAATTGAGAAACAGAATAGGCAACGTCCGTTTGAATGAGCAATTAATATTTGATTTTAGTGGTAACATGAGACATACGGTTTGCATAAGCCTTCTTTTTGAAAAAAACACCAGCCAAAATAATTAAAGGTCATAGGATATTATAACAGAAATATATTAAAGCTGTCCAATGTTTCTATTTCCCCCCTTATTGTAAATGACCGTTACTTGTGGATTACTCATTCTGAGGAGTCTGAATCAGAAGTTGCTAAATCTGCCTTAAGCAGTTTGAGAGAATAATCCATACATTCCCCTTCCAATTGAGGAGAAATTGCTCTTTTAGATTTGAGAGATTTTAAATTCGAATGCAAATCCGTTTTTCCAAAAAGGATTCTCATTTCTAGTATCTGGGTGTGTTGGGTGTTCCAAATAATTAATAGATAAATCTGCTTATTGTGTAATTTAGCGGAATCATCGCTCAGGGAGTTGTAGGATAGATCAACCCCAGACTTATAAATATTTTTCATATTGATTTGTAAGTACGCCGTAATACGATATAAATAATCAATGTCCTGGGTAAAATTATCTATAACATGATTTTGCAAATTTTTATTATGTTTCAGTGAAATGAACATGTTGCATATTTCAGACCAAAAGGAACTGATTTAAATACTTTACCATTGCTGGCATATATTCCTTTCTGCACTAGAGCTTAAATATTTTTTTATATTTTATGATTGTTTAAAATATGATTCCCGAGTCTAAAGGTTCATTTTATTTTCAACGTCGATAGATCATAGAGATTCCTTACCTGTGCTATTGATGTACAACCATCAGATTTCTCACCCCTCCTCCCATCATCTACTTTCGTTATCAGTTGAGACAGGCTCTGCCAGTTCTTCTTCATCATTCTAGCAATTGAATGCTCTCTATCTGTAAGTGTATATTTATATGAAGTTAAATCAGATTATCATCTAAGGCAACGTCCTTTTGAATGAGCAATTAATATTTGATTTTAGTGGTTACATGAGACATACGGTTTGCATAAGCCTTCTTTTTGAAAAAACACCAGCCAAAATAATTAAAGGTAATAGGATATTATAACAGAAATATATTAAAGCTGTCCAATGTTTCTATTTCCCCCTTATTGTAAATGATCGTTACTTTTGGATTACTCATTCTGAGGAGTCTGAATCAGAAGTTGCTAAATCTGCCTTAAGCAGTTTGAGAGGAGAACAATCCATACATTCCCCTTCCAATTGAGGAGAAATGGCTCTTTTAGATTTGAGAGATTTTTAATTCGAATGCAAATCCATTTTTCCAAAAAGGATTCTCATTTCTAGTATCTGGGTGTGTTGGGTGTTCCAAATAATTAATAGATAAATCTGCTTATTGTGTAATTTAGCGGAATCATCGCTCAGGGAGTTGTAGGATAGATCAACCCCAGACTTATAAATATTTTTCATATTGATTTGTAAGTACGCCGTAATACGATATAAATAATCGATGTCCTTGGTAAAATTATCTATAACATGATTTTGCAAATTTTTATTATGTTTCAATGAAATGAACACGTTGCATATTTCAGACCAAAAGGAACTGATTTAAATACTTTACCATAGCTGGCATATATTCCTTTCTGCACTAGAGCTTAAATATTTTTTTATATTTTATGATTGTTTAAAATATGACTCCTGAGTCCAATGGTTCATTTTATTTTCAACGTCGATAGTTCATAGAGATTCCTTACCTGTGCTATTGATGTACAACCATCAGATTTCTCACCCCTCCTCCCATCATCTACTCTCGTTATCGATTGAGACAGGCTCTGTCGGTTCTTCTTCATCATTCTAGCAATTGAATGTGTTGTCAATTGTTCAGCAATTGTATTTTGATTGTACGTGAACAGGACGCCTTTAGTTAATCTTCTTTATTTTTCTTTATTGTAACACACGCTTCAGGAGACCAGACCAGACTGACTAAACTTAATTCACCAGCATACAAGCGTGACCAAAGCTTAGCAGGGATATTAGTATGCATTGCGTAGTGATTGGTTAGTTATGAAACAGGACTTTCCTTATTTGGGCAAAGGGTTTGCAAATCTATATTCTAGCACATTGATTGGAAGCTATAATGAAACAAGTGGGTAGACAAGGATTGCACGATACTCTGACTCAGCAATGGCGTAGGAATGATATGTATTCTGCTCTAATTTATGACTAAAGGTGCATTAACTAAAGCACAAATGGCAACATATAAAATCAATAATAGTCCAGCAACTTAATTATATAAGCATATAACATTAGGTAACATTAGGTAATATTATTAGCTAACTAAGGCAACAGAATGCTCTCTATCTGTAAGTATATATTTATATGAAGTTAAATCAGGTTATCATCCAAGGCAACGTCCGTTTGAATGAGCAATTAATATTTGATTTTAGTGGTTACATGAGACATACGGTTTGCATAAGCCTTCTTTTTGAAAAAAAACACCAGCCAAAATAATTAAAGGTCATAGGATATTATAACAGAAATATATTAAAGCTGTCGAATGTTTCTATTTCCCCCCCCCCCCCTTATTGTAAATTACCGTTACTTGTGGATTACTCATTCTGAGGAGTCTGAATCAGAAGTTGCTAAATCTGCCTTAAGCAGTTTTAGAGGAGAACAATCCATACATTCCCCTTCCGATTGAGGAGAAATGGCTCTTTAAGATTTGAGAGATTTTAAATTCGAATGCAAATCCGTTTTTCCAAAAAGGATTCTCATTTCTAGTATCTGGTTGTGTTGGGTGTTCCAAATAATTAATAGATAAATCTGCTTATTGTGTAATTAGCGGAATCATCGCTCAGGGGGTTGTAGGATAGATCAACCCCAGACTTATAAATATTTTTCATATTGATTTGTAAGTACGCCGTAATACGATATAAATAATCAATGTCCTGGGTAAAATTATCTATAACATGATTTTGCAAATTTTTATTATGTATCAATGAAATGAACACGTTGCATATTTCAGACCACAATCTTGCCTCTTTATCTTTACTGGAAACTCTGATTTTAAAGTTAAAAGCTAGTCTGACCCTTATTTCTTATCAACCGTATCTTATGGTCCACCTTAGGTGGAACGTTTATGTCTATTCAGACCATGATGCAGAAAATGTAATGGTGGACTATAGTAGCGTGTGAAATTTCAGCGTAAGGCATTTCAAAAATAAGACCTAGATAATTTCCAGAGAAGCCGTCTGTTATTTACTATTAAGGTGAGTGATAGTGATATATAAGAAAAGTGAGCTTTGTAAAACATAGAGTGCCATCTGTTAGAATGTTGGACAGACGGGACATTTCAATTTTTTTTAATTTTTGTGATAGGCTCTGATGGCCCGTTCCTCTTCATCGGGCTCCTCTATCAGTTCCCAGTGGAATGACGTAGGGCATGAATTGGCATAAAAAATGAAGTTGTAATATATACTCTGGGAACATATTGTTTAATATAAAATACTTATTTTTCTTTTTAATAATGTCTATGATGGCCATGATTAAATACATAGGTGAATATTATTACAATCAAAATGTGTGAGATACAAGCAATTGTTAACTCAATTGTTGACAAAGTTAAACAATCCCTCACTTATATAATATTACAATCAAAATGTGTAAGATATAAACAATTCTGAACAACAATAATATGTTTTTAGTATATAAAGTTACCAAGATAATTTACAGAGAAGCTAGTCTGTTATTTATTATAAAGGTGAGTGATAGTGATATATAAGATAAGTGCGCTTTGTAAAACATAGAGTGCCATAAGGCATTTCAAAAATAAGACCGAGAAAATTCTAGAGAAGCGAGTCTGTTATTTTAATTTGTATGAGAAGAGTCCTTTTGGTAATCCACCATGCGGAATTTGAAATAATCCCTGAGAATACTAGTTGAAATATTCTTGATTCTTTTAAAAACTGAGATATGTTTGCTTTTCAAAGTCCTGCGCATTAGAACAAAACTTTAGACTTGTTTACAGATAATATATAGATGTTTTTTACTCTGACCAATGGTATTCCTTACTTACTTAACATTGAATTCATTTTGCTATTTCTTCAAACAGTGAAATTAAATGATCATGAAAACTTCTCTGATTGATAAAATACTATTTTTTGTCAGAGAAAATCTATGTTTTTACAGTAAATGTTGTTTTTGCCATTTCATGTGGGGAAATTTTTCAAGGGCACCTCAGTAAATTAAGACAATGAATGATTCAATATTATGTCATACTGTAAGTTCAATATTTTTTCACCCATATTTCATGTTTTACAATAGAATTTTTCCATATAAAAGACGTTACGGTCCTTCTATATTCTCTTATGAAGCGGTAACACACATTCAAGAACTAGCACGAATCAGGTAGGATTCTATAAGTAGTATTTTTGAAAGTATTTTCTTATTGAAAATGGGTAACTATTCAAGTCTTTCCTTTAAATATGATCAGAGATTCCATACATAGGCTATTGATATACTGCGGCTAGGTTCAGTCAGCATTGTTTGACATAGATCGTCTGTTCTACATATCAACAGCATTGTTTGACACAGATCATCTGTTCTGCATATCTACAGCATTGTTTGACACAGATCATCTGTTCTACATATCAACAGCGCTGTCGTTTATCCTTCCATCATTCAGACAATTGTGACATGTTGCTTATATCTGTAAGTATACATTTAGAACAAGTAAAAACATGCTATGCTCTGCTATAATATCCTTCTAGAATAAGCCATATCTAATTATTTTATATATGTAAACAAGCTAATTCGACAACTGGGTTTGAACGGGAGGCTTTCATAAATGCTATGAAAATATTTTATGGAGGATACATCATGCAACAATTCCCATTAATTAGAAACTAAATCCTCTTCAAAGGGATCTATAATCAATTTGATGACACTTGAGTTCCAAAAAGTCATACCTAGGAACTGATTTAAATACTTTACCATAGCTGGCATATATTCCCTTCTGCACTAGAGCTTAAATATTTATTTTAATATTTTATGATTGTTTAAAATATGATTCCTGAGTCTAAAGGTTCATTTTTTCAGCGTCGATCATCATCATAGAGATTATAGATCACAGATTACAAAATCAAATTCATCCAATGAGCTTTCTGTGCAAGGTTGGAAGTATAACTGAGCCGCACATTTTGGTATTTCTTGTGAATACATACTGTTAGTGATTCCATGATGTCTGAAGTCGGTAAACCCCTGAATCGATTCTGTTAAAAGCCCAATTTTATGAGATGGAAACCTTCCCAGCAAAATGCCCATTAGCCGCTCACATAACATTGATTTTTTAATTTCAATTATCAAATTTTACATCTCCTGGTCCTTTGGAAGCCATTTTAATCTTCTCCAGAAGAATTGGAATAGCTCGTGAAAGAATCTGACTCAATAAGGTCTTTCTTTTTATTATTTTGAAACATCAGTTTATCAATGGATTTATTTTATTTTTGGAGCTTGTTTTAATAAAGCAGCAAATCCAGGCTTGTTGAAACTGATATTTTCTTGCTTTTACTATCTTATATGTGAATATAAGGCAATTTCCTGAATATTGTGACTTGGAGAGTCTTATAATCTGAAAGCGTGGCATTAAGATTAAGAAAACATAAAGGTATGCCAACATGTGTAGCAGCTTTTTCTACTTTAAGAATATTGTCTTCTATTTTGTATTCACAAAAAGCTTATTTGTTTGGACCAAACCTAAGAACTACACATTTTTCTTGATGGAACTCAAACCTCCACCTTTTACTTAACATGTCAGCAATGCTCAGCAGAGCATTTAGATTTTCTGGAGTGTTTGCAATTAAGGCAATATCATCAGCGTATATATCATATCATATAGAATAAACAACCCTGTAAGAATAAAATTTGAAAAGAAAAGAGTACATTTGAGCACAAATTTGTACTGAAAATTCTTCTTGAGTATAAATGCTATGCCATAGTGTTTAAAATCCAGTGTATTCACATTGACATCATATATACATAGTCTACATATGCTTTTGCTTGATATTGTAGAAGACATTTTGCACCCTCAAATTTTGGTGTTAAACCAACTTAAAGGTTTCTGAAAAATAATTGCTTTGGTATATCTGGTGCAATTACTTTAAGATTAGATTCTGGACAGTGGCAGGATCAGGCATGTTTGACTTTATCATCTGCAAAATGAACACACAAGGTTCTATGATCATATATCCAATCATGCTCATGCTCATTTCTTATCACAAATGTTAATCTAACATAGAAAATATATTAAGTAGTAATCACATATAATCTAATAATTAATCACTTCAATATCACATTTTTCTTCAATTTTTACCTTTTTTATTTTGGAGTTCCTCAATCTCTCGTTGCTGAGATGAAAAATCCTACGTCACTGTACATAAAAGATGGTGCAATTTGTTCTTAGTTTTCTTTCCCATATTTGATCCAACTGTATTAAGCATATTGTGTAGACTTGCCTGCCTGTTCATCAAACAGATGAGGACCCAATCTCCACTCTCACATGGAATGTACAATGCGGTCCTCCAGAATATTTTGTTTTGGAATGATTGAATCATTTTGATAGTGTTGTGAGAATGTTGCTTGATAAACCTGAATATGGAACTCTAGAATATGAAAATCATACCTTTATAAATGAAATACCTTCAGATCAAACATTATTCATGAAATCCATTAAAGTGAGTCACTTTCATGTTGACTCAGTGCCATCATTGTCCCCATTAAACCATTGATTTAACCATCAGAAGTGTCAATATTCTTGGTAAGAATGACCCTTGCATTGACTCTGATTGTTTAACTGGATACGTCCCCCAGTCTTATAATGTCTGTAGGTATCAATGATTCTGGAATATCCACATTTGTCTCTTGGTTTAAATTCGTGAAATCTACATGTTCTGGACCAGATTTGAGCATTTTATTGTTATGGATTTTGACCTTCTTGTTGGTTGTAAAAACATGTAGTACATCATTTGGATAGTTTGTATCCTCTGGGGATAGGATTTTTTCAAGTACTTTGATATCATCTTGCAGTATTTTAGCTTATTTTATTCTATCCATAATTCTTTTTGGGTAGGAGAAATTTTACTTTTGGACCATATGTTATGACCACATGTGATGAAAGTTACAGCTGTATGTCCATCAATAACTGTACATGTCAATTGGCATTTATCGCATCGGATTTGATTCTCATTATTTTTTCTAATTTTTTAAAAGATAGCTTTCCAGACAAAGATTCATTGTCTGTACCATAGACCCTGGACTATCAAACGCTCTCAGTTCCTGCCCTGACCCTATTTTAACACAACCAATGGTTGGCACAGCCCTGCACTCATATGATTCTGGCCACTCAATGCCCAAACTATATATGAAGTATTCTTCTGACAAATCAAGCAAAATTTGTCCTTCCTTAATTTGTTGAAATGTTTTGGGGTAATTTCCAATTAAAATATAATAAATAAAATTAAGTACATGTTTTCTATTCAATTAATTTTTTATGTAACATTCCCAATGTCTTATTTGAGAAAACAATTCCTCCAGGGTGTCATCTTGCACTATGAAATAGGATAACAATTTAACAAAGGATTTCAAATTTATATAAAATAAAAACCGTTTGAAAAGACTGGAAATAGAATGTACTAAATAGTAAAAATAATACTCGATTCCTCAAAAGTTATGTGTAGGTAATTCAGGACAAAAATTTTCAAAGGTAGATTTAAAACATTCATGGTTTGGCTCATTAACAATATAACAATAAAATGTAAATACAATGCTTATCAGTGGAGTAATACAATCCTCCACTTATATGGTATTATAATACCAAATAAATACAAAGTCTACTTGTAGAGTTCATATAGAATAAACAATCCAGTAAACAGTAATTACAATACAATATAAATGCAAACAATCCATGAACATCAATTGAGTAAAATACAACCTGAAATAGTACAATCCCATAAACATCATAATTATAAAATTTATTGTTATGTTAAAATATTGTCATTTTATATTTAATATAAAAAAGACAATATCCTGGAAAATCAATAATTGTATTCACCAACATAAATTGCACTTCTATGTAATGTGAAAAATATCATTGTTTGATCACAAGATACAAAATTGCAATTTTAGCAAAGAATTACATCTCTTTGACTCCTAACTCTGGGCTCAGTATATGCAATCAGTGACGTTAAAATATTACAAATAATTCTCTTTTTTAAAAAATTACAATGAGGGAATCCTCAAAGGTACAGAATGAAACACTGGTCACTCTTTGGAGAGTTGTATCGTGACAACCCCCCAAGGCCAATGATCACCTATAATATCTACAATTTAGACTATCCTTAAACTATTATGTTTAAGGAAGTCTCATGGTTCCCTCTTATGTTTGTTATTGTTGATGATGAATATTTTACAGCCGGCCTTGGCTAGTAAAATCTCTTCAACCTGCAAAAAATACACATCAACGTAATGGTGAATTTAACACTCACCCCCATAAATTTAAATAAAAATTGTTACTGCAATTCAGTTCTTTTCTTTAAAGTAGCTTCTCCAAATTTAAAATTTCCCCTTTCAGTTTTTTGTCTAATTACCCCCTCCCTAAAGGTTTTGATTGCAGATTGATAGGAATAAAAAATTCATAATGTTGAGAAGTTGAGATTATAATATGATCTCAAAAATTTATTTACAATTTATAGTATTGCAAACAAAATGGCACCCTCTGGCGAGTTCTTCTGCTCTGCTGTATGATCAAACCAGGATGGAGGATATATATCTCGATCTGAAAAAAATAAACATTAACATTAGTATATACGATGGATATTTATGTTTTATATAAACATTTTTCAATGTTTATCTGAAGATCTATTTACTGAAAGCTAACTTTAAAAAGCATGCTGTGATTGGAATACATTTCAATTCCAATGTGAATTATACAGCATAGCTCAACCACCTGTAACAGAAATTGAGAGAATATGATCATTAAAAAATCCATATATTTATTAGCGATTGATATAATACATAACTGGAGGAGGTAGTGGATATGGGACCACTAGATGCTGTAGTAATATCCCCTCGATATCATCTTTCCCTTCTTTTGGAGGGGGTATCATGATTATATATCCATCAACTATGTGGCTGCCCTCTATTTCTTCCACAACTAAAAATTCATCCTCCCAGCTTGTGAATTTAAAATAATCCGATTTTAAAAAGATAATATTGTACAAGAAAAGAGAATTAAAACTAAACAAACAAAGTTGGTTGTGTTGATTATTGTGGCTGGCTGATATTGCTCACTAGAAATGAATTAAAACTTACCTCTTTCGGCAGTTGAAGACACCATACTTTGTTCATTCCTCCCCTCCCCCTTTAACGACCAGGTCTAGATATTTACTGAAAAAATAAATGACAAATCCTTAATAGAAGTGGGTAAACTATAACTAGGTTCAGAAGAACGTCAAACACCAGCGGTTATGAAAGTCTCACTGTATTTTGCAATGACTAATCCACAAGCAATGCACATTTACAATCGTGTTTTTGAATACTAAACAAAGTTGGTCGTTTTGATTATTGAGGCTCGCCGATATTGCGCACAAGAAATGAATTAAAACTTACCTCTTTCAGCAGTTGAAGACCCTGTACTCTGCTCATTTCTCCTCTCCCCTCCCCTTTGACCACTGAGCCTAGATATTTACTGAAAAAATAAATGGCAAATCCTTAATGGAAGGACGTCAAACACCTACGGTTATGAAAGTCTCTCCGTATTTTGCAATGACTATTTCCCATTCTCTACATTTCGGGATGAAGCGTCGAAAAAGCAAATATTACCACAACATTATCCCTAATTATTACCAAAATAAAATGCTTAATAAAAACTCAATCGATATGTCCATCTATATAATGTTTGAAACAAAATAAAACGGCTCTTAGATTGTTGGTGGTTACCTGTCACTGTCATATGTGAAAAATTAATCGGGTGATTTGCCCCGGGTTAAATAAAGCTATAAATGGAGATTTCTAACTAAATAAAACTAAAAAAATGAGAATTATTTTCTACAATTTCTTCTCCGCTTCTTCCTCGGCTTTTTATTAGCGGGAGCATTGATGTTTTTATTAGCTAGCCGGAGCTTTTTATGCAATTCGCGAGCCCAGATTTCAATTGGTACTCTACGAATTGCCATGGCTCTCGGGCCAGCGCTCCCCCGGGCCAATGTAGGCGTTCTCTCAGAAGACGGTATTGGAGAACGATTTTCCAGGGAAAATTGCCGCATCCAATACTGCTTGGGCGAGCACGCCAGCCAAGGCGACGATTCTTGATCCTCCCTCTGGAGCCGGACGTCAGATGTACCCTCATCCAGCTCCATTATTTTAGGTGAATCAGCCGCACCATACGGTATCGTCGAAGCGGGAGAAGAGGCTACGTCATCAAGTATTTGCTTCCCCGGGATTTTTGAATAATTGCATATACTTTGATATTTTAGGTCGCAAAGTGTCACGGTCAGAGTTTTAAATTAAAACCGTCCGTCCTGAGTCTCTGGCTAGCTCTCGTCCTCGTCCGCAAATTGTAGCTGGATGACAATGAAAGCTTGTCGGTTACGTAAGGCATTTTGTAAAATTAAGATCGAAATGATTACCGGAGAAGCGAGTCTGTTCTTTTAAAAGTCGTAAGAGAGAAAATTAAGTCCTTTTCTTGGTAATCCACCAGGCGGAATTTGAAATAATCCCTGAGAGTACTAGTAGAATTATCAATTATTATTTTCAAAACTATGTTGATTGCTCAGCTGGATCGATCGTCTTGAGGAAGTCTTGACGCATTATAACAAAGTGTCACGGTCAGAGTTTTTAAATTAAAACCGTCCGTCCGTCTCTGGCAAGCTCTCGTCGGCAAATTATAACTGGATGAAGATGAAGGCTTGTCGGTTACGTAAGGCATTTTGTAAAATTAAGATCGAAATGATTACCGGAGAAGCGAGTCTGTTCTTTTAAATTCGTAAGAGAGAAAATTAAGTCCTTTTCTTAGTATCCACCAGGCGGAATTTGAAATAATCCCTGAGAGTACTAGTAGAATTATCAATTATTATTTTCAAAACTATGTTGATTGCTCAGCTGGATCGATCGTCTTGAGGAAGTCTTGACGCATTATAACAAAGTGTCACGGTCAGAGTTTTTAAATTAAAACCGTCCGTCCGTCTCTGGCAAGCTCTCGTCCGCAAATTATAACTGGATGAAGATGAAGGCTTGTCGGTTACGTAAGGCTTTTTGTAAAATTAAGATCGAAATGATTACCGGAGAAGCGAGTCTGTTCTTTTAAATTCGTAAGAGAGAAAATTAAGTCCTTTTCTTAGTATCCACCAGGCGGAATTTGAAATAATCCCTGAGAGTACTAGTAGAATTTGAGAATTCCCTGAGAGTACTAGTAGAATTATCAATTATTATTTTCAAAACTATGTTGATTGCTCAGCTCGATCGTCTTGATAAAGTCTTGACGCATTATAACAAAGTGTCGATTTTAAAAACTATGGCGATTGATCAGCTGCTTTTTAAAAATCGTCTTCCACGCTTTGACAAGTCTTGGGGCATTATAACCTAACAACAGATTGTTGATGGTGCTAGTGTATTAAATCCAATAAGATATGATGTGTAAATCCTATTTCAAACTTCTTAGAGAAAATTTCCAGAGGAAGAATTCATCCTCTCCTTTCAATATTCGACTGTTTGCTTGAATAAAGGGATAGCGTGGGAGAAGAATAACTAGTTCATTTGCATTTGTATTAGTACGCGAGAAAACTTAAGAAAAAAATGAATGTCATAGTTGTACAGAATCGATGATAATGATAAGAATAAAAAATAGGAGGGAAATATCGAAAAACATTGAGAAAAATGAAAATAAGATCAAGGAACTATTTTTTTGATCAAGAGAGGGAATAAGTTAGAATACCCCGATATTTATTTCGTTCAGTGTAGTTAAAATCTAAATCAAAAATTTACTTACTTAAGTTGTATTGTGAAGTTTCCTCGTACTCTCTCTCTCGCGCGTAAGGAGGGTTCGTTCGTGCAAAATGGATACATTTGTATTTGAAACAAAATAAAACGGCTCTTAGATTGTTGGTGGTTACCTGTCACTGTCAGATGTGAAAAGTTAATCGGGAGATCTACCCCGGGTTAAATAAAGATATAAGTGGAAATTTCTAACTAAATGAAAACTAAAAAATGAGAGCTATTTTCTACATCTCCTCCGTTTCCTCCTTGACTTTGTATTAGTGGGAGCATTGATGTTTTTATTAGCTAGCCTGAGCTTTTTATGCAATTCACGAGCCCAGATTTCAGCTGGAACTCTATGCTCTCGGACCAGTATGAGTGCTTCCCCCAATGTAGGTGTACTCTCGCAAGACAACGTTGGAGAACGATTTTCCAGGGAAAATTGTCTCATCCAATACTGTTTGGGCGAGCACACCAGCCAAGGTGACGGTTCCTGTTCACTCCTCCTGAGCTGAACGTCAGATGTACCCTCATCCAACTCCATTATTTTGGGTGAATCCTGACAACCGTAAGGTAACGTCGAAGCGGGAGATATAGCTCTGTCATTAAGTATTTGCTTCCCCGGGAATTTCGAATAATTGCATATACTTTCATATTTTACGGCACAAAGTACCACAGTCAGAGTTTTTAAATTAAAACGGTCCGTCAGTCTTTGGCTAGCCACCGTTCTCGTCCGCAAATTATAACCGGATGAGAATGGAAGCTTGTCGGTAGCATAAGGCATTTGTAAAATTAAGATCAAAATGATTTCCGGAGAAGGGAGTCTGTTCTATAAATTCGTAAGAGAGAAAAAGTCCTTTTTTTTGGTAATCCACCAGGCGAAATTTGAAAAAATCCCTGAGAGTACTAGTAGAATTATTCCAGATTTTAAAACTATGATGATTGCTTATTGCTTTTTAAAAAGGTGTTACTTCCTCACTTTGCCAAGTCTTGCTCATTAGAACAAAACTTTAGACTTTTTCCCAGTTAATATATAGATGTTTTTAACTCTGACCCATGGTTTTCCTTACTTCGTGCCAATTTTCCATGTTTGTGTTATATTAATTTGTTATTTTCCCCGTTTTTATACCATCCCATGAACCCCGAGACTTATATTCTACATCTCCTATTTTTATGTCTCCTAGATTTTTTATTAGTAGGAGCATTGTGGCTTTCATTGGCTCTGCTAGTCTTTTTAAGGCTGTCATATAATTCCCGGGGCCAGATTTGAGCTGGAACTCTAACCAAAGAATTTTTCTCCTTCAAAATTTGCTCTGAATATTCTTTGGGAGGTGTACTCTCCTGAGCTGGGCGTAAGATGAACCCTCATCCAAATCCATTATTTCAGGTGAATCACATGATCCATATGGTAGCGTCGAAGCAGGAGATATAGGCCTGTCATTATGTATTTGCTTCCCCGGGAATTTCGAATAATTATATATTGTTGTCAATTGTTCCGCAATTGTATTTTCATCTAACACGACGCCTTTAGTTAATCTTCTTTAGTTTTATTATGTAACTCTTCTTTCTTGGAGAGACCGGACCAGACTGAAACTTAATTCACCAGGATACAAGCATGACCAAAGCTTAGCAGGGATATTAGTATGCATTGCGTAGTGATTGGTTAGTTATGAAGCAGGAGTTTCCTTATTTGGGCAAAGGGTTTGCAAAGCTATATTCTAGCACATTGATTGGAAGCTATTATAAAACAGTGGTTATGCAAGGATTGCACAAGACTCTGACTCAGCAATGGCGTAGGAATGCTATGTATTCTGCTCTAATTTATGACTAAAGATGCGTTAACTAAAAGCTCAAATGCCAACATATAAAATCAATAATAGTCCAGCAACTTAATTATAAAAGTATATGACATTAGGTAACATTAGTTAACACAGCACACAGAGAGCAGCCCCTCTAAGGTTCGAACACAAGTGGAGACAGCACTGCTCCTTTGTCCACCCATTAATTCGTGACACAAATTCCAGATGGGTGACAAAGTGAAGCCACTCCATTGTCCCATCGAAATGGCAAAGCTTTTGATGTTTACCATAGCTTGTACCATTGGGTTTGTTGGATGACTTTGTAGAAGTGGCTGGTGTGGACATATGTATAGGCCTGAAGGCACTTGATGAACCAGGAGTGGACGTCGGATTATGACCATCCTCCCTTTCTGAATCAGATTCATTTGTATCAACAAATGCATCCGAGTGACCATAAATAGGTGGCACATACCTGGTTCTTCCCTTGGCCATTCGAGAACGAGGCATGCTTGTACTAAACAACCCAGTGGCTGGTATAGATTGTGTTGTGACTGTTGTAAAGGCTGCTGCTGTATTAAAAGGAACATGCAACGGCGATGTAGTCACTATTGATGGCAATGTTATTACAGGTGGTAAGGAAAAAGACACAGAACCAGCTGTAGTAGGGTTAGACTTTATAACATCCCGAAGGGACATCACCTCAGCCGCCAGGTCCTCTTTTTCCCTAATCACATCCTGTAATTTTCCTCTGTAGCGTTCAGCTTTCTGCAGGCGCACCTCAAACTGATTTATCAGAGAATTATATTGGGATGTCATCCTCTGGTTGTTTTCCTCCCAGCTCTGTGTCATTTGCTTATGATGGTTGTTGAGGAAAACAACCTCCTCTTTTAGTCGCTGGACCAACTGATGTTGTTCTTGGAGGTCCACATCATTATGTCCGGTGACATACTCAGGAGGAGCAGAAGAACTCCTGCTGAAAATGGCTTCAGCCCCCCTAGCTAACCCAGCATGTTTTTCATCATCGAACCTCTCCTGTGATTTCGACAGATCCTTTAAAATTTTCGAAATGTCACTCATTGATGCTCTGGACAGAGCCCGATCTGATTGTGCCATGATTTCCAAAAATGCTTATAAAAGTGATCAAAATACAAAATTAACTTACAAAATTACTGATGTTCTTTCAATACAGCTTGGCTTCGATTTGGCTTGGCCCCCAATGTTGGGTTTGCTGCTCGTGTGGAATAATCCATGATGACAATTAACTAAATAGGTGATGTTCCAACTTCATATTTATTGATATACAAAACAAGCATCTAATGCAAAGCCTTGAATCTCCTAACTGCAACCCAAGATTAGTAGATGTTAGCTAGAGATGTTCCTCTTGAGTTACAGCTAGTAGACTGAAGAATCTATTTAAAAACACATAAGTAATATGCATAACACGTAACAACTAATTTTGGTTCGAGTATCCCACGAACTAACAGCTGCGGGAAATCATAGTTTCTCTCGCTTACATGTTGTCATATATTTTCTCAGCGTCTCCGGTAAACCTGTAAAAATATACAACAATATCGCATGGTGAATTCAAATTTCTCCAGGCTCAATTTCAAGCGAATTAGGGATAAACATATCATATGCCGAGGTGGCTTAAGTCACTTTCTAAAAAATCATTGCATTTTCACCAAATTCAATTTTCATATATTTTCTTTTTGTTCTATAGAACAACGAGCCATAGCAAATCTGGATATTCTAAATAAACTAGGATCTATTATTTGAGAATAATAATCAAATTCTCCAGCAACTGTCTCCCTGGCCAATATGTCGTTCAGAAGGGTGTCATCTGAAAATAAATTAACAAACTCTGACAATGTTTTTCCGCGAGCCTTTTGAAGCGTATAAAGTAAGACATATTGACCACAGACCGTAGACAGTATACTTCGAATTTGTCTCTTGTTAAATACACATGATCCGCTTAAATGCTTCAACAGACTATTTGGAGGTCAAAGTACTCATTTTTACTCGGATCTTTCGCTTAATATAAAACTGTCCAATGCCCAACTAACTTTCTAGAATTTGCCAAAATCACAAGAATGGTAGGCCTTGGCGCTTTGAGGAGACGGCCTGTCTAGAGTTTGTTGTTGTCTGGTTTGTGTAACCTAGATTCAAAAGAAATATAGATTAGAATGAAATGATATATGATAAATCTAAATTTCAAGAAAGCTAGCAGCAAATACCAATTTATCTGAGTTTGTAAACTTGTCCAAACATGGAGCATTTCTCCAATATATTTTCTAGAACATAGGTCTGTAGGATTTTCTACTTGCCAACGGGCATCCATAGTGTCTGTAAGAAAAAAAAACATAGATAGCGTTTAGATTCATTCTTTTCTTCATTTTCAAAATTGATAATAATGGAAGAAAAGGAATATTGTTCTACTTTTCTCTCACCTTGTCTATGTCCCAATAATTATCTTTCTATGCTATTCAGATCCTGGTACATTTTCCAGCATCCAAAGCCATGTTGTTTTATATACCAGCATAGATCATTTTCTTCAGATAGGGGGGTTCTTTGGCTTTTTCTTTTTCCATCAACAACTCCCATTCGGGTTGTTCACGATCTTCACCCCAGACCTCTTGCCAATACCGACCCACAAGGTACCCGAAGCTCATAACGTTAGAGTGATAGCTACGGTCTGGTCTTCCCAGCGCAAGGCTCACAATAACATCGGAATGTGAATGGTTTACAATACAGCAATCTGGCCTGTTTCATGTGGTACATACAATACTCTACAAATTTCTTGCAAGGAACTTTTTGTATTCTAGTTCCTCAAATTTCAGGTGTCATTTTAAAATGTGTTATTTTTTTTCTTAATATGCTCGAATGTTTTGGGGTAATTTTCCACCAAGAGGGAATAAATAAGTTTCAATATACGTTTTCTATTCAATTCATTCTTTTCAATGTAACTTGTCTAACTGTCATCACTAATTTCTGAGAACAATTCCAGCAGGGTTTCATCTGGTGCCATAAAATATGAGGATAACTTGATGAAGGATTTTAAATTTATATAAAAAAAGAAACTGTCTAAGTAGCTTTGGTTGAGAATATATTAAAATGGTGAAAATTATGGTTGAATCTTCAAAGTCGTCGGAAGGTAATTCAGTACAAAATTTTTCAAAGCTACATTTGAAACTAGCATGAATTGGCATAAAAAATTGAAGTTGTAACATATACTCCGGGAACATATTTTTTAATACTAAATACTTATTTCTTTTTCTTTTTTAATAATACCTACGATGTTCATGATTAAATATATAGGTGAATGATATTACAATCATGGATGTGCGAGATACAAGCAATTCTTAACTCATAAACAACAACAATATGTGTTCGATAAAGTTAAGCAATCCCTCACTTATATAATATTACAATCAAAATATGTAAGATATAAACAATTCCAAACAACAATAAAATGCTTTAAATATCTAAAGTTACGCAATCCCAGACTCATATAATTTTTCAATCAAATGAACAATTATGTATTCATAAGCAACAATACGCTTATTGATATAATATTATAATCAATTATAGATTTACCATCTCATGAATAACAATAAGCTTATTGATGGAGATTTAATAGCTGCTGCAAATGCTGGGAGGGTTTCATCAATTTGTTTCTTTCTATTTTTAAGTGAACATTTTTGGATACTCAATTGGGTGGGGCTGAACCTTTCCCTTAATCTAGTGATCAAAGTTGTTTGAGATGCACGTTCATTTAGGGACATATTGGCAAGAACAGATAAAGCTGCCCCCTTCAAAGCAATTGACAATTCCATTAACGCTAGTCTTCTCACCAGTTATTATATTTAGATACAGTGTCAAAATTTACCGCATACTCATTCCATTCTTGTTTCCCTTCATAAACATTGAGACGCTTTGGTTTGAAAGCAGCCTTTTTTAGGACAGTACTGACTTGCTTGACTGGTTCAGGGGATGGGGATTTCTCATTATGGACTGATCTGATGGAAAAGTTAGGGTGGACCCACCTCCATTGGGATACAGGTGTATGTTCAATTGGATCAACCTCCCCCTCTCAATTAGTGTCTAGAGTCAGACTCGTGAGTGGTACGTGACATGAAAGGTGGTGGGGGAAGGGTACGCCTTTTATTAGTGCCTACTTTGACACACAATTTAGAATTTTGTTGTTTTAATTCATTTTGTTCAAGGAACATTAAATGATTCTGATTTTGCAATTCTTCAGAGAAAGATTGTTGGTGTTCAGCTCTTGTATTTTCATGTAACACGATGCAAGGTTGTTCTCTTAGTTTCTTTATTGTACCTAACGCTTCAGGAGACAAGACCAGACTGACTAGTCTTTATTCACCAGGATACAAGTATGACCAAAGCTGTCTAACATTACCAGGGATATTAGTATGCATTGCCTGGTGATTGGATGATTATGCAGCAGGGGTTTCCTTATTTGGACAGAGGCTTTACAAAGCTGTATTCTAGCACATTGATTGGAAGTTATAATAAAACAAGTGGTTAGACAAGGATTGCACAATACTCTGACTCAGCAATGACGTAGGGATGCTAGGTATAATGCCCAAATATGAATTGAGGTGTGCTAAATCACAAATAACAACATATAAAATAATCCAGCCACTTAATTATAAAAATATATGACTTTAGGTAGCATTAAATAATATTATTAGCTATCAAAGGCAACAACAATAGTTTGAATAAAGTACAATAAAATGTAAATATTTAGCTTAATACTGGTAAAAACAACAATAGGCTTATTAGTAGACTTGTACAAAAGTTTAAATAAAATACAATAGAATATGTATATGAGAAACTTACATTCATACAATCAGAATAATAGCATTTATTGTCCTGATAAAATATTGTCAATTTATACCAATTATAAAAAGGGACAATATTCTCAGAATCAATAATTACAATATAAACCACTTCTAAAAAATATTAGAACGTTTGATTGCAAGATACTAACTTATAATCGGGGCAAAGATTATATTCCCAGACTCCTAACTCTGAGATCGGTATTTGCAACCAGTGACGTCAAACAATTTATTATATTTTAGAATGCCCCTTTTTTAAAAAAAGCGTAAGCGAGATACAATGACTCACGTCAAAGACACAGCTCAAGCCTCGGTCATCAATCGTCAAATGCTCGCAACTAATTTTGGTTGGAGTATCCCACAAACTTAACAGCTGTGGGAAATCCTAGTTTCTCTCGCCTACGTGTTGTTGTATATTTTTCAATGTCTCTTGTAAACCTGTAAAAATATACAACAATATCACTTGGTGAATTCATACTCACCAAAAGGTCACTTTTGAATTTTTCTCAAGGTAGCTTCTCCAAATTTTAATTTGCCTCTTTCTGTATTTTTCTTGATAAACCCCTCCCACATTTCTATAGAAATATCCTTATATAATTTCATCTGACCGCGTTTAGCTAGACCTGACTTTGTATGTAAGATTGCTGAAATATGTCGGGGGAATTGTATTTTTACCCTCAAATCAATAGTCCTAATTTCCCCAGGCTCAATTTCAAGCGAATAAGGGATAAACATATCATATGCCAAGGTGGCTTAAGTCACCTTCTAAAAAATCATTGCATTTTCATCAAATTCAATTTTCATATATTTTCTTTTTGTTCTATAGAACATCGCGCCATGGCCAATCTGGATTTTCTAAATAAACTAGGATCTATTATTTGAAAATAATAATCAAATTCTCCAGCAACTGTCTCCCTGGCCAATATGTCGTTCAGAAAGGTGTCATCTGAAAATAAATTAACAAACTCTGACAATGTTTTTCCACGAGCCTTTTGAAGCGTATAAAGTAAGACATATGACCACAGACCATAGACAGTATACTTTGAATTTGTCTCTTATTAAATATATATGATCCGCTTAAATGCTTCAACAGACTATTTGGAGGTCAAAGTACTCATTTTTACTCGGATCTCTCGCTAAATATAAAACTGTCCAATGCCCAACTAACTTTCTAGAATTTGCCAAATTAATCACAAGAATGGTAGACTTTGGCGCTTTGAGGCGACGGCCTGGCTAGAGTTTGTTGTTGTCTGGTTTGTGTAACCTAGAAGAAGTAACCTAAAAGAAATATAGATTACGATGAAATGATATATGATAAATCTAAATTTCTAGAAAGCTAGGGGCAAATACTAATTTACCTGAGTTTGTAAACTTGTCCAAACATGGAGCATTTCTCCAATATATTCTCTAGAACATAGGTCTGTAGGATTTTCTACTCGCCAACAGGCATCCATAGTGTCTATAAAAATAAAAAACATAGATAGCGTTTAGATTCATTCTTTTCCTCATTTTCAAAATCGATAATAACGGAAGAAAAGGAATATTGTTCTACTTTTCTCTCACCTTGTCTATGTCCCAATAATTTTCTTTCTATGCTATTCAGATCTTGGTACATTTCCGGCATCCAAAGCCATGTTGTTTTATATACCAGCATAGATCATTTTCTCCAGATAGGGGGGGTTCTTGGGCTTTTTCTTTTTCCATCAACAACTCCCATTCGGGTTGTTCACGATCTTCACCCCAGACCTCTCGCCAATACCGACCCACCAGGTACCCGAAGCTCATAACGTTAGAGTGATAGCGACGGTCTGGTCTTCCAGCACAAGGCTCACAATAACATCGGAATGTGGATGGTTTACAAAACAGCAATCTGGCCTGTTTCATGTGATACATACAATAGTCTACAAATTTCTTGCAAGGAACTTTTTGTTTTCTAGTTCCTCTAATTTAAGGTGGCATTTTGAAATGTGTTATTTTCTTAATATGCTCGAATGTTTTGGGGTAATTTTCCACCAAGAGGGAATAAATGAATTTCAATATACGTTTTCTATTCAATTCATTCTTTTCAATGCACTTGTCCAACTGTCGTCACTAATTTCTGAGAACAATTCCAGCAGGGTTGCCATAAAATACAAGGATAATTTGATAAAGGATTTTAAATTTATTTAAAAAAGGAAACTGTCTAAATAGCTTTGGTTGAGAATATATTAAAATAGTGAAAATTATGGTTGAATCTTCAAAGTCGTCGGAAGGTAATTCAGTACAAAATTTTTCAAAGCTACATTTGAAACTAGCATGAATTGGCATAAAAAATTGAAGTTGTAACATATACTCCAGGAACATATTTTTTAATACTAAATACTTATTTTTCTTTTTCTTTTTAATAATACCTACGATGCTCATGATAAAATATATAGGTGAATAGTATTAGAATAATAATAATATGCTTTCAATATCTAAAGTTCAGCAATCCCAGACTCGTATAATTTTGCAATCAAATGAACAATTATGTATTCATAAGCAACAATACGCTTATTGATATAATATTATAATCAATTATACATTTACCTTCTCATGAAGGATAATAAGCTTATTGGTAGACTTGTACAATAGTTTAAATAAAATGCAATAAAATGTATATGAGAAACTTACATTCATACCATCAGAATAATAGCATTTATTGTCCTGATAAAATAATGTCAATTTACACCAATTATAAAAAGGGACAATATTCTCAGAATCAATAATTACAATATAAACCACTTCTAAAAAATATTAGAATGTTTGATTGCAAGATACTAACTTCTAATCGGGGCAAAGATTATATTCCCAGACTCCTAACTCTGAGATCCGTATTTGCAACCAATGACGTCAAACAATTTATTACATTTTAGAATGCCCCTTTTTTAAAAAAGCATAAGCGAGATACAATGACTCACGTCAAAGGCACAGCTCGAGCCTCGGTCATCAATCGTCAAATGCTCGCAACTAATTTTGGTTGGAGTATCCCATGAACTTAACAGCTGCGGGAAATCCCAGTTTCTCTCGCTTACGTGTTGTTACATATTTTCTCAGCGTCTCCGGTAAACCTGTAAAAATATACAACAATATCGCATGGTGAATTCAAACACTTACCAAATTATTTTCAAAGGTCACTTTTGAATTTTTCTCAAGGAAGCTTCCCCAAATTTTAATTCGCCTCTTTCTGTATTTTTCTTGATAAACCCCTACAGCATTTCTATAGAGATATCCTTATATAATTTCATCTGACAAATTGCATCCCCAATCATAAATTTTTCAGTGGTTTTCCCAGAATTCAATAAAATGATATGAATATTCCTGATATAATCTGAATCAATTACACCACCCAAAAAAAGACCGCATTTAGCTTGACCTGACTTGACTTTGTATGTAAGATTGCTGAAATATGCCTGGGGAATTGTATTTTACCCTCAAATCAATAGTTCTTATTTCTCCAGGCTCAATTTCAAGCAAATTGGGGATAAACATATCATATGCCGAAGCAGCTTTAGTCAACTTCTGAGGAATCATTGCATTTTCTCACAATTCAATTTTCATACATTTTCTTTTTTTTAATATAGAACATCGAGCTATAGCCAATCTGGGATTTTCTAAATGAAATGGGATTTATTATTTGAGAATAATAATCAAATTCTCTAGCAACTCTCTTCCTGGCCAATACGTCATTCAGAAGGGTTTCATCTGAAAATAGATTAACAAACTCTGCGAGCCTTTTGAAAAAGTAAGACATATTGACCACAGACCGTAGACAGTATACTTTGAATTTGTTTTTTGTTAAATACATATGATCCACCTAAATGCTTCAACAGACTATTTGAAGTTTTACGACCGAAACTATCAAAGTACTCATTTTTACTCGGATCTCTCGCTAAATATAAGACTGTCCTATGCCCAACAATGCCCAACCATATGTGTTCATATCACATATGGTTCATATGTGTTCATATGGTTGCAAGTAAAAGAGAATACGATTTACAATTTTATAAATAGAAGTTTCAATATTCATGGGATGTGTTGAGAAGCTTGTTCCTCTTCAAAAAATGACTTGTTTTTGTTTATTTTACTAAGAATTTCTACAGCTAGTAGGCAACTTTAAGATATTTCTTTGTTTTTTACTTTGTTTACTTAAAATGTCCGACGATTTCTATTAGTATCTTGTTTTTGTTTATTTTACTAAGAATTTCTACAGCTAGTAGGCAACTTTAAGATATTTCTTTGTTTTTTACTTTGTTTACTTAAAATGTCCGACGATTTCTATTAGTATCTTTTCATTTCTTTTACAAAAAATATTAGAATCATGAATGCTCAAGTTGATTTCTATTGACACTTTACAATGTTATATATACCTTACCTTTATTACCAATATATTTATATGACTACTCTAGTGGTTAAGTCGATTGTTTGCTATCGAAATTACCTGTAGGAAGGTTAAGATTTTGTTTTCTCGAATTATTAGACTATCAGAATTTATACTCGTAGATTTTCGGCTAATGACACCCTCGGATTCAAGCTCTTCTGTTGTGTTTTTGTATTATTTGTCATGATTGTTGTTGTAAATCATGTGTTCATTAATCCCTGAATTCAACATAACAATGTAGTCTATTTTTTTGCTATTGATTTAATAATAATATATATTTATGAAATCTATACCATGCGTCTGAGGTGTTGATCCTCAGACGCACAGCAGAGAACTAAAGTAGTATATATTCAGACACACTTTTAGCCACTAAAGCAATGACGTAAGCAGACAGCATGTACATACATGGAAATACAAATACTTCGTGCCAATTTTCCATGTTTGTGTTATATTAATTTGTTATTTTCCCCGTTTTTATACCATCCCATGAACCCCTAGACTTATATTCTACATCTCCTATTTTTATGTCTCCTAGATTTTTTATAAGTGGGAGCATTGCGGCTTTCATTGGCTCTGCTAGTCTTTTTAAGGCTGTCATATAATTCCCGGGGCCAGATTTGAGCTGGAACTCTAACCAAAGAATTTTTCTCCTTCAAAATTTGCTCTGAATATTCTTTGGGAGGTGTACTCTCCCAAGACAGCGTGAGTGAACAATTTTCTAGAATCCAACTGTCTACTAATTTCTGAGAACAATTCCAACAGGGTTTCATCTGGTGCCATAAAATAGGAGGATAACTTGATGAAGGATTTTAAATTTATATAAAAAGAAACTGTCTAAATAGCTTTGGTTGAGAATAAACTAAAATGGTGAAAATTATGGCTAAATCTTCAAAGTCATTGGAAGGTGATTCAGTACAAAATTTGTCAAAGCTACATTTGAAACTAGCATGAATTGGCATATAAAATGAAGTTGTAGCATATACTCTGGGAACATATTTTTTAATATTAAATACTTATTTTCTTTTTAATAATACCTACGATGCTCATGATTAAATATATAGGTGAATGATGTTACAATCATGGATGTGCGAGATACAAGCAATTCTTAACTCATAAACAACAACAATATGTTTTCGATAAAGTTAAACAATCCCTCACTTATATAATATTACAATCAAAATATGTAAGATATAAACAATTCCAAACAACAATAATATGCTTTCAATATCTAAAGTTCAGCAATCCCAGACTCGTATAATTTTGCAATCAAATGAACAATTATGTATTCATAAGCAACAATATGCTTATTGATATAATATAATAATCAATTATACATTTACCTTCTCATGAATAACAATAAGCTTATTAATGGAGTTGTAGATAGTTTGAATAAAGTACAATAAAATGTAAATATTTAGCGTAGTACTGCTAAAAACAACAATAGGCTTATTGGTAGACTTGTACAATAGTTTAAATAGAATACAATAAAATGTATATGAGAAACTTACATTCATACAATCAGAATAATAGCATTTATTGCCCTGATAAAATATTGTCAATTTATACCAATTATAAAAAGGGACAATATTCTCAGAATCAATAATTACAATATAAACCACTTCTAAAAGATATTAGAACGTTTGATTGCATGATACTAACTTATAATCGGGGCAAAGATTGTATTCCCAGACTCCTAACTCTGAGATCGGTATTTGCAACCAGTGACGTCAAACAATTTATTATATTTTAGAATGCCCCTTTTTTAAAAAAGGTGTAAGCGAGATACAATGACTCACGTCAAAAGCACAGCTCGAGCCTCGGTCATCAATCGTCAAATGCTCGCAACTAATTTTGGTTGGAGTATCCCACGAACTTAACAGCTGCGGAAAATCCTAGTTTCTCTCGCCTACGTGTTGTTGTATATTTTTCAATGTCTCTGGTAAACCTGTAAAAATATACAACAATATCACTTGGTGAATTTGTACTCACCAAAAGGTCACTTTTGAATTTTTCTCAAGGTAGCTTCTCCATCGCCTCTTTCCGTATTTTTCTTGATTAACCCCTCCCACATTTCTATAGAAATATCCTTATATAATTTCATCTGACCGCGTTTATCTAGACCTGACTTTGTAAGATTGCTGAAATATGTCAGGGGAATTGTATTTTTACCCTCAAATCAATAGTCCTGATTTCCCCAGGCTCAATTTCAAGCGAATGGGGGATAAACATATCATATGCCGAGGCAGCTTTAGTCGACTTCTAAAAAATCATTGCATTTTCACCCAATTCAATTTTCATATATTTTCCTTTTTGTTCTATAGAACATCGAGCCATAGCCAATCTGGATTTTCTAAATAAAGTAGGATCTATTATTTGAGAATAATGATCAAATTCTCCAGCAACTGTCTCCCTGGCCAATACGTCGTTCAGAAGGGTGTCATCTGAAAATAAATTAACAAACTCTGACAATGGTTTTCCGCGAGCCTTTTGAAGCGTATAAAGTAAGACATATTGACCACAGACCATAGACAGTATACTTTGAATTTGTCTCTTGTTAAATACATATGATCCGCTTAAATGCTTCAACAGACTATTTGGAGGTCAAAGTTCTCATTTTTACTTGGATCTCTCGCTAAATATAAAACTGTCTAATGCCCAACTAACTTTCTAGAATTTGCCAAATTAATCACAAGAATAGTAGGCCTTGGCGCTTTGAGGAGACGGCCTGGCTATAGTTCGTTGTTGTCTGGTTTATGTAACCTAGATTCAAAAGAAATATAGATTACAATGAAATGATATATGATAAATCTAAATTTCAAGAAAGCTAGGGGCAAATACTAATTTATCTGAGTTTGTAAACTTGTCCAAACATGGGGCATTTCTCCAATATATTCTCTAGAACATAGGTCTGTAGGATTTTCTATTCGCCAACGGGGATCCAAAGTGTCTGTAAGAATAAAAAACATAGATAGCGTTTAGATTCATTCTTTTCCTCATTTTCAAAATTGATAATAATGGAAGAAAAGGAATATTGTTCTACTTTGCTCTCACCTTGTCTATGTCCCAATAATTTTCTTTCTATGCTATTCAGATCCTGGTACATTTCCAGCATCCAAAGCCATGTTGTTTTATATACCAGCATAGATCATTTTCTTCAGATAGGGGGGGTACTTGGGCTTTTTCTTTTTCCATCCACAACTCCCATTCGAGTTGTTCACGATCTTCACCCCAGACCTCTCGCCAATACCGACCCACCAGGTACCCGAAGCTCATAGCGTTAGAGTGATAGCGACCGTCTGGTCTTCCAGCGCAAGGCTCACAATAACATCGGAATGTGGATGGTTTACAAAACAGCAATCTGGCCTGTTTCATGTGGTACATACAATAGTCTACAAATTTCTTGCAAGGAACTTTTTGTTTTCTAGTTCCTCTAATTTCAGGTTGCATTTTAAAATGTGTTATTTTCTTAATATGCTCGAATGTTTTGGGGTAATTTTCCACCAAGAGGGAATTAATCACAGGAATAGTAGGCCTTGGCGCTTTGAGGAGACAGCCTGGCTAGAGTTCGTTGTTGTCTGGTTTGTGTAGCCTAGATTCAAAAGAAATATAGATTACAATGAAATGATATATGATAAATCTAAATTTCAAGAAAGCTTGGGGCAAATACTAATTTATCTGAGTTTGTAAACTTGTCCAAACATGGAGCATTTCTCCAATATATTCTCTAGAACATAGGTCTGTAGGATTTTTTATTCGCCAACGGGCATCCAAAGTGTCTGTAAGAATAAAAAACATAGATAGCGTTTATATTCATTCTTTTCCTCATTTTCAAAATTGATAATAATGGAAGAAAATGAATATTGTTCTAATTTGCTCTCACCTTGTCTATGTCCCAATAATTTTATTTCTATGCTATTCAGATCCTGGTACATTTCCAGCATCCAAAGCCATGTTGTTTTATATACCAGCATAGATCATTTTCTTCAGATAGGGGGGGTACTTGGGCTTTTTCTTTTTCCATCACCAACTCCCATTCGGGTTATTCCAGATAAATGTTGGAAAATTACCTTCATAGATTGTTAATATACCTTCATAAATTGATATTCCAGTTTTCCTATGTTAATCCAATAAGATATGATTGAAAAATCCGATGTATTTCTTTGGGAAATTTTGCACTGTGTTTCTTTCTAACTGCTAACTGGTGAACAAAGAACAGCGTGCAGGAGACGTCAGTGACTGATAACCGTTTAACAGATATGCAGAATTAATGCGCGTGAAGGGAGAAAGATAGAATAAAGCATAATTTCAACCAAAAACAACAGACATACATATTTAAGATAATAGATTGATTGAAATAAGTGGAATATCGAGAAAAAATTAAGCGAAAAAATCTAAATAACAACAGAAAACTATTTCCTTGATTGGCGGTGAAATGGCTGGATATTTCGTTCTGTGTAATTATAGCGTAATCTGGCAGACAAACTTACCAAAAATTTGTTTTAGTGATTCTTCACACTCTCTCCTACAGTCAGAATTGAAGGGTGTCCGTCTATAAATCGCTGCTTTTGAAAACAAAATAAAGCGAGGCTTACTAGCAAAGAGTAGAAACTGTGATTGATTATTTGAGCTTGTATACTCTCAAAATGTCAGTGGTCATTTGAAAAAAGAAAAAAGCCGGGGAACAGAAAAAGGGAAGGAGAGCGAATTTCAACTAATTCCCACGCTTACATCTGGCTATATATTGCTTCCATTTCACAAGGTCCCTCTCCCCTTGCTTTCGAACCTTTTCAGCTTCCTCTGCTTTCCGGAGACTGTTAGCTTCCATGAAATCTTGAGGTGGAACTCGTAAAATGGAGGCTCTTGTCTCTGATCCAGGTGTATATATACGTTTTTTGAGGGGAAGCTTTTCCTTGTTCCACTTCTGCCTCCAGTATTTTTTAGTTCCTGGCAATAAAGCATCGGTGGAAGGGACAATTTCTTCCCTCTTTGTGGGAACAGTTGAAAAATGCTCTCCGAAAAGTTTAGGGGAACACGATGAAGAATGTGATGATGTGACAGCGGCGGGTCTCTTTTCCCGCTTCTGATGAATGGTGTATTTAATGTCTGGTATAGCTAATGA
Organism: Owenia fusiformis; assembly: GCA_903813345.2. Taxonomy (NCBI): domain Eukaryota; kingdom Metazoa; phylum Annelida; class Polychaeta; order Sabellida; family Oweniidae; genus Owenia; species Owenia fusiformis. The sequence continues at coordinate 5,804,294 of CAIIXF020000004.1, read as the reverse complement.
ACGTGTGCAAATATACTTATAATCTAATGAACAAACAGGAATTGAACACTTTTTCATTGAATTAAACATGGGATATTCTAATCGAGAAACTGTATATATAATATCTGTTGTTGGTAAAGCTCGACTACAAATGAACTTATGCTCTAAACAACAAACGAGAACGGAACACTTACGAAGATGCTTTTTTGAATGGATAGTCCTACTTTGTCTATTCTTCCTAGCGGGCGTCATAGTCCTGAATTTTGAAGTCAATGAAATAATATTGAATAATTTTATAGTAAGCCTATAGACACCAGCGAATCAAAAAAAGTATGTAGAGAGTGCTATCTGGAAACTGATAACTTGTTGAATTTTAAAATTAATCGTCAATAAGTTATTTGCTCCTTCTACTTCGTTGATCAGGATGCGGGATGAATGTTTCAGCTTTTTTTTCACATTTAAAATACAAGAGATTATGTATGGTTTGGAATACTCCTTACGTCATTATCTTTTGCCCAAATCGGACAGGTTCCTGGTAATCAATGAGGGGGGGTTATAAACTTAACCTGGAAAAATAAGACCTTGAGAAATGATGCTTTCTTATAAGGATCTTCATATCTCATGGAAAAAATGTGCTATATTTTGGGAAATTAACCTACCATCTCCCTTTGACATAAAATAGTGGAAAGTGGCGAGATAGATTAAGTCGGTGTACGCTTTTAAATGAATTCTGGGGGAAATATTAACCCACCCGTTGCAATAACATCTTGTCGTATTTTGAAATTACACAGAATGGTCAGGTTAATGAGAGTGGTAGGTTATACATCATGAGAATAACAAACTTTTCCTTCCCTCATTAACTGCCTCCCACCCTCGAGATTACATCATAATCGATGCTCGTTCCTCGCAACGATTACATAATGTAATCTCGAGCTTGGGAACCAGTTAATGAGGGAAGAAAATAGTTTAATATTCAATAAGAAAACGTTTCCTGCACCATCTATCAATAAGTGAGAAAGAGAGGGTATAATATAGAAACGTATCCTACGCCATCTATCAATAAGTGGGTCGGTTTTCGATTAAGGTTGGGTATATCTGTACATGAGAAAAATCAAATATGAATGGAAGACCTTCCGCTAATTTTATTTTGTATATAATATTTACCAGATATCATATATGAAAAGGAGAAGGTATAATAATAAGTTAAAATAAATCTTAAACTGTTTTGAAAGGTATTTCCCGAGGAACGTTTTGTTTCACTATATGTAACAAATGGAGGGAAGAAATCGAAGAATTAAAAAAACAAATGGAAGACCTGTTTGAAAGTTTAATATTCTCTCTCTATCAATAAGAAAACGTATCACATGCCATCTATCAATAGGTGAGTTGGTTTTCGATTAAGGCTCGCTATATCTGTACATGGGAAAAATCAAATATGAATGGGATTATGAATTAAAACAAATGGAAGACCTTCGACTAATTTTATTTTGTATATAATATTTACCAGATATCAAATAGGAAAAGGAGAAGGTATAATAATACGTTAAAATAAGTTTATTTCATATCAAAAAATATATCTTAAACAGTTTGAGGGGTATTTCCCGAGGAACGTCTGTTTCGCCCCATGTAACAAATGGTGGGATGAAATCGATGGGGCGAAACAGACGTTCCGTTTTACTACTGATATTTCCTGGAACTAATCTCAAGGACTCTGGAAATACAAGACTACTTTTGGCATCAGGTATGAAACTTCCTTGTTCCAAACACCTTGTGCTTAAAACAAGTTCCAGATGAGTTCCAAAAATACTGGCAGGATCCAATTAACCAACATCAACAACATATGTATCACTCAAATGAAAGTATAAATGTAAAAAACAACTCAAACTGTGTGTAATAAAATATCATAAAAAATTCCTAACAAAAAGGTATTTTGTCTGTCTGTAACAATAAGAGTTCTTGTGCTGCTCAATAAATAATCCCAAAAAAGTCATAATTCATGCTGTTTTATATTCAGGAGTTATCTCAAACTGAAGAGACGTCATTTATGTTTCAAGGAACCATTTTTAATAATGCCTATTATAGCCATGATTAAATAAATATATAGGAATAACATGCAATTACTATAAGATACAATCCTCTTTTTATTATAATATACTATAATATTCTAATAAAATGTGTTATACAAGCAAAGATCTTTTTACCATTAATTTTATTTCTTACCTCTATGCATTTCAATAATTTCCTTACTATGATAGTCAATTCTTCATAGTTTTTCCAGTCAGCTCTCTTCTTTAGAGCACTGACATATATCTTGAGAAACTTCATGTTGTTATTCTTTCTCCTCTGTCAGCAGAGTCTCCCAGTTTAAATTTTCCTCGCTAAGGGACCAGGATTCTTTCCATTCGCTCGATATGAAAGGAAAGTTCATAGCATTTATGTGATAAATGTATCTCTGAGAATGTTCACATTGTTTACATTTGCATTTGAATTCGAAATGTTTGCACATTTACAGCCTCATTTGTTTTATGTGATAAACACATTTATCTACAATTTTTTGACAAGAATTTTTGTAATTCTCTTTTTCTAAATTCCAGTAACATTTTAAACTCAGTGACCTCTTTGATTTGTTCAAATGTTTGTAGAAAGTTTTCAGTCAAAAGTGCATAAATAAAATTGAAGACATGTTTCCTATTTAACTCACTTTTCTTAATATAACATTTCCATTCATCCTTGCTTATTTGCGATAGATAGACTTTCATCTGATATCATGAAATAAGAAAATAACCTTGAATGACTATAAAACATATAAATATTAATTTTCTAAACAACCCAGGTATACAATGTGATAAAAATGTAAAAATTACACTTGACTTTCCAAGTAGTCCAGCAGAATGCTTGGGTAAAATTTATCAAATATACAATTGCAATATAGACTATCAGGTTTAAAAAACGCAATTGTAGCATTTACAATTTTTTTAAATTAAAAATTACCCCTCATTCTTATGATACTTATCATTGCCATTTTAAAGTATCGCTTATACAACAGTTAAAATAATATCTGGCTAACTATTTACAAAGCTAAAAATTATTCACTTCTAGTAAATATACAATGGGTAAAATGATATCCAGCTTACTATTTACAAAGCTATTAATGTAATCACTTCTAGTAAGTATTGTTGGATTATACCATTTATAAAAATACAATGTTTTGTAAACATTAATCTTACAAAGCTATTTAACTCCATATTAATGCAAATAATTATGTGCAATTTTACCAAACTAATTTATAGCCAAAATCTAACCACTTCTAGTTCATAATTTTACATCAAAAATCCCCTAATGAATGCAAACAAAAAATATTGTCAGCTTATACCATTTATAAATACAATATTTTTTTATAAACATTAATTTTACAAAGCTTTTTTGATTATTAGAAACTACTGTTATAATAAAATCACTTCCAGTCATCATCATATCATATCCTGATTTTTTGTTTTATCCTTAAAAGCATAAGGAGAGCTTTTTTTTAACTGAACCATTATTTTAGGTCTTAACAATCTTTCATTCTGGACTACGTTAATAAACATGTTTTCTAACATTTCTGATGGTATCGATAACTAGGGAAGATTGCCTAGTAACCCCCAATGCTGGTTATCTTAAAAGGAACGCATTCTTTTCCCTCTATACTGGTCTATAGTTACACGGTAAAATTAATACTTGGGTGAAGTATCTGGGTTTATTAGACAGCGGCTAACATAAATTCCCTTGTAAGTAATAGCTAGAGCCAACAGTGTTAACAAATGTTTGTAGACCACATTTTTTAGCTGAGACCAGGTGTTAACTAACCCAGTTTTCATTAAATATTCACCTAAACTGAGAATATATTTGAAATATATATGCGAACTTATGTTTGGAAACCTCATTTCTTGGTAAGAAGGAAACATTTTACCTAGAACATTGTTTAACACCATGATAGTTGTAAAAACAAACTACTATACTGTAAAAGTCTAAATTTTCAAGGTGCCCTAATTTTTCCTATTTTTGCTAAAGGTTAGTCTCTGGAATTAAAAACAAGATAAATATTTGATTTATTTAACACTGAATTCATTTTGCTATTTCTTCAAACAGGGAAATTAAATGATCATGAAAACTTCTCTGGTTGATAAAATACTATTTTTGTCAGAGAAAATCTATGTTTTTACAGTAAATGTTGTTTTTGCCAGTTCATGTGGGAAATTTTTCAAGGGCACCTCAGTAAATTTAGTGAAGAGGTAACACTCATTTAAGAACTAGCACAGATCAGGTAGGATTCTATTAGTCGTATATTTTGAAAGTATTCTCTTATTGAAAATGGGTAACTATTCAAGTCTTTCCTTTGAATATGATCAGAGATTCCATACATAGGCTATTGATATACTGCAGCTAGGTTCAGTCAGTGTTGTTTGACATAGATCATCTTTTCTACATATCAACAGCTTTGTTTAACACAGATCATCTGTTTTACATATCAACGGCTCTGTCGGTTATCCTTCCATCATTTAGACAATTGTGACATGTTGCTTATATCTGTAAGTATACATTTAGAACAAGTTAAAACATGCTATGCTCTGCTATAATATCCTTCTAGAATAAGCCATATCTAATTATTTTATATATGTAAACAAGCTAATTTGACAACTGGGTTTGATCTGGAGGCTTTCATAAATGCTATTTTTGAAAATATTTTATGGAGGATACATCATGCAACAATTCCCATTAATTAGAAACTAAATCCTCTTTTCAAAGGGATCTATAATCAATTTGATGACACTTGAGTTCCAAAAAGTCATACCTAGGAACTGATTTAAATACTTTACCATAGCTGGCATATATTCCTTTCTGCACTAGAGCTTAAATATTTTTTTTATATTTTATGATTGTTTTAAATATGATTCCTGAGTCTAAAGGTTCATTTTTTCAGCATGGATAGATCATAGAGATTATAGATCACAGATTACAAAATCAAATTCATCCAATGAGCTTTCTGTGCAAGGTTGCTCCAGACATTCAAGGAAGTATAACTGAGCCGCACATTTTGGTATTTCTTCTGAATACATACTGTTAGTGATTCCATGATGTCTGAAGTCGGTAAACCCCTGAATCGATTCTGTTAAAAGCCCAATTTTATGAGATGGAAACCTTCCTAGCAAAATGCTCATTAGCCGCTCACATAACATTGATTTTTTAATTTCAATTATCAAATTTTACATCTCCTGGTCCTTTGGAAGCCATTTTAATCTTCCCAGAAGAATTGGAATAGCTCGTGAAAGAATCTGACTCAATAAGGTCTTTCTTTTTATTATTTTTAGACATCAGTTTATCAATGGATTTTTTTGGAGCTTGTTTTAATAAAGCAGCAAATCCAGGCTTGTTGAAACTGATATTTTTCTTCCTTTTACTATCATATATGTGAATATAAGGCAATTTCCTGAATATTGTGACTTGGAGAGTCTTATAATCTGAGGCGTGGCATTAAGATTAAGATAACATAAAGATATGCCAACATGTGTAGCAGCTTTTTCTACTTTAAGAATATTGTCTTCTATTTTGTATTCACAAAAAGCATATTTGTTTGGACCAAACCTAAGAACTACACATTTTTCTTGATGGAACTCAAACCTCCACCTTTTACTAAACATGTCAGCAATGCTCAGCAGAGCATTTAGATTTTCTGGAGTGTTTGCAATTAAGGCAATATCATCAGCATATATATCATATCATATAGAATAAACAACCCTGTAAGAATACAATTTGAAAAGAAAATTGTACTGAAAATACGCTTTTGCTTGATATTGTAGAAGACATTTTGCACCCTCAAATTTGGTGTTAAACCGCCTTAAAGGTTTCTGAAAAATAATTGTTTTGGTATATCTGGTGCAATTTCTTTAAGATTAGATTCTGGACAGTGGCAGGATCAGGCATGTTTGACTTTGGCATCTGCAAAATGAACACACAAGGTTCTATGATCATATATCCAATAATGCTCATGCTCATTTCTTATCACAAATGTTAATCTAACATAGAAAATATATTAAGTAGTAATCACATATAATCTAATAATTAATCACTTCAATATCACCTTTTTCTTCAATTTTTATTTTTTTATTTTGGAGTTCCTCAATCTCTCGTTGCTGAGATGAAAAATCCTATGTCACTGTACATAAAAGATGGTGCAATTTGTTCTTAGTTTTCTTTCCCATATTTGATCCAACTGTATTAAACATATTGTGTAGACTTGCCTGCCTGTTCATCAAACAGATGAGAACCCAATCTCCACTCTCGCATGAGATTTACAATGTGGTCCTCCAGAATATTTTGTATTGGAATGATTGAATCATTTTGATAGTGTTGTGAGAATGTTGCTTGATAAACCTGAATATGGAACTCTAGAATATGAAATTCATACCTTTATAAATGAAATACCTTCAGATCAAACATTATTCATGAAATCCATTAAAGTGAGTCACTTTCATGTTGACTCAGTGCCTTCATTGTCCCCATTAAACCATTGATTTAACCATCAGAAGTGTCAATATTCTTGGTAAGAATGACCCTTGCATTGACTCTGATTGTTTAACTGGATACGTCCCCCAGTCTTATAATGTCTGTAGGTATCAATGATTCTGGAATATCCACATTTGTCTCTTGGTTTAAATTCGTGAAATCTACATGTTCTGGACCAGATTTGAGCATTTTATTGTTATGGATTTTGACCTTCTTGTTCGTTGTAAAAACATGTAGTACATCATTTGGATAGTTTGTATCCTCTGGGGATAGGATTTTTTCAAGTACTTTGATATCATCTTGCAGTATTTTAGCTTATTTTATTCTATCCATAATTCTTTTTGGGTAGGAGAAAATTTACTTTTGGACCATATGTTATGACCACATGTGATGAAAGTTACAGCTGTATGTCCATCAATAACTGTACATGTCAATTGGCATTTATCGCATCGGATTTGATTCTCATTATTTTTTCTAATTTTTTAAAAGATAGCTTTCCAGACAAAGATTCATTGTCTGTACCATAGACCCTGGACTATCAAACGCTCTCAGTTCCTGCCCTGACCCTATTTTAACACAACCAATGGTTGGCACAGCCCTGCACTCATATGATTCTGGCCACTCAATGCCCAAACTATATATGAAGTATTCTTCTGACAAATCAAGCAAAATTTGTCCTTCCTTAATTTGTTGAAATGTTTTGGGGTAATTTCCAATTAAAATATAATAAATAAAATTAAGTACATGTTTTCTATTCAATTAATTTTTTATGTAACATTCCCAATGTCTTATTTGAGAAAACAATTCCTCCAGGGTGTCATCTTGCACTATGAAATAGGATAACAATTTAACAAAGGATTTCAAATTTATATAAAATAAAAACCGTTTGAAAAGACTGGAAATAGAATGTACTAAATAGTAAAAATAATACTCGATTCCTCAAAAGTTATGTGTAGGTAATTCAGGACAAAAATTTTCAAAGGTAGATTTAAAACATTCATGGTTTGGCTCATTAACAATATAACAATAAAATGTAAATACAATGCTTATCAGTGGAGTAATACAATCCTCCACTTATATGGTATTATAATACCAAATAAATACAAAGTCTACTTGTAGAGTTCATATAGAATAAACAATCCAGTAAACAGTAATTACAATACAATATAAATGCAAACAATCCATGAACATCAATTGAGTAAAATACAACCTGAAATAGTACAATCCCATAAACATCATAATTATAAAATTTATTGTTATGTTAAAATATTGTCATTTTATATTTAATATAAAAAAGACAATATCCTGGAAAATCAATAATTGTATTCACCAACATAAATTGCACTTCTATGTAATGTGAAAAATATCATTGTTTGATCACAAGATACAAAATTGCAATTTTAGCAAAGAATTACATCTCTTTGACTCCTAACTCTGGGCTCAGTATATGCAATCAGTGACGTTAAAATATTACAAATAATTCTCTTTTTTAAAAAATTACAATGAGGGAATCCTCAAAGGTACAGAATGAAACACTGGTCACTCTTTGGAGAGTTGTATCGTGACAACCCCCCAAGGCCAATGATCACCTATAATATCTACAATTTAGACTATCCTTAAACTATTATGTTTAAGGAAGTCTCATGGTTCCCTCTTATGTTTGTTATTGTTGATGATGAATATTTTACAGCCGGCCTTGGCTAGTAAAATCTCTTCAACCTGCAAAAAATACACATCAACGTAATGGTGAATTTAACACTCACCCCCATAAATTTAAATAAAAATTGTTACTGCAATTCAGTTCTTTTCTTTAAAGTAGCTTCTCCAAATTTAAAATTTCCCCTTTCAGTTTTTTGTCTAATTACCCCCTCCCTAAAGGTTTTGATTGCAGATTGATAGGAATAAAAAATTCATAATGTTGAGAAGTTGAGATTATAATATGATCTCAAAAATTTATTTACAATTTATAGTATTGCAAACAAAATGGCACCCTCTGGCGAGTTCTTCTGCTCTGCTGTATGATCAAACCAGGATGGAGGATATATCTCGATCTGAAAAAAATAAACATTAACATTAGTATATACGATGGATATTTATGTTTTATATAAACATTTTTCAATGTTTATCTGAAGATCTATTTACTGAAAGCTAACTTTAAAAAGCATGCTGTGATTGGAATACATTTCAATTCCAATGTGAATTATACAGCATAGCTCAACCACCTGTAACAGAAATTGAGAGAATATGATCATTAAAAAATCCATATATTTATTAGCGATTGATATAATACATAACTGGAGGAGGTAGTGGATATGGGACCACTAGATGCTGTAGTAATATCCCCTCGATATCATCTTTCCCTTCTTTTGGAGGGGGTATCATGATTATATATCCATCAACTATGTGGCTGCCCTCTATTTCTTCCACAACTAAAAATTCATCCTCCCAGCTTGTGAATTTAAAATAATCCGATTTTAAAAAGATAATATTGTACAAGAAAAGAGAATTAAAACTAAACAAACAAAGTTGGTTGTGTTGATTATTGTGGCTGGCTGATATTGCTCACTAGAAATGAATTAAAACTTACCTCTTTCGGCAGTTGAAGACACCATACTTTGTTCATTCCTCCCCTCCCCCTTTAACGACCAGGTCTAGATATTTACTGAAAAAATAAATGACAAATCCTTAATAGAAGTGGGTAAACTATAACTAGGTTCAGAAGAACGTCAAACACCAGCGGTTATGAAAGTCTCACTGTATTTTGCAATGACTAATCCACAAGCAATGCACATTTACAATCGTGTTTTTGAATACTAAACAAAGTTGGTCGTTTTGATTATTGAGGCTCGCCGATATTGCGCACAAGAAATGAATTAAAACTTACCTCTTTCAGCAGTTGAAGACCCTGTACTCTGCTCATTTCTCCTCTCCCCTCCCCTTTGACCACTGAGCCTAGATATTTACTGAAAAAATAAATGGCAAATCCTTAATGGAAGGACGTCAAACACCTACAGTTATGAAAGTCTCTCCGTATTTTGCAATGACTATTTCCCATTCTCTACATTTCGGGATGAAGCGTCGAAAAAGCAAATATTACCTCAACATTATCCCTAATTATTACCAAAATAAAATGCTTAATAAAAACTCAATGGATATGTCCATCTATATAATGTTTGAAACAAAATAAAATGGCTCTTAGATTGTTGGTGGTTACCTGTCACTGTCATTATGTGAAAAATTAATCGGGTGATTTGCCCCGGGTTAAATAAAGCTATAAATGGAGATTTCTAACTAAATGAAACTCTACAATTTCTTCTCCTCCGCTTCTTCCTCGGCTTTTTATTAGCGGGAGCATTGATGTTTTTATTAGCTAGCCGGAGCTTTTTATGCAATTCGCGAGCCCAGATTTCAATTGGTACTCTGCGAATTGCCATGGCTCTCGGGCCAGCGCTCCCCCGGGCCAATGTAGGCGTACTCTCAGAAGACGGTATTGGAGAACGATTTTCCAGGGAAAATTGCCGCATCCGATACTGCTTGGGCGAGCACGCCAGCCAAGGCGACGATTCCTGATCCTCCCTCTGGAGCCGGACGTCAGATGTACCCTCATCCAGCTCTATTATTTTAGGTGAATCAGCCGCACCATACGGTATCATCGAAGCGGGAGAAGAGGCTACGTCATCAAGTATTTGCTTCCCCGGGATTTTTGAATAATTGCATATACTTTGATATTTTAGGTTGCAAAGTGTCACGGTCAGAGTTTTAAATTAAAACCGTCCGTCCTGAGTCTCTGGCTAGCTCTCGTCCTCGTCCGCAAATTGTAGCTGGATGACAATGAAAGCTTGTCGGTTACGTAAGGCATTTTGTAAAATTAAGATCGAAATGATTACCGGAGAAGCGAGTCTGTTCTTTTAAAAGTCGTAAGAGAGAAAATTAAGTCCTTCTCTTGGTAATTCACCAGGCGGAATTTGAAATAATCTCTGAGAGTACTAGTAGAATTATCAATTATTATTTTCAAAACTATGTTGATTGCTCAGCTGGATCGTCTTGATAAAGTCTTGACGTCTGTTCTTTTAAAAGTCGTAAGAGAGAAAATTAAGTCCTTTTCTTGGTAATCCACCAGGTGGAATTTGAAATAATCCCTGAGAGCACTAGTAGAATTATCAATTATTATTTTCAAAACTATGTTGATTGCTCAGCTGGATCGTCTTGATAAAGTCTTGACGCATTATAACAAAGTGTCACGGTCAGAGTTTTTAAATTAAAACCGTCCGTCCGTCTCTGGCAAGCGTTCGTCCGCAAATTATAACTGGATGAAGATGAAGGCTTGTCGGTTACGTAAGGCATTTTGTAAAATTAAGATCGAAATGATTACCGGAGAAGCGAGTCTGTTCTTTTAAAAGTCGTAAGAGAGAAAATTAAGTCCTTTTCTTGGTAATCCACCAGGCGGAATTTGAAATAATCCCTGAGAGTACTAGTAGAATTATCAATTATTATTTTCAAAACTATGTTGATTGCTCAGCTGGATCGTCTTGATAAAGTCTTGACGTCTGTTCTTTTAAAAGTCGTAAGAGAGAAAATTAAGTCCTTTTCTTGGTAATCCACAAGGCGGAATTTGAAATAATCCCTGAGAGCACTAGTAGAATTATCAATTATTATTTTCAAAACTATGTTGATTGCTCAGCTGGATCGTCTTGATAAAGTCTTGACGTCTGTTCTTTTAAAAGTCGTAAGAGAGAAAATTAAGTCCTTTTCTTGGTAATCCACCAGGCGGAATTTGAAATAATCCCTGAGAGCACTAGTAGAATTATCAATTATTATTTTCAAAACTATGTTGATTGCTCAGCTGGATCGTCTTGATAAAGTCTTGACGCATTATAACAAAGTGTCACGGTCAGAGTTTTTAAATTAAAACCGTCCGTCCGTCTCTGGCAAGCGTTCGTCCGCAAATTATAACTGGATGAAGATGAAGGCTTGTCGGTTACGTAAGGCATTTTGTAAAATTAAGATCGAAATGATTACCGGAGAAGCGAGCCTGTTCTTTTAAAAGTCGTAAAAGAGAAAATTAAGTCCTTTTCTTAGTAATCCACCAGGCGGAATTTGAAATAATCCCTGAGAGTACTAGTAGAATTATCAGAAGCGAGTCTGTTCTTTTAAATTCGTAAGAGAGAAAATTAAGTCCTTTTCTTGGTAATCCACCAGGCGGAATTTGAAATAATCCCTGAGAGTACTAGTAGAATTATTCTCGATTTTAAAAACTATGGCGATTGATCAGCTGCTTTTTAAAAATCGTCTTCCACGCTTTGACAAGTCTTGGGGCATTATAACCTAACAACTGATTGTTGATGGTGCTAGTGTATTAAATCCAATAAGATATGATGTGTAAATCCTATTTCAAACTTCTTAGAGAAAATTTCCAGAGGAAGAATTCATCCTCTCCTTTCAATATTCGACTGTTTGCTTGAATAAAGGGATAGCGAGGGAGAAGAATAACTAGTTCATTTGCATTTGTATAAGTACGCGAGAAAACTTAAGAAACAAATTAATGTCATAGTTGTACAGAATCGATACCCATCTATATTTAAGATAATAAGAATAAAAAATAGGAGGGAAATATCGAAAAACATTGAGAAAAATGTAAATAAGATCAAGGAACTATTTTTTTGATCAAGAGAGGGAATAAGTTAGAATACCCCGATATTTATTTCGTTCAGTGTAGTTAAAATCTAAATCAAAAATTTACTTACTTAAGTTGTATTGTGAAGTTTCCTCGTACTCTCTCTCTCGCGCGTAAGGAGGGTTCGTTTGTGCAAAATGGATACATTTGTATTTGAAACAAAATAAAACGGCTCTTAGATTGTTGGTGGTTACCTGTCACTGTCAGATGTACCCCGGGTTAAATAAAGATATAAGTGGAAATTTCTAACTAAATGAAAACTAAAAAATGAGAGCTATTTTCTACATCTCCTCCGTTTCCTCCTTGACTTTGTATTAGTGGGAGCATTGATGTTTTTATTAGCTAGCCTGAGCTTTTTATGCAATTCACGAGCCCAGATTTCAGCTTGAACTCTATGCTTTCGGACCAGTATGAGTGCTTCCCCCAATGTAGGTGTACTCTCGCAAGACAACGTTGGAGAACGATTTTCCAGGGAAAATTGTCGCATCCAATACTGTTTGGGCGAGCACACCAGCCAAGGTGACGGTTCCTGTTCACTCCTCCTGAGCTGGACGTCAGATGTACCCTCATCCAACTCCATTATTTTGGGTGAATCCTGACAACCGTAACGTAACGTCGAAGCGGGAGATATAGCTCTGTCATTAAGTATTTGCTTCCCCAGGAATTTCGAATAATTGCATATACTTTCATATTTTACGGCACAAAGTACCACAGTCAGAGTTTTTAAATTAAAAAGGACCGCCAGTTTTTGGCTAGCCACCGTTCTCGTCCGCAAATTATAACCGGATGAGAATGGAAGCTTGTCGGTAGCGTAAGGCATTTGTAAAATTAAGATCAAAATGATTTCCGGAGAAGGGAGTCTGTTCTTTAAATTCGTAAGAGAGAAAAAGTCCTTTTTTTTTGGTAATCCACCAGGCGGAATTTGAAATAATCCCTGAGAGTACTAGTAGAATTATTCCAGATTTTAAAACTATGATGATTGCTTATTGCTTTTTAAAAAGGTGTTACTTCCTCACTTTGCCAAGTCTTGCTCATTAGAACAAAACTTTAGACTTTTTCCCAGTTAATATATAGATGTTTTTAACTCTGACCCATGGTATTCCTTACTTCGTGCCAATTTTCCATGTTTGTGTTATATTAATTTGTTATTTTCCCCGTTTTTATACCATCCCATGAACCCCTAGACTTATATTCTACATCTCCTATTTTTATGTCTCCTAGATTTTTTATAAGTGGGAGCATTGCGGCTTTCATTGGCTCTGCTAGTCTTTTTAAGGCTGTCATATAATTCCCGGGGCCAGATTTGAGCTGGAACTCTAACCAAAGAATTTTTCTCCTTCAAAATTTGCTCTGAATATTCTTTGGGAGGTGTACTCTCCCAAGACAGCGTTGGTGAACAATTTTCTAGAATCCAACTGTCTACTAATTTCTGAGAACAATTCCAACAGGGTTTCATCTGGTGCCATAAAATAGGAGGATAACTTGATGAAGGATTTTAAATTTATATAAAAAGAAACTGTCTAAATAGCTTTGGTTGAGAATAAACTAAAATGGTGAAAATTATGGCTGAATCTTCAAAGTCATTGGAAGGTGATTCAGTACAAAATTTGTCAAAGCTACATTTGAAACTAGCATGAATTGGCATAAAAATTGAAGTTGTAACGTATACTCTGGGAACATATTTTTTAATATTAAATACTTTTTTTCTTTTTAATAATACCTACGATGCGCATGATTAAATATATAGGTGAATAATATTAGAATCATGGATGTGCGAGATACAAGCAATTCTTAACTCATAAACAACAACAATATGTTTTTGATAAAGTTAAACAATCCCGCACTTGTATGATATTACAATCAAAATATGTAAGAAATAAACAATTCTAAACAACAATAATATGCTTTCAATATCTAAAGTTCAGCAATCCCAGACTCATATAATTTTACAAATAAATGAACAATTATGTATTCATAAGCAACAATATGCTTATTGATATAATGTAATAATCAATTATACATTTACTTTCTCATGAATAACAATAAGCTTATTGATGGAGTTGTACGATAGTTTGAATAAAATACAATAAAATGTAAATATTTAGCTTAATACTGCTAAAAACAACAATAGACTTATTGGTAGACTATTGGTGTACAATAGTTTAAATAAAATACAATAAAATGTATATGAGAAACTTACACTCATACAATCAGAATAATAGCATGTTCTTGTCCTGATAAAATATTGTCAATTTATACCAATTATAAAAAGGGACAATATTCTCAGAATCAATAATTACAATATTAACCACTTCTAAAAGATATTGGAACGTTTGATTGCAAGATACTAACTTACTCCTAACTCTGAGATCGGTATTTGCAACCAGTGACGCCAAACAATTTTTATATTTTAGAATGCCCCTTTTTTAAAAAAGCGTAAGAGAGATACAATGACTCACGCCAAAGGCACAGCTCGAGCCTCGGTCATCAATCCTCAAATGCTCATGTTTTGCGTTTCGGCTTGTGTTTGCGCGGGTTTATATATCCAGATATTAATGTTAGACAATCAAGATCCAATATCAGAGTTTCAACAGGAGAAGTTCATACGATGATAGAAGTGGAGTGACTCTCTGATTAGAAGGAGAAAACTGCTCAGCCAAATCGAAATGGCAAAGCTTTTGATGTTTACCATAGCTTGTACCATTGGGTTTGTTGGATGACTTCGAAGAAGAGGCTGGTGTGGACATATGTATAGGCCTGAAGGCACTTGATGAACCAGGAGTGGAGGTCGGATTATGACCATCCTCCCCTTCTGAATCAGATTCACTTGTATCAACAAATGCATCCGAGTGACCATAAATAGGTGGCACATACCTGGTTCTTCCCTTGGCCTTTCGAGAACGAGGCATGCTGGTACTAAACAACCCAGTGGCTGGTATAGATTGTGCTGCGACTGTTGTAAAGGCTGCTGCTGTATTAAAAGGAACATGCAACGGCGATGTAGTCACTATTGATTGCAATGTTATTACAGGTGGTAAGGAAAAAGACACAGAACCAGCTGTAGTAGGGTTAGACTTTATAACATCCCGAAGGGACATCACCTCAGCCGCCAGCTCCTCTTTTTCCCTAATCACATCCTGTAATTCTTCCCTGTAGCGTTCAGCTTTCTGCAGGCGCACCTCAAACTGATTTATCAGAGAATTATATTGGGATGCCATCCTCTGGTTGTTTTCCTCCCAGCTCTGTGTCATTTGCTTATGATGGTTGTTGAGGAAAACAACCTCCTCTTTCAGTCGCTGGACCAACTAATGTTGTTCTTGGAGGTCCACATCATTATGTCCGGTGACATACTCAGGGGGAGCAGAAGGACTCCTGCTGAAAATGGCTTCAGCCCCCCTAGCTAACCCAGCATGTTTTTCATCATCGAACCCCTCCTGTGATTTCGACAGATCCTTTAAAATTTTCGAAATGTCACTCATTGATGCTCTGGACAGATCCCGATCTGATTGTGCCATGATTTCCAAAAATGCTTATAAAAGTGATCAAAATACAAAATTACTGATGTTCTTTCAATACAGCTTGGCTTTGATTTGGCTTGGCCCCCAATGTTGGGTTTGCTGCTCGTGTGGAATAATCCATGATGACAGTTAACTAAATAGGTGATGTTCCAACTTCATATTTATTGATATACAAAACAAGCATCTAATGCAAAGCCTTGAATCTCCTAACTGCAACCCTAGATTAGTAGATGTTAGCTAGAGATGTTCCTCTTGAGTTACAGCTAGTAGACTGAAGAATCTATTTAAAAACACATAAGTAATATGCATAACACTCACAACTAATTTTGGTTGGAGTATCCCACGAACTAACAGCTGTGAGAAATCATAGTTTCTCTCGCATACATGTTGTCATATTTTTTCTCAGCGTCTCCAGTAAACCTGTAAAAATATACAACAATATTGCATGGTGAATTCAAATTTCCCCAGGCTCAATTTCAAGCGAATTAGGGATAAACATATCATATGCCGAGATGGCTTAAGTCACCTTCTAAAAAATCATTGCATTTTCACCAAATTCAATTTTCATATATTTTCTTTTTGTTCTATAGAACATCGAGCCATAGCCAATCTGGATATTCTAAATAAACTAGGATCTATTATTTGAGAATAATAATCAAATTCTCCAGCAACTGTCTCCCTGGCAAATATGTCGTTCAGAAGGGTGTCATCTGAAAATAAATTAACAAACTCTGTTGTTAATAGTAGATGTTAAAGTAGAACTATTGTTCTACTTTGCTCTCACCTTGTCTATGTCCCAATAATTTTCTTTCTATGCTATTCAGATCCTGGTACATTTTCCAGCATCCAAAGCCATGTTGTTTTATATACCAGCATAGATCATTTTCTTCAGATAGGGGGGGTTCTTGGGCTTTTTCTTTTTCCATCAACAACTCCCATTCGGGTTGTTCACGATCTTCACCCCAGACCTCTCACCAATACCGACCCACCAGGTACCCGAAGCTCATAACGTGAGAGTGATAGCGACGGTCTGGTCTTCCAGCGCAAGGCTCACAATAACATCGGAATGTGAATGGTTTACAATACAGCAATCTGGCCTGTTTCATGTGGTACATACAATAGTCTACAAATTTCTTGCAAGGAACTTTTTGTTTTCTAGTTCCTCTAATTTCAGGTGGCATTTTAAAATGTGTTATTTTCTTAATATGCTCGAATATTTTGGGGTAATTTTCCACCAAGAGGGAATAAATAAATTTCAATATACGTTTTCTATTCAATTCATTCTTTTCAATGTAACTTGTCCAACTGTCGTCACTAATTTCTGAGAACAATTCCAGCAGGGTTTCATCTGGTGCCATAAAATACGAGGATAACTTGATGAAGGATTTTAAATTTATATAAAAAATAAACTGTCTAAATAGCTTTGGTTGAGAATATATTAAAATGGTGAAAATTATGGTTGAATCTTCAAAGTCGTCGGAATGTAATTCAGTACAAAATTTTTCAAAGCTACATTTGAAACTAGCATGAATTGGCATAAAAAATTGAAGTTGTAACATATACTCCAGGAACATATTTTTTAATACTAAATACTTATTTTTCTTTTTAATGATAGCTACGATGCTCATGATTGAATATATAGGTGAATGATATTACAATCAAGGATGTGCGAGATACAAGCAATTCTTAACTCATAAACAACAACAATATGTTTTCGATAAAGTAAAACAATCCCTTATTTATATAATATTACAATCAAAATATGTAAGATATAAACAATTCCAAACAACAATAATATGCTTTCAATATCTAAAGTTCAGCAATCCCAGACTCGTATAATTTTGCAATCAAATGAACAATCATGTATTCTTAAGCAACAATATGCTTATTGATATAATATTATAATCAATTATACATTTACCGTCTCATCAATAACAATAAGCTTATTGACGGAGTTGTACGATAGTTTGAATAAAGTACAATAAAATGTATATGAGAAACTTACATTCATACTATCAGAATAATAGCATTTATTGTCCTGATAAAATATTGTCAATTTATACCAATTATAAAAAGGGACAATATTCGCAGAATCAATAATTACAATATAAACCACTTCTTTGATTGCAAGATACTAACTTATAATCGGGGCAAAGATTATATTCTCAGACTCCTAACTCTGAGATCCGTATTTGCAACCAGTGACGTCAAACAATTTATTATATTTTAGAATGCCCCTTTTTAAAAAAAGCGTAAGCGAGATACAATGACTCACGTCAAAGGCACAGCTCGAGCCTCGTTCATCAATCGTCAAATGCTCGCAACAAATTTTGGTTGGAGTATCCCACGAACTTAACAGCTGCGGGAAATCCTAGTTTCTCTCGCCTACGTGTTGTTGTATATTTTTCAATGTCTCTTGTAAACCTGTAAAAATATACAACAATATCACATGGTGAATTCAAACACTCACCAAATTATTTTCAAAGGTCACTTTTGAATTTTTCTCAAGGTAGCTTCTCCATCGCCTCTTTCCGTATTTTTCTTACTTAACCCCTCCCACATTTCTATAGAAATATCCTTATATAATTTCATCTGACCGCGTTTATCTAGACCTGACTTTGTAAGATTGCTGAAATATGTCAGGGGAATTGTATTTTTACCCTCAAATCAATAGTCCTGATTTCCCCAGGCTCAATTTCAAGCGAATGGGGGATAAACATATCATATGCCAAGGCAGCTTTAGTCGACTTCTAAAAAATCATTGCATTTTCACCCAATTCAATTTTCATATATTTTCCTTTTTGTTCTATAGAACATCGAGCCATAGCCAATCTGGATTTTCTAAATAAAGTAGGATCTATTATTTGAGAATAATGATCAAATTCTCCAGCAACTGTATCCGTGGTGAATACATCGTACAGAAGGGTGTCATCTGAAAATAAATTAACAAACTCTGACAATGGTTTTCCGCGAGCCTTTTGAAGCGTATAAAGTAAGACATATTGACCACAGACCATAGACAGTATACTTTGAATTTGTCTCTTGTTAAATACATATGATCCGCTTAAATGCTTCAACAGACCATTTGGAGGTCAAAGTACTCATTTTTACTTGGATCTCTCGCTAAATATAAAACTGTCTAATGCCCAACTAACTTTCTAGAATTTGCCAAATTAATCACAAAAATAGTAGGCCTTGGCGCTTTGAGGAGACGGCCTGGCTAGAGTTCGTTGTTGTCTGGTTTGTGTAACCTAGATTCAAAAGAAATATAGATTACAATGAAATGATATATGATAAATCTAAATTTCAAGAAAGCTAGGGGCAAATACTAATTTATCTGAGTTTGTAAACTTGTCCAAACATGGAGCATTTCTCCAATATATTCTCTAGAACATAGGTCTGTAGGATTTTCTATTCGCCAACGGGGATCCAAAGTGTCTGTAAGAATAAAAAACATAGATAGCGTTTAGATTCATTCTTTTCCTCATTTTCAAAATTGATAATAATGGAAGAAAAGGAAAATTGTTCTACTTTGCTCTCACCTTGTCTATTTCCCAATAATTTTCTTTCTATGCTATTCAGATCCTGGTACATTTCCAGCATCCAAAGCCATGTTGTTTTATATACCAGCATAGATCATTTTCTTCAGATAGGGGGGGTACTTGGGCTTTTTCTTTTTCCATCAACAACTCCCATTCGGATTGTTCACGATCTTCACCCCAGACCTCTCGCCAAAACCGACCCACCAGGTACCCGAAGCTCATAGCGTTAGAGTGATAGCGACGGTCTGGTCTTCCAGCGCAAGGCTCACAATAACATCGGAATGTGGATGGTTTACAAAACAGCAATCTGGCCTGTTTCATGTGGTACATACAATAGTCTACAAATTTTTTGCAAGGAACTTTTTGTTTTCTAGTTCCTCTAATTTCAGGTTGCATTTTAAAATGTGTTATTTTCTTAATATGCTCGAATGTTTTGGGGTAATTTTCCACCAAGAGGGAATTAATCACAGGAATAGTAGGCCTTGGCGCTTTGAGGAGACGGCCTGGCTAGAGTTCGTTGTTGTCTGGTTTGTGTAACCTAGATTCAAAAGAAATATAGATTACAATGAAATGATATATGATAAATCTAAATTTAAAGAAAGCTAGGGGCAAATACTAATTTATCTGAGTTTGTAAACTTGTCCAAACATGGAGCATTTCTCCAATATATTCTCTAGAATATAGGTCTGTAGGATTTTTTATTCGCCAACGGGCATCCAAAGTGTCTGTAAGAATAAAAAACATAGATAGCGTTTAGATTCATTCTTTTCCTCATTTTCAAAATTGATAATAATGGAAGAAAATGAATATTGTTCTACTTTGCTCTCACCTTGTCTATGTCCCAATAATTTTCTTTCTATGCTATTCAGATCCTGGTACATTTCCAGCATCCAAAGCCATGTTGTTTTATTTTATATACCAGCATAGATTATTTTCTTCAGATAGGGGGGGGGGGGTACTTGGGCTTTTTCTTTTTCCATCAACAACTCCCATTCGGGTTGTCACGATCTTCACCCCAGACCTCTCGCCAATACCGACCCATCAGGTACCCGAAGCTCATAACGTTAGAGTGATAGCGACGGTCTGGTCTTCCAGCGCAAGACTCACAATAACATCGGAATGTGGATGGTTTACAAAACAGCAATCTGGCCTGTTTCATGTGGTACATACAATAGTCTACAAATTTCTTGCAAGGAACTTTTTGTTTTCTAGTTCCTCTAATTTCAGGTTGCATTTTAAAATGTGTTATTTTCTTAATATGCTCGAATGTTTTGGGGTAATTTTCCACCAAGAGGGAATAAATAAATTTCAATATACGTTTTCTATTAAATTCATTCTTTTCAATGTAACTTGTCCAACTGTTGTCACTCGTTTCTGAGAACAATTCCAGCAGGGTTTCATCTGGTGCCATAAAATACGAGAACAACTTGATTAAGGATTTTAAATTTATATAAAAAAAGTTGTAACATATACTCTGGGAACATATTTTTTAATACTAAATACTTGTTTTTCTTTTTAATAATACCTACGATGCTCATGATTTAATATATAGGTGAATGACATTACAATCAAAATATGCGAGATACAAGCAATTCTTAACTCATAAACAACAACAATATGTGTTCGATAAAGTTAAGCAATCCCTCACTTATATAATATTACAATCAAAATATGTAAGATATAAACAATTGAACAATTATGTATTCATAAGCAACAATACGCTTATTGATATAATATTATAATCAATTATAGATTTACCATCTCATGAATAACAATAAGCTTATTGATGGAGATTTAATAGCTGTTGCAAATGCTGGGAGGGTTTCATCAATTTGTTTCTTTCTATTTTTAAGTGTACATTTGTGGATACTCAATTGGGTGGGGCTGAACCTTTCCCTTAATCTAGTGATCAAAGTTGTTTTAGATGCACCTTCATCTGGGGACATATTCGCAAGAACAGATAAAGCTGCCCCCTTCAAAGCAATTGACAATTCCATTAACGCTAGTCTTCTGACCAGTTATTATATTTAGATACAGTGTCAAAATTTACCACATACTCATTCCATTCTTGTTTCCCTTCATAAACATTGAGACGCTTTGGTTTGAAAGCAGCCTTTTTAAGAACGGTGCCCACTGGCTTAACTGGTTCAGGGGATGGTGATTTCTCATTATGGACTGATCTGATGGAAAAGTAAGGGTGGACCCACCTCCCTTGGGATACAGGTACGCCTTTTATAAGTGCCTACTTTGACACGCAATTTAGCATTTTGTTGTTTTAATTCATTTTGTTCAAGGAACATTAAATGATTCTGATTTTGCAATTCTTCAGAGAAAGATTGTTGGTGTTTAAATTTCAATCCTAAATTGTGGAGTCTAGCCTCCATTTGTCTAGCCATATCTTTATTAGCATTTTCCAATTTCTTTATAATTTTAATTGATCAACACACTCAATTATAAGATCAGCTAATTTTTCTTTTTCAATAAATGCCTGTCTAGGATCATGAGTCATGGCAATTTGAGCCTTGATTTATTCTTTGATTTAACAGAATGATCAATGGTATCCAATGTGGAATTTAATGTAAAATCAGGGGGGGGCTGATGGGGACCTGGGTGATCTCTCATTAAGGAATGGTTTTTCATCATCAATTTTAGGGGTACTTTGGAAATCAAGACGGGGTTCTTTGTAATCTGGATTATCTAAATTTTTAAGAGACTTAGATAGATCCCTCAATGAAGAGGCCATGATTTAATTAAGGCAAAATGAACACCAATGACACATAATTATTCTTTTTGTTTGTTTATAAAACCCCATCGCGCTTTAAGGTAATCGTGTTAGTGTATACTTACGAAGTGTGTAATATGTCCATTAGTAACTCAACTTGACCGCCGAAAAAATGTTTCTTGTCTCATTGTAATGAAAAAAAACTTGCCAAACTTCATTTTTATTTTTTGAAAAAAAACTGAATTAATGAGCCAAAGTCATAATTACCTTCTGCAGGACCAGCTTTGTAAACAGGGGAGCCGGGGTTCAACTGAAGGGCCTCCATTGTTGGCTTGTTCAGCTCTTGTATTTTCATGTAACACGACGCAAGGTTGTTCTCTTAGTTTCTTTATTGTACCTAACGCTTCAGGAGACAAGACCAGACTGACTAGTCTTTATTCACCAGGATATAAGTATGACGAAAGCTGTCTAACATTACCAGGGATATTAGTATGCATTGCCTGGTGATTGGATGATTATGCAGCAGGGGTTTCCTTATTTGGACAGAGGGTT
Organism: Owenia fusiformis; assembly: GCA_903813345.2. Lineage (NCBI taxonomy): Eukaryota > Metazoa > Annelida > Polychaeta > Sabellida > Oweniidae > Owenia > Owenia fusiformis. The sequence goes on along the minus strand of CAIIXF020000004.1, from coordinate 5,781,764 downwards.
TGCAAAGCTGTATTCTAGCACATTGATTAGAAGTTATAATAAAACAAGTGGTTAGACAAGGATTGCACAATACTCTGACTCAGCAATGACGTAGGGATGCTAGGTATAATGCCCAAATATGAATTGAGGTGTGCTAAATCACAAATAGCAACATATAAAATAATCAAGCCACTTAATTATAAAATCATATGACTTTAGGTAGCATTAAATAATAGTATATTATTAGCTAACTAAGGCAACAACAATAGTTTGAATAAAGTACAATAAAATGTAAATATTTAGCTTAATACTGCTAAAAACAACAATAGGCTTATTGGTAGACTTGTACAATAGTTTAAATAAAATACAATTAAATGTATATGAGAAACTTACATTCATACAATCAGAATAATAGCATTTATTGTCCTGATAAAATATTGTCAATTTATACCAATTATAAAAAGGGACAATATTCTCAGAATCAATAATTACAATATAAACCACTTCTAAAATATATTAGAACATTTGATTGCAAGATACTAACTTAATATCGGGGCAAAGATTATATTCACAGACTCCTAACTCTGAGATCGGTATTTGCAACCAGTGACGTCAAACAATTTATTATATTTTAGAATGCCCCTTTTTAAAAAAAAGCATAAGCGAGATACAATGACTCACCTCAAAGACACAGCCCGAGCCTTGGTCATCAATCGTCAAATGTTCGCAACTAATTTTGGTTGGAGTATCCCACGAACTTAACAGCTGCGGGAAATCCTAGTTTCTCTCGCTTACGTGTTGTTGTATATTTTCAACGTCTCTTGTAAACCTGTAAAAATATACAACAATATCACATGGTGAATCCAAACACTCACCAAATTATTTGCAAAGGTCACTTTTGAATTTTTCTCAAGGTAGCTTCCCCAAATTTTAATTCGCCTCTTTCTGTATTTTTCTTGATAAACCCCTACAGCATTTCTATAGAGATATCCTTATATAATTTCATCTGACTAATTGCCTCCCCAATCATAAATTTTTCTGTTGTTTTCCCAGAATTCAATAAAATGATATGAATATTACCGATATAATCTGAATCAATTACACCACCCAAAAAAAGACCGCATTTAGCTTGACCTGACTTGACTTTGTATGTAAGATTGCTGAAATATGCCTGGGGAATTGTATTTTTACCCTCAAATCAAAAGTCCTAATTTCTCCGGGCTCAATTTCAAGCAAATGGGGGATAAACATATTATATGCTGAAGCAGCTTTAGTCAACTTCTGAGGAATCATTGCATTTTCTCACAATTCAATTTTCATACGTTTTCTTTTTTTAATATAGAACATCGAGCTATAGCCAATCTGGGATTTTCTAAATAAACTGGGATTTATTATTTGAGAATAATAATCAAATTCTCTAGCAACTCTCTTCCTGGCCAATACGTCATTCAGAAGGGTTTCATTTGAAAATAGATTAACAAACTCTGCGAGCCTTTTGAAAAAGTAAGACATATTGACCACAGACCGTAGACAGTATACTTTGAATTTGTTTCTTGTTAAATACATATGATCCACCTAAATGCTTCAACAGACTATTTGAAGGTTTACGACCGAAACTATCAAAGGACTCATTTTTACTCGGATCTTTCGCTAAATATAAGACTGTCCAATGCCCAACAATGCCCAACCATATGTGTTCATATCACATATGGTTCATATGTGTTCATATGGTTGCAAGTAAAAGAGAATATGATTTACAATTTTATAAAAAGAAGTTTCAGTATTCATGGGATGTGTTCAGAAGCTTGTTCCTCTTCAAAAAATGACTTGTTTTTGTTTATGCCCAACCATATGTGTTCATATCACATATGGTTCATATGTGTTCATATGGTTGCAAGTAAAAGAGAATACGATTTACAATTTTATAAAAAGAAGTTTCAGTATTCATGGGATGTGTTCAGAAGCTTGTTCCTCTTCAAAAAATGACTTGTTTTTGTTTATTTTACTAAAAATTTCTACAGCTAGTAGGCAACTTTTAGATATTTCTTTGTTTTTTACTTTGTTTACTTAAAATGTCCGACGGGTTTCTGTTAGTATTTTTTCATTTCTTTTACGAAAAATATTAGAATCATGAATGCTCAAGTTGATTTCTATTGACACTTTACAATGTTATATATACCTTAACTATATTACCAATATATTTATATGACTACTCTAGTGGTTAAGTCGATCGTTTGCTAACGAAATTACCTGTAGGAAGGTTAAAATTTTGTTTTCTCGAATTATTAGACTATCAGAATTTATACTCGCAGATTTTCGGCTAATGACACCCTCGGATTCAAGCTCTTCTATTTCTCCTAACTCAGCCCTCACCCTTATGAGTTCCTTGATTAACTCCCCGCATTGTACTTCACGCTCCAAGTTGTCGTAAGGGACTGTTGCCATTTGTAGTCTAATGTTTTTTTCTATTAATTGTCATGATTGTTGTTGTAAATCATGTGTTCATTAATCCCTGAATTCAACATAACAATGTAGTCTATTTTTTGCTATTGATTTAATAATAATATATATTAATGAAATCTATACCATGCGTCTGAGGTGGTGATCCTCAGACGCACAGCAGAGAACTAAAGTAGTTTATATTCAGACACACTTTTAGCCACTAAAGCAATGACGTAAGCAGACAGCATGTACATACATGGAAATACAAGTGCAAGAAAGTGCTACACTCACCCCCCTCAAAGACAAACAGAATCCCACATATAACAATACATAGAACATTTTTTATGGAAATCAAAAAAAAACAATGGCTTTCGCCGAAAGGATAGATATCGATATTTTAACACATATAGTGCCATCTATGGTAGATGATCTTTTTTTATCTGGGCATACTGTTTGAATCATAATTTTGTATTTTTATAACACATGAGTCATAATAACGTGGCATGTCACATCAATATCACACATAAACAGCCATACTAGTGATATTTTCGGAAAAAACTTCAAAAATATTAACGAAAAGATTGCACCAAGACATTTTATTTAAAACAAAGAGTCATCTCAAATTTGTCTTAAGTCTTGGTGTTATTTAGAAGGATAATTAAATCGAAACCCTTGACTTACTCAAATGGAATTCCCCCTTCCCCCTCATACTCCCTGTAATTCAAGGTTCCCAACACAGCGTCCTCCTCCACATGGTCTTGAGTCAACAGGCCCTCGGCCGCCACCATCAGAATTTGGAGGTATAGCATAAATCTGAAGCGAACCGCTTCAGCCGCATAATATAAATTTTTAGCATCTCGGGTGGATAAGCGACCTTTGTCGAACATTCTTTCCCTATGCTCCCTCTATCAATAGACTAGATGTTTTTTTAAATGGAGAATTTTTCATCGATATCTCCAGAAAATTATCCAATATGTTATTTGGTTTTATGGTATAAATACAACCCTTATGCCATCTATCAATAAGAAGAGAAGTAAATGTTTTCTACTGCAATTTTCTAATAATGGCCAGATATATACCAATGGTCAATATCATGGGGGAAAAAATAACATTAAAATAAGTCAAATTGGAGATACAAAAGATATGCAATATGATGCATTGGAAGAGAATATAACTGAAGTGTCTGTTTCACCACCCCAAATCGAGCCGCCTCAAATCGATCCATATCAAGGTGGTGAAACAGACACTCAGGATTACTAATGACATCAAACAGTTTATTAAATTTTAGAATGCTCCTTTTTAAAGAAAGCATAAGCGAGATACAATGACTCACGTCAAAGACACAGCTCTAGCCTCGGTCATCAATAGCCGAATGCCCTAAACAAATTTTGGTTGGAGTATCCCATGAACTTAACAGCTGAGGGAAATCCCAGTATCTGTCGCTTATGTTGCTTGTTGTATATTTTCAACGTCTCTGGTAAACCTGCAGAAATATACAACAATATCGCATGGTGAATTCAAACACTCACAAAATTATTTTCCAAGGTTACTTTTGAATTTTTCTCAAGGTAGCTTCCCCAAATTTTAATTCGCCTCTTTCTGTATTTTTCTTGTTAAACCCCTCCCGCATTTTTATAGAAATATCCTTATATAATTTCATCTGACAAATTGCCTCCCCAATCATAAATTTTTCTGTTGTTTTCCCAGAATTCAATAAAATGATATGAATATTCCCGATATAATCTGAATCAATTACACCACCCAAAAAAAAGACAGCATTTAGCTTGACCTGACTTGACTTTGTATGTAAGATTGCTGAAATATGCCTGGGGAATTGTATTTTTACCCTCAAACCAATAGTTCTTATTTCTCCAGGTTCAATTTCAAGCGAATGGGGGATTAACATATCATATGCCGAAGCAGCTTTAGTCAACTTCTGAGGAATCATTGCATTTTCTCACAATTCCTTCATATATTTTCTTTTTTGTACTATAGAACATCGAGCCATAGCCAATCTGGGATTTTCTAAAAAAACTGAGATCTATTATTTGAGAATAATAATCAAATTCTCCAGCAACTGTCTCCCTGGCCAACACATCGTTCAGAAGGGTGTCATCTGAAAATAAATTAACAAACTCTGACAATGTTTTTCTGCGAGCCTTTTGAAGCGTATAAAGTAAGACATATTGACCACAGACCATATAGACAGTATACTTTGAATTTGTCTCTTGTTAAATATATATGATCCACCTAATGCTTCAACAGACTATTCGGAGGTTACGCCCGAAACTATCAAAGTACTCATTTTTACTTGGATCTCTCGCTAAATATAAGACTGTCCAATGCCCAATTAACTTTCTAGAATTTGCCAAATTAATCACAAGAATGGTAGGCTTTGGCGAAACTTTCTTGGGTGCCAAATCGATAGAAAATGTTCAAAAATATATCCTCCTTGTTTCTTTGTGATTCTTAAGGAGATAGTTGATTTCTCTATTGTCATAGTTTATAATTAATCAAAAATATATTATTGTCGGCGTCCTTCTCTAGAATTGGCTCTTGTTCCAAACAAACCACCAGAGTAACAGACTTGTCAACAGCTCTTCGCAATTTGATCTCAATGGACAAAGAACCGGTTTTACTTAATTCTGATAAGCAATCATTACTATCAGTGAAATCCAGGGTCAAATTGTATGCATACAAAACTGACTTTTTATAACTTGATTTATCAAGGCCTATATCATGCGTCCATATTTAGAAGTAAATTTGTATACCCTTCGAGGAAACAATCGTTTTCAAAATCTAAATTTAGGGGAGGAAAAATTGCGCTACCATTCACCCTCAATTGGATGTCACTAGCTTGAAAACTTTGAAATGGGGAAAGATTGCTATGTTCATGGAAAGCCGCGGACTCAACCAGCCCAAATATAACACTTTTTCATGAGCTAAATGTATGCTAGGTGAAATTTTCTCCATGCGCACCATAAGATAGCTTGACTCCAAAATTAAAACATATCTCTCATCTTTGTTTTCGTGCATCAAACAAAATTTTAAATCGCTCTGAGATAATTCTGTCTCCATTTCTGCACCGATAGGGATCAGCTTTGACTGATCAGCTTTGACTTTGACATTAGTTTGTAATAGTATAGAATATAAACCATTCACATTTTTGTGTTATCATTTGGTGAATTAAAGAATTAGATCACACTCCCTAGTCTGAGCTATATGCAACCACAATTTTTTAAACTTTGATCTTTTTTAAATCGTTAATTTGTATTACATACTCCTAGTCCAGTGTGACGCGGTAGTGTTATAATATATACTGAAAACATCAAAAATGTTTATTCATGAGTATTTGAATAAAATGAAAAGCATTTATCTTGTAAATGAAATAAAGAAGATGTGATAATGTATTTTAGTAAGTAAGTAACTCTCTGACACACACAGGTAAAATAGGATATGGCGATGCTGAAAAGTTCCATCAATTCAATTACAAATCATTTTTTCATTCTGATCACCATGTTGTCTTATTGACTAAATAAACTCCATGTGTAATTAAAAGATGTCCTCATCACCAAGATAATAACAAGTTCACTAGTTAAAGTCTCATAAAATACATGACCAATTGCCCATACAAAAACAAGCAATATTAAGATTTATGAAGCATATATTTAAATGTGAACCATTGAGCCATTAACATTTGAAATTAGTATTGAGAGAATAGCATGGCTAACATGGGTTTCCGTTTGTTATGGACACTTGTACACTTATGGATCATAAACTGTAAGTATTGCCATTATCACCTCATCCATGCTGATCTGATTTTATTTTCACCAGCAGAAATGTCTTGATTAGATTTTAGTTAAAAAGGTTTTAGTGATCTAACTGTAATAGATTACTTTTGAAATGTGAAAATTGATGAACATGTAACACTATGTGCAAGAAAATGATTAGAAAATGATTAGTAAAGCATTATTCCCATGGCATCAGCTGTCGCTCCAATTTTTCTATGTTGTAAAATAGTATCTTAATTATGTCAGCTTAGGCCTCTCTTCACAATACAGATGTTTAGGTAATAAATAAGGCAAAGTGACATCATGAAATCAATAAATTTGAATAACCAAATGATAAAAAAATATGAATGATCCTCATAGTATCACTTGATAATCAAATTACCAGGTAATGTACTATTCAGACATTAAAATTCAAAAAGAAATTTTTTCATAATTTAAAGTGTTTATTTGAAATATAACTGGCCCATACTTTGTATAGCCCTTTTTGATTTAATCCCCTAAGAGTTTTTCTCTTTCTTTTATAGCTTTATGGTATATATTGTACAATAAATACATAATTGGAGGTATACAAATGGAGGTTAAACTACACATTTTTAAAAAAACTTGCACATGAACATGTAGAATTATGATCCTTAGTGGAAAAGTTCTCCCCTATTTTCATTATTTACTTGCTCAACTGTATCTCATGTGTGTCAATGTGATGGATCAGTTGGTGTCCCCGCTTGTGGTTTTCACAAAATAGTTTGTACATTGTCTATGTCAATAATCTGCAAAAGGCTAATAAGCTCATATAAAGCAGATACATTACACTGACCAGAACATCTTTGCTTTGGCATCAAACAGTCATATTCCATTATTGTGAGTTCTGAGTGAATTAAATTTTATTTACCCAAGGCCAAAGAGCAAGTAGACCACTGCCTGGAGTGTGGTTGGTTGGAGGTGATTCCACTGCAGGAATAGTAGAAGTCTACATTAATGACAAGTGGAACACAGTTTGTGATACTAGCTGGGATTACAATGATGCAAAGGTTATATGTAGCACAATGGGTTATAACGCAGACAAAGCTGTGCCAGTCAGTGACATTGACTTTGAGTTCAGTGGTGAAAATTTGAGTATGTGTTTTGTCATGAAACCACCCTTAGTATATTTATCTTTGTGATGAATGCCACATTCATCCATGGGGACTTCTCTGAATGTCATTGTAGTTATGCATTTCTCAATTTTGATGAAACATAATCTTTGTCAATATTTTGCTTACAAATTTTTATGTAATTTATTGATTTTCACTTCTGATTGAAAATTTTCAAGTGAAAATGCATTAATCATTTAATTTTATTTAATTTAATTTCTTAGGTAATGTAACCGTCCAATGCTCCCAAACCTCAAAAGATATGGGTGCATGCAGAATTCAACCAGTAGCAACATGTAAAACTGGGTTTGCTGCTGTTAGATGTAAAGGTAAGTGATTGTCACCTTATCCAGTTATTGTTGTTTATCCATCCCAGAAGGGCCTCCAGTGTTGGCTATAGTAGCACTTGTTGGTTGAAGACCACAACGCAAATTGTATTAGTAATAATTGTTGGTTTATTACTCCTAATAAATTTGGTCTTTGCCACCAAATCAGTTCCAGATCTTCATGGGCTGCAACATTATTCCATCTATATCTTCTTTGACCTGTGGTAGGAGGACCAAATCAGTTCCAGATCTTCATTTCGATTTAAAATATCCAGCAACCTGCATTATAAACAGGATCCTGGGTTCTTTTTTGAAGGGCCTCCAGTGTCGCCTAATCTCTGTTATTTATCCATCCCAGAAGGGCCTCCAGTGTTGGCTATAGTAGCACTTTGTATCCTTAATGATTGCTGGTTTATTGCTCCTATTACAACGAGAGACAGGACCAGACTAGCTAGCCTTATTTTCCAGAGTTTCTAGCTGAAGTAAGACTTCTCCCCCAGCCCTTAGGAGTTGAAATGTCCAGGATATACTGTCATATACCCAGGGGTAAAAGGAAATTTCATTGTAATGTATAAAGCCTTTTCCGTGTAACCCCCAAACACAGTCATTGATCTATAATATTTGTCAAGAGAATCATAGGTTAACTCCCATTCTGCACCTAGATTTGTAACCAACTGCAATTTAACCATTTCTAATATTCCCTTTAATTCATTCGGAGCAACAAACATAAATGTTAGTCTCCCCTCTAGCATTTGAGTAATTCCAGATTGACATAAGAACTCTCTATTTCAGTGAATTGCTTTGATCGAATATGAAATGCCCGGGCTAAAAAATATATAACTTTTCTAAGTTGTCTCACATATGTGTTCAGTATATTAAGATCCTGTCTGGTATTAGAGATTTGAATAGAAACATTTGACAATGCCTTATAAATAATCTCTTCATTCTTTGCCATAACAGATACTAAGTTGTCAATACGAGATGGTGTTAAGTTCGCCATGGCTACCATACTATTGCGTATAGCCTTTTGTCATTCAACAATTGTTCTTTGATTTTTTTCAAGACTGGTTATATGAGATGTCATTTGTTCAACAATGCCTTGAGTGGCCAGACCCATTAGATGATAAAAATCCCCGAAAATCGAAGACAGAAAATTCCGCTTTGACCTACCTTCGGCCGACTCAATCTTAGGCAATGACATGACGATGCAAAGTTTACTATTATTATATATATGCACATAATAGTTTTTTTCTGTTGTTCACAACAAGGGCTGGTAACGTTATGTACGAAATAATATCACAATTGTTCTTTATAGCAAAATTCACGAGATACGTATACATTGTCGTGCTTTAATACCGCAAATGTTCTTTACTGCTTTACGAGATATGTTGACTTGTTCCTCTTTTAACGTTTAAGATTGCAAATGTTCTTGTTGTCTGTGTTACAAAGTTGTACTAAACACGACACAAAGTTGTTTTCTTGGTTTCTTTATTATTCCTACCGCTTCAGGAGACAGGGCCAGACTGACTAGTCTTATTATCTGAATTGCGTCACGTCAATACCAAGAGCATTGCTCGACCTTAAAATGAAAGGTTGTTTACAAACAGAGTTGACCTCATTAGTTCATGGGGTCATAGAGGCACATGTTGGTGTTGTGAAATACTACACTTAAAACTCTCCCCTACCCCGGGTTAATTCTCCCCTTAGAATTTTACAATATACATGTAGTAATATGACAATACAATACATGTAATACAAGAAAAGGTCATGCATACAATAATAAAATCATATTTACATTGATTCAAATTGGATAAATACAATCAAGTCTAAAGATCAAGATTTTATAAGGTCAAAGAAAATACCACTTCCAATAGAAAATTGCACACAGACCCCTGTCAAACATATGTATAGCAGTAATGTTCTGACAATTACTGTTGTCTATACTAGCACTTGGTGGTTGAAGAAACACGACACAAAGTTGTATTTTTGTTATCTATACACACATGATAGTTTTTTCTGTTGTTCACAACAAGGGCTGGTAACATTATGTATGAAATAATATCCCAATTGTTCTTTACAGCAAAATTCATGAGATACGTATACGTTGTCGTGCTTTAATACCGCAAATTTTCTTTACTGCTTTACGAGATATGTTAACTTGTTCCTCTTTTAACCTTTAAGATTGCAAATGTTCTTTACAACAGGAACCACAAGATATGAAACACTGAATACGTTGAATTGTTTATTTCATATCAAATATAACAAGTTTATGTTATATCATTGATCCCTTTTCCTCTGCTCTAGCAGAAATGTTCAATTGAAGTGCAGTAACTTGTTAGAATGTCGGATTAGATTAGAGTTCTAAATGATTAGAGTTCTTGTGCTGCTCAACAAGTGATCCCAAAAAATCATAATTTATGCCGTTTTATATTCAGGAGTTATCTCAAACTGAAGAGACATATTTTATGTTTCAAGGAACCATTCATTAATAAGCTCATTGAAGATAGCTAAATACTATAATGATTAATAATGCATAACTTAAAGGTAGCGTAATGTTAAACCTGTCTAAAAAATCCAAGTTGCTACCATTCCTGATAATTAATCATTGTAATATTCTTATTGTAGAACCTTTATTTCATAAGTTAAAGATAAAATATCATAGTGCACCTAAAAATACCGTATGTTAATAGAGTGTATCTGTATACACAAACAACTTGAGGAATGTAACTTCCCATTGCTTCCACTTCGAGCTAGACGTAAATGTAATTAATGATGATTAAGCTGAGGGTCAAATGAAGCTATCTGTAGGTTAGCTAAACTGTAATGCCATACAGAAATAGAATGCTCCAAGTTAATCAATTAAGGTCAGGAAGGTTTGTAAAATTATTTAGCAGTTACAGCTAAAAAGATTTTCAGAAAACTTCTAGCTTAGCTTCTGCCATTTTGTTCTACTGCAGCCTTGACCTTTCAAGGATTCCGGTTTGAGCTGTCCAAATGCAGAGGCATGGACTATATAACAATTATCATTTACCTAACCATGCAACATTATACCACATCATTGTATGCACTCTAATACGAATTTAATTGATAAAGGATTATGTAATTGATTAACCTTCTTCATTTTGTTTTAGGGGTTAATAATCAGACTGAATAATCGAAAAGAGACCTTACCCTTGAGATGCCATAGGTCTTACAATACTAGAGAGCAATGAGGGTTTTAATAAAGCATATCATATATGTGTAATGTCTGTATTAATACTTGTTAATGATTTATGTGTTTTAATGCATATATCTTATAGTGATAACAGATGACTTTGAAATTAAGAATGTTGTTCACATGTCAGCATTTCAAAATATGAAAGTACAACTGATTGACACTACTTTATTTTATTGAATTCATTCTATTTAATTTATTTTTCTTAATTGATACTAATTAAATTTTCTCTTTTAACAGTTGTTATATTCTTGCATGCATTCTTTTTCTTACGGAACTTTTTCTGGAATGATGATGGGACCTCTAAATATCGTATTAATCATGGTAATTTAATTATGATAATGGAGACATTATAAAAGATGTAAATGACACAGTGATCTGAAATGGCAAGATGGCATATACTACAAGCTAGGAACAAATACGAGGGGTGATTCAAAAGTAATGGACAAAATTTTATAGGCATATTTAATTTCACCCAATCAGTCTAATTTTTTCACAGTGAATAGATCAATCAATTCTCTACTTTGTGTCGAATTCTCATTTAAATGCAACTGAAATTGTTTCAGCTATGCGTAACCATGGTAACAAGGGTAAGCATGGGTGGAATTGGTTTTTTAATGATAATTGAATGTTTTTGTCATTTTTGCTTGATTTCGTTTTAATGACTCAATTACCACACATGATATGTCTAACAAGCATGGTAATGCAATTGTCAAGCAAGACTCACATGCCCATGGTCTACATGACCTGTAATAAATAGGTATAAGGGACGTTATTATCACAACACTAATGACATTGCTCAATTTTTAAAGTTACTTTCCATGCGTTATACAAAAAATAATCGAAATAAATTGATATTGTCTTGGGCCTTCCAGATCGCTTTAGATCTAAGACTCTCGTATCCCCTTCACTAAAGTCTTTGTACCATCGCTCAATGGCTTGCCTTGACAAGGCCTTGTCTCCATGTGTCTCTTTTATTTTCTTGACAACTGCCTGCCTTGTCTCTCCAGTAGCTACCAAATATTCAATAACAATCCTTTGCTTAACTTTGATTTGTTGTAAAGTAGACATTTCTTGGATGTGTGTGAGTCTAAGAGTCTGATCTACTTTCTGACTCACTGTGACTCATCATTCTTAGAAATATCATTGTGATGTTATAGCACAATTGGCTGCTGAATTTAGAACTCAACAGCAAACACATGGGCATGTGAGTCTTGCTTGACAATTGCATTACCATGCTTGTTAGACATATCATGTGTGGTAATTGAGTCATTAAAACGAAATCAAGCAAAAATGACAAAAACATTCAATTATCATTAAAAAACCAATTCCACCCATGCTTACCCTTGTTACCATGGTTATGCATAGCTGAAACAATTTCAAATGCATTTAAATGAGAATTCGACACAAAGTAGAGAATTGATTGATCTATTCACTGTGAAAAAATTAGACTGATTGGGTGAAATTTAGTATGCCTATAAAATTTTGTCCATTACTTTTGAATCACCCCTCGTACTTATTTATAATTGGATTATTTCTTTAAACATACATAGACACAAAGCGCAGAAGCACTCAGGCAACAGGTTCCCAAGAAGCCTAAGAGGTATGACCTCTCCGCTTGGCCTCTCCGAGACGGTCCTCCACACTGTGGATTCGTTCCTACAGCAGACCATGGTGGTGGTCAAAAGAGGATTTGGATATGAGAATTTCCTCATAATCCCTCTCTGCCACACTGCCCATTGCCCTAACCATGGTCACTTCCACAGACAGATCCTCCATCTCAGTGAAGGGATCCAAATGCCTGAGTGGTGTTTTTCCTCATAATCCTCTTCAACCACGCTGGCCATGGCCCTTACCATGGTCACCTCCACAGCTAGGTTCTCCATCTCGATGAAGGGATCCCAATACCTTAGAGGTGTTTGCACCTCATTCCTTGTGTTGTTAAAGACAAGGTAATCTCCAGTGTCGTCATGCCCCAGAGGCATAGTTAGGGGCACCTCCACACGAAAATCTAAAAGTGATCTGAGATGACATGATAGCCTATACTACAAGCTAGGGACAATAATAATTGGATTATTTCTTAAGACAGACATAGACGCAAAGCGCAGAAGCACTCAGGCACCAGGCCCCCAAGAAGCCAATAGGTATTGACCTCTCCGCTTGGCCTCTCCGAGACGGTCCTCCACACTGTGGATCCGTTCCCACAGCATATCATGGTGGTGGTCAAAAGAGGATTTCCTCATACTCCTCTTCAACCACGCTGGCCATGGCCCTTACCATGGTCACCTCCACAGCTAGGTCCTCCATCACGGTGAAGGGATCCCAATACCTTAGAGGTGTTTGCACCTCATTCCTTGTGTTGTAGAAGACAAGGTAATCTCCAGTGTCGTCATGCCCCAGAGGCATAGTTAGGGGCACCTCCACGCGAAAATCTAAAAGTGATCTGAGATGACATGATAGCCTATACTACAAGCTAGGGACAATTATAATTGGATTATTTCTTAAGACAGGCATAGACGCAAAGCGCAGAAGCACTCAGGCAACAGGTCCCCAAGAAGCCTAAGAGGTATTGGCCTCTCCGAGACGGTCCTCTATACTGTGGATCCGTTCCCACAGCAGACCATGGGGGTGGTCAAAAGAGGATTTAGATATGAGATTTTCCACATAATCCCTCTCTACCACACTGCCCATTGCCCTAACCATGGTCACTTCCACAGACAGATCCTCCATCTCAGTGAAGGGATTCAAATGCCTGAGAGGTGTTTGCACCTCAGCCCTCGTGTTATAGAACACAAGGTAATCCCCAGTGTCCTCGTGTCCCAAGGGCATGGTAAGGGGCACCTCTACTCGAAAATTAAGAAATTCCATTCTGGAAAAGAAATGATTTTAACTAATTTTAATTGTTAATGTAATATTGATGTAATTAATATGAGTTTTTGTATAAACAAGAAATATCCTATTAATCATGGATGTTTAATTAAGATAATGGAGACATTATAAAGGATGTAAATGACACAGTGATCTGAAATGGCATGATGGCCTATACTACAAGCTAGGAACAAATACTTATTTATAATTGGATTATTTCTTTAAACATACATAGACACAAAGCGCAGAAGCACTCAGGCAACAGGTCCCCAAGAAGTCTAAGAGGTATTGACCTCTCCGCTTGGCCTCACCGAGACGGACCTCCACACTGTGGATTCGTTCCCACAGCAGACCATGGTGGTGGTCAAAAGAGGATTTGGATATGAGGTTTTCCTCATACTCCTCTTCAACCACGCTGGCCATGGCCCTTACCATAGTCACCTCCACAGCTAGGTCCTCCATCTCGGTGAAGGTATCCCAATACCTAAGAGGTGTTTGCACCTCATTCTTTGTGTTGTAGAATTTTTGAGTATAATCCAATTTAACAGATATACAAATATATTTTTTTATATTCATTGAATTAAATTACATTAATTTGAAGATTTTATTTTTACCACCCTAGTGACACTAGTTGTTATGCCTTTTTGTCATTGGTGTCCACGTTTTACCTTGCAACAACACCCCTTTCACTCAAGGGGGTCTTGAGTTCTAGAATAATATGGAATAAGCATGTTGTAGGATACAACACTTGACTTATTTCCTTTTGCTTGATCCTGAGGACATTACAGGATATTATTTCAACCACAATATACACTCCAGAATAAAATTGTCTTACCAACTTTTTGCCTTGTGTTTGTTTCAGAGCAGGGTGATACAGAAGAACCAGGGCTATATTGATGAGTTGACACACTCATGTCATATTTTCTTTTGTATTCAGCTGACTTGACATCATCCCATATTTTAAATCACATGGCAGATATACCTGACTACCAAGCATGATCTTATTTGGAGAATAATATGTTGTTGAGTGCACTGTGTTTCTGTATATCAACAAGGCTAAAGGCAACATATCATCCCAATCCTGAAGACAATCCCAGAAGGGCCTCCAGTGTTGTCTATGTTAAGAAGTTGTTGTTTTACAAAACACGACGCAAGGTTGTATTCTTGATTTGAGACAGGGCCAGACTGACTAGCCTTATTTTAGCATGACTTAAGCTGACTAATATTAGCAGGGATATTAGTATGCATTGCATAGTGATTGGGTGGTTATGCAGCAGGGGTTTCGTTATATGGGCAGAGGGTTTGCAAGGATATATTCTAGCACATTGATTGGAAGTTATAATAAAACAAATGGTTAGACAAGGATTGCACTATATTCTGGCTCAGCAATGGCGTAGGGATGCTATGTATTCAGCCCTAATATGAATTGAGGTGTGGTAAACTTAATCACAAATAGCAACATATAGAATAATCAAGCAACTTAATCATAAAAGCATATGACATTAGGTAACATTAGGTAATATTATTAGCTAACTATGGCAACAGTTCTTTACAACAGGAACCGCAATATATGGATACGTTGAATTGTTTCTTTCATATCAAAAATAACAAGTTTATGTAATATCATTGATCCCTTTTCCTCTGCTCTGGCAGAAATATTTTATGTTAACTTGTTCCTCTTTTAACCTTTAAGATTGCAAATGTTCTTTACAACAGGAACCGCAATATATGATACACTGGATATGTTGAATTGTTTCTTTCATATCAAATATAACGAAATTATGTAATATCATTGTTCCCTTTTCTTCTGTTTTAGCAGAAATGTTCCTTTTGAAACGAGCCTCTTGGCTTAATATCGTACTGGTGTCTATGGTTGTTGTGTAAATAGTTCATACATTATGTTCATTGTCGCTGTTAGTCTATTATTAATTATGAATCCCAGAAAATCGCCTAGTAATTGATGTAAACATAACTATTGTATTGAGCTTTAAACATTAATGATATATATATATATATATATATATTTGAAATCTATACTATGCGTCTGAAGTGTTGATCCTCAGACGCATAGCAAAGAACTGAAGTAATATATATTTAGACACACGTTTTAGCCACTAAAGCAATGACATAAGCAGACAGCATGTACATACATGGAAATACAAATGCAAGAAAGTGCTACACTCACCCCCCCCCCTCAAAGACAAACAGAATCTCACATATAACAATACATAGAACATTTGTTTATGAAAATTAAAAAACAATGGGTTTCGCCGAAAGGATAGGTTAGCTTAATTTAATAATACTTAATTATTTGAACACATATAGTGCCACATATGGTAGATGATATGATCTTATTTATCTGAGCATACTGTTTTAATCATAATTTTATATTATTTATTTTTATTTTTTGAGTAAATTCATCTCTCTGGTAATACATTAAATTTATTAACTCAAATTCATAAATTAATATTTTAAAACAATACCATTTCTATGTATAGCTAGTTCATTGTTACCTGCGTATTATATCATTCAATTATAATGTATAATTAGAATACATTAAATAATTATTCTTTCCCATTATTACTCTGGACACCCCAACAAATAGTGAAAGAATTACACCAAGACATTTTATTTAAAACAAAGAGTCATCTCAAATTTGTCTTAAATCTTGGTGTTATTTAGAAGGATAATTAAAACGAAACCCTTGACTTATTTAAACATATTAGTATTTAATTTAGTGAAAACATTTTGTTTTGTTTTGAGATTACCCCTTCCTTCCAATGAATATAACTCTTACACCTACAGAAACAAGCCTCGAATCCATGTCATAACCAGTGTTCCATAAATAGTGCAAATTGCACCTAATAAATTGAAAAATAACCAGAGAGGCACATTTTTTCTCTCCAAACACGCAAAAATCAATTATTAATCTAATCATCACTTAATTCCCTTCATAAACATTGAGACGCTTTGGTTTGAAAGCAGCCTTTTTAAGAATGGTACCCACTGGCTTAGCTGGTTCAGGGGATGGTGATTTCTCATTGTGGACTGATCTGATGGAGAAGTTAGGGTGGACCCACCTCCCTTGGGATACAGGTGTATGTTCAATTGGATCAACCTCCCCCTCTGAATTAGTGTCTGAGTCAGACTCATGAGTGGTGCGTGACATGAAAGGTGGTGGGGGAATGGTACGCCTTTTATAAGTGCCTACTTTGACACGCAATTTAGAATTTTGTTGTTTTAATTCATTCTGTTCAAGGAACATTAAGTGATTCTGATTTTGTAATTCCTCAGAGAAGGATTGTTGTTGTTTTAGTTTTAATTCTAAATTGTGGAGTCTAGCCTCCATTTGTCTAGCCATGTCTTTATTAGCATTTTCTAATTTCTTTATTATTTTATTTTGGTCAGCACACAACCATAAGATCAGCCAATTTTTCTTTTTCAATTAAAGCCCGCCTAGCGTCATGAGCCATGGCCATTTGAGCCCCTGATTTATTTTTTGGTTTGACAGAATAATCAATCGTATCCAGTGTGGTATTTAATGTATAATCAGGAGGTGCTGATTGCTCTGAGTCATCTGTTTGTGATGATGGTTGCGAAAAGTGACTTCCTCTTTTAATCGCTGGACAAACTGCTGTTGTTTCTCATGGTCCACATCATCATTCCTGTTGATAGAAGGACTCCTGCTGAATATGGCTTCAGCCCCCCTGGCTAACCCAGCATGTTTCCCATCATGAAGCCCCTTCTGTGATTTTGACAGATCCTTTAGAATTTTTGAAATGTCACTCATTCAAGCTCTTGATAGATCCCAATCTGATTGTGCCATGATTTTTTTTTAAAAATGCTTTCAAATGTGTCAAAATATAAAATAAACTGACAAAACTACTGAAGTTTTTGGAAACGACTTGGTTCTTCTTTCTTTTTGCAGCTTAATTCGGCTTGGCCCCCAATCTTACATCTGGTGGTTCGTGTGGTATAATCCATTGTTTGGTCTAGGGGTACAATGATAATTAACTTAAGTGGTGTTTTTAACTAAATATTTATTTAGAAACTTAGTAAACGGCAAATGCAAAGCATTGAATCTCCTAAGTGCAACCCAAGATCAGTAGATGTTAGCTAGAGATGAGTTACATGTACAGCAAGTAGACTGAAGAATGTATATACAAACACATAGTAATACCCAGAAGAATACCCTCCATCATAAGAGGATGAAGATAAAATGGCAACACTGTGTCGAGATGAAGATGAGACTGCAAAACTGCAGGGGCTTATCTTAAATGACGATTTCTGAAAGTGTTAAAATTTAATTGGACAGGAGGCTTTGTATTTCTCAGATTTCCAAATTAAATTCCATTTATTTTAATTTGTGGTTGCTTAGCATACTCTCTCCTATCTCTAAAACCTATGTCATGTCCAATTATGTCATTTTTGTTATTCCTTTTATCCCATTCTAGTTCACTTCTATATAATAGAAAGGAAGTCTTTTGACTTTTTTCCTCTGTGAGTTTTAGCATTGTTTGATATGTTTGGGGTAATAGTTTTCCTATTGTGTTAAAGCTATTTGTTTTATTCATCTTTAGTCAGTTCAAATTATGGACATTACTGAAGATTCTGCTGGAGTAAGTGCTATCTAATATTGTCTATCATGTGTGTTATCCCAGAAGGGCCTTCAGTGTTATCTATTTTGCTATCCATCCCAGAAGGGCCTCCAGTGTTGCTCTTTTTTAATCAATCATATAGTAGTCATATGAACAGAAATATTTCTATTTTGATGCTAGTATATTTGAATAACATGTGAATACTATACTCTGCCTCTGAGGTGAGGTTGATCCTCAGAAGCAGAGCACAGAACTGGTTGGTATACAGTATATTTAGACACACTTGTAAGCCACTAAAGCAATGACTTAAGCAAACAACATGTATGTACATTGAAATACAATTACTACAATGTGCAAAAGTAAGAGTTGTGGCACTTCATACTTGGGAAGATCACAATCTTGATTTAGGGCAGCTAATGCTTCAGGGGAAAGGGGATAGAGGAAAATCACCCTCAAAACAGTTTTCAGTTGGTTGAAGAAAATGATGAGGAGTAAGCAACTGATGATATTTCCTCTGAAGAAGAGTCAGATTCAGGGATAGTGGAGATGGGACAGTTTCAACTCTCATCTATAGATTTAAGAAGACTATCTGCTCCAGATAACGACTAAACAGCAACACGAGAGGATGATTTCAGATTTGTTCTCAGATTTTCTCTTCAAATTCCGTTAATTTTAATTCTCTCTCCAATCTCTCAAACCTATGTCATGTTCAATTATGTCATTTTTGTTGTCCTGTTTTCTTATTCTAGTCCACTTCTATATAATAGACTGGAAGTCTTTTGACTTTGTTCCTCTGTGTGTTTTATCATTATTTGATATGTTTTGGGTTTGTCCTTTCTTAAGTAATAGTTTTTCTATTGAGTTAATACTATTTGTTTTATTCATCTTCAGTTAGTGTGCCTATATTTTAGATGTATTACCATTGAAAGTGAGCCTTACAAATGGAAACCATGGGATACTTAGTATTGTTTTCAATGGAAAGAGTGGTAAGGTTTGTCCTGACAGATGGTCACGTTTTAACTCTGCTGTCATTTGCCGAACACTTGGATTCAGTGCTAAGTCTGCAAGGTAGTGTTCTTGAAATGTAAATAACAGTACCAAGTTGACATCTTGTACAATTTTCAAATTAATTAAGCATTTAGTAGCGTTTTCAGACCAAATATGAAGGTTAGATGGACATAAAAAAACAGAACTTATCAGCCAAATCTTTTAGTGAAAACGCTGTTCTCTTTGCACTGAGGAATAAAGAAACTTTTCATTAAATATAGTCTACTAATTATTTCATATTTACTTTAATTGTATATACACATGTGAAAGCCATTTGTTTTGCAGTGTTTGATAAATATGTTTTACAGACATAAATTTATGTATAACGCTGATATTAACTCTGTGATAATCAGTGGATTAAGATGTCTGTCCAATGAACAAAGTCTACAACAGTGTAGGTATGATAACTTTGACTTATTATATGGTATCCTATAAATTATGGTGACTTTTGACTCATATTAAGGTATAATACAATGCTTATGCAGATATGGTGACTTTAACATAATTTTGTATGAATAGGGAATAGCAACTGAGCTGGTTATATGATTTTTGGCACACAATACAGTCATATATGAAATATAAAGGCCATAAGGATATCACTACATTTATGGAATAAACTATTTGTGACTTTTTGTTATTTGGATGAGGCAAATATGACATATTTCAATGAAATATAACATTGATGAATTTTAGTTTGCAGATTACAACACATGACATATATTTTGTCTCTTACAGGTATGATGATCATATTAATTGTGCTTCATTTAAAGACATTGAAATAGACTGTAGTAAGTACAATACATTTGTTATATCTTAATTATGTACAGGTATATTATTTTTACTCTTTAAGAGTTTGCTCTCCAGTCTTATAACAATTAATCATTTGTTTTCTTTGCAAGGATTCCCAATTTATCAGAAATCATTGTATAAAGTGGTAGACGACACTAAGTTAGCTGCACCACCGCAGATTATGCGAACTTCCACACCCAGTGCCGATTTTGAATCATTTGAAGGAATCGTTGAGAAGAAAACAGGCATGACATATAGAAGAGTGTGTGGTGGGTCAGAGTTCACGGCCCAAGAAGCAAGACTGTTCTGTGAAGCACTTGGATTTAGTGGTGCTTTGGCTTCCATTAAACATTCTTCTGAGTATAGACAACTGGGTGTGTCTCCTAAGCTTGAAACTAGAGTTAAAATCATGTGCAGGGGACATGAAAAGTTTATTGGATCATGTCGTTCAGTCCTAACTAAATCATGTTTAGATGATGCAGCATTATCTTGTGAAAGTAAGCAATTGAAAATCAATATTGATTATTTGAAAAAAGATTTGTACTACAGGTGGTCCATAAAATTGGAAAATTGATAAAAGGTAAAAGGAAAATGTATTCCTTTTCTAGAATACACCAGAATTTGACCTACTTTCTGCTTTTATTCTGTTAATCTCACCTTCCTCCATGATATTTAGATTGCTGGATCCAGCTGTGATTTTTCAAGTGGTTTGCCTTAAAACACCATTTAACAAATTATAACCCAACAATCTATCATTGCTGGGATTTGTGTTGGACCTTGATTTGAAGGACAATTTTTGACAAATGAATATTGGACATTCTTTTCAAGGTAGGTATAGTTTGTTGCAAACAGTGGAATGGCCCTTTATGAATGAATCGAATACCAGTCTGAAACCATATCTTTGTCGCTAAAATGGCTATGTGGCTTGCACAATCTTTACTTCTGATTTGTGCTTTCTTCAGGGCATAAATCCTGTCATCTGGGAGTTCCTTGGACAGTGAAATAGTGAATCTTTTCTCATCACTTAACTATATATCGGAGCATTGCTGGAGTTCCTCAGTAAGCCCATACAGAAACTAGACTGCTTTTGTCATTTCTTTTCAGTGAAGGTTTGACAAATAATGCTTTTTCAATCCATTTGCTTTAATGATCTTATGAGGAAATTTCCTCGTTAATGGATCATTATCTTCACTGGATTTAAATTGTTCAATCTTGTTTATATTCAACTTTGTCCTACCTGTTTTGGGTTTTCCATTCCCAGACTTTCTTGAAATGGAATAAGATTCTTAGCAGGAATCTCGGCCAAAATGTTGCTAATTGTTGGCACCTTCCAATTTTTTAGGAATACAGTTGAATTATTTCTTTGACAGTAGCCAATCAAATGGTGGTCTGTTCAGTCATGATATACCAAGTATTTATTTTCAGCATACAATATTTATATTACAGGAATTTGAATGCTCCTTCAAATGTTTAGCATTTATGGCCTCTGTAAAACTTATTGCAAAATAAATTTTTCTAATTTTATGGACCACCGTGTAGGACTTGTATTAAAGTTGTAGCAATATCTTCTATTAAAAATCCAATATTCAACCATGAATGAACCATTATAAAGATCATTAATGGATGTACTTTTATGCTAATTTAATCAGCTTATAAAAACTCATTTTTATTTATTTACTAAATTTAATCAATATTCCAAATTAAACAAAAATGAAAACTAATATTGCTATTAGGATTTTGGAAATTGTAACATTGGTGTTAAACACATTATATTATATATTAGTGTTTTATTTAGATATTGATCCAGCTCAAATTAGACTAAGTGATGAGGTTGAAGGACTGGTGGAAATCTATCATAAAAATGAATGGGGCACTATATGTGATGTCAATTTCACTGTCGTTGAGGCTAAGGTGATATGTAAAACATTGGGCTTTAACCCTGAATTCTCCAAGGTCGGGTACAAAAAGAATGTGCCAGGAAAACCAAGAAATGTAAGTGGTAATTATTTTTTATTGATTGCAAGTCAATTAACAAATTTCTTAGATGCGAGTGGGTAGTTACAAGTTTCGCCACCAGGTGGCTAATTTGGGGGAAATAATATGGCAGGGTATTACAAAAAGTAGAATATTCATCAGTTTTGGTGGTTCACTTTTCATATACCCTTATTAATCTGATAGTGAAATTAAAACATGTCCTGTAAAAGAAAATATTATCTGTTAAATACAAGATATTTCACTTTTTGTGATATTACAACATGGGGTCTATGGGGAATTTCCCTGACCTAGAAGTCACATTTTCAAAGTTGACAAACCCTTTTGAAAACCACATTCGTAGATGTAATGTTACATAACATCGGTTTCACTGAATTTGGATTTTTAATGACATAAATCAAGATTATTTCTATTGTGATCTAGTCTATTGGCTTTTGAATCATCCGTATACTTCTATATGAAACATTTGTGGCATTTTTAAGATTTTTTGCGGAATGGCTCTAAAACCAAATTCATTGATTAGATTAATGCATATGACATCACTCACCTGTATGTAAAGCCAGTGCATATAATACGTGTAGCACTATAGCAAATGAATAAGCAAATGGTCAGGGGAATGAGGCTTCTCTAAATCAGTCATGATATTTTTTATGGGTTATATTTTAATCTGGCATTCTATAATTGATATTGATTGTGTGTTTATTCTAAAACTATAAGATGATTTTGCTTTCTAGTGTATAAAATGCAAAAAAAGAAAAAAAGTGAAATGAAAAATTCATGATGAGTTAGGTAAAGCAACATTTTTGCAAAGATTAGTTATACCAAGTATATGAACGAGTCGAATCATAGAACTGAACCATAATACACTTAAAACTTTGTCATGAGTGCACATATCGACATGTAAATAAAAATTGAATGGATATCCAAATCTCTCCTATTATTGATTCGTTTTAATACTATGAAGTTATTACATGTATTTGTGTAAATGGGCTATTAATTGCCATATTGTTTATTGTTTATGAGATCTTGATCCATTAGCATCTTTATGTTATGCTGACACTTATGCACTTTAGGATTAGAGTGGTCTAATATTGTATTAACTAGTTATTATAGTATGCTACAACCTTTTCAACTGTATTAAAGGATGCAATCTGTTACCTTTTTTGGAATGGATACTCCATTTAATCTTAAACCACTTCAGTATGTTTTTATTCAGATAGTAGGTACATGTAGCCTCATATGACATTAAAGAATTGGGAGCATAAAATGTAAGATGATGTCTGTCTTAAAAGATTTACTTGCGACCTGAATCTATTGAATTTTCTGAAAAAAATAATTATTAATTCATGAATTATGTTTATCACAGATTTGGTTGAGTGGGGTAAAATGTAATGGTCCAGAAAGAGCTATAGAACAATGTGAACATAACATTTGGGGAGATGCAGGTGGTTGTGAGCATGATAATGATGTATTTATCCATTGCACGGGTACTTACTATCCATTTATGTATTCATTTTTCATTTGCAACTGTTTGCCATATTAAATGGAGCAATCAACTTCAATTTAACTACACATTTTAGTGTCACTGTAAAGAGAGAGATATTTATATTCATCATCATTGAATCATGCCAGTTTTTGAAACAGTGATTGTTCAACTTAAGTCCCATTGACAATAAGCTAAGAGGGAAATAAATGAAACTGAATAATTTTGTAGTCACACTTGTTAAATACTGTTTTTCCCATACATCATCTTCGTTCACTCTGCTCCCTTTGGTTGATATACGCAGTGAAGACCGAGCATGCAAAGATGCCCATACACTGTCAAATACAGGGTGGTCAATAAAATGGAAACCCTGCATTGTCCTCATATCTTTGTGATAATATATAACACTTTGGCCATCAATCTGATGGTCATGAAATAAGGTAGGCAAATAGGAAATTGAGTGATGTACAAATGTGCAAAGTTATTTCTTAAAATGACAAAGATATTAGAAAAATGGTATTAGGGTTTCCAGTTTTTTTGACCACCCTGTACTAAATGTTAAGAAACAGTCTCATTTCCCCTCTCAACCATCTGATTCTAGGCTCATATATTCACGTCATATTTATCCAGTAAAATTAGCAGATATAGAATATTCTAGTGTTCCCATTGCATGGTTTGAACTGTTATATGCTCAATTTTCAGAAATCTCATGTATTCTTTCCCAATTTAAATGATTCTGTATACATACATATATTTATCTCATACTCATTCAGTAATAATATAGTACTGTAGATGTGGTATTATATGAATGAATTCCATTGCACTTTTTCCATCTTTCAAGGCAATGGTCAATGGAGTGTATGGAGTGAGTTTACTAATTGTTCCAAAATGTGTGGCATGGGGGAAAGAACACGGTTTAGAATTTGTAACAATGTTCCTCCATCATCTAGGGAAGCAACTTGTGAGGGAAAAGGAAATGAAACTGAACGATGTAATACTCAACGTTGTCCAAGTAAGAAATAAAATGCCACAGAGGCCAACTGATTTCATCATTTAATATTCATAGAAAAATATCCAACATTTTACAAGTAAGAAATATGATAGTTTTGATTTAATCATGTTTAAATAAATAATCAAATTGAAAATTGTAGGCTTTTAAATTGAGACTGTTATATATTAAATCCTAATGACACCCAAAAATAAGTATTGTATGTGACGTAATACTGTATTTTCAAGGGCTTACGGACAACTCATCCCCTAGACAACTCATCCCTGGACAACTCATACCCTAGACAACTCATCCCCTAGACATCTCATCCCCTAGACAACTCATCCCCTGGACATCTCATCCCCTAGACAACTCATCCCCTGGACAACTCATCCCCAAGACAACTCATCCCCTAGACAACTCATCCTTAATCACATGAAGCCAAATTGTTAAGGTTTTTTTTTGAAAATAAATATTTATTAAATACACTTTGAATCATTCTAAATATTATTTTTCGCTTTATTGACACAAATAAAATGGTCAAACGGTGCCAATAAAACCTTCGTATTTTGTCCTTATAATACATGACTTATTATTTCATGACAAAAAATAAAGTTTTCTCTCTGCATTATTTTGAAACATGAACTTCAGTAACTTCATCTGTTACTGCTGTGAAAAAATATCTTTTGATTTAAGAATATTTGAACTATGAACACACATATAATGACATCAAAGGAGCTTATGACATCAAAGGAGCTTCTTCAATGAATGTTAACATAATATTGAAATTGTATATCAAAAGTAAAATTAAAGGTAAATATTTACAAAACAAATTACAGATTAATTGGTTGATAATCTCCTTGACAATACCATAGTAGTACCATGGTATATCATAGTTTTTTAAACAATTTTCCAGATTTCCCCTCAAGAAAATCTTTGTTCACTTGTCAGTCAGAAGACAACAGAATCGTCGCTTTAATACCTTACTATTGTTATGTAAATAGAAAGAGTTAGAAGTGCAGATCTTAACCATTTTTTGAATTTCTGTTTACGTAACAAAAGTAAGGTATTAAATCGAGGATCGTGTTAATCATTTGAATAATATATGAATTAATAATATTACATTAAATTACTCAAACATGCCAAAGGATGAGTCATCCAGGGGATGAGTTGTCCAGGAGATGAGTTGTCTAGGGGATGAGTTGTCCAGGGGATGAGTTGTCTAGGGGATGAGTTGTCTAGGGGATGAGTTGTCCAGGGGATGAGTTGTCTAGGGGATGAGTTGTCCAGGGATGAGTTGTCTAGGGGATGAGTTGTCCGGTTACCTTTTCAAGAATATGAATTTTCAGATTTCTGTTTCAATGATTTTTGACTGTTACCATATGATTTTGTTTTCTAGATCCAATTGATGGCCAGTGGAGTGAATGGAACATTACTTCACAATGTTCTGTGACTTGTGGAGGTGGAACTTTAGTTAGAGAACGCAAGTGTAACAATCCCACAGCGATGTATGGTGGTCTAGCCTGTGAAGGAGCTTCATTGGATAATTACAAATGTAACAGTAATCCGTGTCCTGGTATGCCACAAAATATTTATTTTTGCTCTGAAGAAAATATTTTTGTGGATGAGATGTTAGAATTTACAACATCTAGGATATCTAAATGAGAATTTAATTTGTTTAGTATCAATGTTTTGTGTGATATTTGCAGCTCCTGGACAATGTGTTATAAATGAAGTACTCGTGAAGGCTGTAGAGGCATCTGGGGAAGGTATACATGAGCGTCCAACTTGTAATTGCAACTGTTCTGTCGTTTGCTCCAAAGTATATAGTAAGTCTTATAAAGCTCAGTTTTTGTCCATATTAACATTATGTGTGCTCCTGCATTTATGATATAGTGTGAAAAATTTAATGATTAATATAGAATTATGTTTAAAGTTAGACCATGTATTGATAATAATAATGATATTGATGATAATAATGTCTTTAGTAATACATATATTTCTAATTATGAGTGTTTGGCTTGCTAAAGGTTTTAGTTTTTGTAAAAAACAAAGATTAACCATTGCCACTCTTGCAATTTGATGTGAGGGCTTCTACAAACTCAGTAGGCTTAACCCTATTATATTAAGTCTATTTACTGTTTTATATTTGAAAATTGCATATAAAAAATGCTTTAGTTGCAAAGGGTTCTACTCCTTGAACAACTGCCTTAATACCACATTTTCAATAAACAAAATTAAAAAGCATATGTTATAATATATTTAGGGTATTCATACTTTGTTCTAATTTAAAGTTGTTAACATTATCTTTGTATGTTCGATTATATTTTGGGATATTGGGGTTTGTTTTCCTAATGTGTGGTTGTGTGCGTTTTCAGTTTTTCCTGTTTTCGTTTTCTAATAGTCTTCAGTCTTTCACCTGCATACACATATCCATGTATTAAGCGCCATGTATGTTGCATTATTATGTTCAACAGAAACACTTACCATAAGCTTTATGAGCACATTAAGTGAAAATATCGTAATGATATAATAATGATATTTTAATTTATAGTAACTAATGCAAGTGTCATAAAACAAAAGTCCAAAACATGACCAGTTTTAATCTGATGACACGCCATCATATTGCTCCTGCATTTTCTCATTTAGGCAAATCTGTGTGGGGGTTTTGGTCGGCTTATTCCGGATGCTCCCATCCCTGTGTACAGGGATTTAAAAGAAGGACCAGAATGTGTCATGGAAAGACAGTCAATGGGAAGGAAACAAAGGGAGAATGTGAGGGGAAAAGCCAAGAAGAAAAGCCATGTAGTACGTCTGAAACTTGTAAGTAAATACTTGCCATCTATAAGATACCAGTGAAATTAACTAAATGTATGTGTAGATAATTAAATCCAATACTTTTGCGCATGGCCCATTCAAAAAATACTAACATAGAAGTAGTGATTATTTTAGAATACTTCCAGATATAAGTGGGATATCTTAGATTTTGACTTAGAGATGCCCCATAGAACTCTAAAAAGCTTGTGCAGTAGATTGAGGATTGCCACTCTGAAGTTTGACATTTTATTCAAAGAAGGAGTAAATAAATTAAAGGATGCTTGTTTAGTTTATGTTTCTTTCTGATAAAAACAAAATTGCATCTCAGCATTTTGAACCTAACATATACAGTATTAAAGATATCATTAACTAATATTACTTCCCCATATGATGAGGATTTTAATCTCACACCAATTGATGTTGAAATTTCAGTGAATCTTATTCCTTAGGTTATGATGCATATTCCAATAAAGAGAGTTGTCACAAGGGAAGTCCTTCAAGGCTTATGCGGTCAACAGCCAAAGATGCTGTTCCTCATTCGCACCCATGGATCGCCTCCTTCTACCTTAATAATGCAACTGAACATGTATGCTCTGGTGCATTAATTAATGAAGAATGGGTCATTACAGCTGCTCAATGCTTT
Organism: Owenia fusiformis; assembly: GCA_903813345.2. Taxonomy (NCBI): domain Eukaryota; kingdom Metazoa; phylum Annelida; class Polychaeta; order Sabellida; family Oweniidae; genus Owenia; species Owenia fusiformis. The sequence continues at coordinate 5,753,657 of CAIIXF020000004.1, read as the reverse complement.
TATGATTCAAGGTAAGCTATACATTTTGATATTAAAGTTTGAAACGCTACACATGGAATAATATTAACAGCAAACCATAAGCACAAAATTTTGAAAACATGTATATTTAGTGACAAATACAATTTATACAGAGAATAATATTTACCACAAGCACAAAATGTTGAAAACATGCACTATATTTAGCAAAAAAATTAATTTATACATGGAATAATATTTACAGCAAACTACAAGCACACGATTATTTAGCTAGCATCAAAAATGTCACCTTAACTTGAAAGTTAAAATTTTTAAAGAAAATATTAGAAACATATTAAAATTAAAACTATCACTTATTTTTAGAGATAAATGTTTGGCAGAACATGCTTGGACAATAAGATTAGGAAAACATAATAGAATTATACAAGACCCCGATGAAGACAACCAATCACCAGCAAAAATATACATCCATCCAAAGTTCCAACCAAGATTTGCAAATACCCCTGGTTTATATGATTATGATATAGCATTGGTGAGGCTACCAAGGAAGGTTAAAATAGGAACTGCTATACAACCTGTTTGCATACATGAGGAGAATCTTTTAAACTATACTGGTGCTCCTGTGACATGCATCTCTGCTGGATTTAGCACTCTTGGTATGTCAATGTGCTTGGTTATTTAGACTGTTTGGTATGTGCTTGGTTATTTAATGTGATTTGCAATATGAGCAGTACTTTTTCAACACATTCCAAATTATTAGAAATTGGGGTTGCATTTGTAGTTCAGTGTAAAATACAAAATGCATGAACTATTCATGTAAAAAGAAAATTATGCTCATTAATTTGACTTAGCCCATTGATATATTTCAGCTGCCCAAAGGCTGTTAACAATCAAAACATTGGAATCAAACCTTGTGCAACATAAGACCAAGCCTATATCTATAGAAGAATGCAGTAAACAATTGTGGATGAGGAACAAAGTGTCACCGAGGGCAATATGTACTGGCATACCCATAGCTGAACCAAACTGTGTGGTAAATAAAGTCATTTACAAATTGAGTCACCTAATCTTTTACATGTTTATATTTTTGGTACTTCAAATGCATTTGTATTAAAGATGATGAAGCTTATAAGCCCATTGAAAGATGACAGTAGTTCTACATATGAACTACTGCATTGCATGCATACAGAAAGTATACATAATATTGAGTACAATTCATCGTTCAATAAACCCAGTATATTTACAATTATTGCTGTGATATAATAATACATACATTACTACTCTATATAGTATATATAAAATAGTTGAAATGAATTTGAATTATTCTAAGAATTTTCACATTTCAGGGAGATGCAGGTTCTCCTCTTGTGTGTGATATATCAGGAAGCTTATACTTGACAGGTGTCTCCACCTATCCTGATGGCTGTTCGATAACACGTCGATATGGCATTTACACAAATGTTTATCCAATGTTATGCTGGATACAGGAAACCATACAAGATGAAACAATATTTGTAGATAAACTTAAAGCAACATTATAACTTAAATGTACAAAAGAACACAATGATGTATGAATACACTATTTTGCTAAACTGTGATTAGCCATAATGATATTCTGTTTTAAGAAAGATGCCATTACTGTTGGCCTATATATGATATATGGATGAATTCATACCAAATTTAATTAAGTGAAGTAAATTGTGTATACATGTTATAATATTAAATATACAGTACATACAACATCCAACACCTTTGGTTTGTACATTTGAAAGGAGGAGAGTCATTTGCATTGCTATATGTTGTGGCCTGTGCATGTGCTCCCAAGTCTCAAATTAAAATCGTAACATTATCATATAATTATTTGTGCTCTTGATAAAAGGTAAGTCCTGTAGAATGTTCAGTTTTCTTTCTTTTGTGATCTATGTCATCATTTCCAGAACATACATGGTTGTTTATTTTTGATCTTTTGAAAGTAACATAATTAAAAATATTAAGAAATAGGAGTGTAAACTCAACAATTGATATTATTGAGACTCCAATGAAAAATCCAAGAATTCCACCAACTTCACACAACATTGACCAAAATGAAAAATCTTGATCTTGAATTATAACTCTAGTATCCAGATCTTTGAAATAAACATTCAGTCTAATAAAATTCTTCCTAAGTTCATCCCCGATATCCTTTCCTCGAGTTTTGTTAGAACAACAATCTGATACTCTCTCATGAAATCTTTCGTAAATTGTCGTGTTGATATAATTGGGGGTTAACATCATAATTTGACGACAGTAAAATCCACTTTCAGAACCCTCTATTGGCCAAAGTGCTTGTGATGTTTCAATATTGTATGAGTGAGTGGTGCAATTTTCTCTGCACTCACATCCTTGTTCCTCTGAAATTTCTCTCCATGTATAGTTCAAGTATTTTTCCAAACACTCAAGCCTATCGAGATCATTTCTCAGAAGAGTTATATTAGGGTTGTTCTTCAACCATTCATCGGTATTAATCTTACCACATAACACTTCATCTCTTGCCAGTGTCACATTTAACATCGGTAATGTCTCATATACACAACCACAAGCTTCACAAATGAGGTCTTTCCTGCATTTTTGCCTACATGCATTCTTACTGTATTTAAATTTGCCAAGGCCTAAAGAAAATTCATCTTTGCATTGTCCCCAAGGCTGTTTCATCAGTTCACGTCGATTCACTGAAAGTGCAACATTTATTGATAGACCAGGTTCGACATTAAATCCATCATTATCCGGATCTGGCATTGTACCTTTTTCATGAATGATAACCCTGGCGCCTGATGACCCTGAATCGGAGTGATAAGGGTTGTACAATGAGAGGCCTTCTGAACCCATATCAAGGAAGATTATCAAAGAAAGCCCTCCCTCCATTCCTTGAGAAGTAACATACATATCATTTAATGTAGCTCCATTGTATGTATAACAGTTTTGAAAGGCAGTATGATGAATTCTCTCAAAACTTTCATTAACACATGTTTTCTTCTTATACATACACCCTGGTATAAAATTGTTCTGTTCGTGTCCATACTTCCAGAGATATGGTATATTTTCAAGATACCCGCGATGTGAGTCAAGCTGATTGTATTTGGACGCTAGACTTTGCATTTCCTCATCCACAATCTCTATTCCTTCAACTAAATATCCACTCAGTTTGAACAACAGAGCATAGTAATCATTAAGTTTTAAAAGTTCAGAGTCTGGCTTTTTATAGTCCAACAGCCATTGCCCTAACATTGATATTGGAGTTGGGTTCAATGGACATACTGTCACAGATGGGAATTTAACTTGATAATCATTAGTCATCTTTATTCTATCCATTGTCTTGTATTGTAGGTATCTTGTTAGAATGATTGCTACCCAAACTACTGCTGCTATCTGACATGCTATGGTGAAGATAACCCAGAGTAGTTTGCCACATTTTGAACCTCTCTGTCCAATTGTCCCCCAACCATGAGCAGATGTGCTACTTGCAAAATCTGTTATCAATTTGTTCATTTTGTGATCCGTTGTGCTCTGGTGACTAGTGCTATGATATTAAAAATCAGTTGGGTCATTTTAAAAATAGCTGAAGAATATCCATTTTCATCACTTTTTGTTGTTTCTTGCAAGGTTGAAGGTCATAGATTACTTTTGCAATCATTATTACGACATTAGTTTTTCAATTTTATGTTTTCTTTAATCAGCCAATTCGATCCATAATTCATTTGATTTGTTATCTTTCTCCTGCGGCAGAACAATTTCAGTTTTGTTATTAACTTCTCAACAGTTATGTTGTAATTCATGCACTTTGTCTCTTTAAATCCCACTTTTATTAATATATTTGAAATATCCACTCCTTCATCTTGCTCATATTAAATTTCCATAGACTGATATTGTTTAAATTGACTATTTTGATTCATTACTCAATTTTTCCTTATGTCGATACATGTAATATGTCACTTTTGAACTCTGTCGGTGCTATTTAGAATACATTACTAATGTCCATTAGGGGATCGTGATTCTTAAATTCCTTATATATATCTATTAGGAACACTTGCTTCCCATAAGTACTATGTAAATAATTTGTTTCGAGGTTATTCAGAATATAATTATACTTGATGTTAATGAGTGATAAATTTTCCTGAGTTTGAATTGCTAAAAGCATGCCATAGAGATAGGAATAATAATCCACTCAATATAAATTGTTCAGAGTCTGGTCTTATTTTAAAATGAGAAATCAAATATAAAAAGTTTAGCATTTGATTGACAAAGTAACCATTCATGAGTCTATATTCCAATGTGCAAAATGAATCCCAGAAATATATTCCATTCACATATTAAGGAGAAATAATAATAAGGTCAAATCGAAAAGATCAGAGAAGTTCTTTGAATGGGCGGTCTTTCAATGTCCACAATACAGTCATTGGGGACTATTTACAGTCCATTACATGATTTGTATTAAACTTACTAATACATATATAGGTGTATATGTTAATTCTTGTAGATTTGTTAAATCTTTTGGGAAAATGATGCATTTTACAATGTGAGGAAGTAAAAAGTAAAAAGCTAAGTCTATCAAACCTAAGGTCTTGTGCATTCTTTAAAGTCTCTAGGCCACATATTTTGATATCTTCATAATGGTCCTTCATTTTCCTTTGGTTTCATGAAAGAATCCTCTTATGATTTTTTGTATATAGAACTGAACAACAGTTTAATTCAAAATTTAAATCAATTTATTAAAAAAAATTAAAATCCTAAACTGATGTGTGGGTATAATTAACATCATACATGGTAGCAGAATTACATAATTTGATCAATATGTTTCCCATGATTTTATGTTCACTTTAGTAGTATTGATGCTAGACTGACTTTAAACACATTTTAATGCATTACTTGTTCAAATACAAAATTATTAAGTGAACCATTCTCTTAAGTTAATGACTAGTAAAAGTGTCTTTCTTGTATAAATATTGTCCCATTATGATGAGATGATGTGACCAATCATACAATTCCACTTAGAGATAATAAACTCAATTACAGCCATTGATACCACATTTAACATATCCCTTCTCATATTCATATTTATCATATCATCTTTTTCCTATAGTAATGTATGAATGCATATGAGGAAGAAAAACAATTTATTGTCAATTGTGCCTATTCAGTCTGTCACCCAAACGGTTGGATTGAGTCATTTTTACTGTTTATTGCAGGATTGCTATTTCTCTCCTGTATCAAATAAACTTAAATCCTTCATTGTTTTTTCTGTGTGTTTAACACTTCTCTGTGTCGACAGGTGTAAACTACGTAAGTGCCTTATCAATTTGAAAAGCTCACAGGTACCAGTATTAGTTTTTCAATATGAGTACTTGTTTTTCTTTTAACATTAATGTTGCGCAAATTCAAATTGTTTAGTCTTATTGATGGATTTTCCCACTTATCCAATTTAATACTTTAAAGTGTATGTAATAATTGTGGATAAATATTTTGAAACTATTGATGAGGAAGACAATTACTGTACCTTGACCAACATGCGTTGACCATTCTTAATACATACATTTGGCAACAAATGTTAAGAGGTTGAAATAACTTTAATCGTCTAAATATACTGAACAGATTGAAACACGACAATGCACTGAATACTATATAGTTATCCCAACAAACGAAAGGATGTCGTGAAGCCCTTTGTCCATAATTCTAATGCGTTTGAAGTACCAAAACTAGAAATGAGATTGTTCTGCAGTGATATAATGATATGACACTATATACAGTATATAACCAACATTACACTTATGATTTAATTGTGACTTATTTGACATTGTAATATATTTTGAAAAATTCTCAAACACTTTACAAATATGTATATCCAATGTTATGCTGGATATGGGAAAGAGAAAACAAAAATTGTTGATAAACTTTTAAATACAGGGTGTTCAAAAAAACGCAACCCAAAGAAATCACTATATCTTCAAAAATACTACTTCAATAGATGTTTCCGACAAATCGTGCCATCGCTTGATCCATCAGGGAAATTATCACTTATTGGCTAGATTGATGATGTCATTAGTTGTAGGTAGCAAACTGCCCATTCAAAAATGGTATTCACTTTTTGCTAATTTTATAAAAGTACAACCTATGACATCATCAATCTAGCCAATATATTGTGGTTTCTCTGATGGATCAAAAGATGGCACGATTTATCGGAAACGTCTATTGTGTTCATTTTTTCAGGAAAGAAAGAATAGACTGTGGATGTATAGATCCCTTTGTTTGTTAGTTGTAAAATATGATGTCTTCGACACCTGCTCAAAAGACATTAGTATTAGAAAAATTGCTATATCTTGAAAAGACACATTCAATTGTGTTCATTTTTTCAGTCTCCTCTTTCTTTCATGAAAAAATTAACACAATTTAACCAGTATTTTTCAAGATATTGTGATTTCTTCAGGTCGCGTTTTTTTAACAACCTGAAAATGACAAACAAAATACATTGATGTCCCATGACATTATTTTGCTTTACTGAGATCAGTCATAAAATATCTGTCTTAAGAGAGGTGCCATGGCAGATATGGCCACAACATTTGTGTCAAATCATTTCAAGTTAAATTTTAATGATAGACGAAAAATGTATATACATGTTATAATATAAAATATGCATACAACACCAAATAGATTTGCTTTGTACATTTGGAAGGAGGAATGTCATTTATTTACATTGTCATGTGTTGTAACCTGTGTTTGTTCTTTTAAATCCCAAATTGAAATTTTAACATTGTCGTATAAATAATTAACTGTGCCCTTTATAAATGTTTAGTCCTATGAATGTTTCAGTATTTCTCTTTGTGATCTATTTCATTGTTTTCGGAGTATACATAGTTATTTCCTTTTGATCTTTTCAAAGTGACATATTTTAGGCAATTCAGAAAAAAAAGCGTGAACTCGACAATTGATATTATTGAGACTCCAATGAAAAATCCAAGAATGCCACCAATGTTATGTTGGATACAGGAAAGAGGAAACAAAAGTTGTAGATACATGTAAACTTTTTAGTTAAATTGACAAACAAAATACAGTGATGTCCTATCCTGGCATTATTTTGCTGAACTGTGATTAGTCGTAAAAGATCTGTCTTTAGAAAGGTGTCATGGCAGAAATGGCCACTACATGTGTGTAAAATCATTTCAAGTTAGCTTTAATAATATAAAATATGCATACAACACCAAATAGATTTGCTTTGTACATTTGAAAGGTGGGATGTCATTAACATTGTCATGTGTTGTAACCTGGGTTTGTTCTTTTAAAGCCCAAATTGAAATTGTGACATTGTCGTGTAATTAAAAAACTGTGCCCTTGATATGTTTAGTCCTGTGAATGTTTCAGTATTTTTCTTTGTGATCTATTTCATTGTTTTCGGAATACACATGGTTATTTCCTTTTGATCTTTTCAAAGTGACGTATTTTAGGAAATTGAGAAAAAAGAGCGTGAATTCGGCAATTGATATTATTGAGACTCCGATGAAAAATCCAAGAATGCCACCAACTTCACACAGCATTGACCAAAATGAAAAATCTTCATCTTGAACTGTAACTCTAGTATCAAGATCTTTAAAATAAATGTTGAGTCTGATAAAGTTGTCTCTAAGTTCATCCCCAACATCTCTTCCTTGACTCTCGTTAAAACAACTATCTGATGCTCTCTCATGAAATCTTCTGTAAATTGACGTGTTGACGTAATTGGGGGTTAACATCAGAATTTGACGGCAGTAAAATTCACTTTCAGATCCTTTTATTGGCCAAACTGCTTGTGATGTTTCAATATTGTATGAGTGAGTGGTGCAATTTTCTCTGCACTCACATCCTTGTTCCTCTGAAATTTCTCTCCATGTATAGTTCAAGTATTTCTCCAAACACTCAAGCCTATCGAGATCATTTCTCAGAATAGTTATATTAGGATTTGTCTTCAACCATTCATCGGTATTAATCTTACCACATAACACTTCATCTCTTGCCAGTGTCACATTTAACATTGGTAATGTCTCATATACACATCCACAAGCTTCACGGATGAGGTCTTCCCTGCATTTTTGCCTACATGCATTCTTACTGTATTTAAACTTGCCAATGCCTAAAGAAAATTGATCCTCGCATCGTCCCCAAGGCTGTTTCATCAGCTCACGGCGATTCACTGATAGTGCAACATTTATTGTACGACCAGGTTCAATGTTAAATCCCTCATTTTCAGGGTCTGGTATTGTGCCCTTCTTATGAATGATTATTCTTGCTCCTGATGATGCATCGTACGCATCGTAAGGGTTGTACAATGATCTAAATATTGAACCCATATCAAGGAAAATAACCAAAGACAGTCCTCCTTCCATTCCCTGAGTAGTAACATACATATCATTAAATGAAGCTCCATTGTATGTATAACAGTTTTGGGAGGATTGAAGAAAGATTCTCTCAAAACTTCCATCAACGCATGGTTTCTTTTTGTACATACACCCTGGTAGAAGATCGTTTTGTTTGTGTCCATAATTCCAAAGATATGGTATATTTTCTAGATATCCACGATATGAGTTGAGCTGATTATATTTGGATGCGAGTCTCTGCATTTCCCCATCTTCAATTGTTTCTCTTTCTATTAAATATCTACTCAGTTTGGACAATAAATTATAGTACTTATCAATTTTTGAAAGTTCAGAGTTTGGCGTATAATAATCCATCATCCATTGCTCTAAGATTGACATTGGAGAACGGTTCAATGGACATACTGTCACAGATGGGAATTCAACTTGATAATCATTAGTCACCTTTATTCTATCCATTGTCTTGTATTGTAGGTATCTTGTTAGAATGATTGCTACCCAAACTACTGCTGCTATCTGACATGCTATGGTGAAGATAACCCAGAGTAGTTTGCCACATTTTGAACCTCTCTGTCCAATTGTCCCCCAACCATGAGCAGATGTGCTACTTGCAAATTCTGTCGTCAATTTTTTCATTTTGAGATCAGTTTTAGGTGACACTTGAAATGAAAAAATTAATACAAAGAAGTCAGTAGTGTCCTTTAAAATTATTGTTTCTTGCTCAATTGGACTCTAATCCAGAATAACTTTCCATATTTGATCACTTAACTCTGTGTTGTAGATCGATATCCTTTAATTTTGTTTGTCCATGACACACATTTTTTTTAACTATACGTGGGTGATGTAGAAATGAATGTAGGTGCATTTATGAAAACAAAGGCTTTGTTTTGAGATAATTGCTGTGGTACCTTATTATAAGACTATATATGTTATTAGAATATATACTTGGTGCCCATTAGTAATGCATTAATAATTTGTCAGTTTGTTCTGAGTTAAGCTTATTTAAAGCCCACCACAGAGATTTTCAGAGTGTGTTGGTCTTATTTTGAAAATAGAAACCAAACTGGAACTGTTGAATATCTGAATGAAAAAGTAATTGAGCCATGGATCAATACTACAATGTTCATATGAATCCAAAAAAACAGTTTATTCACATTATGAAGGAGAAAAATGAAGAAATTATAGAAAAGATCGGAGAATTTTTTTGAATGGGATGTCTTTCATTGTTCACATTACAGTAATCTGGTATATTTACAATCCATTAGATGGTTTATAGTAATTGTTAATGCATATGAAGTGGATGTATATATATTGAACCATATGTTAATGTATCAAACCTTTTGAGAAAATGATGTATTTTGCAATGTGGGACAACGAAAATATAAGTGTATCAAACCTAAATGCAAGAAAGAACTACATTGCAATATCATATCAAATATACCCTTATAATGTCTGTTTATTACTATTTTGCATTGATTGTAGTTTTGCTCATACGTGTGCAGTATATGTACACTACATGCGTATACGTGAGATGGTTTAAAATTTCTATACAAGGCGCCAAAGATGTTATGATGATTTTTTGTTTATTTTTAAAAGCACGAAAAAAACTTTCAAATGAGCTACATGTCTGGCTTATGTCTTTACAATTTTTCCTTGTAGATATAGACCAAAATGACTGATTTGAATTTAGCACATTTTCCTCTTAATCACAATTTTAATTTTGTGATAAAACCGGTTCTCCTGTATTGATGCTAATATCTTTCTTATATTGTCATATTATATTGTCATATTACAGCCAATACTACAGAAATCATTCTATGGAATATTGTAAAAATAATTTCCAGTTAAAATATGATGATGCTATGGATTATACAATAAATAATGTGTAAAGATTAAATGCAAGTGATAAACAAGATCGATTGCACTCCAAGATATTAAACCAATGACAAGGAGAATTAAGTATATCACACTAATTCAAATTGTTAATGATGATGGATTCTCCAAGCTTGCCAATTTTATTACTTTAATATGTATGTGATTATTTTAGATACATGTAACATGTTTTTAATTATGGATAGGCTAGTACTATACATGAAGCATTTTGAATGTCAACCATTCTGAATACAATGTTTAGAGGTTGAAATTACTAAAATCTTGTTAATATACTTATAACTTGATTGATTGAAAGATGGCAGTGTAATGTACTTAATATTTTAAACCCTTTTTGTTTACTTTTCCTTTGTTGAACTACAGCCTTTGCAATAAGCCTACCTGCTGTATCATGTTTACTTTCAATGCATTTTAAGTACAAAAACAAGAAATAATGCAGTGATATGATAATATGGCACTATATACAGTACATTAACAATATTATCCTTATTAAACTTATGATTTCTTTGTGTCATTTTTATTATTGAGTTTTTGATGAATATAAGATAGTCTAAGACCTATTATAGCCTGTTGTATCATCTTTTAAAATAATTGTAACATATCTAATGTAATTTAAACAAATGTATACTCAACAGTATGCTAGGTATTTATTTATTTATTTCGATCTACACTTTTGAAACAGTGGCACGCTCTGCAATGCAAAGGTGCGTCGAATGTACATATTAAGATAAAACAATTATTACAACTTACTAAAAACATTCATTTTGAGTATTTAATATAAACTGATTTTAAAAACCTTTTAAAACACTTGTCAAACATTCTACCTTGTTCTTTCCCCCAAATTTCAAAGACATCATCCCCTAACATGTATTTTAGCTTCTCCTCAGGAGAGAGAGAGATGAATTCAGCTACTAAAAGAGCGTCACATTTTGAAGTTATATCATTTATAAATTGTAACCTTTCATTAATGAACTTAGGGCATACAATGAATCGGTGAATTAAATCTTCAATGTCATTACTTTTACAATGAGGGCAAATTCCATCACTTTTCTTCCATCGTTTATTATCCTCCTCCAAGTTAAAGCACCCAGTTCTTGCCATGAATTTTAACCTGGAGCAATAGAAATCGATGTCATCTTGGAGGTAGTTCTCTTTAAATGTATGTTTCTTAAGAACAGTGTAAGTTTTCAGTGATGTTCTCTTATCTATAGCTCCGAAAAAATCTGTATTCTTCATTTCATTAGAGATTTCTAGGAAGGACTTATACCAAGTTTGATCAGTTGACTTTAAACAACTATCTAGGCCATGTTTAATTAGGGTATCAGAAATTGATTTAATATAGGGCCAGGATGAAATCTTATTATCTTCGAAACGCTTAAACATTTCCATAAATATATTTCTAAAAAGTGTACTTTTTTCCATGCGCTTCTGTAGATGAAGGTAATAATCTATTATTCTTTTGTCAATGGTATTCAAAATCGGACGCCATCCTAAATCACCAATAACCGCTTCCCTGGCAGGCTTCATATTTAGATTAAAAACTGATCTTCCAGTGTTATATTGGAAAGAATTCATATCGTTACATTTGGATTTCGATTCAAAAGTAAGAATACCACACCCATGTAATATTGCTGGAATGAACACATTATTGTGAAGAGTATCGCCAAATTTAAATCGTTGTATATTAGAGTGCTTGTTTAGGGTTGTATTAATATAGAGGCTTATTTTCTTAGCTTTGGGTCTTAAAAGTTCCTTAAAATGTGCTGTATCACTTAGATTGTTACTTATAATAACTCCTAGGTATTTGTAGACTTTAGTTTCAGTGAGATTCAAATGGCCTAGTTTCCATGATGCATTGGGATTGATTTTTCGACCTACTGGCATTATTTTGGACTTTTTCGTGTCAAACTGAAACCCCCAGTATACAGAGAATTCATTAGCAACATTTAACATTTTGGATAACTGATGTTCTGATTCAGCTAAAAGTACTACGTCATCAGCATATAAAAGGGCAGGGATTCTTTGTCCACCTAGAGGGATTCCTAAATTTTCATATTTGAGTCTTTCTGTAAGATCATTCATTATAACAAGAAATAGGAATAGGAAACAATACAAGATCAAACAATATTTGTAGATAAAAATAACCTGCACATGTGAAAAGAGAGCAATCGTTTGTTGTTCCATTGAACCTAATGATATTTTGAGCTATAATGACAAAATATACAATAATGAACAAATTGGGGAAATGCTTTGTAGAAATACACACCATACAGTTGTTATTATGATGCTAACCACTATGATGATTGTTCCTTTACCTGACCAATAAGACATTTTAGGATAATATGCATTAAATTTCCAGAGATATGAAAAGCTTTGTAGACCCAAGGTTTCAAATAAGCTTATACCGTCAAACATTTTTACGCAATGGTTGTGATTTTGCTATTTGTCAACAATGAAATAAAACAATAATCTTTTTATTTGAATGAAAATGTAAAAATAAAATAGATTCAATACTCAAGATTTTATTGTGTTTCAATCCAAACATTTGGTTTCCTCACAAAATCAATTGTAAGACAATTACATATAATGATTATACAGCTATACAGCAACATGCATTGCTTAACAAATATTTCAATATGGCTATCATACAATTTAGTATATGCACAAATATTGAATTTTATGGAAAGGTCGGCCTTTAAAGCAACACTGTAACTTTCATGTATAACAAAAAAACATTAATGGCCTGTAACACTATTTTGCTGAACTTAATAAACCATAACAAATGTTCTATTTTGAGAAGGAGGTCATAACAATTGGCCACCTCATATATGTGTAAAGTCATACCAAATTAACTTATAGTGAAAGAAAATGTATATACACATTATGTTATAAAATATAAATACATCACCAAACACATTTGTTTTGTACGGAGGAGTTGCATTTACATTGTCATGTGTTGCAACCCGTGCATGATCTTCTAAGTCCAAACTTGTGGCTCTGTCATATGCATATAATTATTTGTGCCCTTGATAAATGGTTACTCCTATTGAATGTTTATTTGTCTTGTGATCTTCATCGTTTTCAGAATGTACATGATTATTTATTTTTGATCTTTTGAAAGTGACATAATTTAGAATATTGAGAAAAAAGAGTGTGAACTCGGCAATGGATATTATTGAGACGCCAATGAAAAATCCGAGGATGCCACCAACCTCACACAGCATTGACCAAAATGAAAAATCTTGATCTTGAATTGTAACTCTAGTATCAAGATCTTTGAAATAAACATTCAGTCTGATAAAGTTTTCTCTAAGTTCATCCCCCATATCTTTTCCTTGACTTTCATTAAAACAACTATCCGATGCTCTCTCATGAAATCTTCTGTAAATTGACGTGTTGATGTAATTGGGGGTTAACATCATAATTTGACGGCAGTAAAATCCACTTTCAGATCCCTTTATTGGCCAAACTGCTTGTGATGTTTCAATATTGTATGAGTGAGTGGTGCAATTTTTTCTGCACTTACACCCTTGCTCCTCTGAGATTTCTCCCCATGTATAGTTCAAATACTTATCCAAACATTCAAGCCTATCGAGATCATTTCTTAGAAGAGTTATATTAGGATTTATCTTCAACCATTCATCAGAATGAATCTTACCACATAGTACGTCATCATTTGGTAGTGTCACATTTAACATTGGCAATGTCTCATATACACAATCACAAGCTTTGCGGATAAGGTCTGTCCTGCATTTTTGCCTACATGCATTCTTGCTGTATTTAAATTCACCAATGCCTAGAGAGAATTGATCCTCGCATTGTCCCCAAGGCTGTTTCATCAGCTCACGGCGATTCACTGATAGTGCAACATTTATTGTACGACCAGGTTCAATGTTAAATCCCTCATTTTCAGGGTCTGGTAGTGTGCCCTTCTTATGAATTATCACTCTAGCTCCTGATGACGCTGTGTTTGCATTATAAGGGTTGTACAATGCTCGGAATTCTGAACCCATATCAAGGAAAATGATCAAAGATAGTCCTCCTTCCACTCCTTGAGTAGTAACATGCATTTCATTTAATGAAGCTCCATTGTATGTATAACAGTTTTGGTAGGAATGAAGAAGAATTTTCTCAAAACTACCATTTATGCAAGGTTTCTGTTTATACACACACCCTGGTATAAAATTGTTCTGTTCATGTCCATAGTTCCAGAGATATGGTATATTTTCTAGATATCCACGATATGAGTCAAGCTGATTATACTTTGTTGCCAGCCTCCGCATTTCCTCATCCATTATTGTTTCTCCTACTGAATAAGTATTCAGTTTGAACAACAGAGCAAAGTGATCATCAATTTTTGAAAGTTCAGAGCCAGGGGTATTATAGTCCAACGACCATTGCTCTAAGATTGATACTGGGACAGGGCTCAATGGACATACAGTCACAGATGGGAATTCAACTTGATAATCATTAGTCACCTTTATACTATCCAATGTCTTGTATTGTAGGTATCTTGTTAGAATGATTACTACCCAAACTACTGCTGCTATCTGACATGCTATGGTGAAGATAACCCAGAGTAGTTTGCCACATTTTGAACCTCTCTGTCCAATTGTACCCCAACCATGAGCAGATGTGCTACTTGCAAATTCTGTTATCAATTTGTTCATTTTGTGATCATTTTTAGGCAAAGACGTCAGAAGAGTCCTTTTAAAATGTTGCTGCTTGCTGAATTGGAAGATAATCCAGAATAACTTTCCATATTTGATCACATTTCTTTGTTTTGTAGATTGATATCATTTAATTATACTATTTTTGTTCATTACGCAAGGTGATGCTTTCAGTTAATGGTTGTACTAACTAATAAGAACACTGAAACTGCTATTCAGTATATATACTCGATGTACCTATTGATAAGTCAATAATTTTTTCAGAGTTAAAAATTACTAAAAGCATGTCATAGTGACATAGAGGCAAAGTAATCTCACCCAATGTAAAATGGTCTTATTCAGAGACCACATTCGAAATTATAGAAATTATTAATAATTTGAATGAAAAAGTAACTGGCCACAAGTCAGGTACTCCAACATGTATAGGAATCCCAAAAATCTATTTTAATTGAATTATTAAGAAAAAGTTAAAAGATAAATCTTTGGGATTGGTGATTTTTCAATGTTAACAACACAGTTACATTATTAAGGAGAAGTAAAGTTTTCAGTGTTTTCAACACATTTACATTATTAAGGAGGAGTAAAGTCATATAGAAAACATCAGATAAATTCTTGGAATGGGTGATTTTTCATTGTTTACAACAGTTACATTATTTAGGAGAAGTAAAGTTTTCATTAAAAGGTTGCCTCATCATCCAACCTGACTAGAGGGAACAGATTTTAATGCTCAACACACCAGACCAGAATGAAATGGAAATAGTGAATTTATGTTTAGAAATGGAAATGACACGAGGGAACATTCTGATTTCAGTAATTGAAACAAACTAATCAACAAATTAATAAAACTATTAGTTATGTGATGCTCGTATATCCCTCAGGAAATATGATATCTTACCTCGGACCCTCGGGCCCTTGGTAAAATATCTTTATTTTCCTTAGGATATACCCTATGTCCAAAACCTCCCATACCTTACCTCTCATATATTCGAAACATTCGCAGATACTGATGACACACGATAGACCAGATACCCGGCATCTGTTTTTACATTTCTACTAGGGGGGAAACAAATAGTCAAATGATTGGAGCAAATAGGTTTTAGGTAATATTGGAATAGCAAAAAAGATATTTAAATTTATGGTATTCAAATAACGGCCATTGATTGTGCAAACATTTAATTTGTATTAGTTTATTTATTGTTCCATATAATCATTTAAGTAAAATCAATTTGAACTTATAGGTTATCACATGTTTTTCATGAAAAGAGTATTTATACTATTATATTATAGAGTATTGTGCTATTATAAAAGCATAGATGTAAATTGATATTAGTAAGATCAATTGAATATTTTGCACCCATAGAAACGCAAACTAAGTATATACTGAACTTTCTAGACACAATAAATACATTTATTCATATTGAAGGAAAACATTATTCAACGTTTGATTTTTTATGTAAACATACTTTGAAAATGCAAGTCATGAGTCTCGTATCCTTCGTATTATATACCATTGCTCATTAAATGGATTTTGTTTATTTAATAAAGTAAGTCTAGACGGTTTTAAACTCTTGACTTTGCATCATTCTTTTTTTGTAAAATTCTATCCCAGAGTAAACATTCAATCAACTAATTCAACTAATTAATACTTCAATGTAACGTCGTTTGAAAAGTGATGGCGGTGGTTGACAAAATGATGTCAAGATAAAACTGCAACGAAATACTTGTAGATTTCTTTGAGGAACTAAGAAGCATATATCACATATCGAATTTTCCGAAACACAAAAAAATCATGTATAAAGTGTAAGGCCTACATGTCTGATTCCTCCTAGTAGCATTAACATTGGTCTCGTATATGTCACACAATTAATATTTGAAACGCACCTGTTATTCGAACTTTTGATAGGACATTGGTATGATACTAGATAGTATTACTTTATAACCTTGAAGTACGCATCATACTTATGTCCGATCATAAGTTCGAATAATAGTTGTGTTTCAAATATTAATTGTATGACATACAAGAGACCAATGTTAATGCTACTAGGGGGAATCGGACCTGCAGGCCTTACTGTTTACACAATATGTTTTTCTGTTTTGAAAAATTCGATATGTGATGTATATTTCTTAGTTTTGCAAAGAAATCTACAAATCTTTCCTTGTGGTTTTATCTTTACATCGTAATTTCAATCACCGCCATCACTATTCAAACGAGTTACCTTGAAATATCAAGACGTCGTGCTATTCTCCTACTTATAGAAATCAATGTGACTGTCATTCACCATTTATAAAGCAGTAAAAAATAAATTTGCTTCATGGTTTCCCGTTGAATGTCGAGTCTCGCATCATATGAATGTAATTTTAGGCGATCTATCGGCATGGGGTGTGTATCTACAATTCAGCAAAGACGGAGATTGTATCTTAATATTTCAAAAATTGAACCCTTCAAAGACTGTATCATGCCCAACGTACATGGGTACGTGAGTACGAGGTACGAGGTTTTTTAATACAAAGCCTCTTGAAAGGTTATGATAACTTCTCTCATTTTTCACATTTCTGAGAGTGTTAACAAAGTAGGTTGGGACCCTAAGGCGCTTTCATTCTTCTAGCATTAGTCATGTTTTTGGTGTCTTTAGAAAGTAGAGTCTATTTCCATGAGCGTGTGCTATATCGTATTGCCGTTTGAACTTGCTGGGAAACATAGTCTTAATTCCGTTTTATTCCGTAAACGAAACAAAAATCGCAATCTAAAACCACAAGTTAAAGGTACTAGTACCAGAACTATTACAATTGGATTTAAGGTTACAAAATATTGAGACCAAGATATTATTTTGAATCGTTGGTATAGCATAATCCAAATCTCATATTTGTATTATTTATTTGTTGATAATCTCATTGAATTATGGGGTGTATTTTCATTGTTTTGACTTCATAGTTTATGTTATTCATGACCCCAACACTTGACCACAGTTTATAGTATTAGTATTGTAGTTTTAGATCACCGTACCCAATAGTACAGCCACAATGAAGAAGTTAATACTTGAGCAATTTCAGTATTAGCCATTGTACTGTTGCACATAATTTCGCTATATAATAATTTTCCCATGATTTTATGTTCACTTTGGCAATATTGGTGATAGACTATTTTGGGATCCAGGGTCTTTTCTATCCTTTGGAATAGTCAATCGTTGAATAAAGAGGAGTTCTGATAAATCAGAATGTTGAAAGACTCATTACACACCAGTAATTGAACACATGTTATTAGTGCATCCATTGTAGAAATTGAACAAAATAACTTAAGCGAAACCCATTGATTCCCCCTAGCTTATGATAAGTACATGTATATTTTCATGAAATTGTGTACAAATAATGTCACGTTAAAATACAATGATGTTATTGATTATACAATAAAATAGTCTTACTAAATACGTAAGCTAATGGGTTTAAAATGATCATTGATATTTTAAAGTACTTGGTTCCTTAAGTTCATATAATGGATGAATGCATGTCATACATAGGATCAATTCCACTTAGAGCTAAAGCTAAATATACAACTTAATAACAAGATGGTATCCTATTTCTAAACTGACAGCGGTCGGTCTGACATACTTGACTGCCAGTTTGTACTTTAAGCGATAAAGGAATAAGAGTTTTAGTGTCAACCGAAAATTTTCTAGTTCTAGTAAGTTATTGCGGGGTTAAACAGGGGTCCTTTTATGAGCAAAAGATGTAGAGTCTATTTTTTGTTTTAAATTTAGTTTTGTATATACATTTATTTTGTTTCATAAAAATCTGCCGAAGGAATTCACTTTTAATTTTAGAAATGTATAGTATTATGCAAAATTGTACCTGAGAAATGTTTAGACACATCGATAGAGTTTTAGATTTTCTTTAAAAAAATTTTAACCAGCGTAACCACATTTTTACTTTCCACAGATAAAACAATTTTAAAAATAATTAGATATCATTTAGTTCTTTAAAAAACAGAAACACAAAATTATATTATTCACTACGTTCTACATAAAAATTGTTTTTGACTTTTCTTACCACCAAAAAATGTGATGGTAAAGATGGTAAAAATTCCTTTTGAAAATATTTTCAAATAACTTGAAAATCGCCCCTTGCTGAAATCCTCCATAACTTCAAAAAACTCCAAGCGATTTGCTTTAAAAAACAGGAATCGGTAGAGCAATATCAATACTAGAGGTTCCAAGTAATAAAAATTGGGGTTCTTCAGGATTTTCTGGGGTTTTGGTTACTCATATTGCCTATTATGCGAAGGACTGAGTTTAAAACAAAATAGTAAATTGTGGTATACTTGTTTCAACATTAGTCGTGAACCCTGAATAATGCCAAGACAGTTTCAAGTAATGGTACACTTGCAAATAATGAAGCAAATGGAGCCGCCGGAGCAATTGTTAAGTCTATCGCTGATGGAAGTCCTCTTACTTAATTACTAAATAATTGGTCATAGTTTAATAAACTTCCCATGATTAATATGATTTCTTTCAGAACAACAGTATGAAGGCACTACTGTAGACAATAAAAATGGATCAGGTTTGTTTTTACTTTTTACATCCCTCTGGCGCATTAGGAAAAACACACTTCAGATATATGTACCAGAGCCAGAAGGATGTACACTCCCCTCCATAAATTTGGCAACCTTAGCTCTTTCATTAAACTACGTGTTAAAGCCTCTTTATGTTTGGATTTTCATTAACTTAACCTGTTAACAAAATACTATTGATTTGGATGTAACTTGACTTCATTTCCAATGCCTCCAAATTTTCCCAATTTTCTACTTTTTTACATCCCCATGTAAACCAATGGGAAATGATAGGTTTGCCGCAAGTCATATGACAGAATATTCATCCGCCCAAGTTCTTGCAAAATACAGGTAGTCAATTGAATTTGCTAACTTTATCTTATAAAAAATTGATACGTTTCTTCAGGTTTAAAAAAATTATAGGTCTTCAAAGACAAAATCATTTTTCCCATTGAAACTACACAGAAGGCGAAAACTGATTTTCAAAAATGACTTTGAAGCTCTGTAACTTAAGTATTCATAAAGTAAACTGAACACTTAGCGTACAAAAAGTTAAACAATTCAATACCACAGTTTGTGACCTTTAATGACCTTGACCTTTGATCTTTAAATTTCTCTTCAAATGTCTCAAAAAATGTAATGCTGACATATAGTGAGCAATTCGTAAAGAATGCTTTAATCAGGTTACAGTTTCATCGCAAGAAATAATGAAGTATAAGGACAAACTTTGAGAAACTTGAAAAATCTTACATTTTACCCACATTTTTACATTGGTATTTCCCTCCAAGTTCAACCCAGGTTCCTAGTAGGAGCATAAGTAGACAGATGAAAGCTACATGTAGTTGGAAGTAGGGGGGGGGGGATTTGGCAATTTCTGCAAGAAAACTCAACAAATTTGGAAGATTTATTTTTTCAAGAGAAAATTTACAATTTAATTGCCAAATGAATAGGCGCAGTGCATGGCAAAATTATTTTTTGAACTGATACCCTTCTAATATTGATTAAAAAAGGCGCATCATCACCAACATGCAAAAGTCAATGTTTTTGCTATAAATCGGGCAACAATGGTCGACACGACCTGTAATAAATAGGTATAAGGGACGTTATTATCACAATACTAATTAATATTGTATGGAGGGGGGATAACGTGTATATAAGACATGATAAGACATGCTAATTGAATTTATTATTATGACTCCAAATTTTCCCATTTTTCATTCTCCAGAGATATAATATCCAGTTTCTTACTGGGGTACTGAGTTTAGTTTTTTCAAATACACGAGTACATGTACTTGTGAATTTGTTCCATCATAAAGACATATAATCACCCCCTCCATCCACCCCTCCCCCTCCATTCAATAATGGTCTTGTCTTCAAATCCAGACCACGAGGTGTAATAATGATTATTATATTTGGTGAAAACAAATGCCATAAGAGAATGGGAAGCTATTCCAAATAATTTTCACCATCTAGTTTCAACACCTTTGGTAAATATTTAAGGAATAAGAAGCATTTAACAACCACAATTCTTGATTTTACAAGAATAGAACAAGAAACAGAATGAGATTTCATTTCATTTTACTGGTCATCTTTTCCAACATAACTTTCAGGGCATTGGAAGTCCCAAAAGCACCTACTCTTAAAAATGCCCTCTGTTCAAAGATATCGGAAAGAAACTTTTGGGGGAACCCGGGAACATGCCAGAAATGAACTTTTTCTTTACTTAACATGCAATTCTTCAGTATTTTACATCTTTTGTGTAAATGTATTAACTAATATAAATACACATTTTTGCCACACATGTTGGTAGCCACTTTTTGTTGTTTGTAATATACTTTGTATTAACAGGGCCAATATTGCTGTAGTCAGCCTAGGTCCTGTCATTTGTATGTTAATTTTGAATATTGAAATAAAGAAACCAAAATTCTAAAGCACCTGTGAGCCTCCTAATTATAACTTTCGCTACTGTACCCCTGAAATAGAATAGGAATGATATAGATGAAGCAAAAACATCAGTAAATCAAGGATTCGTAAGGGCAACTTCAGAAAGACTAAGATTATTTTTCAACATAAAAAACATTTTTCATGTAGAAAACACGTTTTCCGCCAAGTCCCTCTGAGAAAATGTGAATCTATCTTGCTCTCCTGAAATCAAGGGTTGAGATCCCGCAACCATATCAACGCTTTTGAGTTCTTTGTGTTTGACGAGCTACCATGGGTGTAGAAAATTATAATATTTTCAGTGATCTCCCCAGTATAAAAGCAGGGGGGCAGAGATTTTAAAAAGAGGCTTGCACCCATTTAAAAATCACTTTGCGCCCACTTGAAAATGAGATAAAGAGAGGTTATTTAATCGGATGTTTTGATACAGGGTATATCTGAGGGAAATACAATATATCTACCCGAGGGACCGAGGGTTGATTGTATTTACCAAGGGATATACCCCGTATCAAAAATCGACCATTTAATAACTGATTTATCCTATACTTTTTTCATATAATACAAATTACAATTTGTTATATAAACATTAACCAGATCCAGATTAATTTTATACTTATAGATTTTGAAGATTAGTAGATTAGATTATATTTAAGTATGCATTGAATGTTGTGGAACCCTTATGTAATAACTACAAATGATAACTTCAATCAAAACCTTAATATCGTATCTAAATGTAAAGGTTTTAACAGTCATTGTTTTTTAAAAACTCCACAGCTTTAAACATAAAACGTAATTCCCGGTAATTGTTGAGCGGTTGATATACAGTGTGTATAAAAAAACGCAACAGATTGTTATCTCGGAAAAGTACAAAACCAGTGATAACAGTCTCCTCTTTCCAATGGTATATCATTCGTTGATATATGGTCATGGTTGGGCTAGTAATCATTCCTTTTGCAAAGTGGGCCAAAATTAGCTTGGGACCAATTTATAAACATCGCGAAAGTCAGTGTACGGGGCCCAATGAAAATATGTACATCAATTTTATTCAATGTACCAAAAAGCCAAATTACTCCTCTTTGCAATGGAATGTCATTCATTCACAGGAAGTCATGGCTGGCCGATTAATCATTAAAATTCGCAAAGTGAAAGTAATAACTGATTTATCCTATACTTTTTTCATATAATACAAATTACAATTTGTTATATAAACATTAACCAGATCCAGATTAATTTTATACTTATAGATTTTGAAGATTAGTAGATTAGATTATATTTAAGTATGCATTGAATGTTGTGGAACCCTTATGTAATAACTACAAATGATAACTTCAATCAAAACCTTAATATCGTATCTAAATGTAAAGGTTTTAACAGTCATTGTTTTTTAAAAACTCCACAGCTTTAAACATAAAACGTAATTCCCGGTAATTGTTGAGCGGTTGATATACAGTGTGTATAAAAAAAACGCAACAGATTGTTATCTCGGAAAAGTACAAAACCAGTGATAACAGTCTCCTCTTTCCAATGGTATATCATTCGTTGATATTGGGTCATGGTTGGGCTAGTAATCATTCCTTTTGCAAAGTGGGCCAAAATTAGCTTGGGACCAATTTATAAACATCGCGAAAGTCAGTGTACGGGGCCCAATGAAAATATGTACATCAATTTTATTCAATGTACCAAAAAGCCAAATTACTCCTCTTTGCAATGGAATGTCATTCATTCACAGGAAGTCATGGCTGGCCGATTAATCATTAAAATTCGCAAAGTGGGGTAAAACTGAGCCTGGACTCATATCTGATACTTGGTTCAGAGCCGATTTTGACACACTGTGCAAATGGAAGGATTTCTTGCCCAACCATGACCACATGTGAATGAATGACATTTCATTGCAATGAGGGATGGGGTGTGGAGGGATGTGGCTTCATGGTAAATTAAATAAAAGTGATGTAGTCATGTGATTTTACGAGATAACTGCCTGTTACTTTTTTTGATACGCCCTGTGTAAATCTCCCTCTCACCTCAGCGGGAGATCTATGTATCTCCCGCTCACCTCAGATATAAATTATATTCCCGCATGTTATTTACCTATAACACTCCTAAGTATGGGATAAATGGGTACATTTTGACCAATTACGGTCTGAATTATATGAAAATTATAATTGTGTACCAACTTCAGAACAAAATCCTGTGGAGAACGCTGATTATTATATAATAATCATTATTACACCTTGTGGTCTGGATTTGAGGACAAGAGTGTTATTCAAAGTGCAAAATATTTGCCAAACGCATAGCAATATCATCTATGGTGAATAAAACGATTAATCTTGTGCTCTTTCAAACCTAATTTCTTTTTAAATGAGATCAACAATTCAAAAGATTAATCTCCTGGACACCATAATTGTTAGGGGTTGCCAAGCAAATCCGATATAAATAGGATTTAGAAAATGATTTGGGCAGTACAGTATTTGGAACGCAACACTACGACTACAAAGGAGGTAAGTTTAATAATCATAATTTCATAATAATTCATAAAACAAATGTATACATAAAGATATTATATGATCAACTATAATTTAAATGAATTCATGAATAATGTATCTTAATGTAAACGAAAACAATCTGTTTAATCTCATTGAAATATATTTCAAATGGAATCTTTAAAGCATCAAAGCACTAACCTTATGTACTACATAAAACTTAGAATTCAAGATGAAATAAGATAAATAACTATAGCTCTTTATAAAAGCTTATATTACAATGTAGTATATTGTTTTACCATTAATAATTTGCTCAATTTTGTTCCAGGTGAAATAATTATCAGCACATCAGACCCATTAAATTACCAAATTAAAATGGAAAACAAGATGGTGTCAGTTTTGGTCGCTATAGCATTGTTCATGCTCGTGTGTGGTGTCACAAATGTAGGTGCATCGAATTCAACCACAACAACCGAAGAACCCACAACAACCGAGGAATCCACAACAACAGATGGAAATTCAACCACCATAGAACCTGAAACAACCACAGTTGCAGCTACTACCGTGAATCCTAATGCCACGACAAGCAATACTACAAATAACGGAGCAAATGGAGCAATTGCGACAACCACCGATGGAAGTGTAAGTCTACTAAATTGATTACTAAATAATTAGTTTTTAAAGTTCAAAATATTTTATTTCTGTGTCAAGGGTTTAAAAACTACATTTCAAAACAATAATAAATACTTTAAAAACTGCCGGCATCGCCTTAGGAGACACCATTAAATGTATATCTAATTGAAATTGAGTCATAGTTCAATTCGCTTCCTATAATTAATATGAGTTCTTTTTTAAATAAAGATGGCAATGTTCAGCAAAATGACTCAATGTTTTATTCAAACATGCTGAGTGTAGTGCTTGCCTTCATTTCGAACTCTTATATTCAAAGTAATATCTGTATTTAACTATATATATATTTCTGGTTAATTGTACATTTTTCAAAAAGCTTGCCTTTGTTTATTGGATGAAGTTACTTTAATACATTACTACACATACTACGTTGAGAACGTGATACTGATTTCATAATTTTGTCATATGATTTATGTTTTGTCTTCATATATTTTTAGAATTGGGGAGGAAGTGGTGCAACTCAGACAACAATTAGCCTATTAGCAATAGCAACAGTCGTCATGAGAATCTTCCTACAATAGCCTGACGAAGTAGCGGTTGCTTAGCAATTATAAAACAATAGGTGCTATGATTACAGATCAGTTAGAACGCCCCTTAAAGGACACCTATAATGCAAAAAAAGAAAAAATGAATACCATGTGGACAGCTATATGAGTGATTTTGGGCCGAGGACTATTTAATGCAGAAACATTATACCATTATGAGAGAGTATAACTCACACACATGAAGCGTTGAATGGTTCTCTATCCCCTTGCCAAAAAACACTGCCTACACAAGTAAATGGGTGTTAGCGTGAACGGTTAAAATCAAACTGATGTGCATGAAAACAAGTTTATATATAATATTTAATAAGATGATTGATGTGGTCATGATCAAATTTACCATGGAGATGAATATGATTATGGTAAAGTTGATGAACATTGCATCTTGAGAAAATGTTTAAATAATTTTATAAATTCTGTCTGAAATGTCAGTTTTTTAAATCGATATGGTCACACAAATGTAGGCCGTTGAAATAAAAAAAGAATAGATAAATGAAATAAATAAAGTTAAAAAACAATCTGCTTCTAAGTTTTGTCAATTTGTTTAAATGCCACAATATTTAAAGGACTAGACGCTTCATTACCATCCTAAATAGGACCATTTTTATTCATGATGATAATTTAACTTTCACTTTAACCCAGATGTGACTAGGTAGTTACCAGTTTCCTCACCAGGTGGCTAATTCGGGGCAGATGACATGGCAGAAAATACATTCATTTATTCAAAAACATTAGAATATTCCCTTGTACTTGAATCCATCAGTTTTAGTGGTCCAGTGTTTATATTTTCCTTCTATGTTTCTTATAGTTATACAAATTAAAATACGTCCAGTTAAAGAAAATATCTGCCCTATACAAGCAAAGATATTTGTGATTCATAACATGGGGCCTATGGGGAATCTTCCCGATCTAGTAGTTACATTATATTAAATTTTCAAAGTTGATAAACATTCTTTAAAAACACAATTCTAGGTGTAATGTTCCATATGTTACTGTAATGAAATGTTACTTTTACTGAAAAAGTGAGTTATTTGCCATTAAAATCAAAGGTCCAAATTAAACACTTATTATGCCTTTTTGAGAAACTTAGCGCTATATGTAAAATGATCTTTGCACATTGTAATATATTTGGTCGGTGTATTTAGGTAAATCCATTTAATTGTCAAGTCAACGTAAATAAATACGCTATAAGTCAATGGAACAACAAGCAACAAAAGCAAGCAATGTTACCCCTGGCATCAATACAAGCATTGGTGAATAATACGATTTTAATAATGTACTCAATATATATGCAACTATAAGTGACAAGAGATCAAAAGTAGATCCATTGTATTATTGTAGTCGTCGATTTAATTCAATTTTCAAATATTTGTAATGGGAAAGGGTTAATCGGATTCCCAAAGCATTCATTGGAAAAATGTAGAAACACGACTTTTGAACAGAAGCCAGTATTAAAAATAATATGAACGGTAAATTGAATATATTTGAAAGAGAATGAATAATTCTTAATTTTAATTCTATTTTTATTTACCACCGCTATGTCTATACTAGACATTGCCACGGGAAAATGAAAACACTTCCAGAAGGCTGTTCAAAATACTGCAAAACATGGTTGTACTCCAAACGTCGCATACCTTCTAGCCAGGATTTCAGAAAAATATATATCAGGAAAAAAGTGAGAAACGCCAATAAACGTCAACAATTAACGCAACTAAGGCCGTGATGAAGATGGTACCAGTGATGGAATTTTATGATTTTCTCTCCATTACTTATTGATCTGCATCCCTCGTATAAACCAGATTGACTGTACTCGTACTGCCATCTTTATGAAAAAATATTTCTATTATGATTAACCAGACACATGGAATGAATTCAACATTTTCTTATAATTATTTCATGGAATGTTAAATCGAACTGAAAAACTTCCTCCGAGCCTTGTAAAAATGTACTGATTCTCTCAATAATTTTGAAAATATTCTAAGAACCAATTTTTATCGATGGAAATCGTAATATAAAGAAAATATCATAGGTGACATCTATATTTCAAAATATAAACTAAAAATCAGTGGTCTCAGAAGTTTGTTGTCATTTTATGATCATTCTCATTACTCCCTAATAAGAGTGAATATTATTTCAACGGGTTAAGTATCACCCTGATTGAATTTAGAATTGATAATTCAAGTGTAATGAGCTGCAGTCATTTCTATTTGAACGAGTTCAGCCAATGATACTGCTTTCTTCTAATGTGATGATATTTGACGTACTAGAATTTGTGCATGGTGTCAAAGAATGACATCATTTTATTGATCTTTCTCCTTGTATTACGATTATTCCAGATTCAATTTCATAGGCCCAGGAACATGTATAACAAGAAATATCTCTTTATTGGTGTATTCGACTCGATCTTTTTTATACATGTTCCCAGACAGTCATATATTTGATATTTCAAAAACAAGAAACCCTTAAAAAGATGTGTTTTACTGAATGTAATTCAAAATTCAGTGATTTTTGCTCTGCAAGGCCCACATATGCACATGATTACTCACACGAAAACAAGTCTTTAAAAATTACTACTCAAAAGTTATGAAGACCTCGACTTCAACCTCTGATTTCTCAATATCAGCTTAAATGCAATTATAACAATGTGTAAATAATGGGTCGAATTGTTATACATGTAAATGTATTGCATAGTTTGTCAAAATGTACTTGTTTTTGTATTATCAGAAATTGCTTTCCGCATGTTATAGATTAGATTAGATGTTAAGGTCAACTGGTGAAATTATATATTATAACCTTGAACCTTGATGAACGATTAATATCAATGTGCTCTCAAATGAATTGAAATAACATTTCACAATCTGGCAGGAAAATTATTTTAAACAATTTGAGTTATAAGGAAAACATATATAATGAATAAATAAATCAATAAAAAATAAATATCAATAAAAGTTAAATCAAAAATGAGTCAATATTAACAAAATTACACTTATTATAAATTGTACTTTTGCTATAGTTTTTTGTGGACTATGTTGGGCGGTTGGCGTCCGGCGTCTGTAACAAATGGTATGTGGTGACATTTTGCATGTTATTATTAGCTTGTATTAGCTATATACGCTCTGCGTCAAATTGTAATACTATGTTTTCAATGACCTCTTGGAATGTTTTTCCGGAAGTACGTATTGATAAATAGAGGTGTGTCTATATTGTCATGACCGCGCAAAAAATCCGCGAAAAATGGAACATAAGACATGAAGAAGTAAATTAGCTAGGAATAACGTTAGTCTTTTAGGTAACAATAGGCCTGCTAGTTTTATGAAAATGGTCAAAATTGTGAAATGTTGTCAAAATTTAAAGATGACAAATTGAGAAAGGCTGAATAGAGGAATTATATAGACACGGGATGTAGGTATACACTCCTTGAAATAGATCAAATACTTTGGAAGCAAAATAACAATGTGAAGGATTTTAACAATACTTGTGTCATTGATGATTTAGTTGTGTCTAAGTGACATTGGTTTAGAAAATTGATGGTAAATCAATAATCCGAAGGATGGATCATGGGCTTTCAATTCTAGTTGAAAGCCCATGGTTGGATCAAAGGCGTAATCTGAAAGTTACTTTTTTAGTTTGTACGTACGTATAGTAAGTACAATGTAAGTTAGCCTTTGAACAAAGGGTATAAAAAAGACTAGAATTTAGAGCTACAGAGGTTTCGCACAACGTTTGACGAGGCGAAGTCGAACGAATGCAAAGGGTACGTTTTTAGCTCAACTTATCTAAAACGTAACGCATTCGCCAGATTTTTGCCCATGCCTAGTCCCGTGCCTAGTATTTCAATTAAAACAAGATGCTGTTGTGGAAACTTTTTGCTATAACCCGTTGTGCGAAACACCTCCAGTACGTAAACTTGATCATTCATTAAAGGAGTTAATGAATTGTAGAATAATGTGTGTTGTTTCCTGACATGAGTGAGTCAGCACGAATGCAAAGTCTAGAAAATAACGCACGAGTGGATTAAATCATCCACAATTCATTTGGAAAAATTCATTCAGACATTTGACCTACATAAGCGCGTGTACCTGGCTTGTTATTCCCTATGATATAATTATAGATTATTTGACAAACTGTGTTCTAATTGGCTCGAATTTGACGCACCTTTCCTAGCTATGTGTGGAATAATCATTAAATAAGATCAATAGATATTCGATTCGATGAGTGAATGTCGATCAATCGGAAAACATTGCATTAATAGACCTTTCCAGTGAACCTTCACACCTTTTGATAGGTCAAAGAATCTATAATATATTAACTAGATTGATGAAGTTGGTTGTTATTTTTCAAAATTATTAATAAGATAAACTTATTTTCACTTGGACAGACTGCTACCAACAACCAATGACATCATCAATCTAACCAATATATCCTAGCTTTTTTCATGTACAAAAATGGTGGCAGGATTAACTGGAAAGGCCTATTGTGCAAAATATCCTATAGAACTTATTTATCATAAAACCTTTTCAAAATGCATGTCTTATGGACCGTTTTTTGCAATATGGCAACTACTTACAGAACTTGCAATTTGGTATGTAAATAATATGAAGTATAAATCCCAGAAGAATCATGATTAAGAATAATACACTTTTCTCCAAAAGTTTTGCGGTTCGAAGTTCCATCTTTGAACATCCTGGTGATCGAGATTTTAACAGGTTTATATTCTTTGTTTTGAATTTCTGACGCATCATTCTTTAGGAACAAAATTTAATATTTGGACTGATGGCTGCCGAAGTTATTCACTGGGGAAGTATACCAATACAGGCCCTTTGTCTAATTGAATTGTGGGTAGTGTCACCTTATATATAAGGACACGTCTCTCGGTTTGGAGAACAGTCTCCTGGGCAAATAATTTGTTCATGAAAAATATCACTCAAATCAAATATGAATTATCAAAAGAGGACATTTAAATCTACAAGCTGTAAAAATATCACAATTGTCCGAAGCAGGAATAATGGTGCAGTAGACCGATTCAATGAAATACAAGTCTCGATTATTATGTCACCACCAAAAGTGGTGACATATTGTTATGGTCTCCGTTTTTTTGCGACGGCGGTTGGTGGTTGGCGTCCGGCGTCCGGCGGTTGGTGGTTGGCGTCCGGCGTCTGTAACAATTTCTTACAACTTCCTATAACTTAACAAATACTGTTTAGACTGACTTCAATTTTTTTCTAAATCATCTACATGTTCTCAGAAGTTCAAATCTGACTTAAGATTTGACATTTGACCTTCAATGACCTTCTCAAGGTCAAAAAGGTCTTTTTTCAACTTGCTTCACATTGACTAAATTTTTTTTCAAAATCATCTACATGTTCTCAGAAATTCAAATCTGACTTTAGATTTAACTTTAGATATGACATTTGACCTTCAAATCTGACTTTAGATTTGACATTTGACCTTCAATGACCTTCTCAAAGTCAAAAAAGGTCAAAAAGGTCTTTTTTCAACTTGCTTAAAATTGACTAAATTTTTTTTTCAAAATCATCTACATGTTCTCAGAAATTCAAATCTGACTTTAGATTTGACATTTGACCTTCAATGACCTTCTCAAGGTCAAAAAAGGTCAAAAAGGTCTGTTTTCAACTTGCTTCAAATTGACTAAAAAAAATTTCAAAATCATCTACGTGTTCTCAGAAATTCAAATCTGACTTTAGATTTGACTTAAGATTTGACATTTGACCTTCAATGACCTTCTCAAAGTAAAAAAAGGTCAAAAAGGTATTTTTTCAACTTGCTTCAAATTGACTAATTTTTTTTTTCAATATCATCTACATGTTCTCAGAAATTCAAATCTGACTTTAGATTTGACATTTGACCTTCAATGACCTTCTCAATGTCAAAAAAAGGTCAAAAAGGTCTTTTTTCATCTTGCTTCAAATTGACTAAATTTTTTTTTTCAAAATCATCTACATGTTCTCAGAAATTCAAATATGACTTTAGATTTGACTTTAGATTTGACATTTGACCTTCAATGACCTTCTCAAGGTCAAAAAAGGTCAAAAAGGTCTTTTTTCAACTTGCTTCAAATTGACTAATTTTTTTTTTCAAAATCATCTACATGTTCTCAGAAATTCAAATCTGACTTTAGATTTGACATTTGACCTTTAATGACCTTCTCAAGGTCAAAAAAGATCAAAAAGGTCTGTTTTCAACTTGCTTCAAATTGACCAAATTTTTTTTTCAAAATCATCTACATCTCTTCAGAAGTTCAAATTTGACTTTTACAAGTTCTCAGAAGTTCAAATCTCACTTTAGATTTGACCTTTGACCTTCAATGACCTTCTCAAGGTCAAAAAGGTCTTTTTTCAACTTGCTTCAAATTGACTAATTTTTTTTTCAAAATCATCTACATGTTCTCAGAAGTTCAAATCTGACTTTAGATTTGACATTTGACCTTCAATGACCTTCTCAAGGTCAAAAAGGTCTTTTTTCAACTTACTTCAAATTTACTTAATTATTTTTTCAAAATCATCCACATGTTCTCAGAAGTTCAAATCTGACTTGACATTTGACCTTCAATGACCTTCTCAATGTCAAAAAAAGTCAAAGAGGTATTTTTTCAACTTGCTTCAAATTGACGAATTTTTTTCAAAATCATCTACATGTTCTAAGAAGTTCAAATCAAACCTTCTTAATGTCAAAAGGTATTTTCCAACTTGCTTTAAATTGACCAAATTGTTTTAGGTGGTGACATTTTGTCATGTTAATGCCTTGTCAGTGTACTTTTTATGAAAAATCTAGAAATGTCATTCAAATCTATATTATGTAAACTTCGTTCTTCAAACCGAGAATAGCCCTTTCGAAGGGAGCGTCATATGACCAGTTTAACCTCAAATCACTTGAAAAGTATTCAACATGGTGAAAAACTGTATGATTTTGAAACAATATTTTGTCATGGGGGGGGGGGGGAGGTGTTGCTTGCACCACCTCCCCCCCCCCCTGATTGGTAAATGAACAAATATCGCGTATAACTTATGAAGCGCCGGATTACCGTGCGTGCCCGTCAATGACGATTTTCAACTTAATCATATTTATGTAATTATACATTCCAAGACCATATAGAAGGAAGGTACGATAAATAAATTGAATAAATAACAAAAGGGTTGATTAGTTAGATGTTCGATGAAATACATTTATTGAGTGAAGACGAAACATTTCAATAAACTAACGTGGATACAATCATATTAAGAGCATTTTATTTGTACCATTCCGATATTGTAAATTTACTCAGATCTTTCAATGCATTACTTTTTAGTCCAATATCAAAACAGATTAAAGAAGAATAAATAAAACATTTATTAATTGTAGAATATTGAATAACATAAAGAATAATGCTTTTTGACATATCAAGGTGTTTAAGCAGTGTCAGCGTTTTCCCTGGTCCGGTTACTGTTAAACGCATCATTATGTTACATTTGTAGTTCTGGATGGCGATATTTGTTACGCGGTAAACACGATACAAAAATATGTCATATTCCGCAACGAATATGGCATATTCACTTGCGGTGTATGACAGATTCACCTGCGGTATATGGCATACACACTAACCAATGAGAACGTGATACGGAAGTACGCAATTAAGTCAATTGCATAGATTGAACGAACAAGTAAAACGTTATAAATTATTACAATGATTACTGAATCAACAGTACTGTGTATCGAATATATTAACTTAGCAGAAGTATCAGTCACCAATCTCGCGTAATAAACTTACTCAATCAATCCAGGATTCATATATTAGTACTCGACGCACTAACTATATTGGTTATCCAGTGTAGTTTTACATTTAGAGTCGATTCTAGCAACCAATCAAATAAAGGCTTTCTGTATCACGTTTTCACCTGCGGTATATGTCATATTCACCTGCGGTATATGTCATATTCACCTGCGGTATATGGCATATTCCGCAAGTGAGTATGACATATTCCGCAGGTGAGTATCGGGTATTCACTGAAATCAATGTATTGCATATTCACTGCGGAATATCGCATACTCACCTGCGGAATATGCCATATACCGCAGGTGAGTATGGCATATTCACCCGTATCACAAATACCGCGCAACCATGAATGTATGCCATATACCGCGTAACAATATTAATGTGTACGATTTGTATATAAATACCAGGAATGGGTGCGAATGCAAGATATTAATTTCTAGTTTTTTTCTCATTTAGGCCGAAATGTGCCTTTTAAGTGAATTTAAATTTAAAAACAATCCACATCCTTAAAACTCTCAGCAAAATTTCCTCAATATCCAACATTTGTCATTTTCAGTATTTTGGCCTGTTTTCAGATATGCATGTAATATCAAATTGGCATGTCGGCTTACAATGTGTTTACTGTGTAAAAAGTCTTTAAAATGTACCAAAAATCTATGAAACTAACTGAATTTGTGAAAATTAAGTGTGTGAATTAGACATGTCTTACAATACTTATATCGAATACCCAATATCTGATAAATGAACGAATTCGAAGCGACTATAAAAGAAAAATAGATATATTCAAGTATTCAAAGATATTGTAAAGGGGGTTAACGTTAATAGAGAAATAAGTTGTCATAGAGAGGATCAAGAAGAAAGAAAAAGAATGCTCTGCAATCCAAGAATATATTTCTATTTTATTTTATTTGGAATTTTCAAAGGTAAGTTCAGAAAATTTATTTTAAACTTTGAAGTAATGGGTCAGTCATGGATTATCAATATTTTACAAGCCTTATAAAATCCATTAAAATTAGTCATATTAGAAATCTTAAACCATTTTATGCAAAACTATATTACATCTACATTGCATACATTAAACCTTGCACTTTTGCACATGAGAAATATTTTTAATGTAGGAAAATTGGAAAAAGGAAAAGATTATTTTTTTATTCCCACAGGGTGATGTTGATTTTTGCAAGGAAATGATAGTTATACGAGGAGGATTCATGAAATGAAAATCTGATAGCAGGTTTACAACTGTAAAAGGACAACTTTCACTTCAGAATATTAGTCTAAGAAATTGATTCCAATATGATTAAATAAACTAGTATTAATAATACATTAAAACATGTGTAAGTGGAATGCCATTTGTTTCACTAAAAGTGTTCCACTAGGATGTGTTCGAGTTAGGGAAGTTTGATGAACATTAAGTCAGTGGGTCAAGGGACTGTGAAAGGTGTTCCACTAAGGATGTGATCGATTTAGAGAAGTTTGGTTTACATTAAGTCAGGGGGTAAAGGGACCGTGAAAAGTGTTCCACTTAGGATGTAATCGATTAAGAGAAGTTTAATTAACATTAAGTCAGGGGGCCAAGGGACTGTGAAAAGTGTTCCACTTAGGATGTGTTCGATTTAGAGAAGTTTGATTAATATTAAGTCAGTGGGTCAAGGGACTGTGAAAAGGGTTCCACTTAGGATGTGATCGATTTAGAGAAGTTTGATTAATATTAAGTCAGGGGGTAAAGGGACCGTGAAAAGTGTTCCACTTAGGATGTGATCGATTTAGAGAAGTTTGATTAATATTAAGTCAGGGGGTAAAGGGACCGTGAAAAGTGTTCCACTTAGGATGTGATCGATTTAGAGAAGTTTGATTAATATTAAGTCAGTGGGTCAAGGGACTGTGAAAAGTGTTCCACTTAGGATGTGATCGATTTAGAGAAGTTTGATTAATATTAAGTCAGTGGTCCAAGGGACTGTGAAAAGTGTTCCGCTTAGGATGTGTTCGATTTAGAGAAGTTTGATTAATATTAAGTCAGTGGGCCAAGAGACCGTGAAAAGTGTTCCACTTAGGATGTGTTCGATTTAGAGAAGTTTGATTAATATTAAGTCAGTGGGTCAAGGGACTGTGAAAAGTGTTCCACTTAGGATGTGTTCGATTTAGAGAAATTTGATTAACATTAAGTCAGTGTGTCAAGGGACTGTGAAAAGTGTTCCACTTAGGATGTGTTCGATTTAGGGAAGTTTGATAAACATTAAGTCAGGGGGCCAAGGGACTGTGAAAAGTGTTCCACTTAGGATGTGTTCGATTTAGAGAATTTTGATTAACATTAAGTCAGTGGGACAAGGGACTGTGAAAAGTGTTCCGCTTAGGATGTGTTCGATTTAGAGAAGTTTGATTAACATTAAGTCAGTGGGACAAGGGACTGTGAAAAGTGTTCCGCTTAGGATGTGTTCGATTTAGGGAAGTTTGATTAACATTAAGTCAGTGGGTCAAGGGACTGTGAAAAGTGTTCCACTTAGGATGTGTTCGATTTAGGGAAGTTTGATTAACATTAAGTCAGTGGGTCAAGGGACTGTAAAAGTGTTACACTTACAAAGGTATTCTTATTTCCTTCAAGATTTTTCCTAAACAAAATGAACGAAATCCCCTGGGTAAATAACTCAAATGATTTGATCAAAAGGTATGTGTTGTTGCACCAAACGCATCCCCCCCTCCCTTCGGGCGTCCATGTCTATATCTATCTATTATTTCATAAGATAATTTCTTTCAATTTTTCAGATGTCAATGGAACGACTGGAGTGCTATTCAGCATGTATCGAGGTCATGCACTGATTCAACAACCTATTGAAGCTTTCTTTCAAACTACTAAACACCATTGTCTGTTTCACTGCGTACAGAGAAGTTGTGTGGCATTCAATTACGACAATGATAACCAGCTATGCGAGATCCATATAGGTTTTGAATCCGATTGTTCAATTGAGGCAACGGCGACTAAAACATACTACTTCTCAGACGGGTTTGCTGTAAGTATTAGATTTTTTAGGCAATATCTACTTGTATGCACAACGTATACTGAGGGGTTTGACATTAAGTTTTGTTTGTTGTCCGTTCAATCATGACAATGGTAACCAGCTATGTGAGCTGTGTAGTGGTTCTGTAATGCCTTGGTCACATTTGCTACGATTTTCATTACGGCGCCCGGCAGATTGAGTAATTATATTGTTGCCATTCAAAAGATGACCATTAAATTGACGATGTGTTAAATGTTTTGATTTTTTCTATGACTGGTTTAAAAGAGACGTGTGTTCAAAAAGTTCTCCATATTGATACCACTCCTTTGGCCAAAGATCACTCAAAAAATAGTCAGAATGGTCAGAATTTATTTCAAAATAAATTCAAATTTTCTAAATACAAATGGCGTACATACATCGTATATTTGTAACCCAAATTACATGCAAAGAATGGAATAGCAACAAAATGTTATATTGTATCAGGTTATTTGATTCTGAAACAAGGATGGTTATAACAAGATTATCGGGCTGTAATTGAAAGAGATTTGTCTTAAGTATCAGAAACGTATCAAAATACATTTTCATTAAAAAGTCTTTCCTTTGGATTTTCTCCTTTAGATCGAATATCATTATTGAAGCCTTTGAATCGTGTTATTTAAACCAATTGAAGAAATATCAGTCACGTTTCGGTCTGAAGTAATGATTTTACCTTAGGGGACAGGAATGATTATTGGAAGAATTTGACGTGATATGAACATGATATGAAAATGTTCACAAGCTGGCAGCTTAATGTGGAGTCTGTAGGCTGTATACGGTTTATTTAATGTTGACTGTGCGTGATTTGAGAATGTAACTGCATGGTAAAAAAATATCAAGCAAATCATACAATGGATCCATGTCTTACCAAGCTGTTCTATAAAGTCAAAGACGTGATTTGAACGTGGCGATACTTGTAATTTGAAATTGCTAAGTGACAACTACACGTTTTCTGTATTGATAATTCAATGACGCATATAGATAGACACATATTGGAACTAGATAACTGATATAGATATATCGACGATGTGTGAATTGCCATGAGGTTTTTGACTTGACCTTCTTTATGACTTTAATAAATAATTTAATACTTTTTCAATACAATTACCAATAATGAACCAATAGTAAATAACAAACAGGATATTGATATATTTTCTCCATTTCTTATCTACAATTATATTTATTCTGATACCTATATGGGGCTCCGAAAGGATAATGTCATAACTGGTGTAGAGTTGCAGAAATAAAAGGAGAAATATGCTTCCAAGTGATGATTTTGATTATTGATCTGACTAATCTTGAAATAACGAAGTAATATAGTATTACACAAATAACGAAGTGACAAGAATATCAAAATAGACAATACTATGGATCTAAAGATGACATATTCAGTTATCAAAAAAATGACAGGCTAATGAATAACATACAATTCACAATATTTGGCTAACTAAAATTGAATAACTTTGTAACAATAATGCACTAAAGATGCTTAGCTAACCACTGTCGCCGTAACCACGAGGTCGTCAGTTCGAGACGCGTTATCTCCTTGCGTTTATTCATTCAAGTGAGCCCAGAATCTGAACTCCCTCTTTGGGAGCCTTTGTCGATATTATGACATGTGTTCAAAAAGCCAAAACAATGGTGCTTTTGATATGATCACGATTCTAGCCTCAAGGACGTCGGGTAAAAATAATTCAATAATCTTTTATCTGTTGGAAAGGTTCCAATAACCCTGACGCTGCACTCATCAATGGTTAAAGGCGCACTATACTTAATTTAGAACAAAAAAATAAAAATATAATCATTGAAACATGGTATTCACACACTTGCTCAAATATGACACAAAGTTTGTTTTCATTTAATATTGAACCAATAAAAAGATAAATCACATAGAAAAAAGGCATTTTAAGTTCAGAGATCATAAGACATGCATGCACATGTTAAACAAAGTGCATGTTTTGAATTACTATTGATTTAAAAGATGGCGACACATTTATAAAAATGGGTGTATCATGTAATACAAACAACTTTGCCAGATTTCGATGACATTGATAAAAACTTGATAGAAAAGCTGGACAGATTGAAAATATTAAATTTCTTGATGCTTTGATGTGGTGTCAAAAAATGTGGTAAAAATTCCCAAAGTGGGCCTTTAATGGAGTCTGGTTATATTATTTGATATAGCTTTTCAAAAGTAAGATTAATGGAATCGTTCCTCAGTAGTTTATTACTATACTCTGCGCGCAGGTACATGTAGTCTACATTATTTGACAGAGCTGACATGGCTGAGAACAGGGATTGTCGGTTCACATTTACCATACATTGAAACGTGTATGTGATTTTATATCAATCAAACGAGAGCCTAATTGCAGTTTACATACTGTTATTATGGCATCACCACAAGTGGTGACATATTGTTATACACACTACCCTACCACGTGACCACGTTTAAAAGGGAAACAGGGTACAGCTAAGTTGCAAATGGAGGACGTGGGTTTAATTCCATATTTCTGAACGTAAAATACATTTTACATTTATTTTTAGTGTTCTACCAGACATAGAATTGATTCATCAAGCAGTTTGTAGAATATTGTTGGCAAAAAACCACTATAGGCAAAGATAGATAATAGTGGTCGCAGTGAAGCAAAACTTAATGCAATACACGATACATTTCAGTAAATCTGTCAACGTACAGGGAGCATGTAAGTTTCCCTTCGAAAATGTTACATTGATATGTAACAAAACCCCAGTAAACTGTTATTTAAACTGCTTGTCATCGTGTTATATGTGGATACGTTTTCAAGTATGTTATTCAACTGTACTTTTGTGAATTAATTGTTTTTCTAAAATCTTAAGATGCAAAATAGTCGTTCCAGAAATGTATCTTTACTTTGCCGTAAGGCATAACATATTGTGAAACATTTTTCCTCTTGTCACAAGGAGGATAATGTTTGTTTCGAGGTGTCTTGTGATGAGCGTTTCATGATTAAATGCAAAATCACTGGAGCAGATACCATCCAAAAACATCTGACATTCAACACGTCATATAAGACTACATCGATCTAGTATTAGGTTTTTTTACAATAATAGAGAAATACGACGTCATATCACCTCTACAGCATCAACAGGCGGCCTTTTTAGTATTATTTTCACTGTTTGCAACGTAAATATACATGAGATCGGGACATAGTATGTCTGTATAATCAGCTTACTTTCTCGCTCCCTGTACTATTGAACAATTTACATTCCTTGTACCCTGTATTGATCAACTTTTGCAGCTGTGTACCGTGTATTATGACATATCAAATATTTTAAAATTTAAAACGATATTATTTACATTATTTCTTCAACTATCATATAACTTGGAACATGGACTTCACTATTGCACCACTGAAGTTCAGCGAATAGCAATATTGACTCACTCCGAGCACCAAACGTATTAACCTTTTCACTAAGCAGTCGATATACTCAAAAGCGACCTGATTGAAAGCCAAAAAATTCGCGCATGCGCTATCGAGGTAGGGTAGTGTGTTATAGTCTCCAACTTTTTTTGTGGACGGTTTTCGATGTCTGTAACAAATGGCATGTAGTAGCCTTTTGTATGTTAATGTCTTGTCTCATGTATTTCATCATAGTATTCCATAAATGGAAATTGTCTTGCAAGGAAGATACTAATATGGGTCCATTTTATAATACATGAAAATTGATGAATGATTTCCAAATACGCCCAATCACCACTGCCATATGTTTCAACCCCACATCATTGATTATTTCTAAAGTACATGTACACAATGACGTAATTTTGCTTGAAATAGAATTTTTGAACATGATACATAATTTGTACAAAAGTATTGGGCATTATCTTTAATATGAAACATAATTTACATTATCGTCTTTGGAATGAAATATTTGTTTATTCTACTAAATTAGTCATTTTTCTAATATTTTGACTTTATATATTTTAGCCGTCTGACTGCCTCCCGCTTCCTGTTAGTTGTTCAGAAATTTCATCTCGAGGGGTCACACAAGATGGACTCTATGAGATTCTTCCCCCGACGTATTCGACCCCATTGCAAGTATACTGCGAAGATTTAGTCGATGGAGGGTGGGTTCGAATTCAGCGACGGGAAGATGGCAGTATTGATTTCTACCGAAATTGGGCAGAGTATAAATCAGGATTTGGCAGTGTGTCTGGTGAGCATTGGTTGGGAAATGAACATATCCATGCTTTAACAAATGGATCTACTCCTACAAAGTTGAAAATCAAGCTGACATACTTCAACACGAATGAATACGAGGCAATGTACACAAATTTCACAGTTGGTGACGAAGCGAGCCTATACACGGTCAATGCACTCGGGTACAGTGGAAACGCAGGGGATTGCTTCGGTGGGTGGTTAGCTTCTCCAGCTGAAGCGACTAATGGCTACCCATTCAGTACACAAGATTCCGATAACGATGACGCTGTCACGAACAGTTGTGCAACTTTGTTCACTGGGCCTTGGTGGTACAATGCCTGCGCCATGTGCTCCTTGAATGGACGTTACCCAACAGGGGGGACTTGTCCTGTCAGTGATTCAGATTGTATGTGGTATGAACATATATCATTGTCCTTGCCTATTAAATTCAGCACTATGTTGATTCAGTAGAATAGTATATAACCCTAACTCTATGTGCTCTTTGAATATACGTTACCCAACAGGGGGGACTTGTCCTGTCAGTGAAACAGATTGTATGTGGTATGAATTTATATCATTGTCCTTGCCTATTAAATTCAGCACTATGTTGATTCAGTAGAATATATGTAACCCTTCCTCTATCTTTTCCTTAAATGGACGTTATCCAACAGAAGGGACTTGTTCTGTCACAAGTGATACAGATTGTATGTGGTACGAATTTATATCATTGTCCTTGCCTATTAGATTCAGCACTATGTTGATTCAGTAGAATGGTAGATAACCCTTCCTCTATCTTTTCCTTGAATGGACGTTACCTAACAGGGGGGACTTGTCCTGTCAGTGATACAGATTGTATGTGGTATGAACATATATCATTGTCCTTGCCTATTAAATTCAGCACTATGTTGATTCAGTAGAATATATGTAACCCTTCTTCTATCTTTTTCTTGAATGGACGTTACCCAACAGGGGGACTTGTCCTGTCAGTGATTCAGATTGTATGTGGTATGAACATATATCATTGTCCTTGCCTATTAAATTCAGCACTATGTTGATTCAGTAGAATATATGTAACCCTTCCTCTATCTTTTCCTTGAATGGACGTTTACCAACAGGAGGGACTTGTCCTGTCAGTGATTCAGATTGTATGTGGTATGAACATATATCATTGTCCTTGCCTATTAAATTCAGCACTATGTTGATTCAGTAGAATATATGTAACCCTTCCTCTATATTTTCCTTAAATGGACGTTACCCAACAGAATGGACTTGTCCTGTCAGTGATACAGATTGATTGTATGTGGTACGAATTTATATCACTGTCCTTGTCTATTACGTTCAGCACTATGTTGAAATTCAGTAAATCAGACCATTCTGATATATCCTGGCCCCCTTTTGGTGATACAAAACTGTGGTATACATAAGTGAGATTTATAGCTCATATCTTCGCTTGATGTAGTGTTTTAAAAAGTAGCAATTCAAATCCGGACTCTTAAACACTTAAGTTCATAACCATAAGTGGAATAGTTTACTGAATTGATGAAGTAACATTTAAAAGATGTTGTGGTTTATACTAGATCGATTGTTAAGGTGTCATTTTCACGATTGTTCCTTCGATTTCACAGATGTTTCGGCTGGATTGATTACAGTCACATATTTAAAGGTTTTAGTCTGTTTCTTGTTTACTTAAGATAATTGTTACTTTATTCGTATTGCTGTTTTAATGCAGGTTTTGTGAGAACAAAATATAATTGTACATTTCATTTCATAGAAGTCCCTTCTTTATTTGATAAAGATTGTTGTTTAATTGCAAGTTTAAAAGTCTTTTTATCAACGAAATTGTTGTTTGTCTTTTGACTTTTGGCTTGGGGTACACATGTCAAACTATTTTACTGGCATGACCCAATATTCACGTACAGTGATTGATGATGTCGAATCGAGACTGCATTGGAGTGCCAGCTTCACTTTTCACCGCTGTCCAGCGCCAAAAATGAGTAGCAATATCCTAGATAGGAGTAGAAATAATCTTGATTTACATCATTAAAAATTCACAATTAAGTCAAACTGGTGTCATATTTGGAATTTACATATAAAATTACATCTAAAAATGTGGTTTTGAAAAGAGTTTAACAACATTGAAAATATTACTTTCTTTGAAAATGTGACCTCTAGGTTGGGGAGATTCCCCATAGACCCCATGTTGTAAAACTACAAAAAGTGAAATATCTTTTCTTGTGTTGGGCAAGTAATGTTTTCTTTTACTGGACATATTTTAATTTGTATAACTATCACATACATAAGGGTAATTTGAAAAGTAAACCACTAAAACTGATGCATATTCAAGTTTAATGAAATTTTGTAATACCCTGCCATGTTATTTCCCCCGAATCAGCCACTGCACCTGGTGGCGAAACAGGTAACTACCTACTCGCATCTGAGGAATTGGACATGCTTTCCACGGCTGTCAAGAAAATTGACAAATCCAGATATTCTATATATCAAAATAGTGTTCATTCGGAACAAAATGATTACTCTGTATCCATATGTCATATCCTTCTGACCAATTGTCCTGATTTAATTGAAACAGTTGTAGAATTTGATTTTAGCTTTTGAAGCTAATGGGGTAATTTGACTCTATAAATTTGAATATGGATACAAGTTGATCTCTTCATTGCTGAAAGGGGGCTATTTTACATATGGACAATGTCTGGAATTGTCAGTTCTCTCATTACTCACAGTTCATTGGCTGTTGCTTTGATATTATAAATTACCATGAAGGTATGAAGGGTAGATTTGTAAAAAAGATTGCATGTACCTGTATATTTATACACTCTTTATACACCACTAAAGAGTCCAGCTGTAATGAAAGAAATGTACATGAATAAAATAACAAGTGTAAAACCGACATTGTTTTGTATTTATTGTATATTTTGTTTTATGTATTTATTTCTGTTTCTACTCATATATTGTTTTTTATTTAATTGCTCTTTTTACTGACAGTGATTAATTTACACTTTAAACCCTCAAGCTTAAATACTTCATATTAGATTTTAATCCAGGTTCCAAGGTTTCAAAACACTTTAAAAAGTTTTTTACACCATCAACCAATATTCCAGTCTAAGTTCTTAGACAACAAATCCATATTTCAAACAGTCTAGTGAAGAAATCTAATTCAAAACAATGGAGTAGACCATTGTTCCAATAGAAGTCCATATTTCAAACAGTCTAGTAATACTACATATCTGTATATGTATTGTGTCCATGTTAAAATAAAGTTGAGATTTACTCCTGGTCACTAGACTCAGATGTACCCATCTACATCTGAAAAAACATTGAAAAACGATACACTTAGTTTTGTTTGCATTCAGTTTGCAACTCATGTTAAAATCTTCAAACAAAGCATTAACATGCAAAAATGTCACCACCTGCCATTTATTATGCTGAACGTTGAATTTCAATCACTGCTGAAACTGCTGAACACTATCCACAAAAAAAATTGGAGAAAAAATATATGGTAGTTCTCCACACACATTTTTGTCGCATAAGTTGTGTGTCGGGTTTAAGATATAAAGTAGTATGGTTCCTGAATAATGACTGAGGAAGGAGTAGGGGAGTGTTACATACTTTTTCATATGTTAGTCTATTGTTTGACAAAAGTACAGATATTTACATTCATATGTACATTTACTATAAATGTGAAGAATTTACAAATGTTTGCCTTTAATTCATAAGAACATTTGATAGGATATCAAAGACATTTTGGGAATTGCTTTATTTGAGATGTTGAAAGGATACAAAGAAGGTACCATATTCTCTCTAATAAAACCACAGTGTTTCTCCCAAATTCTCTTAGAGAAGAAATCTCATGATGAAGTAGGGTATACATTTATTAGAGGGAGTGTGGTACATATTTCTTACAATTTAGTCACCTTTATATCTTTGATTTATCCTTTAAAAATGGAATAATTTTCCTAAACTTACCTGAATCAAACTCTAACTTTTTCTGCTGTTGGTCT
Source organism: Owenia fusiformis (assembly GCA_903813345.2). Classification (NCBI taxonomy): domain Eukaryota; kingdom Metazoa; phylum Annelida; class Polychaeta; order Sabellida; family Oweniidae; genus Owenia; species Owenia fusiformis. Next base: position 5,709,556 of record CAIIXF020000004.1, on the reverse strand, counting down.
GGTCCTAAACCTTCTATGTCAATGTCAGCATCTGGTATATTTAACGCATTTAGGGTGACTTCTGGAAATATTCATTACATTTAGATTTACTTCTGGAAATATTCATTACATTTAGGGTGACTTCTGGAAATATTCATTACATTTAGATTTACTTCTGGAAATATTCATTACATTTAGATTTACTTCTGGAAATATTCATTACATTTAGATTTACTTCTGGAAATATTCATTACATTTAGAGTTAGAGTCTACTTCTGAAAATGAAAATATTCATTACATTTAGAGTTAGAGTCTACTTCTGGAAATATTCATGATGGAAATATACATTACATACAGTTACTTCTGGAAATATTTATTTCACGAATAGTTACTTCTAACAATATTCATCTGGAGAAATTAAATTTTTTATATCTTTTGTCTTTTCTAAAAATTATCACAATGTTGTAATAATTTTTAAATAATACTCTTTATAAGAGTAATATACTGTGTCATCTAGCACCCGGAGCCCTTATTTACTTGCATCATGTCAGAAACTCCCCTTTTCATGAAATATTTTTCAAAATAACCAAATATTTTTCAATTGACTAACACACAGGAGCTGGATACTATTATGTATTTGTAATAAAAATACTATGTACATAACATGTACATAAACAGACAATAGTAAAACCTCAATGTAAGGAACACCTCTGTACACAAAGGGTTTTCAAATATTTTTTCCATTGACTTAAATGTTGACGGTCTCTTCCTCTGAGGAAAATCCTGTCTCCAAGGAATGGTTTCAATCAACAAGGAGTAGTCCCTAAACTGGTGTTGCTGTATATTCTAACAAGAGTAAAGACACAAGATTTTACCTGAGGTTTTTTGTTTTTTAGAAGCTGGTTGCCCTGATTTTTTTGCTGTTGCTTTTTCTGCTTTTTTCCCCTCTGGGGACTTCTCTGTCGTGAGACCTGCATTCTCAAAAGCCTTTCTTTTTAACTGTGTCTTAATTTGTGATCTGAAAAATAACACATGAATCACAGAATGGAAAACATAAATAATTTATATTTATAAACAAGTGAATGGAGATCTGAGCCTATCTAATGTCAGAATATATGTCACAACTTAATTTTAATCACATATTATTACCACCTTGCCAGACCCGTTCTCAGCAGGGTATAACTAGTTTAGAATGCCTATATTTTATTTGTGATAATAAAGTGTCTAATAAAGTATAAAAGGGTTGTTTGTGTTATTCCAAAATTTAGTATACATCATAGTCTAGACTCAGTTTGAATTTTTGTCAATATTTTCTCTAAATTATCTGAAACAAAACAAATTAAAGAAATAAAAAGAAATATGCCAGTAAGAATATATTCAAGTTAAAGTTGTCATGTTTTAAACCATGTTTAAGAAAGAAGTATTATAACTAATGTCATGGTTACATTTGCACCAATTTTCAGTACCGACAGACGAGTATTTTGTTCAAAATTGAATTCAGTTTTGGATAAAATACTCATCAGCGGGTGCCTGTGAATTGAAGATTGGAGCAAATGAGACCAAGGTATAAGTAGATTAGTGCTAAAAAAGAAATCATTAAATGTTGCACTAAAACAATTAGAAAGAGAAGTTATGAACTATTGATAAAGAATCGCTTTTTCATGACCACTCCAATGTACAAGGGGTGATCAATAAGTCATTAATAAGTCTCCCTTTTTCATTTACCTATTGATCACCCCTTGTACAGCTGTATATATCAAATTTGTACTTACAATGTACGAGTTTTAATGATTTCACTGACTTTTTGAAGGTCGTCACCAAATCTTTTGACAGCTGTTTGTAAAATTTCTATTTCAGCATCTGTCCATTTACCACTGAAATTTCAAATAATTAACTGAAATAAATTTTTGACTAAAAAAAGTCATGGAGCCATCTGAGCTGTTCAAATAAAATTTGAATGAGCTGTTTCAGATGTTTTCCCTACACTTTTTTATCTCTATTTATCTGACATATTTTACATCTATTTTTTCATTATTTTAGTATTGTGGTCCTTTGATTGCTTATCTAAGTTAATAAGGTTTGTTTGACGCATAAACCATTTTTGGGAAGAAGTTGTGTTGGGCAAAAAAGTTGAAAATCTGTATAGATAGTTCCTTATAATATTTGTACTTCACTAAAGGCCCCTTGCAGTAAAGTTGTAAAATAAAGGATAGGTGATCATAATGATGTGACAGACATGACAGATATTAAAGAGAGAATCAGATCTAGTGAGCAGCTTAACAAAAAATTGTTTCAATTTTAGAATATTCCTGGCTTATGTCATTCATTTTCATGCCTATTTTTTAAAAATCCCCAAAGTGCTCACTTTATTTCAGGAAAACTAACAATTTTTACGATAACATATTACCTTTCTTTAAAAATGGTTACCATTCTTATTATTTGGGAGAATTTAAACATTTTCACCCATTTTTGCACTTTGAATCCATTATAACTTCACCAATTTATAACATATCGTGAATCTTTTGGGAGATATTATATTTGAGATTGTAAGAAAAAGATTGGTAGGTCAATTGTACATGTTGCTTGTAATTTTGTCACCCCATTGATCTGATTCTGCCTTTAAGTTGAGAAAAAATCAGAAAAGCTTAAAAATGATCGCACTTAACAAAAAATACTTTGCAACTGTTACCTTGTTGGTGAAGGTTCTGCAGACGGATGCAGTTGCATTGTAAGCTCTCCCAAACGACTGAATGCTTCACCAGCTGCTGTAAAAATCTCACCAACCTAAAAAAGTGAATTGATTGAGTGACACCACCTTCTAGTACTCTTTGAGATACTTTGTAATGAATTTTAGACTCAAATCATATAGACTCTACTCTATAAGTACATCAAAACCCAAACAGCATTCTATCTCGATATTCTGACATATACATGTACAGTACACTGTATGGAAGTCATGACCCATGATTAAAAAAATCAAAATTAACAGCCCAGCATTTTTCCCTTCAAATCGGGAGTTTTGGTCTTATAATAAACCACAAGAAATTTCTAAACACATAAGGAGTGATCATGATATCTTTTGGATTGCTATGATGAATTTACACCCAGTAACTTGTAGAGTTGTCAGTCACAGACCAAAAGAAATTTTGATATGGTACAGAATGGTACGAATGGTCTCAGGACACGGTACTTTCAGGACGGGACAGAACATTAAAGAAAAATGATGCAATGTCTGATGATGGCAATTTCAATTTTCAAAATCATATTCAGAAATAAAAAAACGTTAATTAAAATCTAATATAACGCATCTGCCGCGAATGTGATCGCGATTTCACATAATCTGCACGATGTACTATCACCAATTCATTTATCTTGTGATATCGGAGTCCCAAAATACTTCCAAACTGCCAACTTTTTTTACTTAGATGCCGGCTCGATTTTTCAATTTCTTTTCTACATCCAGCATACTGATAATGCACTCGATTTGCGAACGATGATTAAGAAATTTACGAACAAGCATTACCTACCTGAAATCACGGGTCTGTTAATAACACTTTTCAATGCAAAGAAGTGTCATCTAGGTAAGAGGTGAGTGAAAATATTTAATTTTTCAGAACGAAATCGGAGGTGTTCCTCGCTATTTATACACATTTGTATGCATTTTAGGGAAGGAATTTATGTGCCGATACCATACCGATATTAACCCTTTCTGTCGCGTGTCTCCAACCAAAGTATCTGGACCAAAACTCAGTCCAATATCGGGAAACCGTGACACCTTTAGTAACTTGTAGGTAGATAAGACACTTTCACATTTTTGTTGTCATCGCTATTGCTACAATATCAGACATATTCTCCTTGCAGCTGTAGAAATATCAACACTGAGCAAATTGTTTAGAGAGATTGATACAACAAGTTGGAACCCTGGGAGCCAATCCAGGGAATCATTTGATCATTGTTGATTTTTTAAAATTTTGAATGTTTGAAATAAAATATAGCCAAGGTCAATTTTTTTGTCATATCATAACCAATTCTCATATAGTTTTCAGAGGACATAAAAATGCACATACCCTTTTTGCTGAGCTCATTGTTATGGATTTGTGAGCTACGTATTGGAGATAATTTAATAAATTTAAAGATTTAGTTGTTCGCGGGTAAAACCGGAAGTTTACATCTATTCATTCCGTATTTAAAACGCCAAATGTTTGTTTTAGATATCTTATAAAAGTCAATATTCCACATGATATTCTTGTTAAATCTTTCAATTATATAATCAAATTAACCATTTCTTATTCTGTCTTTGGTTCAATCTCAACTATTCACCTGAATAGCCAAATGAATAGTAAGATTTTAAAAATGCATGTGGCGTGTCTTTAGCGTCTTGTGATCAGAAAAAGAAAAATGACTGAAGAAGAAAAGTCTCCCCTCCTTGCAAATAGCGCTATAAACACCGACAATGAAGATGTGGAATTGCATGGCTGTGGAGGAACTCTTTGTTGTAACCCAAAGAGGAATGTGCATCGGTATCCGGTTCTCGTTATCATGTGCTTCCTCAGTTTTGGTGAGTTCATTTTTAGCCTACATAAAAAATTTTAAAATTTTTTTTGTCATCTTTCAATGAATCATACATATGATAATGTAGGCTCAATACAAATGTAGTTCAGACAATAGCTTACTACAAAGCCGAGTTCAACCCTTTTGCAAGTTTCCAATAACCTAAGTCCCTTCATTCCATGTTCAAGCTGGAATTATAGAATCCCTCTCACAGGCAATGGAACATAGAAATAATCCCCCCCACTCTCTGTATATTAATTTCCCGCCGGTTAACCGACTTTAACCCGGTAAAAACACCTGGTTAACCGATTAATGCTCGAGCAGTTAAGGTCTCATGGAAGTTAACAGGAAATGACAAAACAGGAAGTGACAATTTTTTGGGCATTTTTAGACATTTTTTGAACAAAGATAACAGAGTTCACTTTTGACCTCCAGTCAATTCAACTAGTTCCAGATACCATTTACAGGTCCAGGATCACAATGTTTATGGTCAGAATGACCCTAAATATCATGAAATAACCTTTTCAGCCCTATGAAAATGTGACTGAAAAATAGCTAAAAGAAGGAGGTAGGAAAGGTCACTGAACAGAATCTTTTGAATTTTTCAGAAAATGTGCCCAATATATTGCTCTAAATGGTACAATCTTTGAAAATTTGATATCATTCAAAGAAAGAGAACAAAAATGAAAAAACTGATTTGAAAAGCGATCTATTTTCCTTTTTATGACCGCCATTTTTGTTTACGACAATTTTCTAAAATTTCAAAGATTGTATCAGTTAGAGCATTATATTGGGCACATTTTCTGAAAAATTCAAAAGATTCTGTTCAGTGACCTTCCCTAGCTCCTACTTTTAGCTTTTTTTCAGTCACACTTTCAAGGGACTAAAAAGGTTATTTCATCATGTTTAGGGTCATTCTGACCATGCACATTGTGATCCTGGTCATGTAAATGATATGTGGAAATAGTTAAATTGACTGGAGGTCAAACCAGAACTCTGTTATCTTTGTTCAAAAAATGTCTAAAAATGCCCAAAAAATTGTCACTTCCTGTTTTGTTATTTCCTGTTAACTTCCATGAGACCTTAATTGACACCACTAGTCCAGGGTGCCGACCCAACCTGGCCAATGTGAATGTGTACGATTCTGGAATTCATCACAATCACAGTAAATTTTATCTTTTAGGATTCTTGTAAATCTTGGATGATTGATCCAGATAAATATTTGGTGGGTCCGATCTTTTTTTTTATTTTTCGGAATCGGAAAATTTATCCGAGTTCCATTGGATCTAATAGCCCTTCAATTCAATGCAAGGTGCACCCCTAACCTATAATCCTAGATCCACCCCTACCCTGTAATCCTGGATCCACCTCTGCAGACTTGCGTATTTTTTTCTTTCAGGGAGTTACTTCTGCTATGACAACCCAGCCGCTATGCAGGACATAATGCTGAGGGACCTGTCAATCTCTACAGAAACATTCATGAACTTCTATGCTTGGTATTCCTGGCCAAATGTCATCCTGTGTTTCTTTGGAGGATTTCTCATTGACAGAGTGTTTGGCATTAGATGGGGAGCAATCATTTTTAGTGCATTTGTTACAGTTGGACAGGTAAACTTACCTTTCTGAAGAACTTGATTTATTTACATGTTTTTAAGTATTCAGTATTGCCAATGGTCAGGGGAGAGATTTTTAGCAAATTCAAAAAATGTTGATTCGAAAACGTTGTGGCAGCCCTGATTTTGATTATCTTATTAGCCTACAGTACATTATCCAGTCAGAATATTCAGTCTAGGAATCACATATAAATCAGGTGTAGAAGGCAGAGAATAACACTTTTTGAAAACCATAATGTGCATGGAATCAGATACATGTAGAAAGAAAATCTTTTAAAAGGCATGCAAAAAGGTTCAGATAGTTGAGATCACCAACCAAGCACAGCTATTCCTGCTAATCAGGCATTTGATTTTTTCTTCACCTCTCACCACCTTTTCATTTTTCCTTCATTTATCTTTCGAAATATATATATTCCATATCTCTCTCATTTACAGGTCCTGTTTGCCCTTGGTGCCTTCATTAATAGTATACCACTAATGGATGCTGGAAGATTTGTATTTGGGTGAGTCCATGTTTAACCCTTATCTTAAAAGAGGAAATCACACTCTATCTATGATCTCTTGTTGCAGAATTAGATGCCAATTATTTACTTCACAAATTACCATGTTATTTTTCTGTATATTCTGAAAAAATAATCTGGCAATGATTGAAAATAATTATATTCTTGATTATGGCTTATGTTTGCCATGAACTCCAGACAGCTCATGCTGGTAGCCAGAGGGGGAGGGAGATTCTAGCATTGCGCCTCCCCTGTTCCAAAAATTCTTCAAATGCATACAGTTTTCACCATTCTGAGTATTTTTCAGTTAATTTTGGGTCAAAGTTGTCAAATGTGAACCCCCTAAAATTCTTTGAGACCCCCCCCCCCCTTGGCAAAAGCTGGCTATAGGCATGAGCTGCTGGATATTGACTACCCAAAGATTGACCTCTGTTAATGTATGAATATATGGTTCCTTAGCACCCTCTGTTTGGTTGAAACCAAACTTTAAACTAAGATATATATTTTTATATGCTCAGAACAATTATGCCGCAGTTTGTCAAAGACTCTGAACTCAACATGGTGTTTTTGTTTTTATTATTGGTATAGGTGGGGATTTTTTACAGTTGCCCATAACATGGTTCAAAGACTGACCTCAACATGGTGTTTATATTTGTAGAATTGGCGGGGAATCTTTGGCAGTTGCTCAAAACACATATGCTGTAGCTTGGTTCAAAGATCGTGAACTTAACATGGTGTTTGGATTACAGCTTAGTTTCTCTCGTGTTGTAAGTAATTATGTTTGTTGACCCTAAAAATCTAACTCCTTGATTTAAATTCGAATCGAGTTTATTGATTTTTTAAATCATTGTCCCATATACTGTTTTCATATCAACACCAATACAAGAAAAAATAACATATCGTTACATCCACCATTGACCCTCAAAACTCAGTGGTTAGCAGTTGGCATTTGTAACAATTTGTTGCACTTTTGTAATCTTTGGCAATGATTTACCAGGTGGTAAATCTTGATAATGAGATCCCTTTTGATAAACCCATGTTTATATCAATATAGACACTCTAAAAAAATATTACTTGACAGCTAGCTGAAGTAATTTGATTGATTACTAAGTAATTTATAAATTACTTGTGTCACCTAAAATGTAATCATATTACTTAGTAATTGTTTATTTGTGTGAATTACTTACTTTAGTAATTGTAATACTTTATTTGTAAATAAATTGTTTCTGTTTTTGTTTTATTTGCATATATAGTAATAATATTACTAGGTAATTTTATTCCCCATTTGCATTTTAACATTTCATTAATAGTAATACTAGCAATGTAAATGAATTACTATGTTTAATAGCATTTAATTGAAAATACATTATTTAGTAATTCTTTTAACATTCAAATTATGTACTATATTGAAATATTATAATACTAGCAATGTAAATAAATGGTACCAAATAAATGTTTAATTGCACTAAATTCAAAATACATTACTGAGTAATCTTTTTAATATTTGAATTACTTTATAGAAATATGATAATACCAGCAATGTAAAGGAATTACTAAGTTTAATTGCATTAAATTGGAAATACGTTACTAAGTAATCTTTTGATATTTGAATTACTATATAGCAATAGCAATGTTAATGAATTAATATGTTTAATTACTGCAATAAAATGATAAGATTATACTGAGTAATTCTAATACTTAGTATTCTAAATTTTTAAAATAGTAATTAAATTACTTAATGTAGTTTGATATCATGTTTTTTAATATTTTTAAAATCAAGATTTAATTCTTTATTAAAAGAAACTGTAACAAAATTATAAATTTATAAATTTGCAAAGAACTATGTCAATTTTATGTGAAGCTGATTAACATACAATTAATTAATGCTAACTCTATTTGATATTAACCTAATAAGACAAACTCCATTTTGTGGTATTCAGTTAACTATTAGGTCTGGTCCCCAAAAGTAAGGTTACAATTAGTTCAAAGTGCTGCATGTAATCATGGACATGTGGAAACTTGAGAACAAAAGAATTCTCTTGATAATATGTAAATAAATCCTAGCCAAGTTAAAAAAAAGAAAAAAGTCGTGATCAAATTATTCAATTTCTAATTAGGTAATTTCAATACTTAAGTAATATAATTACTTAGTTATGTTATCCTCAAATATAAAATACCCTTTGGAACAAAACAATTACTTATAGAATAGAGTAAAATAATTACTTAATAAGTATAATTATTCATAATGCAAGTAATTTTTTAATTACTCAATATAGTAATTCAGTCAAAATAATACTATGCTAGTAATATAATTACAAAAATGAAAAACCCTTTGGGACAAAAACAATTACCTGACCTAGTAATTAAATTACATGTGAATACAAAGATAATACAAACTAAAGTAATTATTTTTTAGAGTGGATAGATTACATAATAACAAATATTCTGTATTAATACAGGGCAGCACAGTGAATATGAACATAATGCAGCCTGTATATAGATGGGCAGCTACTGCTTTTGGCCATATAACCTCACATTATATATTTACAAATATTCTGTCTTAATACAGGGCAGCACAGTGAATATGAACATAATGCAGCCTGTATATAGATGGGCAGCTACTGCCTTTGGCCATATAACCTCACATTATATATTTACAAATATTCTGTCTTAATACAGGGCAGTACTGTGAATATGAACATAATGCAGCCTGTATATAGATGGGCAGCTACTGCCTTTGGCCATATAACCTCACATTATATATTTACAAATATTCTGTCTCAATGCAGGGCAGCACAGTGAATATGAACATAATGCAGCCTGTATATAGATGGGCAGCTACTGCTTTTGGCCATATAACCTCACATTATATATTTACAAATATTCTGTCTTAATACAGGGCAGCACAGTGAATATGAACATAATGCAGCCTGTATATAGATGGGCAGCTACTGCCTTTGGCCATATAACCTCACATTATATATTTACAAATATTCTGTCTTAATACAGGGCAGTACTGTGAATATGAACATAATGCAGCCTGTATATAGATGGGCAGCTACTGCCTTTGGCCATATAACCTCACATTATATATTTACATATATTCTGTCTTAATGCAGGGCAGTACAGTGAATATGAATATAATGCAGCCTGGTATATAGATGGGCAGCTACTGCTTTGGCCATATAACCTCACATTATATATTTACAAATATTCTGTCTTAATGCAGGGCAGTACAGTGAATATGAATATAATGCAGCCTGTATATAGATGGGCAGCTACTGCCTTTGGCCATATAACCTCACATTATATATTTACAAATATTCTGTCTTAATACAGGGCAGTACAGTGAATATGAACATAATGCAGCCTGTATATAGATGGGCAGCTACTGCCTTTGGCCATATAACCTCACATTATATATTTACAAATATTCTGTCTCAATGCAGGGAAGCACAGTGAATATGAATATAATGCAGCCTGTATATAGATGGGCAGCTACTGCTTTTGGCCATATAACCTCACATTATATATTTACAAGTATATCATACTTGAGTGGGTTTGGGGTAGATATCACCCGGGAATATATATTGTATCTGAGGAGCGGGCAGGATATATTGTATATGTCCCGCTCCAGGCCAAATGCGGGCAGATATAATTTATCCATCCCGCTCCCGGGGATTTTTCAAAAGTTTAAATATCATTAGTTTTAATTTTTTAATTTTAAAATTTAATTTTTTTAAGTTTAAATGTTACAATTTCATTGTATTGAACAAAAAGAATATTACAAAAATGTTAAATATAAATATCTTGTCATTTGAAAAAGGTGGAAAGGGTTATATCTACCCTAAACCCACTCAAGTATGAGATACACCAGTTATGCACGGTCGGTTTGGATACATGGAATATCCCTTGGGATATACAATACATCTTCCCGAGGGACCGAAGGGACCGAGGGAAGATATATTGTATATCCCTTGGGATATTCCCTGTATCCAAAACCTCCCAGTGCATAACCCCTATATATTTTATCTTAATGTAGGGCAGTACAGTGAATATGAATATAATGCAGCCTTTATATAGATGGGCAGCTACTGCTTTTGGCCATATAACCTCACATTATATATTTACAAATATTCTGTCTTAATACAGGGCAGTACTGTGAATATGAACATAATGCAGCCTGTATATAGATGGGCAGCTAATGCCTTTGGCCATATAGCCTCACATTATATATTTACATATATTCTGTCTTAATACAGGGCAGTACTGTGAATATGAACATAATGCAGCCTGGTATATAGATGGGCAGCTACTGCTTTGGCCATATAACCTCACATTATATATTTACAAATATTCTGTCTTAATACAGGGCAGCACAGTGAATATGAACATAATGCAGCCTGTATATAGATGGGCAGCTACTGCCTTTGGCCATATGACCTCACATTATATATTTACATATATTCTGTATTAATGCAGGGCAGTACAGTGAATATGAATATAATGCAGCCTGTATATAGATGGGCAGCTACTGCCTTTGGCCATATAACCTCGCATTATATATTTACAAATATTCTGTATTAATGCAGGGCAGTACAGTGAATATGAACATAATGCAGCGTGTATATAGATGGGCAGCTACTGCTTTTGGCCATATAACCTCACATTATATATTTACAAATATTCTGTCTTAATACAGGGCAGTACTGTGAATATGAACATAATGCAGCCTGTATATAGATGGGCAGCTAATGCCTTTGACCATATAGCCTCACATTATATATTTACAAATATTCTGTCTTAATACAGGGCAGTACTGTGAATATGAACATAATGCAGCCTGTATATAGATGGGCAGCTAATGCCTTTGGCCATATATCCTCACATTATATATTTACATATATTCTGTCTTAATACAGGGTAGCACAGTGAATATGAACATAATGCAGCCTGTATACAGATGGGCAGCTACTGCCTTTGGCCATATAACCTCACATTATATATTTACAAATATTCTGTCTTAATACAGGGCAGTACAGTGAATATGAACATAATGCAGCCTGTATAGATGGGCAGCTACTGCCTTTGGCCATATAACCTCACATTATATATTTACAAATATTCTGTCTTAATACAGGGCAGTACAGTGAATATGAACATAATGCAGCCTGTATATAGATGGGCAGCTACTGCCTTTGGCCATATAACCTCACATTATATGTTAACAAATATTCTGTCTTAATACAGGGTAGCACAGTGAATATGAACATAATGCAGCCTGTATACAGATGGGCAGCTACTGCCTTTGGCCATATAACCTCACATTATATATTTACAAATATTCTGTCTCAATGCAGGGCAGTACAGTGAATATGAACATAATGCAGCCTGTATATAGATGGGCAGCTACTGCCTTTGGCCATATAACCTCACATTATATGTTAACAAATATTCTGTCTTAATACAGGGTAGCACAGTGAACATGAACATAATGCAGCCTGTATATAGATGGGCAGCTACTGCCTTTGGCCATATAACCTCACATTATATGTTTACAAATATTCTGTCTTAATACAGGGCAGTACAGTGAATATGAACATAATGCAGCCTGTATATAGATGGGCAGCTACTGCCTTTGGCCATATAACCTCACATTATATGTTTACAAATATTCTGTCTTAATGCAGGGCAGTACAGTGAATATGAATATAAAGCAGCCTGTATACAGATGGGCAGCTACTGGTTTTGGCCATATAACCTCACATTATATATTTACATATATTCTGTCTTAATACAGGGCAGCACAGTGAATATGAATATAAAGCAGCCTGTATATAGATGGGCAGCTACTGCTTTTGGCCATATAACCTCACATTATATATTTACATATATTCTGTCTTAATACAGGGTAGCACAGTGAATATGAACATAATGCAGCCTGTATACAGATGGGCAGCTACTGCCTTTGGCCATATAACCTCACATTATATATTTACAAATATTCTGTCTTAATGCAGGGCAGCACAGTGAATATGAACATAATGCAGCCTGTATACAGATGGGCAGCTACTGCCTTTGGCCATATAACCTCACATTATATATTTACAAATATTCTGTCTTAATACAGGGCAGCACAGTGAATATGAACATAATGCAGCCTGTATATAGATGGGCAGCTACTGCCTTTGGCCATGGTCAAAGTCATACAACCCTAGGAATTGTACTCATGCTGGGTAAGTCTAAGTTCCACTCATCTTTTTTTTGTCTTAAGTTCCCCCTTTAATATGCTATTACAACTCTTCAGATGTTATTCCATATTTTCAAAAATATACATGTTTTCATAAACTATCACAACTTTTCACGTATTATCACAACTTTTCACATATTATCACATGTTTTCACATATTATTTATTTACAACTTTTCACATTTTATCACAAGTTCTTAGACACTTTCATATTTTATCACATGTTTACATAATTACTATCACACTTTTTCACATATTATCCCATGTTTTTCAGCTGTGGGTACCTGTATTATATCACTGATATGTGCCCTGAGTCTGGGCTACTTAGACAGAAGAGCTTCCAAGATACTCAACAGAGATGCTGGGAAAACAGGTATACTTTCATTGACATAGAATTAATCCTGTATAAATGTGGGCTCATATAATGCCCATTATTCCATCCATTCTCATTCCCGACTAGCATTCAGCAATTTTGCTTTGTTTTGAAAAATTGACTTTTTGTCCAATGGAATCATCCACTTTTCCATCCATTTTAGTCTCCAACTTTTTTGAGGATGGTGTTTTGTGCACTTGTAAATTATATGTCATAATGATGTTTGTCATATTGCAGGTGAAGTTATAAAGATAACAGATGTAAAAGACTTTCCAGCTTCATTCTGGCTGATTTGTGTTATATGTGTGGCTTACTATGTAACAGTCTTCCCATTTATAGGACTAGGATTGTAAGTGTCCTTCATTTCTAAAATTTACATAGAGACTAGTACTGCATCAAAGTTGACATTTCATCAAAGGCGTCCATTTTATAAAACCATGGGGCCATTAACAGAAACTTCTTAAAGTAATTAGGAATTGATAAAGTCCATTGTTCCCTAACTGGGATGTCATTATATCCATGGTTACAACAATTGATTTACAAATTCATAACTTAGTGGAACACTTTTGAGAGTCCCTTGACCAACTGACCTAATGTTAAATGAACCTCTATAAAGTGGAACAACTCCTAAGTGGAACACATAAGATACCAAAGGTGTTCCATGTAGTCAGGTTTTACTGTCTTATAAAAGGTGTTTTATTGACTATTTATTATTGTTTAGTGGACTGGTTTTATTATTTCAACTACTATGATAAAAGATAAAATAAATTGGCAGAGAGTTGGAAAGAAGGTAAGGTTTGAATTACAGTGAAACCTGTTAAGTTGAACACCTCTAGAAGAAGTGAAGCACCTCTGTTGTTGGAACACTTTTCAGAGTTAAATGAACTTTTATACACATCCCAAATGGAACATTTTTAGAGGTACCAAAGGTGTTCCACTTAGACAGGCTTTACTGTATATCTCCTAGCTCTCTAGAATATATTCATTACTACTGGTGCCTCGGCCTCGGAGTATTTAGGCATTTCTTGACTTATTATACCTTGTTTTTCCAGGGTGTTTTTTGAGTCAAAGTTTGGTATGGAGCCAGGAGCAGCAGGGGCTGTTAATAGGTGAGTCATTTCATTTTGAACATTCTTAGGAGTGAAATGTATCATAGTTTAATGACGTCTATTATCTAAATACTGTAACCTGTATAGTAAAACATTGTTGATTGATTGAAATTGTTAATTGATAGCTATCTGCAGTAATGTAACATTGATTCTAAAATTGTATTCAATCTAACCCATTCAATCTATTCCACTCATTTTAGATTAAGTTCTTTTCAAAAGAATATAAAGAACAATACACAAATACATTTTGAATTCCAATGACAGTATATTCAAAGTCTGTGTCGCAATGCAACATATGCTTGTTTATTTATGAATTAACTGTAAACACATTATTTCTAATTTCAGTATTGTTTACATTCTGTCTGCAGTAGTATCACCGATTTGTGGATTATTAGTTGACAAGACGGGTTTAAATATTTTCTGGGTTATTGTTGGCGTGGTGACAACTGCAGGGTGCCACGCTTGTATGGCTTTTACATTCATCAATCCATATGTGCCTATGGTGAGTACACTTTGAAAAGCACCCACTGTACTCTATCCCAGTTTGAGACAATTCATTAGCCGAATGGGATATAAAAAAGATTTATTAATCCATATGTGCCTATGGTAAGTACACTGGACAAGAGCTAAGGGTAATTTACATTCTTTCAATTTGCGGGAATTCATTAACTAAATATAATATAAAACAAAATCATTGATCAGTTCCCGTTTCATCTTTATCTCACCACCATTTTTTGCATTGTGACCACTTTTTTGGACAACAATTCAGTGTTGGTGATTTTTGTTTGTTATTGCAACCAGATGGTGATATATTTAAGTTAATGCCTAATCTTTTTTTTGCCACGTTCTTAATTCTACGCACTAAAATATCCTTACTTTTGTATAGACCTCTATAGATTCTCTATATAAACTACTTCAGACTTCAAATTGCCATTAAAGGAGTCTTGATAAAACTTTGATAGACAAGGATATATCTATAATTGCATTGTATTCATATTTTCAGGTCACAATGGGAGTGGCCTACTCTATATTAGCAAGTGCATTGTGGCCAATGGTGGCTTTCATAGTACCTGAATAATTGTATATAACTCATATTTTGAGGTTACAATGGGAGTGGCCTTCTCTATATAAGCAAGTTTATCCAATGCCAAGTAGAGTTTTAGGGTGATAAGTTGGTAAGATATATCCTGTATCCTGATTTTGAGGTTTCCATATCCAGAACCTCCATATCTCCCGCCATATCTCCCGCTTCGGTGCATATCTTCCCGCTTCCGGTAATTTCACGTCACATTTAAAAATCTTTCAATATCTTTTTTCAAATTTTTTTTTCAAAATTTTTTTTTCAATTTTTTTATTCAAAATTTTTTTCAAATTTTTTTTTCAAATTTTTTTTCGCATTTTTTCAATTTTTTTTTTTTTTTTTTATAATATAAATAAAATGACTTAGCTTATTAATGATTTGTTTATTTTTACACCTTGTACTATTGAAATGGCCATATGCCCCTGAAAACTCTACTTGGTATAGGATAAAGCAGTTATGTACGGTCGGTTTGGATATTGGGTTCATCCCTCGTGAGATATGCACATCTACCTTCGGTCCCTACGGTCCCTCAGTAAGATATGCATTTATTCCATAATACTACTGTTTTCCCAGGGAAATATGAAGGAATAAAAATCGTATTGAATCGTATTACATGAAAAAATCGTATTGTCCCCGGGAAAAAAATCGTATTGGAGCGTATTACATGAAAAAATCGTATTGTCCCCGGGATGAAAATCGTATTGGAGCATTTTAGCCTATTAACGGTTTCCCGATTATTTTTTCCCGGTTATTTGCATTATCCAAATGTAGCATTTTAGAGGGGTGTATTATGGAATAAATAGGTTATTTCTGGTCGGGATTGAATATGGGTTTCATTCCTCGGAAAATATGATATTGACCTTGGGCAATATGATATTGACACTCGGTCGCTGCGCTCCCTCGGTCAATATCATATCACCCTTCGGTCAATATCATATTGTCCCTCGGAATAAAACCCATATTCAATCCCTCCCAGTAAATAACTTATATATCTCCCTCTGGATAAACCCCATATCCAAAACCTCCCAGTACATAACCCTTATGCATTGTGGCCAATGGTGGCTTTCATAGTACCTGAATAATTGTGTATAATTCATATTTTCAGGTAACAATGGGAGTGGCCTACTCTATATTAGCAAGTGCATTGTGGCCAATGGTGGCTTTCATAGTACCTGAATAATTGTGTATAATTCATATTTTCAGGTCACAATGGGAGTGGCATACTCTATATTAGCAAGTGCATTGTGGCCAATGGTGGCTTTCATAGTACCTGAATAATTGCATATAATTCATATTTTCAGGTCACAATGGGAGTGGCCTACTCTATATTAGCAAGTACATTGTGGCCAATGGTGGCTTTCATAGTACCTGAATAATTGCATATAATTCATATTTTCAGGTTACAATGGGAGTGGCCTACTCTATATTAGCAAGTGCATTGTGGCCAATGGTGGCTTTCATAGTACCTGAATAATTGTGTATAATTCATATTTTCAGGTCACAATGGGAGTGGCCTACTCTATATTAGCAAGTGCATTGTGGCCAATGGTGGCTTTCATAGTACCTGAATAATTGCATATAATTCATATTTTCAGGTCACAATGGGAGTGGCCTACTCTATATTAGCAAGTGCATTGTGGCCAATGGTGGCTTTCATAGTACCTGAATAATTGCATATAATTCATATTTTCAGGTCACAATGGGAGTGGCCTACTCTATATTAGCAAGTGCACTGTGGCCAATGGTGGCTTTCATAGTACCTGAATAATTGCATATAATTCATATTTTCAGGTTACAATGGGAGTGGCCTACTCTATATTAGCAAGTGCACTCTGGCCAATGGTGGCTTTCATAGTACCTGAATAATTGCATATAATTCATATTTTCAGGTCACAATGGGAGTGGCCTACTCTATATTAGCAAGTGCACTGTGGCCAATGGTGGCTTTCATAGTACCTGAATAATTGCATATAATTCATATTTTCAGGTCACAATGGGAGTGGCCTACTCTATATTAGCAAGTGCATTGTGGCCAATGGTGGCTTTCATAGTACCTGAATAATTGCATATAATTCATATTTTCAGGTCACAATGGGAGTGGCCTACTCTATATTAGCAAGTGCATTGTGGCCAATGGTGGCTTTCATAGTACCTGAATAATTGCATATAATTCATATTTTCAGGTCACAATGGGAGTGGCCTACTCTATATTAGCAAGTGCATTGTGGCCAATGGTGGCTTTCATAGTACCTGAATAATTGTGTATAATTCATATTTTCAGGTTACAATGGGAGTGGCCTACTCTATATTAGCAAGTGCACTCTGGCCAATGGTGGCTTTCATAGTACCTGAATAATTGTGTATAATTCATATTTTCAGGTTACAATGGGAGTGGCCTACTCTATATTAGCAAGTGCATTGTGGCCAATGGTGGCTTTCATAGTACCTGAATAATTGCATATAATTCATATTTTCAGGTTACAATGGGAGTGGCCTACTCTATATTAGCAAGTGCACTCTGGCCAATGGTGGCTTTCATAGTACCTGAATAATTGCATATAATTCATATTTTCAGGTCACAATGGGAGTGGCCTACTCTATACTAGCAAGTGCATTGTGGCCAATGGTGGCTTCCATAGTACCTGAATAATTGCATATAATTCATATTTTCAGGTAACAATGGGAGTGGCCTACTCTATATTAGCAAACCTGAATAATTGCATATAATTCATATTTTCAGGTTACAATGGGAGTGGCATACTCTATATTAGCAAGTGCATTGTGGCCAATGGTGGCTTTCATAGTACCTGAATAATTGCATATAATTCATATTTTCAGGTCACAATGGGAGTGGCCTACTCTATATTAGCAAGTACATTGTGGCCAATGGTGGCTTTCATAGTACCTGAATAATTGCATATAATTCATATTTTCAGGTTACAATGGGAGTGGCCTACTCTATATTAGCAAGTGCACTGTGGCCAATGGTGGTTTTCATAGTACCTGAATAATTGCATATAATTCATATTTTCAGGTCACAATGGGAGTGGCCTACTCTATATTAGCAAGTGCACTGTGGCCAATGGTGGCTTTCATAGTACCTGAATAATTGTGTATAATTCATATTTTCAGGTAACAATGGGAGTGGCCTACTCTATATTAGCAAGTGCACTGTGGCCAATGGTGGCTTTCATAGTACCTGAACACCAACTTGGTACTGCATATGGAATGTAAGTTAGTTATAAAGTCACTTTTCTCTTATAATAATAATAATCTTAATACAATGAAACCTGTATTTTTGGAATACCTTTGGTACCTCTAAAGTGTTCCACTTGGGAGGTGTTCCACTTAAAGAGGTTCATCAAGCATTAAGTCAAGTGGTTTTGGGACTGAAGAGTTCCGCTAACACAGGTGTTCGAGCTAACAGGTTTTTACTTTATTAGGCAATAGACTTGCATTAGGATCACATTACTGAAGTAGCACATACACTCTAAAACACTCACTCAGGCCCTTAGCCCACTTTTTCCAGGGGGATTTACTTTTCAAAAAATTCCATGGGGCTTCACATTTGACAACTTTGGTCAAGAATCACTGTAAAAGAATTTTATTAAAAACTGCATGATTTTGAACCCCCCCCCCCCCCCCCCCCCCCCTTGGCTACAGGCCTGTTACTAGTCAATTGCAGCTTTTATAGTGACAGAGAAATAGTAAAAATACTATATAGCAGACAATGAATGAACAAACTGAATTGAAAACAGGATTAAAAAAACTGATTTTACCCTCCTCCCTTATGTGTGTTTTTAACCTAAGTAAACATAACCTGATATTAAAAAATGATGAATGACATCTAGAGGATTTGTAATATTAATTCTTTTAGAATGCAGGCTATACAGAACTTAGGTTTAGCTGTCATCGCAATCGTGGCTGGAGATATAGTTGATGCCAAGGGATACCTTTTGCTGGAGGTCTTCTTCATGGCTTGGCTATTTGGTGAGTTGAACAAAGAGGGTGCTTCACCTGGTTTTGATAAACATGTACATAACAATTTCAAAAAATAGCGTTATCATTTATTTCCCTTTTTACTAATAAAATACTTTAAGGAACAATAGGCAACCATCTTATTTAATCGAATTTAGGGTCAAATTACAAAAGCATTAAAGTTTTTCATTGCTGATTTTTTTTTCAATGAAACAAACCCTGAGATTGTCATGTAAATGCTAAATATCGCCATTGGTGAACTGTTTCTACATGTATGTAAGCATTTACCCATAATGCAACATTTTTTCTGCAGAAGACAACACACAGTATGAGTGATGTAAAATGTAAAGTTCTTAAAAATACTGGAGAGATTGCATAAACTTTCCTGATAGCTTCATCAAATTATTACTCCTTTGAGCACTTACCCATAATGCAACATGTTTTCTGCAGAAGACAACACAAAGTACAAGAGATGTAAAGTAGTTAGAAATATTGGAGAGATTGCATAAACTTTCCTGATAGCTTCATGAAATTGATATTACTCCTTTGAAAATATTGTTTAAGTTTAAAAATATTTTCTCCACTTATCTTAGGATGAGTTTTGTATTTTTCTTTATTTTGACAACCTGTTTTTCCGTCATCATTGTTGTTAATACAGAAATATCCAGTTTTTTCATTCAAGAAAAATGTCTGTATAAAAATGCTCTAATTTGAGGAATTTTTCAATTTCTTGCATTGCTCGAGTTGGATGTTCCATTAAAAATGTGTTCTCCAAAATGAGTAATTGATCTGAGGGAAAATATTTTTGATATTTTTGTAAGGATATATCATATACACCTCGCTGTATGAGTTCAGACGATTCATTAATACTTCCATTTTTATGAAAATGTTGTGTTTACTGGATATCGATTCTTTTCTAAATAATGCAAAAATGCAGACATTGTTCTCCTTACAGGGTCACAAACTAATAAAATCAACTTCAATGCAGGGTTCATTTTATACATATCATATGGATCAGCCTTCTCAAAATATGATGGCGTCTTCTCATAACAATCTCATTGGTGTACGCTTTCGGAAGTTCATTGAGGTACAGTTTGAATTGATGGTCCCAATTGATTGGTTTGTTATGGTTAATCATCGTGTCAAAGAAATGGACCTCTCCTTTATGGGGCCTCATATTCGGGTGTATCTTCAGATAGGAATCCAGAGCACCTGTGCCACATTTTTGTATTCCAATTATGATTAGTCCTGGAAACTTTTTGGACTTCATACTTAAATTCTGTTTCTTCACATCATTGAGTTCAGGATATAACGCACTCATAAGATCTGGGTATTTGTTTAGTGTATTTACACCATCATGTCCATCATTTGGTGTTATCACACCATCCTGTTTTTTATTATTTAGTGTTGTGACACCATTCAGCGAAGTATTTAGCGTAGTGAGGCCATCATGTTTATCATTTAGAACAGTTACACCATTTAGTCCATTATTTAGTGCAGTTATATCATCTCGTCTAGGTTTTGAAATAATGAAGTCTGTTAATTTTTCCACATCCCCTATTGCTGTCTTAAACATTGATTGAGACTTGCCATGTATCAGTTTTACATCATTAAAACTGTAATATCTTTTGAAGGACAATATCACGTACCCAATCGCAATTGAAAAAAGAATAAACACTGTCTTAATGTGACATTTTTTACAGAATCTCAAAGAGTACAGCATAATGGATTGTAAAACTGATTTGAAATTGCATGTATGGTTTTCAAATAAAATAGAACAGAGTGAATTTTGGAAATCGACTTAATTGTATTATGTACTTGAATATTTAATTGTAGCCTTAAAGGTCTGATGTGCTATGCAGATAGAATCATGTGATTAATAGTAAAAAATAAGTCTGAATTAACAGTTAGACCTCTACTATTTGCCTTAGGGCCATTCTTTGTAGATTTATGAGACCAGCCAAGCAAGTGGTCTAGTCAAAAAGTTAAATATTGCATTGAATGCAGTTTGAGTAGGTACATAGAGAAGCTGTCAAGCCATTTGTCCATCCGTCCATCTCTCTGAATAGTAACTGAAATTATTGTTGATGGATTTTGTTCAGTTTATAAGCTGATGCCTTAATGGCAGTTAGAACTTCTGAATTAGGATTAATTTCCAGTTTAGTTGCTGTTTAAAATGGCCACCATTTTCATGATAATATAATCTTTCATAACTCAAATACAAGTTGACCAAATGGTCTGGAGCAAAGAAGAAAATATTATGATGAATTCAAAATGGCCACCATTTTCATGATAATGTAATCTTTTATAACTCAAATACAAGTTGACTAAATGGTCTGGAGCTAAGAAGAAAATATTATGATGAATTCAAAATGGCCACCATTTTCATGATAATATAATCTTTCATAACTCAAATACCAGTTGACCAAATGGTCTGGAGCTAAGAAGAAAATATTATGATGAATTCAAAATGGCCACCATTTTCATGATAATGTAATCTTTCATAACTCAAATACAAGTTGACCAAATGGTCTGGAGCTAAGAAGAAAATATTATGATGAATTCAAAATGGCCACCATTTTCATGATAATGTAATCTTTCATAACTCAAATACAAGTTGACCAAATGGTCTGGAGCTAAGAAAAAAAAATTATGATGAATTCAAAATGGCCACCATTTTTCATGAAAAATGGAATTTTTGATTACTCAAATACTACTAAATAAATTTAGTTCAAATATATGCCAATGCCTAAGGGACATTTAGGACCACTAAGTAAAGGGAGAATCAGATCTATTGGGAGTGACAAACAGCAATATCTCCCAAAAGGTCCATGATATATGTGATTTGGTTAAGTTTTTAAGGATTCTTAGTGCACATTGGGAAAAAATGTCTAAATTCTCCCAAATAATGAAAACAGTAAACATAGAAATAGAAAAATAATACATTATGAGTTTTATTGTAAAAATCTAAAGTTTTCCTCAAATACAGTATACACTTTGGGTATTTTTAGAAAATAGAGAATGTTCTTAAATTGAAATATTTTTGTCAAGACTTGTCATCAGTCATATCAGGATCTTGCTAGATCTGATTCTGCCTTTAATAAGAAATTATCAAGATGACTTCTGAATTCAAAATGTCAGCAATATTTCATGAAATCAATGTAATTTTTGATAACCTGCTGTTTTTCTAGTTCCTATAGAATGACAGTTAACAGTCTATTCAATGATTTCAGTGGCCTTAATCGCTAGTGTGGTGCTATATATACTTGATCAGACCCAAGTGGGTAAACTAAACAGACCTTAACCCCTTGAATCCCGGGCATCTTAAATTGGTTGAAACCAGAGAATTTTTCATTTTTGCCACCTTTTGACATTTTACTACATACCTTTATAACTTTAGATGCTTAACTTAGTAAGATTAGATGGCAGAGATCATTTCTACACATTTTAAAACAATTTTTGTGTGAATTGGACGAAAATTCTTCAAATAAGAGCAATTCTTGTGAACAATTTTGTGACGGATTTTCTCGTCCCTCTGGGTTTCATTCTTGGTAGTCAAGAGGTTAATTAACAAAGTCTATTCAATGATTTCAGTGGCCTTAATCGCAAGTGTGGTGCTATATATACTTGATCAAACGCAGGGGGTTAAACTTAACAGATCTTAATTAACAAAGTCTATTCAATGATTTCAGTGGCCCTTATCGCAAATGTGGTGCTATATATACTTGATCAGACCCAAGGGGGT
This sequence comes from Owenia fusiformis, assembly GCA_903813345.2. Taxonomy (NCBI): domain Eukaryota; kingdom Metazoa; phylum Annelida; class Polychaeta; order Sabellida; family Oweniidae; genus Owenia; species Owenia fusiformis. Next base: position 5,686,378 of record CAIIXF020000004.1, on the reverse strand, counting down.
AAACTTAACAGACCTTAAGTAACAAAGTCTATTCAATGATTTCAGTGGCCTTGATTGCTAGTGTGGTGCTATATATACTTGATCAAACGCAGGGGGGTAAACTTAACAGACCTTAATTAACAAAGTCTTTTCTATGATTTCAGTGGCCTTGATTGCTAGTGTGGTGCTTTATATACTTGATCAAACGCAGGGGGGTAAACTTAACAGACCTTAATTAACAAAGTCTTTTCTATGATTTCAGTGGCCTTGATTGCTAGTGTGGTGCTTTATATACTTGATCAAACGCAGGGGGGTAAACTTAACAGATCTTAATTAACAAAGTCTATTCAATGATTTCAGTGGCCTTGATTGCTAGTGTGGTGCTATATATACTTGATCAAACGCAGGGGGGTAAACTTAACAGATCTTCATGGGAGAGAAAGAGACTCCGTGCACTGGAGGATGAGTAAGTATCCCAGCATGCTTTTCAAATTTATATTGTTAATTTCGAAATAAATATGAACTTAATCTGAAGTTAAAATGCTAATAGAATTTGTATTCAATTCTACCCGACCCTATTATATTTTAAAAATTTTAAACAATATTTTACAGAGCTAAAGCTGTGGCATTTTATCTTATCAGATTTAATCAAATGCTAGCTTTATGTTGGAGATCAGACTCTTTGATTCTGCAAACTCTATGTATACCTCTTTTATATTTTTCAGGTCGAAGAAACCTCTTTTGTAACCATAGCAACTGGAATACTCAACAAATGCTCCCTCCAATCACAAAAACATTTTAGTTTGTCATGAATTCCATGGCAATTTTTAAGTTTCATTTCTTGAAACTAGAGTTTTACAATTTCTGGAAGTTAGTGAAGGCGCAAGACACATTGAACATTTTAGTAGGTCATGACATTCCACTTGCAGTTTCTCAATTTCACTAAGTTTACAATTTCTGAATTTTCATTCATATACAGAATTTGCACAAAATATTTTAGCAGGTTTTAGAATCAGGTGGAACTCTATGGCATATCATGGATTTACTTTATAAATGTTTATTTTTAGTCACAATTGTGTACTTGTGAATTGTGTATTTATCCATTTGATCTGTTGTATGATAAAAAAATAAGATAGAAATGAGATAGAATTTGTAAAAGGAACACTACGTCCAAATTTTATTTATATGATATCAATGTGAAGACAAAAGATGTCATGGATATAGTATTCCTTTAACAATGGTTCATACATGGTTTATCCTATTGTGAACTTACATACAGTACCATAGCTAATGCAAAGGCCATAATACATCTCGTATGTGTATCTGTACACTTTTTCTCATTCCCAATTTTTTACTTTTACCGCCCATTTAATAACATATTAAGAAAACCTTGAAAGGTTAATACCTTCTTATTTGAATACCCTTTCCCAATTTTTTTACCTCCCATTTAATCAAATGTTAAGAAAACCTTATGGTTAATTCCTTCTTATCTTAACACTTTTATTTGGTCCCAGCGAAATCAGAATAGACAGGTTTTACTGTATACTGCATATGTATGCACCCCCCCCCTCTAAAGTCATATCTGTAGAAATGCCAGCCTGTCATGTTATATATCATTTTGTTCCTCATAGAAAGTTACATAAGATTGCAAAGTCTCAAAATCCAGGGTGTCCTTGAAAAAAGTAACAATGTATCAAAGTATGTGGATACGGGGTCATTTAGGGGAATGAGGCCCATCACTGGAGAGCTTAAGCTACCGTATAAAATCCAGAACGCAACTTAAACGTATCAATGGCCCCTATACAAATACATGTAGAGTTCACACATAAATAGCCGTTCAGCTCTAGTGTTTGTTTAGACTACACCATAGCTTGTAATGATTACATAGTATGCCATTGATGAAGTTCAATAGCTGGTTTTCTAATACATATTTTAAACGAGCTCGTTTCGTAAGATTATTGGAGTTAAATCATGCGTAACATACATCATCTTCTTCAGAAAGAATTATACTCTGCATCGAAATCAAAATTGCAAGGATAGTATTCAACAGACATGCGTATAATGATTCCCGTTGATAGCAACGTGAAATATGTAAATCTCCCGTTCTAAACACGCAACTTTGAAGTTGAACGGGTATCTGAAGTAGACTAAAGCGATACAATCCTATGTTGATTCAATGTACTTTGCGTTTACGTATACGTTTTGAAAAACCGTATTTGCTTAACCTCTCTATTGAGTACCCTGCGTGCAGAGTCTAGTTAAACTACGAAGACGAAGCTCTCTTTTAAGAAGTGAAGTCAAACGAATGCAAAGGGTAATCATTGAGCCTATGGTACTGAGAACATGTTCACAGTAGGAAAAGATCTGGACAGTACCAAGTGATTTTAGTGATGAATAAAATGCTAGTAAAATCTTGCCATTTTCTATGCAAATTCTTCATTAAGAAACTGTTTTTAAATCCAAATAGAAATTGCACAGTGCAATTTAATGTACATATACTAGTGCTCTGGTATGACCACTCACATGTACGGTATATGTTTGCAGTATCTTTTTAAATAATTTTAGTTGATTTAGATAATATTTGTAAAATAGCAGTGGCTAATGTATAAACAAGGTCATTTTAACTTTAGAATTGTATATTTTATCTCTATATCTCTAAAAAAGATAACCATACAATTTATTTTATGTTTTGGACCACTATAACAAAAATTGGTTCCGATTCTATTAGGGGTAGTCAGGAAATCAACATCTGGCCAAAACATGCCACTCCAAACAATCTCATAATTATGATTTGACCCTGTGACCGCCTAAGTGTAATATACTAGATGTAAAAACAGTGCAAATACATAAAATGTGATCTCTATATGAAAATGTGATTTTATACAACAAATAACATGTACAAATGTCAACCTTATGTAAAATACCATGGCATTTTGTTTGCCAGTCAAACTGATATATTTTTAAATAAAAGAATATCAATAGAAATGTGTGGTTTGTTCATGCTGTGTACCCGTGTCTGTGTAAGATTGAGAATAATTTTCATTTTAGGGCTAATACACCTTTTCAATAAACCCTGCCACCTTTTGGTAAATCAAAGAAGCGAGGCTATATTGACTAGATTCGTGACGTCATTGGTTGTACTTTCACGGCACAGTTCAACATTTCCAATATTAAGGTAATTTACACAGGCCATTTCAATATCTTGTAAATTAGCTCCAACAGCATTCTCAGAACTGTTTTTGAGTTGGACTGTCCACTGCCATTATAGTTTATAAATATTTTTTCTATATCAATTCATCAAGGAGGATTGGCTCCCAGGGTTCCAACTCACATTTTGCCATATATGGATATGTAATGAATAATACTGCAGTGCTCTTTCCTCGAGAATTTCTTTTTGTGAAGTTCAATCAATTAAAAATATTTATGTGGCTATTGGAATGCGTGTGAATCTGGAACTAATGTATATTTCTACTTTGGTTCAGCCTTCTTAGTTGTTTGCAACAAGCTTTAAATATCTTACGAAACGAGTATGTTTAAAATATGTATCATAGAAAACCAGCTGCAAAATTACCAATGGCATAAGTACACGATTATGTGTAATCTAAGTTATGCCTGGGTCACATTTGCCTCGATCCATCGGCCGGCGCCCGCCCGATTGAATGTTTTGTTCAATATTGTATTCAATTTTGAACAAAATTCTCAATCGCCTGGGCGCCGTAGTGATAATCGGAGCAAATGTGACCAAGGCATTAGTAAACACTGTGACCGATCGATTGTTTTATGTGAGAAAACTACATGCATTTGTATAGTGCGATTTGAACGTACAGGTTTCCCGTTCGATTTTATGTGCATTGCTTAAAGTCTCAAATAATTACCCCACCGAACGAAGTTCGAGGGGGATATAGGAAAGCCGTCCGTCCGTCCGTTTGCAACGAATATGGCATATTCACTTGCGGTGTATGATAGATTCACCTGCGGTATTTGGCATACGTACTAACCAAGAGCGATACAGAAGTAACCAATTGACAATTACATCGATTGAACGAACTGGCTAAAGTTTATAAATTATTATAATGATTACTAAATCAACAGTTTGTGGCGATGCATCGCTTATGTTTATTCGAAAAATATATATCAAGTAATTCTGCTGAAAAACATCCAGTGGTAACCCCAGTGGTAACTTCATTTATTGATGTTGTTTTATGTATGTGTTACACAGACAAATACACACTGAAAGGGAGACATTACCCATAAATTGTCGTATTTTTGACCACCCTGTACTATATGTATGTCCATGCATAAATGAAATATAGCAGATGTTTGTGATATTTAATCGTGGGTGTATCTGCTAGATGTTAAATAATTTAGTATAGTATATTGAATAATGATAAGGGTGATGCGAACATGCAATGTAATAACATGCAATCAAAATTGCTTGCCGGTAAATCTACGTCTTTGAGCGGATAGAATATGGTGAATAATGATACAGGGTGATACAAAATGCAATGTATTAACATGCAATCAAAATTGCATGCCGGTAAATCCAGGTTTCTGAGCGTTTAGTGTGGTGAATAATGATACAGGGTGATACAAAATGCAATGTAATAACATGCAATCAAAATCTCTTTCCGGTAAATCCAGGTCTTCGAGCGTATAGTATATATAGTGAATAATGATACAGGGTGATTCAAAAATGCAATGTAATAACATGCAATCAAAATTGCTTGCTGGTAAATCCAGGTCTTCGAGCGTATAGTATATATAGTGAATAATGATACAGGGTGATTCAAAAATGCAATGTAATAACATGCAATCAAAATCTCTTGTCAGTAAATCCAGGTCTTTGAGCGTATAGTATATATAGTGAATAATGATACAGGGTGATTCAAAATGCAATGTAATAACATGCAATCAAAATCTCTTGTCGGTAAATCCAGGTCTTTGAGCGTATGGTATACATAATGAATATATTCATTATGTATCATATATGATACAGGGTGATGCAAAAATGCAATGTAATAACATGCAATCAAAATTGCATGCCGGTAAATCCAGGTTTCTGAACGCATACATTGAACAGCAATGACAGTGCCATCGAGGTTGGAATATAACTATACTTACGAATTTAGATATCACACAGAAGTGGTTTTCTGTTTTCATTAGATTCCATTCGGGTGCAAGAGATTCCAATCGGTAAAAGCATGAGTGTTGGAATATTGCGAGTTCACCCACTACAACAAAACATTTCACGTATTTGCAGATTCTTGGTCAATTTTCGCAAAATCTATGGTTCCAGCAACTTCATTTGTGATAGAACCTCAAAATCCAAAATTAATTGCTCCTCTGTTTTCGAATTGCCTGATTTTTTGGTCAACATTGCAGAGAACGAAATCCCGCTAAATTCAGCGTAATTGGTCTTTTTCACCTGTAGAATTATCAAAATATTTTCATAGTAACGAACGAGCACAAATCGAAAACTTTAGCCTAACCAGGAAACATAAACTACAAGCCCAGAAATATTGCTGCAATAGCTGTTATGGCAGCAGACTCTAACAAAAGCGCATGTTGGCATTTGTTTGATTGTTAAACAGTTTTCATCGTGTATTCCCGGGGCGGATCTATATTCATTATCGGCACTGATCTCTAGCGTTAACGACCAGACACAGTACGCTTAGATTGTATCGGTCATATGTTTGCGCTCATTTTTATTTGAAATTAATGAAATGGAATATAACAGATATTTTGTGATATCTATGTGATAAGAGATCGTGGATGTATCTGCCAGATGCTAATCGTATAGTATAAACAGTGAATGCTGATACAGAGTGATACAAAATGCTATATGCAATCAAAATTGCTTGCCAGCAGATCCGATTTAAAGAATGCTATCGGGGCTTTTGACAAACATTTTAGATCTGTGATCATTTGATGAAATTAATTTAGAGGATATTGAAAAGGCTTGTGTAAATGGCCCTAAAATGAATTGTGACCTCATTTAATCTACCGGTCCGAAAAGAAAAATTATATTCCCCTTGAAATGTTGGGCCCGGATGGTCATTCTGTTTTTGATTTTGAAGTTATTCAGCAGTGGGAAAATGCCTTTAAAAAGTTTTATACTCCTGTAAATGTAATACATTTTATGAGGGAGCCCACTCAGAGTTGAATAATATGAAAAACATGGGTCTATCAAATCAGAATCTTAATGTACATATATATTGATAAAGTTGTTTCAAGGGCTAACAACTTCAAAACAAATAGACAGGTTCCAATTTCAGAATATCTCAAGGGATAGGGTTTTTGAGGCATTTTTTAGAAAAAGCAACAGACCTATTTTTTCTGGATCAGTTTTTCATGCTGATAAAGATATTAAAAGATGACAGCTCAACGGGGTGGTCACGACACTGAATTTTAGCGTTTTTACCCCCCTGTGAAATTATTTTAGGGGGTACTATAATATTAGTTCATAACTCAAAGGATATATAAACCATTGTTCTAAGTTCTACAGCATACATTGTTAGTACAGAGATGAATACTACCCTAAAGTTATAGGTTGATATCTTTGTTGGTTTCGGAAAAATACAATTAATTAGAAAGAAATATGCAATTTTTGTCATTTTTTCTTGCTTATTTTATATTTGTAGCTTCAAGCAAAATATGATAACTTAAACAGCTCAAAGTAGTATTCTAACAACATTCCCAAGGTATGTGTGATATTGTAATACATCTATTATAGTGATGAAGTACTATTTTGTAATTTTAATATGACTTTATAGTGCCCTACCCCTGGTAAATAGAAGAAAGTTGGTGTGGTTTTCTTCTGGTTTTAACATTTTATTGTCTTCTTAGTTGAAGATACAATCAATTCTGTCAGTTAACCATGAGTAGCTTTACAATGGTTAACTATTCCCATGAATAGAGGGTTGGGACCTCAAAAATACCAGAACTGTTAAGTGGCATCCTTGGGCAACCCTCTTCAGAGCATTTTCCTTATATAATCCGATAAAATCTGCAGGGGACACTATAATAAACCTATATATCTAAGATACTAATGAAGATACTGAATTCAAATTTTCAGGATTTGGTCCTGGTATGATAGGTAATCTGTATGACAAAAATGACAAAAAGAAAAAACTCTGTTGCCATAGTAACAAGAATATGACAAAAATGACAAAAAGAAAAAACTCTGTTGCCATAGTAACAAGAATACGACACTATTTGTTTCCTAAGAAATGTGTTTTAAGGGGTTTTGTCATTCTCTTCATATTTTTAATTCTAAATATGTCTACAATGTGGGATGATTAAAATTATGGTAAAGTAATCTTTTCTATTGTTCTATTGTTCTCTAAAACAGAAGTTGCTATGGTGACACATAGATCATAGAAAAAATCCTGGGATGATCGCCCTATTTGTCAGGAAATTAAAATGGAAACTGAAAAATGAGTTTCTTCCTACTGAATAGCAATTTGGTAGACCAAGGCTGACACGCACAGGAGAAAACATCTATCAGTTCTATGTCATTTTGTTGTTATTTTTTTATTTATCGTGCTCTGGGACTTATAACACCTAATGCCGAATCCTTTCCAACTGCAAATGAAGCCAAGATTTTAATAATGAACATTCATATATCTCAACAAACATGGCATACGATTTGGACAATGATGATGAAACTCTGAGGGAAAATTAGACGAAACATTAATGTGAGTGGTCCAAAAATAACACTTACATGTTTTGAAAAAGTTATGCTCTCGGGTGAATCAGTGCTCATTTAAGGATAGTCTGAATCAGGTGAATTTTTTAACCTAATTGTACCCCTCCCCAAAACCCCCAAATTTTGACAATTGTCAAAAAGTGGCAAACAACAATTAAACAAACATCATTAAAATTAAATATGGCTATTTCGCTTCTATGTCATAAAGATATGGTACGATCTCAGGTCAATCAATAAAATTCACAAGTGACACTCTATCTTATGAAGAAAATATTATCGTATTTGAAGACATGTCAAAAATTTGGTGGAAATAATTTTGTCACTCCTGATTTGACCTGGAAAGGTTCAGGTAAGTTATCACAAACAATTTCAGACATACAGTTATATCTTTGATTATGACTATTTTCTGACCATGAAGTCAGGGTATACAGGGATAATAAAGTCAATCGGACTCGGAGATATTTCACTAGCAATCAACCCATCAATATATATTTTCAAAGTTGTTGACCTCATTTTCACCAAAAATGCTATCATTTTATTAATGTTTAATGCATTACTTTTCTTTATTTTAATGTATCAAATAGCTCTTGAAAAGAAAACTGAATTCCCCTAAGATTAGTGTTCCCCATGTTATTTCCCCTTTGAAATAATTCATGCTATCCATTGGTTTCAGTTCATTTTGGTCATCCAAATTCAGTGTCTTTAAAGTCCCAGGAGCAATCCACTTTTCCTCTTAGGAAATAGAACATGTCTCAAAGCATATTCTAATTATGCATTCAACAATATAATTAAAGGTTGCATCTTTGGTGAAAATTAGGTCACCATTTTTAGTAAAAAGTATGTTGATTGGGCCATTCCCTTTAATATCACTTAGGTCTGATTAATCATTATATTTACTTTTCTTGAAGATAATGAATAGATCTAAAAGATATACCCAAGTTCATGCTCAGAAAATATTCATAATTCAAGTTAGAATTGTCTGAAGTTGTTTGCGATAACCTACATGCTCCTTTATAACATTATTATGTAAATACAGTAGAACCTGTGTAAGTGGAACACTCCATTCTGCCACAAAGCGTTCCACTTAGAAGGTGTTCCACTTACGGAGGTTTTGGGTTCGCAGGGAACATACAAGATCAAATATAGGATTTATATGTATCATTGGAAATATGATTCTCCCTTCATTACAGGGCAGGTATATACCATTAATAATCCATTTATTTTACTCAAAAAGGTATCTGACATTCTTAATCCTCCTCATTCTGCCAAAAATGTTTTCTGACATTCTTAATCCTCCTAATTGTGCCAGTCTCAGGTACAAGGATTAGGCAATTAAGTTTTAAAGACTTGTTCCTACTGCTAATAATTCAATTGTTTTTAAATGACATTTTTAATCTTACTTATTAAGTTTGAAACAAACAGCAAGGGATATTAATTAGTGGTAGCATCACGTGTCCAGTTCTACAGGAGGTTAATCCAATTTTCTGAATGAAAATCTTATGAAATCCTAATTGGCTGATTATCAAATTAATTGTTGGTTGCATCACATGTTGACCTCTACAGGAGGTTAATCCATTAAAATCCTAATTTGCCAATTATCACAGTATTACCTGTTTTCATACCCAGATATCATTGAGGGAGATTAATTCTGATTACATATATCAATATTGAAATCTATGGAAATTGACTGTTCCACTTAGCAGGTTAATTTTTCAATATGGGGTGTTCACTGTTCAAGTTTGGAGGTGTTCCACTTACAGAGGTTCAATTAACATTAAGTCAATGGGTTTTTAAAACGGGACTTTGAAAAGGTGTTCCACTTGGGAGGTGTTCCACTTACAGAGGTGTTCCACTTAGCAGGTTCTACTGTACATTACTTGTGCATGATGACCACCATAGTCTAGTTGCTCAAATGAGATCAATTGATGATTATAATGTTTAGACTTTATGTCAATGTCCAGACTGTATGCCAACCTCTCTAGTATGTGATTACACTAGATTTCATTATGATACATGTACTTAATTGAAAACTTACATATAAAATATCTTAAGTCCTATATTCTAGTAATAAATGAATTAGAATGTCACCTAACATTTGATGATGGTATGAATTTATTGATTTGGTGTCTATCAATACATGTTTCTAACTTAATGCTGCAAAATGATAAAATTCACCACATTCACTTTCTTCAATTTTCCAGGGGTAGGGCACTATAAAGTCATATTAAAATTACAAAATAGTACTTCATAACTAAAATAGATGTATTACAATACCACACATAGCTTGGAAATGTTTTTAAAATACTACTTTGAGCTGTTAAAGCTCTCATATTGTGCTTGAAGCTACAAATATAAAATTGGCAAGACAAAAATTGCGTATCTTTTTCCTGTTTTTTATATTTTTCTGAGACCAATAAGGGTATCAACCCATAACTTTAGGATAGTATTCATATTTGTACTAGCAATGTATGGTGTACAACTCAGAACAATAGCTCACATATCCTTTGAGTTATGAACTAGTTTCATAGTACCCCCTAGACTATTTTCCTAGGGGGGTAAAAATGCCAAAATTTAGTGTCGTGACCACCCCGTTGAGCTGTCATCTTTTAATATCTTTATCAGCATGAAAAACTGATCTAGTAAAAATAGGTCTGTTGCTTTTTCTAAAAAATGCCTCAAAAACTTGAATTATTTGAATTGGAACCTGTCTAAAAGGGTTTACTCACTTATGTAACAATTAAAAGTGTATGAAGTAGATAAGTATTTAACATTGAATTATTTGAGCGAAGTCTAGCAGCTCAATAGTCAATTTAGACTAGGTATTTTGCCACTTAGTCGAGAGACGGGCGGGTACAAGGGAAAACGTGTAGAAGAAAGATTATGTACACTGTCTACAGAAATGGCAGTTCAATTGAAACAGAAATACATTTTCTATTCCATTGCAATAGATTTTTGCTAGCATGCGCAGATATAATGTATTCTATACATTACAAAGCGTTGCGCTTTTAATTAACATGACACTCATTAGATATTAAAAATAGCTTTGGCTAGAGGTCGCATCTCGTTTATTATTAATTATTAAGGACAGGACCCATTGTATTACATCAGATAATTTTCCAGTAGTGTAAATTTACGCATCATTTATGAACATCGGTAATAAGGTATGCCTACAGATGCATGTCTGAGTTGATTTGGATTACTAGTACAGTTGGGGACAAAAATAAATGACAGGTCGATTTTCGATCACCATTTCCTAATTATGGTGGTCTGAAAGCCCATAATTTCCAATATTGTCTAGATACATATCCCTTAAAATTTGTATATTTTACATTTTGTATAATCTCATCCACTGATGTATGACCTCTTGTAAATTCTCTTATTTTTAACATGGGAAATCCTCACTTCAGCAAATCCACCTGTCATTTATTTATGTCCCCAACTGTACATAAAACCGAGACTTAATGATATGTTGAAAAAACTTTCGATTGATTGAATGCATTAATTTTCACCATTAAAACCTCTATGTGAGGAGCCTCGAAATGTGGCCTGAAAAGGTATGAACTAATGCATGGAACCTATCGAACGTTGCACATGTTTAAACTGTAATGACGTTTAAGAAGGTGTTCACTGTATAGACGACCTAGCCAGAATGATTTCATCTCTCCCAAACACTACACACCTATTCACTCACTCCTAATCTACTCGCATTTGAAAATAGCGTTCGATTTTCGTAACGCTTAAAGCTACACTCTGTAGTAATATGTAGAAATAATTTATATTCTAATTCGTTACACTCAAACGAATATAAATAAAACGAAATCAGGGAGCGGAAGGGAATGATCATTTTGTCTAAGAAAATATACTTTGATAAGGTAAATTTTCAAGATTTGGATAATAATAATCTATAAACTGAAACGCAATTAAAGTGTTACTATTCATTAGTAAATCATTATGAGATCATGAGGGTGATTATGCTCATTTAAAGTCCCATCTCCTAGGTAATGGATCATCTTAATTTACAACATCTATAACATTGGAATCCTTCATTCAATATCTTGTTCTGAGTTACCTTGAGCTTGTCTTTTAAATTGGCTTTGTATAAAAAACCTCCTACCTCATACCCTCCTACCCAAGTACGTGGGACATGATACAGTCTTTGAAGGGTTCAATTTCAAAGATCTTAGTTTAGTAAATCTTAGTTTATGATGAATTATAGATGCATTTGTAACGGTCCTTGATAGCAAGGTGCTACTACATCCCAGCTGGGTACGATTCCCATTCGGGGCATCGACATTAGCACACTTTTTCAATTTCTTTATCTGGCTTGTTGGACCTAAGCTCGCGGTCGTTAGTTATTTATTCCCCTGGGGCGCCCTCGGGTCATTGCACATTAAAATACATCCATATGCCTGTATTTATGGATCTGTCGTCTAGTCATAAAATAAAGCCGGAATTGTAGAAATGTTAATAATTTTAGCTATTTTGAGATTTAATAATCTTTAAAATTGAACCCTTCAATGACTGTATGAGGTAGGAGGTTTTTTTATACAAAGCCTTTTAAATTTCTTAAACTTTTTAAACAACATAAAACATGTCCAAATTGCACTTAAAAACGTATAAGACGTTGTATAATGGCCAATAAAAATGAGTTTATGGTCTTTTGCGTATTGTTAATAACTGAATAGTTCCAGTCTATCGAAGAAACAAATATACCAGTATCATTTTTCGGATTGTAATTTAATATTGAAACCAATACACTCATTAAGTTATTAAACCAACTAAAAACACATCACTATCCATTTGCTCATTCGACTAAGTGATGAAAGCAGATGTTTGTAACATAAATTCTTAAATATTAAGCATAACCCTTCATGATATTCACTGGTCCCCACTTGGTTATAAAGACGTTACGTTTTTATAACAAAATGGACGAACCTCCGTCGGAGGAAATTGTTATTTTTTATCATTTTCACCAAGAAAGAGGTCGATTTGTATTCAGATATTTTACCCTCGTGTTAAGTTAATAGCATTTGGTTACTGAAAAGCGAATCAGTCACGGGTACAGTATATACATCCAAGGGCTCCAATAATGGACTGAGAATTCCTCACTTCGGCAACCAGGACGTTAACAGGCCATAACACAAAGCAACCAAGAGGTTTTGAAATTCACCAGATAATGTCCTTGTTGCTGAAGTGAGGAGTTCTCACTCAATTATTGGAGCTGCTGGATATGTTTGCTCGTGATTGACTAGCTTTTCCTTAACTGGGTGTTATTATTAACATACGGGTAAAATATTTTGATACAAATTGATCACCTTCTTGGTGAAAATGATGAGAACTAAAATTTCCTCCGGCGGAAGTTCATCCATTTTGTAATAAAGACGTAACGTCTTTATAACCAGGTGGAGACCAGTGAATATCAGAGAGCGATATGATAGATAAACGAATGCATGGTACAAACATCTGCTTTCAACACAAGGTGGGGACCAGTGATTTTGATTTGATATATAAAAGTAGATCTGACAGCAACATATGAGTTTGGTACATTTGTGTACATCACCTAAATCACGATAGTGCGCAATTAGTAACGCAAACAAACAAATAGACAAAAAAACAAATAAACGAACAGACAAATAAAGAAACAAACAAATGGATGAATTAGATAATAAAATAAATCAAGGCTTGGACAATTTAATAGAATTATAAATAATAATAATGATATTTTGCAGATTCCCCTTTTCAGGCTAAATCATCAGGAGTTATTGGAAAATACGGCACAATCATCTTCTAACACAGCTTATTGCGAGGTCTCCGTCCCCATCAACATTAAATATAATCAAAGGAAACCTTGAAAAATGAAGTTTAATTTTCCTTCAATAACATGTGGATATTGTCCTACCCTCGTAGCTGATCTTATTTTCTTTGTTTATAAGGTCGGTCAGTCAATATTAGAACCAAGCGTCCGGGTCTACATATACGAGTGCGTTTGTTTGGAAGATGTTGCATACAATGCCAGCATCTGTAACGACCTGAAGAACTTCCCAATGTTTGAAGAAGAGGTGGAGGTCATCACAGCCAAGTACACAATGATCTATCGTCTTCTTTTGAATTCACCCGCTTTTGTACTGGGGTTATTTTGCGGAGCTTGGTCGGACAAAATTGGTCGGAAGCTACCTGTTATGATTTCATGTTTTGGGACGATAATTGGTGGACTGTCATACATGATTTCAACATACAATACAATCCCTTCAGTTATGTTTATATTGTTCGGCTCGGCAGTGATAGGAATGTTTGGGAAAAGTGCGGTCATTACGATGGCTGTTCACAGCTATGTTATTGATGTGAGCGAAAAGAAAGATCGTACTAAAGCGCTGAGCAGACTCTTGGCAATGAACTTCTTTGGAATGTGTATTGGGTCAATTGTTACCGGGGGATTGATTGAGGCTGTCGAATTTACCCACATATTTTTAGCAGTTATGCTGATTAATTTGTCAGTTGTTGTGATAACCGCACTTTGTATGAAGGAAACAGTATTTGATGGGGAGGGCGAAAGACCAAAATTTGAATGTAGCATTTTTAATATCTCGTATATCCGGGATTCTGTTTATGTCCTCTTTGACACTCGATCACATCACCTACAAACGTATTTGTTGGTACTGTTCGTAACAATTTTGCTCCAACAGACAGCAAAGGCTGGTGAACAGGATATAACTTTGTTATTCGTAGAGCATAAGCCATTCTACTGGGACAAAGCTTGGTACGGATACCTTCTTGCCGTTGATTTTGCGACCTTTGGAATTTACTTGTTATTCGTTCTACCTTTTCTAACAAACGTGCTCAAATTGAATGATGCTACACTTATAATGATAGGAATTGTGTTCAAAATATTGAGATTAGTTCTTATGGCATTTGGTACGAAGTCATGGATCATCTATTTAGCATTTGTGCTTGGTTCGCCATGCGCTATGATAGTGTCAGGAGCCAAATCCATGATCAGTAAAATAGTCTCGGAAAAAGAAATTGGAAAAGTATTTTCCTTGGTAGCATGTGGCGAAACTCTATCTAATCTTATGGGATCATTTTCATTCAATAGTGTATACATAGGGACCTTCACGATGTTTCCTGGAATTACGTTTCTGATAGACGCTGGGTTGTTTCTTTTTCTTCTTCTGGGTATATTTCTATTGCGTCGAGATATGCGTCTGATTGCCATGCAGCCGAAGGTAAGCCATACAACCGAAGGTAAGCCATACAACCGAATTTGGCCGATTCAATCTGACGGAGAATGCCGAGCCCCTATTTTTGACCAATTAGAGATGTCCTCTTCACATTCGTCGTACCCTCGGCCAACTTCGTTTGCAAAGAAAAGCTTCGGCAATCTTCGGCAATCTCCGCGATTTACCGCATGATTATGTGTTATGTCATGAGACGCCAAAAGGCGATTTGCCGCACGATTATGTGTTATGTCATGAGACGCCAAAAGTCGATTTACCGCATGATTATGTGTTATGTCATGAGACGCCAAAAGGCGATTTGCCGCATGATTATGTGTTATGTCATGAGAAATGTTGTTATGAAATAAACATATTGTTTAAAAAATCACATATCACTCAAAACTTTGATATACACATACATGCTTGAAAAAGCTTTTGTGTCAACACCAGTAGTTGTTATTGTCTTAAACTTTTTTGTGGACGGTGTTCAATCGAAGCAGGAGCTAGAAAAAACACGAATGATTTTTTAAATTGTTCGCTCTTAACTTGTTATTTCCTCTGCAGCAGTTCTGCAATGCCATCACTTGGTTAAATGACTTTATTGTAAATAATACAAACATGAAAAAGAAACTTACAATCCATCTGGGAAGTTCATTTTTCTGTAGGGTGCCTCTTCATCTGGACGAGATATTGATTGTGTATATAGCTCTTTACACAGGAATATAGATATTTGTAAAATGCAACCTTAGAACACTCAAGATACTTTTACACATAATTTTACATAACTTTTATATAATGTGCCACTTATATTAAAAAAAACTTTTGGAATTGGGTAATCGTATATTATTGTTTGTTTACATTTTAAATGTATTAAAATTATGCGGAAATGAATTACAAATTGATTTGAGCATGCTGTACGGCAAACTTTTTTTTATCGAAGATTATTATGAGCCTTTTTAATTGGTAAATATTTTTATATCGTTATCTCGAGTATCAATTCGTGTTATCACCCTTGAATCATTTTATCGGGATAAAGGTGGTTCCAAGTGCCTTTTAGGAAAAACACTCCATATAAAGTATAAATAGTATAATACACTAAAATAAAATAAACATCCATGGTACGATATGTAATGTTGAATCAAGATGTCACAACATCAGTGGATGCAGTTTATATTCTTCCGCTGTGAGAACCAGTTGAAATACTCATCAAGCAGGCAAAAATAGATATCAAACCAAAATAAACAAACAATTTATGACATATATGTAATATACACTTTTAAACCAGGAAGTAACAAACTCATTATATAAAGATGGAACATTTCCGTATCCGATGAAAGGACAGTCGGGACTCAATTAGGTAGGTCCAAATTTTTACAAAATATTTTTGCACAAGATATACATTGTAAGTTAGTAAATGATTTGAAGTGTAGTACAGGATTCTGCTCGAGAAATTCTGTATTTGCACGAGACAAGGTCGATATAAACTATGTCGACGCATACCATACGCAAGGAATAAACTCATAAACGCAGAAAAGTTGTTCAGGAAAAAACATTCTAAAATTTTAGTTCTCATTGAATCCAATGGAACATACATACTTAAAACATCATAAAAACGTATTCTAAACATAGATATAGGCCAACAATGTTGCATTTGAATTCATCAAGATATTAATTCTTCTCTCCCTATAAAAGTACATACAATTGGTACTTTCTGGCAAAATACACATTTGATTAAGTTAAGTATAGTTAAATTACGTCACCAATACTGTAATTTACGTTCCGTTTGTAGGCGAACTCAGATATCGACGTACCTTTTATAGGCTACTCCTACCATCACAAGATGTTTTCTCGCAAAGAAAAAATAATTGTTACACCCGATGTCTCAGCTGGAGAATTGAACGCGGGGTATGAAACACTAGAGCGGGACCCTTCCAAAGAACCACACTACGAAGTGCTGCATGATGTGCGTAATGATCATGAAAAACTTCCGATACCAAACAATGTCAGCCCATTGGAACAGGTCCAGAATTATCAGAATAACCAAACCCCAGTAGATTTAGAAAAGGCAAATTCTCGAAAGAAAATTCTCATTTGGTTTTGGCTAGGCGCAATAGTTACCATAGCAATCATTTTAGCTATTGTTAGTATCGTAGCGGCGACGCATGTGCAAGAGGTACAACCAATCCCAGCGCCACCTGACATAACGCCGACAATGTTCCCTCCTCCAAAGATTGGTAAGTTAGGATTTAAGCACTGAACTCAATGCTTTGTTTGTAGAATAAATCACTCGTGAGTTTTCCCTCCCATAACCTTTGACCGAAGGTCAACACCACCAAACATGAAAAATGGATGATGGATACTGATGATAAAAACAAGTTTTTCTATAAAATTAAAAGGTTACATATTGAAATTAATTGAATTTGTGATACTAACATCTTATAAGAGAATAAGAATATCACTTCATTACTCACCGAGTTATTTTATGTTTGTCTTGGTATGATTTTTCGGGACACCCTGTTTTCGGAAATATTTATTGAATTGACTTTTCTTTGACAATTGAAATTATAAGTATGCCTTGTGTCTTAACTATGGTTATATCTATTCAGTTCACTATGCGACGTGGACTACGTGGGAATCATGGTCCGATTGCTCTACCTCTTGTGGAAATGGAACTAAATTGCGTTCGAGGACATGTAAAATACCAACAAGAGGAACACAAAATGTTATAAAGTGCAAGGGGGATTCTTCACAGATACAACAGTGTACTCTCGGCTTGTGTCCAAGTACGTAAAATTCTTTTCAATTTACGTAAAATTCTTATCAATTTACGTAAAATTCTTTTCAATTTACGTAAAATTCTTTTCAATTTTATTATTAAAAACAGTTGAATCAAAATGTTTGATGATTTGGTTTAAGACGTGCGCGATGCTCTCGTAAATCTAACCTTAGCAACGTAATGGTAAAAGAATCAAGTTAATGATTGTTAGCTAAATAACGTACGAGTAAACTATTAGTTAAACGTGATATGTAAGCTCATTTTAGTGCAGTTGGTATTATAAGATGCAACAACAACGTTACACCCGTTTGTAAAATAATTGCTTAGTAATGTTTCAGCTTTTTTCGCAATGTGCCACTTTAATGTTCATTATTTCTTTTCTCATACAGCGTGTACATACAACTGTACTGATGGCGGTACAATGAACGAAAACTGTACATTGTGCTCATGTCCCGGGAACGTAACATTTATTGTAAGAACACCCGAAGGGGTTCCTATACAAGGAGTCAACGCCCATCCTGTAAATGTTGCCTATCTGACGTTGGGTGTTACTGATGCTAATGGTATGCTTTCGACAAGTATGATTTGTCCAAGTGAACCGATTGTGTTCACAAAACATGGATTTGCTGACGCCTTTGATAATGTTGGTTCAGATACTCTGAAGAATATAACGATGCACAAATTAGGTATTATTGAATTTTTTAACCTTAGACATAAACAAATGTTCTGATCGTGATTTTAAATAGTAAATAAGCACAAATCAAGGACAATATACTTGTATAAATATCGACCGGAAAATGAATGATTAAAATAGGTACAGACTACAGACTACAGTCTGTATAGTTTTTGATTTTATTTTACAAAACGCCCATCGTAATATCGTAATATGTACGTACATTTGGAAGAGAAAAATACAAAAACAGCAACGATCAGTAACATAAAAGAGAAGATATATTCTTAAAGAAAACAAGCCCCAATATATAGATCTGTAGATATGCTAAAGCGCAGAAAAAACTATTACTAAACTAAACTAAACTAAACTAAACTGTTATTTATGACCATTTTCAACATATCTTGAGTAGGTCTAACCAAGTAATTTCATTTTAGGTAAACTTTTTATATTGGCTGAGCCTAATGACAGATCAAGACTCGTCGGGGAATCAGTGACATTTGTTTGTGAGGCACATGGAAATCCACCGCCAGCGAGTTTTGAATGGTAGGCCTTCACATTTTATATCAAACGATGCTTGTTTGTGCCAGAGCTTAAGTAAGTAATGGATAATGAGATAATAAACTGAAGCACATTTAACCTTGTATACTTCAAAGTACACATTAACAGCCAAAACACAATAACGCCATTTACTATGAAATTTTATATCGTATTCATCAAACATTGTGCCCAATGATTTAAAATGAAATAAAACTTGTTCTTAATCTGAAATAGGTTCCTGGATGATGAGCTTGTCGACTCTACCATGGTGACGTCAAATTCAACGTACAGTGAGGTTGTGTTTAAGAACCTGACGCTAGAGCACAGTGGACCAATTCGCTGTAGAGCAAACGGGCACGGGGTCAACTCGGCAATTTATTCAAAATCTGCATCGCTTAAAGTCAAATCCGGAGGTAAAAAACATGCTTAGGTTATAACTGACAGTCCCCATTGGATGGAATAGTAAACCCTATTTATGGTCGAGTCTTAATTTTGTTCCTCGGTTGTAATAAGTCGGTCATTTATGACAGCAAATATGAACTTATTGCTAACGTGAAAAGGCTTTAACACGTGGTCCAAAGAAGACTCCTGTTTGCCAAATTCTGTAAGTGTAAATCTGTCATGAGAAAAGTAGACCCTATATATCCCAAAACCATGATCTAACGTGAAAAGAAACAATAACTAACACCCCCTCCCCCTAGCCAATACTCATTACATCAAAAATAGTTGTAGATACTAGTACTCATAATAGATAGAGTATTTAGTCTCAAATTACCCTGCGTGCAGAGTCTAGTTAAACTACAGACGAAGCTCGAAGCTCTCTTTTAAGAAGTGAAGTCAAACGAATGCAAAGGGTAGTCTCAAATGATGTGGGATAGATAAAATCCAGTCTCGAAGTCCATAGGCAATTCAAAGGGTCAACATCCGTCAAACATCTATATACTTTTTTAGGCAAAAATGACTCATTCTGCGATGCTGAACCACTGGAGAAGTTAACAGATCTACCATCGGACTGTCCCCAAAATGGCTCACTTACATACAATGTCGGAACATGTGGAAGAGAACAGTGTAGAAAAGGATTACCCGGTGAAACAGAAGGACAATATTGTTGTGGACAAACTATGTCAGAGAGACGCACTTTGCAATGTAGTGGTTATTCAATTGATGTTTTTGTAAGTTTAGAATGTGGTTGCAAACGATGTCAACCTGGAATGATAGGGTTGATGTCTGGTAACAGTTCGTTTGAACCAAGAGTACGGCTGGTGGGGTCGGTTCTTGATAGAAGTACTAAACGACCCATCGCACAAACTAGTGTCTATTATCTTGGAACAAATATTGCGAACACAAGTTTAAGTGGACGTTTTTATCTTAAAATCCCAAAAGGTGCGTCTCGAATTACTGTTTCTGTGAAAGATCATTTCGCAAATGCATACTTCGAACGCACAAAAGTAATACACGTAAATCAACCATTTGGAACCATCTACGAAGATATAGTCATGACAAAGAAGTCTCGTGACAGCGTTGTAGCGCAATCATCAACAGGTATTCAGAATGTTAAAATATTAGGCAATGATATCGAGATGTCCCTTGATCAATTAGGCTTTTATTCTGATGGGGTTAAATACAATGGAAGTGTAGGTGTTAGTGTAAATTTTATTGATCCCCGTGATCCAAATGTAGATCAACTTGTGCCAGGTGATATGGTGTTCACAAACGAGGAAGGTGAAGTTGAAGATCTGAGATCATTTGGTATGTGGCAGATGGCGTTTGACGACACACAAGGCAATGACGTAGGAGTCCAGGGAGATGTTGGTATTCAGGTATCAGGAAACTACCTGGGTGCCACTGATAGAACACCCGTTAAACTATGGTCCATGGATCCGGACAGTGGAAGATGGCAATTTGAAAATGAGTTGAGGGCGACAGAGTCAGGGATAAAAGACACGCATATGATGAATACATTTTTCTTTGGCAACATAACTCTGCGTGGCAATTTCGTTTATAACTTTGACAGCCCATCAGTGAATTATTGTTTCATGAGGATCGAAACGTATACCGATCCAACCTTATCCAACGTCACAGACTGGACGCGTCAAAGAACGCCCGAAGCAAGAGTTGTGTCAGCTCAATCTTTACGTAGAGATGGCTCGGGCATGTCATTGACAGGCGCTGAAAGTTACATCGGTGGAACAAAAATAAAGACGAATCGTAATTGCATATTAACCACTTGTTCGGAAGAGCCTGGTAGTTCTGAATTTAACGGTTTTGTATTTGTAAATGGCGAGGAAGGTCCGTTCTCAGCATCACATACGGTGGGCGGTGAAGCAATCCCTGGTGCTGTGATTGAATTAGATGAACAAAATCGTACAATCGGTACTACAGTATCCCCTTTGACGTTGGACGGTCCAATCTATCATAGTAGCCAAACTGAATGTTTGAATCAATTAAGCTCCTTTTGTAGACGTTGTCAAGAAACTTACAATTTTCGCAAATCCAATCCAAGATGTATTCTCTGTGACAGAAACTCCTGCATGATGCCTTCGTCAGTTGCTTATGCAAAATGCTTGGGCGACATTGGCAATATAAAAGCTTCGCATTATCGATTTTATAAGAAAGAAAAGTCCCATTACTACGAATTTTCAGTTTGTAAACGATATGAGGACAGATGTGCTTCATCGCCGAGTGATTACCCTCTGATCTGGTACCCTCCTATTTTTGAAGATACGCACAAAGTTCGAGTTTGGTTCATTAAAATCAGCGTGAATGTCCCAGTGGTTCTCAGAGCAGTAAGTCATAAAACTAAATCTCATCAAGATGTCGATCACAAAATTTACGGTATGCGTGAAAATATCACAACTAACGGATTTGTCTGTTTAGAATTCAAGGCAAGTGGGAAATACGTGGTAGATATTGATGCTGAGGGTTACCCCACAACATGGGATACAGATGATACATTAGTTAAAATCCACGCTCACGGTCAGAGATGTTCAATAAATAACGTCACACCGGACCTAAGATTAAAGCAGGTTTCACATGTCACTCGGAATGCATTATATGCGTTTAGACTGGAAGCTAACTACCTGAACGCTGGTGACCACATAGGATTATACAGAGCCGAAGAAGACTATGACATACAACGTGACGGAAATCAACTAGGGCCTGAGAAAGCGAGGGCAGAAGCATTGGCAGCATGTCGGTGTTCAAGTCACAATGTGAAAACATGTGATCACATGGTACCTACAGGTGCTGGAATACACATTTCTTGCTAGCTTGAAGTTAGAATCGCACCTTCTTGGATAAAAATCCAATTATGACACCAAGATATCGAACTGTCCAAAGAATATTGTGAAATGGAGGTTGAGTATAAATGGAGTCCACAACACTGACTAACAAAGAACCTGGGGGGGGGGGGGTGGGGGGTTGGTGAAAAAAACGTTGAGATGCTGGCTGTATCGCTTGATTATAGACTATACTGATTAAATAAACTATTTTACCTATTTGTAACTCCCTTATCTACACGGGATTTTCCAATTTCCAATATACTGTAATCAAAATAGTTTTCATGTAAATAAAATTTAACTGCATTCTGTAAGTGCGTGTCAGAGATTAGAACTATTTGCATTATTAAAGTTGGTGCTAGAGACTTTAGAGATATATACATTTTTCTCATTATAGTGACTGCTAGATTTCTTCATAGTAGCTTCTTTAAAGAAAGGAGGATGTAACAATATTGATATACAGTGTATATGATTGTTCCATCAAATGTGTTCCCGGCGTCAACGTAAATATGGACCGTGCTTAATATGGTCCGCTGGAATATAAGTCCTGGAAAATAAAGTCCGGGACTATATTATCTAGAATAACAAGGCCGATGGACTATATTTCCTTAGGTATTTTAGTCCATTCGCTAGAATTTGATGTCCGGGGTGGACTATAAATACCAAATTATGGTCTCTTCAACCTTCATTCCGGACCATATTTTCCGGTAAAAAATGTCCTTGGGCATGTATTGAACTTTTCTTAAATAATATTTCATTGACATACAATGTAATACTGTTATTCCATATCGTTTAACCGTCACGTACTTGTTTAACTATCCTGAAACATTGTTAAGATATTTATATATTAAATTCAGCGGGAAAGTGCTTTCCATAGCAACTCGGAAACGGAATTCAGCAGAGCAATTCCGAGACAGAAATACCAAGAGGAATGGGGGGAGAGAATCACAAGTGACCAGCCATTTATCAACGTAAATCATCTTAGGTAAGTACGGTTTTCGTTGCCGATCGCCACCGTGTTCGTAAAAGTGCTCCGCTGAACCTGTGTCCGAGTTGCTAAGGCACATTTTTAGGTTATATAGACAGATGTCTAAATTCTTCTGTAAAAATCTGAATGATGGATGATAAATTAAAAAATAAGGAGTAACTTTAAGAGTAACGTTTTAGAGAAAAAAATAGTTCTAATTATATTTCTGTTTCAATCTTTATTCGTTAATTTTGATCATTACATCATTACATTTTAATCATTATTCATCATCATTCATCATATCCGTCATACAAGATACATTTTCAGGTTATGCCCATCGATAGTTTGTTTGAGTTGTAGTCCCAGTTCATTAACTAGTTTATATTCATTTGATAGACTCTTCGTAATCATGTAGTGTCCCACCCAAGGATTCAATTTCTTCCCTCCTTGTCCCTTTCTCTCTGTCTTAAGTGTACTGGTCCCGATCTGGTTATAAATACGTTTTTTATAACAAAATGGATGAATTCCACAAAAGAAATATTAAACGGGCGTGTTGATTCCGATCGTGTTATAACCCGAATAATGGGGCAGATGCAATTAAACGATTAATTAAGGAAAAGTTGTCTCGGGGACAGAATTACCCGGATAATATCGTCTCCTGGACATGCATTATTAATATAAATCATCTAAGGGAAACTAAGACAAGAATAGTCAAAGACAATTTTAGTTTCATTTGATGCAGAATATGCTAAAAGAATAACAAAAATTAGACATGAGTGGGACTCGATCCATATCATAGTCAACAGTCAACACGCAGGAAACTGTCCTAACCACTACACCAAAGGTGATTGGACGAAATCAGCGTTTTTTAATTCGTAAATAATATCAGTAAGACATCTATACATTTAATATTGACATAACAGCTAGGACCAAAATCTAGCCGGACAATCTATTCGCTCACTGCTGTCAACGTATCTATAGTCCGTCAGTAAATATAGTCTGGAGTTATATTGTATACCAATACAGAAAATATGGTCCATATATATTCAGGGAGACTATATTTACTCTGACACCGGGTTTAACTACATGTGTTGTATTGCACTGAACGAAAAGAATATACTGCATTGTGGGTAAAATCTGAAATGGCTAATTCTCTACTAGAGGCAATCTGAGCGAGATTCCATTTTTTGGTTCGGTTTTTTAGCGCATGCGCATTGAATCACGCAATTTAATTGGTTCAAATTATTATAACGCATGCGTAATTAATAACTTATAAGAACATTTAATTTGAGATAGATGTCACTTACGTTCATTATTTCACAGCACTCCCTACCCACGATGCACCATATAGTCCGGGAATATTTTTGTTTAGTGCCAAAACAAAAAGTATACACCCAAAACAAATGTAATGACATAATATCAACCTGCCCCGGATTTGTAGACGTGTGGTATACAAACTTAAACCGAGCCGATGGCAGAAAAGCACTTTGAATCATGGGAATGAAGTACTTCCTTTAATAAAAAACCGAACCAAATAAAACCGAATCTCGCGCAGATTGCCCCGACTCTACACTAATTGTCTTCACTGAATGCTGAACACAATCTTAAAGACACCCACGTGAATTCCACTGCTCTTATAGAAGACACATTCACTATTCTCTTCCAAAAGATGCCTGTGCAAGCTGGAGTTGCTCTTGGTGTAGCAGCAATTGTAATGGTAGGATGTACGGTCATCGCGGTAGTGATGTTTAGTGGAGAAGTCGAATGGGAGATAAGCTTTCTCGGTTTCAAATTTACGGGAAAGGCGAAAAATAAGAGTAAGTTATACATTTATCTGTGTTGAACTGTATTCTTCGGTTTTAAAGTGTTAATTACGAACATTAGAGAGCTTTCTGTGTAAGTTATTTGTAATCAACTTGTACGAAAACTTGTGCTTCTGAATAAAACTACAAGGTGTTACATAACGAAGGCCATCAGTAAAAAATCTATAGGGAATCGCTAGCACAGATTGGCTTGATTAGTGAATCAAAATGGTAGTCAAAGTGTTTGATTAGATACTTTACATATCCAGCTTATCAATTTTGAATATAGATCACGGTTCATTGGTCGGTAAACCCGAGTACTGTATGTTAGGGTTTGGGTGTAGATCCAATTTATAAGTTTACACAATCATCGTGTAAATGACATTTTATACGTTCTTAACCTTATAATTATGTCAACTTAAACTTTTATAAGAACTGTGAAATAATCCACTCGTTCGTATGATGAACCACGTTAAAGGATCTTGTTTGTAGAACACTGCCCCACAAGAGCTTGGTATTGTAATGTTATGTAAATCAAGCTAATTAAACATTGGCTCCGTTTACTTCAACTATCCCCTGAAAATATTCTTCGTCAATCGTATATGTATGACCGGGAAATGAGTCAACTTGGTTTCAAAGACACATGGTCAAGTAAAATCATTGATGTTCTTTAAAAATATGATTCGTTTTCATACTGTCAAACTCAAAATAACTAAAAATATACATCAGAATTATAAAAACCAATGGACAGAAGATATATTCAAATACCCTGTTTTGAGAACTTATGTAAAATTTAAGAATATATTTGATAGTGAAATTTGAATATTCAAAATAAAACTATAGACAAGCTATTTCCAGGTTTAGTGTCTTAATGTTCACACAAGTTAAACATAGAACTTGGCCATTATGTAAAGCCAAAAACCACTAGCTGAACGGCAATGCAATGCCTGTAATATTTTGGAATTGAAGAAAAACAACATTTTCTAATGAGTTGTAGAAGAATACAGAAGAAAGAAAACTTTCTTTGATACCATTAGATAATTTAATTTTGTCGGCATCCCTGATAATATATTTAAACTTCTCATATTCCACAAGAATTCGTATGTACACTCCCCTCCATAAGTTTGGCAACCTTTTTCCCCCATTGAACTGCGTGTTAAAGCCTCTTTACGTTTGAATTTTTATTTACCTAACCGGCGATGAAATAACTTATAATATTGATCGAAACGTAACGTGACTTTATTTCCAATACCTCCAAATTTTCTAAATTTTTTTCCTCAATTACAATAGGTCGAAAATTGATGATAAATTTGATGAATTTTTGAAAATCGTCATTCCCATGTAATCCAATGGGAAATGGAGGGTTCGGGGCAAATCAGAAATCAGGATATATTTTCAGTAAAAGATTCAGCTAAAATATTTTTATATAGAAAATTGAATTGTCTAACTTTTTTGAACCCTAAGTGTTTAGTTTATTTGATGAATATTAAAGTTACAGCGCTGCAAAGTCATTTTTGAAAATAATTTTTCGCCTCCTGTGTTATTTCAATGGGAGAGGTTTTTTGAAAAAATTTTGACTTTAAAGCCCTATAACTTTGTTGAACCCGAAGAAACATATCAATTTTTTGTTAAATAAAGTTAGCAAATTCAATTGCCTGCCTAACTCGTATTATTTGCAAGGACTCGGATAGATGGATATTCTGTCATATGACTTGCGGCAAACCGACCATTTCCAATTGGTTAACATGGGATTGTCGATTTTCAAAAATTCATCAAATTTATCATCAATTTTCGACCTATTGTAATTGAGGGAAAAAAATTAAAAAACTTTGAGGCATTGGAATTAAAGTCAAATTACGTTTCCATCAATAGTATAAGTATTTTCATCGCAGGTTAAGTAAATAAAAATTCAAAGGTAAAGAGGCTTTAACACGTAGTTCAATGGGGGAAAAAAGGTTGCCAAACTTATTGAGGGGAGTGTAGTATTACACTTAGCAAAATTCACCTATCACTCATTCAAAAAGTTGGATGAACATTGTGTCAATGATACATCACACTGATAATAACATTTTCATATGCTGTATTTTAATCTAAGTTATTTTTGTTTATGGTATTCATTGTTACATGAGCTTACACGGTGATTTCATAACGTCACAAATATGGAATGATTAATGTTTTGGCTATATACAGTCCAGGAGTAAACGAATGAAACACATTAAATTCTCAGAAATTTAGCTGGCCATAAATATTGTTTCAATGACAGAACAGATTATCTTAATGTTTCAGTTTGAAATTCTATATCTCTGTTCATATGAGTATACTAGTAGATAGAATATCAGTATCAGCTATTTGAATGTGAAAGCAACTTTTAATAATTGTAGTTCAATGCAGAGTTTTTACATTTCAATTGGACCATAGGCATAGCCATGGGGGGGGGGTGCAATTGGTTATCGCACCCCCACCTCCCCCTCCCCCCATAACCAATAAAATATGACCATGAGAAGAAAAGAGCTTTAAATTAAATGCTTTTTATTTGAAGCTTCTAGCTCAATTTATTATGAAGAAAGTTGCATAAATTTTTGTAAAATTCAAGATAAATCTTAATTGTTGGCTTCATCATGTTATGTGGCTTACAATAGCCAGGATTTTGTGACTGGGAGGGGGTGGTTCATTTTTTAAATTCATGCAAAAATACTTCCTCACCCCCCCCCCCCCAACACTCAAATTACCTCATCTATTAATAAGTAATAAACAATTTGATCATTATGGAATTTATTTTATGAAAGTTTAAGATGCAGAAATTGTTCACAAATTGTGAACTTTAGATATCAAGTGCATCAATGAAAAATATATACATGAAATTATATTCATTAATTTTGCACCAAAAAGACTTGCGAATGGTCTTTAAAAATGAAAGTATCTTGTATCATTATGAAATAAAATTACAACCATTTTTTAGGGATAAATATGAAGTCCCATGCGCAAAAGTTGTCAAAACATTTTCAAAGTCGTGAATTACTTATAACTCATCTCTAGACTTAGATACCCTTTGAGACAGTAATCCATTTAGGCTCATTTTATTTTCAAGATGACATCTGAATTCAACTTAGTTTTGAAGTGTGAACTAGGCATGAAGTATTAACTACCCTAATAAATTAATAATCTCATGTTTATTTGATTTTAACAATGGCCATTGTCTCTATCAAAAAATATAATTATACCAAATGAAATTTGGTACTCCATATTCCATTTTAAAATATTTAACTTGAAACTGGAGTAAATATTATATCTTGTCTCTGGGTAGTATAGTACATGTATTGTATACCAGTAACATTTTATTTAGTCTTGAATACTTCAAAGAACACTAGATATTTGCCTTTAAAAATACATTGAATCAGACTACAATCTGTGTATGAGAGGAGGACAGTGAGTTCACTCTAGACTAAAACCAAGAAGACAAACCCATAACTTACATCTTATCTAAATAATCTGTCAACTTAAACACTAACGAGTTTTCAAGAGCTGATCAGATTTGATCAGAACTTTGCAGGTTATCTGGAGGACTATATATATATATAGTTCAAATGACAAAATAAAACTGAATGTTTTGTATGATGCTTTGTTAGGTCATGGACGTTTACCAACTGCAACTACGTCCATGGTTAGGTGAACTATGGGATAAATAGAAAATCCTATGATTTTTTCGTGATATCATTTTAATTCACTCGTTGATATCAATATCTGCACTCATTCGCTACGCTCACTATATATATTGATATCAACTCGTGGATAAAAATGATATCTCTCAAAATTATAGGATATCCTATACATATTGTACACTGTACTGACTTATATGTCATTGTGATGACATCAGAGAGTCAATAAAAGATATAAACATATTTATATATTTTTTTTTTATTCTTCAAGTACATTCACACCCCTTGGGGTCAAGTACATGTACAAACAAAAATTATAACAATTATAAAGGAAGGAAAAAGAAGACATTTACATGTAAAAAAAACTACATAACTATTAATATTACTATTAATGATGATGATGCATTGGTGCGCTAGAGATATAGCTATTCCCCCATATGGGATATGATGAACATTGCATGTAAACTTAATTTGCACGATGATATCTTGATAATGATCTCAAATGGTGAGATATGTTCTAAGGGTTACTGGATGAGGCTAGTTAAGTCAATAGTTCACAACCATGAACTTCTTCAGTGGAGATTTAACTGCATGTTTTTTGGATCTCTTGTTAGTTTTAGACAAGTAATTAATATAGTGAAACCATCAATATGGTGGGTACAGGCTAGGGCTGTATTAAACCCTGTACTTTTATGATAAGAATCCTGACTGGGACATGTCCCCTTAATGCGTATGACCATGTTGCTAAATCTAGATTATGTTCCTTATGCAATGATGCAGATGAAATTGTAGTTCACTTTCTTTTCTCTTGTGAAAGCCTAGCACAGGAAAGGGCCCCTTTTTTAGAGTATATTAGAGTTATGAATTATCACGGTCAAGGTTTTAATGTAATCATTGTAAATATCCTGAAACAAGGAGATATTACTGCTGCTCAGCATATATACAACTTGTATAATAAAAGATGTAGCTTGCTGTAGATAGTGGTACTTCACTTTCTATATGTCTATTTTTATATCTTATATCGTAAATAACTTTATGTAATATTATATCTTAATAACTTTATGTAATATTGTACTCATCATTTATGGTGGAATAAAAGATACATAAACATAAACATATAGCTATTGGTACTGGATGTAAATATATATTTTGCGACATTTATGCAGTTTTGATCTTTACCAGACATCAAGTAAATAAATGGATTTTCTTGTACTGGCATTTTCATTTTAGATAACATTATACTTCTTTGTTTATTATATTTCGTACAGTGAAGGAGATAGTGTTCTTCATTTTCTATAATATTGCATGTTTCGCATTTTCTCTCCTCCAGAGGTGTCGGTTTTGGTCTTGTGTAGCGACCGAGTTCAATTTGGAGATTATGTGCACTTATTCTAAGTTTAGTAAACTCTCTACGCAGGTCAAAACGTTTTATATAATCTAAATAATTTTCATAGGCAAAGTTACTTTTGAATGTGTTTTAAGTTCTTAATTTGTTATTGCACTTTCATTTTTGTGTATCATTAGAGATTTTATTCTTCCAGAATTCATGAAATTGGCTCCTTAGACTTTGCTTGCATTCAGATAATATTTTTGGTGTTATATCTAGTATTTCTTCAGTATTCATTAATATTTTAATCAATTTTAAGAACAACGAATACCATGACATGAAATTCTGATTTTTTGTGTTGTGAAATGCTGGACTAAGTAACAGGTTATCAGAGTCCTGAATATGAGCATAAAAATTACAAATTCTATCAAATATGTTTATAAATAGTGGATACCTCCCAAGATCTCCATAAATAGCCATGTTAGTTGCCCTTTTCCCAACACCTAGAATATGTTTACAAAAAGATTTGTTTAACTTCTCAGACAAAACTTTAGATTGCTTGAGGTATGTATCTTCTAAGTTGTCAGTTGAGACATTATTAAAAGCATATGGCGCCCATATTTCGGCACCATACAGACATATTGGGGCTATCGTATGGTCAAAAAGGCTTACTGCTAAAGACGGCTTAATATTACAGTATTGAAAATATCTCTTAAGTTTAAACAATGCTTTGGATGCTCTTTCATGTAAATAATGCTGGGCAGCCATAAAACTACCCGAACTTTTAATGATAATTCCAAGATATTTATATTCTTGTACACAATCTGTTTTATCCTTGTTATAATAAAACATTTCAGTACATGCATGACCATTTTTCTGGAACTTAATAATTTTTGTTTTTGAAATATTAACAGATATTTTCCATTCCTTGCAATATTTCTGAAGTGAATTAATCGATGATTGTAAACCATGTTTTGATGTTGAAAATAATACGATATCATCGGAATACATAAGCATATTTAATTTCATTACCTAAAGTTGGACAGTCGTTATCTAAACCAATATAAGAGGGTAAATCATTAATGAAAATATTGAAGGCCAAAGGAGAAATTGGGTCCCCTTGCCGGAGGCCTATTGTTGCTTGTCTGAAATCAGTGATTTTATATATAGACCCTTAAAAGTACAAGTTTACGTGTACGTTTTCGAAACAACTTTTATCGAAAGCTCTCTAGTGATAAGTGATAACTACAAGAATAGTAATGAAACTACATATTTACGCTGTCCTTTCTCATCTTTCGTCAAGGAATTAGAGATATTGACGAGTAAGACTGTTTTGGAAGATTGTCACGATTCTACAGTACTTATTCCTTACAACATCCCATTTATTTTCTAAAATGTTGTCTGAGGATAATTCTTCGGATTTAAGGTTGTCTGACAAAGAGAGAAAGGGTTGTTCATTTTGAATGAAAGTTGCAAGCAGTTAGGGTAGCATCTGCATTAACATAAACATTATTCCATTTGTTTACTTCAGGTTCCTAAGTTGGAGGAAATTCTACACGCTGTACATATTGCCAATTAACCCATTAAAAACTATAATATAGAATAAT
The DNA here is from genome assembly GCA_903813345.2 of Owenia fusiformis. Lineage (NCBI taxonomy): Eukaryota > Metazoa > Annelida > Polychaeta > Sabellida > Oweniidae > Owenia > Owenia fusiformis. Next base: position 5,654,854 of record CAIIXF020000004.1, on the reverse strand, counting down.
CATCGATGACTAACAATAAAACGGCACAACTAATCATTGGTGAGTCGGCCTGTATTTCTGGACCCAAGTTTACCTGGACCCATGTCAGCAGAAGCCGTGTCTCATGTCGGCCTTGATTCAACTTAGCTTCGACCAAATATAGCAAGCTTGGACATATAGCACGCAATGACTTGGATAAAGTATACACATCAACAAACATAGTTATATGACATTCAAAATTTTGTTCAATGTTTATAAATCAATTTTTACAAACGCATTGTGATAAATTAGTTTCGTTTTAAATGTCGTATTCATATCATGCATTCTTGATAAAACGAACAACAGATTCAAAGTAAACATATGAAGTGTCAATTTACAGCGACATTCTATATAGAAGTGTTTCAATATGCTACTCACGTTTGAAAGCATAAATAGTGTTTACAGTCTGGGCCAAGAAACGTCCACATTTTTTACTTCGATATAATGCATTGAATTCCTTTTAGTTTTGGCAGGATATGCACACATCAATTTTACAAATGTTCCCAAAGCAGATTAATAAATCTCTAGCGGTTTTTGAAAAGTAAAGGTTAACACCCCAGTCACATTTGTCGTACGGCGGCCGTACGTCGACCGCAGATCAATTAAATCAGTGTATTTCTGCGGCGAGCGTAGGAAAACTACGCTCGCCTTGCGGCCTCCGTACGGCGTATCCAGTTTTTTACAGGCCGCAGGGTCGTCGTAGAAATTATAACTCGGTGTTATAATATTTGTTCATTTCTGAGGTCCCCGTAGAAATCAACTGGCTCAACAAGATAAATTATTATTTGACAATGTTTCACGATCACTTTTCATTTGATATTACATCCTAGCACTATGAATAACATTTATAAATTGTCCTGATGTAAATAAAATGAAAAAAGTATTATTTATCAACAGAAATTTAAAATTCACCGTGCGGCTGCCGTGGGAAATGTGACTTCAAAAGTATGAGAGCGCAGAAATTCTACGGCGAGCGTAGAAAAGCTACTGGCCGCAGAAATGATAAACCGCACGGCGGCCGTTGAAAATGTGACTGGGGTGTAACACTGGGGCTCTATATGAAAAAAGATTACAGATTTCAGGATGAAATTCAAAGCGACAACTTTACACTGATATCAGTCATTCCTCCAATAACATTTCCAGATTGAAATTGTATACATTCAGCCAGATAAACATGTTACTAGTATGTATAATGTACACACTACTTATATTGTAATTTTATGGAGCATTTACTTTAATGGAGCATTTTGGAGTGTATTGAGACCGAAAAAAGATTAAATGGACTAGTTCAGCATCAAGAAAAATGGAACTGGTAGGCGAATTCGAAAGTCTGGAAGAAAAATGATATTCACCTATTTGCTTGTAATTTATATTAATAGTATAAATCCGAGTCTTAAAGGACAATTATAAATGAAGAAACAGGTTCTTTAGGGTGTGGGCTCAATCAAGCACCATACTGATCTTTCTTACCCGATATACGACGATGCTTGATGCTGGATCAGTTTTTCTACATCTTACTTATTTGTCTTACGATACTTCTAATATTCCATTTTTGTCTTGAAATTCTTTCAGAATATATTGAACACCATACACTATGTTTTAGTGTCTGTTTACCTTTATAATTCAAGATTGCACTTCAGGAACAATTGTGGAATTGATTTTTGCATATCCTGCCAAATAAAACTCATTTGTTATTTTGGAGGTTGGGGTTGGTGTCTACCTTGACCACACTTGATATTCATGAATATACTTATATATATTTCGGATAGCTTGCCGAGTGTACATTCTTTAAAAACAATATAAAAATAGTGCACTCCTCTTTGTATACCTGGACATTCTTAAAAATAAAATACAGTTCATGCATTCTATCGTGTTACTATTTAAGTCGGGTTTAAGCTTATATAAACTTCAATATAATTTTTTCAGCTTTGTTCGCAATATTTGCCAAATATTACAAATATTGAATCATATTGTACTTATTTTATTTAACCACGAATATACAGGGCGTATAAAAAACGCAACAAGTAGTTACCTCGTAAAATCACAAAACTAGTGATGACTACATCAATTCCATTCAATGTACCATAAAGCCACGTCTCTCTTCTTTGCAATGATACGTCATTCATTCACATGTTGTAATGGTTGGGTAAGAAATCCTTCCATTTGCACAGTGGGTCAAAATCGGCTTTGGACCAAGTTTTAGATATTGCAGAAATCAGTGCAAGGGCTAAGTGCCAATGGAAGTTCCCCTGACTTGAATTGTTGTGACTTTTTCTTTTGGAGCTATATCAGGAGCATCTGTGCTCACAATTCCTCCATCAGATATTGCAAACCATCGAGAAAGAATTGCCCATGGGCTGCTTTTCTCTGCTTTAACCCACAGATGACTCGGGGCTGAACCATGCATGACGTGGACAGATGAGCGTATCTTTATGCGCAAGTGGTGGCAATTTGGAGGGGTATAGGATGTATTCTTGCAAGAGTATGAGTATGTACACTTTACTGTCTATGCCACACCTATCACACCTTCTTCCAATAGACCCTATGCCCCTTGTTCTGACTTTTGCAATGTTTGAAACTTGGGTCCGAGCTGAATTTTGCCCCACTCTGCAAAATTATATAATGATTATTCGGCCAGGCATGACTCCCTGTGAATGAATGATATTCCATTGCAAAGAGGAGTAACTTTGCTTTTTGGTACATTGAATGAACAGGATGTAGTCAGCATTGGTTTTATGTTTTCTTCCAATATTGCACCAGGCTCCGTGCACACGCGGTACTAACTTCGACGGTTTATTTGAATTTTTGACCTACCAGATGCTTGAAAATCAAGGATTGCGAGTCTCATACTGCACCGTTTTTAGTAGGGATGCTGTTTAAAGAGAATAATGTACCATCAGAGAGGGATTTTTGTTATGCTTTGAATGGAACAAGTTTGAAGAAAAACGGTGCAGTATGAGACTCGTAATCCTTGATTTTCAAACATCCGGTAGGTCAAAAATTCAAATTAACGGTCGAAGTTAGTACCGCGTGGTACGCTGACTTTTCCGATGTTTATAACTTGGTCCCAAGCTAATTTTGGCCCACTTTGCAAATGGAATGATTACTCGCCCAACCATGACCAAATATCAATGAATGATATATCATTGTAAAGAGGAGACACATGGCTTAATGGTGCATTGAATGAAATCAATGCTGTTATCACTGGTTATCACCGAGATCTGTTGCGTTTTTTTATACGCACTGTATTACTAAGTCTGTAGCTGTTAGGCTTTCAATGAAACAGAAAAATAAAGCACATCTTGTAACACACATTAAAGTGCGTGAGTAGTAGTAGTAGTTGAGCTAGTCATCTGTGTTCCAGATATAATTTTAATGAGCGAAAGAAAAAGTCGTAATTCATGCAGACAAAAAGGTTATGCAGCATTACTTGTGTCACCCTGTAATATTGCATCCTTTATTCACCTCATACATACGAAGTTTATCGTAAGAGTTACAATTGTACATAACATAAGTACTTATCATCGTAAGAACATTACCCTTTGCATTCCTAACTACACGTATGAGTCCTCTTGTGGATACAGGTCGTATATAGATCACGTTGTTATCGCAAATGAACTTTTAACAAATGTTAAACAATTTTAGTTTTAAAATAATTTAAATATTTTTGAATTTTTAAATTTAAAATACAGTTTTAGATACATGTGCCAATTTTAGCACATCATCAGATCACCATCCCATCATAACAGTTTTAACTCAAGCAGCTCAGAGGCGTAGCTAGCCCATTTAGCGAGTGTACGCCCGTATGATTTCCCGGTTTTTATCAAAATTAACAAAACGATGGTTCCATAAAATAGGAAGATCCCGGGTGTTCAGAAGATATGGGACACACTAAACACTCTTAATTCAATGAAGGAAATATGTATTGTTTGATCATTTTGACATAGCTTTTTAAAGGGATTGAATTAACTGTATTAACAGATAATATTCGGGAAACAAAATAGACAGATTCTATATAATCATGCCATCGGCGATCGAAGCCGTCTATCAAGGCGATTTTATTTTTTAGGCTACCTAAAACTGTATGTATGAGGCTCATTGTTTTAAGCCTTTGTGGTCATTCTCCATGAAATATTATTATTTTTTCTGTGTTTGTTTTTATCTAGCTCACAAGATGATTAACAATAAAAGAACAGTTACACGACCGTCTCAACTCCATTTCGGATCTTAACAATCTGTACGTGATTCTATAGAATAAATTCTATCTTTCTGTTTTTTGCATTTGCGAACATGTCAATAACAGTATCAATGTTTATATCCTGTTCCCTATGGATATGTATCATGGCCAAGGAAGAACGTCTTTCCTCGTTCATTGTGGAACGCAAGTATCTCTAATTATCAGTAGCTAACTGATTCAAAACAAAGAAAATGAAATAATCGAGAACTTTTTTATTTATTAACACGAGTCTTCATAGATCTCCTATCGATTTCTATCTCTTGGTAAAATATTTATTTTTCATCACAATTAATCAGGTAAGTTTTATTTTTCCTTAAAATTTGAGAGTACGCCTGGGCGTACTTGGCGTACACGTAGCTACGCCACTGCAGCTTTTAAGTGTCAAAACAGCATTTTAGCTCCCAATGTACAACGTGTAGCCTGGGACAAGGTGACTAACATAATGAAAATAGCATACAGTGAGAGTATTACCGCAATGCTTAACCCTGTACTTATAGAAATGCACACTAAATCGTACATGTTGTCAAATGATGAGATCGATTTGTATTTGTGTAAACTTATAGATATATTGAATGTTGTTGCCAAAGAGGTGTTACCAATGAAACGTTTTAAGAAACACCAGAAGCCATTTTGGGCACCTGGGCTCACAATTCTTGTAAAAACGCAAACGGTTATGGCATCTGTGGAAAAACGCAGGTAAACCGAGATCCGGTGACTCATTCACTGGTACTCACCTAGTTACGCTGACGATACGTCAGCGTAATAAGATGGAAGAACTTCCGGGCTTCGGTTTCGGTAAGATATTTTTATTTCTCGATTTTACCCCACTTACAAGTCAAGTTGTGGACAACAATTTTGCTCAAAGTTAAGGAAGATAGTCTAGTTTGGCAATTGGCAATATTGGCAATATCCATGAAGATCGTCAACGTAACAAAAGCGAGGGACTAAATATGTGAATTGCGTCTTCGTTAATATACCAAACATAGAACCGCCTGCATATTCTCAAACTAGACTACCTTCCATAACTTTGAGCAAAATTATTGTCCACAACTTGACTTATAAGTGGTGTGGAATCGAGAAATAAAAATATCTTACCGAAAACGAAGCCCGGAAGTTCTTCCATCTTGTTACGTTATATACACTCCCCTCCATAAGTTTGGCAACCTTTTCTCCCCCATTGAACTACGTGTTAAAGGCTCTTTACGTTTGAATTTTTATTTACTTAACTGGCGATGAAATAGCGTTTAATATTGACGGAAACGTAACTTGACTTCATTTCCAATACTTCCAAATTTTCTCAATTTTTTTTCCTCCGCAACAAGAGGTCAAAAATTGATGATAAATTTGATGAATTTTTGAAAATCGTCATTCCCATGTAATCCAATGGGAAATGGAGGGTTCGGGGCAGGATATCTTTTCAGTAAAAGATTCAGCAAAAGATATTTTTATATAGAAAATTGAATTGTCTAACTTTTTTGTACACTAAGTGTTTGGTTTACTTGATGAATACTAAAGTTATAGCGCTTAAAAGTCATTTTTGAAAATAACTTTTCGCCTCCTGTGTTATTTCAATGGGAGAGCTTTTTTGAAAAACAATTTTGAATTTAAAGCCCGGTAACTTTGTTGAACCTGAAGAACCATATCAATTTTTTGTTAAATAAAGTTAGCAAATTCAATTGCCTGCCTAACTCGTATTTTTGCAAGGACTCGGATGGATGGATGGATATTCTGTCATATGACTTGCGGCAAACCTTCCATTTTCCATTGGATTACATGGAAATGACAATTTTCAAAAATTCATCAAATTTATCATTAATTTTCGACCAATTGTAATTGAGGAAAAAAATTGAGAAAATTTGGAGGTATTGAAAACAAAGTCAAGTTACGTTTCCATCAATATTATACGCTATTTCATCGCCGGTTAAGTCAATAAAAATTCAAACTTTAAGAGGCCTTAACACGTAGTTCAATGGGGGAGAAAAGGTTGCCAAACTTATGGAGGGGAGTGTATATAAATATAAACGCACAAGGCAATATAAACGAAATAGACATTTTATTTGCCTACCTAGGTATATACGTTTCACAAGAAGACATGATTGACATTGCTTGAATTATAGAGAACATGATGGTAAAACGATCTAAAATCATATATTAAATAATTGCTTAAGACTGATTAAACAGCGCCATCTAACAATGTAATTAACTATTTCTTTGCACATCTATTTCCATCGATTACGTCGATGACAATTAAAATAAGGCATTTATATGCAATATGTCACAACCTGCCTTCTGTTACGGACGCCAACCGCTAAACACCAACCGCCGAACACCAACCGCCGAATACCGGCAACAAAAATTGGAGACTATAATAATATGCCACCACATCTCATCTGGTGGTGACATGAAAATCAAATCGATACTAGTTGCGTTATAATGTTAATATGTCGTTTAATGCTAATAATTAATCATTTAGTATCTAAATTTTATGTACTATTTATTTATCTATAATCACAAGAGAGTTACACTTAGAATGTCCAATAAGTATTGCTAATTTTTCTTGCATTTTTATCATGGAACCTATTTTATGCATTGTGGTTCGTTATAAATTTAGATTGTTAGATATCTAACAATGTAACATAACGATGTATCGCGATACATTGATATTTGCTTCAAATGATGAAATCAACCGAAGTGGTGTCAAAAGGTGGCCCCAGTGGATAATAACAGGCTTCGAGAATTTTGCATGTTTCCATTGAGCCCCATGTTAATTCATCAATCTTCAAAAGACCCCCTGCAGAACAGTTCAAGAGCAATAAAGTCAATCGTCCTAGTATGTAACCATGACTCAAATGTCTCCAAAATAAGAAGGGTTACAAGCTAGATATTGTCTATTTCAAAAGATATTGGTGTTTGAATTTTGAAAAATTCCCATTGACTGCGCATGCCATTATAAACTACTCTCAATATGGCTTTACCAAAGTGTCATTTTCTCCAAAAGTTCACTATGGAATTTTCTGATGTTGAAGATTTCTACAGCCAATATATTGACTTTCAAAAAACTAAACAGGCACATTTCTAAAATAATTTTATTTTTAATATATCTAGTTATTAAATTGCTCACGAAAACTCCATTGAGTCCAATGTTAATTATCAATCTTCAAAAGACCCCCTGCAGAACAGTTCAAGAGCAATAAATTCAATCTTACTAGTATGTAAGCATAACTTGAATGTCTTCAAAATAAAAAAGGTTACACGTTGTATTTTATCTAGTTCAAAAGATATTGACGATTGAATTTTGAGATATTTTACTGACCTTGGGAATAGCTTGGTTGGATACAAGATGGCGGATAGGCGCTTCGTGATGTCGGGCGTCATTTATAACGGATCGGGTATCGTGGCTCGTTGGCGGGTGGTGGCCCTGAAAGTGAAACGTGAATAAATAACGCTTTATAACGTGAATAAACACGCTTTATGCAAAGTTATCTAAATGCCAATGATAACTTAAACTACAATTATACAGAGATACTTATGTTAGAGTATAAATAGCCGTCCGGTTCGGTAAAGGTTGTCATTTAGATTATACCCAAACTTGATGCTCAGCAAGAGGAGGGAAAGCCCCAGAGTTTAAAGATGACAGACATAATTACCTCTCTTGCTTACCACCTTTAGTATAGTAGGAACAAGGGGTTCCCATGCACCCATAAGGTGTGAATAAGTTACATACATTTTTGTAATCCCTAGGGTGTCTATTTAATGAATTCATTTGTTAACATTGCCAACTACAGGGTGTCCAAAAAAACAGGACCGTAAGAAAGTTGAATTACTCGGTCAATTTTGCATATTTTGCCTTGAAATTTAAGAATTATTTAGTTCATTCAATGTGAATATTGTTCTGAAAGTTTGATGATAATCTGTTTATTGTGTCAAAAACTACAGTCCTTTACAAAACATGCTCAAAGTGGGCACTTCTCCTCTCTATGCACAAACGAATCCTGCGAACAAAGTTGTTAATGACCCTTACCTATACATATTAATGTGGATGGTAAATATTGGGGTAGTTATTGCCCTCTTAAGATTGTTAGGGGCCTGTCAGTATGTACATTGGCTTTGAGAAATCCTCAAAGACAAATATTTGGGGGATTTAGATCAGGTGAATGAGCTGCCCATATGGTTTGCGTTCTGCAACTGATGAGCTGACCACCAAAGCATTGCCTAAACCATTTCAGCATATCATTTGCAGTGTTGGGATGGTATTGGCTTGTTGAAACCACTGCTTAATTATCTCCTTAGATGTCCCTTCTGGTGCTTAGTGACCTCCAAAACTTGGTGAGAACTTACTGGTCCTTGTTCATGGTGATAGCAAGTCACCAGTCACCTTCGAACCAAAAGGGACTGATGATTCCATGTTTCCTCATTGCCACCCAGGGAGTGCATTGTTCAGAATGCAATGGATGCTGTAACACTTCATCAGTAGGATGTAAGCCCCAGTAGCAATTGTTCTTGGAACAAACTTGTCCATTCAGAAAGACATGTGTGTAGGAGGATCATCAACAGGTTTGTTCGCCGGATTGAATTGTGCATGGAGATGAGATTTGCACATTTGGGGCATGTTTTGCAAGGAGCTGTAGTTTTTGACTCAATTGATAGATTATTATCAAACTTTCACAACAAAATTCACATTGAATGAACTAAATAATTTTGAAATTTCAAGGCAAAATATGCAAAATTGACTGAGTTATTCAACTTTCTTACGGTCCTGTTTTTTTGGACACCCTGTAATGTCCCATAGTAAATTTATGGCGGCATTCCGTTACCATGGTTACGCATCTTTAGACATCTTACCTTGGTATCTTAAATCATTTGTAGCTCTGTCATTATTTGGTCTATAGAAATGATATTGGTACCAAATTAAACCTCATTAAATTTCCAATAAATTTCTGATATTGTCTAATTTGCATAAATAATGACGTCATCAATCTATTTTTGGTTCAGAATTTCCAACTATAGCAACGTATCTATTAGAACTGAGGCCGTATGGCAAAATTTCTGAAAGGTTTTGTCCTTTATTCTATTAGTAGAAGGTATAAGCAACATAAAAGTGAAAACAGATTTAAAATTGAATCAGTATTACGAAAGTTATGTAACTTTCGAGGCAGCTATCGTGAATGCATTATTTGACAATAATATACATACGTCTTACCTTGGAGTCTTGAATCAATGTAGCTTCGCCATTATTTGGTCTATAGAGATGATATTGGTATCTGATTAAACCTTATTAAATTTACTATATGGTTACAATATTCAGTTATGCAAATTAGCTAATTTGCATTAATTGTGACGTCATCAATCCATTTTTAGTTCAGAATATCCCAGTATAGAAACATATCTATTAGAACTGAGGCCGTATGACAGAATGTGTGCATAGTTTTGTCCCTTATTTGATGAGTACAAGATATACTATAGGCAACATTAAAGAGACAACAAATCTTCAAAATTGGATCAGAATTAACAAAATTATCCAGCTTTGGAGGCAGCTACTGTGAACGTCATTGTTTGACAATTATAAAAAGAATATTAAATTAACAAAAAAAGTAACAACCATAGTTGTTTCAATCTTATTGAGCAAAAATGTGCATGTATTGAACTGAACTAATAAGTATGTACAAAGGTTACATGAATATGAAGAATATGATGAAAATCAGACTATATGTATACTATTTATATGAATCATTGAAAGTGCATGGTAAATTATAAAATTGGATCTTAAATATACAGGGTCGAGATAACCGTTTTGACCCCTGTGAATGATAGTCAAAATACATGTAACCTTTCCACATACTTATTAGTTTAGTTCAATACATGCACATTTTTACTCAATAAGATTGAAACAACTATGGTTGTTTTTTTGTTAATTTAATATTCTTTTTATAATTGTCAAACAATGACGTTCACAGTAGCTGCCTCCAAAGCTGGATAATTTTGTTAATTCTGATCCAATTTTGAAGATTTGTTGTCTCTTTAATGTTGCTTATATCTTCCACTCATCAAATAAGGGACAAAACTATGCACACATTCTGTCATACGGCCTCAGTTCTAATAGATATGTTGCTATACTGGGATATTCTGAACCAAAAATGGATTGATGACGTCACAATTAATGCAAATTAGCTAATTTGCATAACTGAATATTGTAACCATATAGTAAAATTAATAAGGTTTAATCAGATACCAATATCATCTCTATAGACCGAATAATGGCGATAAATTGATTCAAGACTCCAAGGTAAGACGTATATATAATATTGTCAAATAATGACATTCACGATAGCTGCGCCTCTAAAGTTACATAACTGTTGAATATGTTTTCACTTTTATGTAGCTTATACCTTCTACTAATAGAATAAAGGACAAAACCTTTCAGAAACTTTGCCATACGTCCTCAGTTCTAATAGATACGTTGCTATAGTTGGTAATTCTGAACCAAAAATAGATTGATGACGTCATAATTTATGCAAATTAGATAATTTGCATTATTGAATATCAGAAATTTATTGGAAATTTAATGAGGTTGAATTTGGTACCAATATAATTTCTATAGACCAAATAATGACAGAGCTACAAATGATTTAAGATACCAAGGTAAGATGTCTAGAGATGCGTAACCATGGTAACGGAATGCCGCCATAAAAGTACTATGGGACAGTACATTAGTTGGCAATGTTAACAAATGAATTCATTAAATAGACACCCTAGGGATTACAAAAATGTATGTAACTTATTCACACCTGATGGGTGCATGGAAACCCCTTGTTCCTACTATGCTACTTCGTTCGTTCGAATTTTCATCGGCTAGTTATCAAATACTACACTTCGATGGGATGTTTTAATTGATATAGGCATATTCCGTACACCTTCCTTTATCTTGATGTGAAATGAGAAGCTATGACTTGGTTAACACGCCAGAAATGAGGATAATATTATTCGAATATTTCGAAAATTTTGAATCCGCCATTGATGACGTCATTAGTTGTCGACTTTTGACCAATCAGCGACGATGTCATCTCAATACAGATTTACATTAATAAGCGTCATCTTTGAACCCTGGTGTTTCTCCCCCTCTGATGCTCAGCTAAACGCTTGATACTAGGCCAGAGAAGACGAGTGAGAAGAATATTATTCTACATTTTTATACATAAATATACTTAGGTCCCAAGTCTTGATGTTCGTTTTTTACGGCAGAAATGATCAAATTTAAGCGGGGCGGAAACCATATGTGCAGACCATTCAGCAATACTTTCGAAAAGGAGGAATATAAACAAAAACATAAGTTAGTGTAAATAGGATTGGTGCTACAGCGACCTCTTTGTGTGAATGATAAATATAAATCAACTGATTCTACATCGATTTCGATTGTACTCTCCCGTATTACACTGTGGCTAGTCGATCTATGTGGATGCAGTCATTTATATGTAATGTATTGTGGGTGCTCGCGTACATTATAGGGAATGGGATCATTGCAAAAATATGACAGCAAATCGAGGTAAGTGATCTCAGAGTTTCTACTTAACATCGTGACTTGAAATCTAGCATACCTATTCAATATACATAGTATGACAATGTGTGAAAGTTTCAGCTACCATATTCCTGTTATAGGGAAGATATTTGAAAAACATTTCGTAAACGTCAACATATATGTATAAAATGGATGCACCTATGTATCATTTGGATTCAGAACGGTAACAAATGGATGCTTTAATAAATTATACTTTTATCATGATGATTTATTTACTGATGGACAACTGGCCAGATTTTCTTTGTATCCATTGTTTGGATAAACATTCCTCATTCAGTAAAGTAATTAGCCACCCCATTAGAAGTAGTCTAAAGACACCCTCATGAAAAATTGAAAATACTATATATAAACCCATCAACTGGAAAATGCCATTACAGATGATAAAAAAAGACCCACGGTCCTGTGCTCACGCAGTGTAGAACCTTCAGAGGAATGTATATCCTGGTTTCAAACAAAAGTATTGGTAAATATGAGATCAATAAAAGATGAGTCCTTTGTTGTTGGTTCAGATATGATTTGTTGTAGTCAAAGGAAAAACTATGAATTTGACCTAGATTTTGACCTAGGCCTTTTAGTGTCCAAATTTTGAAGGAAAGTAGATTTTGAGGACGGCTTCTATTGTAGATTCTTATTAAGTTGGCTGCATCCAAGCTGTATCTAGTGTTGTGATGTTACAATTAATAATTTTCTCAAGCCCCATTGACTTAACATGGGATACCAAAATAGTGATTTTTGAGATTTCAAAATGCCATAACTTCCGAACCGGATTCCTTGGACAATTCTTCACATATTTCATAACTCATACATTGAATTTCAAGAACTTTTTTTATTGTGACCTACTTTTCGGATGCCATATTTCAAAAACGGTAAAAGTGATCAAAACAACTTGCCTGCAGGGATTTGCTTTTTTCCAAGGAACATGATTAAAAAACGGAGCAAAAATATTAAAGGACGACTGAGAAAATTGAAAAAATTGACAAAGTACTGGATTTGACCTAATTCTTGACCTTTGACCTAGATTAAACCTGAGTAGACCTAGATCTGGACTTGGGCCTGAACTGGACCTTGACTTGGACCTGGACTGGACTGGTATTTTTTCAATCTTTTCTTCACTTCTCTTGACTTTCTATAAGGCTATCATCAGATCGATTTTTCTCGAAATTTAAAAATCAGCAATTTCTTGGAAACCGGCCGAACTTGGGAAATGGCAATAATAGGTCAAATAGACATTATGGATATGCATAAAATGAATGTGGAAATGACTCAATCCACATAACAGTTTTAATTTGTGCAGCCAATGTTGACAGACGGACGGACCAACGGACGGACAGACGGACAAACGGACGGACGCCTGGTCGATCCCATAGGCTAAAAAACGATGGTTTTATCGCTAATAATGTTAATTTGAAAAACGGGTCCATAACATGTAATGATGACAATGATAATGTTGAAATTAGGTACGCCAATGAAGTGAATTCAGAGCAAAAGACCCATCGACCCACTGGAATACCCACAAATCAAGTTTCATAGCCTTGCCCAAGTCGGTCTCTTTTACTTATCTTGATTTCTATTATGACCGCCTTGTACCCAAGAGAAAGCCACGTGCTTTACCAACCCAATGTTTTTGTCGGTAAAATTTGACAAATCAACGACGGCCCTACATTGTCGGACTAGGTCTTCTTGCATTTCCATCGCGAATTCAGTTTTGATTTGAATCAACATTGAATTGCATGATTTCTTTTAGACGAGTATTAATGACTGCTTACATTCAAATGTACGTTTAATAACATAATATATTATAACTCTCAAGAAACACTCGATCAGATCATTGAATTTCAAGTCCTAGACGGGTAGTTTGCCTTTTTAATGCAGGTCAACCTGATAACGTTTTGATTGGTCAATCAGCCTGAAGTCACACGTTGTGTCCATGTCCATATTGTCAATCAATATGGTTTTGCGATACCCTTAGGTAGCCTAGGTATTATGGGAATCTCGGAACCGCTGAGTAACTTAGCATAATATCAGCGATGATGCATTGGATTGTACAAGGTGGAAATAATTCAAGATCAGATAAGTAAATAAATACCGACTTGGGCAAGGCTACAAGTTTCAGAGCCATTAACATTCCTTGAAAGTGACAATGAGCAGCCAACAGATGGACCATCCGTAAATCTTGATGATTTTGTCAGCTCAGCTGAACGAGCCTCCAGATTTCTTGAAACAAATGACCATAATTCAAGAATAATATTATCTATTTACAATTTTTTGAAATCGTGGTAAGTGGAATCTTTCCAATTACCAATATAGCATTATTATTGTTTTTGGACACTGTGGATTAAAATATTAAAAATACACACATTCAAAATGATTCAATTGAAACCTAGCCAGTCTGTTCAATGAATCCAATCAGAACGTCTATTAATCCACATGATACATCATAATTAAATTGCTTTTTTAAAGCGGATATTTCATAACATAGCCCCAAAAATATTATAGAACGCATTGTATTTGTATTTTACTTCACACAGACATATTTGTGTATGTGAAATAATTATATTACTTGAATTTTTTATTCCCCATTACAAGGTAAACCTATGGCAAATTATACATACCTTCTCACAGCTATGAGCGAGATGATAAAACTGGTCGAGTGAACTCGTTTGAGTTATCTATTCTCCGTAAAAATATCAGAGAATGTGTATTTATAGCGTAGCTTTGGTTTTGTAAATCAATGAAGTATGATATACACGGATGAGTAAATATAGATTATTTAAACAGAAGTGCAAAATTCTTCCATTGAAAAGTACAGAGGCGGGTACTCACGAAACATTACATGTGCCTGACTGCATCCACATAGATCGACTAGCCACAGTGTATTATAGGAGGTGAAATAAATGTACAGTATAAAAACACTTTAAAATTATTTAGTCGGTCATGATTTGGTGAAACCATAGATGTGATAGAAAAAAAACAATGTGAAACCTAATGGCACCAGCAGATGGCACAAGCAGATGGCAAAACTAGATGGCATAACCAGATGGCACAACCAGAGAACCAATCAACTTACATTTCCACTCCCTTCCCATAATATTAGTTAATGAAAACACAGAATGAAATCCTGTGCTAAGGGCTGATGTCGCACTTTCTCAAGTAGCCAAATACGAACCCATGAACGCTACAATATTCTTTTGTCTATGTCTATGTCAATAATCTGCAAAAAGGTAATAAGCCCATATAGAGCAGATATATAATTTGTGATAGAATTTAAATAGAAAATAATTTAAAACCTTAACATTTAAAAATAGATCTATGGTTTACAACTCATTTTAAAATTGAAAGGAACCTTCCTGGTTGGCCCCTGTACCCCACCCCCTCCCCTATAAAGTCCCTTTATGTTGAAATACCCTGGGGCGACTGTCAGGCTACCCCCGGGAGGCTACCGCTTTGACATCTCCCCTCTTTACCAGTAGTGCAGGCTTGTTGCTGTGCACTGGGGACCTTTTACGTTGAAACATAGATCTATATTAAAAACACACCTATTTAATTGCAGTTATTGACAAAGGCATAGTTATTGACATAGGCATAGAATGCGCGGATGTTCAAAAGTACAAGTTGAAGCACCGCAACAATGGGTGGAATTCCTCCAATTATAGAAGACACATTCACTAGTGTCTTCCAAAAGATGGCTCAGCCTGACGTGCAAACTGGACTAATTGTTCTTGGTGTAGCAGCACTTGTAGTGGTAGGAGTTAAGGGCGTCGTGACACTGATATTTGGTGGAAAATATAATTTTGAGATGAGCATTCTCGGTTTCAAATATAATGGAACGGTGGAAAAATAAGAGTAAGTTATACATTTATCAGTGTTGAACTGTATTCTTCGGTTTTAAAGTGTTAATTACGAACATTAGAGAGCTTTCGTTTAAGTTATTTGTAGTCAACTTGTACGAAAACTTGTGCTTCTGAATAAAAATACAAGCTGGTGTTACATAACGAAGGCCATTAGTAAAAAATCTATAGGGAATCGCTAGCACAGAATGGCTTGATTAGTGAATCAAAATGGTAGTCAAAGTGTTTGTTTGGATACTTTGCATATCCAGCTTATCAATTTTGAATATAGATCACGGTTCATTGGTCGATAAACCTAAGTACTGTATGTTAGAGTTTGGATGTAGAACCAATTTAGTTTACAATCGTCGTGTAAATGCCTTTTATACGTTCTTAACTTTATATGTCAACTTAAACTTTTATAAGAACTGTGAAATAATCCACTCGTTCGTATGATGAACCACGTTAAAGGATCTTGTTTGTAGAACACCGCCCCACAAGAGCTTGGTATTGTAATGTTATGCATATCAAGCTAATTAAACACTGGCTCCGTTTACTTCAACTATTCCCAGAAAATATTCTTCATAAATCGTATATGTATGACCCTGAAATGAGTCAACTTGGTTTCAAAGACACATGGTCAAGTAAAATCATTGATGTTCTGTAAAAATCTGACTCATTTTTATACTGTCAAACTCAAAATAACTACAAAACATCAGAATTATATTCAAATACCCTGTTTTGAGAACTTATGTAAAATTTAAGAATATTACTTTGATAGTGAGATTTGAATATTCAAAATACAGTTCAAATGACAAAATAAAATTGAATGTTGTTTTGAAATGCTTTTCTATTTATCCTATGATTTTTTCGTGATATCATTTCAATTCACTCGTTGATATCAATATCTGCAATCATTCGCTACGCTCACTCGTCCAGATATTGATATCAACTCGTGGATAAAATTGATATCTCTCAAAATTATACGAGGGGTTATCCAAAAGTCTTGGACGCCCTGCTCTCATTTTGTTGGTTTTTGATAAAGTCACTTTAAACTTTCCAATAATAAAGACCAACGACCTAACTAATCCGTGTATTAATTTCATGGAGAATTGATATATTTTATGTCGTTTTCTAGATAGTTTTTAATATAGGGACCCTGCCACCCGGAACGGTATTCGCTCATGGCAACTTTCAGCCTTATCTTTCTTTGAATTTTGAATGTTAAACCATGTTAGTTTACTTCCTTTGTTACTAGGCAACCAATTAATTATGTTTTAATTATAATGTCACATATGACAATGGCCGTATATGTCAAATTCTAAGAAAATGACATCAGACAAGCAACCCTCATTCTGGTATCATGTTTGCTGCAAGATGGCTGCTGATGTGCAGAACATGAGAGAAATCAAAGTGAAACAAAGAATACTACAAGATAGTTTAGTTTCTCGGTTTACAGTCTCGGTATACACTTTTGCCGGTTGACCTCTGGAGAGGTCAACAATTGTATTGTACACTGTACTGACTAATATGTCACTGTGATGACATCATATATATATATAGACTCTTTAAAGTACAAGTATACGTGTACGTTTTCGAAACAACTTTTATCGAAAGCTCTGTAGTGATAAGTGATAACTACAAGAATAGTAATGAAACTACATATTTACGCTGTCCTTTCTCATCTTTCGTCAAGGAATTAGAGATATTGACGAGTTAAGACTGTTTTGGAAGATTGTCACGATTCTACTTATTCCTTACAACATCCCATATCTTTTCTAAAATGTTGTCTGAGGATAACTCTTCGGATTTTAGGTTGTCTGGCAAAGAAAGAAAAGTTTGTTCATTTTGAATGAAAGTTGCAAGCAGTTAGGGTAGCATCTGAATTGACATGAACATTATTCCATTTGTTTACTTCAGGTCACTAAGTTGGAGGAAATTCTACACGCTGTACATATTGCCAATTAACCCATTAAAAACGATAATGTAGAATAATCATCGATGACTAACAATAAAACGGCACAACTAATCATTTGTGAGTTGGCCTGTCTTTCTGGACCCAAGTTTACCCGGACCCATGTCAGCAGAAGCCGTGTCTCATGTCGGCCTTGATTCAATTTAGCTTCGACCAAATATAGCAAGCTTGGACATATAGCACGCAATGATAAATCAATTTTAATAAACGCATTGTGATAAATTACTTTCGTTTTAAATGTCGTATGCATATTATGTATTCTTGTTAAAATGAGCAATACATTCAAAGTAAACATATGAAGTGGCAATTTACAGTGACATTTAATATTGAAGTGTTTCAATATGCTACTCACGTTTTAAAGCATAAATGAGCCAGGCCACTGGAAAAGGGGTCTTATCACAGATTTTTTCAATCTTCTGACTTTTTGTTTATCTTAGAAAGCACAAAGAGACCTTTCAAATGAGCCATGGTTTATGTCTTAACAATTTTTCCTTGCATATATAGACCAAAAAGTCGGATTTGAATTTAGTACATTTTCCTCTTAGTCTTGGGCACATTTTTGGCTCTGTAGCACAATTCTAATTTTTGTGATAAGACTGGTTTTCCTATGGCCAGGCTCAAATAGTTTTTACAGGGTGGGCCAAGAAATGTCCACATTTTTACTTCGATATAATGCATTGAATTCTTTTGATTTTGGCAGGATATGCACACATCAATTTTACAAATGCTTCCAAAGCAGATTAATAAATCTCTAGCGGTTTTTGAAAAGTGAAGGTTAACAGACAATGGGGATTTATATTGTCACCGGCCAGGCGTGACCGATTATCATTAGGGCTGTTCCCAGGATCATGTGGGTCACTGGTACTCACAGGTCGCTAGCATCCATCAACAAACGTTGTATGTGTACAATTTCAGTGATTTTATTTTCCTTTCCAACTTTCAAATGTTCAAGTTCGAATTCAGCAGAATTTTCCTAAGTCCAACAGTAGCGAATATTTTCTAAGTCCATTTTGTTTTACCTTCCTTCCGTAGTTTTATCAGCATTTGATTGATTCCCATTTCCGAATGTTTTTCCTGCAATTCGGCACTTGTTTATATACAGGCAGAGCTACATTGATCATTCTGTCAAAATATTGCTTATATTTGCTATAATCTGGGCTTAAATTACGCTTAGCTTGCAGATATTTGAATTTCTATTTAGATTTTGATCGGAAAATAATAAACATCAATATTATATTTTTGACAGAAAATCGTCTTTTGTTACTATAAATACAAAACCAGTTCCAACCTGTTGCAGGTGAAACAGTACATTCTATTGTCATTAATCATTAAAGTTACGTTAAGTTCAAGACAGATGATCTTACATCGAGATCTTTGTATTACTCATACCCGTAGACACTTGCAATATTAATACATTAATTTATGTAAATCATTAATTAATCCATAAATAATAAGTATCAATTAATCTGAAAAACGGGTTGTAAGTTGTAACAATTTTATGAAAAACGATTACAGATTTCAGGATGAAATTCAAAGCGACAACTTTACACTGATATCAGTCATTCCTCCAGTAACATTTCCAGATTGAAATTGTATACATTCAGTCAGATGAACATGTTATGTGTGTGTGAATGTATGTATGAATGATACCTCTGGTGTGTTGAGCATTTACATCCGTTCCCTAATAGCCAGGTCGGATGATGAAACAAACTTTTTTTGGGGTTGCCGAGTTGGCCGATCGGTCAAGAGCGCCGGAGGGTACTCAGCTAGGCGATGACGTCATAACCATAAAATACTATAAGGACAGAGCATGCGCTCTTCCCTGTATTGAGCATTAAATATTGTGCCCTTTAGTATAAGAATCAATTAGATAAGGATATTTGAATTAGATTAAGAATCTTTAGGTTGGATCTATCGTAGTAGGTAAATGCATTTTATATGTGTATAATCCTGTGTATTAGAAGTGTTAATAATATATGACAGGTGTACAAGTAGTTGATCAAATATCTGTTGCCTGCTGGAATGTTCAAGGGTTAAAGAGTCGCGCACGCATTAAAATAATTGATAAAGATTTCATATCACAAATACAAGATCATGATATTGTATGCTTAACAGAGACACACGGGTAAAAGGACGAACCAAACGATTTCAGTAGTCTAAAGAATTTCACATCATGTGAAGTAACTCGGTCCAAAATAGGTAATAAACGACATGGAGGAATCGCGATATTGGTTAAAAACATATATGTAAAGGTGTAGCGTTCATTAAAACTAAAAAACAATATATTATGGGCAAAACTATCACGAGAATATTTTGATAACAAGCGAGATATATTTATATGTGTTGTGTAGATGTCTTCGAGTAATTACAAAGGTAAATCTGATGACGGTTCGGATATGTATGACACCTTTAACAAGCGAAGTAAGTAAATATATAACGAAAGGTGAGGTAATAATACTTGGGGATTTGAACTTCCGCACTGGTAATATGAAAGATTACATTGAGAATGATGAAATGCATGATTATATCCCTCATAACATTCAATACCAAATAGGTACACCAATCCATGAGCGTTCTAGAAGTGATAATAAGATAGATGCTGATGGAAAAAAATTGATTGAACTATGTAAAGCCTCTAACTTAAGAATCGTTAATGGCAGAGTTATAGGCGATTCGCAAGGCAACTACACTTGTCACAAATGGAACGGAAGTAGTGTAGTTGATTACTGTATAGTTGAGCAAAAAATGCTCAAAAATATAATGTACTTTATAGAATAAGTGAATATCTGACAGATTTGACTGATCATTGCATGATATCACTGCTTTTGAGGGTAAATAAGGTAACAAAGTTGAAGCAAGAAATTAGTGGTAGTGATGACAGAGTTATCAAACGGATTAGTCCATGGTATGACTTCCGAATATGAAGGATCCGTAGCACACTATAGCGCAGCAACATTTGAAGCAATATTTATGAAGGTGTATATGTCTTGATTCTTTTAAAATACCATTTGCTGAAAAAACTTCCGGCTTTCGGGTCGAAAAATGTATTTCATCACAAGGGGTCAAAAAACGTAAATATTTTGATTCGAACTTTTATACATTTTATAAGACACAGACTGTTATTCTAAGCATACGAACAAAAAAATTGAATATCATAATGTCAAAATTACTATGATTTTACTGTGTGATGTCGGTGTTTAATTAGTGTAATTACACAAGTGTGTTTTTCAGATTTTGTTTGATTTTTCAAATATGAGCTAAGCCGATTCAACAAAATTGTATGGAATATTTAGGTAATTTTTTTTTGATTGGGGAACGTATTAGTTTTCTTACCAGTTAAAACATTTTATTACCAGAATTTTTCCATATAATCGTAAAGGGTGTAACAACAAATTATTGTCGATGTTTTATAAAACATAATACAATAACAAATAGGTAAGATTCATATCTAATTCGATGTTACAGAGGTATTTGCATGTTCATATAGTCCAAGGGCATGTCTAATAATCAATTAGAGTCATATGCAGTCGAACGCCTTAAAATTCTTCCTCGACGTTAGTTGTGGCTATCATCAAGTTTTCTGATGGTTCTTTCTTCTTTGACCTTACCGAAGGATATAATCAAATTTTAGGAAGATAATGATAACGATTTTTCTCAATTATTCATGAATTCGACCAAGTATTGATGGTTGTTTCATAAGCAACTGAGCTATATCAAACTACGAGAAATAGAATTTTAGCTGTAGTCGCAATTAGTCAAGGAAGAGCAATAGGCCCAACTTTATTGATAATGTTCACCGGTGAATAAAAGTTCATATCTTAAAACGTATTGAGACCCATTTTGTGAAAACCTAGCATAATTTAAGCATTTGTCATTCTTATATAAAAGTGATTCATTTGTAGCATTTATCTTATTAATATCCGAGAAACAATACAAAATGTCGATACACTGATGACATAATCTTTTGGTATTGATAAGAAAAATAACCTCAAACTTTTAGCTTAGAAACCTAAATCATATACTTAAAATCATATTTTATTATTTGCTATTGCATCGTGTACTCCAAATTGTGAAAGTTTGGAAGTTTATTTTTTGGAATTTTTTTGACCTCTGTTAATGGCAGGCATAATTCAGCCTTAAAGCCGGAAGTATATTAAACGGTTATAATAAAAATTATTAGGGGACATATGTAGGTATGCTAATGTTAGGTCAAATATCGCTGCGCTATAGTGTGCTACCAGCTCCTTTATTAGACGTCCTAGAGATTTCATACCATGGACTAGATTGCTGTTAATAAATCTAAGTGGGACCCAACACAAACTAGAACTTTCGCAGATGGTATGACAATGACTGTGTTAAATTAAGAAAGAAAGTGAAATCCCTTGGTCAGATACTGACGAAAAATCCCAATGATAGTTGTGTTAGACACAATTATTTTAAATATTTAAAGCATTAATGATAGTGATATGTGGCCTGATGACGTGAATAGTCGTGAGTGGATTTCCAGACCTCGGCGACAGAAGCAGAGACCCGATGGTGGCTACTGGGTAGGGGACCAGGAGGATAGGATCCCCCCCACGTTTCAGAGGTCGTTCCACCTACGGTTCAAGTAGCAATATCAATCGACCCAGACGTGATGAGCATCGCAATCGTGATGTAAAACAGTACCACGAAGATGATGAGAGGCGACATAACAATGATGATTTCGACAATAGACGACAGTTCGATGATGACTACATGTATGATGAGAGGCAAAACAATGATGATCATGATGATAGACAGTACTACGATGAAAAGGACTATGATGAAAGATCTAAC
This sequence comes from Owenia fusiformis, assembly GCA_903813345.2. Taxonomy (NCBI): domain Eukaryota; kingdom Metazoa; phylum Annelida; class Polychaeta; order Sabellida; family Oweniidae; genus Owenia; species Owenia fusiformis. The sequence continues at coordinate 5,632,406 of CAIIXF020000004.1, read as the reverse complement.
AATTATAATAAATCTGATAATCATAGAAAAGATGATAACCATCGGGGCCAGTTCCAACAGGCTGTAAGGAGGATCCGAAAGAAATACCATACCGAGCAGTATGACGCATGGAATGACAGGTCCTATTAAAGTTATGACTTATATGTACATGCTGTATTTAATTGTCACTATGGTGTTCTTAAACTTGTGCCAGTGGAATATAAACGGGTTTAACACATCTCAGATACTACTCCATAAGCTAATGCGTGAGAATGATATCATATGTATATCAGAACACAAAATGTATGAATGTAATGCGTTTAAACTCAATTTAATGCAAAATGATTTTAACATGCTTTCTCGTAGTAGCAGACTGCTCAACCCAATGCATTGTGGTCAAGTATGGGGGCATGGTGGCGTGGCTATTTTATGGAGGAAATCTCTGTCAAATACATTACCTGTTACTAAATTTTGTACTGATAGGATTGTCTGTATTGAAATTGTGTTAGATGTACCAATCTACATTTTTTCTGTGTATTTGCCACAATCAACATGTGTTAATGATAGTTATGAAGATGTTCTGAACACATTGCATGAATTCATTGGTGTGTGTAGTAACAATGGTAGGGTGATTGTAATGGGTGACGTCAATGCAAACGTCGGCAATTTGTGTAATACTAGTAGAAGTGTAGGAACTCCATCTGCGAATGGAAAATTGTTCTTTGATATGTGTATTAGTAACGGTCTTTGTATAAGGGATATGATGAATGACACAGTAGGACCAACATACACATTTATATCACATATTAACACAGGTCAAACGTCATACATCGATCACATCGCTATATCACATGAATTAGCGGGTAATGTAACATACTGTGAAGTGTTTGAGGATTCTCCAGACTTGTCATCCGATCATCTTGTTATTCTAACAAAACTTGATTTATTTAATATTGTACCCATTGTGCGTGCAAAAACCCCTTGTGAGCAGTTCGCTTGGAATAAGCTGTCTAATGACGAGATTGCGTCCTGTTACACGACGAAACTCGAACATAACATTGAACCTTTACTTATACAAGGGCGACATCTTTTAAAAACCAATGATATCAGGAATGAAGAAATTGACAGTTTTAGTGAATTAGTAGTTAATACGATTATCAAATCTTCTTGTGATGTGCCTATCAAGAAATTCCGGAAGCATCAGAAACCTTTCTGGAATCCTAATCTTTCACATCTGGTAAAAACCAAAAATGTTGCATGGCGCACATGGGTGAGTGAAGGGCGCCCGCGTCAGTCGGACAATGAGATACTTTTACGTTATAAGGCTGCTAACAATGCCTTTAAGAAGGCTTACTCTCAGGCACAACGCGATTTTGAACAGAAAGAGCTGGACAAACTACAAGACGACGCCATAGATCAACGACTTTATTGGCATCTTGTCTCTAGGAGTCGGGGAACTAAATCACAAAGGATTAACTCTATACGGGATGAGGATGGTGTAGTTTTATCGGATCCATCTGAAATTCGCAATGCGTGGATGAGGCATTTCTCAAAACTAGCTACACCTGGGAATTCCCCGCATTTTAATGATCAATTCCACGATTACATCCAACGGCGGGTGACTTCATTGAGAACAGAATCGATGCCAAACAAAGACAGGATTCTTGATATGCCAATCACAGAGGACGAAACTAATGATGCTCTTAAGGCTCTTAACACAAATCGTGCGTGCGGATGCGACAAAATTTCAGCTGAACACCTAAAATTCGGCGGTCCAAACCTAGTATCAGTACTTTGTGTATTTTTTAATATTATCCGTAAGCATGAGCATATCCCCCGGGGTCTTTGTAACGGACTACTCATACCATTGTTTAAGGGTGGGAATAAAGACCCACTAGATCAGGACCACTACCGTGATATAACTCTGATGTCCTCGTTGCGGAAGCTATTTGACAACGTGCTGCTCAGCTGCAGTAAACATCGTTTCCTGGCACACATCCCACAACTACAGGGTGCCTCGATAGATTCCTGCTCTTCACTTCACACTTCATTTTTATTACAGGAAGCTATATCCCACTGTAGGGATAAGGGTTCTACGGTATATTGTTCTCTATTGGACGTGCGCAAAGCCTTCAATTCAATGTGGATTGATGGTTTTCTTTACAAACTTTACAGATGCGGCATGAACGGAAAGTTCTGGAGAATGATGTACACGTCCTACAAAACTTATAACTGTTCAATTTTATATGACGGTGAATGTTCTAGTAGTTTTAACGTCGAGCAAGGTGTCCATCAGGGCGGGGTGATGTCGATGATTGTCTACCAATTCTACCTCGCAGATCTCTTGTATGATATTGTGGGTGAGCAATGTGGAGTACGCATAGGTGGCACTGACGTCTCAGTAGTTGCATACGCAGATGACCTATCACTTTTATCTCTTAGCATGCAAAGTATGAACAGGCTATTAAGCATCGTGTGGAATTACAGTTCATACTGGCGAATCACTTTCCATCCAGGGAAATGCTCGCTTCTTATTTTCGGCAGACCCGACGACGGCAATGATACCGCTTTACTTGGCCCCTGTGCAATTCAACAAAAAACAGGAGAGCTGCACGTCGGGATACCCCTTGGGAACCACAACGACTTTGTAAAGCAAACGATATGCAAATCAAAACAGAAATATTTTTCGTTATTGGGGCTTGGCTCGTTAACAGGTGGCCTTTGCCCACTAATGGCCAGTAAGTTATATTGGACTTTCTCAATGAGTAAGCTACTGTACGGTTGCCAGGTTATAGACTATAGTAATCACGAAATAGAGCAAATGGAAATATCACATCGTGAAATCGGAAGAAGAATTCAGGCACTCCCAAAAAGTTCGCCGAACCCTATAGCAGCTTCAGGTCTTGGATGGCTTTCTATCAGAAGACAGATAGATTTCTCGAGGATGATGTTCTTCTGGAGTATTATAGTGTTACCAATGAATAATATTTACAAAACCGTCTTGATACATAGATTGCTGTGGCTCATAGGGGGGAATGGACGGCATAACTCTCCACTTTCCATCATTTGGAGAACACTTGAACGGTACACTTTTGCCAATTTATCTATGAACATGATACAGTCTGGGGAATATCTCTCTAAATCAGGTTTTAAACGCATTGTAAGAAATGCTTTATACTGTAATGAAGCAAATAGCATTAGAATGATGTGTTCTTTGTATAGTTCCTTATCATTTTATTCTTGTACATTATCCATCTCATACGTGCAGCCAAATATATGGTGGCTCATATGTAAACTGAGACCTATTTTCAAAAAACAGTGCAAACTTATGTTTAAACTCCTAGCAGGGTCTTATCCTTTTGAGAATTGGGTTTGCCCATTGTGCATCAATTCAAGAGACACTATTGAACATTTTATACTACAATGTGATATAATTACCTATGAACGGCAGACTCTACTCACAATGTTGGAGAGTGAAGGCCGTATGTCACTTGCTGAGAAGATGGACTTTGTTTTAGGGTTGAGCTCAAGCTTAGAGAGCATCGACTCACTCTGCTCCATATCACTTGTAATATATTCCATGCATAGAGCCAGAGTATCAATGATCTAAATCATGTAGGACAGTTCACACTACATAATTGATTTGAAATCATGTTCCCTGTTACTAATTTACTTTCTTTATTTCATTTTCTATAATTATTGTATAACATGTGCATGTAACTGTCTTATTCTAGACGCAAATAAATAATACATACATATAGAAAGTGTTGTAAGGGTAAACAGAAAGAATATAAAAAAGAACTGCTAAATAGGTTAGAAAATCTGTATGAAACAGACCCTAAAGAATATTGGGAACTATTGGACAAAATGAGAAATAATGAAAAAAGTAGTGACGGAAATGATATATCACCTCGGGGCTGGTATGATCACTATTCCAAACTTTTTACAGATAAATCAAATGACACTACTATGGATGAGAAAATAAAGGCTTTGGCAAATGATAAAACGTTTGATAATTTAGATTATAAAATATAGCCATAATGGTGTCAGTTATGAAATGATAAAAACATCATACCCTGTGATAGGGAACATTATTTTAAAGATGTTTAATACAATGTTTTCAAATACACTCTTCCCAAAAGAGTGGAATGTATCATCAATAATAACTGTTTTCAAGAAGGGTAATTCAAGTGATCCTGGAAATTATCGTGGACTTTTTATATCAGACTGCTTGTCAAAATTGTTCTCCAAATTACTAGAATCCTGAGCAATCTTTTTGAAATCCAAAAGCTACAGCAAAAAGCCTTATTTGTCTTCCATCTAATGGTACCTAGATCATTATGTAACTGTCATATATGACTGAGCAATCATGACCATTTTGATAGGTGGTAAATTTAGCACTGTGCCACGTTATCTTCCTGTGTGGCAATCATGTGTAATTGGCTTAGTATTCTTTTTCTGTTACATTATGTTACATGACAGGACTTTCATAATGAACTAGAATGGGGGCTGAGTAGCTCTCTTATGAAAAAAAGATTTGGCAAAAAGGTTACTTACTCTAAAATAGGCCTGCAAACATGGTTCAACTGACACCCGAGCAGAAGAGCCAACAAAAAGCGAGTCCAGTGTACTGTTTAAGAATCCCTATTCTTACTATCGAAAATGGATTCTAGCAATTCTGTCCAACATGAATCTACTTGTTGAGACTCAATCAACTTGAGTTATTCTTAGAAAATGAGGATTTCAGCAAGGGTGTATTGACTTAAATGGGGGATACTATTGACTTCAAGGCTGCATATTATCAATTAGAAGTTTCATTGCTGTTCAAGAGGCTCTTGGGATCCAATTCCAGCGAGGGAGGTAGCAATAAAAAGTTGTGGAAAATTATGTTAAAATGTTGAAGAACATGGAGCAAGTTTGAATTTGAACATTAAAAATGTTTTGAACACAAAAAAAAACATTCATTGTGTCAATCCTACTTGAATGCTAACTTGGCACGGTGCTGATTTTACCACCTTTCATAAAAGTCTTGATTGTTCAGTCATCCATGACAGTTACATAATGATCTAGGTACCATTTGATGGAGAATTAACTAGGCCTTATACTGCAGCCTTTAAATTAATAAAAAATTGCTCAGAATTCTGGTATCCTGGCTTTGAAGTTGGGTATACTTTTTTTGTGGACGCCCTGTATAACTATGTTCAAGAAAATCAAATGTTACAGAAAAACCAGATTGGCTTCAAGAAAAAGTCACGAACCACAGACCACATGTTTATTATTCGTACACTTATTGACAGATTTATACACTTTGAGAAAAAGAAAATGTATAATTACTCAGATGCGAGTAGGTAGTTACCAGTTTCGCCACCAGGTTGCTGATTCGGGGGGAAATAACACGGCTGGGTATTAGAAAATTCCCTTAAACTTGAATATGCATCAGTTTTAGTGGTTCACTGTCTAATATTACCCTTATGAATGTGATAATTATACAAATTAAAATATGTCCAGTAAAGGGAAATATTATCTGCCCAACACAAGAAAAGATATTTCACTTTTTGTAGTTTTACAACGTAGGGTCTATGGGGAATCTCCCAGACCTAGAAGTCACATTTTCAAAGAATATTAAATTTTCAAAGTTGCTAAACTCTTTTCAAAACCACATTTTAAGATGTAATCTATATGTAGATTCCAAATATGACACCAGTTTGACTGAATTATGAATTTTAATGAAGTAAATCAAGATTATTTCTACTCGCATCTACATGTAGGATATTGCATTTGATACTACAGTATATGGCATAAAGGGCTGTATCTCAAACTTCTTCAAGCAGGAATTTGAGGTCATTTTTATCACATGGTAAAACACATGTATACTAATTCAATGGTATCAGTTAGAATTAACAGTAACGGTGACCATACTGATATCTTTAAATGTGAGAGGGAGATTAAACGGGGGGGGGCGCTTAGTCCATTAATGTTTAATATTTATATCAATGGTGTTGTTGAAGAATTAACACTTGAATCAGACTTAAAATTACAAAAACAAAAAATAAGTTGCCTGCTATTTGCAGATGATTTAGCCTAATTACTGCAAATAAAACTGATATGGACATAAAATTGAAAAAATTAAACAGTAATTATTGTAAACAATGGAACCTAGATATCAATACTGATAAAACTAAAATTGCAATGTTAAATAAAAGTGGTAAACGATGTAATGATATATTCTACATTGGGGACCAAGTAATTGAAAACGTATCAAAGTATACTTACTTGGGTATGGAATTCCATGCAAGCGGATCGATGAAACAAGCTGCAATCTTTATCAAAGAAAAGGCAGAAAAGGCGAAATTCAAATTGATAAGTATGCTTACACACGGTGATATAAACCTAACCTTGTGTCTGAAATTTTTTGATATATTAGTAAAACCAATTTTATTTTATGGATGTGAAATCTGGGGTGCTGGTCTAATAACTAATAAAGATCTACTGAAAAATAAAGAATTTGATCTTGAAATGAAATATGACAAGTCACTTCCAACGGAATTACTACATCTACCTTTTTGAAGTTTTTATTAGGGGTGCATAGAAAAACGAGTAATTTAGCTACAATGGGTGAATTAGGTAGATTCCCTCTGTTTATCAATCATTACTAATTAATAGCATTGAACTATCAAAAGTTCATATCATCAATCATCATGGTACTATGACATTGATAGAATAGTGGCATATGTTCAACCACAAGATACAAATTACATGAATAGCAAACCACTTGATATTAAGAAAATCCTTGAAAAGAGATATATAAAATATTGGGAGAAAACTGTCAATGATAATAAAGGGAAATTAGAATTTTTGAATAATATCAAACAACGATGGGGAAAAGAACGATATTTGGATTTAATAAAGAACGCTGAACATAGGAATTCTATGACGCGATTAAGAATAAGTGCACACAATTTAGAAATAGAGCGAGGAATATATACAAGACCAATAATTCCGAGAGATCAAAGAAAATGCAAATTATGTAAAATCAACACTGGTACGGAAACTCATTTTATTTTTGAATGCCAAAAATTGGAAAAAATGAGATATGAATACTTTGATACTTTTAACTCAATTTGCCAAATCTAACTGTATTGACTCCCGAAGAAAAGGCGTATTATATGTTTAATGCTGAGTAGTAGATGGGTTAACTACATTTTAGGGGGGTCTGGACTTCAATCTATGATGCAAACGTTTCCTTTGACATGAGAGTACCTTAGGACCATAGAATCAAATTTATCCAAAGACACACGCCAGATGGCGCTTTATATTGGAAACATTCAAATTTTTCAAAATGGCCACCAAAAATATAACAGAGACAATATATTTTCTTCTATGCATACTATAATGATACGATTGGTGCCTAAATATACATTTTGTGGGTGAAGAATAAATTTACTATGGGTTTGAGTCTTAAAAATTTGGAACTTCCTCTTTATATCAACAAATTATGCCTTTTTCAAAATGGCTGGCAGATATGTAACAAAGATGATATCTTCACTTGTATGCATGCCACAATAGTAAGATTGATGTCCAAGTATACATTAATGGATGGTAGAATTCAATTGATAAGGTTTATAGTCTTTATTTTCCCAACGAAGAAAGTTCAGTGGGGATATAGTGAACCCCTCCGTCCGTCAGTCTGTCAGTTCATCGTCTGTCTTACAGTATGTATGATTTTGCAATTATTGTCAGATTCCTTCAAAGTATGGCCATATGTAATCAATTAAATTGAAGATGGTGTTAATTTTATGATTAATGCCTCAGAAAATTCAAAATGTCCCAGAGAAGGAGTTGATTAGCTATTACTTACTAGATATGTCGTCAAGATATGGTTACATTAAATTAAGTTAGATCTCAATTTTTTATTGTCTAGTAAATATAATTTTTAGTATTGACTAAATGGTCACCAAAATGTTTAAATCAGCGGAAATTCTGATATTGTACTGTTTGTCTATTAGTGAACAATCATTTTCACTTTTTTTTTTGAAAATGTATGCCTTTTTTCAATGGCTGTGGAAAATATTACAAAAAATTATATCTAACAAGGCCTCTTAAACTTTTTCAAAAGTAGAATAGTTTGAAAGTGTAGTTTTGAATATCAATTTGCGATGACGGAAACTATGCTGAAAACAATGGATAGCATGGGAGATGTGATTTTCAACTTTTTAAATATCTTCCCCTTTTAAGTAATTCTTGATATAAAGTAAGGCAACTTTTAATCGAGTGTTTTAATTGAGAAGAACAAGATCATCCTTTTACAAAATAAGCCTATCATTTTAGAAAAGTGCCAAGGTGGGATCCTAATCCATAATTTTCCAGAAAGTTGGATTCATATTTTACAATCATGGGGACTTCACTTGGAATAAAACACATTGTTTTAATAATGAACACTGTATTTATGGCCAGGAAGTACTCATTGTGAAAGACATATTGCTGTTTAAGATCTTAAAATCTTAATCTCTTAAATGTTCAAATGAGAAAATAAGAATATTTTTCTCAATATAACAATATTCAGTGCTGTATGTGTGTACATACATGTCTTTTACAAAATGGTTGCCAATCAACAACAAGTTTAATAGTTTGTTGGTTGGATTAGTGGAAGACTCGGTAAACAGTCATAATTTGGTCAGCGGAGATGAAGAGGGTTCTGCAATACTGTCATAATATGCAACCCTTGAAATCTATTCCGATCTTCAAGATTTTCTCTCGCCAGAAGGTTTCTGGCCCTTTCTAACTATAGGTACATATGTGTGTCTGTCCTGCGTGGTTTCTATCTATCACATTTCTCTCTAATATATGTTGCATTGCAACTACCATTGCACTACCATTGCAGATGCATGTTTATTGCAAGTTATTAAAAAGACACTTGTCTTTCTGGTGAATTTGAGTAAAAAGAACATTGAAAGATAACTACACATTTGCTGTGTTAAAGGCGAAAACTATTATTTTTAAGGCTCATAATCCAATCTGCTAGATGCGAGTAGTAACAATCTTTATTTTTGTCATTAAAAATTCAAAATTCAGTCTAATTGATGTTGAATTTGGAATCGTCATGAAAAAATACATCAAGAAATGTGGTTCTGAAATGAGTCCATCAACTTTAAAATTGAATTTTCTTCGAAAATGTGACATTTACGTCAGGGAGATTCCCCATAGTCCCCATGTTGTAAAACACAAAAAGTGAAATATATTTTCTTGTGTTGTGCAGATAATAATTTCTTTAACTGGAGATATTTTAATTTGTACAACTATCAGATACAAAAGACTAATATGAAATGTGAACCACTAAAAATTAAGAATATTCAAGTTTAAGGGGATTTTGTAATACCCTGCAATGTTATTTTACCCGAATTAACCACCTGGTGGGGAAAATGGTAACTACCTACTTGCATCCGAGTAATTAAATAGATTTTACATTCCCAAAAATGTAGATGATGCCAATTTTATGAAATATTATGCCCAGAAGTAAAGAAACTTTTAGCAAAGATATAATTTTTGTTAGCAAAGATACAATCTTTGTTAGCAAAGGTACAATCTTTGTTATATTTTCAGCTGTATATATTTCCAATATAAAGTGAAAACTATAATCTCACAAGACTTAATAAAATTGATTCTCCTACCCCATAAATATAAAATTTTGACACCAATTGTATCAGTGTAGCATGCACTGATGTGAAGATATCATCATTGTTATTCTATTTCTGGTGGCCATTTTTAAAAACACATAATTTCCTATAAGGTGAAAATTCTTATTATGAAAGACCTATTTAAATGGATTTTACAACTCAATATTAATGTATACTTAGACACCACTCTTATCATTGTAGCATGCTTAGAAGCGAAGATATCTTTTTTTGTAATATTTCTGGCAGCCATTTTGAAAAATGCATATATTTTGGATATAAAGTGCAAGTGCTGAACTTACAAGACTCGAAACCTAATTAAATAGATTCTACAACTACATTAGTGTATTTTTTGACACCACTCTTATAATTGTAGCATGCACAGAAGCAAAACTATTGTCTCTGGTGTATTTTTGGCGGCCATTTTGAAAAATGTGTATATTTCCAATATGAAGCGCCATCTAGCTTGTGTCTTTGGATAAATTTGTTTCTATTGCCCTAAGGAATGTCCATGCCAAAGGGGACATTTTGTAAGGTAAGATATCTTAATTTGTAAGTATTCGTAAGGCAAGATATCTTCTTTGTTATATTTCTGGCAGTCATTTTGAAAAACGCGTATATTTTGAATATAAAGTGAAAGTTCTTAATTTTCAAGACTCAAGATCTAATAAAATAGATTCTACGACTACATCGCTGTATTTTTTGACACCAATCTTATAATTGTAGCATGCACAGAATCAAAGATATTGTCTCTGATGAATTTTTGGCGGCCATTTTAAAAAATGAGGATATTTCCAATATAAAGCGCCATCTAGCTTGTGTCTTTGGATAAATTCATTTCTATTGCCCTAAGGTACTTCCATGCCAAAGGGAACATTTGCATCATACAATGAAGTCCAAATGTAGTTAACCCATCTACTAGAGGGTAACACGTGTATCATCTTTGCAAAATACCTTTTGAAATAATTGAAAAGAGATCAACTATATCAACAATATAAATATATACATGTAAGCTAATAGTATAGTAGTGGTTGGTATATATCTAATGATCAGTCAATATCATTATGTTGTCACTATATGCCATTTAAAATTTGCAATGTATGTTATTGTAATTGTATGTATAGTTTTATTTTTTATTTTATGTTTATTTGCTGTACGCTTACCCGAAAGGGATTTCTAGTACAATAAAGCATTGAATATATATATAACCACGAGGCAGTGAGGGGTAAACCCCATATAGCCCAAAACCATGATCTAACGTGAAACGAAACAATGTCTAATACCCCCTTTCCCCCCACCATTCAAGAACCAATATCACAATACAAGACCAGAAGACCAAGGGACATTACATTCATACTGAAGTCATTACAATTACATGTTGAAAAAATTAGAAATTGATAGCCAATTGATAGCCAATACTCATAACCTCAAAAATAGTTGTAGATACAAGTATACTCATACAAGATAGAGCATTCAGTCTCAAATGATGTGGGATAGATAAATAAATCCAGTCTCCAAGTCCATAGGCGTTTCAAAGGGTCAACATCCATTCACAAAAGAAAGAAAACCAAGATGGAAGAACTTCCGGGCTTCGGTTTCGGTAAGATATTTTTATTTCTCGATTTTACACCACTTACAAGTCAAGTTGTGGACAATAATTTTGCTCAAAGTTAAGGAAGATAGTCTAGTTTGGCAATTGGCAATATCCATGAAGATCGTCAATGTAACAAAAGCGAGGGACTAAATATGTGAATTGCGTCTTCGTAATATACCGAACATAGAACCGCCTGCATATTCTCAAACTAGACTATCTTCCATAACTTTGAGCCAAATTATTGTCCACAACTTGACTTATAAGTGGTGTGGAATCGAGAAATAAAAATATCTTACCGAAAACGAAGCCCGGGAGTTCTTCCATCTTGTTACGCTGACGTATCGTCAGCGTAACTAGGTGAGTACAAGTGTTATTCATGCAGTATAAAATGAAATCATTCTACAAGGCATACTACCAAGCGGATATTGACTACGAACGATGTGAGGTGAAAAAACTTTACGATTCCGAAAGCTTAGACCAACGCTTCTTTTGGTATCTGATACAACAAAGTAGGAAACAATCAAATACATCTGATCGAATCAAAAATGGCGTAATATTCAGTAACCAAGAAGACGTGTGCGAAGTTTGGCGAACGCATTTCAAAACACTGGCAACACAATTGGAAAGCAATATGTTCGACAATAATTTCAAAATTGATGTGAAAATGACATAGAGCAATTTAGATAGAGATCCTATGATGAGCCAGACGATTTTCTGGATGAAAAGTTATCCTATGCGGAAATCACAGATTCACTGAAAAAGATGAAACCAGGCAAAGCTACTGGAATAGATAATATATCAATGGAACACATTTAATATGCTGGTCCGACTGTATTGAAAATACTGTTCTGCTTATTTCAGAACGTTGTCGACAATGAATACGCCCCCCAAAACTTCAGAACGGAAATACTTATCCCCCTCATCAAATGAGGCGTGCGAGACCACTACTCATCACAGGGGAACTAAGTTAATGTCCGTAATCCGGAAACTCCGCAACAGCATACTTCTTTCTCGATATAAACCGAGACTGTTAAGTATTATACCAAAACTCCAAGGTCATGGAAGGATGCTCGTCATTGCATACGTCACTACTTTTACATGAAACAACAGACTATAACACGCCACGAGGGAGCACAGTACACGTTGCACTATTACACATTCAGACCGCTTTTGATACTTGCTGGATTAATGGGCTGTTTCACAAATTTTATGTCAACACTAGGATCAAGGGAAAACTATTGAGACTCTTCTGCGACTCGTACTAGAACTAAGGCTACTGCATCGTGCGGGCAGCAGGAACAATGTCAAGGCCCTTTAAAGTCGCTCAGGGCGTTTTTCAAGGGGCTGTTAATACCATGCTCCTCTACCAATGCTATATATGTGACCTACTCATGGAACTTGAAAAAAGTAACCTTGGTGCAAAAATCATGTGAATCAATACTTGTTCCCCTGCATATGCGGATGACATAGCATTGATAGCACTGTTTCCAGGCGTTATGAACGTTATTGGATATTTCCTTCAAGCATAGTATACGTAATAAATGGAGGTATATCCTTCATCCAGGACAATGTGTGGCATTAACACATGGCTCTTAAAGATATTTTGAATTTAGACTGGAAAATGATATCGTAAATGATGTATCCACTTCCAAATGTAGGCATTCCACTGTCAAACAGAAGATATCAATAAGGAAGAGAAAGTTGTTTTCACTCTTCGGACTTGGACATAAATCGGGAGGATTACCACCCCGTCTAGCCATAACTATACAACAGCTTTGTAATACCCACCAGGTTATACGGTGATCAGATCATTAATTACAATACACGGGAAGTAATGATGGAAGTTACCCAACAGCATGACTAATATGTAAATATATGTGACATTAATAATGCATCTCTAGGACCTCTTAAGCCAAGTGTGTGGTGGATTCTCTGTACACAGAAAATAAAACCAGAATGCCTTAAAATATGTAAAACAATGATGCGATTTTCCCCGGATTGCCACGATCCCCCGTATAAAAAATAATGGTATAAATAGTATATGTATATGTTGTGATTTGTATTAAGTTGAGTCAGTCAACCATTTTCTATTGACATGCACGAAATGGCATGAAGGGTACGCCAAATTAAGGCTGGTAACGCATAAATATAAACGCACAAGATAACGAAATAGACATTTTATTTGCCTACCCAGGTATATACGTTTCACAAGAAGACGTGATAGACATTGCTTGAATTATAGAGAACATGATGGTAAAACGATCTAAAATCATATATTTAATAATTGCTCAAGACTGATTAAACATCGCCATCTAACAATGTAAATAACAATTTCTTTGCACATCTATTTCCATCGATTACGTCGATGACATTAAAACAATTAAAATAAAGGCATTTACATGCAATATGTCACAACCTGCCTTCTGTTACGGACGCCGACCGCTAAACACCAACCGCCGAATACCGGCAACAAAAATTGGAAACTATAATAATATGCCATCTCATCTGGTGGTGACATGAAAATCAAATCGATACTAGTTTCGTTATAATGTTAATAGATGTCGTTTAATGCTAATAATTAACCATTTAGTATCTAAATTTTAATGTATATTTATTTACCTCTAATCACAAGAGAGATACAATAAGAAAGTTACTTATTGTACTGGACGTCCAATAAGTATTGCTAATTTTGCTATAACTTTTCTTTTCTTGCATTTTTATCATGGAACCTATTTTATGCATTGTAATTCGTTATAAAGTTAGATTGTTAGATACATTGATATTTGCTTCAAACACGTTTGGCAAAGAAACTCGGTTGGAATTTTCCCATAATCCATGATATGTAATACATTTCCATTATTTCCTCTTCTGGTGTCTATGATTGCATTGTCTGCCATTTAAAATGTCAGTTAAGTTAGTTATATAAGTGCAATATCATTATTACCCATTTCATGATATCATTTAGCCTTATATAGGCATTTTCTCCAAAATGTCTTGAAAATTAGTAAATATTAAACTATTGTATACAGACTTTACTACATTATTTGGGCTATATGACAAATAGCTATCAAAATGGTAAAATAACTCAATAATTTGTAAATCAATTTTTTTTCATTTGATACATAAATCAGCAATTTTGACCTCATATAATTAGAATTATATCCCCAAAGCTGACATAGGGGTTATATCTGTCTGGCCAGTTTCTAGCATTCCGTCTTCAGCAATTGATGAATCATGATTTTTACCCCCGTGGTACTCGAAATATTATTTTAAGACAAGTGCTAATTTATATGAAATGAATTATATATCATTTTGTTGGAAATTGAATTGTCTTTCCAATGATATATGATTTAAACATTTTCTGTAATAACAAAAACGTTGTAGCAAAACAAAAACGTGGACGTTTGTCGGCCCACCCTGTATATAGTAACAATAACTGTGTCAATACTAAGTTGATTGTCAGGAAATTTATTAGAATAAAGTCAGATATGTACCTTTAATTGTGAAAGTTTCATGAAGTAATAGCAAAATTAGCAATTATGTAATGTCGATTTTTTCATATACAGTAAATCGCATATACGCCCTTTCAGCATAACTGTAATCAATCGCTTCAATTCATTGTTCCTCTATCTCCTTGTAACCAAGGAAAGCAGAGAGCGGCGTTTTAGGCTCTTGTTCTATGATGACCTTTACATATAGTAAGTCATCCACAACAAATCCTTGATCTGGGTCAAGGAGCGTCTCCAAGCTCAGAAATTTTGGTATCCCAGTTGGTGTATTTGTTTCACTTACGGGCTTACCCCAAGTATTCAAAGCTTTATTTGGTCGGAACGCGTCCATATAATCCAAAGTAGGGTCCTTTTGGTTAAGGATACCAAGCGTGATTTTTTGGTTAAATGGCCAGGGGAGAAGGGCGTCAAATTCACTCTTGCACACCATGATGTAGATACTTATATGCGTGCCCAAACCCAATCCGTCCCCGTTAAGATACACTCGAAGTTTAAGTTTGTAACCTCCTCGTCGTGTATAGAACCCAGGTGATGTTATACTAGCTGGATCCCTTATTTTTGCAGCGTTGAATTTTTCTAAGAAGTTTTCAATCGGAAAAATCATAACACCATTGTGTACCACAAGTTTAAACTGGTCCATAGACGAGTCCAGACTTTTGATAGAATGTTCCTGATTGTTGATGAATTTGTTTGTTCTCTGATGATGAACGAACAGATTCTTCAAAACGTTGAAAAAATGTTTTTGAATACCACTTTCTAAGCTGTTTAATCTATTTTTCATCCACGTTGACTCATCCTTCAAAACATCCAATACACTTTCAAATGTCTGCACTTTGCGATCTGATAATTCCGATGCCTCAGCCAACAATTTGATTTTATCAGTACCTCCACTAGTATTATTTCCGGTTCCTGTTTGGCGCTCTAACCTTGATAATATATTTTTGAAACGCTCTATTGCTTCAACCATAGACTGCCATACATCGTCAGTTATAAGTTTGCAAATCTTGCATGCCTCCCTATGAGCTTGGTGTACAAATTTAAAGTGTTGCCCAGCAAACTCTCTTTTGTGTCTCTCTACATTAACGATTTCCTAAAATAAAAATATGAAAATGAAACTTTTATTTTTGGATGCATGTACAAAATGTTTTCATTATTTTGCTTAACGCAAGAAATGTGGTGCGTTACTATAAAAAACAGATTTTGAAATTGTAAACGAATTGTAAAGGACCGCGAGATGTTTGTATATTGCATTGAATCTTGGGAGCTTTTTCATGCATTTCGCTTGGTTTTCATCTAAAGACATCAATACACTTTAAAACATTTTATTGACTATAAGATTGCACCATATAATCCGAAAAAATATTACTCATTTTCAAGGATTATCTATGATTAACACCCAGGTATTGTTATTTTTCAAACTTCAGAGGGCTCGGAATCGTTATTACGATCACTTTTAAATAATGTTAATGCTGTTTTAAATAGGTTTCGTGTATACCAATAATTTCTCAAATTGTGTAAATGGTACCCCTTCCTTAATCCCAAGAATTTTCTCTTTGAGGAATTTCCCATAGGATATCATTCAGTAGCCCCAAAATATACATATTAAAAACATTTACTGAGATTTACTTAAAATAAGAATTAACTGGTTTGCGTAGCAGTATTTAAAAACAAGTGGAGGATAAAATCATGTGACTGTGTAACTCCCTGGATCTTTTTTGTTGTGAACTAATTCGGATCGTGTTGCGTGTAAATATCATTATTTTCCATTTATCTAACTTCCCAAGTTTTGTATATAGAAATGTAAGGAGTTGGTGGGGAACGGGTGGCAATTTTCACATATATAGCAGTGTATATATGTCCATAAGTAAATCAATTTGCAATATATTAATTTTCCATTAGTATATGAGTATATTACTTGTTCATAAATGATATATATGCAATATTATTATTATACAATTATTGTTGATAAAGTTACAAATATTGAACATTGTTTTTCAAGTAAAATTTCCTTGATAATGAGGACAATCTGCTTTGACACGTTCAATCTAAACTTGTCATAACTTAAACATCATTCAATGTATGTGCCATTTGAATATTAAGTTACATTTTTGCTTTATATATGTGATCTTAGATATTTTTAGGAATGAAGCTATAGTATTGGCATATACACTCCCCTCCATAAGTTTGGCAACCATAGCTTCCCCATTGAACTACGTGTTAAAGCCTCTTTATGTTTGAATTTTTATTTACTTAACCTGCGATGAAATAACGTATAATATTGATGGAAACGTAAATTGACTTTATTTCCAATACCTCTAGAATTTCCCAATTTTTCCTCAATTACAATAGGTCGAAAAATGATGATAAATTTGCTGAATTTTTGAAAATCGTCATTCCCATGTAAACCAATGGGAAATGGAGGGTTTGGGGCAAATCAGAAATCAGGATATCTTTTCAGTAAAAGATTCAGCAAAAAATATTTTTATATAAAAAATTGAATTGTCTAACTTTTTTGTACACTAAGTGTTTAGTTCATTTGATGAATACTAAAGTTACAGCTCTTCAAAGTCGTTTTTGAAAATAATTTTTCGCCTCCTGTGTTATTTCAATGGAAGAGGTTTTTTGAAAAACAATTTTGACTTTAAAGCCCTATAACTTTGTTGAACCTGAAGAAACATATAATTTTTTTGTTAAATAAAGTTCAAATTCAATTGCCTGCCAAATTTGTATTTTTACAAGGACTCGGATGGATGGATATTCTGTCATA
Organism: Owenia fusiformis; assembly: GCA_903813345.2. Lineage (NCBI taxonomy): Eukaryota > Metazoa > Annelida > Polychaeta > Sabellida > Oweniidae > Owenia > Owenia fusiformis. The sequence continues at coordinate 5,614,886 of CAIIXF020000004.1, read as the reverse complement.
TGACTTGCGGCAAACCTACCATTTCCCATTGGTTAACATGGGAATGTCGATTTTCAAAAAATCATCAAATTTATCATCATTATCGACTTATTGTAATAGAGGAAAAAAATTTAGAAAATTTGGAAGTATTGGAAATAAAGTCAAATTACGTTTCCATCAATAGTATAAGTATTTTCATCGCAGGTCAAGTAAATAAAAAAAATCAAAGGTAAAGAGGCTTTAACACGTAGTTCATTGAGGGAGCTAAGGTTGCCAAACTGATGGAGGGGGTGTACATCACTCCATCAGGCAAATTGTGCCTTATCGCGCTTTCAAAGCTCAAGAAGACTATAATTTAAAAACTTCAAATTAATTAGCATATTTTAAGAAGTAAAGTATGACCCATACATACAATTCACTACATACAACCATATGACATTATTAACTATCCAAAAGAATCTAAATCGTACATAAAATTGAGGTCTTTAAATATCATTGGACTCAGATTGGGTCGGGAGGGAAAAAACTGGGAAACGATATGTAAACGCTCTACTATTCGGTCTATGTGCAATTTGAATCTCGGTCCAGTTTTAATACGTTTGTTTCAGACATCATCAACAGAAAGTGGTTGAGACTACAAGAGACATACTATATGTATAAAACGTTAACCCTTGTTACACAGCACTTTAATCTCCAGAAATTGCCTTTACACCGGATAATTAGGGCAAATGTAACTTTGTAGAGGTGGAAACGTTAAAAATGAGTGTATTCAGGTTCGGAATGTAATCGGCTTTATAGAGTCATGGAAGACATAGTAATAAATTTTTGAAAGGGAAAATAAAGGTAAATTTATGCATCGTTATTGTAGAAATCATGTTTTGTTTAACGTTGTTAGAATTTTATTCATGATTTAACAGTTTAAATTGGAATATGAACAAAAATATAGACTCCTTGCCTTTGGAACCTCTCTTGAGCGATCTGATCTGTCTTCCCTGAGAGGATTCAATTTAACACAAGACTTTTATTGATATGAACGGAATATATCTTGTGCATGTATTTTGTATAAACATATTAATCTTTGTATTGCTCCAAGACCACAAATTCTTATAAAATAATAGTCGTTTTTTGTAATGTGGGGTTAAGCACGGAAATACTTTGATTTTTTCCCAGGAAATACACGAATCGAGTCAGATTCCTTTTTATTTACCATTTCATTTACAAGATATGCAATTTTCCTGTGTATGGAATAAGAATACAGCTTCCAGTCGGCAAAGGAGTGGTATCGATATGGTGAACTTTTTGAACATGCGTTTCTCTTAAACCAGTCATCAAAAACATTCTGAAAAATTTACACATCGTCAATTTAATGGTCATCTTTTGGATGGTAACATTATAATTTGAAATATATATATATCCTTTTCTCTATATTGTTTTAGAAAACACATCAGACACTGCTCTTGGTATCATATGTTCGGAATGGAATGAAACATCTATAAAAACCTCATTGGAACAAAACAACATAAACAACACAATGTGTTTAGGTCTCTCAATATTGTAATTGTACAAAGGAAAGTTTGGTTGAGTTTTAAAAAGTATCATTTCAATGAAATAAAAGGTTTATCTTAGTTTTTATCTATTTTCAGGAGGGGGGGGGGGGTTGTTTAAAGTTTTTGCATACTTTTTCTAAAATCAACCAAAAGAACAGGTCCATTTAAGAGACTATTGGTCAACTTAGACTTTTTCCAAAAAACTCATTCTTCCGTTTACTTTCAAAACCGATTGCAAGTTGTTGATAAACCTTTTTTCTTGAGGGGTGCAATTTCAAAAAGTGGCATTAGTTTTCAGTTTTTTTGAAAAATTGGCAGTAAGAACCCCTATCACAAGGCTGTCTGAATATGGGTACACACTATGTTTACCATCAAAATAATATCAAAACTTATCATTACATAGAATTTATTATATGGAACATATGGCATGCAAGCATTCGGAGTACAACATTTAAAAAATCTAGCTATGTATGAAGTTTACCAATGCAAATCTGGAAAACATTGTCATTTTTTTGTTCACTTTGTTATCAAGTTTTAGCATGGTGCTCATTTCCTTTCGATGAAAATTTAACCATCAGCCCATTCTCCCACAAAAAAGATATTGAAACTGTATAATGCAGAGACTGTAAAGTAGCTTCTCTGCAAATATCATTTTTGTGGGAGTTTGGGCTCACCACTAAAACTTAACTTTTGTGATGAAAATTAGGCTGACTGGTTTATGTTTTCAATATGGCTGCTAACCTGGGCATACATGTACACTACATTACTGCATGTACAGATTAGGCCATTCAAAATTAATTATATGTTGGCATTCTGATGAAGGGCCTTATATTAAAAACTACAAAACCTTTATTTATTTAAAGGGTTTTATATATTATTTAATAGTGAAAATGCAATAAATCAAAGTGGAAAGGCAAGTAACACCTCTTGATTCAGATGACCTTGTTAATGAAGACAATATTAAAGCTTATATACATGTAGTTTTTAATCAATCTTGGAACTCATTTCAATACAATATATTTCATGATCTCAATTCCCTCTGTCATTTCTATGCATTACAAGTACAGAGTACATGGAAACATTTTGTTTTTTCTGAAAACATAGAATTTAGTGACATTAATTAGACAATTATTTTGAATGGCCTAAGTGTTTTTCTCAATAGGGAATAAGTAGAAATTATTTTAGGCAATCTTTTGAGTGTCATGCCATTTATACATGATGCTGGGTTATATTTTATGATATTGAAATTCAAATATGGGAACTGCAAATTGGCAAACAACTTTAAAACTAAGTCTCCATACAGACATTTAATTTCAAATTCCAATGTAGATGCCAATGGGCATCTACATTGGAAATGGCCTTGTCATGGGTATTTAAAATAATAATCACATCCCAACTCTTAAAACATGCTTATATTAGGATACTGTTAGAGTCTCAAAAGACAACAAGAACATTCATTTTTGAAACAGGAAAATTTATCCCCCCAAAAATGTCCATATGGGGATTTATTCTCAAGATTTTCATGTAATTGCCCGTGAGACTTTATTAAAAATATTTTTATTTCCATTCACATGGCTTATTATCAGTCAAAATCAAAATTAAGCCAATTGCTTTCATTTCTTGTATTAGAAAACGGCAAAATTGTGACAAAAATAGCATCTTTCAAAGTTGACCTTTAAACCACCCTAATGTCAAGGTCAAATGTCTAAATTCTCAGAAATCACATTTTAAGTAATAAGTCATACTTCCTCTTCAATTCCATGTCAATATATACTTATTTTGAAGGGGGGCTAAAAGAGGGGTTTACCGCCACCTGTCCTTTCCTTTGTATAGCTGTGGTATTGAGAGATCTAAGAAAACGTTGTATATCCTATTTTGTTCCAACGAGGTTCGGAAAGACATTTTATTTCATTCTCAAGAATTGGTAGAAATGAACAAAAAAACAATGCACTAAACATAAAAAATGTTGATGACTGGTTTAAGAGAAACGTGTGTTCAAAAAGTTCACCATATCGATACCAATCCTTTGCAGATTGGAGGCTGTATTGTTAGTTCATACAAAAGAAAATTGCATATCTTGTCAATGAAATGGTAAATAAAAAGAAAGATAACTCGATTCGTGTATTTCAAGAAAAAAATCAAAATATTTCTTTGCTTAACCACGCATTACAGAAAAACTAGATGGATAGCTGTCATTTTATAAGAATTGAATGTTCCCCAATGTACTTGGAATCTGATGAGCCTGTTTTTAGGTTAAGACACGATGTAAAACGATCACAGGTTACCGAGTAAAATTACACCTACATCTCTCTGGATGATAATGGAGGTCTGCGTCCAGTATTTCCAGTTGTACCAGACGAAAATACTGGACGCGTTTCTATCCCCTGGATGTGATGAAGTGAGATCAAGTATCATAAAAATAAAAACCTTGTCCCTAGGTACTGCTTATCAAGAGTTCACATGTGTTAATACTTAAAAACTAGTTATTGATAAATTAGGAGACATTGAATAGTCAGAAAGGCTAGGTTATATTCAATTGAAAACCAATGAATAGTACGACGGCATCAAAAATATATATTGCTATTACGAGACCTCGAAATATGTGAGAATATAAGACGCGGAGATTTCTTTGAAACCTAAAGACAGTATATTAAACAATAGTGATGAGTATTAGCGAAATTATTTGATAGAAGGAAGATCAGATTTTATTGATAACTGAAGTTTTAGACTGTTCTGACAAAAACAAATTGGGCTTATAATAAAATAAATTATTAATGCTTAGGCTCAATTTTAAGCAATTCAGTTTCATCACTTTCCATTTTCAAACATTACTTTTTCACATGGATGAGTAGATTATGAAAAGGAGTCACAAATATGCAAACATTGCTTTTCTATTTCCAAACTACGAACTTTCGCAAGACGGTTGTCTATGAGCACCATGGAATGATTTGAAGTAAGTAATAAATGCAACTTTGAAAAAATTGAAAATAAAGAAGTAGTTTTGGTAGTATTGGTTTGATTTCTGGTAATATTAGTTAAAATAAAAGTTTATATGATGTTATGACTAGGGAGTCCTTTTTCAGATTTGTCTATTATTCTCAACTGAATTTGAAAGAATAGTTACTTAAAGACCTCATACAAATTTAAAGAAATGTTTTTCATCATTCAAATATGATTTCTTATGTCTATCCAAATTATCATATAGTAAACATATCTTCAATTGATAAAAGACAAAACATGTTGAAAAACGCTAGTCTGCATAAAAGGTGCACATTTGAAACATTTCTATTTTTATTTAAACTTCACAATCACAAATGCCTTATAGAACTGTTATATGTATACATACACATATAAAACCATCAAATAAAAGCATGAATACTTGTTTAAACATTTTTTTATTGAATACAACCTACATCGGTTTTAGGGTAATTTTTATACAAAGAAGGCTGTTTATGTGCAAAAAGTAGCATCACTACAGTTGTGATTTTGAACACTGGTACTAAATGGATATCCTCAAAAACAATAGTAGGAACATATGTATCATTGAACTGATGAAGATGTCCACAAGAACAAAAAAACATGATAACCGTTATGAACTTTATTCCCGATTTGCACAAACCTAGGATGAAGAAATGAACGTACCTGTTCCTGACATCCAACCGTCTTAAATATACAATTGCAGCCCGAGGCCATCTGATTCTTCTGACTTTGGATTTAGACGTTTATGGTGTCTTTCACCGACAGACTTTTTGTAGTTTCCAGTAACACATCAGTTCAAATTTACCGGCACATTTTTCTCATATCCAATTAGAATCGGCTAATGTAATCATGTGACATTTAACTATCCAATCCTGATACCTTGGTCGAAAACTTGGGCTATCAGCCCTAAATGGATGACCTAACCTTTTTACTGTCACTTAATAACGCAATTTTCTAATAACTTTTTCAGAATAAAGCCAGTCTAATTTTGGGTAAAAACAACATTGATTTTTTGTCCGGCACATAGTCACGCCTAACCATCGACAAGGTACAGTGACAAAATATACCGTAGTACACTTTTGATGTACGATGTCACTATTCAACAGATTTGAAGCAAAGACAATGAAGTAGGTTTGATGTAGGTTTTAAAAAATTTATCTTGGGAATACCCGAAAGATTTCACGTTTGATTTTGTGTGTATTCGTTTAGGAAGACATTTAACTTTCTAATAGTGTTAAAAGATTTTCGAATAGTGCTCGATTTTTTCGTAGTCAATTTTAAAAAGTCAAATTCAATAAGCTAGTATAGATCAATAGATCTATCTATCAATGTAACTAACAAAACGTAATGTACAGACGCCAAATAATCAAACAGGCTGGAAGCATACTCCGTGACAGTGCTAGTCTTCACCATATTCTATTCCGAGACACTGGATGGGAGTTTGGGCTGGAAGCTAACACCAAATGGGCACAAATTAACAACCACCACAACAATACTTTCATAAAATGAAAAAGCAAAAGGGATACTTGAATATGTTCGTTAAAGATCACTTGTTACTGATAAAAACCTCAATGAATTTTGAAATGAAATCATTGCATTATTTAATATTATGTATGTCTCATAAATTTCAATTACAGGGACAACGTACATTCGAGTTGACAACACACATTTCTGATTTTTTTAAATTACAATAAATACTTGAATATTTATTTATCTCCACTCGTCCTAAATTGTGTAGTATAGAGAAACATATTCCCAAGATTAATTGTTTTAAAACCTACATCACACTTGCATCATTGTCTTTGATTCAAATCGGTTGAATAGTGACATCGTACATCAAAAATGTACTACGGTATATTTTGTCACTGTACCTTGTCGATGGTTAGGCGTGATAGTAGCTCGGTCAGAATTTAGAATTTCAGTTCAGAGTTCAAATTGAATAATGAAGCATGTGAATCCCTTTTTATAGATAGAAAAATGAAAAGATTATTTGTAAATGTTTAACAAAACAATTTTCATATAGGACAATTTATAAGTTTAATGTTACCAATCGTGAAAAAATTTATGTTTTTCAAATATTTGCCTGATGGGGAAATCATGTTAAGTTGACTGTGTGATATGACTCTAAACTAAATTTATATATAAATCACTACCAAACACAAATATGGTATCTTAAGGAAGTTTGAATGCCTACTTTTAAAAATTGATAGAGAATCAAATCAATTTTATAATAAAAAATTCTAATTATTCAGTTATTACGGATTGATATAATTAATTGATACAATACAATAAACAATATACAAAACTTTGTTGATTCACTCAATCTTACAACCCATGACATTGACTTTAAACCTACTACACAGCAAACATTTCTCAATATTAATGGCGAATCAGGGTTCATATAAACTTGATTGATATCAAGCTTGATTCAACATTGAAAGCCTCAACCCTAATCAAGCCTGAAAAAATCAAAACTGAATCAAGCTTGATATTTTCAAACTAAAATCTACAATAGTGTAAGCATGATTCAATGCTGACATTTTCAAGTTTGATACAAGGTTGGGGATATCAATGTTGATTTAACTTGTATTAAACATTAAGTGTCTTTTAAATGAGGCATTTTAAAATTTAAAAGCCCATTTTACCCTCTTTTGCAAAGGGCCTAAAAATAAGGCATGATACACAAATATCTATTTATACTTCCCGCCCGCTCTATCGGGGAATTAATAAACTGACAAGTATAATTTGGTGTGTCAAGAGCCATCCTGTGGCCATCTATTTTGATTTATTATTTTTACATAAAAACATTACATAATCAATTTCCTAACATTACATAATATTACACAAATTAACAATAGTATAAATTCGTTTACATTGTCTTACATAATTGTATAAAGTATTACATAACCTTACATAATGTTTGAAATGGACGCTAAAAAGCCGTAACCTAATGTAAAATAATAATATAAAAAAGGTTAGTTAGGACTGTACAAGCTTACTAACACATGGTGACAGCTATGTGAAAGTCTCTTTCTCAAATAGGTTTGCGAAAAACGTGACATAGTTAATTACAGTCTGTAAACTAAAACAACGTGAATTTCAACAATAATATATTTGTGTTATTGGAGGTAGAATCGGGGAAAGGAGGAGGGTTATAAATAGTGTTCTTTCTTATGTTATATAATATTTTCTTAATATAACAATGCTGAATAGCTTGTAAAGTTGAAACAATAATTTTTTAACAAATCAATGCTTATTTATGTTGTCTGTTTCGAAACATGAAACTGAATGAAGGATGCAGTCTAGCTAGGAAGTAGTAGATAGACCCAAGATGTAACTCGTGACACACGTGTATAACTGAAAGTGAAAGCCGGTACATGATTGGATATCCGGCCAGTCGGTATAAATCCATTTAAGGTCCACTTGCAGATTCCTTAAATTACTTTTATACTTCCCGCCCGCTCTATCGGGGAATTAATAAACTGACAAGTATAATTTGGTGTGTCAAGAGCCATCCTGTGGCCATCTATTTTGATTTATTATTTTTACATAAAAACATTACATAATCAATTTCCTAACATTACATAATATTACACAAATTAACAATAGTATAAATTCGTTTACATTGTCTTACATAATTGTATAAAGTATTACATAACCTTACATAATGTTTGAAATGGACGCTAAAAAGCCACTGGGCACTAATAACATGAGTTATCATGTTTGTGTGGCCAAAGACCATGAAAAACACATGAACATTAATTTTTAAGACATGCGCCGTCTGTGAAGAAAAATTAGCTGTATGAGTTTTAAAAGACAATGAATTTGTTTTGTGAGAATTACGAGAATTATTCTTATTATTCTTCTAATATGCGTATGTTTTTAACTTTAGAGATTGGCCATCAGCTCAAACTCCAGGGAGTTTTAAATTTCCGAAGGATCCCGAAATCCTCGGTCACGTTCACCCTTGCTAAAACTAATTCGTTGCTAGCTATGTGTTTACACTATATACAGGAACCATAGCCTTTCCAGGCCAACTGCTCTGGGAAAGGTAATATTCGTTTAATGTTTGTCAAACGTACTAGATTCCAGGCCAACAGCTCTGAAAACACCATTTTAATTTGATGTCATATCCTAATAAATGATAAAAGGGGCTCTCATCTGGTAACAACCAATTCAATCATACTTGAATTTTCTTGCCCACTTATTTCAAGAGTGCATGCATGTGCCAATCGTCTAATTTAAATTATGATTCATAAATCATGATTCGATAGTGATAAGTTGATAGCTTGGGCAACACCTCAGGCTATTTATGAATTACATTGCTGAATTAATTTGAGGTCTTATGTATTTTTTAAAACTGTTTGATGCCCATCTCCCTAGGTGCATTATTTGCTGATCCGTTAGACCTTTGTTTATACACGCGTGAGTAGCCGAACCAATTCTGAAGGAATGTGTCTTATAAAACTTTGTATCAAGATTCATGAATGTCAGGGCTTTTCTTAACCATTTGCTGAAGCTGTCTCTGTGGACTTGTGTTGTGTTTGATTGCAAAAACAGCGGGCCTTCTGACATACCCCTCAAGTTGAGGTAATTTTTAAGAAGTGAGACAGGGCAATATTTAGGAATGCTTCCTTTTTCAACTCGTATGCGATGCGATTTACCTGGTATACTATGTTTATATTTTTTGAAGGTGAGTTCGAAAGCACATATTTCGGAACGTTCTCTTATAAATTTGACATTATCTAATTGAATCAGATTTTGGTTACTCGAACCACCTGTTATTTCCCCTATTCTCAAGAAACAATGAAATGCCATAGCAAACATTGCTTTGAACATTGTTTGCAAATAGGGATTTGATGGGATGATAGAATTCAATGAATCGATAAGGCTATTCAAGATTGGTAGGGTAATTGGAAGTCTAGAGTCAATACTCGGTTGTTTTTTCCTTAGGCCTAACAATGTTTTTTGAACGATGAAGGCATCGGTGGGTGTTCTATCATGTTGCAATTTGTGAATGTAACCCAAGGCACTGATGTATGATGTAATAGTAGAAGGTTTGAGATCTTTGAAATTGAGATACGATATGAATAGAAGCACATCAGAGACATGACAGGGAAGCATCGGGTCGTTTAATTTATACGAGTCATTAAATTGTTTATACCATTTTAAGGCTGTCTTGTAAGCCACCCTTGAAGTTGGTTCCAAGGCGGCTTCTAGAATCCCCAACAGATTCTGTTGCAGCTGTCGACTTGTGGCAGGTTTGGTACATTTATTCCCTGTAAGTTAATTACATGGTGGTTTAATAGTTTAAATTTTGTAACTTGACCTCTGGATAAACTATCTGCTGATGTATTTAATGTTCCTGCCACATGTTTTGCACTGAATGATATATTTAATGAGAGACAAGACAGAACCAATCTTCTGATGAGGGCCATTATACTCCCATCCTTTGACGTTTGTTTATTGATGATATATGCGACTGCCTCGTTATCTGTGTAGAACAAGACATTTTTGTTTTTGAAAGAGTTTCCCCACATGTCTATTGCTAAAACTATTGGATAAAGTTCAAGTATAGTAATGTGAAATTTTTTCCAGTGAGAATTCCAAACTCCGTGGAAATAATTGTTTTGATACAATGCGCCATAGCCCGAACCTGAGCTATCTGTGAAAAGTTTTAAAGTGTCGGAGGAGGTCCAATCGGGTGACTTAATGATTGCCCTCCCATTGAATTGGTTAAGAAATAGTTTCCACATTTTCAAATCTTGCTTTGCTTCGTTGTTCAGACGGATATGATAATGTTTGTTGGATATTCCCCTCGTCAAATCTATTATTCTCCTCAAGAAAGCTCTACCAGGGCTAATTACTGAGCATGCAAAATTAAGGAGGCCTATGATTTCTTGCAATTCCTTTAATTTAAGCTTATCTCTATGCATATTTGTCTCTATCAGAGTACAACATTTATGAAGTTTTTCTAATGGCAATCTGGCTTCCATTGAAGCAGTGTCTAATTCGATGCCCAGAAAAGTGAGGCAATTTACCGGTTCGGCAGATGTTTTTTCTATAGATAATGGAATGCCTATGTCATTGCATATAGCCTGAAACTTTTGAAGGTACACTCGACCTTCTTCATAAGTTTTTGATACTACTAGGAAATCGTCTAAGTAATGCAAGATATTTTGTGTTTCGAGTTGTTTTTTCATTATCCATTCCACGCATGAACTGAATTTTTCAAATATAGCGCAACTACTAGCGCAGCCTTCTGGTAGAACCTTTTGATAGTAAAAATTACCCTCGAACTCAAAACCTAGTAATGGATAATCGTCTTCATGTAAAGGAATGATTCTGAATGCGGAACGAATGTCGATTTTTATTAAAAAACATTCCATACCCATTTCCGAAATTATTTTGATTGCTTCAGATACGTTTGAGTAATTGACAGATCGCAATTCAACTGGAATTCCGTCGTTTATAGAAGAACCTTTCGGATATGAAAGATCATGAATTAATCTAAATTCGCCGGGGGTCTTTTTGGGAATTACTGACAATGGAGATGTGACAAAATACTTATCAAACGGTGGATCAGACTGGGGAGGTGAAATCCTGTTTTTTTTAATTTCAGATTTAACTTTCTCCTTAACAATGTGGTGATTGATTATGGCCGACTTAAAATTAGTTGAACGTCTCGATTCTCTTTCGCCAAAATAACCAATACTGAAACCGTTGCTGAAACCATTTAGAAGGTAGCTAGACAGAAACGCATCGTATCCCTTGATATAGTATGATAATCTATTAATGATTATTGGTGTTGGCATTGTGATTTGAGTTTTGACCCTTGTTACTTGGAGTTTGAAAATTGGAGGACGAGCGTTGGGGTCGAAAATTCTTATTACACTTCAAGCCTGGATGGTTTGCAGAGGGACTATTACACTTAAAGCAATAGTGGTGGAATTTGCATTCAGATTTTTTGAAGCAAGTTTGGCCTAATTGGAATTTGTAACAGAATCCTTTGGGGATGTTTGGTTTTGACTTGCTATTGCTTGGGTATTGAGAGTTATTGTGCTTGTTATTTTGCTGTTGCTTTCCCTCGAGGGAAGTAAAAATGAATAACGTGGGATGGGGCTGGTCCCAGGGTAATGATATATTATTGGCCCTTGCCCGTCGAAAATTTTCGTCGTAGTAGTTCCAGTCCAAATGATTTTCCGCTAATTTCCTTACATTCTGGCCATAGTGCATTAACGGAATTGCATCCGTGCCATATTTTGTGCAATGTATGGTGGTGAAATTATGGAAAGCGGAAATCCATTCTTCAATGGAAACTAATTTAAAATTACCTTGGGCCTTGGTTATTTTAAGATTACCTGATTTGGATTGTTTCAAATCGAATTCTGAGTCTTTGACTCGTGAATGTTTAGGGAGAAGTGACCCGAACTCTACGTACTCGTTATTCCAGATTTTTTGCTTAATAGCTGTTGGCACATGCATGTCGATAGGTATTTGGAAAGAAAATGCCTTAGAAGGAGCTTCGGGCTCATTGAGGTTTGTTTCCGTACCTAATCTTGGGAATGAGACCTCGCCGTCTGAATCCCCAGAGTCCTCGCTAGTAGAGTTGTCTCGTGTATTTGTTGATGTTGCAGGTTGCTGGGATAGACTTTCTACCACCCGTTTCGTGATTTCCACCACCAACTCCTCATTCAACTTCTGCTTCTTTGTTGAAGGTTTTCTTCCGGGTGCCCTTGAAGGCGATCCCCTGGGTCTTAGTTGTCTCTTAGGCATGATCTGCAAATAAAACGAGAGACGCGGTGGGAAAATAAAGAAAGTTAAGGACACATGATTAGATATTCGTTGATTTATTTATACGATTACGTAACAGCGATATTTTACAATTTTAATAAAGCAAGACAAACAAAGACAAACAAATTAAAAAACCATATTTTGTCTCAACAGATAATAATTTCAATCCGTGAGATGAAGTATGAGGATTATAATTTCAACCCTCGAATCAAACGATTTAAATACCATTTTTTGTCTCAACAGATACGAATTTCGATTCGTGAGATGAAGTAGGAGGATAATAATTTCAATCCTCGATCAAACAATTTAAATGCCATTTTTTGTCTCAACAGATACTAATTTCAATCAGTGAGATGTAGTAGGAGGATAATAATTTCAATCCTCGAACAAACAAATAAACGCCATTTTGTCTCGACAGATACTAATTTCAATCTGTGAGATAAAGTATGAGGATAATAATTTCAATCCTCGAACAAACGTATAAACGCCATTTTTGTCTCGACAGATACTAATTTCAATCCGTGAGATAAAGTATGAGGATAATGATTTCAACCCTCAAACAAATGGAACGTAATACTATTTAAGAGGGCACTAAAGTCTTTAATTAAGGATACTTATTTCAATCCTTGAGACCGTTAAAAAGGTAATAGTTGTTGTCCGTAGTTTGGATATGATTTCAATCCAAGGGACAAGTGAGCCTTGTGATTAAATCTCACAATTAAATGCTCAGAAGCTGATTCTGAGCGATGCACAAACAATGATATAATTCAAATGGCTACTGTATTAAGACGAGGAATGGTTACCCAGCTTTCGGCAGCTCGAGAAATATATATTGAGTGCTGCATTACCTTTGCCCTGTTTGCGTGATGATATATATAAAGATATCTTTCTAATACAATAATTGTTTTTCAATTAAATCTTTATACCACTACCCCATGCTACGAGTAGAAAAATACAATAATGGGTCTTACCAGCAATGCTTATGTTTTGTATATTAATTAAGTTGGCTTTCACCGAAGATGCATGCTTGCTTGTAGCTTTGATAGAGTTTATAATTTCCGCAATCATTGTAATGGACACCGTCTTCAATGTAGAGGTTAAATTGGCTATTCCTAATACCTCTGTGGTGCCACAGCTTTGCGAATGGAATGTGCTCTAATAATGCTGTCAGAATACGATTGCATAGCATGACATTTTCATTGTATTTTAAAGGAGCTGATTTTCTTTGTATAAGTTCAGATACTAAAATATATTCGACGTGATATTCTTGGTGTTATTTCATGACTAGATTTTCTATATCGGAGGCAACTGTTTCGGGTCTTTTTCCGTTTGAGATATCATTTCCTCCAATTTGTAAGATGACTATGTTTGGCGGATTTTTTAATTTATTTTCCAATGTTTCATTCAATATTGTCCCTACTTTTCTACCGCCCAAACCGTCATATCTAATATGAATGCGTTCTAGCCCAAGATTCCATTTAACGCGTTTGTCTTCAGTTGTGCGAACATAATTCTTAAAGCGCCTAACAAAGGAATGTCCAATTAGCATTGCTGATAATCCATCCATGTTACAAAATGTATAAAGGAACAGATACTCACAGGGTTTAATAGATATCGCTTTAGATGGTGAATAGATTTAAATCCTCCTTCCGAGTCCTGTCCACTATGGAATTTGGTAAATGATCGAATTCAATCCACAAACTGTGTATTTATTAACTTATCAGTTCGTAAAGTAAAAATATGTTATAAATTGTATATAAATAGTGTTCTTTCTTATGTTATATAATATTTTCTTAATATAACAATGCTGAATAGCTTGTAAAGTTGAAACAATAATTTTTTAACAAATCAATGCTTATTTATGTTGTCTGTTTCGAAACATGAAACTGAATGAAGGATGCAGTCTAGCTAGGAAGTAGTAGATAGACCCAAGATGTAACTCGTGACACACGTGTATAACTGAAAGTGAAAGCCGGTACATGATTGGATATCCGGCCAGTCGGTATAAATCCATTTAAGGTCCACTTGCAGATTCCTTAAATTACTTTTATTGTTCCATCGAACGAAATTAGGGGGATATACAGCTCCGTCCAAACTGAACAAACACGGGACAGAGAGGTTTGATATGGACCATTAGTGAGATACAAAATAACGAAGAGACTCTGAAGCTAGCAATACAAGTAGCAACCTAAAGATGTCCGTCTGTCCAAGCAAAAACTCAAATACCACTGACCCAATAAAATGGGCCAAAACAACAAATAAAACTGTAAAATTTATATGTTTTCAAAGCAAAAAAATCATAAAGGATGTTGATTAGTTGAATATCTAATTATTTAAAAAACATGGTGACAATCTTGAAATATTGTAGCTGTTATATCTATTTTACTTGAAAAGTAATGGAGCGATATAAAGACCAAGACCATACGTTTCAAATGGGAGGGGCAAAAGTCATTTAGTTATGTTATGTTGGTTTTTGTTGACATGCATGAATTATTTAAAGGGGGTAAATTTTAATTCACCAATAAATTGGCAATTTCTTTCTTTGGGGTTAGGGGGTCAATCAGTTTTGCTTGAAACACAATCGAAATGCTGACCTGGTTCATTAGTGGTTAAATAATGGTTCACAATATTTCGATTTACAAAATTCGCTTCAGATAACCGAGTTGTGATGAAAAGAAAATTATTTTTCTCAATATCGATTATAAAATCTGAGGTACAATGTTCATTGATATGCTCAATATTATGATGATTTAATTTGTAGAAATTAATCAAAGATTATTCTGTTTAAACCTGATAAAGAAAACATGGCTTCCAATCCTAAAAGCGATAGAGTAGAAATACTGGAGTCTGGTAAATTCTGTCCGAACTACTATCTAAGCCATCGAGATCCTGACCACATCCTGACGTACTTCCTTTGACAAATAACGTGCACGTGGTTCTCAAAATGACAACACTTTACTTTTAAATATAAACATAATAACCATAAGCCATAAGTGTTTTGAACTATTTTAACATCAATAGAAATGCTGAACAGAGGACAAACTATTTCAATAATAAAATGTCATATCTAATGTGCTACTTCAATGGTAGAACTCTCCTTATTTAGTGTACCATTGATATGCATGTTAAATTGACAAAGTTCAAATCGCAGCCCATCGATTTTCAAAGTATTTCAGAGAAGTTCAGCTAAACATCTCACCTTCATGTCAAAATAATTTCAACCAAAATTTCCCACGAAAATTAAAAGTTCTGCTTTCTTACTGGAGCACCAAAACGTCATCGTTTTATGTACATTGACCAATTCACCATTACCAAGCTCAACCATTCGCAGAAAATAATCCCAAATATTTTACCGATCACTGTTATGATCACATGTTTCCCAGTTATTCTGGGCATTACATGTCTGCAAATTGGAGTATTTTATCCAAAGATGGTGTTGTTGTATATCATTGAAGTCCCCAAATAGGTTTTTAATACAAGGGGTGATCAATAAGTAATGGACGCTTTTTTACACAGATGCTTTTTATGGACCAATCCCTTCGATTTTCTTACCAGAGATACATCATTCAATTATCTATCAACTCTGAAGATTTGAAGCAATATATGTATTACATGTTGATATATCCTTATTTCCGTGAAGGAGGTACGGGTACCCCGGGACCGACATTTACGTCACATATTCTGAAGCTATTTTAGATTGTTGAACATGCAATGCAGTTGAATGCAGGCTGAACAAAACAAACCATTATGGTCATGAATTACCCCATTTTGTTATGCCATAGTTGATTTTGAATATTTTATCATCACTATGTGGTATTCATGCCACATTCATTCCACATGGCCCTCTAAATAGGTCCCATCAAGTGCTACATGTACACAATTCCTCATCCTCTTATGAATCAGTTGAAAAAACATGGCTGAATTCAAAATTTAGACAAAATCTGAGCTCACTGACATTTTCCTCATTTTCTCTAGTTATAGAAACCCTATCACTCTATAAATTGTCACAGTTATCTATGAATATAGGAGGCATTGAAACATGTTAAATCCAGTCCAAGATATTATTTACTTTTGTAATTATTACTGTTTAATTTCTGATATTGGAACAACTGAGAAGGAGGAGCCTATTTTGAAATGAGCCAATCACAACAGGCGATCCGTGCATATTTAGAGGTCAACAAAAGCACATGGCCTAAAATATCTGCAGTAAATGAAGTATTATTGATATTAACTTACCCTGATCCTGGCTGAGGCATTTCAAGTGATGTGATCTTTATATATCCAACAGTGATAGTTAATCCAATTACATGCACATAGTCATGTTGTATTTATATGTTATTAATCTTGTAAATAATCTATGGAATGTGGTAAAGTATAAGTATATTGTATAATTAAAATATAGAATCCATCCATTTGTTCCAAATATTGTTTTTGTAATAAGTTGTGTAGTCCTTCAAAACTTTTCTTTGTTTGAAGGGATTCAGTGGATCATCAATTTCAGTAATGCTGGAATAATCACGGTCTACATTTTCATTCCAGTGGACGACAGCTAGATTAGTTCTTATTTCGAATTGTTGCTTTTTAAAGACAACACGCTTATCATGGAAAATATTCAACGTATTGTTGAAGCTCTCAACATAAAATGTGTCCATAGCTTCTGTATAATGTTCAGCGTGTCTATAAATTTCTGTTTTTTTAATTGATGATAATAATAATTGTTCTGCAATGGGTGAGGTGATTCTAATTTTCTCTAATCTGTTGTTGATATTTGTTTTACAGCTTGATATGGCATCGCAATTTAAATGGTTGTCCTTATAATGGTTTGGAATTTGCTCTAGTTTCATCCTGATTGTATTCGGATTCTTATCACAGTTTCGAATAACTTGCTGTGCTCTTTTTCGTGCCCCATCGGGTTTGTCTATGAGTTCCGAGTGCCACGTCTCGCCATCTTTATATTTGGGCCCCTTACAAACTTTGTTTATTTCACGACTGAATGACTTTGCCGCATGCCATGTGTCATTCTGGTTTAAAGTTTCCTTGCCACCAGGTCCTCTGTGCTCACGGATTATTTTATTGATTGTACCGTTGTTGTCATGGGCATGAATATTTATTTTAACTTGTTCAGCATCAAAAAATTCATACATCCGTTTAGTACCCAATGCCTCATGCTTTTGAGATGACATTTCATCTTCCTTTGAAACATGTTCAGAACGTATAACTCTGTGTTTGTTGTGGCCCAAACATATCACATCACAATCAAACGCATTTCTTCTACCACCATGTCGAGCATCCGTCATGATATTGATACCATTTGCCTCGACATCAGGATACGTCCCCTTTTCTTCATCTAAGGCAGCTTTGCAAGATTCTTTCATCGCTTCACTGATATGAGAAGATAATTCATTTGTATAAGTCTTCTCTTTTCTCCAACCTAGATGGCCCATACCGACTGCTTTAACAACATTCTCATATTGTGAAGGCAGTAGCCCACTTGTCAACTGTCCAAAGAAAAAACGAAGATTGACGTAAGCCTCGCTATTTGGTAAGTGGGGTGAGGAAGGCCATCTTACATAATGTTCGCTGACCTGGCATTTAAATGCAATTGTTGCTGCATGTCCATGTAATACTACTTCTTGCAACTGAAGTTCCGCTTGACATATTCTGCTATGATGTTCAACTAAACTTACAAGTTTTTTGACAGTTTTTTCAGTTGTAAAAAATATTGGTTGCTCAGTTTCATGTCTCTCTAGTGGTGTGTACCAAGACTCTGGCTCAAGATTGCCTTCAGATGATGCTGAAGTATGTGTGTTGCTACTTGCAGATGGCATATTGTGTGTTAGCCAATAGTCTAATGCTATTTCTATGGCATCTACATTGCCATTCAGGTGTAAAAACTTCTTTATTTTACTCGTTTTTCCAAGCAAAGTTTCCTTCTTCTCTTGACCTCCTGCACATTCAATTGAGAATCTTGAGGAACGCCCATGCTTTTCTCTATATTCCTTCTTTTTCTTAGCTTTACTTGCCATCATACAGTTTAGGATTGCTACAATGTGTGTCTTGCCTAGTAACTGTTAGTAAGATATGTGAAAAGGCACAAATGTAACAGTTGAAAACACATGGCAATTTAGGCAAAGGGTGTACCTTAGGGATGTGACAGTGTGGGAAATATATAACCATAATTATATTTATTTTAGTTATTAAGCTAGGGAGTGCAAAAATGATAAGCCATATTTTATTGTTGCATTATAACCACATTTCTTTTTTGTTCTTACTCAAATTCTAGCCATAATTTAATGATGAAAGTTCAGAAAAATAAAAAATCCAGGTAACTGTTTGCAACTTATGCCATGAGGCACATAAGTGGTACAGCCCCAATTAAAAATCTCAGAGGTCTAGGATTTGCCTGCTTTCACCACTTAGCTATAAAATTGAAAAATTGGGAAATTCAAGAGATTTTCTACATGCCTCATTGACAAAGTCAGGGAGTCATGTTTTTTAATTATCAATCATGGTCACATCAATAGAAACCTAGATTTGGACCTTACAAGAGTTCATGTGGATGTACCATATCATGAACACAGGGGTGAACAAATTACACTCTTCCACATATGAAGATTATATGTTAGATTTCTGGTGACATTCAACATTTAATGTACCTTCCCGAGTGAGTATATCTGAGATTCCAGATGATGAATCCACCAGAGAGTATTTATTATTAAAACCTCCAAGAATTGGAGAAAGCCTTGGTTTTCCCATAGTAATATACATTTATCAAGCTGCATTTCACTGGTCTTTCAGATTCTAAAAACTAAATCTATGATCCAAGAAACAGTGTCATTTTATGTTTGAAGTTCAAGCAGTGAAATGGAAAGCAGAACTTACAGCTTGAAGATAAATGTAACTGAGGAACAGAGGTTAGTGATAGAATCCCTATATGATCACTATGACTGGAACTTTGACCCCATTGAGGACAGCTACAAGAACAGTAGGTTGAATAATACAGAAAAAACAGTAAATGTGAATAGAAGAAAAGCAGCAAAGAGGAAAACATCAGCTAGTATCTCTTCAGAAACAGTAGCAATTTGTTCTTTAGAAACAGTAGCCACTGATTCTTCAACAGAAGACGAAAGTCAAGCAAGTCAGTCAATCAGCATTTTGACTGGTATGATACCACAACATGTATCTACAGAGCCTCCGCAGCCTCCTAACAATGATTCCCCTAGTTCTAATGAAGAGTCACATGATTGTCCGCATTGTTTCTGGAACCCATGTGTTGTCAATGAAGCCAAGTATGAGCCATTTTGGAGGACAACAAATGCAACTCCATCATTGTCAAACATTATAACAAGGAGAAAACTGTACAAGGAATTTTGGAGAATGATAAACAATCTAGGACTATGGAGACATCCTAACTATTTAACCAAAAAGGCAGCTTCCAAAAGTAGTGACAGAAGTATAATATACCATAAAAGGGAGATAATGCCCACATGTGTTGTCACACAAGTGAGAGAATGGTTCCCGAATCCACCTGGCATTGAATATAAAGGACATGTTTACCAGTGAATGGATATAAGTTCAGCTAGACTTACACAATGAAATATTCTTATTCGGATTAATTAAATATAATAGTATACACATTAACTATAGTAACTACTATTTGGATTATATGCTCTTATAATATTGTTTAGTGGATTATTAAATGAGAAACCAATGCATATATATGTGAGTACAAAATTTTACTGCTATGTTATTGTTTACTATTTTGGTGGCCATTTTTAAAAATCTTGTTTTGAAGGCTGTGATTGGCTCAATCGGTGTGAATTTCTATTGGTTAATGAAAACTACTTTTTGATTGGATAACAGGACCCAGGGTCTTGGTTCTGTGTCTTTAACTAAAGATTGTGAGACAAGGCTGAATCCATTCTCTGACATGGTAGCAAGATGCAGTTGCACGGGTTGTTTTATTCCATCAATGTCAATAAACCTGCGTCCTTTCTCTACAGAAGTAAGTAGTATAGAAATAAACAAGTCACATGTGAGCAGATCTGGACAATATGGTGCATTGGCCAAGGGCTCAATTTTGAGGTCCAGGGATATTGTTTTCTGAACATTTTGAGATCTGTGGGTAGGTGCATTGTCCATATGAAGTAGGGTGTTCCCTTCTCTCACCACCACTTTCTTCCACAATGCTTTCTCAAATTGACTGCAAACCCCTTCCATACAACACTCTGACATTACAATACTTTCTGTTTATGTGTTACCAGTCAGCAAAAAAATTTCAACAACACAACACTTGTTGCATATAAAATGTTCAAATCTAACTGAAATTTACCAAACTGGCTAAAAACTGAATATGTGACGTAAATGTCGGTCCCGGGGTAACTGTACCTCCTTCACGGAAATAAGGATATATCAATATGTATTATATATTTTGTCTTCAAATCTTCAGAATTGATAGATAATTGAATGATGTATCACTGGTAGGAAAATCAAAGGGATTGGTCTATAAAAAGTATCTATGTAAAAAAGCGTCCATTACTTATTGATCACCCTTCGTAGAACTACTTTCTTCATACCACGAAATAAACAAAGAAGTAAGGATAGTACACTCAATATTATAGCATATTAAAAATATTTTGCAACCTGACCTTATCGTGACATCACTCAGGTGGCAACGTCTGAAAAAAAATGAAATTATTTTTTTCTCCGTCAATCTTTTCTTAATATGTCGAACTTCAAAAATAAAGCAGTTTCTAACCAGGTTAAAAGGATATATTATTTTTCAAATATAGTATCATTATACCATTGGATTCAATGACAACTGAAATTTTGAAATACATTTTTCTCTAAACCATTTTCATGCATGGATGACTTCATTTCTCGCTTATTTATGCACCAATTTTCTTAATTTTTGATTGGGCACGTGAAGATGAGTGCTATACATTGTTTTGAATTATCGCTTAATAAAAGATGTACGTGTGACCTCTAAAGGTTTTATAAATAAATTCACGTTTTTTCGTTCTAAAAATAAATCTGGAAAGGATTGAAAAAATCATGTGACAATTAGAAATATATCGGATTGCTAGAAATAAGTCGGGAGAAAAATCAAGGATTACAAAAAACAATTTGAAAAAATCGAGAGAAAATCAGAATTGTTGAAAATAAGTATCAAATTAATTCTATAGTTAACATCAACGGTACAATTTAATCTGAAATGTCAACACCGTGTGCGGATTTTTTTTGGCCAACCCTGCATATCTCAACAAAATCACCAGGAGTCAGAATACTTAGAGCTAGTTAGTTTACAATCCGATAATACATTTCGGTTTAATTATGGTAGTAGGGGTATCCCTAGAATGAAAAAAAACATTTCCGAAGTGTATGCCTATCGATGAATCCCTAACTTAATTATCATGGCCACAATAACATACTCATTTACGCACCTTGAGAAAATACGCAAACCTTTCGAACCGATTTCAACTACAATTAACATATTTAGACATTTCTTGATAGTCTTTGGAATTGCTCAGTATCCTGTTAGCCACCATCTACGACTTCAAAGATGGTTTAAACACAAGTTTGATCAACTTAAACCGTATGAAAAATCGATCATCCATAACTACGTTTTCATCCAAACCTAGAATATTTAAATGTTATTAGACTGTCAAGGAAGTAGACTTGATAATAATTCTGAATTAGCTGCAATCACTAATTATCAATGCATACTAGGGTGTTGGTAGCCCTGCCCAAGTCGGTCTCTTTTAGTTATCTTGATTTCTATTATGACCAATAATTCAAGATCAGATAAGTAAAAAATACCGACTTGGGCAACATGGCAAGGCTGAGGCCCAGGAATACGTTAAAGACAGTATACCTGGGCCTAGGGTGTTGGTTTTTGGTGCAATATTTATCACCGTGTGTCTTGCCCTTCAAAAAAGTGTACTTAAGAAAAAGGTTAGGTCTCAAAAGATCTTTAAACTGTCACAGGGATTGGCTTGAAAATGAATCCAACATTCTCCACGTAACGTAGCAAAATGAAAATAATGATGACCTAATTCTGCAGGTTCAGTTTTCTTTTCATTTTTATCGATCCATAAATTGGCTTGATTGACGTTTGATGGGTCAACTGTGTGTTGCCCACATCCCATTTCATCTCGTCAAATGTCATCCTAATTCCAAAGACGATGTGTCCAATGTTTCTAAGAAATTAACGAAGGCATTGCTATAAAAGGTCATTTTCCCATAAATGGCGTCTTAATTAAATAGCTAAATAGGGGATTCCCCGAAAATGGCGACTATGTTATTTTAGACGTCATTCCATGAACTATAAATATGAGGATATGTTAAGGGGCAGTATGCATAAGGTATTAGACCCAGGCATCACTTACAATCAAAAATTGGGTCTATCGAGAAACACGATTTTCTGAAAAGGGGTATAAGTCTTCTAAAAAATAAGTTGTAGAAAATGTTAGAGTTCACGAGACCCCGCCCCCATTGTTTTTCCATTGAATCATAAAAACGATGATTTATAAAAGAATGAGATCATTTCTAATTCCGGTTAAATGCGCTGAAAGCATTACTAATCTTTTATACTATTTTAGTATTTGTTCTCTAGCAGAGACGTCTTCATTTATGAATTGTAAAGTGAGCACCACACTCTGTGTAGTTCAGTATTGGAATCAGATAAATGCGGTTACCTTTAATCTAAAAGTATCAATGTTAATGTGTTTAGATCAGGTGAGTTTACGCAGTGTCATTTCGGTAAAAATCGAAGTCCAATGGGTGTCATTCCACAATCCTCTCAACTCATCATCTTCAAAGAACACAAATCGTTCAACTAATTTTTAAAATATGATTTAACCTTTTATTTAAAAAATAACTTAACATTTTATAAACTAAGTATCACATACTTAACTATATTCAGTGTTTAGTTAAACAAACTAAAACGTATCATGGCAGCACATTCAGGTTTACAGTGTTGTTGATTTACTTCTTGGTGTAGCCAAAGTAGCCCTACATACAAGGCAAAAAACACCATACAGATCTGCATGTAACCTTCATATGTACTAATCAGCTACATTTTGTGGTATATGGATATGCAGAACTATATAACATGTATACGATCCTAAGGTTACCATTTTGATTTTAATATACCATTTTACTTTGACTGATTCAATATCCCTTCGTTAATTTCAAGACTTATTTGGTACATGATCATTAAAAAAATAAAACTTTTGTTTTATTGGGATTTGTTTGTA
The DNA here is from genome assembly GCA_903813345.2 of Owenia fusiformis. NCBI lineage: Eukaryota > Metazoa > Annelida > Polychaeta > Sabellida > Oweniidae > Owenia > Owenia fusiformis. The sequence goes on along the minus strand of CAIIXF020000004.1, from coordinate 5,591,329 downwards.
ATTTCACACTCTATAAATAAAGTTGAACTTTTACGATATCCTTAAGAAATTCCTTATCGAAATTTTTTCCGTCGCGCCATCTTTTAAATCCAGATAGAACAATTCTGATCTACCAATCACAATTATGACTCTTGTAAAATAACATTTAAATAGCTGGTAAATAATTTTAATCCAAATATTCAACCCATCTTAGTCATACCAGGTACCCATATCAATAAACTCTGGCAAAGTACAGTGTTTCAAAAAATGAAACCCACCTAACAATACACAACTATTTTTAGCTGCAAAAGAGTATCAGAAATCTTGATTGACATAATTAAAGTTGATTCAATATTTTTAAGTTGACACTAACATGCCCCAATCTTCTACCATTTTTCTGCACACAGACTTGCACACTTTGTGTGATGTTATTGGCGATATGGGTCTTATACTGAAAGACAATGTGTATGTCAACATTCCTAGAACCATTGCAGAGCTCAAACTAGAGATAACACGGAAGATAAAGATGTTTGCAAGTCTTATAGTAGAGACTTGGTAGCCAGTCACTACAGTGATTTGAAAATGCTCTATTCAAAGAACATTGAACCAACTTTATTTATGCTTCAAGAGATTCCAAGCTCATTTGGTTAAAAAATATGCATTGTTTAAGTATGTGGGTTGCATTTTTTCTAAAACACCATGTAAGTTAATCTCTTTCTAATATCCAAACACTGTCAGCTAAATGCTGAAACTAGAGATAAGTATATCTTTTGCCCTGGGTATCACTTTCGGGCGTATGTCCTTGATGATACGTTGGACGCCCCATGGATCCATATGAAGCATAGCTACTGTTGCCTTGACTACCAGCTTGACCTTCAGGGTATCTATGAGCCCCCGATGGTGAGCCTCTATGGCTGCCATATTGTGGGGTAAATGGACTTTGAGAGGTAGGGGTAGCACGATAAGGACCTTGAGTCAGATGTGAGAGTTCAAGTTTAGGCATAGTTTGTGGTCCCGAATCACGTCCTGCTTGGGCATGTAGTTCATGCATACTCCCTCCAGCAAGAGTTAGATCTGGAGATGGCACGTGTAAGAGAGTTGGCATGCGTGGTAACACGTGTGGAGAGCGATCGGGAGTTGAATTCTGCATTCCTAAAGCTTGATTTCCATGAGGCCATCGGACTGGAGCAGTATGAGATGATAGTGCACTCATAGGTGAATGTCTATGATGTGAGGTAAGTGGGGACGGTACAAATGAAGATCCCATTGGGGAATGTCTATGAATTGAATCCAGTGGGGACTGTGAATGAGCTGGGCCCATAGGAGACATTGCGTGTATGGAACCCAGCGTGGACTGTGCATGGGCGGGTACTATGGGAGACTTTGGTCGTAGAGAACCCAATGGCGACTGGGAGTGACCAGGTCGTAGTGTCCCTTGATGCATAGAACCCATAGGTGAATGGGGATAGGGTTTTCCATACGATCCTAGGGGTGAAGAGGGATGTGAATGCCCCATGGGTGACTGGCGCCTGGACGCCATGGACGCCAGTTGTGAATGATGAGACTCCACTGGTAAGTTTGAATGGTACGACACAGGGCTCTGATGAGACGCTATCGAAGCTGCATGATGGATGCTTGTGTTTCTCGCAAACTCAGCCTGAAGTTTCCTCTCAGTAGCCAAGCTTTCCTGTTTTACCATCTCAGTATGATGTACTCTCCTTTGTAGAATTTCCTTCTGTCTCTGTAATGCTAGCACCTGTTTTGTCCTATCCATGTATTGTTCTTTCTGTTTCTGTAACTCGGTGTTACGTTTTGCTTCATGGGCTTCAGTTAATTGAGCCTGGCGTTCTTTGTTCTGTAGGTGTTGTTTCAGATAGTCATTAGTTCGCAAAGTCTGTTGGTGATCTTTATAATGCTGATACTGCTTCATCATCATTTTAACAGAGCGAGGGACATCCTCCTTTGGAAAGGCATGAGCATGAGCCGAGAGACCACCAAGATGATGGGACTGACTTTGCAATGGTTCAGATTGCTTATAACGTTCCTGGTGTTGTTGAATCTGGTTACTATGGTTACCAACTTGTTGGTTTTGATTGTGATACAATGATGCATTGGCGCTGGATCTTTGGGCAGTAGATGCTACAAAAGCATTCATATATCCTGTCACATTCATATCTTGATTGGTGTTACGAGTTCCTGTGGTTATACTACTCGTATTACCAAATGGTATCCCACTCTGTATTCCTGGTTGATGTAGATCTATAGGAGGCCTATCTATATTTTTAGTTTTCTCAGATATTTTGCTATTTGTTTTTGTAAAGTCTAATGGTTCATCTTGATGTTTTGAAGGATGTTTTACTACTTCAGTCATATTGTTTGACACTGATTGTTGAGTCATTGGAATGTTATATTTAGATGAAACATCTGATTTGCTTACATTGCTGATTCCATGAGATTGGGGTAAATGGGGTAGAGCTTCCGCATTGCCGTATTTGTGTGATTGGGGTAACTGTGAATCATGGACGTTTGTGTTTTTATGAGTTCTTGGATGAGGGGAATTAGTGTAATCAAACCCAAATCTTTTGCTGGATGTATCACATAAGTTATTGGTTCCATTCTTTTTAGAAGTGTCCTTAAATTCATATTCACTAACAACAATGTTTTTATGGTCGCCAGTCTGACGTACGTTGCCTGGCAACATAGGTTTATTGCTTCTGTGATGTATATGGTTATTAGGATCAGTTTCCTTTCCATATACTTGTGAACTCGAGGAAAGTTCAATAGGTTGTTCATCTGGTAGAAGGACGCCTGTTTCACTGTCCAAAATTAGCGAGTCTGAGCTCTTGTTCACTTTATTCGAGCTTTGTTCACCATCATGATCACTGTCACTGTCCAGAGATATTTCTTGCTCGGAAACATCATAATCAGAATCATGGACGCCATTTTGTTTTTCTTTTTGACATTCTCTTCCAGAAGATCCAAGTTGGCCTCCATTTGCAACTAATAAGTCATTCTCGTATATTTCGGTTCTGTCTGATGCATAGCCATCTTCTGAGACTTCTGTCTTGATAGCAACCTTCTCAGGGACATTATTTGATTCTTCTTGGGTTCCATGCTCATCTGAATTGAAAACTTCAGATTTTACTTCAGGTTTGATTTCAACCTTCAATGGTGGAACATACGGTTTCAGTTCATACACACTCTCAGTTGTAACTCCTAATATATCATTCACTCGAGCGTCTAACCTTACCAATTCCAAATTGAACTTTTGTTTGGGTATATCTTTCAACTGCTTTGTCATAATTGGGGAATGTTTTGTTCGTTGGCTCATCTCGTCCAATGACATGGTGTATATGCTTACATCCGGGTATGTCTTCCTAAAGCTCTCATTGGTCAATTGAAGCTGTTTGATCAGTTCCTCAAGTAGAATATAATTTCCAAGTCTGGAATAAACAAACAAAATCGATCAATATGGATACACAGCACGATAAAAATGTTAGATTTCGATTTAAAACTAGAGTGAATTCTGAGAATTGTAGATATGATTCCGGATATATGAATAATTGTTACTTTATATTTATCGATGATTATTTGACGTTTGTTTGAAATTCTATGAAATTGTCTTAATCGTCTTAATCATTTTCACACAAAACTGAAGTGCGGACCAATAGCAATATGTACGCACAAGTGCAAAAAAGTTGTTACAAAACCCAGCAAGAAAAAAAACAAAACACTGAAGTGTACACCAGTAATAAGAAAACCAGATTCCAACTATCCCAAACCATAATCCAACATGAAAAAACAGTGTCTAATGCAATCCAATGCAAATGCGTAGTAAAAAATGAAAAACATATAATGACAAGTCGTACATACTCTGTAAAATATAACAACTTTTAATTTATTCATTAACTGTTTATACTACTCACCCCTGATCTGGAAGTTTCAAAGAATATGATGGGATGTGAGGTTTGTCAAAGAAATCAAACAACATTCCTCCCTCTTCCTCAAATGGGTTCTCAGCCTCCTCTGGATCACTTGGTACATCATCAAATATATCAAAACCAGAAAGGTGTTTATCTACAATGAGAAGCATTTGCGATTTGCAAGACATGTACACCTGATTCCATCGTTCCAGTGGTAAAGAAATAAATTAAGTTGTTCTACACATTGTATGTTTAATACTTCTCATACAGGTTACATTATAATATAGACTGAACACAATTCCTGTCGTCCTGACTTGAAATGCGGGTATAGAAATAAAAGAAGTTTTTCTATATTTAATACCATTGATAAATGACACATTATTAGTATAAAGACTGAGCACAATACCTGTCTTTGTATACTTAAAATGCCAATGGATTGACTTGTCAGATTTATCACATCCATTCAAGTCTGCAAAATATCCTTTCAGGAAATCTTTCATTTTCTTTGTTTTAGCGATCTTCTGAGGAGTCCTACCACTGTATGTTGATAGAGTCGGATCTGCACCACACGATAGCAGCAACCTAGATGGAACATTGATAAATTGTGAAAAGTTCAATATCTTTAAAAAATAATTGGATTAATCTATGAATATAGTCTTACCAAGAAGCAACGGGGAGGTTAACATACAGTTTTAAGAAAACGTGTATGTGAACGTGTAGAATCATCGGGGGTCGAAATATTACACGCTCACGTACAGATTCTCTTAAACGTGTAACTTAACCTCTTTAAAACGCCGTAACCACGAGGTTGCGAGTTCGAGACGCGCGTGCTCTTTGTGTTTATTCATTTATCAAGGACTATACATATGTATATTTAAATTTTTCATAATTTTTCATATATTATTCATCGATGACATGAAGAATGCTCAATAGTTGTTCAGGTTTTTGTAGCATTCAAACAAAATAAATCACGTATACAAAAAGTCGTTTTGTGGGGAATAATAGAGTGATGGAGAAGACCTCTGGCCTTTTTGAAGATTATACGATGGGAACCAACGCAAGGTTTATTACGGATTCCATATGTATAATATATAGATATAACAAAACAGCCCAGACTAAGACTAATATTAACACATTAACACTTTGATGGCAACATAAATTCAAATTCAAACATATATTTTTTATATGCTATTAACACCGACGGAGAGTGTATCTGAATGGGCACATTGAGATTTAATACCATGATAAAACATATGAAAGATCCCATCTAAATGAAATATCAAAATCGCTATAAACCATGAGTATAAATGGGGATCAAATAAACATAAATGTATAATATAACATTTTTACAGTGGAAATTGTTAGGCGATTTTGCCATGGCAATGGTGGAAAATTTATGCATGATTTCTGAAATAAATGGTGCCTAGAATAGAAAAAAATATATATAGATCGACTGAAATATGTGAGAACGTTGATTTATTAAACATAATGGTTTGAAAGCACACATTTACATGTAAAACACAAGATACCGTACCAGTATATTATAGATTATACATATTACTACAAACTATAAACAAGAGCTTGTAAATGTGGTGAATATTCTTAATCCAAACATCCATAATTATGATTTTCATTCCTAACATCACCGACCACAGAAATACACTACATTTGCATTGCATTAAAGGTAGAATCATAAACAGGAGAAGTTTATTTTCAATGTCACAATTTTTGAATGTCGCAATTCCTTCGCGACCTGTTAATGGAATTCAAAACGTTCATGATTTACTTGACGTGAAAATTAATCTAGATGTTACAAATCGTCCTAATGTTCCAGACGCCAGACATTGTCTTCCCTATGTTCTCATCCAAAGATCGTATCAATTATAAGGTCTATTTCTCGATGATCCTATCGTAAAATCATTCCACTAGTGCTACCCTAAAAGCTTTCCACTTTTCCAAACTTCGAGTCTTCCCAATAGTTCCATATTAAAACCTTTCCACTAGTACTCTCTTAAGGTCTTCCCACGTGTCCCACCTTAAGGACAACAATTCTCAGAGATACGAGATTAATAAGTTAAGTGCTTTAATCTATTGACGTTTATATCTGCCATTCCTGTTTTAACTGTTATTTCTATTTATATTACTCAAGGTGCAAATGCAACTATCCAGAATAACTCAGGGGTTTATGTTTGTTTAAGAGTACATGTGTATACACTTCGGTTGTGGTTTGGGCTGTGTAAACATAATATAGTAGACAGCAATGAGAATATTGAAATATACAAAAATTAATCATTTATGTTCATCATTTGTGAACTGAAATTAAGCGTTTCGCAAACTACTATTGGTGAGTTATTTTCATGAAACTGCTAATTAATACGAAATATCATGTTTCCTTGAAAGTCCGATGACAGGTTATATGCAAAGCAATTCGTTTAGAGCAAATATATTTTTACGCGGTCAAAACGAAATAACTGACTTTTTTTAAAATAGTTAGAAGTATGAAATAAAGTAATATCTTTATGTGATACATAATAAAAAATACATAATATATCATTTTATAATTCAACGATTATGATTAAAATACGGGCACGATGTCATTCATGTACACTCCCCTCGATGTCATTCATGTACACTCCCCTCGATGTCATTCATGTACACTCCCCTCGATGTCATTCATGTACACTCCCCTCGATGTCATTCATGTACACTCCCCTCGATGTCATTCATGTACACTCCCCTCGATGTCATTCATGTACACTCCCCTCGATGTCATTTATGTACACTCCCCTCGATGTCATTCATGTACACTCCCCTCGATGTCATTTATGTACACTCCCCTCAAAAAGTCTAAATACCGGAAGTCCTCTTTCGGACCATGTGTGCAAACATTTGTAACATACTGTAATTGAAAAAGACCTACATAAAACTGTAGTTGATGTGTTTATATTCATGCTTTATCTTCATCAAAACCATCTGACAACCCTTTTCCTGTTGATAAGTAGATCTTGAAACGTGTTTATGTTTTACTGATAAACGTTAAGTTATATCATGTTGAATAGTAAGTGCTGTTCAAAAACTTATATCAACTATTTGTTCTAATTTCAAATTAAAACTGTAAACGAAAAACAAGAATATTATAGGCATACGGTGAAGTGAGCCTGTCCTTATTAGTTATTTATTTATTTATTTATTTTCGTCTCACAGCAGATTTATTTTACAGATACTAGTAGTACTAAAATGTCATAAAAACACTGTCCCAGCCAGTGCGGCTTATGAGAGACGTTTCATACATGTATATTAAAAGTATTGCACATATAATTATATCAAATGACTGTCGATCAATAATTTGTCACATAGGCTAAATCATTGCCCATATAGCATAAGATACAATGTAGTAGTTTCTAAAAAATGAATAAATACATTAATATTTACTAACTACATAATCTTTGTTTATCACATATTTGTTTGTCTGTGTTTGTACATAAGGAATATAGTTTTAGATACAATAAAAGCCATCTCTGGAGAAGTACTCAGGGTTATAAACTGGTCATTTTTACTTTTTTTTAGGAAGTCAGGGTTGCTGCTTTGAGCTTCTGATATCATAATGCTTCTTAAATCCTCATAGGCCGGACATTCTACGAGGAAATGTTGTTCATTTTCAATTTTATGATCATCACACATTTCACATGTCCTGTCTTCAAGGGGTGTCTTGGGTTTGGTGAATCTCCCGGTTTCTATTTTTAGTGATAAAACTCCACATCTTAGTTTGGAGAATGCACTTCTTTGATATCTAGGGAGGTTGATTTTTGTATAGCTTTCAGGCTTAAACTCATTTTTGATTGTTTTGTAAGTTCTTAGTTTATTATTTGGTCCTATTTTACTCAGTTCTTGTGTCCATTTTTCTGCATCAAACTTTGAGACTTGTTTTTTGAAGGTTGTCATTGGCGTTGATAAAGTAGTATTTCTATATTTTGCTGATATTGATTTTTTGACGTAAAATGTCCAATTTTTCATTCTATGGGTATCAGCTTGTTCATTTGACCAGTTGAATATTCTTTTGTTTATCCTCAAATTTGTCATTTTATCCAGCCTCTGCCATAGTCATACTGTTTCAATATCTTGTCGTGATTCCATTGATAGCCATCCCATGTCTCCACGGGTGGCTAGAGTTGGTGTTGTTGTAAATGATACCAAAAAATATTTCAAGCTGAAGCTAGAGACGCTAAACAATCACGAACAATCATCTTTAAGAACATTGATAACTGTCAGTGTTAAAAAAGTTACTCTCAAAATGCAATTTATTATAAATTAATCGTTCTATGAATCATATTTTAACCATTGGAGCATTAACAAGTACAACCTAACCGGCAACTTTTATCATTCCAGAATTCTGAATTGTTTACTTTGGATATTAAAAATTTACAATGAAATTCTATGCCAAAATCTAAAATATCTCTGGAAAAACGTGGTACAACTTAAAAACTATCATTATTAGAAAGTTATTTTAATTTCATTTTAGGTAAGAGTCAGTTAAACCACTACATAACAGATCGTCACTTTAAGGAACACAATGATTAGTGACGCCATCTATTGGTTAATATTAATGGTTTATGATGCAGCGCTCTTGTTTTTAGACATGGGTTTCGTTTTAGAAGGGATTAATTAAAAACGTAATTTATTACTTTTATTTTAAGGCTGTTCGCGTTTTAGACTCCTGAAATAAATATGTATTTGCCCACATTCCCACAATCGATTGTGACTGAACAATCCATAATGAACGCGTCTTACCTCACAATTTCAATCATGTCATTCTCGACCGCATCATGTATGGGTCTTATGCCATCCTGGGAGCTGACATTAACATTGGCACCGTAAGCTATGAGGTATTTTGCGATGGTAAGCTGTCCAGCGACGCAGCATTCGTGTAGAGGAGTATACCCAGCGTTGTCCCTAGCATTCACATCTTGGTATGCAGTTTTCAAACAGTACAATGTAACATCCTATAAAAATGGTAAATGTGATTCATTGATAATAATGTATTCTGGTATTTATGTATTAAAGTAAAAGGTGGATATCCGACGCAGATTAAATTGAAAAATTCCAGGAGACTATACAGTTAAAACAAACATATACTTAACACAGAAATTCCTCCAAACATGCACCATGTAGTTCTAATTTTAGTATTTAACTCTTTCCCATTTTCTTAACAATGAGATTACAGAAATATTTAATATCTGGAATCCCCGAAAAAAGGAATGTGGAAATTTCCAACAATGAACTTAGTTGAAAATTATATGAACTTTAAATTACACAAATGGACCGTTACCTCATGCCCAAGTCTGGCTGCTTTATGAAGAACAGTTTCACCCCAACTGGAATTCACATTTATCTGCTTCAATCTAGCAGGAATTGGAATTTGTTGATCTGAACTACTAAATCCACGCTCTGGGATGACTTGTTGTTCAGGGTTGTTGTGTTTCCCCAGGTTACTATGGTGTCCAATATTACCATGTTGACCAGAGTTGCTATGTTCTCCCAAGTTACCATAGTGATCTGAGCTGACGTTTTGATCCTGTTTTGAAGTTGATGGTTGGGGTTCACTAGGTGCATCCTGTTCTTCCTGAATATTCAAAACAGCAATGGAAATTTCCATCAATATTATTTGAACTGAATGGAAAATTCCACTTCTTTATTTAAACTCATGGAAAATTTAATGACACTCTCTAATTTTTGTATTGCATGTTAGTGTATAAACAGAAAGTACTTTACTTTTGCCTTGGTCACATTTGCTCCGATTTTCACTACGGCGCCCGGGCGATTGAGTATTTTGTTCAAAATCGAATACGATATTGAACAAAACATTCAATCGGCCGGGCGCCGGCCAATGGATCGGAGAAAATGTGACCCAGGCATTATCATAGTAATCAGATACATGTATACAGGAAACCCTGACATACATGATGGTGAATGATTATACCAAATAAAGAGACAAAATGTTAATTGTGAATTGTACTAACCTGTGTTTGTACAGACGACACTTTCTCAATTATCTCATCAATTGACTGAGAAGACGCTTTCTCTTTCAATTGAAGACTTTTCAAATACACAGGCCTCTTATCTAAATGTAACCTCAGTCGCCCCGTCAGATCTGCAATACGAGTTTTAGACGATCCCTTCTTACGCCCTGGTGACCTTTTGGGTGATTTGAGGCTCGGAGATGTCAGAGCTTTTGGTGGTGATATCGAGAGTGGCTCAGTTAGGTTTTCTAGTTTACGTTCATTCCGCTGTCTGCGTAGTGTCTCTAGTTTGTTCTGTTCTTTTTCCAACGAGGTCTCATAGGCGCTGTCTTTGTGATAGCTACTGGAAGACCTGCGTCTTTTCTGACCTGTTTTATCCAAATATGTTCAAAAATCTAGTGGTAAAGTGAATTTTATGATTGTTTCATCCATTTGGCATAGCTAGACGAAAATATTATTTCTCTATATCTAGTTGTACAAGCAATGGAAGTTCTAAAAAACGACAAATCTGTCAGATATCGATATTTTTTTAAAACGTTATGAATATATTTGAATTTATTACATGATAAAGGCCACATACCTGTATTTGGTGAGGCATCATTATGCTTTTCTCCACTGCCTCCATTCTGTAACCTTTTATCATGGATTGCTAGAACAAAAGTATAACAATTCAAACCAAGAACGAATATATTATCGAATATATCATCCCACTCGCATGTGTTTTTAGCGCATCTCTAATATGGATAAGCCATCGCTTGTTTCGTTCAAAATACATTTAGTCCCGGGTGTTTACAAACAATGAAGAGGGGGTCATATTTGACAATGGCCCAAGTTACACAAGGAAAGGGATGGAGGACGTGACACTGAAGAGCTTTGGGACATGCTACTGAAAATGATGTCTTCTGCAAATTACATTTTACTAATATTGCCAAACAGAACACAAAGGTGAAGTATTGTATTTCACAAGGAAATGTTCATATTTTGACGCAGATTTTTATACCTAATAGTTCATATTATATAATATAGTAGTATGTTATATTATTTTACAATAATTGACTGTATTTTCACCTTTAGCATCTGCATTCCTGGAATGTAGCACAGCCTTCTTCCTAATCTCAGCAGCCTGGAAAAAAGAAAGTTCAAATGGTGTCAAATATTAATTGATGCTTTAAGGTAGGTCACGTGGTGCATCATTGAGGCCTTTAAGGTAGGCCCCATGGTGCATCATTAAGGCCTTCACGGTAGGCCCCGTGATGCATCATTAAAGTCCCATGGTGCATCATTTTTGGCATTTTCTCAAAGCAACATTTTTGATTTTTGACATTTTTAAAGTACATAGAGGCCTCTGTGTATTTTCATTTAAAAGTTGTAAACTGCATCCCATCCTAGTGGGATTTGAACTCTGATATTGATTTCTAGATGAATGCTCTTCACTAGGATATGGATCAGGTAGAAATATTCTCACACCATCATTTCACCATTGTAGTCATTAGCCAATGTCATAGCAGTTCGTTCAGTGCTATTAAGCCTTCCCAAGATAGGGGTACGCACTGAACGAAATGGTACACGGATATTGCCATGTGCTACATGATGTAAACCGTTCAGGCAGGGTCTACTTAATTTATTCTATTTGTCTGTGCGGTTCAAATCTAACACAGGAATTATTACTGTATATAGTGGTACCTTTTTACTAGTGTTCGAAAATGGACGCCCTCGTTTCCTTGGAGCAATTGTCAGAATGTTGCCATTATCAACAACGGCTTCTTCGTGGGTTTCATTAGTTGTGTGGTCATCTTGTACAATGTGCGCAGCGCCATCTGAGTCATTATCACTGTGTGGGACTGACTCAAGCTCAGAAAACTGCATCATTGCCCGCTGAAGATATTAAATGATTATTTGGAAACGTGAAGCTTAAAATGGTTCCCAGAGGTCCACTACGCTCCCCTAAAGTCACAGCGTCGACAATCGAACACAAGATGATTCTTGCTTACGTAAAAATGTTAAACAGAATGAATACACGCAAATCTAACGTGTTTCTAAGAGGTGGACAATGTGACATTCTGGAAAGCGGTGAGATTTCGGGTGCATACAAGCAGAACTATTTTCAATTCAAGGTGTCGCGTCCAAATGTCAACAGTTGTGGACAAAGTATCTTATTTCATCATGATTTAACACCCTTCCCCCTCCAAGCACTAGATTTGAAAGAATTTCAAAGTGAAAGGTTACTTCCTCAATCATTTCTAAACGGTAAATGTTTACCTATACATCATATGGAATACTTTATTTTCCACAACAGTCGATATTTCGACGCGTTTCCTTTATTCAAGCAGCGCGAACTTCAATCTATTGTTTCATGTTTTAAACAGTACAGCGGTGGTGGCCTTTTTATAGCAGGGGCGTAATGTGATGAACTGATTTGTGTTACGATATTCTTACTGTTTTGCATGCCAAGGTGGTTGTCCTAGGTGCCATGACATGTGATGTATCACGTGACGTTACGTCAGAGCTTACAGATATTGGTAACCTGCACAATTTTATCTAAAATGAATGTAGATGGATGTAATTTCTTTATATGACTATGCAAAAATATAAAATCTGTTATTAAAAATACCAGATATATACCCACATTAAACTTAAACAAAGAGAATTAATGATAAATAAATCCATGGTGAATTTCCCAAAACCAAACCAAGTTAATTGTATCTAGCCCCATATAAGGAAGCACTAAAAGCAAATTAACACAAGGCTCGTGAAAATGTATGTAATTACGGTATGATCCTCAATAATGAAAAACTAAATGATCCAACTTATATAAAAAATATTAGGTATATCATGTAAATTCCAATATCCTAAATGTTGAAAATGAAAAAAATAAAAGAATAAATTAAGCGATACGAAAAACACCCTGATAACAATATGTTATATAATGTAAATTCTAAAATGCCACCACCGATGCAATCGTTAAAACATTAATGCTATTGATTAAACACATATGATATGCGCATTGGGTTATCTTAAATTAATCACGTAATTATTTTTGTTCATGGTTATACAATTATATAGTGATCTGTAGTGGATAATTTTCATGAAAAATACAGGGAATACAATTAATACTCGATAGAAATCCGGCTATACTTAGAGGGCATTGAACGAACATTGATCTGGAGTCTGTAATTAAGTCTGCTGTATAAAGGGGAGAGTCCCAACAGTACCAACGCTTTAAAATAGCACCATGGCTCATATATCATTGAATCGGATTTCTGATTTATTACTCACTTCTGATATGAAAAATGTCAAGCGCTGAATTGATACAACGAGATATATGGAGTTGTTATGGCGTCTAATTTCGTTATGGTTGATTATCCATAATATAGAATTAAAAACAGAAACTCTGAACATGTAAAGCCAGACTGGAAACCGAATATATATGTTTATGTTTTTGAAAATTGGAGGTGATATGATTGTTGCATCATTGGTTATTATGTTTAGATACAAAGGCTCAAACGTATCAAGTATCAACTTTATATAGGTAGAACGAAAATTGTAAGAATCTGTCTTTGCAAAAGCTAAACGCTATCTGGTACAGTGCAATTAATGCATTTACAGATATCAATAAAACGAACCTGTAACCAGCGTTGTTCCCTATCAAGTTCCGATGGATCTGCAAACAGGCTTTCGGCAGTTGACCTCCTCCGTCTTTTCGTCTCAGGCACGAAGCCTGCTGAATTCCTCAGCTCGTTCAACATTCTCTTTGCTCGCGCTCTTCTGAATCTTGGAGATCGTGACTTTGGGGAGCGAGGGGACAATTTTGGAGATCTGGGTGATAGTTTGGGAGACCTTGGCGATAGTCTTGAAGGAGACAGCGGAGTTCCTGGTTTTGTACTTGATATTAATCTCCTTGGAGATCGCGGAGAAAGGAGTGGTGATCTCGGGGAGATTCTTGGAGATCTAGGAGATAACATTGGAGACCTTGGAGAAAGCCGTGACTGCTGATCTTTTGGGGATCTTAAACTGAACCCCTTGGATTTGGGGGAAATCCCCGAACCTTCACTTGGTGAGAATTCAGGTATTTTAAATTTGTCGGATTTGAATTTTCTGCCAATCGCAGATAAATCCAAAGAGAGTTGTTTTCGTTTGGAATGATTTGAACTGTCATAACTTGCTCTTGTATTTCCATCTTCGTCTGGTTGATCATCAGCATCTACAGATGTATCCCCAGATGGTTCCACAGCTGCTGTATCATCTCCTGTAATCGGTTTGGTTGGATCTTCTTTGGAGATACTCCCAGCTCCCCTGGGAGATTTATTTCCTGATTGTTCTCTTAGGGACCTAAATCTCTGAGGGGACATTTGTCTCTGGAGATCTTTTCTCATTTGCATCACATTTCTCATTAATGGTGACATTCCCTTAAGCCTCCTCGGAGATTTCGATTTTGCTGGTCTTGAAGTTGGAATACTCATTCCTGGTTTAGATGACTCGTTAGATTTATCCTTAAATCCGTCATTAATGTTGGTTTCTTCAGTCTCTGGTTGTGTGTTGTTCCTGTGTTCATTTGGAGCTGGTTTTTGTACAGATTGTGGTTCCCATTTCGAAAAACGTTTTTCTTGGTCGAGCTTCATATTCAGTTTATACTTACTCTTGTCGTATTTTTTACCAGGTGGTCGAGATCTATTTTGAACCCGGATTGATGACCATATATTACGTTCTGCACCCGGAGAGTTAGTGCTCGAACTGAGCTTCAATTCCTCTTTGGAGACAGATGATTTCAAAGGCCACGAACTTGATAATGAATCTACTGTGTTCTTCACTTGCTCTTGGGGTTTTATACTTGATGCATCGCCCTTCCCTTGCATATACGAAGGCCCAACTGTGATTGAGTTCTCTAGGTCTTCCATGCTAGTTTCGCTGAGCTTAGATGTACTTGAAGGTGACGTCATCGCATTAGCCGTGCTCGTGCTTTTTGGAGGCGTACTTGGTTCAATCAACCTTGGTTTCAGTTTTTCGCTGATTTTGTCAAGGAATTTTTGTGAATCTTTTCCAAATGTCTTTGCAAATTTTATTGAAAATTCTGTAGTGTCAATCTTTGGTCGATCCACTAGTTTTGTTCTTCTTGAGCGTTTTTTGTGTTCCTTTGATTCACCATCTCGTTTAGTGTCTGCATCATGTTTATTTACCTCATCTTCAGTTGTCTTACCTTTCTTATCAACAACTTTTTCAAACTTAAGCGCTTTCTTCGACGCTACCTTCTTGCATCTGGTTTTGCCTTGTATAAGCTGAGCTGGAATTCGCAGTGAGGTTTTGTACTGAGCGACCTCCTTCATATCCCTTGGGGAGAGATGTATCATTTGTTTCTGGCCTTTTTTCTGTGATGATCTCTTTGACTTGTCATCCTTTTTTGAGACGTCCACATGTTGCACGATACTAGTTGCACTGTATACATCTCCTCGCGAGGGGGATGAGTTTCTTGGAGATCTCGGTGATTTTGGGGGCCCACTATACATTGGCGGTGGGGTATTTGCCCGCTTTGAAGTACACATAAATGCGGATAAGTTAGTTACACCTTTAGGAGGATTTTCTATTGCTTCCCCTCTTGGTTCATTATCAATAAGTTTAGTGTCTGTAACTTTGATAAAGATGTTCGTACCAACAGGTGCATCGAGAGGACTTAGAATTGGCATTACAGGCGATAACTGTGGAGAGAGATCTGTACTGAAATCACTTAACTGAAGAGTTGGCGGTGAATCCAAGCGTAACTTCATAGATGGCTTCTTACTATTGATTGTATCTTTTTGGACGACTGACATTGTTGGCTTCACATCAGAAACTGGTGCAACGAGATCATCATTGATTTTAATATCATTTTTTGTTCGTTCAATAGTATCATTAGGATAGTTAATACTACAGACGCTATTAGTACATGCTTTTTTAGATCTATCCTCGATTAAATCACCATTGGGCGCATTCTTGTTTTGTTCAGCTTTATGGTTATCTCCACTCAAACTGTTGGCATTAGCAGAGTCAAGATCAATATCTATTGATTTTGTATTATTTGAACATAATTTTGTATCATTAGTATTTGATGATGATTTTGTATCATTTGATGCTGATATTGTATTTTTCTTTACACCAGTATCTGGTGGAAACTCAGGGCTGTTATCGCTTTGCTTAACCACTGTAGTGTGTTCATGCTCACCTTCATCATCTATAGATGTTTTATTAAGACCTGGAGATGGTACAGTTTGTAGTATGTTACTCTGTTCTGATGCCCTATCTTTCACAAGGGAATGCTCATTAATGCCAGGCCTATCTGTTAATAATTTTTGTTTATCAGATGGACTTAAAATCCCTTGTTCTACCAGAACATCCTCATTAACAACAGATCTTACCAGCGCCTCTTGAAATGACTGAGGCTCATCTTTATCACTATTATTAGAATTCTCATTTTGCTTATCATCATCATGTAAATATCTAGAAACCAGCTTTGAGTGTACTCTTTCCATTGATGACACAAGACTTGGTATGTTTACTCTGACTTTCCCAGGTTGAGGCTGCGTCTGTGCTGATGTCACACAAGACACTTGGGTAGGAGACCCAAGGGAGGTATCAGGTGATGTACTAGAAGTAGTGGAGGATGATGGGATGGATGAGGCTGCATTGTATGGTACGGGTTCTTTTACCTTCAGCAACATCGATGACTGATGACTATTGGGGCTTAGTGATGTACCGTGAGATGTTCTTGGAACAGCATATGGTAAAGTTGACTCCTTTAAGTGTGCACTTTGGTGCGCTGTAGGTTTACTGTTCAATGTAGAGCTTGAGACGTTAGCCAACGAAACGTTTCCATCTAAGTAAATAGATGGTTCATTTGAGGATAGATCTCTGAATGAAGACGAGGTAGAATCTATTGTAGGACATTCCTTGACAATGTTTCCTTTTTGAGGTGATCTACTTGAGGTATACATCGCTGGGAGAGTTCTTTGGGGAACGCGCAATTCTTGCATTTTTTGATATAGCAGTGACGCTGTTGTGGTGGTGGTCTGGCTAAATGTAGCCGCCATCATTTGCAATTGTGACAATGAATTCTGGAGGTCCCTTTCCGGATTACCACTCAATGACGACATGCTTTGTTTTGGAAGGTTAAACATTTCAAATATACTAGAGTTTCTCTCTTTCTGATCAACAGAACTTGATGTGGTGGATAAACTTGATGATACATCAGAATCTGCTTTTGCTACGGAGAGATTAACATCTGAATCGGGGTATTCTCTCTTTGAACCATCACTCGAACTTTCACTTTGGTGTTTTACACCAGGTACTTGCCTGATCGGAGATTCGTTTGGTTTTATTGGTTGATCCATTCGTTGAGTCTTTCTATGAGGGGATTCCGTTGATCTGATTGGTCGATCACTATGTTCACTGTTATAATACCCTAGGTTGTCATTAGGATGTTTACCAGTTGATACTCGACTATGAATTGGAGTTTTAGAGGTTCTAGCCTGGACGCTTGCTTCCATTTTGAGCATTTCAGCAATTTGTTTTGCTTTAGCTAAGTCTTCCTTTTGAGCCTCTGGCTGAACATTGTTCTGATATTTATCATATACAGTTTTGTTAGGTGGGTTAATTGTATCAGCTGTACTGTATTTATAGTGTATCAATCCAGGTGGAATGAATGCAGTTGGATCCCTTTTGCCATGAGGATGTTCTGCCTCTTGTTGTTTAAACTTTGAAGGGTCGTGCCTTTCAGAAGGGTGGCTATCACTAGTTGGTGAAACTTTATGTCTGATATGCTGATGTTTATGATTCTCAGTTTCAATATTATGAGATGGTATTCCGTGGTGTTCAATTACGTTCATATGAGGTTTTGCTGCACTTGGGGTCATATAGGCAGGTGACAGCTGCGCTTTGCTAGCAGAAGAGGGTCCTAAAGGAACATTCCAAGGATTTGAGCTTTTATGAGATTTATATTTATCTACTTTTTGGCCGTGGTGGAATCCTTTTGAAGCTGCTATACTGTGCACTCCTTGGTGATTAAAGTTTCTTAATGGCTGTGATGTATGTGCTTTGTCGTCAACATTTCCCGTTCTGAAATACCTATCAGGTCTTGTTACCTTACTAGAGGAGTATCCACTCGTAAAGCCGCCCGTATCACTTATCTGATTTTTAGTACTGTTTGAAACCGTAGTACCATAGTGGGCTTGAGTAAGAGGTCCCATGTAGCCCTCTTGTACCTGAGCAAATGGGTTATTTCCAACAAATCGTTCTCGAACTGAAGTACTTCGGAATGATTCACAGTTCTGGCGTTTAGCCTCTGAATGGGGTTTCTTATTTGGAGGTGATACCCCAACGCATATGACGTCATCGTCAGACGCATTTCCATCCGTTGTATCGGCACTTCGTTTTCTAGTCTTACAAGATAAATCCAATGGACTGTCACTAGTCCTTGAGCTCTTATATGTCATATTGTACTGCATGTCTCTGTCTGGAGATTCATTGTCTCTACCATGCTGTACGTTGGAGAGATCCAATGGAGCATCCGACTGTAGCATGGTATGCGACGCAGGTGGGACGCTTTGAAATCTATCGAATATATTTTGAGCTCTGTAAATTGAAGACGTGTCTCTATGATGCGTTGACATGTCTCTATGGTGAGTTGGTGTGTCTGTATAACGTGGTGACATGGCTCTATGATGCGGTGATCTCTCCATTTGATATGGCGACATCTCCATATGACGTGGTGACAGGACATTATGGCGGCCTGGTATTTCTATTTGACGTGGTGACAAATCCCTATGACGAGGTGACACTTCTTTATGGCGAGGTGACACTTCTCTATGACGTGGTGACACCTCTCTATGACGTGGAGACACGTTGTGTTGATGTGGTGACACACTAGATTGATGGGGTGATATGTACGCTGGGTGATACGGTTGATTCCCTTGTAGTCCTGACGTCATCATCTGAAAGCACAAAATGTTGGAGATTAGCACAAAGTAAAACAGTTATAAGAACACTGTTGATCGAAATAAAGCCAAGTAGAAATGAATGCAAAACATATTATCGTTGAATGCAGTAAGTCGTAACTTCTCATTAATCGATAAATTAGCAAAATGGGCCGTTGTATGACACGGTTCTACAGTTGAAGTGACAATTAAGCAATAACCGCAGTGCAATCATAATGGAAATTACAAAAACATTAAACATACTTCAGAGACCAAGAACGTTTACTCATATACCACGGCGCGTATCTTGAATAATAGGAGTTTAAGCTTGCAATGTTTTTCACAACTTAAACGTGGACGGAAAATATTTAAGCGATGCATTTGTACGGGCGATTGGTCATACGTATCGTTTGGCGTTTCGATTTTATACGCAAGCTTAAACTCCCTATTGTAGAGGTATGAATACAGTACTTGGAATGACAATTTTATTTTGTTAAGTCACAATTCACTAAAGTGCATTGACAATGGAGTAACGCGATGAAGATTCTTTACAATCGTAAATATGACATTACACTGTAATTAATACATACGTGTTATGTTATTGTGTGAAATCATGCTTCATTAACTATATATGACCATGAAATGTAAAGTAAACATATTGATTTTGGGAGGGTAAAGTAAAATCTGGTCTGATTAAATCAAATAGATTTTTACTTTGGTACCATTCGCAAATTCAATTGCCGGCTGGCGGATAAGCCTGCTATTTTATGGCAAACTCATTTAAATATGAATAGTACTTGCCATTGTACTATACCATTCATATTTAAATGAATTGGCCGTAAAAAGTAGATTAAATCGTTAACATGTTTTATTTTTAGTCTTTGTACGCTTGCATAAACATATATATATATATTGTAATGGCCTAACGTGCAATGCTTTTAGTGCCGTGTATAATACTTCAAATAATAATTGGGACGTGCCATGTTTTTGGTGCCGTGTATAATACTTCAAATGATAATTAGGACGTGCCATGTTTTTTATTTTTGGTGCTGTGTGTAATACTTCAAATGATAATTAGGACGTGCCATGTTTTTGGTGCCGTGTATAATACTTCAAATGATAATTAGGACGTGCCATGTTTTTGGTACTGTGTGTAATACTTCAAATGATAATTAGGACGTGCCATGTTTTTGGTGCTGTGTGTAATACTTCAAATGATAATTAGGACGTGCCATGTTTTGGGTGCTGTGTGTAATACTTCAAATGATAATTAGGATGTGCCATGTTTTTGGTGCCGTGTGTAATACTTCAAATGATAATTAGGACGTGCCATGTTTTTGGTGCTGTGTGTAATACTTCCAATGATAATTAGGATGTGCCATGTTTTTGGTGCCGTGTGCAATACTTCCAATGATAATTAGGATGTGCCATGTTTTTGGTGCTATGTGTAATACTTCAAATGATAATTAGGACGTGCCATGTTTTTGGTGCCGTGTGTAATACTTCCAATGATAATTAGGACGTGCCATGTTTTTGGTGCTGTGTGTAATACTTCAAATTATAATCATGTGAGTAATTTATTTTATTCACGATTGAATGCAACATTTATCTGAACTGATGACACCATGCCATGTTTCATTTTGTTTGAAGTGGAAGCGAAGGTCAGTGCAACCCAGAGTCAGCGATTGAATCATCTCGACTTGGCTTAAGATAAATCATTCGTTCCCATAGTAACTGATATTCCACGGCTCCGTGATACTACTCGATAAATTAAAGTCCCTTTGCTAGTGTATAAATATGCATGTAGGGAAGTAATCGAAATACAGCGTGAAAGGTATAAGTATAGGGAGGGATTCTGTTTGTTTTTTTGTTTTTTATAGGTTTATCAGGTTTTTGCACTTCAAAGTCTACCTGCATTTATATACGCATCACGTAAAGTACATATACGTACAAGATACCCTTGAAAACCATTTTCTATTTTGGCTTGCAAAGTCAGTGCAGAAATGTGTAATAAAATGAAAAATCAACGTCATTGTCAACGGGTGTAGTAACAAAAGTAATTTGGATATTTCAGACAATTCGAAACATATAACCTCTTTGTTCCACGATGGCATGTATCTTAATGAAACACTAGTTGAATTCAGGTTGGATAAGCCCCAGTTCCCACTTGACATTCATGAAACATTCAAAATTGAATAAAACACGTCTACTTAAGAGTTAAATCATTTACATATTTTAGAATTGCACGAACCCATCCTTCCCGATCCGATGGTAGTTCACGCATGCGTATGCTTTCTTTTATGTATTTATTTTTCACATTTAAGTACTAATGAAAACTAAAATTGATCAACGATCGCACCAGAGATGTTTTTACTTTCAAATGATTGACGGAAGATAATAACGAACTATACCAGTTTATTGAAATGTTATTCCTTATGGTTACTATGGAGCATTACTGAATTCTAATGATATATGCTCCTAATCTATACTAGTATATGCTAGAATAAACAATTGCACATAATACTTTTTTTGATTGAAATAAACTCATTATTACCAGGTACATCACATCTGTGCCAAATCATCGATTTTTCTATTTTAAGTAGAAACATCGCATTTATCAATAAAGTCTAATTCTTTAATGACATTATAAACGGTTTGACTTGTCAAATCATTCACACGTGTCTCGTTGGCATTTAAACTTCGAAAATGATTTATACGTTCGTGTTTTTCGTGTAATCAATTTGGTGCTTTCAATCGTTGCTGTAATTGTTCATTATGTTGCTTTAAATGGATAATCAGTCACATGTTAATTCATAAAAATGCAAGCAATGCAATCAGTTATACTTGAGTAGATTAATCATTACATGTAACGTTACGTTACGTTATATTGCGTTATGTAATGTAATTTTACGTGACGTTATGTTATGCTCTTCTAATAACATCTATAATACACTAATTCTGCAACTGTTGCGATTCGACAGACATCATCAATATTTACAGAAATTGAGAAGGAAAACACAACGCCTAAATGAATAAACACAAGGAGCACACACGTCTCGAACTCGCAACCTCGTGGTTACGGAGCCCAATCGCCAAGCCTGAACGCGCTGGCGTTCAAGCCCTCTCGGCCCCTGAGCTTGACATCTCATCAAATTGTTAAAAAATTCACACACATCAAAATCGATTTCACGTTTCCAGTCAAATTATGAAGAGAGAATGAAACGGTGTTGGCATTTTAGAACAGCGATTAAAAAAAATTTCTTTTAGAACGGCCGGACGATCCAAAAAGAGACAATTTGGTTGTACTCTCTGCTGATTCTCTCTTTAAGAACTAATAAAAATTTGCATTCTATGTTTGAATCTCCCTTTATGAACAATATTCCATATGTCATTTCCAGAACAGGGCAACAACTGCAAATGACTAGAAACTTTGTATTTATATTTTATGATCCTTGGTTTAGATTGCCGATCTCATTTAATGGAAAATAAATACTGATTTATTGACTCGACGATTATAGGTCTGTTAGGTCGGCCATATGTAAAATTCAACGATGGAAAATATTTATGTCAAAATTAACTATATAAATGTTTTTTTTAATAATAACAACGTGCTAATTGGCCGTCGTATACGATTACAGACGACATATCATTCGAAAATCGACGTGCATTTCGTTAATCAGAAATTTCATACACTGACGTCATTCGTTGGCTGACGTATCATTCGTTGAGTGATTATACCATCCGTTAATTAACGTACCATTCGCTAATCATTATAAAATCCGATAATCAATGTACCATAAGTCAATTGATTTTACCATTAGTCAATTGATTTTACCATTCGTTAATTAACATACCATATTTATTAACGTACCATTCGTTTAACTCATTATACAATCCGTTTATCAACGCACTATTAGTTAATTGATTATATCATCCGTTAATCAATGTACCATTCGTTAATCCATTAGACAATCAACGTATCTTCCGTTAATTGACGTACCATTCGTTAATCAACGTACCATTAGTTAACTGATTATACCATCCGTTAATCAACGTACCATTCGTTAATTGATTATACCATCCGTTAATTGACGTACGATTCACAAATCAATTTACCTTTCGTTAAAATAAATATCCCGCATTACCGGTTTGATGTGATCATTTGATATTACTTGACGTACAACCCGTTAATTTTTGTACACACTCTGGGTACCAACTGTTATTTGACGTATCGATCACCGCTCGCTGAATTGCTAGATCTTTAGTAATTGATCCTGAATAGCGAGATGTGGAAGTGAGCTTAATTCAGCGGCTCAACTTGGAACTCATTAAGCTTACAATCCGGTTTGCAGTATCATGGGTTGCGTTTTATCATTATTTTATGCTGGCGGATAAAGGGGAAATGCCCCCCCCCCTTAGTTGGCCCCAGTTTAGTTTTTTGATTGAGGTTTGGTTTCTGGGCGACGGTTCCTTTTCAAAAATGGCCTTAAGTTTTACAAAAAAAACTGGTCCAGAATTTTCACAATTTGTTTTCAAGCACAAGAGAAGGAATTTTCAAAAACAATACAAACTATGCTTGTCGCCCATTGTAAATTTCATGTTGCCCTGTTGCTTAAAAGCTATATTAATTTGTTCAACTGTTGTCGGGCCTAGCACAATTGACTCACCCCTGACATCCACCAAGCATATTCTTTCCTTTCTCCAGGAACGAAACGGTTTACAATTTCATACATCTTATAATATTGCCTATGAGCTACTGATTTCTCTAGTAATATGTTCTCACTATTCTACCATCATCTTTCACTTAAATAGCTTGCTGTGGCTAAAATCCTCAAACATCACATTTTCCTGGTATATCATTGCTCGTATATTTCCGTACTGAATTTGGATTGTAAACAGAATCTGAGCTCCTTTCTCTGTTATTTTTCATCAAGAAATTACACTTTATAAGTAAACAGTTCACGTCTCTAAGACGGACTAAATAACCGGATTTGGATTATAGGATAAACACACATCTTGACCCGATTCCCTTCTATACAATCCTCTATACAATAAGGCTTTGACGAAGAACCTATTACAATGCAGGCATCGATAATTAATCGCATTAAATCCTCACGAATCTTTTAATAAGATAGATTTATTTCATATAAGGCCTCTGGTCCAATGTGTACTCAGTATATATGTTTATATTAGTTTAATATTAGTTACTTCAATAATCAACAATGACAGTTTCATTACGAGGATTGCATCTACGTTTCGAACTTTCCTTGAATTTTATGAAATCAGCTTAACAATTACTATTTTACGCTTTTTTACGCTGACAAAACGTTCAAATAATGTTTTCTTCAGACATGTTCGTCCCCTTAAAGTGCCTTTAACAGCGACGTTTTTTTGCTTTATACAACTCTGCTCCTAAGTTAAGGAAATCCCGGTGTGTTTTAGGAAATCCCCGCATGTTCCTTTTTTTGCTCTGGTACAATCAAAAATAC
The DNA here is from genome assembly GCA_903813345.2 of Owenia fusiformis. NCBI lineage: Eukaryota > Metazoa > Annelida > Polychaeta > Sabellida > Oweniidae > Owenia > Owenia fusiformis. The sequence continues at coordinate 5,566,982 of CAIIXF020000004.1, read as the reverse complement.
GTCATGGTTATCCTTTCCTTTTCAATCGTACAACGTATATCCGTTTAATGAAAACAGGCGAGATAATTGTTCGAATGCGCTAGTAATACGATGTACTGGTTAGATAGGTTAATGCCTTGCTTGCAAGCTAGAGACTCAAGTAAGGTGTTCGGCTGTATCAATCGAGTATAATATTCCACGAGTCGATGAGATAAAGGAACGTTCATTACAGTGTATGTTAATATAATGCATGTTGTCGGTGAGAGCAAGTGATGTCACACTCAGGATCGACGTTCTATCGTTAATTGACGTGCTTCCGTTAATTATCGTTAATAATAAAAACGTCAACACCAACTTAGTATATCCCATTGTCCCCAGAGGGATGCTCATCTCTTGCAGCGATAAAACCAGAATTCAAAAATAAAAATCAAGATTTTCTCCGATCACCTCATCCAGTACAAATGCCAGACATTCAATGCCCAAACATATCTCCGTTGAAGCCATACCGATAAAATAATATATGAAATTAAAAATTTTCTATAGAGATACAATGCTTGGTGTGGTATATGCCAGTGCCAGCTGGTCCTGGTACCCTGTGCGCAGAGTCTAGTTATAAACTACAGACGTAGCTCTCTTTTAAGAAGTGATGTCGAACTAACGCAAAGGGCAAGGTACTGGAAAAATATTACCTGGATTCCTCAAGGACTAGAATAGATGTGTAGTGCAGTTTGACCTTGTCTTCTCTAACTACGATACTATAATATTTTATGTTTCCATAATTCAAGACCGCATCGTGACTTTTTGATATTAATGACGCAGATAAAAGTAGGTAGTTACCAGTTTTACCACCAGGTGGCTCGTTCGGGTCGGATAGCATGGCGGGCAAAGTAGTAAGTTCGCTTTAACTGTTTTATTGGTTCAATTTTCATATAACCCTTATGCATCTATAGCCTACTAATAGTTATGCAAATTGAAATATGTCCCGATATATCTAAAACCTGCGATTTTGTTCTAAAATAGCGTAAATGTAAGTACTTCATCAGTTGGTCAAAAATAGTTACCACGTGCCCAAGAGTGCATATTTACTACACGTGTGTACGTTAATTCAGAACGAACAAAATGGCATCGAGTTACAATAATTTGATGACAATCCGAAAAACCTTAAACACACACTGGCGCCGTGATATTCAGTCCCCGAACACATCTCTGTTGGCATAGACACCAGGAACATGAGCGGCATTTTTCAGCCATAATCTTTAATTTCAGATCAAATTATCAAGAAAAAGTGCCTTAAATTTGGGCCCAAGTTTTGGGTTTTGGGGCCAAATATTTTTTCAGGCTTGAAATGTGGCCCCTTGTTATTTTTCAGATACGCCCCTGATATTTGGTGTGATATATGCCAGTTTACAGCCGAGCATACGGGTCCGTGTGAAGTGAGCATCGATTATATTCGCAGTAATAACGATAGCCTGGATTAAATGACAGGAGAAAACTATACAAACGTTACAGCGAATACGAAATTAGCAGCAGCATGAATTATACACATTTTTCAAGGTACTTGATACTTCAAGTTGAGAAGCACGCGTGTTTGCAATGTAAAGCTCTTCCTTAATATCGAACCTTCATTTAGGATTTTAGGAGTTTAATTTCGTTTTGACGTGCATTTGCGCAATTTTAGATTGAAAGGAAAGTCATGATTGACCTTTACTAAAATTGATTCCGGTAAACTTACAATTACGGCATTGGGACCTCGCAAAATTAGCGTTAAATACAGCATATAAGATCTAACACAGGTTCGCAATAACCCAAACTAGCTAAAGGCATCACGGCATGGTTGTTTTTGTGCGGAAAATGTATGTTATTGTGCGGTCCAATCGTAAACATTTTCATTGTTTTGTCCTCTAAACATTTCGAGCAAGGAGGATTGGCTCCCAGAATGCAACACCGATATTCTGCAAAACAATCACCTAGCGATAGCTTTGTTGGAGAGTATCGGGTCATTCTCCATGCAGTCGTACAAATTATACAGACACGAATAGCAAATGACGCATGCGTGGAGATTAAAGAATATCGAGTTGGAACCCTGGCTTCCAATCCTCCTTGCATTTCGAGTAAATCTCGAGGTACTAAACGGTGAATGACTGCGAACTGCAAAGAAAAATGTCTCTAGAACACATAGGGATTAAGGTAGCTATTAATATTGTTAGTACCGGACTTGAAATACTCAATTCTGATTGGTTGATTAGCGGTCAACAATATGTATTGTTAGTACCTCAGTGTAAATACTCGCATCTGATTGGTCAATTAGCGGTCAACATTTTTGCCTGTACCTCACTTGTGCATCATGGGATATCATATTATTGACCGCGTATGTTACTGTACTACACTTGTGAATTATGGGAAATATGACGTCACAATGTTTACAGAAAAAACATGGTAGTCGGACATTTTGTACACGTTGATGAAAGTGATATTTTGACTTTTCTACACGACGAGTATAGCAACAATACAAATAGAAACGCAAAATTAACATTAATTTTCTGGTGAGTACGCAGTTATGTGCCGAAAACAGAGAGTTTAGCTTCCACTGTCTTCAGATTTTCTTAAAAATTATTGCTGGCGTGGTTCGTAGAAAAGATTGTGAAATGAAGCCATGATTGATGACTGTCGTATATATGAGTATTATTAGTTTCTTCTGACTAACAAAACAATTGTAGACCTCTCCATTCGGTTAACCGTCAAAATCATATACCTCGACTGTAAACCTTGAAACACTGTTGACCTCGACCTTCGGTCTCTGTCAACAGTAGCTTCTCGGTTTACAGTCTCGGTATACAATTTTGCCGGTTGACCTCTGGAGAGGTCAACAATTGTATACTGTTGACCACTATGAGGTACTGTTGACCACTACTTTAAAAAAAATAATTTTGATTTTTTTTTTAGATAAGAAAAAACAAATTAAAAAATTTGAACAAAAACTTTGGAAAAAAGATTTAAAAGATTTACTGGAAAATGTAACTAAATGCTACAGCATTACGAGTAAATTAGATTTCACGAATGCTCAGCTAGAGGACATTTAAATTTTGTAATATCATCGTTCGAAAAATGAATTATCAATAGTAATAACATATTCAGTGTGTTATTTATTCTTTTCACTGCAGTATTAACAAGGTAACTGTCGTTTTTATGGCAACAATATAAAATATGACTCTTTGCTTGATTATCACGTTCATCCCCCAGAGTATTATTATAGTTAAGCCGAACTTATTAAAAACGCCAATCTCTACACGTTGGGTTGCGTGACAAAAATGTCAAATAAAACGTCTGTATTATGTATGTGTGAATGTGCTCAAGTGCCATTTTTCAAGAACATATTGTCATTTTCGTCGTTGTTTGATAATCGACATCTTTTTTGCAATAAATGAAAGGTGGTCTTGAACTGCTCTTTACAAGTTATCAGATAAAATCACTGACGTAGCACTTTGCCAAAATCTCCCACCTCCCAAATGAAGAATTGGGGAGAGGAAATAGTTTCAGCCTTTCACGGGGGCTGGGCGTCGGAGTGAGTTTTGAGTATCGGGTGATTTAGCGACGAGATTATTGAGTTGGAAATTGTCGGTATCCGCCAAATTAGTTATAAATCCGCGTTCTTATTCGAAAGTCAGGATATGCTGATCGGAATACATCTAAGCCGTGTGTTTAATGATTTAAAGGCTCTTAATTCCGATATACGATTAACTCAGTATAGGGTAATTCAAGGAACGCATCTTGTGCAATACCTGGAAATTCGCCATTCTCTACAAGCGTGTTTAACCTTTTTGTATGTTAAATGTTCTCGATAATTTGATTTGAGAGAGGAGTTTGAAGAACCACTCGTGAGTAACCCTCGATGATGCAGATATACAGGGTGGGCCAAAAAAAAAACGCAACTTTTTTTCAAGACACTAGAACATTTTTATTTTCCAACCTACATACCCCAAATTTTGCAGTTATATAGTGCCAGGGGTTCTTAGTAATAATATAGTGTAACAAGTCCTTCAACTTGGATTATATTTGATTTAAAAGAGGAGTTCAATTGGTCCGCCACCCTATTTGATGATATATTTTAGTTTTAGTCACCTTGCTGATATAGCAATGAAATGTTAACTAAGTTTTTTTCAACCTGTCTTAATTGCCAGCTTTAGTTGAGCAATTTTCTAGATTGGGTGCCTTCATACAATCTCCTGGAGACCTTTCCATACCCTATACTCACTGGGGTTTGCATCAGTTCAGGAACGTTTTGCAAATTATGCTTATATCTCATGGCACGCTACATGTTTAAGTGAGACATATCTTGTTCAAGTAAAAGTGTTCAATCCATGATCCATGGCTAGGTAACAACCTCAAGTTTCATTTGGTATGCAAATAATGATTTTGTATCAAAAATTAAATAAAAAAGTTATGATAGCATTTTGAAAAAATGGCGTTTTATTGGCCCAACCTGTATATAAAACAATTTTTATTTATAAATAATACATATGTTTTGCGTGACGCTATACAAGTATTTCTCCACGTTGATGCGTTGACAGCCATTTTTAATTCGCTTTGATGAACCTATTGTATCGTATTTTTGTTAACCGATATTTGGCGAGCAATACCTCATTGGTATATTCTGTATTTTACGTATCTTACAGTCGAAGGCAGAGCCAGGAACCCCTCATTGGAGGAATCCTTATCCCTGTGTCAAACACTCATAATTACATAGCGCACAAACAAATTCGTCTGAGCCGGGAATCGAACCCGGGGCCAAGCACATTATATAAAGTAAGACATTTTCAACAGGTTGCTCTTGAGTAAGGTGATTTCGTACTCTCAGCTGAATACAGCTGAGAAGACAAGTGATATAAATCAATTTATTTTGAACAGACCTTTCTCATAAAACCCTTGCCTCCAAACAACAATCACATGGTTGTTTAGATTGACGAGATTACATTGATTGCTACATGAAGTCAAACATTGAAATGCTAAACAACGAAATTCTAAATGTAGCAATCGCGAATCCAACTGACGATTGACGGTTTAACTTATTATATGGCCAAATCATTTAAATTTGATTAAATCCTGCCACTATTCCATTCATATTTCAATGAGTTTGTCATAAAATAGTAGGTTAAATCGTCAACCGGCAGTTGAATTCGCGAATGCTACCTAAGAAATATTTTAATTAGACACATCCAACGAGCGTTATTTACTTGAATCCATATTGATTTATTTTGCAAGGGGACCTCTTATTGCGAAGATGAGACAGATCGTTTGTATCGTTAGACTGTCTTATCCGTTTGATGATATAAAGCTATTCAGCAGACACATTTGTGCTTCAAATTGTCTGCGTGCTTATTCAATAACACTTTGCTCCCGGAGGTAAGCCGATTCAATCTGACGGAAATTGCCGAGCCTCTTTTTGACCAATTAGAGACGTCCTCTTCACATTCGGGGTACCCTCGGCCAACTTCGTTTGCACAGAAAATCTTCGGCAGTCTCCGGCTTTCCTTGAGGTATCTTCGGTTGCAAGCCAAAAGTCGACACCCATATAGCTAGTCTCGCAAACACGATTTCATGATATAAATACACTTCAAAAATAAGATCCGCAAATAGCTCTAAATCGTGCTCGGTAAATAATTACTATTCTAGTATAGTTTATTGACGTCTTTAACTGCGTCGTTGTCAGGAGACATGAAATGACATTCTAACTTCCTTTTCAAGAAAGTCAGAGGCAGTATGTACATGACATGTTCTGCTGCAAAACATGCTAGAGAAAAAACGTCATCAATATACTACAGGAAAGGTGATGACTCGTAAAATGGACGCCATGTAATTTACCCAGCATGCCCAAACCCTAATCAGCTATTGGCACGTAGGCCCAAATGCCCTAATACGTCACCTCCGCTGAAAGTAGTATTCAAAAATAAATGTAGTCCCGACACAATTGTGATCATGACGAGTCAGTAAGCTAGTATGTAGGCACAGTTGTCTTCTTTTTGCAATGAGAACATGCCATTTCTTCTGAAAATGCGTTTATTTGGGTTATCTGAAGGAAAATTTCGAGTCAAGTGGCGCATTAATTTTGCCTTGATTTTTGTGAATTTCAATTTGTGTCGGCAGAGAGAGGGGGTAGTGTCACGATTGACCAATTATTTCAAAAAGTAGATGGTTGGCCCCTATTGAGTTTTTTGTCAAGATGTAGCTTAGACATAGCTTTAGAACCTCAGATGGGCCAGTGAGGCCACATAAATCCATAACTCGAGATAAAAAGTCAGGCGTTTGCCCTTTTGCCCATTGACTAGTATGGTGACGTGAATTATGGCAGTTTGGCCTATTATCTGGTGTTGTATTTGTCAAAATTTAAAGTTGATTGAATAATTGGTTTTCTGGAATTCAATGACAAGATTTACCTGGTCAATCATCCATTCCATTATCGCTGATTCACATATAGCTAGGGAAGGTGTGTTCAATTCCAACCAATCAGAACATGCTATTTCATATAATTGCATTGCTAGGCCAGCAACCCCACCAAGGTGATTTTAGATTCTTGTGAAACGGGAGTGATTCACTGAAGATTTAATTGTAATGTCCACCTGCTTATCTTCTCCTCTTGAGTTAAAAAGGTTTCGTCCGTACCATGGTAACTGTTATGACGTTATCATCTAAGTTGACCAAATACGGGTATTATATCAAAAGTTTATCGACCAAGTAAAAATGGCAATGGGAAATTATTCCAGGCCTATTTTGCGGTGGGTATCACGGACTCTTTCAAAACTGTAAAATCCAACGATAAATTAGTGCTCGTACATTATTTCCAAAACATCGCCTTATCGCTATTTATAAATTATTAAGTTGACCGAAATCGTTGCATTTACAAACGCAATACGACAGATTTCATCCCCTAGGGCAAACGCAATGTATTAGACCACCAATGGGCATAGACGATTTTCATTTAAAAAATTGATCTGATGAGGAACTATATTTTGATCATTCTTTGCATTCATTTTGTCAGTATATAAACACAACCGTGTGGTAACGATGCGTGTGCATCCACGTGTACTCCGTCCACGTAAATCCACGTGACCTCTTCATGGATACGCGTTGGTATCCGTTTTGTATTTGGTTATAAATCTTGAAAGATCTGCATGTATTAATTGTCTTTATTAATCGATGTGGCGTGATATTTGTTCTGCTATTAATTAAATATTAAACGCAGTGTATACCGCCGTTTCCTATTTTTTTTAAAGAAAGGTCAGGCCCGTAGCCAGACTTTTTCAAGGGGGGCTTCACTTTTCCAAAAAAATCTAGGGGGGTCACTTTGGCAAATTTGGCCAAAAATCACACAAGAATAGTCAGAATGGTGAAAAACTGCATGATTTTAAAGAAATTTTGGCCAGGGGGGTTCGCCCGAACGCCCCGAACCCCCCTGGCTACGGGCCTGGAGGTTGATGCAATATACTTGAAGCTCAAGAGGAGGAATTCAAAGATGAGCCTATATAATGAGCTAGAGGTTAATCTTTACATCGAGGTGGTGTCATCTTTGATTTCTGGGTTATTCTCACATATGAAACTCTCTTTTAAAGAAGGATCTTGAGACTATTGAAATGTTAACATCTCCTTCTGTCATTTGATGTGATTTGAGAACCATTTATTCTGGGTAGCTCTATCGGTCATTAAACTTCTCCATTTGAAATACGTTTAAATTCCACCAAAGAATCCATCAAGTTATCCATTTAGAGATAGTGCCGCGCCATCTTTTTACATTGAGACCTGTACTTAGCAGGACGTGTAAACCTTCCTATACTGCTTTAAATATTCCCAGATCGTGTATAATCAACCTCAAGATTAAAACCAGATATAACTGACGTAAAAGAGAGTTTTCCTGAAACATGGCTAAACCCTTGGTCAATGGAATTCCTAACTAAAAGAAATTACATCGGTTAGCCATTGTGACTTGGGGGTTTACTACTGGGATGGAATGAGACAACTAGTCTGGTTTGTGTTTTTTGTTTTGTTAGTTTGTTTTACCGTTTGTTCGTTGAAAACTATATGAGTCATTTAAATAAATCACTTATATCCGTTTTTCTCTGGAAGAGGAAAGCTCACCAGGATGTATCCCATTGGACACACAATATCCCATGATAGCGTTAGATCTGAGATATTTAGAAATATATTTGGAACCAGGGCGCATATATTTCCCAATACCGAATTTTAATTAGGTGTTTATTTGCCTTGTATAAAGTATCTGCACCCCCTCCCCCATTCTCATATAGGCCAGGTGAAGTGTGTAGTTCATTAGATCGATTTAACGGGCGCACTTTTTTAAAAAAGTGAGTTGCAACACATTATATGTCATACGTTCTTGTATCAGTTTTATATGTCTCTGGTTTTATATGCATTGTTTAAAACATGCTGCATGATTGTGATTACATCGTGCTTCCATCCTATGAACGCATGGCGCACTATATACAATGGATAATGTCTGAGCACCTGATGTTCTGGGTCCAGAGGACGGAGTGTTCAAGACCCGGATGAAGTCTATCTAAAATAACTATGGTTGCATTATTCCCACGATTTGTCCTCAAACGAGCGATATAGCGATTATAGTCTACTTCAATGAAGAAACTGAACCTCTTGGCACGTTTTACTCCATTGTCTTTTGAAAGTTGAAATTTATTCCAATGAACAATTGGCTAGATCATGGGCTTTCAACTAGATGGCTAGATAGGCCATTTTTGAGATTCAAAGTGAATACCAAAGTAGCCTGGGGGATCTGAGACACAAATAATATTTATTCCATCAATACACGCTAAAATAGACCCAAAGGCCCTCTAATAGGTAACAAACAAGCAAATAAATTATATTCGCTTTCTACCCACCTCTCGCGACCCAGAAAACGATGCAACGTCTACAATAGGACTTCGACCATCTCGTACTTTGGGTGGTTCACTTCTATGCGTCGTGTCACCTATATGGGGCGTGTCTCCTTTATGTGAAGGTTCCCTATGTGGCGTGTCACCTATATAAGAACTTTCTCTTCTATTAGGCTTGCTAGCACCGCTCATCGACTCAAACCTATAAAAACCATGATACAGCACTTCATTATCAAACATATAATAAACAAAATGATCTCACTTCCTTGTTAAGCATTCGCACAATACACACGTCAATTACGAACACGAGGCTATTTCACTAGTTGGCTATTGTATCAATATTTTATGTTGTATCAATATTTTATGTTGTACTCCACAGTGGTGTTATGAATTGCGTGAACTGGATGGAGCATGGGCATCAAGCATGTAACGTTTCCTTCATGGCTAGCGCTTTAAATAGCTCAGAGTTCCTGATGGCAGAGGCTAGGATCTTAAAGGAACATTCCTTGCCAGACTATTTCTCTCCTGATATGGTAGCTACAATCATATATATACTTTACATATTTAGCAAAACATGGGGAAATGTTTTCATACATGGTCAATATTGATCATTTAAAAATGTAGTACTCATTCCCAGTAAGCTGCCATCTTTTCAGATTTCTTTCAGGAAGTGATGTCATCGACTCTCACCTGTTATAACCTTGTCTATTACAGTATAGGAAAGAAGTACAAAATCACTTCTAAACAAGAAGCCCTTATCTTCTGTGTAAAAATACTTTCAGGAGTTGTCAACTTAGAACTAAAGAAGAGATCATCAAAAGGATTTTAATCATAGACCAAATTGAAAAAAATATTCAGCTGGTTTAGTAATTCTAATAGCTCCTTACCTAATGTTATATGCAAAGTTGAGAGTCGATGACATCACTTCCTGAGTGAAATTTTAAAAGATGGCAGCCTACTGGAATAACGCAGATGCGAGTAGGTAGTTACCAGTTTAACCACCAGGTGGCTCGTTCGGGTCAGATAGCATGGCGGGTATAGTAGAAAGTTCACTTTAACTTTAATTACATCTGTTTTAGTGGTTCAATTTTCATATAACCCTTATGTATCTAATAGTTATGCAAATTAAGATATGTTCAGTTAAAGAAAATGTTATCTGTCCAATGAGGTATATCCAGAATTATGGCAATTTCTATACTTTCTATACATTGTCTATACTTTCTATACTTTCGATCTCCTTTTTCATACTATCTGCCTTCGACGTTTCTATACTTTCTATACTTTCGAACTGCTTTTTCATACCAACTGCCTTTGACAAATCATATGTCTATAGTTTCTATACTTTCGAAATGCCCTTTCATACTAACTGCCTTTGACAAAGAAGATGTCTATAGTTTCTATACTTTCTATACTTTCGATCTGCTTTTTCCTATAACTGTCTTAGACAAATCAGATGTCTATAGTTTCTATAGTTTCTATACTTTCGATCTGCTTTTCCCCATAACTGTCTTCGACAAATCAGATGTCTATATATAGTTTCTATACTTTCGATCTGCTTTTCCCCATAACTGTCTTCGACAAATCAAATGTCTATAGTTTCTATACTTTCTATACTTTCGATCTGCTTTTCCCCATAACTGTCTACGACAAATCAGATGTCTATAGTTTCTATACTTTCTATACTTTCGATCTGCTTTTCCACATAACTGTCTTCGACAAATCAAATGTCTATTGTTTCTATACTTTCTATACTTTCGATCTGCTTTTCCCCATAACTGTCTACGACAAATCAGATGTCTATAGTTTCTATACTTTCTATACTTTCGATCTGCTTTTCCCCATAACTGTCTTCGACAAATCAAATGTCTATAGTTTCTATACTTTCTATACTTTCGATCTGCTTTTCCCCATAACTGTCTACGACAAATCAGATGTCTATAGTTTCTATACTTTCTATACTTTCGATCTGCTTTTCTCCATAACTGTCTTCGACAAATCAGATGTCTATATAGTTTCTATACTTTTTATACTTTTTATCTGCTTTTCACAAAACTGTCTTTGATAAATCAGATGTCTATAGTTTCTATACTTTCGAACTGCTTTTTCATGGATAATCTCTATTTTCATACTATATGCTTTGGACAAATAAGATGTCTACGGTCTCTATACTTTTGAACTGCTTTTTCAGACCAACTGCCTCAGACAAATCTATATTTCTATATTTTCTATACTTTCGAACCGCTCATGGAATATAATACAAGGAAATTGACTATTGACTATTGTATGCCTTATAAAACACAAATTTTTATTCAGATACTTGTTTTATTACACGGTCATCCATGGCCACTATGAGACGTCTTTACTGCAAACCTCGTAAATTTTATGGTGAATTTTAAAAATAATTCAACTGGGACCAAGAAACGTATGACGTCACATATTGTTTTACAATACATTGAGGCAATTCACCAAAATCGAAAGTGACCAAGAAACTTATGACGTCACATATTGTTTTACAATGTATAGAAAGTATCGAAAGTATCGAAAGTATAGACATAGGGATTTCACCAAAATGTAAAGTATAGAAAGTATCGAAAGTATAGACATAGGGGATTCACCAAAATCAAAAGTATAGACAGTATAGAAAGTATAGACATGTATAGACTTTAGAGAGTCCAATCGTCTAAGACTGAAAAAAGTATCATTTAAAAAAAGCAGTTCGAAAGTATAGAAAGTATAGAATATGCCATAATTTTGGATATACATGCTGTCCAATACAAGAAAAGATATTTCACTTTTTGTGATTTTGTAATATGGGGTCTATGGGGAATCAACCCGAACTAGAAGTCACATTTTCAAAAGAAATTAAATGTTCAAAGTTGATAAACAATTTTCGAACCCATATTTCTAGATGTACTTTTACATGTAGATTTCAAATATGACATCACTTTGAGTGAATTTTGAATGTTTAATAACGTAAATCAAGATTATTTCTACTCGCATCTAGTCTATTGAGCACTACATTTTTTAGTGATCAATATTGACCATTTCAAAACATTTTTCTGTTTTTTGATAAACTTGCAAAGTATGTATATGGTTATAGCTACCATATTAGGAGAGAGATGGTCTGGCAAAGAATACCCCTTTAAATTAGTTGAGGCAAAATCAATAGGCGAGGCAAATAAGACTAAATGAGGTATACAGTATTACGTCCTTTGAACTTCATTTCAACAATTAAAGTTAGTTAACGTTTAAAATAATCATATAGGGGATATGCCCCCGGGATCTGCCCCCCAACAGTTGGTGTAATTCTCTATCGCCTATTAATGCCTTGGTCACATTTGCTCCGATTTTCACGACGGCGAACGGCCGATTGAGTATTTTGTTCAAAATTGAATAAGCCTACAATATTGAACAAAACACTCATTCAGCCGGGCGCCGGCCGATGGATCGGAGCGTATGTGACCCAGGCATAACTAGAGACCTCTAATTTCAGTTTTGAGGAACAAAAGTTAACGTTTAAGCTGGTCCTCTTTTTCTACCTTGGTCGTTGATTAATATAAATGACTATTAGTTCGCCCTAAGTCAAGTATGATATTATTCGCTTCGAAAATGAAAATCTGTCAATGGACATAGAACGGATAGGCCTTTGTTAGTGAGTGAATTAGAAATCTATACTTTGATAAAAATGCAGTAAAATCTTAATTTAACCTAGTTCCTTATTTTTAATTAATGATTAATGATCGGTTATTCAATAATAGACAATGCGCTGACATTGACTTCATTATAAACCAATCGCATGAGATCCCGCATGTCCTTATCTGAACTCACGAATCTTAAACGACGTAAAGGTGGATTATGCCGATCGAATAAGAATCACGTTAACGGTCACGAATTTGTTTTTCAGTCGGCAATGGCACGGTTCGACCTTGTAACATATACTCTTTTATACGTTTTATTAATCAGGCCTCTTTTGAAAGCGGTTATTTTACTGCGCAGGGTGAATGAAACTTCTTATTTTAGATGCGTGTGTTTTTTTTATTCTAATACACAGTAGATCAGCCAACCAATGATAGAATACTTAAAATAGTGGGTTTCCAAACGTAAGCCCTAGCCATATTTGCTCTACGGTCGGTGGACGTACGGCGGTCGTAGCTTCACAAAATCGATATAGAAAATCTAGGCTACATCGAACTGCTTATCCCTATATTTTATGCTGTCTTTATCTCAAGTTTGGGAAAATACGGTCATCGTATGGTTGTCGTAGTTCAAATTTAACTGCTGTCGCATCATCCACCCACTAAAGGATTTCATTCATCATGGATCACCGGCATGGCAACCTCTTTATTTGGAATCGCACGGAATACTTTGGGGTAAATTACATATTCAAAAAACACTAGAACAATTAAAGGCTCTGGAATGAACTATCGCAACACGATATGCTGTCGGGAGTATACTATTTACGTAGCACTTCAGTCGGTAGCTAATTGATCCACAGCAGACGCTGACTATCATATTGACGCACACGATTAATTGAATATCTACTTATCTATTTTCCGAATAACCGAGATCATTGACAGACACTTCGTCCAGATAAGAATTCATAAACTTGCTGTAACCATGGACATAATGACGTCATAGTAAGAGAACAATGGGCTTCAAGAATTCTTAATAATAAGTGGTCAATGTACATTTGGTAATTAAACTTGACATTTAATACAGGGTGTTAAAAAAACAACGCAACCCAAAGAAATCGCTATATCTTGGAAAATATTTATCCAATTGTTTTCATATTTTCAGGAAAGAAAGAAGAGACTGTGTATGTACAGCTCCTGTTGATAGTTAGTTGTAAAATATGATGTCTTGTACACCTGCCCAAAAGGCAGTCGAACATGGAAAATACGAAAAACGTGAATGGAAAATCACTATATATTGGAAAATACTTATCCAATTATGTTCATTTTTTCAGGAAAAGAAAGAAGATATTGTGTATGTATAGCCCCTGTTGTTAGTAAGTTGTAAAACATGATGCATTGGACACCTGCCAAAAAGACAGTTGTTCTAGGAAAATACGAAAAACGCAGTCAGAGATGACTGCCACAGCAATATAACCTAACAACTTTTTAACCATAGTGTTTTGGCACTTCAGATTTGGCACAAATTATCCTCATTCAATGTGTGGTGAATTTGTGGAGTTTCATCAAAATCACTTCAGGGACTTTACAGTCATGGTCAAAATGCCTTCTGAAGTCTGCCGGAACCAGGGCGTTTGACTGAGATTTGAAAGCATTTCGACCATAACTGTAAAGTCCCTGAAGTGATTTTAATTTCACTTTACAGATTTACCATACAGTGAATGAAAGTAGATAGAAAACTGAGGGCATCAGAACGCCACGGGCCGCCACGGGCCCGGGGCTTTCAAAATCTCTGAAGATGAGCAGGAGATATTGATGAGCAGGAGATAAATTAATTGAATGGGGATTAGGAGATAAATTAATTGGATGGGGCTTTCATCTTAAATGTGTAAAAATGATAGATAAGATGCGCATGACATCATTGTTATCTTAAATGGGTGAGAGATAAGATGCGCATGACATCATTGTTATCTTAAATGGGTGAGAAATGTATTTCTTGGACTGAATAGTAAAGTACAAAATAAATCCTTTTAATATTATTTTAAATTTGGTATAATCCATTAACAGTGTTTACAATTCTACTTTCAATATTAACCCAACATTGAAAAGAATCAATAATCCTATTGAGCTGGTCAAACAAATACTGTTCGCATAAAAGGAAAAAGAACTGGATTTTGGATTAAATATGTGTACAGATGAAAAGGTTTATTTATTTAAGTCCTATATTGAATTGACCGTTGAAAAGGTTTATTTATTTAAGTCCTATATTGAATTGACCATTTGATCTTACTATACTTGATTTCAACAATAATGGTCTTTTAATGTAATAATTGAATGTTGACATTTAATTGTGTCATCACAATGTTAATCCTTCATATTCTAGAACATCTTTTGTTTACAGTGTTAATCCCCTTTTTCAAAAACAGATTATAGCGATGAGTCATTATTCTGGAAGGTTCCAGAAGTTTGACAGAAAAATCTATTGAATGTATCTTAAGAATATAAATAATCTTTCAACTTTCTAATCTGGAATGGTCAATAACAACAAGAACTACATTAATTCACGACATCAGTTTCTAAGAATATCACGACATCAGATGTTGATAAGAAGTTGATATTGATGCCATTTGACAATATATATTGAGTGAAATATTCAAATCTTTATCATTTCAATCCTCATACTTGATATATACACATCAACTAAAAACCATGAAACTAGTACCATATGTAGACAACCCAGAACACTGGTTGAAACTTATTCGAGCTGGGAGACAGAATAGATTGAAAGTATCTCAAACAGGAAGAGGGTGGATAGGCATAGATGACATTAAAGAAGATACTAAACCAGTACAAATCATTTCACCCATGACTGCAGTTGTCGACAGAGCAAAGGCACAATTGAAACGTCAACATGAAGATATGAAATATGAAGAGTATAGACCATCTAAAGAGAAACAACAAAACTCTGTAAATATAAAGAAGAAACATCCATTTAAACAGAAAAAACAAAACACTTCGAATACAAGAAAGAAACGGACATTCTTATACAAACCACCTGGTATCCCAGCAAGGATGGACGATTAAAGTTATTTGTATATAATACTGAACGATATGAATAAAAATAAATAACTAAAGTTTCAAATGTTGTTTTTTTTTCAAATGTTGTTCATTTACAAATGGTTTGAATATGTATGAACATTAGTTAGCATTACCTCATTAGCATCTGTTAGCATTATCATTAGCATATGTTAGCATTATCATTAGCATCTGTTAGCATTACCATTAGCATCTGTTAGCATCATCATTAGCATATGTTAGCATCTGTTAGCATTAGCATTAGTATCTGTTAGCATTACCATTAGCATCTGTTAGCATCATCATTAGCATATGTTAGCATCTGTTAGCATTAGCATTAGTATCTGTTAGCATCTGTTAGCATTAGCATTAGCATCTGTTAGCATTACCATTAGCATCTGTTAGCATCATCATTAGCATATGTAAGCATCTGTTAGCATTAGCATTAGCATCTGTTAGCATTACCATTAGCATCTGTTAGCATTACCATTAGCATCTGTTAGCATCATCATTAGCATATGTTAGTATCTGTTAGCATTACTTAGCATTACCATTAGCATATATTAGCATTAGCATCTGTTAGCATTAGCATTAGTATCTGTTAGCATTAGCATTAGCATCTGTTAGCATTACCATTAGCATCTGTTAGCATTACCATTAGCATCTGTTAGCATTACCATTAGCATCTGTTAGCATCATCATTAGCATATGTTAGTATCTGTTAGCATTACTTAGCATTACCATTAGCATATATTAGCATTAGCATCTGTTAGCATTAGCATTAGTATCTGTTAGCATTAGCATTAGCATCTGTTAGCATTACCATTAGCATCTATTAGCATTAGCATCTGTTAGCACGTGTTAGCATTAGCATTAGTATCTGTTAGCATTAGCATCTGTTAGCATTACTTAGCATTACCATTAGCATCTATTAGCATTAGCATCTGTTAGCATACATTTAAATTAGCATTATTGAACATGCCTTTGAACACATATACATAACAGAACGAAATTATGAATTGCATCCATTTTGTTATCAGTCTTTGAGGCAGTAACATGTATTACTGTCATTGCGGTAAAGAATTTAGACATGCTTCAAGTTTAGCGAGACACAAAGGCATGCACTCTGCACTAGGTAAAGAAGACATACATGTAGGTATGGACAAAGTGTTGCATCACCCCTTTACCATGTTGGTCACTGGTCCCACAGGCTGTGGGAAAACTACCTTTGTCAAGCAACTTTTGGAAAATGTAGAGCAACGCATCCAACCCCCTCCACAGCGTATTATCTGGTGTTTTGGACAATGGCAACCACTTTACATAGAGATTAAGAACATACATCCTGGAATAGAATTTATGATGGGAATTCCAGATGAATTAAACAGTCCAGATTTCTTAAATCCTAGAGTGCGTAATTTAATGATTGTTGATGACTTGATGTCAGATGCT
This sequence comes from Owenia fusiformis, assembly GCA_903813345.2. Lineage (NCBI taxonomy): Eukaryota > Metazoa > Annelida > Polychaeta > Sabellida > Oweniidae > Owenia > Owenia fusiformis. The sequence continues at coordinate 5,549,953 of CAIIXF020000004.1, read as the reverse complement.
ACCAAAGACAGGAAGATTTCTGATTTGTTTACTAAAGGGAGTCATCACAGAAACCTGAGTGTAATCTGTTTACTGCAGAATATCTTCCATCATGGAAGGGAGAATCGAACCATCAGCTTGAATACACATTACATTGTATTGTACAAGAATCCAAGAGATCAAAACCAAGTAAGAGTACTTTCTCAGCAGATGTATCCTGGGAACAGTCACAAACTCTTAGATGCTTATAATGCAGCTACTCTAAAACCATATGGGCATTTACTGATTGATCTAAAGCAAGAAACCCCAGAGCATTTAAGACTGTGTTATGATAAGACTCATCAAACAATGAATGAGCATGATAGTAGTCATCTAAAGGGAGAACCATTTACTAAGACAGTACAATCCAATGACATAGCACTACCATATGATTTGAATGCTATTGAAAACCCATTTAAAGAGATGTCACAGTATGATACTTCAATAATGAAACCTCCATATAAGTTCACTGCGAGTATAAAAGATACTATCCCCAGCAACGTTATACATTCTGACAACAAAAATTACAACATGAAAGAAATATGTCATTGTGACTATTGTGGTGTCATGTTAATATCAAGAATGGATCTACAGAATCATATCCAAAACTGTCCATTGAATGAGGATATAGACGACCCTCCAATGAAGAAGCTATGCACTGAAGGGTTTCAGGAAAACCCTGTGTATATACGGCTAAAGGATAAAGCTATTAATAAATTTAAAGATCAAATTGAAGAACAAGAGGCAAAATATATAGACAAACAGAAGGGGAATTCTGAGTATGATAGAAGATATATGGCGAATCAAAAATTCCTACCCAAAATAAGAGAAACGTTTAAGACATACTACAAATATTTAGTTGAAGATTTACTAGATTTACAATGTAGTCCAACACATAAAGAAATCATGGTAGACATCCAGCAATTAATGAGTACAGGCATACCGTTTGAAGATGCTTTTAAGAAGACCATGTTACACCACAACTATATGACAGAAGACATTATTAATGTAGGACTTTATGATGATGCAAATGTTTCAGATGAATCGTATACTGACTCTAGTGACAATGACGAAGCTAGTGAATCTAGTGATAATGAATCTGATGAAACCAATGATTCTGCTAGTGATAATAAGGATTAATTAGATTATGTGGTACTTTTGTTTGTAAAATAAATGCAAATAAATTAAACAATATTGTACATTAATTTTTTCTCAGTTATTTGATGTAGTAATTGATGTTTGATTTTTAAGATAACAATGATGTCATGCGCATCTTATCTCTCACCCATTTAAGATAACAATGATGTCATGCGCATCTTATCTATCATTTTTACACATTTAAGATGAAAGCCCCATCCAATTAATTTATCTCCTAATCCCCATTCAATTAATTTATCTCCTGCTCATCAATATCTCCTGCTCATCTTCAGAGATTTTGAAAGCCCCGGGCCCGTGGCGGCCCGTGGCGTTCTGATGCCCTCAGTTTTCTATCTACTAATGAAGATGATTTGTGCCAAATTTGAAGAGCCAAAATACTATGGCTAGGAAGTTATTTGGTTTTTTTGCGGTTGCAGTCAGCCCTGACTCGGTTTTTCGTATTTTCCCAGTACAACTGTCTTTTGAGCAGGTGTCCAATGCATCATGTTTTACAACTAACCAACTACAGGAGCTATACATACACAGTCTCTTCTTTCTTTCCTGAAAAAATGAACATAATTAAACTAGTATTTTTTAAGATATAGCAATTTCTTTGGGTTGCGTTTTTTTGACGGCATGCGCACAATTAGTGCAAAAGTTGTCGCACTTTGCGCATCTAAAGCTCCAATTTTTTTTAAAAAAGGATGCAAACATTATCGCTCTTATCTCATAATTTCAGTAAGATTTAAGGGAAACAGCAGGATATATAATATTGGTGTTATCTGTGGGAGCATATATTTATTCACCTCGTTCTAATCTAGCTTCAGTATTTTGCCAAAAAGCGTTTTGAACAGGAACTGTGAACGTCGGATTTCATCAAAACCTCTCAGTACATAACCGGATATTAAGAAAGGATTGTTATCCATGTAAATCCACGAAAATAATTAATCCTGACGGGAAAAGCTAGGAGACAGAATTGTTTATTAGATATTAACATGACAAAATGTCACTACCTGCATATGCATACTAAAGCATATTAAATTGTTACAGACGCCATCCGCCTACCACAGACGTCGGATTCCAAGCACCAAAATATATGGGCTATCAATATGTTGGACTGCAATATACGCCATACTCACCTATTACCGTGTTGGTCGCCAGTCTGTCTATCGATTCGATTACTACCAGGCTGAACCTAAAAAAATGAGAAAACACGTCTAAATAATGGTTTCCATCGAATAAAACTCATGCATGCACTTATATGGGTCTGAACTGCATTGTTTGCAGTATTAAATATTGGTAGAAATTACTATGGGCTAGGGATTATTTTGTAACTACGTATCCGTCTTACCGCATAACTTATTTCCGGACAATTTGCCACTTGGCAAATCATATTAATATGTCCTCGTTGTATACAGGGTGGTCCAAAATTGCATTTTTGAGTCCAGTGCTGTTCAGTTTGATTCTAGTTACATATAGTCAAAGAAATTCAAATATCAAATATAATTCCACTCGTGCTATCCTTCGGTCGTTTTCCTTATTAAACAACTTTTTACTCAAAGGTGCAACAATTAGTGCAGAGGGGCCATTCAACGGTCCAGTGTCAAAATATATTTAAGTTTGGATATTTCATTCAAGACTAACATATATTTTTGTTCTTGAAAGAAACCCCCTGGATGACATTATTTCAGCTGATATTCCTATTGAAACGTGGTGAATCTTAAAACTCTATAAGTGGGACTCCCTTTATAGAAGCTTTGAACTGAATTTACAATTCTTAATGCTGAAATTGATAGTTTATCCATACATTTTAAGAAAATAGGTATGTCAAAGAAGATGTTAAGCCAAATGTTGCCCCGATAGCTCAGAAAAAGTAAAAATTTTCGAATCTTTTCTCTACAGTCCTTGTTGCCCCTTTAAATATATCAAATTGTTGAACTAAATTCCGTTTCTGGTAACTGGGATATGACCTCCCTCGTTACAGCATGATAACAATATATATTATGGTAGACAATCGATAAAAGATAAAACAAATTACTAAACTTCATTGTAGTGCCGTATTGTACTAGATTGTCTAGACATTCATTGCGTTCACTTAGGCCTGCATGACCCTCTGCATAAGAAGTTTAATTTAGGCCACAAGAGGTTAATCTGTGTTAAGTACCCTTTGCATTCGTTTGACTTCACTTCTTAAAAGAGAGCTTCGTCTTGTAGTTTAACTAGACTCTGCACGCAGGGTAGTGTTAAGCGGGACTAATCTCCAAAATGAAACAGGCGATTGGTTGAATTTCTTAATCTTTATTCTTAATATAACTAAATGAAGGAAAAATCAAGAAATCTACAGGGTTTTGGAATAATGCTTAATATGTCCTCATAAATATGACATCATATGATATGGCTATTTCTCCTACGTCTGTAATGCCAAATGAAGCTGTTTGAGCGGCCATTTTGAATGAAAGTAGGTCAGCATCACATTTTTCATTTAATCATTTGAACTGCCATGGACACAAATATTGCATTAAATATAAGCAATGAGCAATATATATAAGATGTACAAAGGACATCCAAATAGTGGGTTTAGCTTTCCCCTGAGCTCAGCCTTCTTCCACTTGCAAATATTATCATTATCTTTAAATAAATAAAAGGAAATTCTTACCTCGTTTTCTCCCTTTAGATCCTGGCCATCATCAGCAGACCTGCAATAAAATGACAATAAAATTACTATATAATATGTGTGTCTGGGGCTCGGTATACAGTTACAAAATGTACTGAAATTATGTTTCTTGTGTTACATCCACCATTCGTTCATCTTTATCAGTCTTACGCAGGTGTAAGTATGCACACAGTGAAATAATACATATACACTACGCATTACGCATTACATCACGCATTACCAACTCAGTACACAAATTGACTGAAATAAAGTTTCTTGTGTTACATCCACCATTCGTTCATCTTTATCAGCCTTATGCAGGTGTAAGTATGTACATAGTGAAATAATGCATATACACAGCGCATTACGCATTACACATTACGCATTACCAACTCAGTACACAAATTGACTGAAATAAAGTTTCTTGTGTTACATCCACCATTCGTTCATCTTTATCAGCCTTTCGCATGTGTAAGTATGGGTATAATACATATACACAACGCAAATACCAACTCAGTACATTGGGGGGCTTTTTAAACATTTCATAATAACGTATTTCTTGGCCTGAGAGTCTCCTTGAAGTGATACCATGACTGTTCTAGATCTTTTTCTAAACTATACCATTAATTTTGGTTATAACTCTTACAAAGCAAAATAATATTAAGACACCGGCGTAAAAGGGTAAGAGGTCCTATCAAATTATGGTCCTACTCTCCGTTGATTTATATGGTGATCTAAATACAACTCTTTCCCTCATTAGCTTAAACGCAATCAGGGCCAGTAAGGGCCGTTAAGAAAGGGGACCATAATCCCTGGGGGACCATCATTTCTTTCACACCGGCATCTTATTCAGGAATCCCATGTTTTACTACCCATTATGAATTTCATGGTTTATGGTTTCCCATTTGTTATATAATGGTCATGTAACTCCATTTTCAATATAATAAAAGCATGTTTTATGGTCCATATCCAAGTGTATTCTTTTACCGCTTTTCTATTATATATTAATTGGTCTACGTCAATTTAGTTCCCATGTTAGTAAAACTAATGTCTTTATCATTCCTCCATAGCTAAGACAACTGTATTTCCCATGTTCATAAAACGCGACTTTCAGAACTACTGTCAATTTTATAAATTGATTTATTACTGCATTATTACTGCATTTCAAATGTTCATAAACCACGATCATCAAGATCAATTTTGTATAGTGATATTTTACATGTGATAACATAACTCCATTGTGATCCTCATATCATCTTTCTGTTTCACCTGACTATCAGGACTGGCAAGAAATGAGATGCCATGGTTTATCATGTGACATAACTCCATTTCCCATGTTCATAAACCTCGATCACCAAGATACAACTTATTAAGTTATCCTTCTTACATATGATAACATAAGTGTATTTCCCATGTTCATAAACCACGATCATAAAGATCGATTTTACAAAGTGATCTCACACACGTAATATCTCCATTTCCCATGTTCATAAACCACGATCACCAAGATCGATTTTATAAAGTGATCTCACACAATTTTTTTTTTAACATATTATTTATTTCCTTCATAATCAAAAAATACACAAAATATCTACTACCAATCGCCATAGGCATTCTAGGTAGTTTAAATTACAATAGAGGATTAATTACAGTAATCATAGATGGTTTATTGGTAATGTGAGAGGTTGGGAGGGAGGGGGGGTTGTCACAAGATACAAATGAGAAAAACATTAATTTGATGGAAACTTATAACAGGCCTGTACAAATTGCATCACTATATCTATCAGGATTTTCTGAGAATCAATAGTGAGTTCATTTTCATAAATTAAGTATTTGACCTGTTCTGTCTTACTAGAAATAAGTTGAGTATCAAACAATAAATTTTGTTCACGAAGTGCAGTCATCATTTTATTACGTTCATGGGTATGGCGAGGGCAGGTTAGAATGAAATGCTTTGTGTCTTCAGTAGAGCCGCAGAGGCATTTGTTATCAATTATTCCAGTAAAATTATAAGTAAAGAAATGGTCTTTAAGGGCAAAATCAACTCGAAGCCTATTTAGCAGTTTTTCGTTGGTTCTACTTAAATTTAGTTTTGTAGTTGGTATAAAGTTTGAAATAGGGATAAATATCTGTTTAATAGAGCTTTTGAATCTAGAAATGGTTTGAATTTCACGAAAAGTCTGGCTTAGCTGGTTCCAATCATTTATAAGTTTTAAAACTGGTGCTTTGGAGAGTCTCATTGAAATATTTCTTGGGCAGGAAAAGGGTAAAGAGTGTCTTAAAATTCTAGTTGCTTGGTTGCGATGTTGGTCAAAAAGACTATGGACATAATAAGGCACTTCCTTTCTTACAATTTTGAACATCAGTCTTAGATTTTTTTCGTGTCTTTTGTCAGTAAGCGATTTCCACTGTAAACATTTTAAAGTTTTTGAGGTGTTAGAGCCATGCAGTACCCCAGCACATATAACAGCAGCTTGGTAGTGGATTTTATCAAGCTTTGACAAGGCCGCCAAGGATGACGATCCGTAAATGGAGCTACAATAGTCAAAATGAGACGCCAAATATGAATTATACATTATTTCAAGATGGTGCGACTGTATTTTGTTTGATATGAGCTTCAAAGGATTTAACAGTTTTTGAACTTTATTAGACAGATAGTTTATATGGTCATTAAAAGTCAAATTCTCATCTAAGATGAAACCCAGGTGCTTGTGTGATTGCTTTTGGGGGATCATTTCACCATCAAAGTAAAGCGGAGACATTTGAATATTTTTTTGTCGGGTTGAGCGAAAAACTAAATGAGCACTTTTAGATGCTTTAAATTTCAATTGCCAGGTTCTAGACCATGCACTTAAAAGATTTAGGTAGATCTCACACAATTAATATCTCCATTTCCCATGTTCATAAACCACGATCACCAATATCGATTTTATAAAGTGATCTCACACACTGAATATCTCCATTTCCAATGTTCATAAACCTCGCTCACCAAGATCTATTTTACTAAGTGATTTGTTACATGTGATAAAAAATGTCTTTTTCATCTTCTTCTTACTATGAAGCACGGTAGTCTGTCTGCCTCTCTGTCTGTCTACCCTAGACCTTTTGACATTGGGCATTCATACTTGGTCAACATATCAATTGAGCCGGTGGGCATTTTACGAGGGTCAGAGGTCAAGGTCATTCCAAGGTCAGAAGTCAATATAGGTATTTGGCTTTTTAAGACACTTGGTCTGTGCTGTGACTCTTGTCGACCCATGATTAGGTGACCTGAGGTCAAGGTCAACTTTATGGGTCAATGTTATTCAAAGGTAAATAGCTTGGTATTTGGGGGCTCTGATAACCCATTGGCGTCCCATCAAGTCAAGGTCATTCCAAGATCAAAGCCCAATGTATGTAGGTATTTGGGGTTTTAAGACCCTGGGACTGGGAGCTGCTGTGACTCTTGGCGGTACATGATATGTAACCTGAGGTCAATGTCAATATTTATGGGTCAAGGTCATCTCAAGGTCAAAGGTCGATATATAAGAATTTGGAGTTTTGAGGCACTTGAAAGATGCTTTGACTGTTGACGACTCATTACTCGGTGACGTGAGGTTAATGTTTAAGTTCCAAGGTCATCTTAAGCATTTTATCGCATTTTATGGGGCTGCTGTGACCCTTTGTGACCCACTCAAACGGGTAGTTCGTAAACCGCGATCAAGAATATAGATTTTATTATTGCACGTTTTGATATAATTCCTTTTCCTTGTTTACCTAAAATTGATTTATCATTCATTTTATAGAGCCGCTTTCTAATTCTAACACATGATACATATAACTGCATTCCTCATATGTTTGATCCATGACCGCCGAAACGTTAACTAATGTCAGAGTGTTCCCTGTAAAACATAAGATAATCATTCTGAATAAATTTATCCGAATCTCTCTTCATCTAAAGCTTGTGAGAGACTCTGATATATCACACAGGGGCGTAGCCAGCAAAGGGGTGGGGGGGTACGGTGGTTCGCGCCCATCGCACGCCATCCCCCTGGCTACGCCCATGTAAGACACTAGCCACCGCATTCTCCAATTGAGTAAATCAGTTATAATTACATGTGGAGGAATAAATTATTGCCTTAAATGCATCAACTTATTTTCCCCTTTCTAAACTTGCAAACCACAATGCGAGAAATTTCCAATAATTATCTTACATGACCAACAAGACTGATGTTAAACATAGACATATCATATTCATTTAAATACATGTGCGAGGTTGTCATTTTATGCTCCAATAATTTTCTAACTATCTTCCAATATAAATAAATAAACCAGGTCTACCTACAAAGAGATTCCTTGTAAATGTGTTTCCTATCTAACTATGTGTAATCCGTTGCAATATTGTATCGTACTTGTGAAATCCATTCCAATATAAAACACGATCACAAAGTTGTTATAACATGCTCCATTCTCCAAACGCATCAATTTAACGGCTCCATTATTCATCTCTACTGATGGCATATCATGTTGCACTATTTACAATAATGGTTACATTGCCCGTTGATTGTAAGTGCGGTGAAAAATCCTTCCGCTTAAATTTCATGTATTACTAGTTTCTCATGATGAAAGATACGATTGAATAGCACAGGGAAATAATAAGATATTATCTTGAATATTTCCAAGTTATGATATTTTTCCTCGGAATCCAGCATATGATCTGCCAGCCGCAGAGAAAACTAACGAACGCATGAGAGAATGCTTATATACGTCAGTACGGTTCTTGCCTGTTCAGATGTTGCATGGCCTTACATTCCCTAGTATCCTGGTAAAATTGATTTATCTAAAGCGATTCTGTCTACAACCTACGAATAAACAAGGCAGGCTACAATTTCTCATTGCGCTATCTCTCCATGAATCCGGAATGCGTCAGTCATTCTCGCTCGATTCACAAGGCAATACGACGGTAATATCTTTTAAGTCGATTCGACCGGTGGATGAACAACTTATCGAGATGATCTCCCTTGGGCGATAATGGGAAGGTACAATCGATACAAAAACGACATATATTTAATTTTGATACGGATCTAAAAATTGAGGCCCTGTAAATGTTTATTATTAAACAGCCAATATCATTTTGGATAGCTTTCCTTTAACTACACTCTTCCGATAATATATTATAGATCTTTTGTTGGTATGCTTGTCATGCAGCTGGAGATGGTGCGGGTTCGCGAGGTTTGATGCAAATGTTATTGCCATCTTTTCACCTTCCATAATCAGTCGCACTTCTCCCTTCCTTATAACAACGAAGTAATGCGAGCTGGGTATTGCGCATTGGTGTCGTGGAGTTCTATCTGTTTCTGTTTTCACATTTTAGTTAAGCCTACAGGGTCGGCCAAAATAAGAACACGAGAAAAACTCAGCTTTCTCATTTTTGACCTTATTTATTGGCAAACTAGAAAAATAGCTATTCCTTGAAGGAGAAATTCCAAACTAACAAAGAAAATTTTGCAAAATTATTTCTTATATTGAACATTTCATGAACATATAGCGGCGTCTCTTTTTGGCTATATACCTCGCCTATTTCATTTTCACCTCGCTTTATTTTACATCCTGACTTCGCCCCTGGTACAATAATGTTTACAATTTATGTTGCCTGGCCCTTGTGCAATATTTTAGCATAACAAGAAATAACGATGGCATTAATTGTTTACAGCCTACAGATTTGCCCATCATGCTCTTGTCACGTTGTCTGATGACGTAGTTTATAATGGTACTGCGTTTGACATTACATCCTCTAAGATCATTCACATGTGTAGAGTCTCTCTCTGAGAGATATGAGATCTACACTCTACTATACCTAACCCCTAGAAATGCATAAGGTACTCTGTTTGTCTAATTGCAATGTTAAGTATATTTTTGAAAGTACCTTGTAAACATCTATCTTTCAACCGATAAACCAATAATAAGGAACAGACAAATAAAAACAAATAACATAATTATTACTGATAAGCCAAATGGGTTCTTATGAACACCAAATGCAAGATACAGTAGAGTGATCTAGCTTAACTATTGCAGAGCCTTCGGTGTAAGAATACAGTAGGCGTAGCGTAATTACCAGTCAATCATGCAATCGTTGGAATACACTTTTTATAAGAAACACGTTTATTCTTAGAAGTCAAGTAGCAAGGCAATACAGGCTTTTATTTTATGAAAACCATTTTCACTGGAAACTAATATCAAAATAAAATTGATATTTGATAATCCTACACTCGGACCCTTATTCGTCAAAATCCCGCGTATAACAATTTCATATTCATGAAATGATAGGTTATTAACATTCCGGAAGGAATTTTACACTCGGTCGATGTGAAATTTTTTTGGGTCAATACCACAATATTGTTCCTCGGAATAAAAACCATATTCCTTCCCTATAAAAGAACTTTTATATATTGCCTATGTAACAATTCATTAATTTCTCGGGGAAATTGCCGGTCATTAATTGCATTATTGACCGCCATTATGGACCACCACTATGACGTCACATATTGCTCAGGTCGATAGAGTAAAATGAATGCCTTCTAAACTAGCACTAAAACCCGGCAATGTGGGTATAATAAAGATTACAATGCTATTATGTAACCCCGATTTCATAAATATGAGCGTTCACCAGTATTCTATAAATATTGGAATAAAATTGTTTAGTTAAGGCCGATATCACGTCGACATGGACATTTGGAGGCCCTATATTTACACAAGAACGGAACATATACACGCGGTACTAACTTCGACCGTTAATTTGAATTTTTGACCTACCAGATGCTTGAAAATCAAGGATTGCGAGTCTCATACTGCACCGTTTTTCTTCAAACTTGTACCATTAAAAGCAAAACAAAATTGCCTTTCTGTAGGTGCATTACTTTATTGTAAAGAGTCCCTCGTTCTAGCAGCGTTTTGGGAAGGCCTTCTAACAGCTGGGGACCAAAATGCCGCTGGAAGTAGGGACTCTGTTTAAGAGAATAATGTACCATCAGAAAGGGATTTTTGTTATGCTTTGAATGGAACAAGTTTGAAGAAAAACGGTGTAGTATGAGACTCGTAATCCTCGATTTTCAAACATCCGGTAGGCCAGAAATTCAAATTAACGGTCGAAGTTAGTACCGCGTGATATATGTACATCACATCATGTATACCTAAATGATGGAAACCCACACGTACACTCCCATGCAAAGGTTTGGCAACCTTTAATCTCGAATTGGACTAAGTGTTAATTCTCATTTGCATAATCTGGAAAGGAAAAACTACTTTGGCGGAAATATAAATTGACAAAATTTCAAAAACATCTAACTTATTTTTTCAAGAATTACAATTGATTGATGACAAAACTGTTGAATTTTTGAAAATCGACATTCCCATGTAAACCAATGGGAAATGGTTGTTTGCCGCAAGTTAATTTGATTTCACCGAAATTATCAAAATAATAAATTTTCAACTTATTTGAAAACATTTGCGATTTGGAGGTATAGGAAATAAAGTCAAGTTACACCTCCATCTTCCATCATAAGTAATTTCGCTTTGGTTATGTGAATAAAAAGAGGCTTTGATACGTAGACCAATGGGCGAGCTAATGTTGCCAAACTTTTGGAGGGGAGTGTATATAACATATAGCAGCTTCGCACGTTGATGATGTCACAGCATATGGCAGTATATGATAATAACAATGATGTCAGGTAAACGATCAGAATATATAGCCATAAGAGTGTCAGGAATATATCAGGACATATTACAACAAGGGTGTCCATGTGATGATATATAGTCATGGATATTATACTATACAACAGGCCCGTAGCCAGAGGAGGGTTCGGGCGAACCTCCCCCCTGGCCAAAAAACTACCCCCCCCCCCTTGGCAAATCCTGGCTACGGGCCTGTACAATAAGAGTATTATGTCTACATTTTTCTAGTGTTGTATCAAACGTAATTCTATCATATGATATATATGTTATGATATATAGGTTCTCAACTTTAAGCCGGATGGCAAATAAAATAAAACAACATAACATATGTAGAAACAATGGCGTTGGCGATTAGCAATCAGAACGTATTGCAATGATTACACTTAGGTTGCAATTTGATTTAAGGTGTACGACAGAACTCTCGATTGTGACCTAAGCGATATATCACCATGAGGAATTCAGACTGGGTTTCAGGTTTATGGCCTCTATAAAACAGTGGCGGGCTGTATAAAACAATTAAATGTAAAATTAGCTTGCCGATAACAATGCAGAACGAACGACTGATGTTATAGGGGTTGCCATATGTTGTTAACATGAAGGACTTCTTGTTTTGATCATTTTTACTTACTAAAAAAAATTTACAGAAAATAAAAATTCAGAGTCTTTTTCACATTGAAATCTTGAAGTAATATGCTAGTGTTCGCTTTTGACTTAAATTTGGTGTTTATTTAATGATTACAACCAGTCCGCTCGATTACGCTGGTTACCGAAACGAACCGTTTCGGTAACAAAATGTCGGAACGTCGAAGGTACGATTATTTCGCTCGTTGTAGGCAGAATGCCCACGACATTTTTTCTCACAAACGTGTATCAGTATCATATGTTTTATAAAAGGTACATGTTTGCGAAAAAATAGCTCAGAAGACAACAGAATTCCTCACTTATATTAAGTTACATAAACGGTAAGAGTTAAAAGTGCAGATCTTAACTGTTTTTCGAAATACCGTTTCGGTAACTTAAGTGAGGGATTAAATCGACGATTCCGTTGTCTTCTGAACTATTTGTGTACATCATATGATATTGATACACGTTTGTGATAAAAATGTCGTGGGAATTCTGCCTACAACGTGTGAAATAAGGAAAAAAGAAAAATCGTGCCTTCGACGTTCCGACATTTTGTTACCGAAACGGTTCCAGCGTAATCGAGTGGATCGCCAGTGTCATGGTTAAAAATTTAAAAATAAACCAATCTTAACTCGTCAGACATGAGGCAGGCGAGGCAAATGCCTCAACAAAATTTTCCAGAAAAATATTTATACTTTTTCAGCTAAAACTGTGGAAATCTTGACACAACGGTAGTAACTAATATACTCCTTTAGTCATGTTAGTCCGTCGCAACTATTAATTTTTGCCTCGTCTTAATATGTCCTTTAATCCAAATTTGCCTCACCTTTACGCCTTGCTTCACCCGGATTTAGATACTGGTTATAGCTTAGAAATTTCCTATATGACATTCCTTGATATTATCATAACTATATAGGCTACATCCGAGATCGTCATTTTCGAGAAAAAAATGTAAAAAATAATTGTACTAGTAATTTTGAAAAAGAGTACCCTTTGCATTCGTTTGACTTCACTTCTTAAAAGAGAGCTTCGTCTTCGTCGTAGTTTAACTAGACTCTGCTCGCAGGGTAGAAAAAGAGCTGTGTATCATTCTGACATTCCTCACCCTCACACTTTCCCTATTTAAAAATGCTCTAAATTGCTTTATTATACGAAATTGAATCGTTAAACCCATCTTGCTGAAAATCGTTCCTCACTATTCTGGCAAATCATAACTGCACCAAATCGAAAGCAGTCTTTAACCCTAGAGTTCCTTTCCTATGCTAATTGCACTTACGGGAGTTCCGGGGGGGGGGGGGGCTGGTGGAAAGTGACCATACGTCTCAATATCCTTATTTTACCAAATAATTACTATTACCTAATGACGACTCGTTCTATTGGACTTTATGTTATTTGAAAGTTTATCTCCTTTGTTGGGTATAACAAAATATGGAGAAATCGCGTTTCTTATGATTTACCATCATGATAAATCATGACATCTCAAATCTTCTCAGCCCAAGTGAAACAGAAAAATGCTATGAGTATCAGAATGATGATTTACCGTGTCTCTGTGTATTTTAAACAATTAAGAACATCAAATCTAACATATTGATGTGAAAAAAAATCAAAATGCTATATTACATAATGAATGTAATTAACTAATTAATTGATTATAATCAATAATAGTTAACTAATTAATTAATTAATTACAGCACTGTAAACTGTACTTCGTGTATTCGCGCAACATAGAAAAATATATACAGGATACTTGACTTTGCTAATTCATAAAAAGGTAATAACTAGGCCCCCAGCTTACCCATATATAAAAATTTACACGAGGGGGGCTACTTTGTACCCCCACCCCCTCTTAGGAAATCTAGGGTTAACAATCTCACAGCGATACTAACCGATGACCCGATAAAGGTAGCGTTAATGTGTCCAAACCTCTTTCAAATGTCAAGAAGTTATATAGATCTAGGGCATAAGCACTCTCTTTAAAATTCTAATCTACAATTTAAGGAGTCTGATAGCGGTCCGATAACTAAGTCACAATGAAAATTCAATGTGCCCACCAGTGACCTTGAACGTGCTAAATAATATTTCAGCATGGCTGAAGATCTGAACTAGAATAACCTGTCTTAATTAATTTTGCAGTTTATAAGGTTCAATTAAGAAGGGGAGATCGGGGCAAAATGGCTAATTAAACCGTGGATTTTTTTACAAATTTCTATCATTTTTAGGGTTCAGTTTTACAAGTGGCGGTATACAAAAGAAATGGCCCCCGAGATTTAAAATTTTTTTAAAACATAAGTGGTTCTGGTTGAACATAACAATGTCACCTTATAAAGCAAAGGTGATAGGGAAGTAATTGGCCAGGACGTTCATAAACGTTTGTAATAAACAAAACATTTGAGTTTCCACTTCACCCTGCATAATACTCTACAACATGTACATAAATGTGTTACTTTTGTTTTTAAGAAGCAAAATGATGTCAACCGGCTTATACAGAGGATTTTGCATTGGTAAAAGCGTTTTTTCCAATTATTTTCGAGAATAGAATTATCAAATTGTCGTTCTGAGCCTCTATAGGCCTTATTTTTAATTTCAGGCCAAATCATCAAGAAAATGGGCCTAGATCTTTGGTCTAAGGGGCCACATTTTTTCAGAATGTGATTCCCCCCCCCCCCTTGATAGTATATATAATATTTTCTGAAAGTAAGTTTTAAAAACTACCCCCCCCCCGTCCCCTTGGTAAAAGCTGGCTAGTGAGTACGGACCTGACATATTTTTATGTATTGATATTAACGGTTACTTTGGATGGGAATTAAAGCTCTTTTATTCCTTGAAATGACAACATACAGTAAAACATGTGTATATTGAACTTTTTTTACCGACATTCATTGTTGGTACAGGTGCATGTTATGCAGAGAGGGTTATTTATACAGAATAATGTCAGAGGGAGACAGTTGTTCACTGGGAAAACTGTGTTCACGAGAAAGATGTGTTTACTAAGAGGGGTTTTACTGTATATAAATGAAGGAGTTAAGTTTGAACATATGTGTATTTGCAAATATCTCATGCGGGTTCAGCATCATGCCCAAAGTTTTACATATGTTACACCGGAACACTCTGACAACGGCGTCAGATACCATTGCCACAAATCATCACGAACGCATCAACGACAACGGAGACTAAATATAACAGATGAACACAAGGGCAATGGTATACATTTTCCGATGTCAAGTTCCATATTTCTAATCGGTAAAATGAGGACTTTCTCTTGATGTTTGAACATAACTACCCCACTATAATTAGCAAGACACTTTTATTGATTGGTGTACCAAAATAACTTAATCTACGTGTTGTATTAAATATACAGTCTGAGTGAGTGAAAAAATCGAATCGAATACGAAAACGAACTTCCATCCGCCATTTGGGACAACGGAATCTGACGTTACCGTTGTCAGGGTGTTACGGTGTTACGGTGCGTATATGTGAGGTATTTGCATCAGGTGATTGTGTCATTTTATTCATTGTTGAATCATGTGGTAAAGTAGCATCAGATGAAATAGCGAGACCTTTCTTACTATTAATAAACTTACTGATGTTGTCAAAGAAGCATGTATTACGTAAACTATTCCATGTTTTGGTGTGAATGGACTTAACGTGTTTGCTTTTATCAACTGAGACTTGTATCTGTTCCAGAACGTCCAGGCCATTATTTTTCTAACATCGTATGTTAGTATTGTTTTTCGGGTTTGATTGGAGAGGCTGTGGCAAGACGGACACTGAAGAAGCAAAAAGGGACGATTTTAATCGATTTCCGCATAAGTTGAAATTATGGAACTTGGGCTGATATTCCAGGAGGCGGACCTGGAAATTATCCAGAGAAGACATTGAAAATTCCATCCATTTTAAAATTCTAGGAATCCTTTTCAAGAATCTCAGCTCATTTTTCAAAAACTCATTTTCAGCTTACTTTTCAAAAATAGTCCAATGCCATTGTGGGATCCACCTACTGTCCCTTGGAAGAGAGAACACAAGCTTTAGATAAAGAGAGACACTGAAATTTTTTAGGGCCCCAAAAAATTTGCAAGGCCTTAAAAATGGGCCTTTTGGGTCATAACTTGGCCTTTTTGGGCCTTTTAATGCCAAATTATCAGACACAAAAAGGGCCTTAAATTTTCAAACTTTGGGCCCAATTTTGGGTTTGAGGGGCAAGCGCGGAAAGTTTTTTTCTTGACTTGAAATCCCCCCCACCTTGGTAGCTTCTGGATCCGCCAGTGCAGATGTCCGTCTTATCCAATGCTCGCCTAGATTTATAGATACTTGTGATCAGTTCAGTCACCAACTGGGATAGGGCCATTAACAGTGACCTATTTATTGACAGTTTCGCATTGTTTGCTCATTGAGGAGGTAATATCAGTAACTTACACTATAGGCCTAACAATTTCCCCGGTGGCTGCGGTGGACATAGCCTAGGCCTAAGATGACGACTGAAAGCATCATAGGCAAGACATCAGATTGATCAATGTGCCACAAAGCCAAACCGAATTAAATTCATGTAATTTCTCAGGCCATGTTGCCATTAATTCCGGGCAAACATTTTATCAAATAGACCCTTGGCAATCACCAGGCCTAATCAGGTTAATCAATGATTAGCTAGCCCAATGAGGTCCATTTTACCGCATTCTCCCCTGTTCACAATAATATCGTTCTCCTATGAATCCCATCTTCAAATCCGGTCGTTATCATCCCGGTCTGGATAAACTGTAAGGCCAAGTAATGAACGCCCGGACAGAGGTGAAAACGTGCGTCATTAAAAATTCCTGATGGTGAGGGAATCATGATTTAGTTCCCTCCCTTGAAAAGATCTGCCGGAAATATAACAAAATCGTGTGATATAATGCCCCTTTGAGTTAACGATTGCAACATGGATTACCATTCGCAATGACCCAACCAAAAATAACACGGAATTTCAGATAACGATTGCGAATGCGATCCGGACATTTCCTTGTTCATCTTTACGATTCAAAATAAATCCCTTCACACATACCTATTTCCCATCGATCTATGCCCATTTGACGCACCATCGGAGCCTCCTAGCGCGTCCCAAATATTCCTCTCGGAGTTGTCTGCCATTTGAGTACTATTCCATAGCCAGAAATCCAGTATTAATGTGCTCAAAGTCCATATGTTTTCAAACCGACATTGCAGATCGAGAAATATGTCGTAGATTTTGCACTGAACACGTAAAGAATTGACTACAATAAACAGAAGTTAGGGAGAATATGAAAAACCGTTCAGAGACAGGTGCCAGCGTTTAGCATTTATTGACCACAATCAAAATTAGACCCTCTAAATAATAGCAAAACTGTAATAACGAATATATATTTTGATAATGCAGATGCGATTTTAGGTTCTATTTGGCTCATGTACATCATAAATTTAATATCAATTGTTAAAAATTTCAGTCCAAGCTCCAATTTTTTATTTTCTCCCTACTGCGCATGATCATCGATCAAAACAGACAAGATGGCGGACAGAATTCTATCGAATCGATTCTTTGTGATTTTGTGTGTATTTCTCTTTAACGGTAAGACTATATGATATTTTGTGTGATAATATGGTGTATAAACATTTAACGGGTGTATTCAGTTTAAAAATAGTTTCATTTACAGTGTAATCTTCGAGTTATCAACAAAAAACTCCAAGGTCAATTGAAAATTGAAATTTCCTCCCATTTTTTCTTTCGATTCAGAATCACATGATCGAATTCTGAGATCGGTTCGTGTAAATTGACTCGATATTCGAAATACTTAAAGTCAGGAAACTATGTAAATAAGATAATTATCACTGATGATATTTTACCTATTTTATTGTTTCCTTGCATTGAGTATGAATTTTTTATGAAACTCCATTATTGAAGCCGAGGATTCAATCAGTCAATGACCTGATGATCTCGCTTGTAGCAGTAGCCAAACCTCATGATCTGGGGCAGTTAGTTGATACGATTTGGATTCCAAATAAATTTTTATGCTAAGTATGCATTGTGCGATAGATCCTAGAATTAACCCAAAAATCCGCGAATTAGTGCGATCTTGGGATTAATCTTAGGATAAATTGCAATCCACCTATATAGGTGTATTACTTTTGGGATAAATTTTATCCGAATTCCAATTTTGGGGATTCCCTCTCTAATCTTAATCCGTCTAATCTAATCTAGGATTCACCAAATTCCAAATATTTTTGTGATAAGTAATTCAAGATTTATCCAAAAAGATAAAAATTATCCGGATCGGATTTCGGATTGTACCAATTCACAGCCCCTGATGTATCCCAGTGTATTCAGTATTTATTAAGTACCAAGACCATCTCTTCATTCATATTTTGTGCACATACAATAGGCGACTATGTTATATTTCAAAACACAAAAATTAATGGTTCGAGCTAATAATAGCTATGCTTACTTTTATCGATTCTTATCACAAGAAAGTTGTGGCAGTCTCAAATTGCAGTAAAGTACACTTCAATCTTTAAATCAGCCAGTATTTCAAAATGTCCACAATAAGACCAATAAGAGATTTAGTGACATCACTTCCTGGACTACGTATTATATTAAGAAATGAAGAAAGGTGCACCCTGGGGCCTGGAAGAGATATTCATGGCTGGCGCTGATGGTAGACATTTTGAAATACTGGCCAATTTGAAAAGTTAAGTGTATGCTTCTACAATCTGAGACAGTCGCAACTTTGGGAGAACGCTTCAGCCTTCAGGTGATGACTAGAATCAGTTGAGGTTCTCAAACTTTATCAAACCTCACTGGCAACAGTACCAACATTTGATGCAGGCCTAGTTCCAAGCCAAACCATTTTTTGGTACAAACTTCTTAAAAACTGATTAGTTTTGGAGTTATCCAATTCCATGACTATAGTCCTGCGACAGGTCCAATCTGTTGCCTGCATGAATACTGCCCTGGGAGAAAAATTCACGCCTCCTTCACTTAAAATACCTACCTTGATATATTCCTGAGCATTTCAGGATTCTTTTTATGCAGCTGAATCCAAAATAGTATTGGTTTATCAGCAGAACGAGAAGATTTTCGTGCTGCATCTCAACATTTGTCACTTCTTTTCAAGATGGCGAAAGGGGAAGCCCCTTAATTTGCAGAGCCCAAATATACCAATAGACGGGGGAAATGAAATTTACTCATTCTGGCGATTAACCCATACGATTGGGGATTCAACAACATAGAAATAAATAACTAAGTACTGGAATTATTTTTATGGAGTTGAATCTCCAACCATATTAGTTAATTGGTAGAACAAGGAAATTTTCGTTTTTAATCGCAAAATCCCTCCATCTAGACTAATTAACCCATACAACATTGGGGAATCAACTGCATAAAAGAATCTTTTGGGAAAATTTCTAGGTGGCAATTTTGGACATTTTTGTCTTGTCTACACAATTTCAGTCAAAAGTTCGATAGATTTATCTGAAATTTTCAGAGATATTTCTTGGAAAGTTTACAGCAGATTGGTTTTTGTGCATTCTGGGTAAAATATACAGGAAATGGCCATTTTGTAAAGTATTGTGATAGATTGTTTGAGTTGTAATAAAGAACAATGTGTCATTCTGTATTGGATTTAAAAGCATTCATGCATGTATTAACCACCACACGGATCCAGGATTTTGGGCAAGAGGGGGTGCTAATATATCCGAAAAATATGCGTTAGAATGAATGTCGAGTATCAGTATGTGGGGGGGGGGGGTGTACCCGAAAACCTTTTTAAATAGAGTGTAATTGGAGGCATAGTCTTAGCATTTTCCCACATAACAATTATTAAAACTTAATGAAAAAGACTTCTTTCAATATGAGACAAGTCTTAATTTATTGTCTGAATAAATTTTATGAGAAATTCTAACACTATAACAGGTATTTTATCAGATTTTGGAAAAAACCTAGTTGCTAGTAAAACCAATCCTGATAATGTACTTGGGCACAACCCTAGTATATGTTCGGTCTATTACATGCACTACACTCATACTTTTGAATTTCCAATAATGTCATTAAGAAAGCCAAAGTATATAATGTCAATCTGATTTGAAAGACATGTGATGCTTTAAACTATTTGCTATTGTATTGTAATATGTAAATGAAATTTTGATCAATTATAATGCCTATGGTGTATCAACTGCAAATTTTTATCGAAAAACTTCAGAGAAAATTTTTAATTGTGCTTGCACACTTATTTTGCACTTTTTCAAACATAAAATTTTGCCTTTCAGATATTGCTTCAAACCTATTTTCCAAGAAGCATTATAAATGTGTCTGACACATTTATTTTGTGTTGTTTTCGGATCACAGGAGGTGCTTGGACCCCCCCCCCCCCCCCCCGTCCAGAAATTCTTTCAAAATCATGCAGTTTTCACCATTCTGAGAATTTTTTGCATGATTTTTAGCCAAAATTGTGAAAAAGCTCCCCACCCTGAAAAAAGCTCCCCCTCCTGGTAAAAGCTGGCTACGGGGAAGCATACTATATAAATGTATCTTCATTTTCAGTTGTATTTGGATCACAGGAGGTGTTTGTGGCCCATACACCTAGCTATGTGTCATTCATGAAGAATGCAGGAGCCATTGGTGCATCAGAATTGCCTGAAATTGTCTCTACTGCACTGGGTCTACCAACACAGGTATGTTCAGATCAGAGGTGAAGCCAGGATCTAGGTGAGGCAAATTCACTGTGTTTGTAACAAAATGGATGAATTTTTGTTGGTGAGGAGTCTGAGGACCAGGTGCACCCTGTGTTACCCTATGATAAAGTCACTCGACAGACTATACATGGGGTGAGGTGGGGACTAGGGACCGGTGACATTGAAATAGGCAAGACAAATTTAACCTAAAGAATGTACATGTCTTGTCTACTACCTTTCGAATTCAAATTCACAGCAATTTTAGTGAAATATGTCTGAAAAATTGTGCAAAATGTTGATGAGGCAATTGCCTTGCTGCCTCATGTTTGGTTAAGCCCATGTTGATGGCCTTCGACACTAATGCTTTATGCAGTAAAATCTCTTTTGGTGGACACCTTTAGAAAAGGAAGAGTGTATTATAGTTTTTTAGGCAGGGGTTACCATCTTCTTGGGCAGATTTGAAAAACTGACAGGGTGTTCTAAAAATATTTTTTAATACAAGAGTTTGGACGAAGTTTGGGACTTGATTGTAAAATGTGGGCCTATTTTTCAAAATTGAGGCTCATTTTTTTTTCAAATAAGGCCAATTGTTTTAAAAATGAGAGTTTGAGTAAGCTTTCTAAAAAAGGATCGGGAGATCATTTTGTTTCACCAGCTACATGTTATTGTACTTCAAGGCAGTGCACTATTGATTTTTTATTTCAAGGTTATATATTATTTTTGTTATAATGGGCATACAGGATTAATGAATACAATGTGTCTGATAGAACAAGTCAATAATTTATAACCTTAATGTAATATTTAATTTATGAACATTATTTTTTTTATAAATATTAAATGTCACCTTGAAATAATTGGATTGGATGATCCATCCTAAGGTTGATTTGATGTTCAACATTTGATTTCCTGTATAAATTATAGTATTTATATTCATGAATCTGATTTTCCAGAGCATAGAATGGACAGGATTGAAAGAAGGCAACCCATTCCATCGTCCTAAGGCCAATGTGATGTTTACAATCCCCGGCTTCAATGATAACACACAGCTGAATATCAAACACCATGTTAAATTCCCAGTTAAGAAAGTGAGTATGACAGTGATCTCTCCAGCATTAAAACAAGTGGGCGTAACACCCCAGTATTAAAACAAGTGGGCGTAATACCCCAGCATTAAAACAAGTGGGCGTAACACCCCAGCATTAAAACAAGTGGGCGTAACACACCAGCATTAAAACAAGTGGGTGTAACACCCCAGCATTAAAACATGTTGGTGTAACACCTGTCCCACCTGAGATTTAAAAAAACAGGCTCGCATCCATCTGAAAATCGATTTGCAGTTGAACGCCCACATGAAAATGAGAAAAATCATAAAAAATGGCCATATTTTGACCAATTTCGGTCTGAATTGTGAAAATGAGAATTGTGCACCCACGTGATAAAAAATCCTGTTGAAAACACAATGAGATTCATACAAAATAAGATGAATTTTAAATACTGTAAAACATTTGAATTTTGCTATGTTATGTTTAGATGTTAATGATACCAGGTCGTTCAATAAGTTTGGATGTTATGTTAAAATTTCATGAAAAAATATTAAAAACCTTTGAAATGAGAGCATTTTTCCGTGAACTTATTGAAAGATCTGGTATATAACACAAATCAGGTGTTGGAAAAGATAAAATTTTGAAAAAGTAAATTTTGATTCAACATGAAGTTAATTAAAAAAGGATGTGAATAAATTGCATGCTGAACTAAACCTATGTTAACCATGGTTTACAGTATATTCTGCCCATATTTTTAGATGTAAAGCCTGGGTACCAATATACTGTGTACATTATAGCATCAAACTTCAAGTTTAAAAAAATCAATGAATTTCTATTTATTAATTAAATATATCACTTGTATGATATATGCTCTATGATGAAACTCTTACAAGCTAAAACAGCTGGATAATATAACTCCTAGTTTTGTACACATTATTTTTAATATAAACGTGAGCAATATGTTAAACATAAATAAGCTCTATTTTAGTACAAATATTGAACTTTTAAAGTTCATTGATAATATTGAGCAGAGATTTGAAATGAAATGCTATATTAAAATTTATTTTTCAGGATGACATGGCTGTGAGTTCTGAAAGTTTGGTGGACAATATACAGAACACATTTTTTGAGAGGTCCCCTCTTATTGTAGACTTGAGGGCAGATAATACTGTAAGTATTCTTTGAGAGGTCCCCTCTTATTGTCGACTTGAGGGCAGATAATACAGTAAGTATTCTTTGAGAGGTCCCCTCTTATTGTAGACTTGATGGCAGATAATACAGTAAGTATTCTTTGAGAGGTCCCCTCTTATTGTAGACTTGAGGGCAGATAATACAGTAAGTATTCTTTGAGAGGTCCCCTCTTATTGTCGACTTGAGGGCAGATAATACAGTAAGTATTCTTTGAGAGGTCCCCTCTTATTGTAGACCTAAGGGTAGAAAATACAGTAAGTTGACTTTGAGTCCCCCTCTTATTGTTGACTCGAGGACAGATAATACAGTAAGTTGACTTTGAGAGACCTCTTTTTTATTGTAAACTTGAGGGTCCCGCTAAGATACTAAACAGTAAACAAGGCAGAGTCGAGTCGATCATGATGTTCTGTAGCTTAAACTTGTGTTAAAATTTTAAATCTAAAAAAAATTTAATACTTTAGAAATGGAATAATTTTTTTTGTATAAAACTATTATATGTATGTGTACATTTTTTATAGATGCTCGACATCCAATCCCAGCATCCAATGCTCTTCAAGGACATTCCCGCAACATTTTCATCTTTGGAAGATGCTCTTATTGACCCTAGTTCAGTGGCATTGAAGGAGAATATTGGAACTTTGAATACTTCCAACAGAGCGGACATGTTGCTTTTAGGAGAGCTAGAGGTTATCAGACAAATAGTAGAAAAGGTGGGTGATATTGGTGGAAAAATCATAAAAAAAGTGTGTGATATTGGTGGGAAAATGGTAGAAAAGGTGGGTGATATTGGTGGTAAAATAGTAGAAAAGCTGGGTGATATTGGTGGGAAAATGGTAGAAAAGGTGGGTGGTATTGACGGTAAAATAGAAGAAAAGGTGGGTGATATTTTTAGAAATTTCCATTCAATACCTTCAAGTGGAAAATGCTGAACAATTCTGTTGGACATAAGCTAAATGTTGTAAAGTGAATATCTATCAGTGGAAAACTCCATGGTCAATAAAATGATCAGTGGAAATTTCCATTGAAAATATATGTCACAGTGGAAAATTCCATTGAAAAATAAATGTATGTTTTCTGTGTTTTAGGTAAAGGGTGAATCAAGTGTGAAGGACAATACTCCTGATGTGTTCAACTTTAACATTGAAGGATTTCAGGCTCTTGTCCAGGAATATGGGGCTGAGTCCACACAAGTGAAGGATGCATTGAAACTCATCCAAGGATTTCTAGAAAAGGTAACAATTTGCCTTGTAGCCTGAATCGGTTGTTACCATGGATATGAGTCAAAGTAAGAGAGCAATTGATGTAGGAAATTTTAATTATATGGAGTTGGTCAGAAGTGTTTAATGTTATTCTTACATCAATATAAGCATAAATAAACTCTAAGAAACATTTCCAGGCTAATACCCCTTGTCTGTTTCAAACTTCATCGAGTTTAAAATCTAAAATTATAAGCTTAAATATTTTTATGTGTGTCTCCAACAAAAATACTTTGTTCACTATGCCCCACTCTTAACTAAATCAGACACTGAGTAGGCTGTGATACGATATCTATTCAACTATTGAAGTCAATTTACTAGTAAATAACCATTGGCCAGGATTTTGACATGATATTCACAGGATGGATCAGTTTTAGTCTTTATTGATTACCTCATTCCTTATATATTGTAATATATTGTGGTACATTTTAGATGACCGAAGAGTTCAAGATATTATACAACAAAAATGTCCTCGTTGAGATCGTTACTTTGAGTGGTGGTGTACCAGCCCGGACCCTAGTGAGGAAGTCTAGAGATATTCTACAAGCAGCCTCTGAAGTAAGTAAAAGTATCATTGTTTACAAGTAGCCTCAGATGTAAACTGACATATACAATACATTGGTGGATCCAGAAGCTAATAAGAGGGCGGGGGGGGGGCAAATTTTAAAAAATCCAGATTTGAGACCCATTTTTGACAATTTGGCCTAAAAAGGCCCAAAAAACCCAAGTAATGCCCAAAAAGGCCCACTAGTTGAGGCCCTACAAAATCTTTGGGCCCAAAATTTTTTTTCTGGGCCCCCCAAGGGGGGACCCAGAGCCCCCTGGATCCGCCAGTGCAATATACAGTAAAACCCGTCTAGTATGAATACCACTGAGGCTAACCAAAAGTGTTCAGATAAGGTATTCACATTCCAGCATCTCCTAACATGCGACTCAATTGGAGAGTACAAAATTGGGATAGACAAAATGTCATTTACATTGAGAGATGTTCTAAGGTGCTTGGATTTACAGGTTTTACTGTAGCTGAGATATTTGCCAATAGCAACTTAGCACAGATAGTTCATTTTCTATGAAAGCTATTTTTGATGAAGTACATATGTGTATTGATTCGATTTTATCACTAATTTGTAGTTATTGTAGCACCTGTCCTAACATCAGTGACACACTATGAATGTTTGTATTACTAAAAATTTAATATTTATCTTCAGTTTCCAGTTATATTTATAAATTATTTTAATGCGAATTAACTTTTAGGATCAATATAAAATTTGAAGATAAAAAAGATTCGAACCAATATCTCGATCATTTCTTGTGCGTTTTGGAATTTGTCGCTGGGAAATAAGACCAAAATTCACGATTCAAATGTTGAAGTGAATAAAATGGTGGCTGTTTTCAAATTTTGTATCACAACATGCCCATATATGGGACAGAATATCGATGTTGCACTCTGGGGGCCAATCCTCCTTGGTGAGTCGGAATGAAGTTCAATAAAAAAAACTTGACATGTACCGGATTTTCTCACATATAAGCCCTGGGCGTATAACTGAAAGAAGGGTTAATTTCGTCTGTTATTTTACCTCTTATTTTTCGCCCATGGGCGTATAAGTGTACTACTTTTGATTTTTGGCCCAGTGGGCGTAAAGGTGAGAAGAGCTGATGAATACAATGGTTTAGTACTGGTAGGTGCCATCTTCCTCAAAGACTACCGTACCTACTGTTGTAGTCCTACCGCATGTTTTGTAAGAATTATAAAGGAAATGTCACCTACAACCTTGGACTTAATGTTGAAACAAAGTAACAACAGAACAATCCAACACTGCCACTTACAGCACAGCGTTGAACTTAATGTTGAAACAAAGTAACGATCTGCCAGTGACAAAATACTCTTGAATTTATTGAAAAAATCAATAAATAGTCATTTTTTATAGGCCCATGGGCGTATAAGCGTACTACATTCGATTTTTGGCCCATGGGCCTAAAATTAGGGGGGCGTATATGCGAGAAAATCCGGTACAAAAATTTCAAAAATTCTCTTGTGATGTCACAATAACTAATACTCTGAAATTGTTGGTCTAAAAGAAAATGTATGACTAAGTTTGATGAGACCTCTAAACATAATGGCTATTCATATATCCATTGGGATTCTCAATTAATTGTAAGATAATGTTCAGCGCTATTCAAAGTCAATGTGTGACGTTAGTTTTATAATTACGCAGAATGTTTTAAGGGGTCATATGTTGAAATTAAAATAATGTTTCGAGGGAGTTGTTTAAATAACAATTGCAGGAAGTTGAAAACCTGCTCTGGATGACACCTTTAAAACATCCATGCCTACAAACAATAACTTTTTACTTTAAAATTGTTTTGAAAATGTTTGACATTAAAGTTTGAGTAAGGTCCATTAAATGTTGATAATTAAAGTTGATTAATGACCTGAAGTCAGAGCATCAATTTTCAACTTCATTACATTTCTAAAAACTGAATACTGTTATAACACATAGGATGTTTATACGTGATAGATTTTTTCAGTATTTATTTTTATACCTTATCTTTATTTTAATTCTATTTGGTATAAAATATCAAGATGACTGGATGCGCGAGATAACTGTAAGATTACGCCTACAAGATCAAATATTTGCAGCATTGGAATTTGGAAATATGAAAAGGAATCAAACTGCTATTATAGAAAATAAATCAACTGAAATAGAAACTTATGAATATGTAACATTAGAAACTGGATTAGACCAATCAGAGCTCATCACAAAGTTAATTTTTGAAGAATTGAATGACACCCAGATTTAACCAATCAAAATAATTTATATCTATAATATTTAAAGGAATGCTACATAGTTATGTTATGCTATGTTACGAAGAAAAGCTGGAATTGAAACCATTTTTACTTGGTATGTGAGATTGAACAATTTAATGGACATTTTCTTTCTAATTTGCTTATACTACATATGTTACGAAGAAAACCTAGATTTAAAACATTTTTAACTTGGAATGTTAGACTGAACAATTTTATGAACATTTTCGCTCTAATTTGCTTTTTAACTTGGAATGTTAGACTGAACAATTTTATGGACATTTTCGCTCAAATTTGCTTATACGACATATGTTACGAAGAAAAGCTGGATTTGAAACCTTTTTAACTTGGAATGTTACACCAAACTGAACAAGTTTATGGACATTTTCATTCTAATTTGCTACTACATATGTTACGAAGAAAAGCTGGATTTGAAACCTTTTTAACTTGGAATGTTAGACTGAACAATTTTATGGACATTTTCGCTCTAATTTGCTTATACTACATATGTTACGAAGAAAAGCTGGATTTGAAACCTTTTTAACTTGGAATGTTACACCAAACTGAACAAGTTTATGGACATTTTCATTCTAAATTGCTACTACATATGTTACGAAGAAAAAGCTAGATTTGAAACCATTTTAACTTGGAGTGTTAGGCGAGACAATTTTATGGACATTTTCTTTTCAATTTGCATGAAGCAGAGATGAAACAATTTTACCAGGTACCTGAATGGCAAAAAGCATCAGAATATTAAGGGCCACATATTTGTTAGTTTCGCCGCTCCGAATTCAAAATATGTATAGAATGTTGATCTCTGAATTATAAATTTTTGCTTTTAAGATTGTGTAGTTTCTCGCTTGCTTTAACACCCCCAAAATAAAATCATGGATTTGACAGTATTTTGATACTAATTTAATGCAGTTGCAGCACCAAATTGTATTGGCTGCGTGTCATAGCAGAAAAACAATCCGCAATAACATTTTAATTCAACAGCCACTAATTTGAAAACAAAGTAATAAAGCAATGTGGTTAATAATCATTCATGCATTTCATGTCAAACAAAGGTGGTACATAGACAAGAGAGAAAGCATCTGTTCATAATAATAAATGAACATTTAGCAATTATTGATTTGAGAATATTTGGGTTGATCATGTCTATATCATGCTTTTTCTGTAAAAATGTGAAGGAACTACCTGATTTTCTTGCATTTCTATACAATTTAGAGTGTTAACTACATGCCTGGTAACTCAATTCTTGGCTAATTCATTCCATTTTGCATTCCAAAACATGACCAGCATGTGATTTTCTTACAGGAGCAAAATGGGTTTTGTCTCACATACAGTGTATTATTGACATTCACGGGATCAGTGATGGAAACTATATTAGCCATTCCACTCTACTATACCTTGCATTTGGTGTTCATGAGCAACCCATTTGGCTTATTAGTAATAATTATCTTATTTGTTTTTATTTGTCTGTTCCTTATGAATGGTTTATCGGAAGACTGTTAGATGTTAATAAGGTACTTGCAAAAATATACTAAACAATACAATTAGACAAACAGAGTATCTTATGCATTTCTAGGGTTTAGGTATAGTAGAGTGTAATCATGAGGAAGTTGTTGTTTTATGTCGAATCAAAAATGCTATAAAAACCCATCAGAACATAAATAGAATGAAAATAATTTTATTATAATAAACACCCTAAGTCAGATGGTACAATGAATGTCATATATTGTATGAATAAACAAGCTAACTTGTTGAATGAGGTTCGGATAGATGTTCCATTTCTGAGAACAAAAAGGTGACTGATGTGTTTTCTAAAACAACATAGAATGAAATTCTTCCTTAAAGTCATGACATCTAACTTTTGGGGTCATTGTCCGTCTTATCAGCACCAAGACTCATTTCACTTATTTCAAAGCTTATGTACTTAACTCTGACGAAGGGTTACTGAACTCACAGTTTCAAAACGAGTGACAATCAACAGCCGCCAAATATCAAAATCACAAAAACATGAAATATAGTATTGTCGAACATAACTGGGAGCACAGTATACTGTACTTCAACTTTACACAAATACTTTATACTTTCAGTTGCCTAAAATCAACCTTACCGATGATGTAGACCCAAACTATGCAGTCATCTTTAACATCATATTATGGCTCGGGATCATCTTGATCATCTCCCTGTTCGCCATCTCTTATGGTATTTGGGGGATGGATCCTGGTAGGGACAGCATCATCTATAGAATGACCAGCCAAAGGATGAAGAAAGAATAGCAGTTGACGCGTAGAACAGTTATATTGCGATTACTCACCTCCACCCCGAACAATGCCATTACCACGAGGAATTGCTTGTTTTATTTTTTCGGTTTTGATTTCAGTGTTGATTTTGATCGGTACTGGCTTTGGTTGAACTTTGTATATGTGTAGTTTACAAATGTATACATCATAAAAAGGATCATCGAAAAGAATTATGAAATGAAATTTTTTTGAGCTCTGCACAATATAACTGTTTTATGTAAAATGAAAAGAGGAAGTTAATGCAATCCCATAAACCCAAAATACATATCCTGTCAGAGACAAATATATGTAGATGGATTTGGGGAATTTTGGGATCGTTTGGCTACCTCATTTGCAAAGAAATGAACAATATGGCTGCTTATGTGAAATTATATGAGTCTCAAGCCTAAATGCCGCTATGTCTTGGTTACTACCATTTCACACATTTCTCTAAAATATTTCTACATGTGGGTCTACCCAGATTTTCTGTTTCAATATGGTTGACAATGCCTCTTCAAAATGGCTGCCAATCTCTTATATTATTATGCGCATTCCTCTTAATATTGTTCAAATATTTTAATCCATTTACATTGTGACATTTGCGTATGAGATACAAGCATTCCAAGTATATATCATTCTAAATAATAGTCTTGCTTCAAGCCACTGCCCCCCCCCCTCACTTAATATATTTCACTAATTATTGGGAATTGGAAGGGGAATATAGGGGCTTGATACAAGGCTATCTCAATATGTTTGAATAAGTCTTGCATTAAGTCACTGTCCTCCCCCACCATATATTTCCCCAACTATAGTGGTTGAGAATTAGAAAAGGGGTATAGGGGTTTAATACATGACTATTTCAATATATATATAGTCTTGATTCAAGTCCAACCCGATATACACATATTTTCCCAACTATAGTAGTTGAGAATTAGAAGGGAAATGCAGGAGTTTGAGACATGACTATCTCAGTATATGTAATGTGCAATATTAGTTAAAACCTGTATGTAGAAACTTGGCATATTGTTGAATAGAAAGAATATCTAATATGTAAAGTAAAATACAGTAAAGCTTATATAATGTGAACAACTTTGAGGTCATGCTAAGAGTGTGGGTTGTGAATACATGGGGTTCATGATTAACATTTGAGCACCAAAAATGATTGCCACAATTTACCATATTAACATTCATTCCACTGCACAAAAGGCAGCCAGTTTCTCCAACTTATAGTCAAGAATGAAATTAACCCTGGTGAGGTGAGGTGATCTCTAGTGGTATGTCTTAACATTGATCAGTTTCACTGTATTTTATTGTATTGGTTGTTTAAAGTTCAAAAAGCTGATGTTAGATATGTGTAAAATTTGTATGATAATTTTGTTACAGATTTGTTTTGTATGTGATTTAAATGTGTACAATGTTGAATGTTATATTCATTGCACCGAGGATCAAAAATGTTATGTTATCATGAAAATGTTTTCAATTAACACATTCGTTTTGATCATTGTTTAATTCCTAAAAATCATGTATGAGATAATTTTCAATTGATTTATTGTTACCATGGTCTCTGTCGCTATGGAAGTAGTACTGCAGTACAATAAATATAGAAACAATCAATTTAGATATTTTGTTTCATGTCATGTTAAAAATGGATTATGATTATATTCTAATGTAGTAAAACAGAGTAATGCTTTGAGGTTATAAGTAATGGACGCTTTTTTACACAGATGCTATTTATTAACCAATCCCTTTGATTTTCTTACCAGTGATACATCATTCAATTATCTATCAACTCTGGAGATTTGAAAACAAAACATGTAATATATTTTGATATATCCAGAGATTACTAAGAGGTTGTAGAAGGTTTAATGAGAGGAGGAAAAATCCCAGAGCTTGGAGATGACCTCTTAATTACCCCTTTTGCTTACCACCTTTACTTGTCCATTTCAACCATCTAGTTTCTGAAAATCACACATCCATGAGATGTTTTAATCGATGTTAACATATCCCTTACATCTTTATGTTTATGTGAACTAACTATTATAGCTATAATATCAAAGGATATCAGATCTAGCGAGCAGGCCAACAGAAAATTGTTTCAATTTTAGAATATTTCTGGCTCATGTCATTCCTTGTCCTGTCTATTTTCTAAAAATCCCCATATTGCACACCATATTTCAGGAAAACTAAAGATTTTTACATGTCAGAAATTAACATCTTATCAGTTTTTACAAATTTTTCATCTGCCATTTTGTTCATGTCAGCTCCAGTGTCATTTGACCAATTAGTGATGGTAGTCATCTCTATACATTGAATTTATGGCCATCTCTGAACCCTGGGGTGTTCCCCCTCTTGGGTTTAACCTTCCCCCTCTTGGGTTTAACCGACATGTTCTTAAGAGAACTTGTCCACAAATGTTTAACATTGCTACCATCAGGTGTCGCTATCCCCCTCGGTTGGTTTCCCATGAATCTTTTTTTTTAATAGTATTTGTATTTTACTGTATGTATATAGATGTATTTTCTTCATTTCCTCCATAAATGAAGATTACAAACGTTTTAATTTTATCACATAAGTTGAACAGTTTTGTCCCAGAATAGGGCCATAATACTACACATTAACATACATGTACATGTTCTTTCAAAAAGGGTGTATTGACTTAACATGGGGACATACACCATTGACCAAGGACTTCGCATCAAGATACCATCATGTACATGTATGTCACCATGTTATGTCAATGTGTCCTTGCTGGAATCCTCATTTTCTCAGAACTCAAGTTGATTCAGTGAAGCTCAACAAGTAGATTCTTGTTGGATAGTATTAATGGTATATATTTTCAATACTGTAGTAAGAAAAGGGATTCTAATACTGGACGTTAAAGCTTTTGCTTTTTGAAATTTTACTCTTAAGTAGTAAAACGTCTTTATGGTAGACCATGGTGGACTGTGTTCACTACCATATCAACCACGACCTCGAATTCTGTGTTACATCACCAGACTGTCCCAAACTTCAATGAAGAGATGAGAAAATAAGGCAACATGAACTCCTTAAATCAAACTAAAGACCTGATTTTAGACTTAGGGTATGTAGGGTAAATACTAGTAACAAAGAAGCTTTGATAGTGCCATTATTAATGTTTTGATAAGAATTGTATGTGACTTGATCAACCTGCCATCTTTATTTTCATCGATAAAACACCAGCCTCCATCCACTCTGAGACTGAAACATAAAATTCTTTTTTTTCAGATTACCCATAAGTTTTCTAATTATTATGTTCTTTCTGAATTACTCAGATGCGAGTAGGTAGTTACCAGTTTCGCCACTAGGTGGCTGATTCGGGGGAATTAACATGGCAGGCTATTGCAAAATTCCCTTAAACTTGAATATGCATCAGTTTTAATGGTTCACTTTTCATATTACTATTATGTATCTAATAGTTATGCAAATTCAAATATGTCCAGTAAAAGAAAATATTATCTGCCCAGCACAAGAAAATATATTTCACTTTTTGTGGTTTTACAACATGGGCTCTATGGGGAATCTCCCCGACCTAGAAGTCACATTTTCAAAGAAAATTAATTTTTCAAAGTTGATAAACACTTTTTAAAACCACATTTCTAGATGTAATTTTACATGTAGATTCCAAATATGACATCAGTTTTTTAATGACGTAAATCAAGATAATTTCTACTCGGATCTGGGATATTGGTGTTTTGTGTTTATGTTCTTAGTTCAGAGAAAAAGAATAATGTAAAATTAATCCATAGTAATCCAGAGCCTTCATCAAAGTATTATATTGCTATTGGAAGACATTTCTTTCAAATATCTCTAAAATAACTGTAAAGTCATGAAAAATTGTAAATGAAAGATAATAACATATTTTTGAACTTTGCACGGGGCCTTTAAGATCTTTAAGCAGTCATAGTTAAATTAATAACATGACATATCAGGGGCGTCTGAAGGATTTGCCAAGAGGGGTAGGGGCGACTTTTGGGTATGGATGGGTCATGCGTGAAGCATGTCGCACACGATCCATGCGGCGCAATCTAGGGGGATGGGGGGGGGGCGGGCATGGGCATGCAGCACAACATTTTCAATCATAAAAACAAGAAAAATGTGTTTTTAGAAAACTTAATTTGACTTTGACTAAAAACTTTGACTTTTACTAAAATATACATTTTGATTTTGCACTTATTCTTCAAAGTACAGTATTTACATATTGTATGGGTTCCTGAGAAACTATACATGGTATACAATCTTAGACTAGATACCTGACATAGTATCATTTCTGTCATTATAAGACTTTGACTTTAATTAGCTCTAGAGCTTTCAATTCTAGGCTCGGTTTCAAATCTAAAAATCTGGGAAAAAAGGGGCCCAACGCCCTCACCCTTCTGACGTCAGTGCATATATATGTGCATGCTACAACAGTATTATTCCAAAACTATCAACGAGTGAACATTACCCCTTCCATTAAACAATCAGTATAGCAATCAAAACATTGATTTAGAGAAAGTTGATCATTAACACAATTTAGTTGCATCCTGTGTGTTTTCAATGTATTCCAATACAAGGTCATTTTCTCTGGTGTGTAAACAGAATGAAGGACAAACTAGACTAAGCAGCCAATTACGGATGCCTTTTCCATGGGAAATTATACATGCAATCGCAAAAGGAACACTTCATTTTTCTTACTGAGGAAGTTCAGGAGGCAGGTTAAGAATATTATTTGGAAAAATTGTTCCAGTTTTACGATATTTTTGATCAAATCATTCCTTTTCTACCCTTTGCATTCGTTCGACTTCGCTTCTCAAAAGAGAGCTTCGTCTTCTAAATAGTAGTTTGTAACTAGACTGCACGCAGGGTATTCATTTTCACAATTTTAAAGGAACAAGAATTACATTGAAAATGTTTTTAACAGATATTGGATGTTGGAATGTGCATTTGTCTTAATCAGGTATGTGATGTTTTTTTTATTTTGCCTTTGTAAAGATATCAAAAATTGAAAATGACCTTTGACAAATGACGTTTGATAAGGGGTAAATAAAATTACTAAATGAAGTTAATATTGTATTAAATAGAGAAATCAAGTAAATTCATGAGCTTATATAAAATATAAAATGGCAACACTATCACCAATATCTTATGTTATAAGATATAAGATCTTGTATCTTCTATTTACATTTTGATAACTCCAATTCAGATTTTTCAATAGGCTGACACAGACTCAAAACTAAAACATACAAATCTGCAATACAAAACCAATGACATTTGTAGAATTATATTTCAGCACAGGTTAAACTCAAAGAATTCTCAATGCAAATCAATAAACATACTAGGATCAATAATAATTCAAGACTCAAAGGAAAATTGACATTCTATAACCATCTCACGGCTCTCGTTAACCCATGCTTAAAGTGTTTTTTGGTGGTGTTTATTTCACTCATTTCTCTTTAAGTTAAGATGAAATGACTGAAATCATTGTATTTCTTGTATTTAAGTACATGTATTGTATTGAGTATTGATTTTATATACGAGGATATATTAACTCCATTTCATAAGATTTCTTGCTTTTTCTTTTAATTATTGTGGATTTTAAACCATGGCCCTCGAGAACTTCTGAGTGGGAGACATAGGAACCGAGACTATATTTGGCAAATATTGGGAGACATGCATTTTCAAATAAAGATGTTTGACCCTAGGTCTGTACATTTGTATTCTAGGGTGCTCACAATTTGAACATTCTCAAATGCTTGTTTGGAATACATAGTAGCCCGGACAGAACTATTCAATGGTCACTTTTTCTTTAATAACTTTTTTAAATTTCAGTATTATCAAAATCTGATTACACATTAGAAAACTAGAGTGAAATTCTGACATACAAAAATAATATATAAGGAACATTTTTTAATTTGTAGACATTATAGGCATTCATAGTATGAGTGACGCAAATACGTAATTCACCATTTTGCCTCATATTTGTCCGTGCTACTATGAAATATTGATCTCAAATATTGTTGGCAAACGAAACACTCCCTTTGATGCTAGAACATAGAAAATGTGAAGCAATATGATTTGGCAACTTTAGTGTTAAGTAACCAGCATTAGGCATCAGCACCCAACATCTGTAACTTCTGTAACAGTTGTTACACTTGTAAATACAACCAGGTCGTTACATTTTGTCAGGGTAAGAGATTAATCGATTTCATGGTAAACAATAAAGTAGATCAATTTAATCAATTATTACCCCCCCCCCTGACTGACTCCCAGGGTCTCAACCCCAGGGTCTCACCCCCAGGGAGAATACCCTGGAAAATCAAAACTATGTCGGCTTTTGGTCTACATTTAGAAATAATCAACATTATCATATTTCTGTAACAATAGATGGATGCAGAGTTTGTAACCCGGTGTAATGAAATTATTTATTTGTGACTAGGAATAAAATTTATTTTGATCATATTTATTCCCCTTTCTTTCTCTCTAAAATTTGAATGAACTGCCTGATTTTCTTGAATTTTAGAGTGTTGACTACATACATGTTTACTTTATTCCTTGCTGATTCCACTCTTTTTCACTAAATTTTCCCTTTAAAATTAGGACCACGATCACATATTATCGTTGGGGATTGTGTGATTCAGTTATTATTGGATCATTCCACTATACCATTCAACTCACATATGTAAAATCCAAATCAAATAAACTCAACTTTTAAAATTCAACCAGAACCTATAAATCCAATAGTCTTTGATATTCTCAATAGAACCAGAACGAACAAAGCAAAATCCCAGCATGCATCACACCAATCACATGACCCCTTTAAACCAATTATATCAAACCACTCCCAAATCAAGAACAAAGAATCATGGGATATGACATTCCTCTTGTTAAGGATACAAAACCATTGAGGTTGAAGCTTTTACAAGGATTTTATGGTTAATCCAAATTACTTTAAGTTTAATTTCTGGAATAAGTGAATTAGACCAACCTGCTTGTATACAGGTCGTAACTAGGAAATAGTCACAATCTTAGGACAGTTAAAATATCAACGTATCAAGATAAAGTAAGATATCTCAAGGTTGACATGTTCTAAGATTCTCATTATCTTAGTAACCACAATAAATCAAATGAATAAACAATAGGCAAAATAAACACTCATCGCTGAAGGTAAGTTCATTGCTTTTTGAATATCTAGAAGTTTGAGTATAAGACAGTTTGATTCAATGTAAATGTGATTAAAACTCATGAAACTGGACATTTTTAGTGACATTTTTACAATAGGCAATGCATTGCTAGGTTCATGTGTACATACTGTAATTGATTTATCAATATTTTTCTATATAGTTTTTTCAAAGTTTTGGATCTCTAGGTATTTCTTTTTTGGAATACCATATCTTTTTAACGGTTATATGGAATTAATGGTGAATATTACAATTTAATTCATCTTTATTAATCATAAAGAAACATACAGGTATGATTAAGTCAAAATAGTAGTTATAGTGATTTAAACAATACTATTTGTGTGATGTCATCGTAATGATATTCAATTACTTAAGAATGAGTTATCACACTGTGATATTATCAATATTTTTCTAACTTTGGGTATCCCATTATTGAAATAATTTAATACTTTACAAGAACTATGATGTCATAATTAGCCTATTTTAGTTCACTTGTTACAACAAAAGCATAAATAAACATCTGTTATTTGGGATATCCGCATTTTATTAAAAAATATATCTTAAGACATAAGCATCACTAAGGTAACATGATGGTTCTATTTTCAGTGAATTCAAGGAGCATACCATATAAGGTCATATACAGAGGGCCGAAACACTGTTCTTCAAAACACAAAAAGGACCATTAATGCAACATGGCTGAATCATCCTATATTGAAACAGGGACTAAAAACACTGATACTACGAAGGAATTAACTGATGAAGAAATTGAAGAGATAGCACTTGATTTAGCAGACGCGATCGCAGAATGCGATTTCCAAAGTGTTCAGTTGATTATGGCGGCAAATCGAGAGCATATAAAGCCAATTTGTTCATTATTACTCCCGTGCGATTTATCCTGGGGAAAAGATGGAGAAATCTCTGTGTTACATCTAGCAGCTATGATGAACCAATTAAATTTTCTGAATACGATTATTCACTGCGGGGTACCTGTCGATTTACCGGATTCCCACGGATTGACGCCATTGATGTATGCAGTGATCAAAGATACATTGAATTCAGCGCGCGTTCTGCTGGATTACAACGCGGATGTTAACAAGCAGGACTATAATGGATACTCCTCATTTCATCATTCAGTCCAATTGGCGCATATAAAAATGACGGAAATGTTGTTACTATATGGCGCAACTGTTAACACAGTACAAGGTGAAGGGTGGTCGCCTTTGATGTTAGCAGTGCGCCATCGATACGAACGCTCAGACCATATCATTATTATGAAAATATTATTCCACCAGGGGGCGTTACTAGACATACAAGAAAAACAACAGAACTACACAGCGCTAATATTAGCCGCACAAGAAGGGCATCTTGACATAGTGAAATTATTAGTGCGTAAAGGCGCTAATGTTAATCTCCAAACAAAAAGTCTACATACAGCGCTAATGTTAGCCTGTTGGCGCGGATTAAAACCAATCGCTGAATTTCTCATGGCACGTGGCGCAAACGTTGACATGCAAGACAATGGAGGTATGACTGCTTTAATGTTGGCCCTACGGGACAAACATAATGACATAGCGAATACATTGCTTCAAAATCGAGCGTCTGTTTATATCGAGAATAAACAGAAAAAGTTAGCGAGACATTACACGAAGAGCAAAGTGATGAAGCAGACACTGGAACAAGCTGAACTGGACCAGGCACGACGTGTACATGTCCCCGCTAGTCCATGTATGGGCATACCAAGACGCACACCTTTGGCCTTTAGACGCTTAGAATTTTTAGCATGTTGAAAGTGTATATTGGAAATTGAACATATGCCAGTCTTCCCAAAATTTTGCAGTAAATTCTCCACATATTTTATTTAACTAAATCTTCTAAATCTCAATCCAACTACAAAATGAAATCAATATTAATTAAGAGCTCTGTTCAACATTCTTCTTGACCTTTCTTTGGAGTAAAAGAGGGTAACTACACATGGACATATAAGTAGAACAGAGCTTAAAGCAAACACGGATTTTCCATTTGAAGACGGATAGTGCCCTCTTTTAATCCAAAAAATGTATTTCTCATCCCAAATTCCAATTTTTTCTTGAAAAAAATCAGTACTGTAACACTAAACTCTGAATTGAAAATTTGATATGTAGTTGGCATATTATTTGGATACTGCCATCTAATACCAAATACTGCATAATAAAAACAACTCCACGAAATCATTGCTTTTGTTTTGACAATATTTGTTTGACTTTATTATTTTTACATCACACAATGTGGTTATAGCTATAATACAATTAGTTGTTTTTTACAACTTTAAATAATTCTATACAATTCATTCAAATTGATATATACAATTTGTACATGTACAATTAATGGAAAATGAAATAAATACAATAAAAATGTATTTTGTACTAAATCACTTTAATGTTAAATATAAGGACATCATAAACAAAATTGAGGATACAATAAAACTTCTTTATATCACTGAACAAAATTTGGATTTCCAGAGAACCCTTAGAAAAGTTTGTGTTCAAGTACACCCCCCCTTCAAAAGTTTGACAATCCTAAGTCCCTATTGGATGACATCTAAAAGCCTGTTTGTTTGAACTTTGATTGGTTTCTTCAGATGTAAAAGTTTCAAGTTCATGAAAACTTAAAAACACCCGACATAATCAGGCTTCGATATTATCGTCCAATAGGATAGTTTGAGTTCTCAAACTAACCAATGAGAGTGTAACACAACTACAGAATTAAACTAAAATAATTAATTGTGAACTATTCAAGTAATACTTAATAACTTACATAACTTATTAACAATTATTATGTAAACAATTGAATTTTTTAGTGTGGTACAATTCACAAGATGTCAGTCATAAAAAGAGACATTTATTGACATTATTCTACATTACTATATCATACGATCATAAAAAATGATCATGAGGGGCTGGAATTGGCAAATAATTCGAGAAATTTCTCTAAACCTTGCTAATTGTGACCACAAATATACTTGAAAGCTTATAAAAATGTAACAAACAATTAATTACAATATCCTAATAAGTACAATACAATTATAAACATGCAATGATTGTCACTATTAAATACAATGTACTCTTAAGTACTCAATATAGCAAAAACAAAAAATTATTCCACAAATACATTTTCAGTGAGCAAACTTGAAATAACCAACAAGCTCCATGATTGGCCAAAGATGCTTACATTTTTTAATTTTGGTTCTGAGTTCAAACACATTTGCAGATCATCTTTCCATTGGTATAATAATATGACACATGACTGAACGTGTTAAACTTTCTAATGATATATGATACACGGCTGAGTTTTTAATCAAGCTTAGTATACTCATACTTATACATGAGTATAATAAGAACACATGACTAATGTATAATTATTCATGACTTGACGAGCCCCTTATTGTATGTCCAAATAACATGGATCACTTTCCTTGAAAATCCATTTTGAACATAAACTCTTTTCATATGTAGAAAATCTATTCAAGTTTAAGTGGACAAACTGAATGACAGGAAATCAACTGTAACACAATATGTCATTTTTAACATCAATCAACAACCTGTTCAACAGATTACTCAAGAAAAGTCACAAAATGAACATTTTATGTTAATTCAATTATTCCAATGCATTTTCCCTGATAGCATTCTATATTTTGCAGATTGAAAAAAAACATTTCATTGGTGCCTGTGAATTTCAATCTATATACCAGACTATAAAGTAAAATCAAATGGTGTGTCAAAAAACAAAACTCCTCAGATGATAATTAATGAATTTGACCAAGGTTTTACATTTTAGAATGTATAACAAAAACTTAAAACCGTGGCCATTTATGTAAGTTTTATACTAGCACATATACTACCTATACTTTACTAATATATTTCTATAACACATTGAAATATCATAGAATGCTTTCCTTCTCCCACATCGTACGGTAAAACTTGTGTAAATGGAAGGCTTTTGAAACTTCAAAATAATGTTTCACTTGAGAGGTGTTCTATTTGCATAAGCTTATTAAATTCATGATAGTTGGGGGTACAAACATACATATCAAGAGCCAGCTTTGGCTGTTACATTTACCATACATACAATGTATCAAAAATGCTTTTCACCCTTGGTATTTTTCTACTGGCCATTTACAATATGCATATGATTTATTGCTTATAAGTGTATTGCTTTTTATAAATTAAAGCCATTTTGACATCAAACAAGAAAAACACATAGACCATCTATATTAGCATGTACATCGAAACATAATCAAAACATGGTGATACAAATGTTTCAAAATTAAGATTAGAAAGGATTTTTCAAAATTTATGATAATTTTTTGTTCAAATCACATGCATGTCATTTACACAAAAATGTGGTATTTCATACCTTAGAAACATATGCTAAAGCATAATCCTGGTATTCAATATTCAACCAACATATCATTCAATATTCAACCAACAAATCATTCAGTGTTTTAAATACAAACTGTAATTTTCATTGGGTATAAATTCTGTTAATAAATTTGTACAAATGTGACTATAAAAATTCCACTGTTCAAAATGTTACTCTTGTAACATTTCTCAATTAAGCAACTCATCACTTTCATGTACATTCAACTTTTTAACACAAATTGCAATATTCGTTGGAAGGACAATTTGTACAATTAAAAGCCCAATGACTATCGAAACCCCCATTATATGATTGATAATTACACTTGTAGTTGATCACAAGTGACAAGTGAATGAAATCTCTTTGTGGTGACTCATATGTTCTATTTGGGGACTCCTTGGTTCCTCCATTTTTGTTGTTTCGTGATAATCAATGCTTTCTCCACTATAATGCTTCAGATAAGATCTATGTCATTTAATATACAAATTGTTTCATGCTATACATATTTTTGTATATGGTGATTCATGATTATGACTATGTGGTAGCTCATGACACACCCACTATTCCTCAGAGCAGACGGTGACACACCCAATATTCATTTAGATATATTGTGTCAATCTACGGTGCACCTCTTCAATAAGCCTGAGTAAAATATCATGTTTATATGTGGTGACTCATGACACTTTAATGATAATTACATCTCATAATATGATTGCTATGACGATAAGCTTATGTCGCTAGATAAAGCGTCCAAGAGCTGTGTAAAAGTCTTGTAAGCATATGAGAAGTTGTGAGAATTTTGGTCGCTCCTCTGGTGCAAGTGCCCAACAGCATGCCATGACAGCAAACCTGAAATGATAAATAGTGCATGTAAACAAACACCAGCTGGAAATATGAGAAAAACAAGTCTGGGAATTTTGCGATAATACTTGTAACACAACACAAGCTTAGTAGATTAATAAAGCAGACGAATGTCGGTCATGATTTCGATCGCATCTACCAAATAGGATTATCTTTTATTTTCTAGCTGTAGCCTTCCAACCTAAAACTAATTTAAATATCGTAGGTCAGTTTTCAACCATCTACATCTCTACCTAATTTCCAATTCTATTATTCACTTATATCCATGACTCCTTCTTTAGTTACTGTAAGAAAGTTTAAAACCCTCATGTAAAGAACATTTTCTGAAAAAAAAGATTTTGAAAAAAGTTGATCAATATTCAACCCACAATTTTTACTGGATCCCCCTGAACAATAATCAAAATTAATACTTGACCAAACTTACAATTCATCAGGGCAATTTGGAGGCTGTGATATTCTGTATCCTTCTTGTAAATAGGCTGACATCTCAAATGGGTCGATGTCAACGTAAGGCTGCATTCCTAAGGTCATCAACTCCCAAAGTACAACACCAAATGACCACTGAAAAATAAGAGTTTAATTTCAACAGGGGTTTCACAAGAATTTCTCACAACAGACTAAATAAATGAAAACTACAAGCAAAATTAATGGAAAACATAAATTTAACATGGAAAAGTCGCTAAAAACAACAGCTGATTTTGTGAAAACAACCGGTGTAAAGTAAACAGAATTAAATGAGTAGTTAGTATTATATGGTAAATAATCCTAAATTAATGATAAAAATAACCAGTATACCTCTCCAATAAATAATAACAAGGAATTAATATGACAAAATGTCACCATCTTGTAAGTTATTGCAAATTGTCACAGATGCAAGACTCCGAGTGTGAGCACTGTCCACAAAAAGGTTGGAGACTATAACAATATGTTATCACTTCCGAATTATAATAAATCATATTATATAATTCCTAACCCTTTTGGTGATAAATTAGCCAGATTTTTGATGTAACTCATTGCAGACAGCAACATTTGAAAAACAAAATACATACCACGTCACTTGCTGGTGAGAATTTTCTATATAACAATGCTTCAATGGCCAACCATTTAACAGGTCTGTTTTCATTGTCTCCTAGACAGTGGTAATCATTTGGGAAAAGATCCCTTGATAGCGCAGTGTCACAGAGTTTTACTGTAAGGTTACTTGACACTCTGAAAAAACATGTGGTGATTCATGAAACACCAGATGTACTACATATAGCTCTGTGATTCAAAGAAAGATTTTACATTTGATGTTCGGTAAAATAAAATATGTGCAATATAAGAAATATTTGTATATTAAATTTATGTGACACAATATGCCAATATAAGTTGCAATGTATGCCAATATAAGTTGCAATGTATGCCAATGTTTGCAAAATATATGACAAAATATGCAATGACATAACACAAGATGACAGGTTATGACAAAATATGTCAATATGTGACAGATCACGACGAGATGTGACACAAAATTATGTTAAATTATGCCAATGTTTACTTACACACAATTTCTCGTGGCGAGATCTTTATGAACGATACGCTTCCGATGTAAATACTGGATTCCTTTAATGACTTGTATTGACATGAACACCAACTGTTGGGTATTAAGTAACTGAAAAAAACACAAAATATTTATTATTAAAATTAATGTACTTTAATTCAATACTGGATGCCTTTTATGACTTGTATTGACATGAACACCAACTGTTGGGTATTAAGTAACTGAAAAAACACAAAACATTTTTAAACTGTAAAATATATTGTAAAAAATACTGACCTAAATATCAAAATGGCTGCATTAAAGTTTACGATGTATGCCAAAAAATCATAAGTTCTACTATACTACATAATCATATTCCTTAATTTGTTCGCCAATGGGAGATTTTCACAAAATTGTGACCAAGAAAATGTGATTGATTGAGAAGTGTTCGGATCAGAGGGATGTTTAGATACACAGGTAAGGTGCAATATTTTCTTAAATACTTACATGTGAAGTGCCAATATCTGATACCCTACACCTCTGCAGGAAAGGTTTCATATTTCCCTCATT
The DNA here is from genome assembly GCA_903813345.2 of Owenia fusiformis. NCBI lineage: Eukaryota > Metazoa > Annelida > Polychaeta > Sabellida > Oweniidae > Owenia > Owenia fusiformis. The sequence goes on along the minus strand of CAIIXF020000004.1, from coordinate 5,506,031 downwards.
GCTGTACATGTAGATAAGAAGAGGAGACATCCCTTCTTCAGAACCATCTATACATACAGCCATTATAGGGTTAATATTAGGGTTATTGAACCCTTTCATTGTTGCACATTCTCTGAGAAGGACTTCCACTTGGTCAGCCCGTGCCTCTTCTGGAAATATGAAATATACAAATTTGTTATATGCATATACATACAGCCATTATAGGGTTAATATTTGGGTTGTTGAATCCTTTCATTGTGGCACATTCTCTGAGAAGGACTTCCACTTGGTCAGACCTTGCCTCTTCTGGAAATATGAAATATACACGTTTGTTATATGCATATACATATAGCCATTATAGGGTTAATATTAGGGTTGTGGAACCCTTTCATTGTGGCACATTCTCTGAAAAGGACTTCCACTTGGTCAGACCTTGCCTCTTCTGGAAATATGAAATATACAACTTGGCTTTTAAAATTAATATTTATGATAGGCTATGCCAAGCCTGATTCTGGTTTAATAGTTGAAAGTTGGTTAAAGGTTGCATGTTCAAAGTTTTCACTGACCTGTTACAGTTTTTACATAGACATCTTGTTGCGTTATTCCATCTTCTTCGCTTTCACTGATTACTTTAGCATGATAAACTTTTCCAAATGTCCCTGGAAATTCAAATTTAAACAGTTGGTTATTTTTCAGAGATGAAATACCATTTCTTGATGAGACTCGACAAATCAAGATATTATCAAGATAAATGGGTCTGTGTCTAGAAATCCATGGTTTCAGCATTAACATATTTACTATATAGCATATAATATAATAAAATTTGGTTGAAATTGACAAATCTGGACAAGTCTCAAGACATTTCTGGAAACTTCCCAAAAATACCTGTCTGCCCTGATGACTAGAAATGAGATTTTTGCCTAACTGATACTAAACGAGGTATTTTCAGTTGAGTCATTAAATCTATTTTCTGTCCTGCAATTGCACCATATAGTATAAATATAACATACAACTTTAAAAACATATTCTAATATTTCTTACCTGTAAGCAGACAGTCTCCAAGGGTGACGCATTTCCTGTTGATTGTGATGTCACTCAAGGTCACCCGGGGGTCTTGTGGAGGGGGCTTATAGTCAGAGTTGGATGAAGCGTAACCAGGACGTCTCCCTCCTGGGATACCTAGTGATGATTAATATCATTGTTATAACGATGTCATAAACCATATTCCCTGATTGGTCAATATTGTATCACATGACCAAAAAATATAATCCTATTGCAATATCCATTCAGATGAGGTCATAATCATGTTCGAGGGAATCACTTTTGGAATAAACAAATTTTACTTGAAACATTTTTGCCTGTAACCAATAACAGGAATTTCACTAGATTATATTCAGAAAACAAAAAAGTTGTTAATTGATTTCAAAAGAAAAGTTCTACATATCAATTATCTTCATAGAAATATTGACTACAATATTATCCAAAGTGGAATAAACTTCATATGGGGCCTTTAAGAAAACACAAATTTTTCAAATAATTTAGGTACTCCACAAATCAATGTCCAACAAATAATATTGTCACAGAAATTTTTTTTTCTAAACTTACTTGCAAGGCTTCCATTCTGTGACATGTACTGCTGAGAGCCATTATGCAGAGGAGGTTGATTATGTGTGTTGGCACTGAGCGCTTGAGAACTTGCAGTATCACTGAAATTAATAAATGAGCAATGAGCAAAAAGATTCATAGTATCCCTTGGTTTAAAGAAATACAAGGTGTCCCAGAGGTACTGGATCCAAATCATTGAAAACTGTTTCAGATTTTCCTGAGTGAGTGTATCCAAATTTGAAATAAGAAAATTTATTCACTTCCTCGATCTTCCTCAAAAATCTCAGAAGTTCTGGGTCACCCTGTAGACCCGTGATTTCTAGCTAAAATCAGGATTATCAGATCATAATCTACTCATAGTTCATCTACCATTTATGAAATATTTACTTAACCTTCATACTTTTAATTGTTACTGTTAAAATTTCAAGGGGTCTTACTATTGACTTGGCTGATACTCCTCATATCTTTTTCTGTCTCTAGGGGGTCTTCGTCGTGACGTGCATATATAGTAAATAGCAACAATTAGCGCTATCACTAATATCAGGGCACATGCACAACCCACAGCTATGTAGAAAATATTAGTCGATGTTGTTGCTACATTTTCTGAAATAGAAAATTACCAATTGAATCATCAGAGATGTTTTCCTCTTTAGTTTTGCATTAAGGAAAAGGCAGATACAACATAGTTGTAGGAAAATGTGTGATAAATGGGTTAAAGGGGTTCACATTCAGAATGGTTACAAAGTCTCTGGGTAATTGGTATTAAATGCATCCAATGAAATGAGGAACGAATTGAACTGTGACTCCTTTGAAGCCATGATTTTGTTTTTCAAAAACCCATTGTTTTTTGAGACCCATTGTTTTGTCAATCTGAATCCCCTCGTGAAATAGACCTAAGGTGATGCACAGGAAAACAGTCAAATAATAAATGTACTTACCAACTGGGTTGGCATTTTCTGCTGCAAAATCATATACAGATTCTCCATCTGAAAACAATTAAGGATAACAGTTAATGGTGGAGGAGGGGAGAGAAACAGTATGCTTCCATTTATACAGTACAAGCTATGTCTTAGAGTAAATGAGTTAAATTCATAGTTTTTGATCTGTAACTTCTGGATCACCCTGTTTGATATTTATAGGATATCCTATGATTTTGAGGAATATCATTTTTATCTACGAGGTGATATTGATATCAATATCACCGAGTAGATTAAAACGATATTCTGAAAAAAATCATAGAATGTTCTTACTTTATTCCATAATACTACTGTTTTCCCAGGGAAATATGAAGGAATAAAAATCGTATTGAATCGTATTACATGAAAAAATCGTATTGTCCCCGGGAAAAAAATCGTATGGGTTTTATTCTTTGGAAAATATGATATTGACCTTAGGAAATATGATATTGACACTCGGTCGCTGCGCTCCCTCGGTCAATATCATACAGGGTGTCCGGAAAGTAAAGATACAAATGCTCTCATTTTAAGAGATTTACCTGTTTTGAGATGAAATTGCTCCAGAATGTAGAATGACATTATAAGAATATATCCTGCAACTGTCATGACTTTTAGTTTCAAAATGAAAAAGTTATGGTTGTTATGGTTACGGGAGTCAAGGGTATGTGGAGCAACGTCACTATAGTGCTTTACAAATCTCTTTCCTGCTCATATAATCTTAGCACTCCACCATCTATTCCTATATTATATCAAATTATGTACCACAACAGCATAGGGATTAGTAATGTAACATTATTTGATAATTTCATATTACTACTATCATTGAATATTCAGTATTTTCCCCATTATCTATACATTATTGGTGCATCTTGACCGGCGATTCAAAGACCTGACAAAACCACTGCTGTCCATCTCTCCGATTGCTGATAACATTGGCTTCCAGCTGAGTCTCATTTGTATGTTGAACTTTTTACAAATATTGCTTTCAAATGGTCATTAAGGTAGAAGTCTAAAGAGGCTTTATCAGGTGAAAATGGGGCATTGTATAGAAAGTTTTAATGTCATGACACTCCATTGTAAGATTTGTTTTTTTGCTTTGTGAATTGGTGCATTGTGGAGATGCAATATTGATTTTCCTACTAATGGTCAGGGACCATTCTTCTAGGCACTTGTATAATACTTCTTTTATTTTACTGGTTAGTGACATAGCATAGTTCTGATATGTGCCAATGACATCATTATATAAAAGAAAACACTATAGCAGCAATAATACAATGATGAACAAAACAAAACATAGATAGAAAATACAACAAAAACACTGTTTCAAATGGTTGTCTTTTAGCAATTTTTCACTTTTTAGCGTTGTTCTGGAACTGCTCCACATACCTCTCACATCCGTAACCATAACAACCATAACTTGAACACATTTAATATATATGTGATGAAAGTTTGTAGATATATTGTCATATTGTTCCTCTACAATCTGTAGCAATTTCAATTCAAAAAACCCAAATTTCTTAAAATAAGAGTATTTGTATCTTTACTTTCCGGACACCCTGTATTGTCCCTCGGAATAAAACCCATATTCAATCCCTCCCAGTAAATAGCCTATATATCCTACACTTACAAGGAGTGTACTAAATGTATATAATATCATTGCAAAATGAATTTCATGCCAAATAGAGTCAATTTGGCGGAAAATCAACATGTGGAGTATATCATCACGATATCCTCCGGTTATTCATTTTGCCAATAGATATCAAATTTATTTTTTAATGTTATTATACATTTAGTACACTAAGTATAGGATAAAGATTTGTAATTTTTGATATACAGCTCTAAAATACTTAATAAAGTCAGATTTAAATGTACTATAAAATCTGTATTATCCAAACACCAGTGGCCATTTTAAATTAAGAGGTTCACATTTCAATGTTTTCCTTATATGGGAGTCCCCCAAAAAGTGAAACAAAAAATACTCAAAAATCTTAACATGACCCTCTTAACTTACCTTTGACGCAAACTTTACGTCGCTTGATGTTTAGAGAAGTAAGATTTGAGGCACTAAAAATGCTGATGTTTAGCTGTATTTCCACGGAAACCACAGCGCTAACTTTTCCAGTACATGGCAGAGAGATGTGAAAATCTGAAAATAGAGAAATAATTACATATGTTTTGTATTAAGACATTAAGACATGTATTTTATGCAGCATGCCATTTACTTCCACACAAATCAGTACAATAGATTTGAGGCTAACAGTGGCCATGCTTTTTTAAAATTACTAGAAGATGGCAACTCCATGATAGAGCAAAACCCAACGAACAAAATATCCATGAATTGGTATGTATCCAATATAATATTTACCATCTACCCTAGCCTTGATTTTCAGATAATAAGACAGACATCCCCATACTTTGAAGAGATCTCTTAATTATAAGCAAATTCAGCTTTAAGCAGAATTTCTGAATTTCTGAGGCATGAACCAATAAAACATCACTATAATTGTGAACTACTCTAAAATTTCTTCAATTTGAATATGACATAGCCCTACTTTGAAGAGATAAGAAAATTAATGCAAAATCCCCATTAGGGAACCATTTTGAATTTTCTGGGCCCGATTCAGAAAAATGATACAATATGTGCAATCTACTCTAATTTGCCTTTTATTTGAATATAATAAAGCTATACTTCAGAAAGATCTCAAAATTAACAAAAATTCTTATGTTCTTGATACAGTCTCGGGGGTCGTGTGACTCCATTTCAGAGGCAAAAGCCCCTGTTATAATCAAAACAAAATATATTTCCTTAATAAGGGAAGTCAGTACTTTGAGACAGTATGTTCATTTCTTGTGGTAGAGTACCGGACAATGACATCTCATCTTTTTGGAGCAGGTTAGGGACTATATGGAGTATCTAGCAAATGCAAAGTAGTATACAAGTGCTGCCATCTTTAAATGAATTCATGAATATTTTGCTATTTCATGGCCATAAGTATTTTACAATCAAGTGATGGATAATGAGTACTAGGAAATTCGAGAAGACCAACGTGGTCCAGTTCTTCATCATTATCTTAAAATGATTGTATAAAAGAGATGAACAAGAGCAGCAAGAGATTTCTGAATTTTCTTTGCTCATGAATATTAAAAGTTAATTTAGATTATTCAAATCTACAGTAAAACCTGTCTTAGTGAACACCTCTCTAACAACACTGAACATTTTTCTCGGCAAAAAAAATGTTCAATATACACAGGTTTTACTGTATATAGGACAATTGCTACTTCATAATCACTGTGCTGATAGGGTAGATAATTAGCAAATTAATAAGTCAAAATTGAACCAGCCTCCCCTTAAAAACTAATAAAAAGATTTCTACCATCCCCCTAAATTCATTTAAGTACTTACTTGAAGGTGTATTTGGGACGATCCCATCTTTATCAAGTGGGCTTGGCACTGGTGGAGCCATGGCCTTAGGATTTGATACCTTGAAGGCCATCTTGTAATACATCTAGAACAGAAATAATGATATGGTAAATACGAGGGGTGTCCAAATAAGGTAGCATTTGCATGGTACGTAGGAGGGTAGAGGGTAATTTTTACCCTAATTCAAAGATGTCTTATTGATTCTTGCTGAGAATATATATAATAAGCTAGAAAGGTTGTGTTTAACAATTAATATTTAGCTGATTATCATCATATTCAAAAAGTTAAACCTTTAAACCCTATCTTTTCTGACACTTGGAAAGTGACCTTTTAAATATGATGATTTCAGCAGTTTATCAAAAATACATAACTTCATTATGTGAAAATGAAATTTTTCATAAGGTTGTAGCTTAAATAGCAAGTTTCTAAAAATCTACTTACGGCAGATGGGGACTGTTTGAGACTCTGCCATGTGAAATTGATGCTAGGCATATGTGAGGGGATGAGCACGTTAAAGCCAAGTGCATATTTGTTGATGATCCCGTTACGGACATAGAATAGTTCACCATCTATACCTAGAAATACAGCAAAATGAAAATTTTAAAATAACTAAAAGATGTGATTTGATGGTAAGGAAGTATAGGTAGGAAAAAGTGCATAAATATTTGTTGATGATCTTACTCTGGATATAGAATATCTCACCCTCTATACCTGTAATATACTTGTATCACAGCAAAATTAAATACATAAAATAACCGGGGGATGTGATTTGGTGATAAGCAAATATGGGTAGGATATAGACAAGGGCATATCTGTTGCAGACACAGAATAGCTCGCCATCTATTCTATACCTAAAAGTACAGTTAATAAATAAAACATCAAATTAAATTACATACATAGACTCATTCGCCATAATATACCTGTTAGTTCATAATAAGATATCTCATAATTCACTTCATTTATTTGAAACCATCTCGATGAATCATTAATTTTCCTTTTGATGAATACGCCATCTTTACATGGAACGAAGTATAAAAAATATCAAAGTTACCCTACTATCACACCAAACTAGTTCTCACTACGTTCTCGAAAACGGGCTTAAACTGTGCACGAACGGATTTGACGTACTAAGAACCCACTAAGAACCGTTTGGGATCTGTTTACAAACTTCATGAAACTACTAGAACGAGTAGGTCCTCCAGCACTTAGAGCATGCTCAACATTTTCTGGTGATCATCAAAACGTTGCCGAATCGGTTTTAAACTGTGTCGAACTGAATGAACGTAGCTACAACATTCTACGTTCTGTTTACGAACTTCATGGACTTTCCCGGACGGGGTATGTGATTTAGAATTTTGAATCGATTCAAAATTCGATGGCGACCATACCGTTCTGTAATCAGGTCATGATGACCTTCTAGACTAAGGGACGGTTTATACTACGTTGCACACGGACGTGGTGCGACCTGAATGAACTGCGAACATGATGGACGTATTGAAGACTGTTTATGAACGAAGTAGCTAATTATTTTAGACATACATGTATATCCCGACCGCAGCCAGATCGAGCCCGTTTTACGACATTTTCGTAGGACTGGCAAGAACGGGTAAGAACTAGTTTGGTGTGATAGGGGGGTAACCAATATATATTTACATGAATTGGTCACATGAAACAAAACTCTACAGCAGTAGTTGAAAAAATGAGAAACAAATTTAAAGACATACATGACCCAGTCCTTTCCTCCGGATGTTTTTATATGGAGTTTCTTTGCTCTCTTTTAAAACAACATCTTAGGATTTTGTAATTATGTTGTACATTTTGAGGATTTTTATGTTTTTATAGAGATTTTAGGGAGCGCTGGACATATCGAGGAAGAATTTTTGTGTTATGGAGTTGCTGCAGCTCAAAGATTTCAATGTGGCGAGAGCCTTGATGACCAATATATCTTTTTGCATGTATATCCATCCTGCAACTAATATCCATGTTTCTGCTTATTAAACACTATGACAAGAGGAATTAACATGAAATAATGACAGCGATATGATTTAATTTAGTAATTGAAAAATATATTGTCAATGCACTTGTGTATCTTCTGAGAATAATTAAATATTTTAAAAGATTTTTTGGATGAAACTAAAAAGGAATAAATATTCTTGTCCTTGTTTCTCCTTCAGGAGTCAAATGATCTGTGTCCAATGATCTCCCATGAGTGACTCTTGGTCTCCTTTGACCACTCAGTTAACTTCAAAGTTTGCCATAACAGTGGCATGAGCATTATTAAACAAGAATTATTTTACATAGAAACTTGAATATGACTCAAGTTTTAAAATGGAGACATGAAACATTACCAAAGAATTATTACATTTAATAACCTCACCCCAGAGAGAAACTTATGGTTAAAGATATCCCAGAGGAGAAAATTTTCTCCATCCTCCTTCTCTTCTTCTTATCAGTATACATCACCAGATTTAGTAAAGTTCAAATATTTTTCTTCTGTTTCTAGCTATGATTAATGATAATATGAAACTTAAACTAATACACCTGATCTGGCACAATCACAGTCCCTTGCTTAAAACTTCTCTATTTTCACACATTTTCACATTATTTCTCTTTAATTCCATATAAAATATCAACTTTTCTCATATTGCTATACACTTCTGGGCAGTACCTACATACAAGAATATTCAATTCCTCCCAAACTCCACTCATTTTCACTTTATTTCACACCAAAGATCATGCCAATTGTGAAATTTTATTTACTGCTAACCATAATTTGTGTTTTTTCAATTTAACAAAAAGTCCTATTACCGACCTACAGACATGTGTAATTATAACAAATGGGGTATTAATGAGGTGTTTTTTGTTGGTCATTAAGGGTTAGGGCACTTTGCTAATGAGGCATTTATCAGGAACTGTGACAAGCGTGTAGAACAGTTTTATTTCAAAATGTTTAAAACAAAGAGTTACAGAACTGTAAGTACGTTTATGAATAGGATGATGTCATTTTTTGTTATTTCCCGGAATTTAAGGTGAGCAATATTTACTTGATAATGTATGGTACTTTACAGATCAACCCAGAAAACATTGCATTTCAGGTTAAGTTTTAACTTTTTTCTCATAGCAGTTAAAAAGAATTTGCAATCAATGGCGTTGCATCATATACGCATGAAACGCCATGGCATATTCACAAAAGTTCAAGAAAGTTGATTTTTAACTTAAATCGCCTCACACTTTAAAAATACTGGATATTCTGAATATTCTTTCATTTTATTAGTCCATATTAGTCTTTTTCGTTTTTAAAACAGAAATGCACACGCTGGAAGGTGAAAATGAATTAGAGAAAGTGTGATAAAAACATGTTATCCCATACTATTTTTAATTACAGTGAATACCAATATATCACTCCTGTAGTCATACATCAGGCCTCTGTGTTATCCTAACATATCCTTCCTGATATGGTCAGAAAATGGAGTAGCCAGAGTTGATGCAAGACTTATGAGACGTTACTACTATGTAGTTAAGTACCAAACATTTGGTCACTTCAACTTTCATTGAAATAGGGGATTAAAGGCAATCTCTAATATCATTGTGAAAATCATGTTCCATTATTTAATTAATATCTGCATTGAAGACTGAAAAGATGATTATTAGGGCATCTAACATTTTGTTGATTACAGCAATTTCAAACCTCATCGGATTGAACAAATTCTTGCAAAATTATAACTTTAATGTTCAATTACAGGTTATTAGCTCTTTGAATTATGTCTCCTTGCAGATTTTAGAGAAAAAACGATGAACTCAGAGCCTATATCTCGATTTTTATAATTTGTACTTAATTAAAAAATATTTCTTATGCTTTTTATTCATCACATATCAATAATGAATAAGCTAAGTATAGAACAAGGAAACCAAAAAAGCTTTCCTCAAAAAAGAAGGAAATGGACAATATTAATGCCTAGATGTCTCGGGATGCCCGAGGGCCAATCAAAATCACTTATCCAGTGAGTCATCATTGGGAATATAGCGTTATTAAATTATCTATAATCGTTCTTTAGAAAGACAGAAGTAAACGTCAATTATCTCCATGTCCCATAAAAATTGTCATAATGGTCATGTTTTAAAATGTAAAATAGAGTGGAAAAGAATGAAATAAGCAAGGAATAAAGTGATCAGCTGTGTAGTTAATACTCTAAATTGTATAGAAATGAAAGAAAATCAGACACTTCATTCAAATTTTACAGAGAAATGGAGTGGAATAAGTATGTCCAGGGATAATTTTAGAAAATGACAGATTCTCTAAGACAACGCAATCATGCAATAACATACTTTTTTATAAAGCATCTTACATTATCTCAGATACTCATGAGACCAATGAGTAAGATGCGAAAATCTCCTTTCTGATTTGCACAAAATATAAGGTAAAAGACTTGTAGCATCAATAGTACAATAACGTCATTTCTAAGGGCGATATAGTGAAATATTGGACCAAGTCGGCCCAAGGTCCAATATTTCACTATATCGCTCGCAGAAATGACGTTATTAGTATTATTACCACCGTTAACGACCAGGACTGAAACAGCAAGAAAATCTTACGCATTGAACGATATCTAATTTCCCGGGGAAAATTGCCGGTCCAGAATATATTCTAGACCGGTCCATATGGACCACCACTATGACGTCACACATTTCTCAGGTCGATATAGTAAAATAAACGCCTTCTAAACTAGCACTAAAACCCCTAGAACTGGCCCGGCAAGGTGGTAATAATAATGCTTGGTTCTTTATTATACCAAAGTGCCATTGTCCTTCTCATACATATCCTCTTTGTCTAATATTCCTAAATAATTCACACTATCATCTTCTACCATGTTACACATCCCATCAAAGTAAAACTTGTATATTCCAACACCTCTCTTATCTGAACACCTTTCAGTTTGAAACCTTTTTTGTCACATTTTTGATCTGCCAAATGTTGACCATGTTTAAAAGCCTCAAATTGTGAGCACCTGCCAATCTGAACACTTGTTCAGTCCTAGTCTAGCTACAAGCCCTTGTTTTCCCTCACCTGAACACCTCCCCACAAGTCTGTGTGAGAAGGTGTTTAGTCTAGTAGAGGGGGGGTGGTGTCACAGAGTCTTGGAGCTAGACTAGTCCAGTCCCAGTGGCATCTGGATGAGACAGATTTAACTGTCGCTGAAACAAATAAAGTAGTGCCGTATTGCTTGTTTACTGAGAAAAAAGTCCAAACAACTTGCCCATATCCCTCCGCATGTAACACTAGAGCTTGAGAGGGTCAAAGTGGCAGCAATTAAAGATAACATAGGTAAGAACAATTAAAATCTAATTAAGATAATAGTTAAAGATCCATCTATCAAAGTCTTCATTTGTTATGAAGTGCCTAATTAATCAGCACAACCCTTTTGTTCACTGTCATGTTTTTACATTTATAACAAAGTGGGAAAGAGTGAACTTAGCAAGGAATAAAGTAAACAAGAATTTGGTAAATCTTTTTAACTATGAAATGCCATAATACATTATGATTTAGAGTGAAGCAAGAGAGAAAAGCAGAGGAGAGTACAGAAAGTACAATAAAAAAAAAAGAAGTACAATAAAATATGTGTCAGTAGAACACCTTTAATATCTGAAAATAATATTACACTTTGGAGGTGTTCTACAAACAGAGTTTATTCCACTTTATAGGTTTTACTGTAAAATGTTTGATAAGTAATGGTGATATTCGGATATGATTGAAGATGTCAATGTATTTGAATTGCTCTTCAGAAATATTTATGTTTTAGACTGAGCTAATACATGTAGTGCCTGGCACATTATCTCAAAGGATCATGATTTATGATAATGCAATGTGTATTTTAGTGTCTGATACTCTACCTGCTAGTTGATATAAAAGACAAACAGTGATAAATATTGCACTTTTATCACAAAATCAAAATGGCCACCAAGTAATTTACCTAGCATGCCAAAAACCTTAACAGTTGAAAAGTGCCGTAAAAAGATGAGTTATGGGGGGAATGGGAATAGACTAAGAGGCAAATCTTATCAATGGAAGCATTTTCCTAAAATTTACGTCCATGAAGATCAACATCACAGTATTCCACTAAAGACAAAGGAAGAGGGAGTAGCACTTAACCATTTGTATTGACTCTTGATTCAAGACTTCAGTTCTATCAGAATTAATTAAGAAAATCTTTATGATAAATGTAATTGAATGACTCATAATTCTTAGTTCTGCACTTCATATAATAATTCAATTACTACAATTATTAGCATGCATACACGTGTTTTAATTTACTGTTCCCTGCTAATAAAATTTCATTTTAGTCAAGTTTTAACATAAAATTGATTGAAATTAAGAAAAGGAGTTCTGAAAAAGAAAGCAAGTAGTTGACACTTTATGTTAGATAGAAATCTAAAAATATCTGAAATGTGATGATGCTTTAATTACTTATTAACCAAAAGTCACTTAATCTATAAGAAACTGAGAACTCCTTGACATATGACAAATCCTGATATTTATATTGACGTGTTCGAAATAGTCACATTCATTTCACTTTTCTGAAAGACCTATTGGCATATCATCAAAGAATTAAAAGTATAAATTATTATAGTTTTTAACCAACTGAGTGATTAACCAGAGTGAAAACATCTACGGTCAAATCATTCCTATTTCTAGTCATTTTCCTTGTCTCAACTGGGTGATAACATATTTTTCAAACATGTCCTTGATATGAAATTCAATTATTTGGATATTACTTGGAATGTGTGTTGACTTCTGTCTTCTAAGCTCACCCCCATTTAGAGTTTAAAATGATATTAAAGAACATCCTGAAGAACAAAATAATTGTTCATAAACACAATAATTAAAATATGTATATGTTTCCAAAATAATGTTTATATTTTTTTCTTTTTTGATTTCATGCTTCCAGACTATAGGTCTATCATATCTTATTGAATCAATTAGTTTAAGATTATCAATCTCAACATTTTCATATTTAGGGCTATATCCAAATGTCATCAAAATCAATAGGTATATAACAGCCCTGATACACATGACAAAAATCACTGCTACCAATGCAACAGAAAACATGTACAATTGAGATTCTGTCACAATTTCAAAATACACTAGATATGCTATGAATCCCACAAGGACAACTGCTACCAGATGGGTCAAGAAGTATTTTCTAGGCTGATGGTCAAGACTATGAGAGAGATGTTTAAGTTGGGTGCACATAAACCAGATACATAAAGCTATCATTAACATTCTTGATAAAGAATCATTTTCAAGGTTAGATGCACCAAGAATCAGTAATACCAGATTAGAAATATTAAGTTTGATAGCAATATCAACTGCTAATGTAGACATCGATGTATCTGGAATATTGGCATGCGCCATTTTCATTGCGGGCAATGTCTCATTTTCCCAAATGGAATAACTATTAGGTAGAGCCTGGTCTAATTGTGGCCACCAGGTGGTATCATCATACTCCTTTATCCTTCTCAGAAACCACAACAGGACGATATGAAAATATGAGGTCCCACATTTTACCTCCTTTTGGTGAAAAATGTCAGGTACGAAGCGTGATTCACATCGAACGTGGATATCATTAGACAATGAATCGCTAGTATCATTATCTAAACGAAAGGTATATTTGGTAACAGCATCAAAACACTCCCCTACATTTTCTGACTGGCAATTCTTTTGGTGATCCACGAGAAGCGCCTTGAGGTAGTACGATGAAGATGTACTTAAAAGTTCTCGTTTGAACATCTTCTTTTCAAAATGTGAGATATATTTCAAAGTTAGGAGAAGTTTCTGATGGTCCGGAGTCAGCATATATTGCTCAGGGGGATTAATGGGTGTTTCAATCCAATGGTCATTCTCACTCTTACAATATGGGCAGTGATCTAATTTGCTCTTTACCAGTACACATGGTCCTAAGTTTGACTCCTGTCCCTCTATACAAAAGCACAAGTCAATATCAGTCATACATAATGGTCCACCAATTCTGATCCAAATGCTTGGCCCATGCAAGTTACGATGAATGCTAACAGTGTTCAAGGGGTCTGAGGAATTAGAATTTTTTTCATGATCTTTCTCTCCGATGAATTTAACATCTTCAATTTCATCCAGAGCATCTCTGACAGATGTTTTAAGTTCTTGAATAAACTTGCTGGTTAATCGTGCTTTTCCTATTCCGATTTCTTTGATACATCCTGGTGAATGCCTTAAGATATCAGGCTCGTTGACCTTAATTTTTCGATATCCTTGTTTTGCACATATCTTTTGATCATCTGATAAACTTTCTACTTCAACCATTTGGCATCCAGTCAATGTCAAAATAGGTAAAAAGTCGTATTCATCTGGGAAAAGAATCTTTGACTCATCATAATAGCTCCCTCGTCTTCTGATTTCCTTAATCTTAATTTCTTTTCGTTTTTTACTGATATTCATACAGATTTCATTCACCTTCTTTTCAATATACTTTGTGTGTCTGTCCAATTGATCAGGTGTGAATATACTCCTAATGTTCACTTTATGGGCGATAAAGTTCACAAAATCCTTAAGACGTGTATTGGTACTGTTAATTCTGACTGGGAAGGGCCCAGTGAATTCAATACTTTGTTCTTGCCTAAAAAAGTCTAGCATCTTTACTTAGGTTGAATGAACTTTATTCGCTCATGTACATGTACTGTTTACTATATCAGAGCTTAATAGCATTTTAAATAGTTATCTTGAATAGTACATATAGGCGACGGTACAAAACAACGAAATGTATATATTTTAAGATTATCAAAGTTATATTTTAACAGATTATGAAATGGTTAAGGACTGATACTCTAATTGAGTACTTTTGATTATCAATTACTGAATGATCTTTATAATTTGCATGTTTTATTTTCAAAAGCTGGGTTTTTAACAACGCCGTCCTCCCATTATGAGGACGTAAATAAATAGTCATGGACGCAGAAAAAAATTGTTGGTGCGTTCTTGGGACGCATTACTCACTATAGGTTGCAAACAAATGTTATTTTATATGAAAAACGTCCTTAATTGGCGAAAACATATCAGAAATAAAATTGTCGAATGAAAAAAATAGAAAGTAATTTATTTTAGGTCAAACGGCATTTTCTCCAAGTTTAACCCAATAAATCAAGCTTATACAACTTAAACTTAAAAAATATAGTATAACTTACCTTAATAATACTTATTTTGCTGAAACAATATGATAAAACCGGTACATTTTGGTCAAAATGTGGCCGGCTTTGCAAAAGATTTCAATGTGAGAAGTGATATAAACACTGCCATCTTTTGGATTTTATAGTTAGTTTTTTGCTTTTAGAAATCAGTCTACACACGTGCCATCTATATTCAGATATACAGCTGTGATTACATTGAATTGCATTGACTGGGGTTTAGAATTTGACATGGGATTAAATATGATGATTATTTAGGATATACAAAATGTGAGAATATTAAAATTGAAATTTAGAAATGCATCAAGGCAAGCTGTTGAAAGACTTCCTGGAAATGCTTAGATTGCTCAATTTTGAAGGTATAAATATAGAAAATTTCTGTGGGGAGGCTCAGGCCCCTCTTTCATGTCTTTAGAGTTCGCTTCGCTTGCATGAATTGGGTCAATTGGGTCTATATAATTAATGTTTTTGCAAATAATTTTTAATTTTAGGATAGAATCTGAGTATTATTAATTGAATCATAAAGTCACGAGGTAAAGGGTATTATCATGCCACGCCCTCCTAAAGTTAAGAGGTACCTCCCAGAATGGGAAAACACATACCCCTGGCTGCAGTATGTTGCAGGCCAAGGAATGCGGTGCAGTTTATGCATCAGGGCTGGAAAGAGGAACATTTTCACCAGCCGAAATGAGTGCAAAGACTTTCAAATGGCCTTGGATGTGACATTCTGTAACGCCTTGTGTATAAACGTTACTTATTCATCATTTACACTTGTACAATCTGACCCCAGGGTCTAAATACATGCAATAAAAACATGATAAAGCAACATAAAGAATACATGTTTAGTGTTTCTCTTTTTTTCAATTGGGACCCACTTTTTTTGGGAGGGACCCCAAATTTTTATAACACTGGGTCCCCAGGACTCACTTTTCATAGTCCCTATTGAAAACGCTGAAAAGGGAGCCATATCACAGTGTGTTAAGTACACAATGATAACAATTGCTAAGTCAAACAAAGTAAGTGTCCTCTTGCGATAAGAGCTTTATTCAAGATTTGATTTATTTCAATTTATTCTGACTTATAGCGACACACCTCTACTCAACATTTGCGACTAGCTATAGCAATAGCATAAATTTAAGATCACAGCTAGTGACTAATATTATATTAAACTGTGTTGTACACTGTATGAGGAAATATTCAAAACGCTCAAGAGACATTATTGCAAGCGTATTAACTTAAAACATTAACAATGTTATCTCCACTACTATATCCGTATAGAAGGATTCCACAGACATTAACACAACTCATTAAAAGGAACATCTACTTCAATGACAATTCCGGTAGGACGAACATTCTTGATGAAAGTAAATGGGTGAAGGTCGTATCCATGCAAAGCCAGCAAAAAAGATGGAGAGGTAGAAATACTGGAAGATATAGCGGGAAGAGAGAACGAAAGGATGGATTTAGGAAGAATGAATGCAAGGAACTTGTAAGTCAACAAAGGAAAGATTTTAAGAGAAACTTTGGATTGAGGCGCGCTGTAGAATATGTGAAAATATGGAAGGGAGATTTTGGGAGGAAGATGTTAGGGATGAAAGAGTATATACAGAAAACAAGTGAGAAAGAATTTGGGAAGCAAACAATTATAAAACATTACAACAAACTTAAGTTCAAAGAGTATGGCAGGAACATGTTTGTAGATTACATGAACATACGAAAAGAAGAGTTTGCGAGGAAAGCTGAGTTCATAAAATATATGAACAAACACAACAAGCATTTCTGGAAGAAATACTTAGAAATGAAAGACTTTATAGAGTCTGTCAAATATGTGAGCAGATATCGGAAAGATTTTTGGAACAAACACAAAGAAAATCCCAAAGAGAATTCGAAAGAGTCTGTTGGATATATGAATATGGACAACTACAAGGATAAAGAAATTGTGGACTATGTAAACAAATCCAAGCGCCCAGGAGAGTTCTTATTATACATAAAGAAAAACAAAAAAGAAGAGATAAAGGACTTCATCAAATCTAGTTTCAAGTTTGGTGTTAAATATGGCCATCGTATTTATTTCGTTTATAAAACACTATCTGGTGACCATTTCATCCAACTTGACCAGGACCAACCTGACTACCTGGAAAAAAAGTCAACCAATACATCCGAAGAAGAAAAACTAACCCACTTTCTGGATGACAATATAAATGAGGAACAACAGAAGAGTGGTGAGGAAAAGGCAATGGGTGAGACAGAAAATGGAAATAAAAAAACTGGTATGACAAAACAAATAGTGGAAACATCGATACGTGTGGGCATAATTGTTACCACTGGTTACTGGTTCTGAAGCATGGTCCACTCCATATTAGAGTGACAAAGACTAGAGACTGTACAATGCCAGAAGAAAGTTAAAAAAAAAAAAAATTATATATAGTGAAATAGTAAAATGGACAAAATGTAGCTTGTCCCATTGACATTTGGTAATGGTTACTCATTTAAAGCAACTCTTTTCTTGTACTACTTAAGCCCAAATACACCAATGGGGCAAATTGGGACCTCCATAGACTTGACATTGCGTGGGACCTCATGGGACTTCATATGATTTTGCC
The DNA here is from genome assembly GCA_903813345.2 of Owenia fusiformis. Taxonomy (NCBI): domain Eukaryota; kingdom Metazoa; phylum Annelida; class Polychaeta; order Sabellida; family Oweniidae; genus Owenia; species Owenia fusiformis. The sequence goes on along the minus strand of CAIIXF020000004.1, from coordinate 5,488,254 downwards.
AGATGGAGTCTTTGGGACTCTATGGGATTTCCTTGGATTTTGGGGGCAAAATCCCAAGTAGTCCCATCAAGAGCCATCGAGAATGTACATGTTCATTCTTTCCATAGGGCAATCCATGGGTATTTTCTATCATATGACGTGTTGTGTGAAGACTAACATTCACCAATGGGGTACAGTGGGATTTGATGGGACTCCATGGGGCTTGATGGGGCACTTTGGGACTCGATGGGGCAAAGTCATTGAGGTCCCATGGGACTCAATGGGATTTGATGGGGCAAGTTGGGATTCTATAGGGCAAGATGGGACTTGATGGGGCAAGTGGGATTTTGCCCCATAAGTGTATACTGGGCTTTAAGAGATTTCCTCTCTTCAAGATATAGTACAGGCTGTGGAACCTACATGCCCATCACATACTTTAGTTTCATGTAGCGCCCACGGGTAGAAGTCAACCTCTCTTTATTAGCTATAAGGTTATTATATAGACTATAAAGAAGGGGGGGGGTTGACTTTTACTGTCAGTGGTAGCTCTTGTTTTTAAAATACCATCTATTCGTCGGGAAGGATCAATAAGTTGTGTGTCCCAGATATTATAATTATATAAAGACTGCTCAGGCTATGTATTTGTACAAATCATCAGGGGGTAAAGGGGTTGGTACCTATATAGCAAACTGACCAAACAAATGCATTAAAGATATTCAGCAACATTAAGCATAACACTATCAACATTTTCTGAGAGAAGTTGCTGGCTCTCTCCAAGATAAGATAAAGATAAACTCTGGCAAATTTAAAATGGAGTTCTAAGTTTCATAGAAAATATGAAAATGTTGGCAATAATCTTGTTTATACATCTGTTGGAAACATCTCTGTTTTCATTTCATTAACTTCACTGAATTGAAACATTCATCAGAGATAATCCCAGAGAGGATGAATCAATCCCATGATTCTTCCTCAATCTGGAACACCTCATTGGATGAAAATGGTCATATGATAAGGTTAAGGATTGTGGGATAGCACCTCGCTTGGATTATCACAACTATGAAAGATAAGTAAGGAATCAACTGGGAATCAAAATACCTGGAGATATTTCCCAGAATCTCAAATATCTCACCTGCCAAAAATGGCATTTCTCCCTATAATTTTGAAAGAAATACCAGTTTTTCTTGGATTTTGTAACAGTTTGGAGAATGAACTATATAACTAGCTACTCTATTCCTTGCTGATTCCTCTCTTTCATATTTTATGTCAAGTTTAAAAATCAGACCACCATGCTATTTTTGCTGACAGGTGGGGTGGATCAAATGTTCACACAGAATAATTGCCATAGTGCAGAAATTCTTTCTGTGAAAAATTATTTTTAGTAAGTGTGTGAACTTTAAAAAAAAGAAAAGAAATGTTTTATATAGCTGGAGTATATATGTATCATGTATCAAGATGGTAACATCGCTTTTACTATAAAAAATTCATTAAATTCTTTAAAATTGAATAATTAACATATTCTTGAGCAAGAATTGGCATTTTTAAGAATGAGTACTATATGCGTAAAAATATGTAACCTCTTTTTTTATCTTTTTGAGATGTCCCACTGACTAGAGTATATGGTAGTTTAGGGATGTAATGCTTTGTATATGGAGAACATAATAAAGCTTTAAAATCTAAAATCTGAATCAAAATTGCAATCAGAACTGCTTCATAAAATGAAGAAAATACATTCAAAATGAGAACTATCTCAAATGAAAAAAATGACCAGAGCAAGAAACATTGTGAAATTTTCTGAAAATATATCTATGAGAGTTTCAAGTCTTGACAAGAGTTGTCTATAAAGCTTTGCTTTTGATATAACAATGCATATGGTGAAAAATATGGCAAACTAAAAATTTACCCAGCATGCCTAAAAACTAATAATAATCAGTGTGAGATTTCCATGCCAAGAAATGATGACTAATAATTTATAAATATATGATAAAAATTGAGGTGGGGTGAAATGGCAGGTATAAGGCTTGCTATAGAAGTACCCCTCCCCCACCCTACCCCCACTATATTCCTTGCTCTTTTAGATCTTTTTAGTTTATAAAACATAACCATACTATAATATGCTATTGATATTTTATTTTTATTTGACTTTACACCAAGAGACAGATGGAGAGGATGTTTTGTTAGAGAATTACTGAAATCTGGTGAATAGATAATGTTGTTTAAAACCCTGGAATAAAATATCAACACATATTTAAATGGACTTCTGTGAAAACATGAAAAATTCAGAGAAAATTATGTGAAATAATATTAATGGGGAAATGCTTATTTTTTACAGTGACATATTTTTAATAATTTTGCATGCCTTTTCAAAAACATTTTAGGGAAAAGGGTGTAATAAAAAGAATAGAATAGATGTTTTATAGCAGGGTCAAAATCTGTTGCATGCATGATGTAGTCAACTTACAGATAGAATTTAGTAATGCCCAAAAATAAAATAATGGCATCACGTTTAAAAATACAAATTAAAGAAAAAAGAATGCAAATAACAAGAAATAAAGTAAACAGGCGTGTAGTGAACACTCTAAAATATATAGAAATCCCCCCAAATCAGACACTTCATTCAAATTTTAGAGAGAAATAGACGGAAGTAACGTCTGCAGACGAACACTTTAGGCATACAATCAAATCTTTTTATTTCCAATACAGATGTCCAACAGATAGACATATGTAGTAACACCCTAAGTGGAATGTTTTTAAAGTATGTACTCTCTTTGTGAAACTTGTAAAAATAACTGGTATCAATTCTAATGTGTTTATACAGAGAGACTGTCAATCTAATGTCAGTCATGGCTAAAATGTTTCTAACCCTAACACTTAGATGGCGCTACTTTAGAAACTATTTCAGAAGCATGAATACGGATGTAAAAAGAAATATATATCTTAAAGTTTTGGATATTTCACTTATAGTTTCATGAATAAATCAAAGATTGGTACCTCTGTACTATGGGAAAGGAACTAACTAGGTAAGTCCTTGTTCCGAACATAGTATGGTTTTAGGTTTACCTGTGCGACATTGTCCGTCTGCTTACCTTTAATCATGCAATTTCTCTCTAAAATTTGAATAAACCTCCCGATTTTATCTCACTAATATACACTTTAGGGTCTCATTTCCATACCATTCAATCAATTCCTGACTATTTCCACTCCTTTTTGCTATTTTCCGTGTTTCAAAACATAAATGTTAAAATTTGCCAGGGTTGTGTTTGATTCTTGTTAGATGAGATAAGAGTATTTTCATACATTGTGTTGGAACTCTACTCCTATTTATGCATCTGGTTCTAAGTTCATTCCTAGGAATTACAAAGAAGCCATGTCATGATGGTTGTGTTTAAAAATATGAAATAGAATGGAAAAGAGTGGAATTAGCCAGGAATAAATATACAAGCTTTTGAATGAAACTCCTCTTTAAACACATATGTCATAATATGCATTTCATTCAGAGAAATTGTGCAACATGAGAAAGCAAATAATATAATATAAATACAGAAATCTAAACATATCTCGGAATATGAACACTTCCTTTCAGCCTACTATTGTAATCTTCTATTGACTCCCTTGTTAAAGAACCCTTGAAATGTGAACACTGTTCTGAACACTTTTGGCTGGTCCACTGATGTTAGAATTGACAGGTTCTACTATTTAAATGACACATCATGATGCTTAAAATATATTAAGGAGACAAAACTCATTAAAAAACTCATTAAAAACTTGGATTATAGATTTCCAGAAAAAACTCTTAAGAATGTCTCAAATATCAAAGAAACATAGGAATCAGAGCATCTACACATAAAAAAACCACCCTGCTTATGAACAATTTGTCTCTAAAATGCTGAAAGGAAAATAAAATTTTCAGGCATTTCAATACAATTCAGAATATATAATATTATACAATACGCATGTCTGTTTTTCTTACTTATTCCATTCCATTCCACTCCTATTTACATCTAAACATGACTATTATATCCGGGAGGGCCATTGAGAAACTTGTGAACTACTAGATCATTATAAAACCTGTGATAAAATACCAAGTGATCATGTTTTAAAATTGAAATTGGAGTACAAAAGAGTGGAATCAGCAAGGAATAAAGTAAACAGGGATGTAGTCAATACTCTAAATTGTATAGAAATGCAAGAAAACCGGACACTTCATTCAAATTTTAGAGAGAACAAGCGTAAAACAGACATGACCATCTAAATTGCTTATTTAAGTAGTAGTAGATCACTATAAAATAACTCTTAGAGTTATCAACACCTCAAATCATTGTGAATTGTTTGTTAATGCAGCTGTTTCAAGTTGAAAATATCACCAAAATATCAGCTATATTTCTTAATTATTAAACCCTTAGGATATAAACTTGGAAGTTTTCACTTTTCTCATGAGAATGGTCATCTTATTTATGTTTAGTTTGGACTATTAAATCTTGGGAGATACAAGCTGTTTCTTTTTTAAATTAAGATTCTGAATGGAAATTGTTGAACATACAAGTGCTGAATACAAACCTGGAATAGTATTTCTAAAATGTGAGCTTATTTATAAGGCAGATAAGTTACAAGAATGACAAAGTCCTAATGTTTTTTCGAGTTTATATGCAGGATTGGACTCTCTTGTGATCCTCCCCCACACCTCACTTCATCTTTTAATAAATAACTAAACACAAGTGATAGGAAAGAACCAAAAGTTGTAATGGAAGCAAGCAAGTGTACATATATCAGTCATAAGAAAATCCCATATATCCCAAAACCATGATCTAACATGAAAAGAAACAATGTCTAATACCTCCTTCCCCCTCCCATTCAAGAACCAATATAACAATCCAAGACCAGAACACCAAGGGATATTTCATTCATACTGGAGTCACTACAATAAAAAAGATCATAAACAAATAGATACAGGTACGGGGACAGAGACTGAGAGACCCAATGCAAGACTAAAACTCGTACACTCTTTGCAACATTTGCATCCTGTTTTAATACTCCAATACGCGATAACGTTTAGTTTAGTTCAGTTTAGTTACCTCCCGTTTTAAGAGCTCTCATGTATGGCACAACTTCGTCTACATCCAGGTTCTTTCCCGTTGGATTACACAGGGGCCAAAGCGATGCATCATGGGAGAAATATATGTAAATTATCACCTGAACTCTTATCGCGAATAGGAGTATTGAGGTGAAATAGATGGAGGTAGGCTGAAGTTTTGGTTATTCAAAAATAAAGATCTGGTAGTCTGTATTCCAAAGCGTGTAAAGATTGAAAAAAATGTTTGCTTTTATAAGAATGTCTAATAATTCTGGGCTGAGTTGTTTCTGGTAAAAATATGTTCTGGTTGTATGTAAATTGGTATGTTTCCCAGAATTGATTGCAGCATTCTCATGAAGAATAGAGTTTCTGCATGGGGTTTCTGGACCACCCTACCTGCTTCTGCTTCTCTTAGAAGTGAGGTATATTCAGGATTCATAAAGATTGGCTAAAGGATTTTTTCTGGATGAAAGTTGGTGTAAGATTTTCATTTCAAAACTCTGACTAAAGTTGACTAAATTTTTCAATATTTTCAAGTGAGTACAATTAATAATTGGTTAAGTCTATTAAGCTTATTTTCAATATATCAAGGGGTGCAGGACTTCACTTGGAGGTGGTGTAATTAGGGTTTACAAGGGACTACAGGATTTACTAAAGGTAGCTGCAAAATTTTCATTTCAAAATTCTGACTGAAGTTGGTTAAAATTTGCCAAATTTTCAATAATTTCAAATGAGTGCAAATGATTGCAATGAGTACTCAAGTTTCAATAGGTGTAAACTATGCTCAAATTGTCAAGGATGTAAAGATTCCACTTGCTACAATGCTTGGGAGATCACCTTGATAAGCCAATTCTTTGCAAATATTCTGGCTCTTTTTTCAAATGGCAGAGCAGAGCACTCATAAGTGTTGTATAAAGAGATACTGATTAATCAAAATGCTTGTCTATCTCAACACAGTTTTCAGGAAATGTGAAATAGTTTCTCATTCCTGGACAATCTCTTGTACAGGATTTGATTTGCCAAGGGGGGGGGGGGGTCAGTTTTCAAAAATTTCCATGGCCAGGGATTCACATTTGACAATTTTGGGCAAAATAAGGCTAAAATCACTTGAGAAGTGCTCAAAATGGTGAAACACAGCATGATTTTGAAAGAATTTTTGGCCAGGGGGGGGGGGGGTTTGCCTGTACCCTGTAAACCCCCCCCCCCCCGGCTATGGGCCTGGTAAAACAGAGTGGAACACTTTCTGACTGGCTGAAACCATTCCTTGTAGAGGTGTTCCATACAGAGAACACACTTCACTGATGTTCTTGATTCATAACTTGTATTTCACTTGAACTCTGTGTTTTATGTCTACATGCTTTGTAGGGATAGCTTTTCATTATCTTGCATTATCTTCAAATAACAATCAACTAGTTAAGGAAAGGAAAACAGCTGTAACTTATACACCCCCCCCCTCAAGCTGCCAATTTGCAATATTACAATCACCCCAATCGCTGGCATTCTGATACTCATAGCATTTCTCTCTGTTGCATAGCAGATGGATAGAGATAGAGAGGGTGTGGCTTATCACGATGAATCGCTGGTACATATCCTCAAAGATGTCTTATTTTATTGAAAATCAAGCTGGTAAGTGAATATACTGAAATATCATAAACTAGACATTAACATGATAACATGTCATCATCACCTGGTAATTTATTACAACTAGTTACATAAAAAGTGTAACAATTTGTTGCAGATTTGTTACACCAATTGTTGATCATGAGTCACATAAATGATTGTTTTAACAACATGTCACCACTTCTTGAGAAAGCTTGAAACTTTTATAAAATATGTGTAATATAGAGAATGCAAAGAATGATCAGAGCCAGAAACATCAAATAGGAGAGATAAATGTTCAGAAAGGTCAACATGACATTCAGAACATAATATGGAATAATGATTACTGTCTAGAGGTTCATAAATATCATGCCCTGTCACATTAAAAACATTTTTCACATTTACTCAAAATTTACTAGATGTTAATACATCCAGGCTAAATACATTTTTCATGAGTTATAATAATTCTAGCTGTATGAATATGGCAAGACGAGGCATTAATAACATGCATAATGTTACCACCATTTGTTACAAACACCAACCGCCAAACACCAACCACTGTCACAAAAATGGAAACAATAACAATAAGTCACCACTTTTTGGTGGAGACATAAAAACTGGTGTTTGTGGTCATGTTTTTAGAGAGCCTTCTCCTTCAGGATACAATGGGATATGGTTGATGTGTCAAATTAACAATGGCATACATTACATGGTCTCAAAAAACAAACAGGTAAACAAACAAACAAACAAACAATCAGGCTAATAAACAACAAACTGAATAAATGGAATTAGCAATGAATAAAGTAATACAGGCTTTAGTAGTTACAGATATACCAAAAATCAGTAGTTCATTTCAGCTCTAGAGGGAAAATAAGTAGTTCATTTATGTACTTAAATAACACTTATTACTTTGATTTTTTGGCTTTAAAAATTCATGTACACTGTACATGTAAAAGACATTATAATTTCCATGTTATGCTGGATCAAATGACAGATACATCTTTGATGTCGATTCATCGTGAAAACAACATTTTAATAGTATATCTCAAAGAAACATCAAACATTTTTCGGGATCATTTTTTGCAAACCTAATGGAATCAAGACATTTTAATTTCCATGTAATTGTAGATCACGTGTCTCTTTTAACATGGTAAAAAACAAATTGTGATTGATCAGCATCATCCAGTGACCCCACAAAAATGTTGTTTTTTGTACTTTATAACTTTTCTTTAAATAAATGGTTATTTTACAGTTTTTAATACATTATACAGAGGTAAATATATTATTCAATAAATTATTTATTTATTGCTTATTTTGGGACATTTATATTAATATAAATCCTGATAGTTTCATTAAAAGAAACATCTTGCGACTTAGTAAGAGTTGCACCCAAAGAACATTCAAAGGGGTTGAGTTTTAAAATTCCAAATATGGTTAAAAAGAGTAGAATTAGCAAGGAATTTAGTAAACAGGTATGTAGTAAACACTCTAAATTGTACAAAAATTCCATAAAATCAGATACTTTATTCAAATTTTGGAGAGAAATGGAGTAAAATAAGCATGAGCAGATGGACATTTTAGGCCTGGGCTGAAAGCTGTTTTTTTACCTGTCTGTTTTTTAATCAACAGGTATATCAGGCCATATCTTTTTATCTCTTTGATGTTAGATTACATGTCTTACTGTATCGAACTAGAGATAAATTTGATAAATTGCTATTTTGAGATATTTGAACATGTGTCAAATTGCCAAGAGTAAATACTCCACAAGTATATTAAAATTTCGTTTTTCTTCATCTTAAGACTGATATAATGGAGTAGAAAATGAAGTTAGAATTATATCGAAAATTAAGTATTTGAGGGGTGATCCAAAAGTCTTAAATGCTCCCCTCTAACTTTGGTATTTTTTATAACAACGGTGTGTATAATGTACCCTTTGCATTCGTTTGACTTCACTTCTTAAAAGAGAGCTTCGTCTGTAGTTTAACTAGACTCTGCATGCAGGGTATGTATAATGTCAATCTGATCATATGTAATAATACAGATTCAGATTTAAGATATGAAACAGCTGAAAACTTGAAGACAGCAGAAAACCAACAAACAAATTATGAGATGATGACTAGTCTTGCAACAAATTTTCTGGACCTATCTACTTATTAAGGGTCAATTATCACTGAATTTCTGAATTTTTTTAATTCTTAAAATCTAAAAGGCTGGATAACGGCATATTTTTCAAAATCACAAATACATAGCTCATACATTTAACATCATCCTTAAAACATGACAAAAACAAAAGACCGAAACATTCTCATAAAAGACCCACACATGCTTGAAAACCATAACAAATCTTATAAACACACAAAATCTGTCATAGTAAGGTTATTTTTCTCAACTGCCACAACAAATCATTATAATTAGAGGTCGGCAATTTGGTGTCCTGTTAAAGTGTCCTCCCAGTTCAGATTCATGTTAATTTTTCCGTCTGCTTGTGTTCATTTTACAAATTTCTCTCGAAGATTTGATTGAAACATTTGATTTTCTTGCATTTCTATACAGTTTAAAGTTTCACTACACACCTGATTATTTTATTCCTTGCTAATTCCTCTGATTTCTCTCTAAAATTTGATTGAAACATTTGATTTTCAAGCATTTCTATACAATTTAGCCAGATTACTTTATTCCTTGCTATTTCTTCTAATTTTCCTCTGTTTTATATTCTAAAATATCAGAGATCATCTAACTTTAGGTAAATCCCTTTAATTTTATTCCTCGTTTATTACATGCCTTTTCACTCTATTTTGCAGTTCAAACATGACCTCTATGGGATTCTTCCAATGAATAATAGAAGCATATGGGAAATAAATTGATATCATCAAATTAGGCACTCTCCACAATGGAATTAAATATTAATGAGATATTTTGTCAACAAATGATCAATAAGTCATATAAGTTCACGGAAATACTACAAATAAGCAGATCTATCCATCAATATTCCCATAAAATTTAACATACACCAATTTAATCACATCTTATACTCTATCACTGTTTGCACTTGTAGCAAGGGAAAAGAAGATACCTGGAAGAATGGCATTTTGTTCAGTTAATGAGCTGTGTGCCCACACTTTGAGCTAAAGAGGGCGCTATCATAGGAATTGTAATGCCCTTGCTTATAGTTTATCTCTGGTTTCCCTTAAGCTGGGACATGACTAGCAGCCAGGAAAAATCATCTAATTTTAATAATAATGGAGATTGAATCACAAAGGGTAACATTTAAGAAATACCAATCAACAGAGCCTCTATTAAATCCAGGAAAAATACCCCCGCTCGTCAGACAGTATCATTTTATTGTAAGGTAAAGCAGTAATCGTCCATCAATATACATAGCACTGAGACATTCAACAAGCTTGTGTTTTCCTCCCATTTTTAAGAAGTTACAATTACAGACAACCTCTTTATAGAAAAAAAAGTAAATCAGATTCATCGGGGTAATATTTCACATATAACCTCTGTGAAGTTCTAACTTGAGATATTCTACATTTTACATTATTTATTACGTCTTTTAGCTATTTTTGATGAAATCTAGAGTTTTGAGATATTTTACGTCAAGGATTGATTGCTTTGATCAGTGATAAAGCAGTGAGAGATATTATCGTGAAGTTTGTATGGGGTCCATGACGAAAGTTTACGATTCATCGCTGAAATCAAATGATTTAATGCAGAGTGGATCTTTTGATGCCGCATCAGCTCTGATAACCTACCATGAAGTCCAGAATTACAAACAATTTTGAGTTTGCGTTCTCTAATAATCTTAAAAGGATGTAAATAAGACAATCATCTTAAAAATAAAAGAAAGAAATATCTCTAGGATTGTCAACTCTTATCTTAGATGTATTTTAGTAATGTAATTGGTTTATAAAGATACAAAAGTCCTTTAAAGTAAAGATTGTATCATATCAAACACTGATCCCATGGAACATTGGGATTCAAAAGTAAATTAGAAAATTGACCACTGACATTTGTACTGTATTAAATCTTTGGACCCCACAAGCCATATCCCATTTCCTTCTATTCCTTTCCTTTAACACTCAGTACTTTACATTAGAGGTGGGTTGAATTGGGGGTGTAGGGGGGAGGGGGGGGGGGTCACTTAGGGGTGTGGGGGGAGGGGGGTCACTTGGGTTTGAAGCATGAATAATATTTGACTTGAAGTTTATTAAAATAGAATAATGATGAAATAAGCATGAATACACATGAAATAACTGTAAAATGGTAAATATGCATAAGAAAACGTGAAATAAGCATAAGAAATGTGAAAAAGCATGTGAAAATAAAAATGAGAAAATGTGAAATAAGCATGAAAAAATGTGAAATAAGCATGAAAAAAGTGAAATAAGCATGAGAAAATGTGAAACAAGCATGAAAAAATGTGAAATAAGTGCAAGAAAATTTGAAATCAGGCTGTAAGAGATGAGGAACCCAAAATGACTGGTCGTATTTGTCATGAAATATCATGTTTATACTTGTTATCTTTAGAAAATGGTTTGTGTAAGACTTTAATCCAGAAAACACAGACCAAATAGATGTTAGACACGTTCTAACATCATCAGTACTACAACATAATTGTTTTTGTATCCTGGAAAAATAAAACAATTTTGATGTCTAAACATGTTAAGTCACATTTTGAGTATCGTGTATTCTTTCATTTTCAAAAGTTTGAGAAGTCGAAATGAGTGATCTCCCATTGCACTGCAGTTACCAGTTGAGACATTTATGCATGTTAATATTTCGCTAATTGTTTTTTAGATATTTTGAGCCACTCTGAACAGAATTATGTTTTTTTCCAGATGAGAAAATATTTTGGGTATTTCTTTATATTTCAGCCTCCCTATAACAGAATTCTAACTCGGACATCGGAGCGAATAATTACTTTATTTGACTTATTTCGTTCGTAGAAATCATCTTATTAGAAATTACAGGAGATCATATTGATATCGACTTCACTTATCCTGGCTGGGAATTGCATCAAACATTTCCAAGCGATAAGTAAAACTAAATGCTTGTCAGAACATTGATAACTTCCCAGTCCCATGATGTTTCTCATCCAGTACGAACCGGACTCAAAATGTCCGTCTGCTCATGCTTATTTCTTGGATTTTCTCTCTAGAATTTGAATAAAGTGTCTGATTTTCTTGCATTTCTATACAATTTAGAGTGTTGTCTACATGTGTGTTTACTTTATTCCTTGCTAATATAATATCACTCTTTACCACTCTAGTTTGAATTTTAAAACATGGCCATGTGTGATTTCAAAAATGATATACTACTGTAAAAACAACCAGTAAATAAAACGCCATTCAGATCATAATTGTATAATGCAAATAACACATTATGAAAATGTGAAAACACATTCTGAAAATGCAGACACATTATGAAATGAAACAAGAATGCAACACTCTAAATCATATTAAAATGCCAGAAAAATTCACCGAAACATTGCAGGAAATATGTGAAGGAGTGAACAGAGAGAAGAGTTTAACAATGGGAAAAAGAGAATCTCCAGTCAGGGGATTTTTTTCCCCAGGGTGGAATCATTCACAATTCAACTCATTCTCATTTTCAACATAGTAAACATTATGAAAAATGAAATAAAATAGTTTTGATTAAACATATTTCCTAAAATATATTTTTGCACATGTATTTTTAAGCCTCATCCTTGTGGGAAGAGAACAATTTCAAATAGTTAGATTTTGCTTATTTAAAAGAGAGCTTCGTCCACATCTAATATACGAGACTCAGACACTCATAGTGTAAGAGGAGAAACAGGGGCGTAGCAAGAATTTACCAAGGGAGGGTTCTATCTTTTTCCCCAGCCAGGGGTTCATTTTATAATAACTAAAGGAGGAGGGAGATTCGAGGCAAAGATGGAGAAACAAAGCCTTGATGTAAAACTAACAATTTAAGATACAACCACAATGTTGCATCCTTAAATAGAAGACACCACAATATTGTGTATACAAATAGAAGACACTAAGATATTAGTAATTATCTTGAGAAAATCTGCCAGGTAATTGCATAATTATTTCCAATTTCTCCAAGCTAATCAATCCAGATAATCTTCAATCTTCAAAGGAATTGAGGAACCTTATTAGTTCCCATTATAACCAATACCCTGATTCTGAATTGGTGATTCATACTATCCTCTGAAAATAACAGACGATTTTTATTGCTGATCTTAATGATCTCAAAATATAGCTTTTATCAGCTTACATCTTAACGATCTCAAATGTTCCAAATGCACCATTAGTTCCCATTATAACCATTAGTCATTCTACATTCTAACTAAAGCAAAGGCAAAAATAAAGGATTGTAACAACATTTTCTGAACAATGCACCATACTCAAACGGTACTGTACAGTGCCATACTCTTAAAATGTAGCTTATGATAACAAAATTTTCAGAGTGTATGGGGGTATCAGGCACGAAGCAAGGGAGGGGGGGGGGGGTTCGATAGGTTCGAGCGAACCCCCCCCTGGCCAAAAATTCTTTCAAAGTCATGCAGTTTTTGCCATTCTGAGCAAGTTATTTTGGCTATTTTTGGACCAAAATTGTCAAAAGTGAGCCCCCCTGGCATTTTCCAAAAAGTGAACTCCCCTTGACAAATCCTGGCTACGGGCCTGGGTATAAATCAGAATTTCCTTTGAAGGACTGAACAAGAAAAAGTATGTTTTTAATCAGGAATCCATCACCAAACTAATGAAGTGTTATGTAACAGTCACCAAACACTAGCTGATAACAATCAAATCAATTTAAAATCAAATAAATAAGGTTTAGAGTTCTGTAATCACTACACAGATCAATTCCATGGAGAATTTGATCTAACCTTGGATGTAAGTCCTATTAAAGATTCTACATATTTTTTGTAATTCAGTTTTTTGTAGCAAGACTGACTTGGCCCCTACAATATATAGGGGGTCCATACCCTGCGTGCAGAGTCTAGTTAAACTACACTCTGCCTAGTAGAGACCATATTACAGTTTAGTAGCCCCGCCCCCACGACGGGTACCGGTGACAGTTTGGGTAAATCACTTTTGAACTACGCGCTGACCTTCCACCAATCAGCGAGCTTGAAGAAACATACGCCAAAAGCGTTCTAATTAAATATGCGCATGTCATTGGTCAATTCCGGGCTCAACGATGACGTCAGAAGGAATGACCATATAAAGAACGTCGGTCAAATTTGGCCGACGAACACTGATTGGCGCGGTGAGTTCACAAGTTTATTTTAGTTTGAAAGAGTGAAGACGGAGCTCTCTTTTAAGAAGTGAAGTCAAACGAATGCAAAGGGTAGGGGGTCCATAAAGTATATTTATAAATTATATAGTCTTTGCAGGGGTTTCACTAAAATTTCTCACAACAGGTGATTTTTGAAAATTGCAGGGGTTTCACTAAAATTTCTCATAACAGGTGATTTTTGAAAATTGCAGGAGTTTCACTAAAATTTTTCACAACAGGTGATTTTCAAAAACAACCAGTGAAAATGGCCTGTTGCCTGATGCTAATGAAACGTTTGTATTGTAATTGTAGAGAGAATATATTTATGGGCACCCTGTATATTGCGGGAGGAGAGGGGGTCGGGGTATAGGCGAGGGGGTTGGGGTCTAGGAGAGGGGGTTGGGGTCTAGGATAGGGGGCTGAGGTATACAGGCTTCTGTAAGACCACCTTATAATTAGATGGCCTTATTGATGTAAATCATCAATAAATCTCATTCATTTCTATTTGGTTAAACGTTCAATCACATGGCATAAGATCTCATCACCCTCCCAAATCAAATCTGAGGGCAAGCCTATTTCTCTTAATATCTCTCTAAAATTTGAATGAAATACCTCATTTTTTGACATTTCTATACAATTTAGAGTGTTAACTACATGCCTGGTTACTTTATTCCTTGCTGATTCCACTCTTTTCCACTTTATTTTGCATTTCAAAAGTTGACCATCATGATATTTTTCTCATATGGTCAATGCATGCATTGAGAAGATAAGTCAATTCAATTACTGCTATAGAATCATTCTGAGATCATGTAATCTTATGCTCAGATGTATCTTTCTAAAGATCCATCAAACCTTACATAATTGACCTGATTCAAGGTTATTTTATGAATTTCTTCAATAAAAATACATCACACCAAATCAAAATTTCTTGTAACATTGATAGAGTAGGGGCATTTTTATTAAAAATTGATGATCGCTATTGTAAAGATCGTTGTAAAGATCTATCAAAATCTACTCCTCCGTACCAAAGGTTTAACAATTGGGAATATATCACGTCGAGTGAGTATCCCTCGAAACATTGATATATTAGAGGCATTATAACAAGAAATGATGTTCCATATTTCACGCTTGTTTGCATCTCTCCTCGATTGAACTCCATTGTAGAAAAATACTATGCAGGACATCAATAATATTTTTTATGCCAAGAGTTTGTCAGCAAATGAATTCATGTGTGATAGCTGATCTTTGGATACTACTGATGGAACTTTGCAAAATTAATTTGAAACCTGACCTTTCCAGCCTCATTTTTGTCATTTATTATTGTAGGTGCCTGTTTACTTGCCAATTACACTATTTTCTACTAATTTCTTTTGAAAATGGAGGGGGAGGGTTGCCATATAGCTTGATACTTTGGGGCAGGTTACCCTGCGCGCAGAGTCTAGTTATAAACTAAGAAGTGAAGTCGAATGAATGCAAAGGGTAGTTTCAGGTAAAACTAATGTCTAATCTAAACTTTACTGGGAATGGCCAAAAGTGTTCACATTTCAAGATTTTTTCATATGGAAATCCATGGCAGATTAAAAGAAAAATGCGACTGAAAAAGTGTTCACATTGAGAGGTGTTAAGATCCAGTTTGTATGCTCTTATATAAGAGGGAAGCTACAAATGATTGACAATTAACAAAACGAAAAGTCCCATGAAATCCATTTGAGAATTTGATAAAATAATGGCATACTTTTCGATTAAATATTAATACGAAGCTCAGCATAATCCTCGACACTAATTTGGAGATAAATTGATGCCATCACACGTAATTTAATTACATTCTATCATGCCTATAAAAACTCCATTACTCATCCATATGATCACAGGTCCCTTTAATTTTTCCGATAACCTTTACAAAAACATAATAGCTTTTTTACCATTTCTTGAAAATAAATTAAGATACATCAACCCCAGAAATGCAATATATTTTCCCAAATCTTACACGGAAGATTCAATTTCGAAAACATGTTTTTGTTACGTGAATGTTAAAGCTAAAAAGCTTGCGTAAAAGTTCTTGTAGACAGATGTTGAAATGTTGTTAATTCTTTCTGAAGCAGACAACAGACTCGTAGATTTGTGTTTTATGGGTGGATTATTGAATTACAGCCAGACAGACAGCAATAAAGGTGGAGAATAGATTACAAGGAAGCTAAAGGGCCATCTTATGATGAATTATCATATATATCATTTCTTAATGATTTAAAGTAGTCCAAGATGAATGGATAATAAAGTCATGCAACCTTACATACCCCCAACTAGTCTAGCTACAACCCCTTGCGACACAAGTTGTTAGAGTAGGTAGGGTCTAACCCCCCCCCAACTTCTTTACTAACAAGATACCTCAAACATTTTTATACCCCTACTGTAGACAATTTGAAAATGGGTTCAAATTTCCTTTACCATACCTACCTTAAAGCAAACTGAAATTATGAAATCCATCCCTCTTTCTTATATGTCCTTATAAGCCACAACACCGTGCACCATGTTCAAATTTCAATAATTGACATATTTGCCCGCATTAATGCAATGAAGTATTAATTATCAAGACTTTTTAATGAACAATGAAATCTAGAAGCATACGACCCAAATTATACCCTTTTCAAAACAGGTTTGGTTGCTAATACTCGTATATCAGGTTATTCACATTCTGATCTACAAGATGCACTCTATCAAATTAGAGCCTGTGGTTATCAAAATGTACAGCCCATGTTTTTATCAGTTTTAATTTGAGATATCTTTGTTTCAAATCTTTATAAATTATTCATTTTTAACAAAGAAATCATACCAGTGATCTCCCCAGGATTTTTTCTCAAGTGGGTGCAAAATTCTCATTTTCACAATTCAGACCAAAATTTTGAAAATATGCCAATTTTTCATGTTTTTTCTCAATTTCAAGTGGGTGCAAATGGATTTTCAGGTGGGTGCAAGGCTGTTTTCAAAATCTCAGGGTGCTACGCCTACTTTCTTTAATGCTGGGGAGACCACTGCATACATCATACACGGAGAAGAATTATGAAGCATGGTTTGCGGTAATTAATTTAAATGAATATCATTTCACTTGAAGCTAACTAATTTAATGCAAAATTGTCTTTCAAGTATTTGGCCAGTTCCCAATACATAATGTAAGTCATACAAATAAAATAGTATCAAATTAAAATTCTTAAAAAACAATAAACACATGGGGCAATCTGACATTCCTGGTGGTCAACTAGGTCAACTTTGATGAAAACTGGCTAAAGCTTATCCTTTCCAATGGTATGAATTTTGTTTCTTTGAAAGAGAGATCTGGCACTCAATATACCAAAAAACAGTGCCATTAGACAATTCTGATCACGTCTTAACCCATTTCCCCATGAATCAAGAAATCTAGGAGAGAATATGGGGGGGGGGTGATATAAACTGCCTGGTAAAGTTCATAGGGATGATGTTCAGAAATGGGAACCTGGAAGCCTGTTGAGGTGGGGTCATACATATGTGAGAATGTATAAGAAGGGAGTGAAAGTACATGGTATGGGAGATGGCATCTTGCTGAGAGACTTCTCCTTTGGAAGACAATAGAATACAGTAAAATGATAATGGTATACTTCATTCAGATATTTTTGTCAGAACTTGAACTAATACAATATATATTGTATAGGAATGGAGAGAAAACTAAGGATAACCAGGGGGACATTTTAGTCCCTGGGATTTATCATAGTTGACAGTTGAGATAACAGGTGATTAATTCACATTGGAGACCACCAGAAATCACACAAAAAATGACAGTCTGCTCATACCTATATCACACAATTTCTCTCTAAAATTTGAATAAAGTGTTAATTCATTTTGCATTTTTGTATAATTTTGAGTGTGGACTACAAGCCTATTTACTTTATTCCTTGCTTATTCCACTCTTTCATACTCTATTTTGCATTTCAAAACGTGACCCATATGATTTTTTCCTAACAGGTTATTCCACACTTGTCAACATGGACAAACCTAAACAAAGAGATAATCAAATAAAGTGTTGATGCACTAAAAAGTGAAAAATTGTGTCAGGCCCTCCCTGATCCTCTTTCATCTGTGGTTAACCTCTGATTTATGTTATCCTAGGGGTCAGAGTCTAGTATATGAGGATAAAGCTGTCTTTTAAAGAAGCAAAAAAGGGTTTTTGGTCAGGATGAAGTTGGTGCATTTTTCTTATATTTAAGGTAGCTTGGTAAATTGATGGAAACTCATACTACATCCCCACATGAAAATTCATGACCAAACCATTTTATAAACGAACAGTCCAACATTTGCAGAATCTGTATTATTTTTGGGAAAATAGAACTTTTGTATAATCCTGAAAAATCATGATTAACAATAGTCTCACAACATGCATACTGACGATGCTAAATGCCTCAGTCTCATTTGATATACGGCAACCTTACGGCAGCCAGAGTTTCCCAAAATCAAGAGAAATATGCAGCACAAAATATAGGGATAATCAGTTCGATGTCGATTTTCTATAATGGCTTTCTGAAACTATGGTTGGCCATCACTCTCCCATTCACCCCAAGTAATATTTTTATAAGCACAGCAAGTGAGTTGTATCTGATTAAATGACATTTTTATCTGAGGCAGTACACATTTTGTTGCAACTAACAGGTGTAGATGTTGGACTACAGAGTTGATATACTAAATCATCATACAGAAAAGTAAAACCACTTTTAATTTTTTTTTATTTTTCATCAAAACCCCTATGGAGCGAGATGTTACAAAGAGTATTTTCTGCTTATTATAGCAAATATAACTAAATGTTCAGTGAAACCTTTATATCTGAACACCTCTCTGATCCAACACCTCTCAATGTGAACACTTTTTCCCTGCCCCAAAGTTATCTCCTACAGATTCACAGATTAAGAAACCCTTGAAATGTGAACACCTGCTAATCCAAACACTTTTTGGCTGGTGCCAGTGGCGTTTGGATTAGACAGGTTTTACTGTATTTTTCTAAGGAGACACAATTCCTAATGCATCAGGACCTGATATTTTATTTTACGAAAGTCAGCTACTTATAAGAGGAATACAGTGTCATGATTTTCTTGACCATTTTTTACCAGTGGCAGTCAGATTAGGCTGTTTTACAGGTTTTACTCTATTTCTCTATGGAGACAGTCCTAATGCATCAGGATTTGGTATTTTTACCATCAGCTGATATACCTCCCATATATCTCCCAAGGGATATGCTAAAATTGTCAAAAACATTTACTTAAATACTTATCACTGCAACAAACTATAAATGTCCAATTTAATCACGTTTTTAGCCGGAATAATAAAACCCAGAAAAGTTGTGAGAAAAAATATTGAAATACGTTCCTGGGATGAATACAGAAATTGCACTGGGAATTTTAGTAGGCACCCCTAGCTTAACAGTATGTTATGTCAAAAATGTCTGAAAAATTGTATAGGGTGAAAAAGTCAGAGCAAAAGGGGAGGATTGCACTGATAAAATCAAGAAGAATTTATGAGTGCAGCTGAGGAGCTCCTTAACATTGAGTATTTCAAAATCATGCTGGAGAAATTTCAGATTATATGGGCCAAATGCTATCTGAAGGCATACTAATGAAGATTTCTGATGCTTTTTAAGTGCTTGTATGTATATTTTTATTTGCGAAATGTTGCATATTGTTATGGACTTCTCGGAGCTTAATATATTGGAAAATAGCTGTTTTAAAAAGAAGCATTGATCTCTAAAGTATTTAATAATAAAAAAGTAAAAGTTGCACATATTTGGAATTTTGAAACTAGCGTTGTACCCATTTGATTAACACTTTGCACCTGAAAATGAGAAGTATCATGAAAAACTGGCATATTCTGGCTGACTTGTCTGAATATTAAAAATGAGAATCTTACATCCAACCAAGGAAATCATTCTGGAAAGTACTCTAAAGCATGTGATATTTTATCCTACAGATGTACCTTGTTTATATGCCTTTGGTTGTATTTGTTTGTAATCAACTTTGAAATAACAACTATTGAAATCCAATAACTTCTCTTTATCACCCTTTACAAATTCTCAAATTTTATCTCAACTCTTAAAATGAGAGATAGTTGTAGTATTTTTTTTTAATGTTTGTGACTTATGAAGTTTTCATTTAGTCTTTCTCAGAATTCTGAAATTCCCCGATAATTTTAGGCACTTTGAGGAAAGGAATAAACAACAACTGTAAAATTTGTATGTTTGGACGCAAAAATTGGATAGTAATATGGCGGAGGACATTTTATACTGGGAGGCAATTGAATTGAACTTAGACAAACAATTGAATCTGGTACATCCACAATATTGTATTATAAATAAATTATGAAACCAATAAAACATATCAAAAATACAATCAAGTATTATTATGTATTTGTCAAAATGTTCAAAACACATAAATTATAAATATTTGTTGATGGGGCAATGGAAATTCATTGCTACAACATCAAATGGGAACTGTTGAACAATTGAAGTATATAAAGCGTACCCAGGAACAAAATTTCAAAACATCATGTTTATTTCTTCAGATTTACACTTATATCTAAACAAACATACCAATTTTCGTAGATTTTTAAACAATCTTTATGCAATATTTTTTGCACAATTTCTCCTGCTATTTCTCTTTATTCAATTTCTGATTTTATATCAATGCCATTTGACAATTTATCTTCTGGTTTGATGTTAGTGATGGGGCATAACAACCGAATCATACTGAATGAAGACATCATCTAAAACAGCCACAATCATGACAAGAATATATCTCCCGATGTTCTTTCTCACGATAATAAACTTCCTGCTACGGGAATCATTATCCCAAGTGGTCACGATGGAGAAGATAACACCATATATCAAAGATGCACGACTTGAGCCAGGAAACATTTTCAAAACTATTGAAAATTTTAACAGTATGGCAGCGCAATGTTTAGTTGAGTGTGCCCTGAGAGCACAATGTAAATCAGCGGCCTATAACCAGAAAGATCACATCTGTGAAATGGGTAAGTTCTTATTTTCATTGTATTTTATCATATATATCTGTTTTTTATTATTTTCAATATCGATGTATATTATACATGTATATATATATGTATATTATTGAGTAAAGCCTGTATATATTTCAAACATTTCTTGCCGAGAAAAAACATTCAGTGTAAAAATCTTGCATGAAAAATTGAAATTAAAAAATTTGAAAATGTTGGTTTTAAATTCTCCATATAAAAAATCCTGGGGAAATTATTGAAAAATAATTTTGAAATTTACTTCCAGGAGGTGAGCTGACTAGCCAACAGACTTCGTCTAGCTGGGAGTTGATCACGGCTGACAGCATTGCAGAAATGCGTAGCTCTGTATGTAAAATGAGTATTTTAAAGATACGTAAATCATAATGAAATTAAACAAAAAATAAAATAAGATATATTACTTCTGATGTTCAGTTTATATTTTAACTTCATTATATTTCATTTCTAGAGTTACCTTGGATTATGTAACAACCATGACTGCCTAGAAGGAGAGGTCTGTTTCAGGGATGAACCCAACAATTCTTATAAATGTTTGTGCGAAACAGGAGCTGATTGTCCAGGGAGAAGTAAGTGTTAAAGACCTAATCCAATAAAAACCAAGGGTCCTGTTATCCAATGAAAAGGTAGTTTTCATTAACCAATAGGAATGCATACTGATTGAGCCAATCATAGCCTTCGGAACAGTTCACAAGAGCTGAATTCTGTCTACACTCTTTAAAAGAGAGAAGATTCTTTGATCAGAGACATCATGCATGACACTGAACTTAAAAGGTGTTCCAAAAATATGATGGGAAAATTTACACTTCTATAAAAGTATCTTATTTTAGAAGTGTCTCATTTTAGAGACACATCTGTAAAATTATAAATAATTGATTATATCAGTTGACTTAACTAGTATTCATTTGTAACTCATTGAGACTAGTATGTCTAGGTCAATATAAACACATAGCATATTTATTATTCATTAATTCATTCAAGCTCAAAACAATCATATTTCCTTATTGTTTCATATGTTTGTCAATTAACTACAGCACTTGTATCATGGTGATCATTGTACAGGGTGATCATAAGTTCTGGGAATTGGTCTGCCATTTCAATATTTCTTAACCAATTTAGTTGAAATACATGTACAAGGTGATGCAAAAACTATGGTAAACTCTCAATAGTGAAAATTAAATGATTGCATTTTTGGGTCACTCTGTATTGCTAAGCACATGAGTGAATATCATGGATGGATAGAAGACCATCAAATCACAGGCTATCTTTTAAAGAGCTGCATATGTCCTTATTATCTTTTATCTGTTAATTCCCAAGAAGACTTGCATCAAATATGTACAAGGTGACACAAAAACTGAATCTTCTGAATAATGAAAAATTCGACAGTTGTATTTTTGGGGTCACTCTGTTAATAATGTCTTTAAATGTCATTAAAACGTTTTGCCATTCTCCAAAAAGGCCAATTTTGCACTATTTTTGATGAAATAATTCCAGGAGACCATTGTTTCTTCTATTTTAAGCCCTACAATGTGCAGACCTTGGCTGTGAACTGCCAAATAGTGTTTGTATCTCACCACCCCTGGGAGACCCATACTGTGTCAGTGTTACAACCCCACCGGTAAGCTATATAATATCATGTTTTTAAATCAAAAATAAAGAGAAAATAAATGGAATTATCAAAGAATAGAGTAAAAAGGCATTAAGTTAATACTCTATATTATATACAGTTAAACCTGGGGAGTCACAAAAATGTGTTCACTGGAGGTAGGCCAGGCCCATAGCCAGGATTTGTCAAGGGGGGTTCACTTTTTGAAAAATGCCAGGGGGGTTCACTTGTGACAATTTTGGTCCTAAAATGTCCAAAATCACTTAAAAAGTGCTCAGAATGGTGAAAAATTGCATGATTTTGGAAGATTATTTGGTCGGGGGGGGGGGGGGGGGGCTACGGGCCTGTAGGCAATTTTATACAGAAGTCAATAGAGTACATGCTGATAAATGTTCACTAGAGAGAGGTGTCCACGAGAGAGAGACAGGTTACCCCTCCCCCTTGCTGTGCAAATACAGTTGATTTTCTGACATTGGTCTTTTGAAATGCTCCCTAAGTGAGACACCTCTGTAAGTAGAACATCTCACATATAGAACAGGTTTATAGTCCTGTGACCTATTGACTCCATGTTATTGAACCCCTGCAAGTGGAACACCTTGTAAGTAGAACACTTTTTGTGGTTCCAAGGGCTTTTCCTTTATTCAGGTTCTACTATATTCTTATCATGAGAGTTCATATTTATCTAATTACTTATAGGCCCCTATTCGATGCGAAGACCTTGGTTGTGTTCTGCCTAGTGTCTGTATCACACCACCAGATGGAGATCCATTTTGCCAAGATGTACAAACCACTCAGCAGGTAAGCTTTTTGTATGCTATATACCAGTATGTCATGTTTCAAAATCAATAAAAATAGGGAAAATAAGTGGTTTAGATATTGAAAATTGTACAAGTTCAATTTCAGACTCCAGATGCCAGATTTTTTGAGGCCTGGAAGTCAGATTAAAAATTCTGACTGCACATTAAAAAATCCTAAGCAGATTTCCCCTTGATTTGATGCTCACAACATTGAATTTCAAGAATTTTGTTGAGATTTATTTTCCGAACACTATCTCATAATGGTTTTTAGATACCTTACAACAGCAATATTATTATAAAGCCTAATGTTGTCTACTAGGACACAAAGTTTTCAAGAGAAATATATGAAAGTATACTGCAGTAACAGCTTAAACAAAGAACATGACCTTGACCTTGGCCTATGATCTTCAAAATTTAGACTTATCATTTTAGATCCTCTTTAACCGTTTTCACTTATTTCAAACTCCAGAAAATGTTTTTAAAAATTTGATAATTTTGACCTTTAAAAGGTCATAAAAGATTATCCTGAAGTCAGAGTTCAATTCAAATTTCACATTAAAAATTCTGGGAAATATTTAATTGACATTTAAGTGTTAATTAATCATCCCTCTTTATCTTATTAATTTTCTAATTATTCAGCCTACCAAGGGATAGTGCAGACAGTGGATCCAATAATTATGGACCTCATGCTAACTTAAGCTTGGACGCAGGGTTCAAAGATGACATACGCTTATAATGTAAATCTGTATTGAGATGACATCGTCGCTGATTGGTTTAGCTAGTCAATAGTTGATTGGTTTAAAACTAGGTCAATTTGAAAACTTTGAAAACCAAGATGGAGGGTAAGTACTTCTGGGAAAGGAGGTGCGCGAAGGATGAAATCGTATGTCATCAATTGAATCATGGGGTTTTCTCTCCTCTTGCTTGGACGGATTAGATGAAACACCACATCCATGGAGGAATACTATGGTTTACCTTAATAATGAAGAATTACTACAAAAATGGCTTACCTGTATGGAGAAGAGAATAGTTTCATTGAGGATCATCCAGAAATACCCCAGGACAGCGGAAAATATGAAAAATATAAAAATAAAAACAATTCATAAGTTATGGAAAGAAGCATATTATTTTTTAAATATCTTGGAAGATTTCATGCACTGATTTTAACGCCACCTATTGTGACAGTCCTTGTGGACATTGATTTATTTACTAGAGGCTATTTTAGCACCTGTTCCTTAATTACATGTGATTATGTACATATTAGTATTTGAACTAAATTACTGTTATTATACTAGTCTTATATATAGCATGTGTGTCCCTCAACATGAGAGTTAAAGAGAATTAGTGCAGAAGAGAAAATGGCACAAAGTCACAAAGTTATAAAGAACTGTGAGGAAATCAGATGGCTCATTCAAAAAATGAACAATGAATAAAATTGCTTACTGGAAAATGAGGCTTTGGGGTAGCCTTTGAAATAATGATTTACATTATGCAAATCGCTCAGTGATGCCCTCTTTTTGGCTTTAGTCAGAGGGCAGTGCACTATTGATTATGCCAGGGTTCCCCAAAAATTCTTTCAAATAATCATGCAGTTTTACCATTTTTAGCATGTTTCATATGATTTTAAGCCAAAATTGTCACATTTGAACTCCCTGCTTTTTTAACCCCCTCCCACCCCTTGGCAAAAGCTGGCTAGGGGCCTGTAAGAGGAAAATGTGACAAGATGTAATTTCTATAATTATATGTTGTATGTGTTAGAATACAAGTACATGTCACACCTGCAGGGAGGTCATGGTAGTCATGTTTTAAAATGCAAAATAGAGTGGAAAAGAGTGGAATTAGCAAGGAATAAAGTAAACAGGCATGTAGTCAACACTCTAAATTGTATATATAACTTTTATTGACTCTTTTTAGATGTCATATCATGACATATTAGTCACTAAGGTAGAGCAGAAATGCAAGAAAATCAGACAGTACAACAAATTTTAGAGAGAAATGAGAGGAATTAGTGAGGAATAAAGTATACAGGCATGTAGTCAACATTCTAAATTGTATAGAAATGCAAGAAAATCAGGCAGTTCATTCAAATTTTAAAGAGAACGAGAATGAAATAAACATGACTCCCATTATCATCTTCACACATGGCATTCTATTTATGGGACCTCATGACATATGTTACCATGTAAAACCATATAAAAACATAGAAATGAGAAAAATAAATTGATCTAAAATTATGATACAAGGCTTATATCATATGATCATTCAGTACATGTACATCAAGTCACCCCCGCCCCTTCTTTCACCAGTCGTAACAAAGTTTTTTTTTTATTATTACATAAATTTATTCCTTTAGTTAACAAAAATAGACATGCAATTGATTGCCAAAGTTTTATAAAAAACATTACCGGCAATTTTAGATGTAGTGAATAGGAATGCATAAAAATTCTAAAATTTATCAAAGTATCGTTATAACTCATATAAGAAATTATAATCGTAACAAAGGTTAATGAAACAAAGATGAGGGAGTAGGGGGAGGGAGGTTATAAAGACTTGATGCAAGGTCGTAATATTGTAAATCAAACTTCAATATTCTAGGTAATTTTTACATCAATTTCACCAACTGCAAATGGCAAATTGATGGAAAAAAATAAAACAAATATAATTCAAATCAGGATTCAGTATTTATACAAAGGAAACCTATTGTATATCGCTGGTGATTCACGACTCAACACAAAGTATGAAATTCTGCACGGAAATTGTCTTCTAAATATCCCCCAGGCTAAAACATCCTAATTATTATTTAACAATGAATAATCATAGCTCATTTGCGGTAATGGTTACCCAGAGGGATATAATTCCCATGGGCGAGTAATGTCAACTTGTCTTACTTGTTTCTCGAGTTTTCTATATAAAAACTAAATACCCTTTATAATAGTGACTGATCCAACACTCTTAAGATTAATGATGAGTCTTGCAAAAAACATAACCAAGCTAATCAGGGGGTCGTTAACAGACACTTTGTAAAGTTACGAATTTGTTAATCAATTGTTGTAACCATGGCTATAATGATGATACAGTTAGAGAACAATCAGTTTTACCATTCTTAACTTCACGAAGTTAATGGCCCCAGAATCTTTCTTTTCAGCTCAGTCACTGAGTTTTCTATATATGGTAAAAATAAACATAAACAGGTTCTGGTGGTCTTTGATTGGTTCATTGCCAAACTAAAATAATTTACCATAGGCAGAGGGTGAAAATATACAAGCTGAAAATACAGGGTAGCTTCAATGCAAAATCTCTGATATTTTTACACCCAGATAACTATGAACTGTTCATTTTTGGTTCTGTATCATTTCCATTGCTTGTATTCTCAAAAAAGAAAGGAGCTCATTCATTCGGGGAACATCATACTTTCCTACGTTTTTTAAAACTAGAAAAGTATTTATCATGATGGGGAGCCTTCAGTGAGTGATTATCGAAGAATAGAATTTGATAAAATATTCCGTGTGAAGTATACATTATAAAATCATCATCTTTTCTTATTACTCTCAAAATTGTATCATTTACAATTCAAAG
The DNA here is from genome assembly GCA_903813345.2 of Owenia fusiformis. NCBI lineage: Eukaryota > Metazoa > Annelida > Polychaeta > Sabellida > Oweniidae > Owenia > Owenia fusiformis. The sequence continues at coordinate 5,461,301 of CAIIXF020000004.1, read as the reverse complement.
CGACAGTGTATATCACCTCAAACCATAAATATCACATTTTATTAATTTTAACATGCATTTCATGAGAGATTTCTCTCATGAACCCTGGCAAAAAATGTCAAAAAGATGAGCCTGTTTTTTCATCTTTATCTCTCAAATTGAAAATTCTTATTTTTGATTTTTGAGTATAATTTTATGTATATTTCACTCAAACCCTGTTTCTATAATTCCTAAGTGTTTTATCTTTTATACTCCACTTTTGGAATAAAATAAATCAAAACATCATTTTTGCACAGGTAGATCTGTATTTTATCAAGATGAAAATCATTTTAAAATCTACCCTCTAATTTAACATACTCAAGCTATAATTCTTTCCCATTGTCATGGAAACTGAACTTCTATTTTAATAGTTTTTACATCTGTTATAAAAAATAGCGAATAGAACTGAGGTGTGTAATGTGTAATAAATGCATGGTGTATATAATCAATTTTAATTTATAATTTTCAAACACCTGTATATGGGCATCAGACCCTCAAATCATATAAATGTAGGGATGTTTTAAAGAGAATGCAATAAATATGTAACTGTAAAAATGTGTTTGAGTGTGAAAACGTAAAATGGTGTGAAAAATCCTATAACAAGGAATTCTCCTTACCCCCCTCCCGCTAACTACACATACTTACACAAGGGAAAGATAATATGGGGAGATTGCAGGGGTTTGGTGCACACTAGAAGAGGCAATATTTATTCTATGCTTTATCTATCAAATTTATTCACTATATATCAAAATATGACATGAATCTTGAAATAAAGATACACATTTTTATATTCTCAGTAATTTCGAAGAGTCAAACTGGGATTTGAGATAAAAAGGTGAAAAATCTACACTACTGGAATTCCAGACTGTGAACATTGGGAAATGGATTGATGCTTTCATGCTACATTTACCATTTACATTTATCTGTCAGTGATACAGTGTATCAAACAGTCAAGGTGGTAACTTTTTAGAAGAAAAAAATAAAAGAGAAAATTATATATATATATCTTTTATTGACTCTTTAGATGTCATATCATGACATATTAGTCACTAAGGTAGAGCAGTTCTTCCCATTGTCGAGTTGAAGAACTGGTATCTTTATCCTGGCTAGAACAATAGACAATTCTAGCCAGCAAAATTGAATATGGAAAATTGAGATTCAGAAATGTTGCGCTCAATTTTACTGAACCTTAATCCGAACACCATTTGGACCAGCTTAAAGTGTTTTGATTGGCAGGTGTTCACATGTTGATTTTTTCAACATGGAAGTCTATGGCACATTAAAATGGGATTTTTTTATCTATCAATCTTTAAATCTTATCCTCAAAATATGAGCACTTTTTTAGTAAAACATTGGCATATGAAGCTGAAGCTGATTATTGTCTGCTGCTTATAAAGCCCCCCCCCCCCACTTTGTAAGGAAAACAATAAGCAACCATCCAATAGAAAATGTTTTAGGAACGTTTTCTGTAGTATGTTATTTTTCTTGTATGGATGATGTATGTTTAACATTTAAGCCTTGTTTCACAACATGATGTCTCTTAAGTCTTAGGGGTCTTCTCATTGCAACCCAGGGGTAGTTAAGGGGTCTTCTCATTGCTCAACCCAGGGGTATTATAAGGGGTCTTCTCATTGTAACCCAGGGGTATTGTTTCATTGTATTTCAAGATTATATTAGGGGTTTATCATCGTTTACTATCAATTCACAAGTTATGACTGTTTACAAATGGTATCCGAATCTTTAAACATAAAAATTAGTTCAATTTCTAACCAAGATGGTATATGATTTTTCTTGACAAAATCAGCACCACCTGGGCAAATATACTCAACTATGGACCTTGTCAATAAATCAGTGGTCATTAATGACTGGCCAGTAATTGTATGTTTACATGATGTACTTAACTACTTCAGCTTTGCTCAAAACATACAGCTATTCATCTTTGTTTAGAGCTGTAAAGCAACTTGATGGACATCTAACAGAAGGATTTAAAGACATTGAGAATGGTAGAGGGATAGTAAGTGTGGAAGAGGGGATGTGAGGGGGGGGGGGTACTGCAACAGACTTGAAAGAAATGCGATGCTCATGGGGTGATGCTAAGGTGCTGAGTCTATCGTTTTTGTGACTTTTGCCATAAGTGGTATCTTTTTTCTAATTTTTGGGCCAATTCTCAAGCACCTTATTTTAAATTCTAAAACCCTGGAATCCTAGATACTTACAAATTCCTACTGAGTTTGCAAATATTTCATAATCTAAAACATGATTGGTAAAACCCCTACTAATCTAGTTACCATCATTCGATGCAAGCCATTGAGAGCCATATTTATATGCAATGGGATTTCAAAAGACAGATAATGAATTCTTGATTTAATGTAACATTAAAACAATTTCCCCTGTTTAATACAATGTCTGTTCCAAACTGATTGTGATAGTCTAATAATAGAAAATATGGCCATCATTACCTTAAAAAACTCATCAATAGTTTGGCATTAAGTTAATGGTATATCTCTAGGTCTCTTTCCCTGTAAAATTACATAACTTCCCCATTCTAACAATAGATGTTACCCTAAGGACGACAAGTTGGGAGGGGGTGTATTAAATTGTTTGCTTTTGAGTATGTATGACTTTCAATATTGACAAGATATGCTAGGAGACAATTTTGTGGAGTTCAAAATGTTATTCTAAAATTATTGAAATATTAATGTTGTAAACTAAGTATACATTAAAATGAGGAATAACAATAAAAATACTGAAACAAACAAGCAAAACAAAACTCCCACTTCTGTAAACAGGGAAAAGGCAAAAATTAAATACATGTACTTGAACAAAATGTCACCACCTGCCATTTGTTACAGACACCGAACTCTGAACACTAAACACCAAACACCATCCACAAAAAGTTAGAGACTTTAATACAATATGTCACAACTTTAGGTGGTTTATTCAGGTTTTCAAGAGAGATGTGTGGAATACACATGACGGGACTAACCCATCTGTATGGGTGGACTCCATTGGTGAAGAATGATAATGAAAGGCCCTATCAACTGCAGCAACCCTACATCAAAGCTATGCCTCTTAGTTCATACAACCCCCTCGAGGAAATATACCTTTTTAACTGACTTCAAAAGTTGAGATGAAAAAATGTTCAAAAGACCAATTTTCACTTTCTACTCAATCAATACAGAGAAAGTTGTAATCACCGATAATGTGTTGTATCATTGCAAGAATCTGATTGGTTGGTTTTATACAAGGGTTGTGAAATGACAGCTGGGAGTATGACCTCCTTTGGTCAATGCAATTTTTTCTATCTGGCCCATGATTAGAAGATAGATATGTTCTTAGAACTGACAGACTACAATCTACAGCTGGTTTTCCAGGTTTTAAAATATACGTCTGCTCGTGCCTATTTTGCACTTTTTCTCTCTAAAATTTGAATAAACTGGCTGATTTTCTTGCATTTCTATACAATTCAGAGTGTGAACAACATGCCTGGTTCCTATATTCCTTGCTAATTCCACTCCTTTCTACTCTTTTTAGAAAAGAAAAAGTTAATCCATGTGGCATTTTGTTATAAGGTGCCCTTCAATGCATCAACAAATGAAGCTCAGAAATATCACAAATATTTGAGAAAGTCCAGAGAAAATACAAGACCTTGCATATAACGAAAAATCTGAATAACAGAAAAATAGAAGAAACCTTCTAAGTTGCTCTAATATTTGGAGAAAATTGAGTAAATCATACAGAACATTTGAGGGAGGGTCAAACATTAGATGACTAGTTGGTCAAAACATCTTTGACATTTACCAGGCTGCATTTCAGGATACAAAGTAGATTCTAAAATAATTCCTTTTGAAAAATTGCTTTTGCTGTTAACATCATCAAAGATTGAAAATGAGACAATTCATATTATTTTTGTATAAATTTCTGAACAAGTATTTTTAAACCAGGAATTACCTTCAATATCATTATAATGGGAAATGTGTTAAAACATCTTTAACCAAATGCGGCAAAAACCGAGTTCAAATTAAATTGTAGAATTGAAACAAAACAGAATAGTCATAAAATCAAAGGTGACCCTTCGGTCAACTGTATTAACTTGACATAAGACAGAACAAGTTGACTTTATTAAAAGATAATAATATATTTATCACATCAGAAAAAACCTTCTTAATTTTCTTGGAATATCTCATTTATAAACTGGAAATTGAGAAATTATACTGGATATCAATTCAAATTAGGTAAGTATTCTAGTATCCAAAATGTTTTCCCAAACAAAAATATAAAAATATAAAGCTAAATCATCTAACATATAAAAATGTTAATATGTATTGTTCATTTTTTGCAAGAATTTAATCGGAAATCTTTTCTCTTTCATCTGACCGCATAATCGTCATAAATCTCATTAATGACGAGTGTAATTTGAAGCTTTGAGGTAATTAGGGTGATTATGATTATCACTAATTGTGATGAGTTTTATAGGAGAACATTTTAATATGTGGTTTTGTATTTTGAAGAGATGACAAAAAAGACAATAAAAAATTATGAAGTAATTTACTTCAAATCTCATGAAGATATCAATGACTTTCCATTTCTATAATTGTATTCAAAGAAAATGCATAAAGGAGCAACATTTAAAAAAAATAAACATGTATACACCATATACAAACAATACTAACCATATATTGTAGAAAATACTTTCCTCTAAATAGCAATTCCACTTACAGTAACCAACCAATTTCTGATCCCTTCCTGCGCTACATATATCCTATAAACTGTTGTTTGAACGAGATAAGGAGAAACAGAGGGGGATTAGGAAACACAGAAGCTTTGTTGATGAGACAATGCCAAAAAGCAAAAGATATCATGCAGGTTCCTACCTTGAAACCAAAAAGACCCTATATGTTCCATGAACAAAGCCATGTTTTTTAAGATGTGAAGTCAACTCCCACGAAGGGTAAGAGCTCAGAATTGAACCCAGAATAATTATCTTAATGATGGATGCACTTTTAAAATTTCATCAACTCTAAGAACAAAACATAACAAAAGATCTATGCGAATCCCCATCCTTCAGGAAATTAGAAAAAATGAACCATTTAAGGGCTTCAGCAGATGTTTTCAAGAGTGTATTATCCATTTAGTGTACCTAGACCTGAGATTTCTCTGATTTGTTCATGCTTATTCCACTCTATTTCTTTCTAAAACTTGAATGAAGTGTCTGATTTTCTTGCATTTCTATACAATTTAGAGTGTTAACTACATGTCTGTTTGCTTTATTTCTTGCTGATTCCATTCGTAACCACTATATTTTATATTTTGAAATATGACCGTATTAACCATCAGAATAGGAAACTTATTTCTAAATAAAATACAATTTCTTCATTATTCCATACAATTTAGAACATGAAATCACAGTTTATTCGATTTATTTCTAAATGAGATCCTAGTTTCTACAAAATATATTGCTTAGAAAAACATGACGTGAAAATTCAAACGAGGGAATTGAAGTTCTTAAACACAAAAATGATCAGAAGGACTAAACTTCTGCAAATCTGGGATTATTTCTACAAAACCCCACTTTCCACGATCTTCACTTCCCACAAATTGGGATAATTAATAGTTGCCATGGTAACGGCAGAGCATCTTCTAAAGTGTATTAATTAAGAAATGATGTCCAATATATTCCAAGATTCTCATTTTGTAAATCAAATAGAAAAAGTCTGTATGAGTTGTTTGTAATAAGAAAAAAATTAGTTCAATACAAGTACTGCTAAACCTGTTTGAGAGAACACCTTTGTGAACACCTTTTATCCCAGTGTTTCAAAAGTAAACACCTTCATATGGAGAAATAAATGAATAAATATTAGCCAATACCTTTTTCAGTACTTTTTACAAGTAAGTAAACTTATTTTCAGTGAACACTATTCTCTTCAAGTAAACACCCTTTCCAGTAAACACATATTATGTACATTGGAATGATTACACATTTTTGAAGAGATTTATTTTTTCTGATATGTTGAACAAAAATCATAAAGGAACACTTTTTAAGTTGCTAGAAAATAACAGAAAAGAATTGTTATCATTCAAAAGACCCACAAAATGAGAAATAACAGGACATAAGCAAGCCCACATAGATTGAACGTTTTATCAAAGGCAAAGCTCTTAAAGAGTTCTATACTCCATATAACAGCCCCAGGGTGCAATTTTCACTTTCATTCAGTTTCTAAGCTTTTACTTTCTATTGGACTCATTACTACAAATTGATGGAGGGATTTCAAAATTCTATTCATCACACAGTCAGATCAATGAATGTTACCAGTTTGCAAATGTCCGTCTGCTCACGCTATTTCTTGCCATTTCTCTCAAAAATTTGAAAGAAGTGATTCAATTTTTTGCTTTTTTGTATAATTTAGGGTATCACCTTTATGACTCTACCAATTATTTCTTAGTTTTTCCTTTAATTTTTATGTTATTTATATAAAGAAAAGATAACCCATGTGCCGATTTTTATGGGTTCTTATCAAAATAAAGTTTCAAAGAGCAGATCACAAAGCAAATTCTCCGTAGAGAAATCTGTTCCTGTAATTCACCAAAATGTTTTTCGATTTTTAAAAAACATTTTCAACTGTGCAAATAGTAATAACATTGGACCACCATTGCATGCTGTAACAAATTACAAATGAATATTTAGTAGAAATGAGTTTTTTTTATAGACATATGATATCATTAGCCTTCAGCAGTTTATTTCATTCTTGCTCATACCCAGAGAAATAATTGAGGGTAGGGACAAAGTCAAATGCTCTTTGCTTGTAAATCTCCTTGCAAGGAACCCTTTCTAGTAGTTTGATTTTGTCTTTTAAAAGAGAACTTCATTTGGATTATCCGTCTATGACAATTGAATTAAAAATAAACGATTTGATAAAGATACAGAGGACTAGACTCTCAATCGTATTCATACTTTTATTATTTTGATAGGATTTTGTGAGAATTTTCATAAAAACCATGTCTAGCTGATGATACAAGGGGCTTAAATTCTTAAACCCCTTCTTAGAAGACCTCTATACTTCTTTCATACATTCTATAAATGTTATCTACGTTGGTGGAGGAGGGGGTAACAAGGGCATTTTTGAGTGACAATTTATACAAAGTATATAAGATATAACCTACAAATGAAAAAAAGAATATGAAAAAATACAGTTTCTGTATCTAATCAGATTGAGGTCGTCCCTCCATTGATTGGTTATGACAAATCCTTTGAAGTGGCTGCCGTCAGTGCAACGAGGGCACAATCAGAGTACCACACATGACATGTCATTTCCAATATATATCACAAAATACAAAATATAGTCGAGTTATTTTGCGAAAATGTCATGATGGTCATGTTTTAAAATTGAAAATAGAAGAGGAAAGAGAGGAATTAGCAAGGAATAAAGCAAACAGGAATGTACAGGGTGACCAGAAAAAAAGGAGACCATTGAAGTAATCAATTTCTCCTAAACTAGACAAGTGCCATCAATGAAATTTTGCATACACTGGAACAGTTATATGGAAATTTGTTACTGAAGGTTTCAATACAAGCATTCAACTGGTTCAGGAGCTATGATCATTTACATAACATGCTCCAAATAGGCACAATTGAGACCAACGCAGAGTTGGATTCATATGGCAAACTACCCTTACATGTTCTGCCCTCTATGGCATTATTATGGCATTACATATAGCAGTGATTGCCTTCTTTAGGTCAACAATAGTCTGAGGATTGTTTTGGTATAGATTGTCTTTCAAATATCCATACAAAAAGAAATCAGCAGGATTCAAGTCTAGGCTGTAATGGCAATGAAGGGTTATCTGACATGTGGTTCATCATCCTGTTGCCAAAGTGCTGATTTACCAAATCTTAAGAGTCACTTTAGGTATTGGGCATAGTGCCATGTTACTAAAACCACTATATGGCACAATTAAATCCCATATGGAAACCAAGGGCTGCCCAAAACCTCCTTAGGATGATACTGTAACTGAGTGGGACCACTGAGTCAGAAGCCATAGGTCAGATAAGCTTCGTCTCCATACACCTCAAATTTGAATCCACCTGATTTCTTTTTGTGGGGCAATTTGAAAGACAATGTGTACCAAAACAATCCTGAGACAATTGCTGACCTAAAGGTGGCAATAAATGCTAAATGTAATGCCATAACAAGGTCGGAATATGTAAGGGTATTTGCCAAATGTATCCAGCTCTGCGTTGGTCTCAATTGCGCCTATTTGGAGCATGTTATTTAAATGATCATAGCTCCTGAACCAGTTGACTGCTTGTATTGACACTTTCAGGAACAAATTTCCATAGAACTGTCCTGATGTATGCAAAATTTCATTGATGTCACTAGTCTATTTTAGGAGATATTGCCTATTTCAATGGTCTCCTTTTTTCCGGTCACCCTGTAGTTAACACTCTAAATTGTATGGAAATGCAAGAAAATCAGACAGTTTATTCAAATTTTAGAGAGAAATGATCCCAAATATGCATGAGCAGAAGGACATTTTTTAATTCCATTTCAATACAAAACACAATTGAATAAGAAGAACTTTCTTGAACAGATCTCTGTGTTTTTATTTTTTTTTTAAATAAGTAACATTTTTATAACTGCTGCATTCATACAACTATCATATGATCAAAGGAAAAAAACTTGACATGTGGCTTGCTCCCCCGAAGCCATCGTTTTTTCCTATGTTTTTTTCACAAAGCCGCTGTTCAAATTATTGATAATTGCTATAATTGGTGGTTGGGACAAGCTATATCTTGTTTTCATTATAGCTCATTTGTATTTTGTTCAATAAAAGAAACATAGATTGGTAGAACCCATTAGAATAATTGAAACGGTATCTGGCAAAAATGGCAAATATCCAAAACCCCCAAATTAAATATTACAGATATTGAACAATGTTATAAAAGTCGAACAGAGTCTTGATATTTACAGATTGGTATCAAAAAGATATCTGACATGTAAAAATACTCATTCATTGATCATTTGTACTTTATATTCATGAAATCTAACAACATATTTTACAAATCATAAACACAAGGGACCAAATCATTGTAAGTGCCATAGCTTCTACAATCTTTGTCAGAAAGTCCCAAACATTACATATAGATGGCACTGATAAATAAAATGGGGCCAAATCATGACCAGAGATTGGAATGCCAATATGGCACCACCATATTAGTTCTAAATCGAAGCAATATTACCAGAAGAAGATTTAAATAAAATAAACAGATCGATGCTCATACCAGGGACAATACATATGGTTCTGATACCAATGTTTTTTCTAACATTCTTTCTATAGGGACAGGGCCAGCTAAAAGTGTTCGGATTAGGAGGCGTTCAGAATTTCCCGCTTTTAACATGGGGGTCAATGGGAAGGAAAAATGGGACTGGAGATCCAAGTATTTGGATTGGAAGGTGTGCAGTTTAGCCAGATGTTCGGGTAAAACCATTGAAAAATAAAACTATGAGAACACACCTAAAATCTCAAGAAATTCTGATAGCACTTAAAAATTAATGGAGATCATATGTAGACAATTTTTCCTGTCAAATACATATGTTTTCCATATATCCATATTATTCCAGCTATATATTGTGTATGTATACCAATACCATATTACAGCATATCCAACTGATATGCCATTCGAAAAACAACCAACATTCAAAAATATTATCACACAAAAAACAGAATATAGAATTAAAAAGAACTAAAGAAAATAAATAAACATCTCATTAACTTTATGAACAAAGAAAAAACAAAAACTGCCAACTCACTCTATATTTAACATTTTAGGAAAAACTAAATATTTTTTGCATGGGTATTATACCTCTGGAATTGACTTTCTTTATTTTCTTACTGGATCTTGCAGTGAAGACTTGATTTGATGTTAGTTTGAGTCATCCCTCACTTTAAAAAACATGCCATCAAGTAGGCTTACAATATGTTATAAAACATTTCACCCTGTAGTTATTACCTTCGATTTGCGGTTATTACCCTAGGCTTGTTATGTAGATATTACTATTACCTGAGACTTAAAGTTATTACCATGAACTTACAGTTATTGCCTGAGACTTACAGTTTTTACCTGAGACTTGTAGTCCTTCAAAAGAGAACTTCATTAACTCTGATTACTCAGCAATGAGACTCATGGTAGACCCTGTGTTATAGAGAATAAAAAAAGGGGGGGGGACAGACTTGAAACAACTGGTGGAATATTAATGTAAGCCAAATCACAAATATATCCAAATATTGGCAAGGGACAAAAATCTTGTTTTTTGATTCACCATAGGACTATACATATAAGGACTCTATTTCCATAGCCAGACATTGTAACATACAACATTAGTTATTTTTCAATTTAAATCCATCAACATCTAGATAATCTCACGATAATCCCATTGTTAAAACATTTAGAATGTAACACACAATTTAAGAAAAATGTGCCACATTTAAAGTATATAATAGGATTACATATTTTATATAAATCTGTATATACATGCGATAAGTGTGTAATATTTACTGAATATTGAACAACAAAATAAACCTTTATATCATATACTCAACCAACTGTTTAATTTTTGAGATTTTCAATAAATATTTTGATTATGACTAAATAGTCTTAAATCAAACCACACGCTTTATCCTTACATATCTATTTAAGAGAAGAGGATAGAGCAAAATAAGAATAATATCAAAAATAAGGACACCTCACATTTTGATGCACATGTCGACAAAAATAATTTCAAATTCTTCACTCATTTTATAAATAATGTTAACTATTTTCCAAGTTCAAAACTTCACAAAGGTATACAGAATGTAAAAGTCTTAACCATTAAACATAGGCTTTCAATTTAATACAGTAAGAGTACAAAGAAATACAACAGAAATTTTATGTTTCAATGCCTCTGAATTCAAAGAAATCATTATATTTTCTCAATCATACAGTGAGCATGTTAAAGTCTTATTGAAATACAAATTGCCAAATTAGGGTAATTTGGACAAAATGTTCCCATATTTGGTGTCATTTATTGTATTGAAATATTGAATGGGTATTGTCATTCCTGTTTAGTCCTTTCAGATATTAATGTATCTGAACAAAGTGTGGGGAATTCAGCTTCAAATGTACTGGTTTGACTGAATTTGACAATCTGTGATTCTCAGTTCATTTTTGAAAGGACATACTCAATTTCTAAATGTCAAAAGCAGTGAAATCTTTTATTTCTAAAATTTTTATTGGTCAAAATATCCCATTTTCCAAAATATTCATTGGTCAAAATATCCCATTTTCCCAAACGTTCACTGGTCAAAACAACCCATTTCCCTGAAACATCTCATTTTCAAAAAATTCCATTGGTCAAAATATCCCATTTTTCAAAATCCTCATTCGTTAAATATCCCATTTTCCAAAATGTTCAATGATCAAAATATCCTATTTTCCAAAATCTTCATTTGTTAAATATCGCATTTTCCAAATTGTTCAATGATCAAATTATCCCATTTTCTAATTTAGTCATCTATGCCAGTCTCCTAGTGTTTATCCAAGGCAAGTTTCACAATGTTTGTATAAAAAATTCTTGCTTCAAAGCTTATTGATTCCTACAATGTTTTAACAAAGTTGTTGATGTAAACCTATGAATATCATTTCAACATTCATCAATGTCCTTGCAAGAAACATAAAAAATATAAGGAAATAGAAAGAAATATACAAGATAGACTTGAACTTAAAGCTCAAAACTGTCACAAAAACAGCAGATAATCCAGAAGTTTATTCAAAATTAAGACACAATTGGTAAATTTGGAATAAAGATATCATATTTTTATCACTGGTACAAGAGCTTTCTTAGCATTTTTAGTCTGTCTATAGTATACAATGAAGATATTGTCTTTTACGATCAACATACCCAATCTTCGTGTTTTCATAACAGGCACTAAATAATGATTTTTTATCGATTATACATCGTTAGTTGATACATTGTAGCACGATTAACCAAAGTGTGGTGGTCTTTTAAGCATCTTTCATTGATCGTTTAACACATATTCTATCTCCCATAAAAATGGCCATAGTCAATGATTGTACTTTCCCTGCCTATGGCCTACATCCTCCGATCACAGGGCTTCAAAATCCAGTATATTCTTTCTTTCTACCCCCTGCGATAAGCAGTAATACCATTTCCCTGATTAAGAACTCGCAATCTGATTGGCTGTCGCAACACTGCGACAGAATCAAGTCATTGCGCATAATTAGATCACGTGATTCAGTTAAATTGGGCGCTTCCAAATTGGTTATAGCAGGGGGAAGAAGGAGGTACAGAGGATGAATTCCCTATCACCTTATGTAATATACTTATAGATCTTATAGACAGGGCTTTAAGAAGTCTTGTATCAAAACCCTGTTTGTGATTCTAAATGTTAAAAAACTGTTCAAAATAATCATTACTTAATATATACACAGCCAATATAATTTGGCCCCGTTTGGGCATCGAAACAATTCGGCATTTTGGGGGTGTAGGTTTCACTGTATTTGAAAAGTTATGAAAAATTAGAAGATAAGAATATTAAATTGCACACCCAAAAAGTCAAATCCTGCTGAGTCGACTATCCACAAGTTCACAGAAATCAAATTTTACACATCCTACATGAAAATCATCATGGCGAAGATAAAGTTTCTGACAGAACCCCAGATAAAGTATTTCACATGACTAAACAGCGTATATTTTTATCACCAAAGTAACATTTGAAACAGTTCACTGTTTGGGAGTTCAAAGTTTCTGTGAACATCCTGCTGTTAAGTCCTACCCTAGATTTTTCTTTACTAGCATCATTGCCCTCTAACTTTCACAGTTTCAATGTTCATAAAATCTTAACGATCTCAAATGCAGATTCTATATGTATTACCCTGAATCTCTATATACTAGCATTTCTACCATCTAACTTTAACAGTTATAGTGCTCATAAGATCTTAATGGTTTCTGTTTAATACTCACAAGATCTTAATATTCTCAAATGTAACTTGCACGTAATAAAATATGAACCGAATATTTGCTACTTATAGGTAGAAACGAAGAAGCACAATTTCCTTTATTATATTGATTGGATACAGTCGAGATCAATGAATTTAAACTTATTTTAAGAGGGAAGACAGAATCTAGCTCTTACAAAGACTATTGCTATCCCTATGATATTAAGTATTCTTAACCTGGAGATAAATTTTCTATGACTGGTAGTTTTAATAAAGAAAACAAGGCTGGTTCGATTCAAGTGAAAAACTGTTTCTTGAATTAACTGGCTAAAGGTAAGAGGTTAGATCCGCCCATAAGCTTTAAAGTTTGAGAAACCAAGGAGATACAGTAAAGTTTCCATAGCAACCCTGCAGAGACAATAAAAATATATTCTTATAGGGGGAAGCTTCAGGTTGAAATAGCTGAAAATTTTATTTTATTGTAAAAATTTAAAAACTCATTTTCATCTGCATGTACTTAACACACCCTTACATCAACTTCCATCAGCCAAATTCTGAAATCGTATTTCGAAAGAGAGCTTTGCCTGTAGTGTGCTGAGTCAGTGAGACCTGTATATTCTTTACATAACTATAACTGGCCAAAAGTGTTCAGATTGGGAGGTGTTCACAATTTCAAGGTTTTTTAACATGGAAACCAATGCCAAATTAAAAAAAAATAGAACTGAATGTGTAATGATATACAGGTTTTACTGTAGTATTTTACTACTACTAGCTTCTGTTTTTTCAGTGTTTCTATACAGGAAAATGTGCTTATCCTATTCTAAAACCACTCTACAGAACATTGACCAATCTAGCTGAATGGGGACTAATTTTGTATGATTTCAATAAGAGCTTGGAAAACCCAGAATGGGAGTCGCTATACACTGAGCATATTTGTCAAAGAATTTAAATGTTATTTTACAAAACAAACCGCGACATCATTTGCATTTTCAGAAATAGCTTTTAAGCCTCCATATGTCATGGGTTAATCTCTTAATGCAAACTACATGGTGAAAAACATGGTATTCTTGTATTTTCACATGGCTATAAAGCTTGAAACCACACAAATTCATGTTCAATCTCAGTTATTAATTGCAGGATGGTCGTGTTTTAAAACACAAAATAGAGTGGAAAAGAGTGGAATCGGCAAGGAATAAAGTAAACAGGCATGTAGTTAACACTCTAAATTGTATAGAAATTCAAGAAAATCAAACACTTCATTCAAATTTTAAAAAGAAAATGAGAGAATAAGTAAGAGCAGATGGATATTTTAAGCAATGAATTCCTTTAACTTTACAGTTTGTCGACCTAAATTGAATATTAAAGCCCATAAGTATTTCTGAGAAACAATATGCTTTTCTGAATTCTAATTTGAAAAACTTAACACCCATTCATGAAATCATATTACAGATATGGTCATCAACGTTTATTTATATTTCATTCTTTAATTATCTACCCTTAAAAAGCTTTAATATTTTAAATGAATTGTATGATATCTTGAAATTTCTATGTAAGTTAACTACATGTCTGTTTCTTCTCTATAATGCTCTATTCCTGATAACTTCACATTTCTATCTCTATTTAGGATTCCGAAACATTATTTTTCAAGAGTTCGAACACTGTGACATATTACACAACCAATCAAGCGTTTCATTAATGTCTAAATTTCCGTTGAGGATAAAACACTTTACGCTACACAAATAATATATTTCACTGTGGCAACCCATCAGTTTTTATGACATACTTCACATTAAAAAACTAAAAAAAAACAAAACAGCAGAGTAAAATCAATGAGAAATAACCTAAACTGGCTTATAGCTAAAAATCCAAATTGCACAAAAGCCGGAAAATCAGCTGTCTGATTTTAGCGAGAAATTTGGGAAATTATAAACATTTTGGCAAGGTAAGGCATGTTAGAATTTCCATTTAGGATGAAATTAGTTATATTACATATATATTACCATGGTGATGTAACATAATGATATGCTGTTAGCTTGTTACTATAATGATTACTTCAATGTTATTTTCCCATAAAATAAAACAGACGGTCATGATTTAAAACATGAAATATCATGAAAAAGAGGGAAATGTACCCAAAACTAAATAGACACCTAGATAGTAAACAATCTAAATTATATAGAAATGCAAAAATATAAGACACTTTATTCAAATTTTGGAGAGAAATTGAATGAAATAAGCAAGAGCAGAAGATTATTTCTGACCATGGATGTTTATCCTATAAGCTAATTGATGGCACAGACCACTGTATTAGTTAGTGCTCTTCATTTTAACTATATTTACAACATTCTGATTTATATTAGAGCCCCCCGCCCCTTTATCTAAAGCTTGTCTGCTCTTTTTGAGATAATATAGACTGTGGACCCCCCTCCCTAATGATTTCCCTTTGATCATGATAAACCATTTAGTTTTTCTCATTTTTTCTTAAAATGAAATTTTTGCACTAAAATGATATCATTTCAGTATAGAGTATAGGTCAGTAATGAGATCACATAATTTTAGTCTTCAGATGACATAATTTCAGTCTTCAGATGACATCATTTCAGTCTTCAGATGACATCATTTCAGTCTTGTGGTGACATAATCGACATTTGATTACAGTGCCTTGTTAGGAACCACTAAAAAGCAAATAGCACTTTTTAAATTTTTCAAAGTGTGATAAAAAGGATAAAACCCTCATGTTTTTTGGTAATGACAAGGAGACAAAACTAAACTCCTTTTCATTTATAAACAATAATTTCAAAAACATCCACTTACTGACAACTAAACAGATGTCTGATTTTAGAAGTTGTTTCAACAAAACAAAACTCATTGGTAGTGAGAGATACAGATAGACAAAACTCCAAATTGTTTATAGTCTGAAAATCAGTTGATTATATGAGAATCTCAAAAACTGAACTGGCAAATGTTTCAAATAATGCAAACATGACTTGCTTAACATTTGCATCTTTACGCTTGCATGCATTTATCATTTCACTCATTTCACGCTTGTTTAAAGAAATAGAAAAACATTTCTTCTGTTCATATCTGCAACTATTAGGTTTCCCTAGTTGATTCCTCAAATTCTACAAAATGTCTCATAGATTCATGTACTAGGGGTATGTATACAAGATTGTATGTAGTGAATTATGTACCCTCTGCATTCGTTTGACTTCACTTCTTAAAAGAGAGTTTCGTCTTCACTCTTTCAAACTAAAATAAACCTGTGAACTCACCGCGCCAATCAGTGTTCGTCGGCCAAAATTGACCGACGTTCTATATATGGTCATTCCTTCTGACGTGATCGTTGAGCCCGGAATTGACCAATGACATGTGCATATTTAATTAGAACGCATTTGGCGTGTGTTTCGTCAAGCTCGCAGATTGGTGGAAGAGAGGTCAGCGTGTAGGTCAAAAGTTATTTATTACGTAAACTGTCACCGGTACCCGTCGTGGGGGCGGGGCTACTAAACTGTAATATGGTCTCTACTAGGCAGAGTGTAGTTTAACTAGACTCTGCACGCAGGGTATGAATTATGGAAATGAGATGGTGGATTAATGGATTTGTATAAAAATTATATGGCGAAAAAATGAGAAAAAAGGGGATGTGAAAATGGGAAAGGGGAGTGGGAGTAGTACAGTATACATAATCAACTATGACCAAATATGAAAAGGAATGACAATCTGTATCTTTTTGGAGTAGGGAGGGTTGATAAGGGGGTATATTAGAGGGAGGGGGAATTTGTATATAACTCCAATCTTTGGTAAAAACATGAGGCCACCCTGTAAAAGGAGGAATTAGTTAGAAATGGTATATATATGCATGAAGTATACACTCTAAATTATATAGAAATGCAAAAACATAAAACACTTCAATCAAATTTTAGAGAGAAATGAGTGGAATAAGCATGATCAAATTGACAAGTGTTGCCATGGTAAAGTAAGTGAATGAAAATAACATTTCTTACAAGAAATCATTGAAGGTTACTCCTTGACTTGAGATTAAAGATTTTAGGAATATATTTTAATCATTTGCATATTCTTGCATGTCTTGCATTACAATTGCATGTATTTTCAAGCTGTTCCCAGTTTATTTCCCCAAGAAACAGAAGCAATTATTTCGTTGGGATTATTTTTTGAGATTACCAAAAATTGTTTGAAAGGACAGGAGACAGTTCAAAGAATATGAGCTTCTGACAGAGAATTACAAGAAATGAGTCTAACATATCCCATGATTCTGAAAGTTTCTGCAACAGAACTTCTGTATAAAAACACTGAGAATCATGGGAGGCAGCCAACCTTCTCTGAAAGAGAGTGAACCTAATAGTATTCTGTATTGCTATAAATATTCTCTCTGATCATGTCTTTTTCTCTCTATTTCTCACTAAAATTTGAATGAAGTGTCTGATTTTCTTTCATTTCTATACAATTTAGAGTGTTAACTCCATCCCTGTCTACTTTATTCCTTGCATATTTCACTCTTTTTAACCATATTTTGAATTAGAAAATGTGACCACCGTGACATTATATTTCCAGTCAGTCATGGGAGATGTCACTTGTAGAGACAGTAGCAGTGAACCATAAATATGGTTTTATGATCTTTCCATGCACATAAACATGATATAAGCAGCTAACGTTTTGGTGATAAGCATAGGGATGAAAGTTTAGGTCCTTGATCCCAAATGATAAGAATAAAATTTAGAACCAAAATTTAGACATAATTTTTAAAAATATGGTGCATTTTTGATAAAAATGACGAAAAACTAATTTAATAGAAACAAGAGCAAATGACATTTTTAAGTCTAAAACATGAGCTAGGTATCAATTTCAATATCCAACTGGGAAAACTAGAAAACAATTTAATTAAAAAAGGATGTCCAATTTGAACTTGTTTAGAAAGCTGACCTACAACAACAAAACATAGGAAACATCTAGGTTAAGAGGTGTGGGTTCCCATGTAAGTTTTCATAGTACTGTTTGACTCTGACTCTAAACTAGGTAATGTACATTCAAGGGAGTCACATAATAAATACTTTCACAAAACTTAACTGGTATTAACATGCAAAATTTAACCACCTGCCATTTGTTACAGATACTGACCCCTGAACACCAACCACCGAACACTATACTGTAGAGAAAACTTATAGACTTTAATAATATGCAAAATGTCACAACCTGCCATTTATACAGATACTGACCCCTGAACACCTGCCGAACACTATACTGTACACAAAACTTGGAGACTTTAATAATATGCAAAATGTCACAACCAGATACTGACCCCTGAACACCAACCACCGAACACTATACTGTATATAAAACTTGGAGACTTTAATAATATGCAAACTGTCATAACCTGCCATTTATACAGATACTGACCCCTGAACACCAACCAACGAACACTATACTGTACACAAAACTTGGAGACTTTAATAATATGCAAAACGTCACAACCAGATACTGACCCCTGAACACCAACCGCCAAAACACTAACCAATGAATATCATCCACAAAACTTGGAGACTTTAATAATATGCAAAACGTCACAACCAGATACTGACCCCTGAACACCAACCGCCAAAACACTAACCAATGAATACCATCCACAAAACTTGGGAGACTTTATTAACAATATTTTGATTGTGAAATACATGTTCTACCAAAATGTGTAGAGAATGTGCATAGAACACCATCGTAAGTAGAACACTTCTATGAACATCTGTAAGTGGATCACCTCCCCCTTAGTGGTACCAAAAGTGTAGTCTAGCTACAACCCCCATGAAACCTCCCCCCCCCCTCTACTTCACTAAACACCTTTTCACACAGGAGATGAGTTAGTAGTGGGGAGGGTCACAGGGCTTGTAGCTAGACTACACCCCTGGTACCACTACGAAGTATTCTACTTGGGAGGTGTTCCACTTACAGATGTTCATTTAACATGAATTCAGTAGCGGTCATGGGACTTAAAAGTGTTCTACTTATGATGGTGTTCCACATTTATTTTCTACATAATATGGTAGAACATATCTAAATATGTTCTCCTTATACAGGCTTCATCATATGTTCATAAGATTGTTATATGTCTACATGTCAGTAAAATGAGTTAAGCATTTAAAGAAGATGGTAGTACCTGAGAAAGGTGGGATATAAGAGCCATAAAGAAGGCTCAATGGGGGTTTGTTATTTCATATGTTCATCTTATGTACCTTCATGCTTGTTTAAAGTGAAGTAAAATATAATGAAGTGATTAGAGAATACCTTACTACCTGTTAAGCACAGGAGGTGTTCAACACCCATGAGTCTTTTTTCAATATATTTTTTATCCTGAATTCTCTTCAGAACACCATACTTAACTTTGACCGATTTAGGTGATTTTATAGTTTTGATGCTGATCTCAATGATCTCTAATGTAGAAACCTTACTACCTGTTAAGCACAGGAGGTGTTCAACACCCATGAGTCTTCAATATATTTTTTATCCTGAATTCCCTTTGGAATGCCATACTTAACTTTGACCGATTTAGGTGATTTTATAATTTTGATGCTGATCTCAATGATCTTTAATGTAGACACCTTACTAAATGGGAAGCACAGGAGGTGTTTACCACCCATGAGTCTTTTTCAATATATTTTTAACCTAGATTCCCTTTGGAATACCATACTAACTTCTGACAGATACATGTGATTTTATAGTTTAGATGTTGAATCTTGGATTGGATCTTAATGATCTCACTCAAATGTAGGTTGCAAAGCATAGATGGGCAAATTTGAATTATATTTGAATTTGTAATGAATGTCTGTTATACTGTACTTAAAATCTGAAAATCAGGAAATTTTGGGTCATAAAGCATGATGGGATTGGTTATACTGCTTTGCACTGATTCTTAAAACCCAATCTGGTGCACCACTGAGTGTTAAACAAAATATACCCACAGAAGAGATCTCTTCCTTTTCACATCTTATCTCTAAACTACCTTGAAAATACCTTTCTCAAGTGCTGAATCTGTTCTTTAAGTTTTATCTACTTTAATAGTATTAAGAATTCAAATGCTAATACATCAGGGTTGTAGCCAGGAGGGTGGAAGGGTCCAAAGTTAATTCAAAATCATGCAGTTTTTCATAATTCTGAGTACTTTTCTAGTGATTTTGAGCCAAAATTGTCAAATGTGACTCCCTGGAATTTTTAAACAAATTCAAAATTCTATATCCATAAAAGGCTTCTAAGTTGATTGAGGCAAGACACTATTTTTTTTAAAAATCAAAACAAATGTTTTCGGGTAATTTCTGCATCACCTCTAAAATCTGCCACTTGTAAGGTGCATCTTTTGGAAAAATTGGCTCAAAAATCATGAAACTGTTAAAATGCTGAGAAATATTAGTTAAGGCAAGTTACACATTTAAGTTGTTTGATGTAAGACTTCATAATTAAGTCTTATTCTACAGAATAAAACTGCTTAAATATGTTCACTCAATTCATTTCCTTAGTTAGTAAAGGCATGATTACAATCATTTAAAACTCTGGAAATAACAAACTACAATGTTGAAATAAGTGAAATACATGTATAGTAAAATCTGTCTAATCTAAACACAACTTAGACAAGCCAAAAGTGTTTGAGATACCAGGTGTTAAAACATTGATTTTTTAACATGAAAGTCAATGGGAGATCTCATAATAAATCTAGATGATTATAAAGGTTTGAAACAGTACAATCACAAAATAGGCAAATAGGCAAAATAGACAAATAGAACATGTATTCTCAACTTACACAAATCCGTTTTGAAATATCTACAGCCTCGGGGGAATACAGAAAATGAAAAACACAAAATTCTATTCATATTCTAACAAAATTATATTTTGATGAAAGTAATGATTTTCTAATATCCAGGACACCCTAGGGGATATTTATACATGTATGTTAACTGGGTAATCAAGGATGTTTTTACTGCTAAAAACAACAAGCATAATTTAATAACATCATCTGTTTTTATTACCACACACATAGACCCTCATCCTAAAATATGTCCATATCAAAATAACTTAACCACGGAGGAGACACATCAGCAGTTTTGGAAAGTTTGAACACAACATTTGACTTGATATTTTTATCTGACTGGTTGATTTTAATCGATTGATCACCGTTTTTTTTTTCCAGTTAAAAATTTTATTTTCTTCTAATTTTCAGGGTTTGTAATAGTGTTACTTCAAGATATTTTCTGGAGAATAAATATCAGATGCCTATTAAGCATTACCTTGCCTGTAAATATACATTATGATCATGCCAATTCCTTGGTTTTCTCTCTAAAATTTGAATGAAGTGTCTAATTTTCTCGCATTTCTATACAATTTAGAGTCTTAGCTACATGCCTGTTTACTTTATTCCTTGCCAATTCTTCTCATTTCTCTCTAAAATTTGAATGAAGTGTCTGATTTTCTTGCATTTCTATACAGTTTAGAGTCTTAACTACATGCCTGTCTACTTTATTCCTTGCTTTTTCCACTGTTTTCCACTCTATATTTCATTTTAAAACATGACCTTCAAGACCCTTTTCTACTTATATTCAGGACTATTTTAATCATAACATTGTGTCAACTATGTCACTTAACATTAATACTAACATAAATATTTGATATTAACAGGATTTTGAATGGCAAATATTTTGACAATGTGTTAGTGATTAATGTGTGATTAATATGTGATTAATTTGTGATTAATAACTGACAAATTAGGATATGCACAGCACAGGTGCAGAATCTACTGGTGAAAATAAAGTTAATTTTTCAATATTAAGCCAAATTCTCAAGCTTTTTTTCAAACAAGCACACATCTTTGGGGAAAAACAAAATACACAGTAAAACCTGGGGGAGTAGGGGATGCGACAACGATTATTGGAAAATTAAACATTATGTAAAATATTTTTGTAATGTTCAACTCAGATGCCAAATTATCTGCCAGTCTGTTCAAATTTTACTGCATTCACTGTATCCAATCTAACATAAAAACAATTACAGACAATAAACTTGACAATCTCGACCCTTATGACATGTATAGGAGATGGCTCATTTTAGGCCCAACCAAAATATTTTTCTGGGCAAATATTTCACTATACTCCAATCAAGCCAAGAATTAAGACACAGTTATTCAAAATATAATTTACTTAATTTATTTTATTACCAGTTGCGATTAAGATTTCTCACTCGATTTCTCATGATTTCAACTTGAGAAAGGGCCCCTTTCAGCACAGATGTCATGGCATTTAGATTTAGCTATTTTCATTTGGCATTATAATTGTTTATGTTTAATTTTCATATTTTCTTTGGACATTAATGCAGCCCTAGGCATGTCAATGTTGTGGCCTGTGTTAACCCTTGCAGATAATTCTGAATGGGATCAACCCTGGCAAAAATCTATTTTGTGTATTTTTGAATCAATTGCTTTCCAGACTTGAACATTTTAAGGCAATTATTTCTTCATACAAGCTCAACATTTTTGGGTTGGTTTCAGTAATCCATAGATAAAATTCAATATTTTCAGGATTCTACATCTACATCAATAATCCGCAAAAGGCTAATTAGCCCATTTAAAGCAGATATATAGTTTAACAGTGATATAATTTGAATAGAATACAATTTGAACCTTAAAGAGGCTTGACTATCCAAAAGCCAGTCATTTAGAAAGAAAATGAAAATTATCCATGGCCATAAAAATAGAATTGAGACATCAGACAAAATGAGATGTAAGAATGACGCAAAAGGTTTTTTGGTAAACATTCAAGGCTACAGTCAATCTATAATAACATAACAATATTTTCATAGATATGCATCATTATGCTATTATATACCATTATTATCCAGTAATTTCTACCCTGAATTTCAATTAAATACAACACATTCCTCTAACAAAGACAGATGATTTTACACTATTGATACTAAAACGATCTTAATGATCTCATCACCATATGGAATGATTCCTAGTTATTTATGAGCAGATCATGCAAGACAGAGATTTTGTATCCATATTCTGATTCACAAATACCTCGATCAAAAATCTTCCTATATTTAAGAGTATAGAGAACATCAACTCTCACAAAGGGTACCAGATTCGATCTGGGCTCAATATTCTGCATCATGGATACCAACAATGCAACTTGGTTGACATTATGTATACTGAGAAATGTCTGAGCCAAAATAAATAATGTCTCCCACATCATAACAGGCTGTCGTTAATTATTAAGTGTTGATTCAAACTTGTGTAAACTTGCTAAAGTGGAATTAGAGGTCAACAATATTTTCACTTTTCAGATAATCATAAAATTTTGTTGAGAAAATTCTATGAGGCAGAATATGTTTCCAGTAATCTACCCCGTTTTTTTCTGAATAGGCCAGTTGTCAGGGGTTTCACTAGAATTTCTCACAACAGGCTAAATAAATGAAAACAACAGTCAAAATTAATGGAAATCATAAATTTAACATTGAAAAGTCCCTAAAAACAACAGGCGATTCTGTGAAAACAACCGGTGAAAATTGCCTGTTGCCTGGTAAGGTGAAAGAAAATTGTCAACAATGTGCCATGTAATTTTTGTCATTGAAATTGTGCCATTGTCATATTTATATGTCACATTTAATCAAAATATCCCATTCTGATACTCAGACCATCTCTGCTATGCACAAAAATAGAAGGAAACTGAGAGAAGGCTGTGATATCTCACAATGAAAATATCCTATTTTCAATTAAACTGAAATGGGTGAAAATATATGTTTAACTCTGTGTTTATGACATTTTTAGCTAACAACTAAATGCAGAACTTAAATTTGCTTCAATATTGAGTAGATTTCTACGATATCAAGTCTTGGCTTCCCCATCTTTAAAAGAAAGCCTCAGCTATATTCTTTGAATAAATGATAATCCATTGATACAACTTTACCCAATTGAAACCCCAGATAGAGGGTAGAAGTTACTTCAAGCTTCAGGGTAGAGACTAATGGATAATGATATCAAACTTGGGAAAAGTGAGTTTGGCCAAGATTCAGAAACAGGTGGTCATACAGCAATCTATCCTTTGCAAGAGCTGAACTTCATTTTCACTCTTGAAATAGAGATGATTTTTAATCTCACCAGTAGTAGTCAGATAATCATAGATTTTTCTGCTTGTTGGTAACTAGCATTCATTTTATATTCAAATTCTGAGAATGGTCAACAATATTTATATTTGAGATTGATAAGATGGTATCAAATTCAAAACTATAACCATCTATAATAGTCAGAGGGCAGTGTAGCCAGCTAATACATATTAAGGGCAAAACTATGGAACAAAAATAAATTCCATATCACTAAAGATTAACTTCACAAAAATGAAACCATAGAAAAGTTTATATGTGTAATGAAAACACAAATTTTGAAATAACTTCAAAGCCACATCTAAACAGATTATCTTAATCTCATATCAAGGTCAAATAATATTTGCAAATTCTTTGGGCTATTTATACCCTTTCTGATAGTTTGCCTTTTATGGTGATTTATTTTTTGGACTTTTTTCTGATCCAGCTCTTCTTTTGCCAAGCTTGTCTCTTGATAAAACTAACCAAGCATAAAAATGTTCAGCCAAATCCGTTAATATTTCTACTGCCCAAATCTATGTACATGTAGTTGCTCTGACAATGACAAATGGCTATTTATATAGGTGAATAAAACGATATACCCTTTGGATGTTTCTGAGACTGGTATTAGCATAAGTTCATCTCTACCAGTGTAGCCCTGTTTAGTCAAGAGGACCTGAATGGATCATATTGATCAAAGGGTTGGATGGAAAATTGTTAGTGTGGCCAAAATTGATTTTGCTTATTTAAAAGAGAGCTTCGTCTAGTATATGCTCTGGCCCTTGGGGTAGTCTTTTGTTAACACAAATTGCACATTGTGACAAAGCTGAGGCAATGAAATGCAAAATGTCACCACCTGCCATTTGTTAAAGACATCAAACACCATCAACAAAAAAAATTGGAGACTATAACATCATTCTGGTGAAATTTTTTCAGACATAAATTTATTCCTTTAGTTAACAATAATACACAAGCAATTGATTGCCTTAGTTTTATAAAAACATTAGCAGCAATTTTAGTCAACAAGAATAGGAATACATAGAAATTGAAAAATTATCAATGTGGTATAACTCATATAAGAAACTATAATCGGATGGGCCAGAGTTGAGTCTGGTTGTGACATGATAAACCATGTCAGCTAAAACAGAAAGATGTAATAAGTACCAGGATGTGAATTTCAAGAGTGGTCAGTTAAACTGTAAGGGTGGTCAAATTTAGAGTAAAGTAATAGCTTGTTGATATTTGTGCTGATTTATTTTAGCAAATCAGGTGTTATATAAGCCAACATGATCACTTATACAATTAGTCTTTACCTGTACAAATAATATCACAGTTGCAGAACATTTTGCCCCTAAATAAAGTGAAATATGTGATATTATAATAGATTAAAATTACTCTTAGAAAGTATGCTTCAAAGAGTCCTGAGAAACAACAAAAATATCATTAATTTTTTAATTTTGTAAAAAGAAACTGAGTTAATTACATGCCTGTTTGTGATCACAGTGAGATTTTAAGAATAGATATATGCATATAGGATAAACAATTCTTCAAATAAGACCCAGATTTTCAGCACTTAAATATTTCATCCATTTTTATCCCTCGTCTGAATGAGTTACAGTGAAACGTGTCTTATCCAAAATACCACTGAGATAAGTAGTTGTTCCAATATTCTAACATGAGAGTCAATGGGATGATTTAGAGGTGTTTTGAAAATAGGTTTTACTGTTCAATTTTTCTTAATGCATTTTTTATTAATAAAGATTTCTATTGAAAAGCCTAAAGATCACTTAACATTGAGATCAAACTTGAAATTCCAAATGGTTACTCTATAAATTTCCCAGCATGCCCAAAAATATACAAGGCCCTTATACACAAGATATATATTTGAAGTTTTCTTCTTATCATACAAGAGGGATGGTTACTTAAAATAAAAAATAAAAAATTAATAAAATAAAGCTTGGAGAATTATGTAGCTATGGAGAGGTTGTTCAGTAACCATAGATATCCATCTCTCTAGTTATGCCAAGGAAACCATAGCAACCCCAAAGAGTGTACTAGGATTTGATTTCTACAACAATATTTTTCACATCAGGGGGGTTTAACACATACAGCACAAAGACAACTCAAGCAAAAAACTCATCATGGTCAGATTTCAAATTCAAATTAGAAAGAAATTAGTGGAATTAGCAAGGAATAAAGTAAACAGACATGTAGTGGACACTATAAATTATATAGAAATCCAGAAAATAAGTTGATTTATTAAAATCTATGAGAGAAAAAAAATGAAATGGGTATAACCAGAAAGGATTTTGATGCAGGAGCTACTTGAAAACTTAAAATTAGTAAAATTTGAATTTCAATTACACTAATTTGAGCATTTTCCTGGTCATGTATTTTGTAAATTATTTTTTTGCTATTGAAATCATTTGGAGCGTTGGAAGTCCAAATGTTGAACTGTGGTAGGTAGATTTCAAAAAATGTGAAAATAACATGTTGTGAATTAGACCCGTTCTACAGTATGTATTCAACCATTTTCACCCTGAAATCTGTTCACCAGTTATAACTCAGCACCTACCCTCATAATTGGTTATTTACTGGTTTAAGGTTCATCCTTTTTGAAAAGCAAGGCATGTAATCTGTTCTTGAGGTTTTCTAGATAAATATATATAGACCGTATACCCTTTACAATCATTCTACTTCGTTTCTTAAAAGAGAGCTTCATCTGTGCTTAAGTGTCAGAGTCTATTATATTAGGAGTATCTTTAACCCCAAGAAGCTCTCCTTTAAAGAAGTAAATACAAACAAGACTAAAATCCATTTCTCAAAATAGTTCCTGGAGTCTTATATCTTTCAGACAATATATCTTTATTTTAAAGAAATTAGGACACATCTCATGCAATAATAATATAATGTATAATATTTATTTATTTTTCGTTACATCCTAAACTTAAACCATTTCTAATGGTTTTATTTTACTTAATTTACTAAGCTTTGACACTCAGGGCAGACTCTGAGACACGTAACATATATATCTTTGACATGGCATTAACATGAAAAATGTCACCACCTGCCATTTGTTACAGATGCCAACCGCCGAATGTTGAACACCAACCGCTGAATGCAGAACACCATCCAAAAAAGGTTGTAGACTATAAATATGTCACCACTTTTATTGGTGACATATTTCTGAAAAAGATCTCTATTGAAAGGGGTAAAGGAAATCAGGATAACTGGATTTACTTTCATTTTCTTTGTGAGGCAGAGGTAGGGAGAGAAACATATTTACAATGAAGCACATTAAAAAAACATGAAATAAATCTGAAGATTTTATGAATGACCGAAATCTACAACATACTGAGCATAAATAATATACATATTGTATTAATATAACTGTTTATAAACATATGTTTTCATGTTTTTTAATTATCAAAACTCCTTCATATAAACCCATAATAACAACTTATAAATAAATGAATTGAAAACTTCTCTTCAATTTTGAACAATCCCAATTTAAAAGACTCATAATTTGAATTAGTTCAAAAGTGGATTTGAAAGTAAAACCTTTGAAAGCGTCTACTACTCCAAATGAAGTGCGTTTATATACTACTTCAAATATGAATTTAAACAAATGTCAAACAACAGTGACCCTACAGTGATTTCAAAGATTCGTTCTACAATAACTTCAAAGTATTTTGGGAGACATTTTGAGAATTTAATAAATTTCTCGGTACTTCTGTTCATATTTCTCAAAAGCAAGCAAGATTCTAGTCTCTCTAGTTTTTCATTTCTCTAACTTCAAAATTTTCTAATATTATTTTGAACTACATATAGGTTTGAATTTTGAAAATTGTTGATTTGGGTTTCTAAGGGCTAGTAGTAGCATCAAAGGAGACCCTAAGCTATAGCTGTTAAATAAAAGGGAAAACATTTGAGAGTCAATAGACCACCAATTGAACACAACTCAACATACAGTGAAGTTTGTGAACAACTACCCTTGAAAGAGGTCAAACCCATGTGTACTCTTAAAATTAGAGAGGTTCTGAAGGCTTATATGTAATCAGAATATATAAACTCAGAAAATCTCTACACATCTCTGGGTATTCATAACAGATTAGATATTCATTTTAAATTCAAGATCTAGAAAGGCCCAAATTGAGATTATTAAGATCATAAGAGCATGGAGCCAGTAAAATCAACCATAATCGTTAGAGTGTAATATACCTAATCAATTAAGATTCAGGGTTAATAAATCAGACTCTCATTACAATCATTCCTGGATCCAGTGGAATTTTCATTGCTTAATTTCATGAAAGGGCAGAATCTTGAAAATAATGTTCTAGTGTTGTTTCTGTTGTTAACTCAGTCTGGGAATGGCTTAAAGTAACTGGAGAAGAGAATATGGAGTTCATCATGCTCACTGCACTAACAAGAATGCACTAACAAGAATGACAAAGAGAGGAATGAAAAAAATGAAGTAAAAAGGCATGAACTTTGTGTAATCATGTAAAAATGTCAAAATATATCAAACCTACATGTTTGAAGTTAAATCTCAATGTGAACAATTTTTTGGTCTCAGTTTTCTCATTTGCAATAGGCTTCCATGTTAAAAAAAATTGTCTCATTGGTGTTTGGATTGGATTGGACAGTTTTTACATAGATCACAACCTCTCTGGCTCACTCCCTGGAACTTCATCAAGATATAAAATACTGGTACTGAGTCCAGTGGTCTCTCTTTGCCTGATACCTCAGGCCCGTAGCCAGGGGGGGGGGGGGGTTCGCAGGGTTTCGGGCAAACCCCTCTGGCCAAAAATTATTTCAAAATCATACAGTTTTTCACCATTTTGAGCACTTCGCAAGTGATTTTAGCCATATTTGAACCCCCCCTGGAAATTTTTTAAAACTGAACCCCCCCCCCTTGGCAAATCCTGGCTACGGGCCTGTACCTAGTACTGAAGCGACAAGGCAAATGCACATTGATTGAATAATAAAAGTGTGAGGGAAAATGGACTATTTCCAGTTTTGCGCATATTTATTGCAGATTGGTTAAGTGAGAATTCTACGCGAGTTGGGGAAAAGATCCTACTAGGAACATTCTTTTTTACAAGCACTCCATCTGTTTGATGTAACTTACTATCTTTTTAACAAATCGGAAACATCTGGAAGATTTTTAAAAAATCACAACCTCCTGGTGTCTACTTAGTTTTTATAGAACACAGAAAAGTCGAATTCATTGAAAATTCAAATTTAAGAATGACCTCTCATATAAACCCTTGGCTTTTATAGAAAGGTGTTAACAGAATTATTTGTACAAATGCAGTTCAGCGCTAATCATTTCAAACAACTAACCAACAAATTGGGTCTTCTGTAAATACCAAGATTTAATTTTAGTAAAATTAATCAACACAATAGCACACCTAGAGATCCAAATATTTTGAAAGAGTTTATACTGCCATCCATTTCATTAAACAAATTACATTTACAAGGTCAAAATAATAATATTATCTTGATCCCATTTGAGCACAAAATAGTTTCTCAAACAAAACATCACGTTAAAAGTTCCATGAGGGACCTAGGCGGCCTATATTGTGTATATTTGTATTTAATCCAAGGGCGTTACAATACCCGGGAATTTATCGGTTCGTCCAGTACTTGTTTGTGATAGCGCCCTCTGTAGGTCACTGTGCTTATAGCCTACAGTAATACGGGGTAGGATATCGGGAATTCGGTCAGTTTCTATCCGTCGATTTCGCTATGAATTGAAGCAAGTGTGACCACTTTATCCACTTAAACAATTTGATAATTGATTAAATCTTTAAACAAAATCGATAAACACGTTATACACTTCCTATCTCCTTAGAAATTAGCATGTATTTATGGATTGTGTTTTCGAACAAGGCTCGACCCACCCCAATAGGGAAATCCTTATGCTAATTAGTATGACGTCATATTTTCCTGGGGAATCCTAGATTTCAAGGCCTCAGTCTGTTATTGTGTCAAATGTAAACGCTCTTGCGACGCTCTTTTGCAGACAGAAAATTGACAGATTAGCTTTTAACTTTCAGCTTTGATGTTTAAATATTCTGTATTTCTACCGGACTTCTTGCTGAATATCATATAATGTTATAACTTGATTTGGATCATTGCCTGATTGATCATTCTGAAATTTTGATTGTGATTCATGATTGATTGGCAAGAAAAATAATTCATATTGTTTTCCAGCGAAGTCAAAATGTTACAGCATGAGTTATAATGTCGAGTTTGCATCATGTTAAAGGCCCAGAGATTTGGACCCGGGTGAAGCTATTAATCAAGCTGTCACAGCTCAGCCAATCAGTGCTAATGTAGTCAGTTTAAATGTCCAGCATAAACAGAAACACATGGTCTGCTACAAGTGAGATACAGCCTTATGCTATGTTTGTTTACTTCTAGACGGATAAGAGATGCCCATTGGCTGAAATTTAAACTGTCAGTTATGCTAATGAGCATATTTACAAAAAGAAATTGTCTTATTTCACAAAAACTAAACAACATTTTCAGAATTTGATTTGAAATTTATAGTCATTATAGATTCATGAACCACTGTAACAAAAAAGAGCTTGTAACTCATCATAACAATCTTGTTATAGCAGAAAGTTTGAAAATTTTCTCATTTTGTTTGAACTGGACCTTTAAACTGCCATATTTGGCTTTTGTGGGCTGTTCCATCTGCCTTTTATACCCGCTCTCAGTCTTTAAATTCTGCTAGTGATTAGAAGTCCATGCACAAGCATACACATAAGAGACAAACACACCCAGACTCCAGGCCGTGGATGGAAATATAAAACTATTTAAGGCACAAACTGGTATTAATAGACCGATATGTAGTGTCTGCCATGTATTGAAGGTAAACCAATCTGTATTATTAATGTTTCTTCTATCAATACATGGGTTGTGCAATAGAAAAGCAATGGCACAATCAAAAATGTGCATATCAATCGTGAATATCTCTCGGTTCAAAGCTTATTTCCAACAGAATCGTGTCAAAATATGTGTCTGAGTAACAGTTATACATTATAAGATCGCAAACTCTTACCAATTATTAGCCGAATGGCTCATTTTCAACGAAATGTCCTTAAGACAACAGCCCTGGGTCGCGCCTGAGACCAAAAACTACTTCAAATAGCCCTCCCCTAATTATATTGGATAATCACATTTATGCGTGCGCGCGCAGCTCATCCAATGAACGAAACGCCACTTCCCGCTGAAATCACCGGGTATTGATCTTTCCCTTGTTTAATCCCGATATTCCTTACAATCGACTAAAAAGACTTTTGAGTGTTAAATGTGTTTCTAATTGAATTTGACTGGAAAAGTTTATCTTTGAGTATAAAGTTTCTTCCCTCCTGCCCAGAAGTATTTTATGTCATATCATGTAATTTATTTGACTGACTTTGCAGATGCATTTGAACAGATGCATTTAGAAATGCACTTTGACTTTTCAGATGCATCTGCACAGATGCATTTAGAAATGCACTTTGACTTTTCAGATGCATCTGCACAAATGCATTTAGAAATGCACTTTGACTTTTCAGATGCATCTGCACAGATGCATTTAGAAATGCACTTTGACTTTTCAGATGAATCTGCACAGATGCATTTAGAAATGCACTTGATTCTAAATGAATAATACCAGATAAAAAATTACACGTAATATAAATTAGATTAATAGTAACATCAACCGCAACTTTTTATATCACAGTGATCTCACCAACATTAAAGTAAGTGGGTGCAACACCCACCTGAAATTTTGAAAATAGGCTTGCACCCACCTAAAAATCCATTTGCACCCACTTGAAAATGAGAAAAATCATGAAAAATTGGCATATTTTGACCGATTTTGGTCTGAGTTGTGAAAAGAGAATTTGCACATACTTGATAAAAAATCCTGTGTAGATCACTACATCAAATGTACCAACCCTATATTTATGCCTGTAAATGTAAATGGAGTAAAAAGTGAAAAATACTTTTATCATAAAACTGAACATCAAAGCTGAATTTAGCTCATCCATCATTTGAATTTATTCAACACTCAAAACATATCTTCAAGACATCTCTTTTAAAATATGCGATAACAGGCAAAATAGACCTGAGGTATTGAATACCTGAATTTTCTCTCTGGAGCTTTCACTTTCACTTTATTTCTCTCTAAAATTTGAATGAACTACCTGATTTTCTTGCATTTCTATACAATTTAGAGTGTTGACTACATGCCTGTTTACTTTATTCCTTGCTCATTCCCCTCTTTTATACTCTATTTTGAATTCTAAAACATGACCATGAGAGATGTTTACAAAATAAAAAGTGTCAATGACTCCAGCACTGATAACATTGACACTCATGATGACCAAAGGAATGATGACAGACTTCATCATCAATTTGAAAAAATGTCATGGTGGCCATGTTTTAAAATGGAAAATAGATTGAATAAGAGTGGAATTAGCAAGGAATAAAGTAAACAGGCATGTAGTTAACACTCTAAATCGTATAAAAATGCAAGAAAATCAGACACTTCATCCAAATTTTAGAGAGAAATAGAGTGGAATAA
The DNA here is from genome assembly GCA_903813345.2 of Owenia fusiformis. NCBI lineage: Eukaryota > Metazoa > Annelida > Polychaeta > Sabellida > Oweniidae > Owenia > Owenia fusiformis. Next base: position 5,428,575 of record CAIIXF020000004.1, on the reverse strand, counting down.
TAACCATGAGCAGACAGACATTTTCTGAAAATGATAAAATATCTGACATGATTCTTATAATTATCATAACATGAACAAAGGTTTATTTTAGCTAAGATAATTCTCTTGTCTTCTTTGTATAAAGTCAACTGTATACAAAAGCCATATCTCCGGAGATACTGGAATGTAAAGATGACCAAAGAAATAATTCATAAAAATGGTCATTTTTACATATAAGAAACCAACAAGGATGAGATTTTACAATAAATGAAAAATAACATTCGCAGTTAATAAGTAGTTTATAAAACTGAAAAATACCATAAGTCCGATCATTGTAATTTTATTGTGATATAAACAATAATATTGAGCCAGATTTAAATTTTACTCCAAGGATAAGTGATAACTTTTGAAAACAATTGCATGTTTTCACATATTTGATATTGATATATACAGTGTAATTCCATTTAGTTGAAGCCATTTATTCAGTATCTGACATGTTTATCATGAAGTAAACCTTAGGAACAAGATGACAGTGACCACACCTATGATATCACTTCTTACTTTAAGCTAACCTGTCTCCTATGAACTATGCTCATAATGAAAAACGTCCACTCGCTGTATATATCAAATGATAATACATATAAAGATAGAAGCAACAATCAGGAAAAAATAAAGCAAGTTTTTTTCTGGATATACCACAATTTGAAATATGGCTTCCTATTTTTTCACCAATACTGATTAGATACTTTACATTATAAAGGTTGGGAATAGAGTCTAGAAGATATTTTCCTGTTTAGCCTCAAACCAAATACACTACTGAGTTTTGGCTCATTACTCATCTTTACTTCTCTTTTATTCAATTAGATTAATGTTTACAGTGCGAGATACACTAAAATGAAGATCACAAGCATTATACCAGAACTATCTCCATCATAGAACATTTTTGAAGAAATAGCAATTGATCAAATAATATTATAAACAATGTTCTGTAATTACTGTCATGAGATCAATTTTTGTTATAAAACTTTAAAGCCATAATAAATTACAGACAATGTAAAATCATAAACAGTAACATACATTACACAGACAATTATTCATTTCAAAACACAAACCGACCAATATCAAAGATTTATCAAACCTACAAAAATAAACAGTTATCACTGTAGACCGAATAGCACTTGGAGCAGTTAGGCTACGCAAACAATTTGAACTGATAAAATTCATGAATTCAAAGTTTCTGCTATTCTACTGCAAATATGTTTTTAGGTAATTCAATGAATTTTTGATCCTCTTTATTATTTTCAACAAAGAATCAATAAATAATAAAAGTTTTACTTCAGGTATCAGTTACAAACAATCATAAGACGCAACCATAGCATGGGGTGGTATGACACCGAGACATGATGTGAATAGGCAACTAGAGGATGAGGAGGCAATGTCGTCCATGTAGGTAATTTTCAGACACTCAGCGCAGCCATTTGTCTGACAACTACCTAGACGACATTGCCTCCCTGTCTTCTATTTTAAGATAGACAACTGGAAATTTTTCTAGGATAACTATAGTTATCTCTTTATCACCTAGATTCTGATGCAAATATTTATAAAAAAATTATATTGATATAAGTCATAGCTGATAGACTAGTTTGAACAACGAATCAATTTAAACTAATCTAGGCCCCTGCAACATTAAATTCAGGGACTGCGCACCCTGTTTAACAAAATGTTACATTTAAAACAATACATTATCTGTTGAAAGACCTTGAGTTTAAACTTTTGACTTTTTGTAACTGACCTCTTCATAAATGTAAATCTGATGTGTTACTTATTCGATATCGGAAGGTACAATGGACACAATAATTTATGCTGGAATTTATTTTCCCATTCACGGAAAGTGCCGAAGATTACCGTCTATGTCTATGTCAATAATCTGCAAAAGGCTAATAAGCCCATATAAAGCAGATATATAATTTAACAGTGATAGAATTTGTCGACACTTTCATGACACCATAACAGATATAAGGTTCCTGACAGTGGACAGGCAATGGGAGTTCAAGAATTGGACAGTTCAGAGACACATGTGAGTAACCCATTCAAAAATGAGAAAATGTCAATCTCTAACAACGAAAATACCTGATAACGATCTACACTTGTCAAAATCCTTGAAATTGAAGAACCTAAAAATTGAAAGCTTTTGAAGAAAATGAATCCACTTACCCAACAGTGCCCTGGTCTCCTTCTCGCTCATGTAGAGATTCAGATGCGCATGTCCTATACTCCATATACAGCACGATATGATTATCGCTAAAATGATCGGTTTTGAGCTCATATTTGATGGTAAACTCCACGAATATCGAAGAGTTCAACTTTCTCTTACTTTCTTCTCATTACAAATAGTCTCTTAACCAAAACGTTTCATTATCCAAATATTCATGACGCACCACATACTTATTTGTGGCTACTGTAAATCAGTATATTTTTGCAATATACTAATTTTACTTTAAAAATGGAAAATTGAATGGGATTCTAATATTTGAGTGGACTATTTAGTGTTAACTGTGTGCTGGCTAGATAGGAGTGATAAAAACAAACTTTTGAAAAGGTCACACTGACCAGCTAAAAGTTCAAAATACAAGCAGAGTTAATGTTTGCCTTTTTCTCAAAGAACTTTAAATGTAAAACTGGATGGACTTTGGAGAGACAGCTTAGTCTGTACAAATGATGGGATCCCTTAGAACCCACTGCCAACAGTGATCCCACCGGGAACAGCCTTTCAGTACAATGTGCATTGGTAATTATATATATTTACATTTGGTATAACTTATCCCGTTCCAGGACAGGTATAACATCTTTCGGTACAATGGAAATAATATTTTCCTATTCTCTTGGTATATTTGGCAATCAATCATCGAATGAATTTCATTGTCTTTAACACTACAAAAGTCACATAATCTTTCATTCGATGACCTCTTGACTTCTTTCATCGATGTTGATGAAATTGAAATACAGTAGAACCTGTCTCGATGAACACCTCTCTCTGGTTAACACCTGTCACTAGTGGGCATCCGTCCCCACACATACTCTATTGACTTCCTGTATAAATTATCCTCTCGGTGTGAACACCTACAAACATTGAACGTTTATTCTTGGCATAAAATGTTCACTATACGCAGGTTTTATTGTACACTAAATGGAGCTTTTTAACCTCTCTCAGAGCTGTAGCCATTATGGACCAAGTGATTCAAATAATTCTTAACACGGTCAAAAGGAAACACTCATTGATATGACAGATTTTTTTTATGTAGAATTCCACAATAAATAAATTCTCAATAATTCTACTGTAAAATACTAATAACTTATTTGTGGTTGCTCATCAACGATTCAAAATGCGTTTCGGATTGAGACTAAATAAATGGTGGACAAAACACAAGGAGGATTGGCTCCCAGAGTGCACCACCGATATTCTGTCCCATATATGGGTATGTCGTAATACAAAATTCGAATTCAAACAGCCGCCATTTTGTTCACTTCAACATTTAAATCGTGAATTTTGGTCTTATTTCCAAACGAAAAATTCCAAAACTCACAAGAAATGATCGAGATATTAGTTCGAATCTTTTGAACTGTTTATTTTGAATTTATAGTCGGTTTTAATTTCAGAAAATAACGACATTTCGACGTTTTCATTGTTGGAAAATATCGAGTTTCGATCCTGGGAGCCAATCCTCCTTGGACAAAACAGAAAGATTTACTTTATCTCATGTTTTCATTGTTTTAGCTATCTTAGGATTCATTCTAAAGGCCAATTTAATAGGAGGCGATACTTCGGGACCATTGCTTTGAAGGGAACCATATTAGGTAATCATCTTTCCAATAGATAAGTTACAATTTGCAGATTGAAGACATTTTCTATTCTCAAAAAATCAGTCGTGTGGTTGTATTGTAGTCTAGACTCAGGTACCATCGAATAATTTTGGCAACGTACCGGAGAACGTCATTTTACTAAGAAATGGCAATAATTTAGCACAATATATTTTTTAACTAGAGTTCTATTTTGATTTTGACAATAGTAAGTATTCCATGCAATAACTATTTCATTCATGAGTTTGTACAGTTGTAGTCAAGTGAACTCGACTTAATGTTGTTGTTTCACGTTTCTTTTTGACGATTTGGATTATTTGTTTTTTATTTTTGTTTTCAACATTTGCGTCGAGGATATTAAGCCTAGTATATTGCGGTAAATGCTTTTCTGCCCTCTATGCTCAACAAAAGTTACACTGATACGATAATGGATCCAATGCTTCAACTAGAATGTATTAACTCTTACCTTAAACACAGGAAATACTTGATAATTGAAGAAATGTAATCATTTTCGTATATGTTTGAACCAATTTCCAATATGGTTCTCAAGGTCACTCAAGGTCACTGAATACAGTCTAAATGTGAAACCATGCAACCAAAACGAAATCGTAATTATTTATTACCAACATATCTGTTTTCGGTTTCTTCACCCTCCTTGGTGTCTGAGAAGGCGATTCAATTGTCATAAGACGATGATAAACTTTCGAGTTGAAATCTCGATCTCAATATGGCTGCTGTTATTTATTGTAATTTTGTTTTTCGCTTCACCTAGAGTTTTACTTTTACACAATCATTACCCAGAATGCATCTACACATGGGGAAAAAAATTGTTTCCAGAAAAATTCTTATACTTCTTCAATTATCAAGCGTTTGACGTGTGTAAGGTAGGATTAAATACATTATCGATGAAGAGCATATTCTAATACATAATTTGTGTGATTTTGGTTGCCTAAACAGGCCAGGAAAGCATTTCCCTCAATTTACAACCGGGAAGTGTGTACGACCCTAGTATGCAAGAAAATAACAAAAAATAAATATCCAAATTATCAAAAAATAATGACAAATAAAGCATACGATGGTCGGATTTATATGACTAGTACAGTTGGGGACAAAAATAAATGACAGGTCGATTTTCGATCACCATTTCCTAATTATGGTGGTCTGAAAGCCCATAATTTCCAATATTGTCAAGATACATATCCCTTAAAATTTGTATATTTTACATTTTGTATAATCTCATCCACTGATTTATGGCCTATTGTAAATTCTCTTATTTTTAACATGGGAAATCCTCACTTCAGCAAATCCACCTGTCATTTATTTATGTCCCCAACTGTAGGAATTCTGTTGGAACCCAGTTCTGATCAAGTACGAAGTTATTGAAATCGGCGCAGACGGACTTTACTCCGAAAGATGGTTTTTCGATTATAACTTTTTACAATATTTAAGTATAGACTTTTGAAAAAAGTACAGAATAGTCCTTATACTATTGAATAATTCTGTTAATTCTGATTCACACGACTCTGATTTGTTTAATTAGAAAAAAAGTTTTAAAAATATTACTTAGGAACGTAACCGGAGCTGGGAACGTAACCGGAGCAGATCAGTTGAATTATTTAATCAAAACAATTAAAATATATGATTTAAAGCACATATACTAATTTAAAAACATACGGGATTGTTAGAATGCGTATTTATTACATTTTATTTAAAGAAAAAATTTATCCATTGTGAAAAATTAAATTTGGTATTTACCATGCACAAGTGCAATTACCTTAGAAAGGCTATCAAACATAGAACAATCATTGCATGGAGAATGAAGTGATTAAATGTAGTAAGCAAATAATTCCATTTGATTTCACCCATTGTATTTGTTCAGCGAACTATTAGAACCCACTCTGTTATACTAATTTCTAATTTATACTTATTGCCATGCATTGATTTTCCTGTAAGTGAAGGGTAATAAATGCTCATTTTAACATTCATATGTGTTTGTAAATAATATATATGCTTTCAATCATATATTTTATTTTTTTAAATTATATAATTCAACTGATCTGCTCCGGTTACGTTCCCAGCTCCGGTTACGTTCCTAAGTAATATTTTTAAAACTTTTTTTTAATTAAACAAATCAGAGTCGTGTGAATCAGAAATAATAGAATTATTCAATAGTATAAGGACTATTCTGTACTTTTTTCAAAAGTCTATACTTAAATGTTGTAAAAAGTTATAATCGAAAAACCATCTTTCGGAGTAAAGTCCGACTGCGCCGATTTCAATAACTTCGTACTTGATCAGAACTGGGTTCCAACAGAATTCCTACAAACTCATGAATGAAATAGTTATTGCATGGAATACTTACTATTGTCAAAATCAAAATAGAACTCTAGTTAAAAAATATATTGTGCTAAATTATTGCCATTTCTTAGTAAAATGTCGTTCTCCGGTACGTTGCCAAAATTATTCGATGGTACCCCGTGAGACTATTCTAGATCTAGGGGAAGCCCATTTGCTTCATTTGGCTTGAATTCTACAGTTTCAGGCTTACCATAGTACTCAGAGGTTTCACTCAGAGGTTTGGGTTTATTTTGGCTTGGTGGCTATTGAGTTGGGTGTGTTGTGTCAATTGATTACTTGGTTGATAATGCAGGATATCTTGTGATTGGAAGAGTCTAAAGGGTTGTATGGTCCAGCCTTCGTAATAACCTGTTGTATGGCCCGAACCTTCGGAGTTAGAATTTTGCATTTGCCATTTGTTCTTAATGGATTTTTAAACTTATTATTATGTTATAAGCCTCGCTTTTTATGATAGAGGTGGAATTTATCTCAAGTTGTTCTGCTAAACTAGCTGCTATAGGAGAGCTATATGTTTTGGCTAGCTAGTGTTTACTTCCTGTAGGAAGTTAAGACCGAGCAGCAAAGTACGGATTTCGGCTATAAAGTCGTTCCCTTTTGCTGAGATGGGATAATTCAAACATACCAGGTCAGCTAAAAGTCCCTCTGTATATGCTATGGCTGTAGAGCCAAAAGGACTGGGATTGCCTAGCATTGATCTGTCAGTGAAAACTACTGTGTAGTGTAGTGAAAACTTCTAGTCCTTATTTTCGTTCAATGGAATTTGTGTTTCTGATAATACTGATAAAAATGGCAGTCCAAATGCAGAATTAACAGGTTAAATCGCATCGAAATTCACACTTTTATATTTTTATTTACAGCTATTTGCAAAGTGTGATACATCAGAGGTGAGCCAAGATGACAACTGCGGCCCGACCAACATTTGAGCCGGCCCGTGGAGGGACTGGAAAGGGAGAGGGGGATTTGAGTGCTATGTCCAAACAGTACTCTAGTAGAGATCTACCTGCACATACCAAACTCAAATACAGGTAATGGGTCATAATATTTGTTTCTTATTATTTTGTTGGTGAAACCGAGTACAGGATTTAGAAATGCATTCACCATATGCTTACAGAAAATCCTTTCCAAATCTCTCCCAATGTTTTATCTTTAGTACAAAAAATATAGAAGTTGGCTCAAAAGATGTTAAAATCTTACATAGATATATCAAGCATATTTTTTCAAAAATCTCTACTGGGTTCAAAAATATTATAATCAACATAAGTTGAAAGAAGTTTTCAATTAGAGCCTAATTGTAAAATGGAGGTAGTACCCAGTTACTTTAACTCTGCAGAGCTGGTACCTAGTAATTCAAATAACACAATTTTCAAATAAACCTTTGTATGTTGTAATTCTTCAGTCTAATTCTTATCCTGGTGTTATTGCTATTGTAAGTTGCAATAATAAGGTCTCATCAGTTTTTAATAGATGTCATTAACTAGATTTCTAAAATTACAGACAAGAAGGCCAATACACAAGGGAGGAGCTTAGAGGACGTGACTTCAGAAAGGATCTTGAAGAACGGGAGCGAGTAGCTCGAGAGAAGAGAGATCGTGGACGTGGAGGAGGTAAAAATTTGTTTTCGACTGCTCTATAGATTGTCATTCAACCAACTGTTCTCAAGGTTTCAGCTCTGAATATAATGGAACTGTTTGGAATACTCTAGCACTCATCAGGATAATCATTGCACTGTGTGAGGTTGATTGGCAAAATTTTGATGAAAATATACAAAACCCTGGATATTTTGGGAAACTATCACAATTACATTTTCAGTCAAATCTAGCTATTTTAAGATCAAAAGGGTATATATCATTTTGGTTGAATGAAGATTCTTTTGGCTTTTTGATTGACGTAAAACAAGAGGATGGGAAAGTACGGTCCTGTGCCTCAGTTAAAACACTTTGAATTATATGTTAAAGTGTACTCAATTTTGTCTTTAGTTAGAATATTAAACTTTACATTTAAAAATGTATTTTATTGTAGAAAGTAGCTCAAGTGGAAGTAGCACAAGCACAAAGAAACCAAGGCTTGACCAGATTCCTGCCTCAAACCTTGACGCAGATGATCCGTTGGACGACGTGAGTTTATTTATACTTTCCTCGTTTATTAATACTCTCTCTCTAAATCGAAAAGCCTAAATGCAATACTATGTGTTATTGAATGATTTGAAGTGCAGTACAGGATATATTGTGCTCGAGAAATTCTGTATTGGCACGAGACGAAGTCTCAGTAGCAATACAGATTGGTACAGCACAAGAACTGACCAATCAGAGGTCTTCTTTTTACAGATCTTACAATAAAAATACATGTTTTCTGCTTTTAGGATGATTCTGATGCCAGCTCAGATGATGACGACGATGACGAAGATGACACTGCTGAACTACTGGCAGAACTGAGCAAAATTAAGAAGGAAAGAGCAGCAGAGGTTATAAGAAAGGTAAATAAATTATGTGGCATAGCAAGGCACTGGCAGGTGAGGCACCTGTCTCACCAATCTTTAGGAAAAAATATTTATTCTGAATTTTTGTTCAATTGATACTAAAAAGTGAAATAGAAGTTAAGAGTGTTCCTTGCTAATTTACTCTTTTCCCCTCTATTTTGGATTTGAAAACATGTCCACCTCTGAATTGATGTATTGTATTATGTTATGACTTTGACTTTAGGAACAAGAAGCAAAGGCAGAAGCGGAACAGATTCGAACAGACAATATCTTACGTGGTAACCCATTACTTAATGACTCCCCAGCAGCTGAATTCAAAGTAAAAAGAAGGCAAGTAGTGGTTTGTTTGTTTGTATCAGTTGATGAACATAGATAGCATTTTGTTCTTGTATTTACAATATATTTCTGTATTTAGAATGCCCTCTGTGTGTCTACTTTATTCCCTGCTTGTTTTTTGTTTTTTCCTCTCTATTTTGAATCTCAAAAGTTGACTGCAATATTTTTTTATTTAAAGCATTTTAAACATTCTTGTTCTACAGTATATTCTATGGCTACATGCCTGTTTACTTTATTCCTTGCTGATTCCACTCTTTTTATATTTCAAAACCTAACATCCATGATAATTAATTCTAAATCTTCTTTTCAGGTGGGATGATGATGTCGTTTTTAAAAACTGTGCAAGAGATGACGATAAAAAAGACAAACAATTTATAAATGACACTCTTCGATCTGAATTCCATAAAAAGTTTATGTCTAAATATGTCAAATAACACGAGAAATTAGTGAACTACACAAGGAATATGTAAAATTTAACATAAGGAGACAAGGAGAACATTGGAGCGCAAGGAATGCTGAAGGACTCACACATTTCCAAAGTATCACTCGTAGCCATGATTTTATTATATTTTTAGAAAAACATAACCATGAAATATTCAAGATTTCAACTTTTTTGTAGACCAGTGTGACTGAAAAAAGGGTACCTCGTTTACCAATATAAGTTTAAGCTTGCAATTTCTTTCACAACCTAAATGTGAACGGAAAATATTTAAGCGATGCATTTGTACGACGATTGGTCATACGTATAGGCTGGCATTTTGATTTTATATGCAAGCTTAAACTCCCTAATGTCCCTTTATAATATCCTGATTGTCAATTTAATTATTAATTATAGGGGCAACAAAGTCTAGGAAATGAATTAAAAGTCAGTTCAGAAAAAGTTGGTGTTGTACAGTAAAACCTACATCTGAACAGTGAACAACTTTCCCAATTTTAGCATCTCTTAATGTAGGTGCTTCTTTCAATCCAATTTTTCTTAATCTGCGACAGACTTCCATGTTAAAAATCCTCAGAATTTGAACACCTGCAAATCCAAACACTTTTGGAAAATTCACATAACATTAGGATCAGGTCAGGTTTTACTGAAGTATCTATCATGAATTTTGGTGAATTCCTTATAACCAGAAACAATAAAATAAGAATTTTTCACCAATTTCAACAAAATCCTGTGAAAAAATATTAAGGTAATGATAAATAAAACATAAATAAACAAAGTAATTGTATACATTTTATGGTCATTTTTATTGTTCAATAAACATCTAGTAGTGTCTACATTATAAATACATCACAATATATATCCATTATGGTACACTATAATACATAGACGAACGTTTAAGTATTCGGGGTTCAAAATTGCACCTGTCAAAATGCTTTTCAAGTGAATAGAAATGCATTTTTATCACAACGAAATTACTATGAATTTCCCACTAAAACCATTTTATTTTGTTCACTGTTTTATCGATATCAGATATCAACGTTTATTAAGATGAAATAATTTTGATTGGTCATAATCAAAGAATTTTAAATATTCTCACATATATCAGGATGATGCTTTATATGTTATAATGCTGATGATTTTCTACAATGTTAACATTCATTCGTGATGTTATGTTTTCTCATTTTTTCTTCAAGCCACTTTGCTATAAAACAACATATCAAAATGTAACCATCTGGTAAATCGTTACAAAATGTTTGTAACAGTCTGTCACAGATGTGGATTTCTACCTGGTATCTGTCATCCACCACCAGTCAGAACAAAGAGCGCTGGTAATAACAATATGTCACTGCTTCCTGGTGGTGACATAATAAGGAAGTGGTGACATAATTAGGAAGTGGTGACATTATACAAGTCTGTACTCCAGGTTTTGACACATTAATTTCATCCATTATTATAAGATGGGTAAACAAATATCTTATCATATAGGACCACATTAACAAAGTATTAACATGCCATTTGTTTCAGACACCATGTCATTTGTTACAGACGCTGAGTGCCAAACACCAACCACTGTCCACAAAAAGCTGGATACAATAACAATAAGTGGTGACAGAAAAATCATGTATAGTTTGAAACATCTTCAAAACTATAGAACAAAATTGCTTTTATTATCCAGGAACAAATTAACAGGTCATTTATTTTTTCCAAATGTTCAAAAACATAACCGATACTATTTACATAAACTTTTTTGTCTACATCATCTGCACCTGAAGTTACAAATTGGTAATCATTTGTTACAGACGCTGAACTCTGAGTGCCAAACACCAACTGCCAAACACCAACCACTGTCCACAAAAAGCTGGATACAATAACAATAAGTGGTGACAGAAAAATCATGTATAGTTTGAAACATCTTCAAAAACTTTTGGTTAAATCTGCATCATGCCTGTTAAAAATGATGTTACTATTTGGTAATGTGACTAAAATATGTCTGTCCTTTTGTTCAATTTGAGAGAAAAGATTAAACAACAAAGTAAATCTGACACAAAGATAAACAGAAACTAACTTTAATCATGAGATAAACTGTCATGCATAATGCATTAAAAATAAGCAACCGTTAACCTCTTGAATCTAGAATCCAAGGCTCAAAATCGGTTGAAACCAAAAGGATTTTTCATTTTTGCCAGCTTTTGACATGTTTGATATTTTACTAGATACATATAAAACAGATGATGCTCATTTTAGCAAAATTAAATGACAGAGATCGTTTCTTCACAATTTTAGTGAAATATTTTGTAGCAATTATCTTGTCACTCTAGGTTTCAAGGTCATTTGCGAGGTGACGAGAAATCTCTGGAGAGTCCAGAGGTTAACTTCATGCCACAGGATATATCATTTTAGCTTCCTTTTCTTGAAAGACAATGTTTCATGTTCAATTGGTAATGTTACTAACACAGAAAAATAACACATTTTAGTAAATATTTTGTGCAAACTGAACAAAATTTGTCAAAGAGCCATTATATTGAGAAATTCTATGACTGAGTACTCAAGAGGTTAACTGTATTTCTCATGCTAAATGATGCTGCATAAACAAAGCACAACAAACGTGAAGTGACTTCACAATACATAATATATGCATAATATACACCAAAATGCACATGTTTTATGTAACAAAAATACTTTACTTTACAATATTTGAAATAATATAACATACATACTACAAAAATATTTGATTCTGCTTCGGCAAGATTAATCCAACCTTATTTACAACCTTAAATTCTGCACACAACCCTAAACTGGTCACAACCCTTAATGCTGAGCACAACCTTTACTCACTGGAAGTGTTATGCTGTAATAACCCAATTCTTGTGAAATTCAGCACATTGTTTTCCTGTTTTATAATCTTTTTTAAATTCAACACATTACACTCCTGATCATTCTGTATTCAAAGGATTTCTTTAATCTCATTAAATCAACCTAAATAAATTGTTTTTAATGTAAATATAAAATTTGATGCACCCTGTCCTATTTTTCAATTATGCCAAAAGAACCACCAAAATGTGTATCATATATATAATATATAAGGAACCAGCTATATACATGTACATATTATACGAGGCATCTGGTTATGTGCCAAATGCACATACTCGTATATTTTGAATTTGTTAGAATTTGAATTAGGACGCAAACCATTTGATATTACATGGACTTAACCCTTATGAAATTGCATTGTTTGCCTGTACATGTAAGTAAAATTTTACGGAACACATTCATGCTTTATTTATTAGAATCAGTTCAAACTATACCCATATATGGCATGAACATGTATCATACTGTACATCAAATGAGTGTTCAAAAAGTTTTAAAGATCCAGAAAGGATTCACCACTTCAAGCTGAACCCAGGGTATATGTATTTTTTTCTCCATCATCATAACTCAAAATATTTTCTTCAACACTCAAGCTTAAAGGCGAAGTCCATAAATAAAAACTAATGGTTGTCCTTACTGGCACTAATTTTGAAGTATACATGTATATGTTTATTGCCAAACTTATGGAGGGGAGTGTATATGTTAAAGCCATGTATATAATCAAATGTTATATACTCGTACACAATAAATTCAATATTATATTTCGATCAATCTATTAATAAAATATCCTCTTCGTTAATGGTCACATGATCAGGAGCGAGTAGTTGTCATTGTTCGGCTTCGGTTGGGTGATTACCTGATGCTCCCGTTGGATATTCCCTTATAAGGGCAGCCCCCGCTGTACGATTTAACACTGCCACCTGGAGGTGAAAATATGAAGCTCAACATAACATAACTACAACACTACATTACCAAGCCATAACTTGAAAATCACTAGTCATGCATACATACATTATTTTCTCTACAATGAAAAAGGGGGGAAGGGTCAATCAAGTACACCTGAATATCTTCTGCTTTACATGTGTAACGACCCTTGGGCACGTCCGTCGGAGAGCTGTAGTGTACCAAGCCAGATACTCGTGTGCTAAATTCAATGCCCTGTACGGGAATCAAACCCAGGACCTTCCGCTCTCAGAGGCTCTACCCCTGAGCCATAAAGGCTAGCCACAACAGCTGATACTGTAGTAGCGACTAGTTATTGAAGGTCATTTCACATGTGTACATTGATAGATCCTTCACCCAAAATAAGCATGGGCTGAAATAATCTTCAAACAAGCATGATCTCTCCAGGGACAAGAAAATGAAAATACATTTCATAAACAATACAAAATAAAAATGTGCACATCCCAATTCAGGCAAATCTGGCAGGCAACTGTCCTACAAAATGCATCTAAATGTTATGATTAAATAAAAAAATTAAAATAAAAAATGTTAAAGGCAATCATACCCAAAACAATGAAAACATTTAGAGATCTATTTAGAAATCTAATAACCTTCAGACTTCTCCTTTTGGAGAAATCAGGAGAAGTACTGCTCCCCCAACCATGATGTCACAAAGAAATGAGAAAAATTACAACAAATACCATGCAGGAGACATTTTCAATAACCTAAACTAACAACCACAAAATTAACCAATCAGATGCATGGAATTATTCATTTGAAATCAAGAAAATAAAGGCACTTAAGGTATCAAGAACAGAATTTTTGGAGCACAAAATACAAGGAATAAAACTAAACATCAAATTTATGAAATACAAAAGAAGGATTCAGACATCGCTCAACAAAATATTTTCTGACACAGTAGGTTTACTTGTTGAGCACCCGAAAAAGTCAAGTAAAACCACCAAAAATCAGTATGTTTTTTTCCCTGACAATTTGGACCATCTTTCGTGCATAAATCTATCTTTCTTAATCTTAAGTAAATCATCCAAATTGTCAGCAAAAATGTGAATTAATTTACCCTTCATTTATATGACTCGATATAGACACATTTTCTTATGAGATAAAAATTAATACAACCATGTTTTTTCACTGTTCCACTGCACCTCTATAACACATTATGGCTCACTCATAAGCAAACACAAATATCATAGAGTATTCATAAATAATAGGACAGGACCCATTTAGGAGTTAGTGCAGTCTAGAGTATGAGACACTGTTGAATTTATCAAACGCACTGCCATCGGGTAAAGATGACACAGGCGTCAATGATCCATCAGCTTGACGAATCACAACTGGATACTCGAGAATCTCATTACGCTGTAAATGTGATTTAATCGCCACCTTTAAAGAAAAAAATATCATTATTTTCTAAAACCTATAAAAGAGAATCAAAAGAAAATCATTTTAGGACACAAAGAGCTAGAGTCCATTTCACTGCTTCATTTCGTCAGTAGAACGGCAAAAATAAGAAATTGGGAGACCATTGTGCAATAATATATGGAAAAGTATATTCATAATGTACATGAATGACATTTGTATATTTCAGATTTTTTAGTTTTTTGTGCAATAAGCCTGTGCCGTCCTGTAATTTGAAGAATTTCAGCCATGTTAATCTTATTGAAAATAACATGGCAGAGAAACATCCAAATATAAGAGGCCATACACTTTATAAGCCAAACTAGAAGCAATCCAAGATATACAAATGTCATTCATGTACATTATGAATATACTTTTCCATATATTATTGCACAATGGTCTCCCAATTTCTTATTTTTGCCGTTCTACTGACGAAATGAAGCAGTAAAATGGACTCTAATAAAACCAAATGGAATTTTTACATGGTGATGTTAAGAGAACGAGGCAAATACCGTAATCGCTGTAATAAGGGCCCACCCCTAATAAGCGCCCACCCGCTTCACAGAGATCAAGAAATATCGAGGAATGACCAAGTATTAACGAATATATCAGAAAAAAAATCAAATTTCCAAAGAAATATAGTGGGCGATAATAGAGTACTTACACTAAAATGCAAAAAACATGACACATTTTATAATTCGATGCATCCTCCTGATAAATATCTATCAGTGGGTGCTTCCCACATCATAGTAAACTCAATATAGTCCATAATGAATGAAGGAAATGATCACGTTTCAGAGTTTTGTTTCGACATTTTACTAGCTAGCGATTGTCAAGGTCATGTCAAGGTCGTGAACTTTCTTGTTTCTTTTTAAGATTTCTCGACTTTTACATAACTTTTACTCGAAAAATGATGATCTGTCATCAAATTAAAAAAAAAAAGGTATAACTTAAGATCTAACAGTCTATTGCGGAAATATTGAAGATAATCGTGGAAAACAATTCCTTCACTTCGAGGGGCTTTGCTGGGGAGTTCTTCAATCAATGTTAAATTCTTGTTTTATTTAAGTGATCTTACCATATTCTATCCAATAACTATACATATCATTATTGTAAAAATATGCTGTCACTTTCGTAGCAAATAAGGGCTTTTGGCAAGAAAAATTCCCATACATGAAATTCCCGGAGATTTTTGACTTCTCTCATATATGGGCGCTCTTTGTAATGGGTTACAATGGAAATTTCAATTTCAAAAGCACCCTGGGCGCTTTTTACAGCGAATACGGTATGTGAGTTTTTCCAAAATTATGATATATCTCTAGAATCTTAAATCTCTAGTATCTCTAGTCTTCCAACAGCCCAGAACCAGCGTTTACCTTGGGGGGCTCCTTTAGGTGTGACCTCTGCCACCAAGTGTGAAGTTTTCCCATATAATTTTGTAAAATTTTTGTAAAAAAGTCAAAAGGTGAATTCATTAATTACTAGAAATAATGATTTCCAATCAGGTTTTGTAAACATGGCTGTTTCCTTAATTCCATGTTATTTGCATTCTTTTGTACTCTTATTTTGGATTTAAAACAACTTTTGACTTACCTTTATTTGAGAAGGTGTCAATTTGCTCATTGTTTCTTTGTCCATTCCAAACACTATTGCATTTAAGGCACCTGAAACACAGAAAAAATGTGAAACACACAAAACACAACATGTAGGACACATGAACACTGACACATCAACATGTAGGACACATGGACACTGACACATCAACATGTAGGACACATGAACACCGACACATCAACATGTAGGACAAACGAAGACTGACACATCAACATATAGGACACATGAACATGTAGGACACGTAAATATTGACACAACAAGCAATCAGGCATATTGCTAAGTTCATGACACCAGTTTTTTACTATTCTAAAGTTATTTAAAGTACCCACTTTCCACCTAGATCCTAAAAAATCAATTTCAGAGTCAAACTGGTAAGTATACAAGGCAAAGTTTTAAACAATTTGTCAAAGCTGCCCCTTAAACACAAAAAGTCCAGCCCTCCTTGAGGAAAACTGGCTGTGGAAATGATCACTTACCACGCGGAAATGAACACTTACCACGCGGAAATGAACACTTACCATGTAGTGGAGATGAGATTACATGTAACAGCATCAGGGCAAATACTGGCTCTGGATTAAAAGCATTCTGGATTCTGAAACACATAAAATTACATTTTTCAACTACAGAAATACTTTGATCTTAGATAACATTTTGAAAAAAAAATCCATGAGGAGAGCTCTTATGTCCATAAGAGTCCATAAGGCATCAGTATATATACAATTGAATCAAATCTGTCGACCAGTATTTGAATTATCACACAAAGAGAGAGATGAATAAATGGATGGCTAATCTACACTCCTATTCAAAGTTCATTCAGTGGTTTCATTGTAAATCATACTCTAAAATCTGGTAGAGCACTCGTCCAGAAAGCGAGGGGTCGTGGGTTCAATCCCCACTAGGGTGGACTGACTTTTTCACATCAACCCTCAGCGCAGAATTTTATTCTGAGTTTTTATTAACAAATCTGGAACATCTTCATCGTGTACATACCCTTTGCAAAATAAATAAAAGATCACATACCTGTCGATTAGTGGAAATAGTGAAACTGCAAGATATACAAAAGGATAGCCTTTTAGGGGCTTGATGTCTTCTTTAAGAAGTTGCTGAAAAGAGAGAAATAAACAAAAATAAAACAATATTGAGTATTTGAAGCATGGATTAATTTTCCATTCATCCATTGCTTTCATCATTCCATGTTGTCTTTTTTTTAAATGTTTTGCTTGTACATGTAGTCTTAATCTTCCTTCAGCTTTTAAGGTTATTTGGCAAAAAATTGAAACGGTGGACGTCTCTTTTCAATTCTTATGAACTTTGGACAATTTTGCATCCTTAATGCTAAATGACTTCTTTATTTCATCAGATATCTTTATTCTTTTCAGAAAATAAAATTTGAATCTTACAGAAAACATTGGCATGATTTTTGAAAATGCCTTCAACACCCCATCCCTTCTTATTCCTCTAATTATACACCGAATTATTATCTAATTATTTCTCACTGTTGATTCAATGAAAAATCAACATTAGTTTTCTCAAGCATTGATAAACGTTTGCTGGATTGTACCCTTTAAAATATTCCATACCTAACTCCTCTCTGTGTCAGGATCATATGTCCCTTCCCAAGATTCCCTTCTAATTCCTTTCACTACACTTCTGATACATTTTACATCTAAAGATTCCATACCTTACTTCTCTCTGTGTCAGGATCATATGTCCCTTCCCAGGTCTTAACCTACAATAACAATTATATTCAGATAATAATAATAAAAAAATCTATATCAAGAATCAGGGGTTTCATTTGCATCATGTAAAACAACGGTTTTCTCCAGGTGTTTTCATTATCAAAATCACCAATTGTTTTGATGAATTTTGCAACTATTTCATGTTAAAATCAATTTTCCAATCATTTTGCCTGTTTTCAGATAAATGATAGATCCCCTGATATAAATACATGTATCACTTTTAATCAGAGACCAATAATGTCTCGGTTAATAGGCAAGGTTGCATTTAACACTGTTATTGTAATTTAAATGGTGATTTACAATAAAATGCACTCTTTTTAAGTGGATATTTACTTGAAAATAGAATTACTGTACAATTACTGTACTCAGAATACACTAAGATGTGAATCATGTTAAAATATAAAATCATAAGAAAGTGATACCAATATATTACTGTTCAACAATTCAGCTAACAATTAGTGCAAAATCACCCATAGATGGAAATTTGTACTGCAGCTTGTTGGTATTAAGGTACATTATGAAGTTATCTTTAAATACAAAGTTTGAGTTGAACATTGCACTTAATATAGCAAAATGGAGTTTTACATGTGACTTGTTTTAATGTTTGAGCAGTACTATTACTGAAAAACTTTGGAATAAAAGCCCATTGGCGCTTTTTGAAATTTTAATATATATTCCATAAACCATAAGGGTGCTATGAAAGGGGGCTTTAAATGAAATGAAAAAATCTGGTAAATGTTGTACTCACCCTACGGTTCACCATGACGATGATGTATATGTAGACAAAGAACAACAGAGCAATAATCAAGAACAATGGTCCATACCATCTGCAAACAAATATAGTAAAATTTCATTTGAAATATCAAGGCTTGCTCAGGAAATGTAATTAATCAAAATGATTAGGAATCTGCAAATAAATAAAGTACATGCACTTTTTATTTGAAATACTTAGATTTGGTCCATTAACCTCCATTAACCTAATGAGGTGAATGAAAAATGTTCCTCAGTGAAATCTGGGGACTGGGCTCATTCAAGAGCCCCCTTTGGCTACTGCTACATGCCTATGATATTGAAACTCTAATATTAGTTTAGCCCTCATGGTGATTAGCACTTGCAAATGCTTCTTTGGTAACTATTAATTCAAATCACAGGATATAACTACGCCCCATCGAGTATATGACTACAAAGACGACGTGGAAGACAACAGGACTTATTATTGGTCAATTTTGAAGAGATGCGCAGGTGATTTCGAAACTGCTGCGTTTAATGCCAAAACATAAAGTAATTTGCGGCTTTTAACAGGGTTGAAATGGGGGTCCATTCTGAATATATGGGCGAAAATGGCGAGATAGCTAGTTGAAAGCTATGAAAATTTGCTTGATCTCACAGCTGGGGACCAAAATGCAGCTAGAACGAAGAACTTTGTACATGCATCGACAGAGAGGCATTTTTGTTTTGCTTTTAATTGCATAAGTTTGAATAAAAAAGGTGCATGCAGTATGGGACTCACAATCCTTGATTTTAAAACACCTGGTAGGTTTAAAATTCAATTAACGGTTTTGCAGGACGTAGTGGTTTTGATACATCCCGTATAGTTGGTACCCCGTGAATATGCTTGTATAAGAAAACATGCACCTATTTTTTATTACAGTAAAAATGTTCTAAAACAAAAGGACAATTGTTTATGTCATTTTGCGCAATATTTCTTGTGTAGTAGCCTGAACAGAATATATCAGGATTTATCTTTTTCGAATAATTATAAAACAAGTTGACGACAATATCATACCTAAAATAATAAAATAAATAATACCTACAATAAAAAAAATATTATCCCTTCCATTTTGGACTAATATAATCTTTGATACCTACAAAGAGAATAGGAAGGTTTGGTGAAGAACTTTGACATGCTGTTTCTATTAGTTACTAAAATTTTTGATCAGTATAATCTATTTAGTGATACAGCATCTCACATGTTTATTACCAAACCCTCGAAGGCTCTTTTATATGAAAATGAGTTACTCTGAAAAACACAAATATTTTCCAAGTAACGAGACCCTGTCGCCAAAATTGTAGAAATTGTATAGTAACAAATTATGTAAAGCAGAACTTGCATGAACATTTTTCTACCTAAAGTGAAATATTTTTGCTTAATATGTGTCAATCAAAAATTGTGCATTTATCATCAGGATTTCATGAAAAACTTCCCACCAAAGGTATATTAGAAAGAGTGACTTGACTTGACATATTCTGTTCGACCTACTGATTTTAATAATTCCATAAGTGCTTTTATTTGTAATTGAATGTCAACACAATAATTGAAATATTGATGTTAATTTAATGTTTTAACTTAAAAGCAAAAGAAAATACATCTTTTTTACTCTACAAAGTGATGTAAATAAGCAACAAATAAGTGTGATAGAAGAAAACAATAAACACTGGCTTCTTATTTTTGATAATGCAGATTATACTGGCAGTCATTTTCACTCTAAATGCTGTGACTTGTCAGCCGTATTTGGAACAACCCAAACCTTTACGTGAGTATAATGCACCATTCATTTGCATGAGAATTTGAAATGCAATATTGCCCCAGGGGTAGGGGAGAATTTTGTCCTGGGAGTGAGGAATTTGATTTGCATGTGCCCCGGAGTAGGGATTTTGACTGGATTTGTTTCGTCCAGTATACACTTTAGGAAACTATGATTTGCAAATAATCGGTAAATTCATTGAACTAAAGATCTCTCATGTCGAGAACAGATGAAAATAAACTCCTCTACATGTTGGGTACAGTTTCAGGAGTGAAATTGCTGAGAATAATCACTGGAGAGGATTTCTAGAATGATACTGAGCGGTAACAACTTCCTGTCTTAAGTATTGGCTTGTCAAGCTTGTTCTCTCCCTCCCTCCGAAAAAAGTTGCACATCCATGTTCTACTTGGTATTCATAGCCTTGTCATGGTTTAATATACTAGATATAGTATATAAATAATACAGAGGGAGGTAACTCATTAATATAAATAGCCAATATGGTTTACCATATATAGAGATCATAAAATATGTCATTGTATAAATTACTATGTAGCGTAGTTTTGAAAACGAGTTTGATGTGGATTTATACTCGTCAAACTCAACAATTCACCTGCCCATTCTATACAAAATAATTGTTTAAAATGTTTAAAAAGTGTAAATTCGGGAAGAGGGCCTGGGGTCAGGAATATTTGACCAGATTTATTTCCCCCAGGGTGGGGAAAATGAAACATTTATCTGGCCCCAGGGGAAGGAATTAGACAGGCCAAATTTTTTTGGTCAAATTCCCTATCCATACCTGTGTGGGGGGTGGTCTCACGTAAACTTTTGAATGGTGCATAAAACGCAGTCAAAATAGAACAATAGTTTCTTTGCATCTAAAATAATATAAGAGATTTCAAACTTTTGGTATGTCATGAACACATTTTTATAAAAATTTCAGAAAAAATATTTTCTGAAGTATAATTCACGTCCATTTTTACATATATGAACATGTATATTTTGTGATTCTAGTGAATTTCAGGTCTTGTTTACTTGGTATAACACCTTTCTAATTCTGTATTTAGTGTTCCAAAAGTTACACCTTTCAAAATGTTTCAGAAAATGTTGCTTTGCACAAACCTGCAGCACAATCATCAGATTGGTCAGGGAATCCCTATAGGTGGAAAGCTTATGTAGCAGTTGATGGAAATGAAGACCCTGATGTTGCACATGGTTCTTGTACACATACAAATAATGAATACAGGCCATGGTGGAAGGTTGACTTAGAAGCAGAATACAAGATAAGATCTGTGAAGTTGGTCAACAGAATAGACACTCGCTACAGAGGTTAGAACTTTCGAGGGCTGATTATCATTGATAATCAATGCTTTTGTAAGACAAAAGCTGTTATAAATAGGCTTCACTTAGGGGAGGCATCAAAAGTTCAATGTCGGATTGGAAACTAAATAAATCTAGTTTTGACTCCTACCCCCCCCCCTCCCCCCAAAAACTAAATACCATGAAAGTTGATCGCTGACTTCCGGTTTGAGAATTTGAAAAATTATTGCTGAATACGATCTAGTTTTTGTTAATTCCTATTGTAATTTGCGGCTTTTGACAACTATTGATAGAATAGAATCCTTTAGAATGATCTTGACGAAGAAAGCATCAACTCGTCATCCTTAATTCATTAACTATATACATTTTAGCCACCGATCTCCATATACATATTTTTTACCACACATAGTTTCTTGATAAGATGTAAGTACCTTCATCTCACTTTAAGTTCACCACTTTAATTCCGAAATCAACTTTTTCATTCCAGACAATTTTGGTTTATTTTCAGACAGACTGGCAAACTTCAAAATTGAAGTGAGCACAGATGATGTTAACTGGCTACTATGTTACCATAGACCAATCATCCTTGAAGGACAAAACATGGACTGGCAAATGTTCTACTGTCCTCCAAACCTTATTGGGCGCTATGTAAGGGTTCAACTACAAGACACAAATATTCTAACATTGTGTGAGGTTGCAGTCTATGGAGAGTGAAAACTGCATCATGTTGTTTTTCTGTTGGACACTAATAATCATTTGAAACAATTTACCTAATACATGAGTCATATAATATGTTAGAAATGTCACGGAACAAAAATAAAATCGGAACGGTTCGGTTCGGAACATTTTGCTTCGGAACGGAACAATTTCGGAACGGTTCAGAACAGAGTGACTGTGTGTATAAGATTAAAATAAGTTGATCATCTAGGTCAATTTGGAAGCGAAAAGCTCTTCAAAACCTCTTTTGGTGCAAAATATTGAAAGAAAAATGCTGTTTTGTGGCGATTTAAGGGCCAAAAGTTGTAAAAGGGTAAAATGTTCTTGTTCCGGAACCGAACCGAAATTCTCAATTTGTGTTCCGTGTTCCGTTCCGAGGGCATAATTCCGTGGATTGGAACAAAGTCGGGTATAAGTGACACCTCTATAATTTGTATATACCTAGCACACTGTATCAATGACATTATAAAGTGTTCAACAATCATTAAGAATACAGGCACAAAATTATATTTATCCCATAATTTCTCCAGAATATATATCCAGATTTTTAAACAGACAGTATCATTTTTCAAGGTCTGGTGAAGTTTTCATGAAATCTAATCACCAAAGTTTTACAGACTATCAGACATGACTCATATTTGTTTACATCTGGGCAAGAACATGGTGGTATTTTGATTCTTGGGTAGAAATTCAGACAGTCTAACGCGGTTGCTTCCAATTTTATAACCAATTTTCTGTCTGAATCACTACACCATTTAAAGCTAAGGAATTGTTAATCAAAATATTTTGATTGCTATCTTTATGAGGCACACACAGGATTCTTGCTTTGATGGCTAATAAGACATTCCATTGATCACTCCTGATATGATCCATACACTTTCACATACACATAGTTGGTGTATAAATAGAAAAGTAATCTGGAGTACAAATTAAGTTAAAGGAGGACCTGAGGGCTAGAACATTTTGATCAGCTGCAGTGATCTCCTCAACAATAAAGCAAGTGGGCACAGCACCCACCTGAGATTTTAAAATCAGGCTTGCACCCACCAGAAAATCCATTTCCACCAACTTGAGAATGAGAAAAAGTATGAAAAATGGGGCATATTTTGTCCAATCTGGGTCCAAATTGTGAAGATGAGAATTTTGCACCCACTTGAGAAAAAATGCTGTGGAGAACACTGAGTTGTTTTGCTCCTGGAATGGGAATTCATAGTCTCACTGAGTTGATCAAAAGGTAGGCCATCCAAATTTTTTAATCAAATTCCCAACACATTCCCACAGGGAATGGTCTCGTTCAAACGACTAATTGGTGCATGAAGTGGGTGTTTGTAAAATGTTTAAACTTTGCCAAAATAATCAGCCCGACGTTACATTTGATAGTTTACGACATTAAATTGAGTTTCTTTTGTTTACTTACATTCCAAATCTCCACTTAACTCCATTGTCATCTCCTTTGATCCAGCTAAAAGTGCAAAACACAGTAAACTAATTTTAAGTACAGTACCAGCAATCTTCCTAACTGTAGTTTGCCCTTAATGGGTGTATTGGTGTTGCTTTTTCATGTTTTTCAGTCATCTGATTTAAAAAGTTAATTCCTAATGATACCTCTCTGCTTGTGAAAAAAAATTTAATACATGTACCGTACATGTAGTTCTAAAATTATCAATTATTAAAGAATAAAGTAAACAGACATATAGAAGATACACTCTAATTTGTATAAAAATGCAGAAAAATCAGGCAAAATTTTCCAGAGAAATAGCATGAAATAAGCACGAAAAATGAAAATATATCCTACCACCAGGCTCCAGCAGGTCCATAGTGATCATTTATAAATGGCAAGCAAGACATGATTAGTGGAAACCCCCATGATAATACATGGTACACCCTGAAATAGAAATACAGAGGTTATGTCATGGAAGGTTTGGGATATTAGAAATATCCTGAAGGGAAATACAGGGTGGGCCAAAAAAAAACGCCACTTTTATTTCAAGACACTACAACTTTTTTATTTTCACACCTACATACCCAAAATTTTGCAGTTATATAGTGCCAGGAGTTCTTAGTAATAATATAATGTAACAAGTCCTTCAACTTGAATGATATTTGATCTAAAAGAGGAGTTCAATTGGTCCGTCACCCTATTTAATGATATATTTTAGTTTTAGTCACCTTGCTGATATAGCAGTATCAATGAAAGGTTTTTTTCAACCTGTCTTAATTGCCAGCTTTAGTAGAGCAATTTTTCAGATTGGGTGCCTTCATACAATCTCCTGGAGACCTTCCCATACCCTATACTCACTGGGGTTTGCATCAGGGCTATAAGCTTAGCGATCATCAGGCCGTATCAGTTCAGGAACATTTTGCAAATTATGCTTATTTCTCATGGCACACCACATGTTTAGTGAGACGCTGGTGACATATTTTATTCAAGTAAAAGTGTCTAATTTATGATCCATGGCTAGATAACAACTGCAAGTTGCAAGATTTTGTCTCAAAAATTAAAAAAGTTACAGCATTTTGAAAAAAAAGTGGCGTTTTTTTTGGCCCACCCTGTATATAATATCCAAGCTTAAACAAGACACATCGTGATATATGTCGCTGCCTTATGAATTACCCAGCATGCCCAAAAGCTAATGAGATCTTGAAGTCTGCTCTTGCATCTGTAAAATTTTACGTTCAACAGTTGTCTTGCTTTCTTGATTCTTGATAACACATTTCTTGTGCTGCCTGCCTGCAAGCCCATCAGCACTGAATTATAACAATATAAGTGAGATAAAAAAAAGTTCCTAGCGGTCATTGATAAATGCCAAGCTAGATATTTTTTAAATCAAATTATTAATGGTGAGCTAAGCATTGCTCTTACCATTCATATTTCTCTGTTATAACTGAGCGAATGGCATTCATGTAGAGGTTGAATGTAATACAGCATACCCACAATAGCACACTCCAATCTGGAATGAAGAAATAAATTAATCAGTGTTCATATATTAATCAGTTATAATGAGTTAATCAGTGTTAATAAATTAATCAATGTTCTTCCCTAGGATTCTATCTTCAGAAGAATGCAAAATTCTCATTTGCACACTTCCCATAAAAATTGGTCAAAATATGCCTATTTTCCTCTTTTCAATGTATTTGTTTTCAGGTGTGCAAGCCCATTTTTAAAGTCTTTAGTGGATGTAGTGCCTACTTGATTCAGTGTGAGGGAGATCTCTTGCTATCAAGGGTTCCTTTATGTCATCAGAAAATTATGACACTACATTTTCACAAACAAGTAGCTGAGATCATTTCACATAAAACTCCAAGGAATCTATACTTGAGATTGTTAAGACCTCACCAGCATCAAAATTGTAAATCGTTAGAATAGTTAGAGGGAAGTGTAACTTGCTGATACAGATTCAGAGTATAATGATAGCTTACCAAAGTATGTCAACCACCAGGCCTGGAAGTCACATAGCGGCCCATCTGGATGTAGCTCACCCTGAAATGTTAAACACGAGAAAATGTGAAACATGAAAAATGTGAAACAAGAAAAAATGTGAAACGTGAAAAATGTGAAACTTAAAATTGTGAATAACAACCATTCTAAGGAGTGTGTTTTTTGTACACCTTATTAGATATAAAATTGAGCTGACAAGTTAAAAATATCTTTCAATACATAAATCTAGGTAATGAAACGTCATAGTTCCAAACCACCCCTTTCAACATCCATTGAGGTGGGCAATATTTTGAGATAGGCAATACTTACCATGAGATAGGCAATACTTACCATGAGATAGGCGATACTTACAATGAGATAGGCATACTAACCCTGAGATGGGCAATACTTACAATAAGATAGGCAATACTTACCATGAGATAGGCAACACTTACAATAAGATAGGCGATACTTACCATAAGATAGGCGACACTGTCAAAGAACGCTGCTACACTGAGATATAGTATCAACCTCTGTGCAAATGCTGCATACTTCTTGAAGAGTACAATCACACATATCATAAATAAACTGAAATAGAAAAAAAAATGAATATGGTTTAAAATCTTAATTCATGTTACACATGAAAAATCCGAAAAACTTGACAATGGGATCTCTGTGAATTTTTCTGAATGATTGGTTGAATCAAATGAACAGCTATGATGATCTACCAGTCTTATATAAACAATATGACAATCAATGAAAATAACATCCTTTGAATACAAGGTTTCATTCTGTTTGTTCCTTCCTCGTGAGTTCAGAGGGTGAGAATACCACAGATGTTTTTATAAAGATTTAGGTCCTTTTATGAAATGTTTTTAATCTAGGCTGAGTAGAATTGCTTTTCTCAATTGCTTTTATAAAGATTTAGCTCCTTTTATGAAATATTTTTAATCTAGGCTGAGTAGAATCACTTTTCTCAATTGAAGTAAAATAGAGTGGAATATCTAAAAATATTGCTCACCATCCAACCAATGACAGTGATGCCATGGCTCTTTTCACGGCAACGATGACATCCTGAAATAGTATAATCAAAAATACTGTAACGACCCTTGATAGCAAGTTGCTACTACAGTCCAGCTGTAGTGGCTTAAGCCTTTATAGCTCAGTCGGTAGAGCATCAGTCTTTGGATCCAAGGGTCCTAGGTGGCTGGCATAATTTGGTATAACCGATATACATTCTAGTCTAAGGATTAACTTGTAGTGACTTGTTTTTTTTCTAGCATTTTTTAATTATTTATTTGCCAACATATAATGTGAAGCAAAACCGTAACAAAAATTCAAAATTGTTCCAATTTTAGAATATTTTTGGCTCATATCATTCCTTGTCATGTTTATTAACTTCCCCAAAGTAAACTCATATTGTACAGGCCCATAGCGAGGATTTGCCAAGGGGGGTTCAGTTTTCAAATATTTCCAGGGGGTTCACATTTCACAATTCTGGCCCAAATATGGCTAAATCACTTGAGAAGTGCTCAAAATGGTGAAAAACTGCATGATTTTGAAAAAATAGAAAGACCAAAGGAAATATGCTAACATCACGACGATGTGTGACATCCATGGGCATAGCGCCCAGTTTGCTGGGTACGCACAGGCGTACCAGATGGTCTCAAATTCGCTCCAAATACAACCAAATTTCAAAATTTTCCAAGGGGGAGAACCCCACAGACCCCCCTGAATGCTTTTTTGCTTCTCTCAACTATTGCTCGCATGCGGGCTCCCATGGTGGCGTACTACTTAGAAAAATAGCGCTACGCCCATGGTATCGGAGTCTAGACGGTGAAAACGAAGGCTTTGTGGTAAGCAAGAGACATAAATATATCTGTCATCTCTAAGCTCTGTGGTTATCTCTCCTCTTGACTTGAGCTCCCCCATATGAAGCATCCCACTTCCTGTTTATAATTTTGTCCAAAAAGGTAAAAATTTGAAAAAAATCATCTCAATTTATTTAAAAACACCACTCTTCATGCGAATGTAAACTTTTGATTTTATAAATTCTATAAAGTTAATATAATTACTCACACATTGGTACTGATTATTTGGAAATAGAGAGCATTTAAGACCCGCAATAGGGGTAGTATTTGCAGCTGCCAAAATGCCACTTTCCATGTTTTGATTTACTTGGCTGCGTTAAAACTATACCTGCTCTGAAACGAAATCATTCAATTTATATTTAAATTGAAAAATATTTTGTTGTTTATGGAATATTAAATCAAAGCAAGTCATAATATATTTTATAATTGAATCAGTTATAATACCAATAGTGTATGTGCTTTAAGCATGATATGATTCAAATACTCTTTTTGATTTCGTTTAGCATTTAGTTTTGCCTTTACATGTGTTTCGTGCCACGTGACCTTCGCCATACTTTTCAGAAAGCGTCGATTCAAAAATTAGTTGCTAAAAGTGGGATAAGTCTATTAAGATGGCCTCCCAAATGGACAAAATTGACATGTCGCTTGGTGAGTATTTTTTACAAGCATGCGAGAATTTTTATCATGATTAACTTTAAAGTGATACATTCTTTGGTCTTTGAAAATTGCTGACCAAGTGAAAAATTCGGGGAAAAATTGTCCCGGTTAGAGTCTGCTTCATTTCGTCAGTAGAACGGCAAAAATAAGAAATTGGGAGACCATTGTGCAATAATATATGGAAAAGTATATTCATAATGTACATGAATGACATTTGTATATTTCAGATTTTTTAGTTTTTTGTGCAATAAGGTTGTGCCGTCTTGTAATTTGAAGAATTTCAGCCATGTTAATCTTATTGAAAATAACATGGCAGAGAAACATCCAAATATAAGAGGCCACACACTTTATAAGCCAAACTAGAAGCAATCCAAGATATACATATGTCATTCATGTACATTATGAATATACTTTTCCATATATTATTGCACAATGGTCTCCAAATTTCTTATATTTGCCGTTCTACTGACGAAATGAAGCAGTGAAATGGACTCTAGGTTAGGCAGACTGGGCTAGGCCTAGTCCAACAACATTAGACCTAGCCTGGGCCTCGTTTCTTATCTGACATGTCTTATGGCCCCGGCTAGGTCTAACTTCCATGATGATTTTGCCCTTGTTGCGATCATTTAATCGTTCAGCAGGTTTCGACATGCGGAACTAATTAAACTCCGAAAACATGGTAATATTACATAAAGAATGTGATTCAAGCATGCATACATACCTTATAAATACATACACACCATCCCGTACCCCCCTTAGACCATATTGATGCATAATTACGAAAATATTGGAGACAGGTTTGGAATTTTACGAAAATATCGGTCAGCTCCGGTAACATCGAAATTGCAAATCGTATCAGGAATTAACCGTCATTGCGACACTGCATCAACGAACAGTAGGTTTGCAATTAATAACGATTTTGTGTGTATACAAGCGCTATATAAATCAATCAAAGATACCTGCTATCCTCAAAAATTGCTATTTTATCCCGAGTAATCGCGTGATAATTATCAATCTATTTGACAACAATTTCGTTTCAATAGTTTAAATTTTAACCCGGGACGAACAGACACAATGAAGGACATGCGGAAATGTCATTTTAGAGATTGGTAAGTTTAACCTCATTTTACTTGTATAAATGACCATTTAATACAATAATATTGTGTTGAATCGCTTGATGTAATGTGTTTTTATATTGTTGTCAAGTATCAGTTGCATGTTATCGCGAAAAAATGGTTTCGGTGGATCCAAATCTTGCATCAATGGAAAGAATAGTAAAGAGGTTAAACTCAATAATGGCCCCAAGAAAATTCTTAATAATAAATAACGCCGTTATTGAGTTTAACGACGTTGAACTAGGCTAGGCCTAGGCTAAATGATCAATCCATGACTTAACTCTTATAAAGGCTGACCTATCTTTTATTAGAACAGTCTTTACGCTTTCACTATTACCCACTCCAGGATTGTGACTCCTTTCTTAGAGAGCTTGTCTTCACTCTTTGAGTTTACAATAAATCTCTGATCTCACCGAGCCAATCAGAGTTCGTCGTCGAAATCATACAACTTCCTATATGGTCATTTCCTCTGACATCACCGCATAGTTAATTAGCATGTATTTAGCATGTGCCCTTCCACTTCGCTGATTGGTTGGGAAAGGGTCAGCGTGGTAGATTTGAAATGATTAATTACCCGGGCTGTCAAAGACACCAGTCTTCGGGGCGGGCTGCTAAACTGTAATATAGTCTATACTTGGCAGAGGGTAGTTTATAACTAGACTCTGCGCGAAGGGTGATATCTCCAAATAATAGATATAGATGAAAACATCACCGCTCTCCATTTGGTGAAAGAAAATCAGCCTTGACAAAAATTCATGAAGTGTCGTATAAAATTGATGTTTATTTTGAACATTTCAGAATGAAATTCCACAAAAGTTGATAAAAAATTGTTTCGATTGACCAATGTTCTGCTTCTTATTTCAAACCAATCCAGTTTCATTCAGACACTATGAATTGTAAAAAACAGATGTGTTGCATTTCTGCAGATGACATAATCAAGCTGAACAAGAAAGCTAAACAGACTGCGAAGAAAGCAACATTAAAGGTTGGATTGAAAGGCAGAAATCTGCGACAAAAGGGGAGAAATGCCAACCAGAAAACAGGAGTTAGTCCTATGAAGAGGATGAATGTCGCCCAACAGGTAAGAATGATTTTTGAACTATTTGATTTTATTTGAACCAAATTCAATAAAATTCTTGTGAAGCTGAAGGGTTCTGAATTGATGCAGATAAAATCTTTTTTTATTATATAATTTTGAATGATAGCAAATTCTATTTCCATGCTATTACATGTATTTTGAAGGTTAGGCTGATTGCTGAAACTTCTCAGTTATAATTCAGTCAGCTGGTTTACCAGACCACATGTGAAGCATTATTTATTCAGATTTCTGGTTACATAAAATGGACTATAATACAAATGACCTATTGACTTTAAATGGATATTTAGATTTGAGGCTGAGAATATTTTAATGACCTAAATCCAATGGCATTGTTAATGAGCACACATCTAATTGCAACTTCAAATTTCAGTGATTTTTCCATCAGGAAAAACTCCACTCCTTTCTGTGTAAATAGTCTTTATAAAATAAGCTTTAATATTGTCACCCAGACCCCTATAATATGATTTTATAATTTTCAGGGAAAGAAAACAAACAACCAGCGGAACCAGCGGGCCAATAAAGTGGTAAAAAATGCTGTCACTAGACTCAACAAACAACGACAAAATCGCAACAGACAAAATGTTGTCAATCAGAAACGTGGAATACAGGTGAGAAAACCATTAAACTTTTTTTGAAAAATTGTAATTATTACAATTTGCATTGCTCTTATACCTTCGGGTAAGGATATAAGTGATATTCCAAGGGGGAAATAAATACACTCCCAATTTAATGTGTACACCTACTTTGAGATCACTGAGGCAGATGTCTCGCCATCTCGGTCTTTGCCTCAGATTTTTTCAGAAAACTTGACCTAAACTTAGACTGTGTTTAAGTTTAAAATATACACGTATTTGTTAATAGTGTGTAATATCATTTCATTAACATCACCAGAAGCTTTGTTAAATCCCTAAACAAACTGAACATATTTGCTGAAATTATTGCAGTGAATTAAAACAGTGCCACTGCGCAATCAGCCCAAGTTAAAAATGCCATATTTCAATTTTCCATCATGTACAAATTTGCATTATCATCATCTAATATTATGCCATAATGTTTCAGTGTAATGTCAAAATATGCTTTCTTCTCTAGATTATTACTGGAAAATTTTCAAAATCTGACACAAAATTTTCTAATATTCTTGAAACGGTGTAAAATGGATAGATATTTTCTGTGTTGGTATGGCTATTACCAAAATCTGGTTTGTCAATAAACATGAGGACAGTTTTGGTGTCAATAAGTTTACCTAATATAAGTTAATTTGCATACTCAGGATTTCTGAAATAAACATATAATACAACACCATTTTACATGTCTTAGCTTCACTAAATATAGTAAAAATTAAAAATCACTTGCTTTTTTTATTATTTTATTTTTAACATAATCTTTCAATTATGAAAAATCCAATTTTGTTATTGATTTTAAATTTCTTCAGATGGTAACTTATTTCATAAAAAACTATAATATTCATTTGAATATACAGTGTATTTGCATATGGATGAATGGAAAATACACGAGAATTGACTGCAGAAATAAATATTCACTAAAATGCTTACATTAACAACTAGTAGACCATATGTTGCACATGTTAATGTACGAGGGGTGATCGATAAGTTATGGATGATCTTTTACACAGATATTTCTCATTGGCCAATCTCATGGAATAACAATAGCATGGAAATTAGACTTTTCTGTATTTCTTTAGTTTTAACTTTATTGGTAAAGTTTAAATCAATATTAATTCCAAGACATCTGTTGCATATAATTTGAATCTTTGTTATAAATTGATGGTTTAGTAAGATGCCTTGATTTCATTTGATCAATATTTCTTTTTTTCATAATCATTGCTTTAACTCTATTCAGAGCAGAGTTCAATATTGTTTGATATAAGGCCAATGTGTTTGAATACTTTTGATTTACCAATGTAGTTTTAAAAAATTAAGCAAGAAAAATATTCTCTATAAATGTAAATGTAAACATTGTTAGTGCTCAGTAGCTTTTTTTATTTATTTATTTATTTATACAAAGAATACATTAAAACAAGTGCACATGTGCTTGTGGCTGGGCATCAGCATAATCAGAAACGTTATATGATGAAAATCAATTAACAGTTATTCAATCAGACATTAAAATAGGGGTTGTATTTGTGGAGGATTACAGTGGTTGTAATCCTCATCCTAAATATGACATTTCACCTCCAAATAATTTGAACTCATATTGATATTCAACACAAGCAATAGACTTGAACATAAATCCTCTTTTCTGAAAATATCAAAGTGTGAAAAGAATCCATTTCCCAGTTAGCAATACAACAAGTTCCAAATTGAAAAAAAATGTTTAAAATTTTAAAGAGGATTTAATTCAATTTCTACATGAATGATTTTATGAATGAATATAATCTGCATGAGAGAGAAGGTATCCTCCTAAGCAGGTGTCTCGAATCTGTACCTCCTTCTTATAACCTCCTGCTATTATCAATTTAGAAGCGCCTGAAAAAACTGAATCATGTGATCTAATTGTGCGCCGATGACGTATACATGATTGCTGTTGCAATGTTGTTGTTGTATTCTGGATTTTGAAGCCCTGTGATCGGAGGATGGAGAGAAGGTATCCAGGGTATTCTTAAGGATTTTGACCAGTATCAAAATTGTATTATGAACCAGTTGCAAGTTATTGTATTTATATTAACATGTATACATGTATATGCTGAAGAATTTGGTGGCTCACGTCAAAACTATTTGGTTTTGGGTCTCATGTCTTATATGTTTTCATGAAATCAAGTCTTGGTTAATTTGAAACATGAAACAAATCTAAATGGCTCATGTGATGTGAGAAAGTCATTCAAACAAACAGCCTCCCTATATTGCATGTCATGTGCTCTACCACTTGAACTACAAAATAACCTGACTCTCACAACATTGCGTATATGGTATTGCAGCTATGACCTACATGCCCAGTTTCCCAGGAGGACGTTTCTCGGAACTTATTGTTATTAACGAATCGTTAATAGCGAATCGTGGATTTGTCTATGGACACCGCATCATGGATAACGAATAAATCGTTACAAACCATGACGTCATCGCGAATCATTAACTTTTGAGAAACAGAAAAATCGTTATTAACAATTGAATTAACGATTCGTTAATAACGAAACTTTCTAGAAACGGCCCCCAGACTCATCATTCAGTTTACCTGTTGTTGTTCTGTTTACAGAATCAAAATCAACCCCAAGGCAAGAAAAAGCTTAACCGTAACAACTTCAAGAACACCTATGGGACTTTGAGATCAGATGCTGTTGCTAAGCAACAAAATGTACAGCAAAAACGGCAACGAATCCAACAGAAATTACAACGTGGCCAGAATAAGAAATTACAGTAAGTTGATTGGTTCTTAAAGATAAAAGTATTCAGTTGATAAATTGAGTTGAAATCATTTGAAAATTATTCAACTGATACTTCCATTGTTGTATTTGTAAATGTTGTTCCTTGAATAATCTCAATCATTTATTTTTTTCAATTTTTAAGTTTTATTTTCTGTTTCTAGGATACAGGCTGGTAACCGTGGTAACAGAAAAAACTTGAGTAACCAAGGCAACAGAAGGAAAAACCAGAATAATCAAAGTGGAGGATTACTCACAGTCAACATAAGGAACCAACCCAGTTATGGGTATGTTTACATTATACTTTACATACTAGTGTTCAGGGATTTTTTCTTCAAGTGTGTGCAGAATTTTTATTTTCAGAGTCATTGCCAAAGTTTAGTCAAGATATGCACATTTTTTTAACTTTAATCAAGTTTTTTCACGTTTATTTAAGTTGCAGGGAAAAACAATCAGTTCTCTCCTTTTCTGAAATTAAAAACAGCTTTGTTTGCCACATTTTTAAAGAACATATTAAAAGGACATTACACACCTTGGAGAAATTACCTTTGCATTCAGAGAAATTACCATAGTTTTAAGATATTACCATGGTATTCTAGAGAAATTACCTTGGCATTAGGAGAAACTACTAAAGTATTAGGAGAAATTACCATCGTTTTAAGAAATTACCATAGTATTCTAGAGAAATTACCTGGGTGTTGCAGAACCATGGTAATAAGGGCCAAAATCATATTGAGACAGTTCCTTGAAAATCATGATCTACCCAACTGGGTCAAATTGAATTTTTGACTTGCTGCAGAGTTAGGGTGTTACATTTTTCGAGAATATTCTCAGCATAACGGCCCTTTAACATGGGTTTACAAATGATGCCAGCAGAGTAGTATTGTTTTTTGGGTCAACCAAATAATCAGTCGCTCTCCTGCACTTACTGGAACTTTTAAATTAATCTTCCTTTTATCGAACTTCCTCCCATCTCATGAAATGTATTATGTTTATTACAGTAAAAACAAGCTGACCAGAAACAATATGAGCCAGAGGGGGAAGAAACAACAACTCAACCAGCCAAGAAAGCAGAACAGTACACAGCAAACCATTAGGGTATGCAATTTAGGGCAAATATTCCCAACAAAATAATGATGGTTAAAGTACTGTAAACCCAAAAGGAGGGAATTACCCAGAATTCAAAGATGAAACTATCTTCATGTAAAAATGAGCATAGATATTCAGAACCCAGCTCTATATGAATTCTGGATTAAGTTAAACTGCTCTTTGTAGCTCAAAAAGTTGTCCTGAATATATAAATTCTGCGTTATTCCCTGTTTACCTTTCTTGATAACCCTTAAATTTATTTTTATCGCCTGGAATTCCTTTAAATTAAACCATTCTTTGTTGCACAATCTTGTGTTGTCCTGAATCCGTAGAATCATATAAAATCAAAAATTGGAATATTTATTCAAACAAAATGCGATGAAATGGTGTAACATTTCTTTTTCAGAAGCTGCAAAACAAGAACAAGAATTCTAACTCAATCCCTCCAAACATTAAAAAACAAAATCTAGGATTCTCATACAATAGGGGTGGAATGTCAATCTCGCAACGATTCAGTCAAACAGCCACTCAGATCTCAGGAGGACAAAATCGTAACCGTAATCAACGGTTCTCTAAACAAAACCAGAATCAGAATCGTCAGCGTGTGAATTTAAATCAGACTGCTCAAGGAAGGAATAATAGGATATCAAATAGAGGACGTGGAGGAAATAAAGGTAATAGAGGTGGAAATAGAGGTAATCGGGGAGGAAATAGAGGTAATCGGGGACGAAGTCAGCAACAGCAAACCAGACAAGTTTTCTTTTAAAAATAGATTCCTTGTATCAGTGGATGTACTTCCGAGAAACATTGAAAGACTAAGATGAGATTCGTATAAAAAGCGGGTTTCATTTTTTAAAAGTGAGCTCAAAAAGTTTGAGTAAAAGATATGCAGATTGTAAAAACTTGAGAATGTAATGTTGGAAATTATAAGAATGAAATCTGGCACCTGTGCCCAAGGATTGTAGCATGAAGTACAACATAGTAACCAATTCTGGTTCTTCATTTCTTGTAAATATGCTATTATATTCTTTTAGTTTCTTTTGCATAAAATGGATGTGACATAATGTATCCTTATCATCAATTGTCATTTGAAATATGTAACCCAGTCCTCTCATCAAGGCAGCGGGCATGGTGACAACCTATAATGAAGCAAACCCATTTTGTGTGTGTTTTCTGTAATCGATGTATGGAGTTACTTCGTCAAGGGGTTACTTCGACCATGGGGTTATTTTAACAATTGCCGATAATTCATATTTCCATGGTCAGCCATCTTTGATTAAGATCTTGCCCGTTGGAAATTTCAATTTATCTTCAAAAGTTTTCAAAAACAAAGATGGAGGCCTTCATGAATCGGAACTATAGGCCAATTTCGAAAAAGTTTCATGGTCGAAATAGCCCCATGACGAAGTAACCCCATACATGATCAATGTTCGACGCATCTCCCCTACTTGTTTTCTGCCTGCTTTTGTTGGATTTTTGCCACTTGTGTCTAATACCATGTTTTTGCTTCTGTGTATGTTAATATTTTGTACATAAAAAATCTTTTGGAATATTTTGTATGATTTGACTGAAGTTTTTTTTGTATATATTCATTCTGAACAGATGTTCACTAGTATAGAGCTCAAAATGAGTCTACCCAAATAATGTACATTGTATTTTAGTACCTTCAGATATATAGTGGTCATTTTTGGATCAGGTTGGTATCCATCCCTTGATCCAACAATATGTAAACATTTGCATGTATTAATGCCTTGGTCACATTTGCTCCGATTTTCACTACGGCGCCTGGCCGATTGAGTATTTTGTTCACAATTGAATACAATATTGAACAAAACACTCAACTGGCCGGGCGCCGGCCGATGGATCAGCGCATATGTGACAAAGGCATAAGTGTATGAAAAATATTATTATAGTAGATTGTACTCAGTTATAGGACTTTGCCCAAACAATGACATGCTATCAGACATGCGGCATTTAATCATGTTGATAGCTATACATATTTTGAACACCCAAAGCATAATGGCATCTTATGGACCACAGGCAAATCTCAGGGGTTCTGTTCTGTTCTGTTCCTTGTTTATTGAGCCAATTTGGCATCATGTTATACAACTATTATTTGCATTAAAATTTTAGTAAGATTGGAATCACTGCATGTAATACAGGGTGGTCAAAAAACGGCAACCCTGCATTTTCCTCATATCTTTGTCATTTTAGGTGTACATGATTTATGATGTATAAATGTGCCAAATATCAGTGACCCATTCCCGAAAATGACAAAGATATGGTAAAAAAACTTTAATAAATAACTGACTTTTTGATTTATAACAATGGATGCCTTTGGAGGCTGTGAAATGAATTGTACATTGGAATTTAAAATAATCTAATACATAACTACAGGGTGGTCCAAAAAAAATTGGAACATTTGTTAATTGAACACAAAACCTTTATTTTTCCTCTAAAATGCACCAAAATTTCACTGAGCATCTAAGTTTAGTCACTTATCTCTCGGGTGTAAAGTTTATAGGAGCAAACCACAAAGTTAATGCATTCAACTAGTCAATGTTTGATATGACCCCCTTTTCTTAAATAAACACTTGTCAATTTCGCGGCTTCTTTTTCAAGTATTCTTTATTTCAACGCTTTAAAGAACACGTTGATTGCTATACACATTTTATAAAATCATATTTAGTTGACATGAGGTATTAACATCTATGGTTTACTGGAAAACTATTGTCAACTTAAGAATACCCCAAATCATTATTTTTATTTAAGAGTAGGAAAGAAAGAACATATCAGAGGTGAGTGATTGCATAACCCATACAGATACTAAACTGACAAAATCATTGATTCCACGTTTCAGTAGAGGGGAAACTGACTAGTTATTTACAAGACTTTATTAAAGACCACCTCTAAGCACACACAATATAATATATCGTTTGTGTTCTGGGAAACTCCTTTATGATATTGATATACATATACATCTGTATTGATATATTCAATGAATATTATTCATATTAGAACAAGAAAGGGGAGGGGGTTCATTTACCAGTCAAAACAGACTACCCGGCCTCTTTCTGGAGAATATTCAATCAGTAATATATCCAACAATAGCCATACAAACATGCTAGATACCCATCAATTTGGGTAAAAAAATGTTGAATATGTTCATATATTTGATCTTCCAAGGCAAACATATTAGTAGTTTGTTCAAGCTGAATTGAACAAGATGGCTTGGACAAAATCAAATGAACAGCAAAGTGAATGAATCATTTCAAAACTGAGTCCCAGGCTTCAACTTGTAATTCAGGAGAAAGGGGGTCATATCAAACATTTTTTAGTTTAATGCATTAACTTTGTTGTTTGCACCTATAAACTTTACATCAGATAAATAAGTGATTGAACAATACTCAGTAAAGTTTTGTTGCGTTTTAGAGAAAAAATAACGATTTTGAGTTCAATTATCAAATGTTCCAATTTTTTTTGGACCACCCTGTATATGCATGTTTTTGGAATTTATATTAAGATCGTGTTGATATTGGATGGTTTGAAATTAATTTTTAGCATGTTTTTAGGATTTTTGAATAAATTTGGGGAAATGTAAAACAAAACTGCAAAATCAGCAATGTAAAATACCAAGAAGCAGAGTTGTTGGATAACTGATTTTTTAGTGACTATGTATTTTCATTGTTAGTAACAGTAAAACCTGGAAAGTGGAACACCTTCATATAAAGTGAAACATTTTCCAAGTTCTGTTTCCTTAAAGCTATATAAAATAAACCTATCAATTTTTGTGGAAAGCCTCAAAAATGAAACATGATTTTTACGTTTAAAGTTGTTCAAAATACCTCTAAAATGAAACACGATTTTTAGGTTTAAAGGTGTTCAAAATACCTTAAAAATGAAACATGATTTAAAGTTTTAAAGGTGTTCCATTTACATAGGTTTTACTGAATACAACTGTGCAACTTAAAACATATACAGTGTACATGTACTTACTGTTTGGAATAGAGTGAAATCAATAAAATATAAGGTTTTATAATAAGATCTTTTTTTATTTCATATTATGTCTCA
This sequence comes from Owenia fusiformis, assembly GCA_903813345.2. Classification (NCBI taxonomy): domain Eukaryota; kingdom Metazoa; phylum Annelida; class Polychaeta; order Sabellida; family Oweniidae; genus Owenia; species Owenia fusiformis. Next base: position 5,389,295 of record CAIIXF020000004.1, on the reverse strand, counting down.
TCTGTGTATAAATACTTTACTCCGTCTGAAGGAAATATGATTCCTTATCCAAATCCCATGATTTATATACCAGTTAAAAGTAATCTAGTTAATAGTGTTCACATTATTCAGCATGATTTTCAGGACCATTATCAAGCAGCTCTTACCCTGCCAAGTTTTTGGGACCATTATTACACTATATCAAGCATAATTTCATGCCCAATATCAAGCATGATTTCAGACCAATCATCCTGAAAAGTTTCCAGGCCAAAAAGAACAGTTACCAATAAAATTATCAGCCACATTATCTTTTGTTCTTTATATATTCCCTAGCTCTTCGTTCATAGTTCTGCATATCACCACTAGGTGGCTTATTGAGCACTACTTCCTGTATAATATCTCCATTATACATGTTTGGGTCTATAAACTTTTCAGCCTGACCACTAAAGTGGCCCTGAAAGGTGTATTTAGCCCATTGTTGAGGGTCAAAGTCTTTGGCTATGTGGTCCTGAAAAATAAACATCAATATAATTATTCATCAAAAGAATAATGGCTATTTTTCACCAGGGAATCCATCATTTCAAGATTTATCCCTCATATATTAGAGTATTAGAGTTTGCCGACTGTCGAACACCAACACTGGATGTGAAACACTGTCCAAAAGAATTGGAGAATATAAGTTCTTGCCATATAAACTTGAAATACAATACATGGTGAGTTCATGATGATGTTAATTCTGAATTATGAAAATTGAATACATGAATTAAGTATTTACATTTAACACATCTGTAGTATATTAGTACCTTTGGTATATAAAACAATGCCAGGACACTTCTCTGTCCCTTGAACCTCTTTTGTTTGCCTTCTTTATAATTCCAAATCATCACAGGATGGTCAGGTGGATTATCACGGAAATATCTCTTGCCCTGAAAAAGTCATTTCAAATTTGAGTTCATGCAACACTTTCTTAATGTGCTCAAATGAAAGCATAGAGCATGTATTTACAAAAATATCTTTTGGCCTGAAAAAGTTATTTCAAACCTGAATTTGAGTTCATGCAACACTTAAGTGGCTCAAATAAAAGTAAAGCACATGTATTTACAAATGTATTTCAATTGCATGAATCATTAGATGGGTATTTTATGCCGTTGTCACATTTGTCCCCAGGATGGTCAGGTTGATTATCACGGAAATATCTTGGCCTGAAAAAGTCATTTCAAATTTGAGTTCATGCAACACTTAAGTGGCTCAAATAAAAGTAAAGCACATGTATTTACAAATGAATTTCAATTGCATGAATCATTAGATGGGTATTTTATGCCGTTGTCATATTTCTCCAAGCTTCAACACTGGTGCCCAGCTGATGAGTATTTCTTTAAAAACTGAATGCAATTTTGAACAAAATACTCATTGGCTCAGCGCCGGAACTAAAAATCGGAGCAAGTTTGACCACTGTATTAACAGCAAATTGCGTTAACCTTTTCAGATCAGATTTCCACGACTTTTCTCTTTTTTTCAAGCATGAAATTCCATGATCATTTGAATTGTTCTTTACATCATACCCGAGATATCATACAACTTCGAACACATTGTTAACTATACCATGCATGACTATTTTGTTAGTTCTGTCCACCAAATGTTCTTCATAACAACACACACCTCAGTGTTTGAAGTATATTACAGTAAAACTTGTCTCATCCAAACGCCAACGGGAATATAGTGTTTGGATTGGCAGTTGTTCACATTTCAAATGTTTTTAATATTGTAGTCTAGAGCATACAAAAGTGGGACTAAAAAAGGTTATCATTGAGAGGTGTTTGATTAGGGAGGTGTTGGATATGCAGGTTTTACTCTAATAAACAATGACCAGGGGCTGTGTGCTCGCACCCTCAACCCCCTGAGGACCTGTCAATGAATGTACCTGTTTCATGAAGTTATCAGCATTTAGTCGACAAGCTACGCATCCATCTTCTATATTCTCCATTATCTCAGTCGAAAATATCTCAGAGACTTTTGACCTAATATCTTTATTTTTAGTCATGTTTCGTGTTTCTCTGAGTTTTTGTAATTTTTCCCACAAAGTCGCATCATTCTTCACTGACCACGAGGCATCTGTATACAACTGAAAAAAAAACAAATATTGAACATTGTAAATTACTAAGAGCACTCAACAGTTTTTTACAAGTAACAATTTTGTAACTCATATCAAGTAGTTACGCTACAAAAATAGCTATACAGTTCAGTTTTTATTACAGTATTACAAAAAGGAACCAGATGTGATCTGAAACGTCCCGTGTAGTTAAAATAAAGGTTGTGAAAAGAAGAAAATAGTTTTGTCACTTAATAATCCAACCTGAGGAATCCTACATGTTAAAGAGTTTTTTTACATATTCCCAAATATTCTTCTATATCTTAAAGAACAATGAGTAGTGTCTAATTCTGATCAATTTTCATCATGAACTGTAACTTTAGCTATCAACAGTCTATGGCACAGAGAGCCTTTTTTCTCCACGAGTCCTTCAATAAGTAAAGCAAGGTTTGCTCTAAACTTGTTTACATTTAAACAAGGCAGTAACATGACAAAATGTAACGACCTGTAAATGGTTACAAAAGTGTAACGATATGTTACATTTGCTCACTTGTTCGCATCTTTTGATTCTATCTTCATAATCCTGCACTTCATTTTGGTTTCCAGATCTTCGCAAGTTCCAGAGTGAGGCTACCTCCCTTTTCAGATATTCCGAGTCCTTAATAAGCTGAAATAACATAAAATATATACTAATACCGGTAACATACAGTAAAACCTGTAAAATTGAACAGTTGAACACTTTCAGTCCACTGACTCATAAACTTTCGAAGTGTTCCACAATGAGTGGAACACCTCGAAAATGGATCAAAATAAACGCATTCCACTTAAACATACATACTTCAAATTCTTGGCACTAGTCTCCTTTTTCATCTGTAAAAATTTAGAGTTCAACAGGTAAGCAGTTATCCTGGAATTTTGATGACAATAATTATATGGTGCCCACCAATCCACCTGCACACCAAGTAGCACAAGATGGTAGCAGTATAGCAATTTGTGAAAGTGGGATAACAATACCAACCTGTTCTGCAGTATCCCCTGTTACAGCTGACAGTCTGTATACCACAGCAGACACTTTGTTAAACTTTGTCACAACGAAGTGTCTTATACTGGAAGTCTTTGACACATGGCTGAAAAATATATTACTTAGGCTAAAGATGGATTCTTTGTAAATTATGTATCATTAAGCCTTCACAGATACATCATCACATGTTAACTTATAATCAATTTTTAAAATAGGTCAAGTTACAAGTACATGTAGGTCAATTTACAAATATATCATGGATTAGTATAACTCATATAAATATGTAATATATATGGAATCATTCAAAATGATTAATAGAATTAGCATTAGCTCATCATGAAATCATTACTCAGTTACACTGTAAAATGTACCCAGAGAAAACTGTAAATCTAGGAAGCTGAAATTGACAATGATACTTCTCAATATTAATAATAATGTAAAGTATCTCATTTTCGAATAAATCCTGATGAGCAGATCGACAAGTAGGAGATTCCATTAGCTTATCACGTGAGCCAAAAATTACTCACGTTCCACCGCAGAGCTCTACAGAATTCTTGTATGCCACACTTTCTCCGAGATTCTCCAGTAGTTTGTCGACGGACACACCAATAGACACCATTCGTACATGCTTTTTATAATTCTGCAAAAAATAAAGAACATAATACATGTCATGGCACTTACATTAGATAACAAATGTCAATACATTTTCAGACTATGAATTCAAAGCTTTTGTATGTTCTTAACATATAAATGTAAGCAAAAAGAACTAAAATTGGAAATATATCTATCCCAGTTTTACATATATAGATTGTTAAACCTGTATATCTGAACATTTCTTTTTTGTGAAACATTTTTGGTCCCATTTTTAATCTGTAAAGACATAAATGTTTAAAGTCCCCATCTAAAGTTTAAACCACTTTGGCTTATATTGTAGTCTTACCCAATGTTATCAAAGTGTGATATGTGAAACTTTTTTTTTAAATTTCAAAAAGTGGTTTTTGATAGACTTTTTGTTCCAAAATTTGTGAATTTGTTTAAAATTAACTTTCAGAGGTCACACATATCTTTAATTAGCAACAACTCATACCAATGCATAGCATTCATCCTCACATGTTTTTTGCCGAAAAAAATAAGAAAATCGGTTCATAAATAAGTGAGAAATGAACTTTTCAGTGCATGAAAATGGTTCCGAGAAAAATGCATTTAAAAATTCTAGTTCTCATAGAAACCAATGGTACAATGATATCTAAAACATAATATATTCTTCCTTTTAACCTGGTTAGACAATCAACATTGGTATATTATTGAAGTCTAGCATAATTAGAAAAGATTGACGTCGAAAGTTTTTGGTACCTTAGTGACATCACTAATGATGCAAAATATTTTTGATATGCTAAAACATTGAAGTGGCCCATTAAATATGGCATTTTATTATTGAAATAGTGTGTCCTTTGATCAATCTTTGCATTGGTGTTAAAAAGATAATAATTTTCGAAATGCATTAAGAAATATTTGATGATTAAAAAATTTCAACTTTTTTTGAAAAATGGCGGGAAATTTGAATATTTGAAAAATGAAATGCTCACAACTTTTTTTTCAAAAAATTTTTTCTTTCAAAAATCTCTAGAATAACTTTTTAAGTCATGACAAATAGTAAATGAATGATAAAAAAATATTTTCAAACTTTAGACGGGGACTTTAAAACCTTAAAATGACCCCTCCCCATCAAATTAAACACTTTAGGCCGCTCCCAGTGTTGTTCAATTCAGATTAGATAGGTTTTACTGTTGTGACAGGATAGTTTTATTCATTTTTCAAGCCCTTTTTAATTCAGTAATTTTGCATTCAGATTCACTGTAGTGTATAGCCTCAACATTCAAACAGTCAAGAACTGATACAGTCAAGAGCATATGTCATATTTTTATCCATTTTACGTCCCTAAAAGATATTCCGACATTTATCTATTATAAGTACTTTATTCCATATATCTTGCATATATCTTGAAAATGACAATTCATTCAAATGTTAGAAGAGAGAAATAGTGTGAAATAGCATGGATTTTCAACATAATATTTTTACCATATTCCTCATGTATATGAGACCATCTACCAACAACGCATCATCATGATCTGTCTCTTGCTTATAGACAACCAGACCTTGCCTGATCAGTTTATTCACTTCCCCCTCTATCATCTCAACATCTAAAGAGTCGCCATCCTAAAACAGAAATTACAAGGCATTAACATGCAAAATTTCTCTACCAGCCATTTGTTACAGACGCTGACCGCCAAAATCTGTTACAGACACTGAAAACCAACCGCTTAACACCAAGCGATGGCCACAAAAAGTTGGAGACTATACCAATATGTCACCACTTCTGGTGGTGGCATAACAACATATTTTGTATTTAATTTACTCCATCTTGGGAATAAACACAAACCCTTATGTCACCCACTCATTGTATATGTATATTGTATGCGTTTTGTGAAATAAACAAATCAAAATTGAATTGAAATTGAGATCAAAAAGTAACAAAGAATAGAAATCTGATGGTAATTTTGGAAAAGGGTAATACCATCATTTAGGTCTAGAGTTTTTCAAAATTTAGGAAACATTTGACGATTGAAAATTTTAAAAGACTAATGCACTTAAATATCTTACATTTGCTGTGAAATCAAATGTTAGTTTATCAGACCCTACATAAGATCCCATCTGAGCAACATCATCTGGAAATAAACGCAAAGATTATAATAAAAAATAAAATACATCAATAATATACATGTCTATAAAAATAAGTGATAAATTCCTCTGTCTACAAAATACCGTTTCCAGAAAAATATGTTATTTAAACATTTTTGGACAAAAGTCATCGATACAAAATATTAGCCCCCCCCTTGTTAGTTTACAGATCCGCCCCTTATTTGTTCTAAATGGTGTCTTAAAATACCTGAATAAGTCCTCCTGTAGCCTTCGTTTGTGTTCCGAGTCATTTTACGAATCACAAAGTTAAGCAGGTGAGTGGCGGTGTGATTGCACATGACCTTTGTACGCCTCACCTGGAAAATAATAACAAAGCGTTAACATGACAAAAAATTGTATCACTTTGATACAGATGCCGAAACCCCTATTGGGAATCACGACGGCTGAACCCCGACTGCCGAATTACGACGGCTGACTGCCGCCCACAAAAATTAATATGGTAATTGATTTAAAAAATGCCCAAAATTGGCCACACAGTGGTGAAAGGTGAGCCTACATGGCTAATGTGACAGCTACTTTTGGCAGCAGTATTAGGTACATTAATTACATGTATATATATAAAATGCTATTTTAGGTAAAAGCAATATATAGACTAGATGTGAGTAGAAATATTCTTGTTTTTCATCATTAAATATCAAAGTGATGTCATATTTACATTCAGAAATGTGGTTTCGAAAATTGTTTATTCAACTTTGAAAATTTAATTTTTTGAAAATGAGACTAATTGCTCGGGGAGAGTTCGGAGAGTTTGGAGATTCCCCATGTTATAAAATCACAGAAAGTGAAATATCTTCTCTAGTATTTGGACAGATAACATTTTCTTTTACTCAACATATTTCAATATGCATAACTATTGGATACATAATGTTGATATGAAAATTGATCCTCTGAAACTGATGAATATTCAAGTTAAAGGGAACTTTCTACTATACCTGCCATGTTATCTAACCTGAATGAGCCACCTGGTGGTGAAATTGGTAACTACCTACTCGCATCTCTAGGTTATTGAGTTGTTCAAAAACCATTTAAAGAAATTACAAAATAATTCACATAAATAATTCATATTATAATACTTTTAGTATAATAACAGAATAAATTTAATGTTTAATTTCCCAACAACATTCACTTTAAAGGAATTTCCTTTTGTAGAGCTTTGTAAGTAATTTGGATTATGAAGCAAAGCTCAAAGTACAAATGAAAACAATAACAGCAGAAATACCTAAAGTAATTTGAACGAATATCTGCCAACTTACTCAAAATAATATTTAGATTAATGATTTGATTACATACAATGTTATAACAAGACTTTACTGACAGGTTTTCATCCAAAGAAACACCCTTGAACATAGATACTAGTATTCTGTAATTCCGCGGCGTGGACGGAATTTGACAAAACTTCAATTTTTTGCAGAATCCCTGATTTTCATGAAAATCCCGCGGAATTACCAGAATTTCCAGAAATTACATATTTTACGATCTCCTACCTTTGCGGGGTATTTGAAGAGTGTCTGTTTCTGTCCAACAATCAATCATTATTGAGTACAAGTACGATTTCACCGTGAAATTCAACATTCTATCACGTTTAAATTCGCTAAAGCGAGTTCGCTAATGACTCGCAGTTCTTACCTAGAAAGTAGCTGACTTCCGTTTCCGTTGCTACGTCAATTTTCATCGTTTTAAAAGATTGCAGAATGTGGACTTTTTTTGAAAATTTGTGCAGAATTTCGATTTTCTCCTTGCAGAATTTGCTTTTTTTCTTGCAGAATTTTTTGCAGAATTTTGATTTTTTTCATGCAGAAAACTAGTATCTGTGCTTGAAATCCTTCAATTCAATTCAATATCAAAATAATTTATTTCAGTTTTCATTACAAAAATTACAACATTATACAGGCTATGACACCCCAGGGGGTGTATGACTGCCCATAATTAAATTAACAATAAACATGATAAACTGTGAACATTTAAAGTGGTACATAGGTCAATACAATAATATAATATAAATACAATATTCAAATACAATAATATGAGACAATAAAGAAATGAAATAAATGTTTTGGTTACTCTGTACTCAGGAGGTCAATTTTCAAATGAGATATGAGTGAATTTAATGGTTTATTTCTAATATCTTCATTGAGGGAATTCCATATACTGTAAAACGGGTATTGTTAGCGAGGGGTAATTGTTAGCGATTGTTAGCGATCGCTATAGTTTCGCTAAAAATTCAATTCGCTAAAGTAAACCGGGGTTAAAATAAAACGGGCGCTAAAATTTGCAAATTCCCGGGAAACTACATGAATACTAGTATTTAAGGAGCTTTTCGTTCAGTGCTCGACTTCCGGTTTGTAATTTGAAAAAGGTAAATATTTTTAAATCGTATGTTTCTTTCAATATCTGAAGGATAAATAGCCATCCATCAGTGAAATAGTATTATAACATGTGCAATAGAAGTCTTACATTTTGATAATTCCTCTGTCATGTCCGTTATTCATTCTTCTGCCATGAATGATAAAATTTCTAATGCATTTCGCTAATTTGATTTTTTAAAGATTAATCTTCATTTCGCTAAAATTTCCCACGCTAAAACCCCCTAAAATTGAAAAATCGCTAAAATTTCCCGGTGTCAAAATTACCCGTTTTACAGTATATGAACCATGGACCTTAATAGAATTTTCACCAATTCTGGTTCTATGTTTAGGAATATCTAAGTTATGACCAAATCGAGTTATACGTTGATGTATGTTTTCTCTAGTTTTGAAATAGTGATCGTATAATTTTGAAGGGAACTGTACAGATTTGCTTATAACTTTTTTCATGAATGAAACAGTTTGGATTGTGTGAATATGATAAATATTAAGTATTTTAAGATCTTGAAAAATTGGGAATGTGTGAGCTAATCTATCTGAATTTGTTATTAATCTAACAAATTTCTTTTGCAATATCAGTAGTTTATTTAATAGATTCTTACTTGATCAAATGGTTTGCCTGGAAATGCCAAAGCAAAGTTAAGCCTGCAGGCTTCCCATAAAAACTGATCACAATATCACAGCCATAAATCAAACAAAATGATTGACATGGGGAAAAGGTGATTTCTCCTAGAAAATTCAAATTTCATAGGTAAGGTCATTATCACAAAATGGTGTCTTCTTAAATGAGTTACAAAACATTATAAATAATATTTAAAAAAATATAGTGAGTAACGTGGGGAGTAAGTGGACAAACAGATTTACCATACTTTACATCCATTCATTTAGCCATTTATTTGTAAACTATTTCATGGAATACAAGTGTTTTCTTTTAAATGTAGTCTCGAATGATGTAGTTAAAAAATAATTTCTGTTACACCACAACATATGCCCATTTTATTTATTTATTTGGTGTCTAGCGGCATGTTTTATAGGGTATGTTAAATAGAAATTATGAAATAAATTGAATTGAATGAAAAAAGGATTTATTGAATTTTCTAGCAGAAATTGCTTCCTCCTTCAAGTCACTTATTATGTCTGATTTACAGCTACAAATATAACACCCCTGTGAGTAACTAATATAAACCTTCAAAGAAGGAATAATCAATTTTAGGTAATCTTATCACTCCTATAATACAATTATGATTTATTAATTTGTAATTTGACTCATAAAGGATTGAATTATGATATCTTGCATAATGGAGAATCATCAGACAGATCAAGCAAAATTCTAAATGTATTCCATACATTCTATACAGAAGTTATACTCTCTATCTCAACATGGATATAATGTAATAAATGTTACCTAATGTTACCTAATGTTACCAAATGTTACCAAATGTTACCAAATGTTACCAAATATTACCTAATGTTACCTAATGTTACCAAATATTACCAAATGTTACCAAATATTAACTAATGTTACCAAATGTCACCAAATGTTACCAAATGTTACCTAATGTTACCTAATGTTACCAAATGTTACCTAATGTTACCTAATGTCACCTATATTACAATTAAACACAAGAAACAGGCAATGGAAGGAGTAATTCCATTTTCTATGACATCTGATCAAAGTATGGAAAAAATGTATGGAAAACAAACTTGTTCCACAGAACGCGCATACAGGTTGCTATGGCAACCATAATGGAATATTTTTGCATCAAATAATAAATTGCATACGTCCTAATGAAGCTTACATCTTGATCCTTGATTTATGTGAATTTCATATTTTTCCTTATCAAATAAAAATTTTAGAGCATAATTATCATTACTTATGGGACACCCTGTATTTCATGCAGAGGTACTATTAAAAGTTTTCAGCAGACTATAACGTTTTCAATAACAGATTGAACCTTTATCATAACATCCATTGAGAGGTTCACTGATAACATCGGCCTGAGAACATGTATAATTGATGTAAAACTGAAGTTTGTATAATTGGGGTCTCAGACTCAATTTTTATACATGTTCCCAGGCCTTCTATTCAATAGTAAGAAGATGTCAGTGGACTGAATTGGAATAAAAACAAACCAATTTGAAAGGCAAACGTATACATTAGCTGGCATATCAAATCAATGAAGCCAATTAATCTGGGTATTTCAGTAAAAGGGGACAACACAAGCTCACACCATGTGAGCTAATAACAATACTTTACACAAAACTTACAGACTGAATTGATATTTTTTGTAAAATTTTGGTGAGAAAGCTACCTCAATTCAACTGCCTCAAGCCTGGCTGTACACATGGTAAGTGATTACTGTTTTCTGCATAAAATTGTTAACTTTGGTCGATGTTTGCTGAATAAGTGATGAAGTCAGTTGATACTTTTCACTGTGCACGTAAGGCGGCTGGAGAATAACATTTTGGTAAAAATTGCTATACCTGCATATGTTATTTTCTGGTACAAAATAAAGAATGAAGACATGTGTTAATTTCCTTGCTTTTTTAAGGAAAGTATCATTACATTGTCTTCTTTTAGACTATCTGGTAAGAATTCAATGGGAACTCCAGGAAATTCTGATATTTCACACTTTCTGTTTTTCCAAATTTTCTTTCAAAGTTACCAGACAACACAGGAGCTACCATTGACCTGTTTCCAGGTTTACTAAAAGTAGACAATGTAATGATACTTTCCTGAAAAAAGCAAGGAAATACACACATGCCTTCATACTTAATTTTGTACCAGGAAATAACATGTGCAGGTAAAGCAATTTTTACAAAAATGTTACTTTCCAACTATTAAAACAATATTCATACCAATAATGTAATTTATTTTAGCTTATTTAAGTTTATCATGAATCTTTGATTAAAGACAATACTTTTTTTGATTTTTTGGACTCTGTGCTTGTTTCAAAACCATATTCAGACCTTTGATTCAAATGGTTCATCATTCGGTGACACCCGCTGCACAATAAACTATAAATAAATGTTATAATTGCACTCAATTCAAATGCATTACAGAGAATCAATGAACCAGTAATTTAACAATGTTTTTGTAATTGCAGATTCCCTCCAGTAACCAGCAATGAACTTGGACATTACCCAACAATCACTTTCATAGTAGCTGAGGTTGAACGATTATAAGCAGACCTTTAGAATGATATACAATAAGCAGCGTATCACAGTGCAACTCTACAAAGTTAACTTTACATCAAACAAACGATAAGTTAGTGTGGTATAGTATATATATTAGTCAAAACATTGAACGTAAGACTTGACTATTTCATGGAGAACAATGTCTTTCTATTACATGTCATTAATGTTGGTGACCACAAGTTTCTACACTAATATTGCAGTACCTCTAGCACAAGTTACACAACAAAACAATGGCTTGGTCAGTGACCAAGGGGTCCACAATCCAGTTGGAACATTTGACTTTCAAAATCAAAATTTAAACGAGCCATCAATCCGAAAGACTAAGAAGCGGAGCATACCAGAGACAGATGAGAGAACAAGTGAAGCAAAAACTAATTTGGATTACACCACGACTACACCTGTGAATAATGATTCTGATTCATCACCTAAATATCTTTGTGAAATAGATGCAATTGAACCTGTTGGTCCAGCATGTGCAAATAGATCAGTGAATTATATGTCTTATATGTATACTTGCGAGTCACGCTGTAATGATCCTATGATGGAATGTGGTGCTTATATGGGACCTTATTGCTCCTGTCATCCGTTATGTTTGGTGTCTCATGACTGTTGTCAAGATTTTCAACAGTTTTGTCCAGAACATTACAAGATTGGTGAGAGAAAAAGAGACATTTTTGCCAGTGCAGCAAACTCGTCAGCTTATGTTGAGTGTATGAATCCCTTTAGCAAAAAGGAAAAAGATTATACCTTTTGGATGGTAGGGCACTGTCCACTGGATAACGTTAATCAAACAGTGTGGGACAAATGTGAAGGTGAAATTACGGAATTTATACAAATAGTCCCAGTTGTTTCGCGAGCAACTGATGTAACTTACAAAAATTACTTCTGTGCAACATGCAACAATATTCTCGATGTTATACCATGGGGTCTTAATGTCACATGTAACGAAGTATGGGAAGGCTCCTTAAACTCACCACAAGAGTTGTTGGATTTAGTTGATAATGGAGCATGTGATTTAGAATATAAACCCCCTGTTGAACACATATGTGTGGACAAATACATGAGACAACCAGACTGCACGCCTCAGTCCACTGGATGCCTTCCAAAATATGCAGACTTGTGTTATTATGGGTTTCAAATGCCTGTCGCAATGGGTATTTCAGAGAAATCATTTAAGAATGTTTACTGTTTAATGTGTGCTGTACTAGAAGGGTTTCCATTGGATGATATTTCATGTGATTTTTGGGGGGATGAGTCAGCGATTGTGACACCCATTCAGGGAGAACTTGCCAAATTTTCATTTGGAATCCTAGTTGATTATAATCCTTCAGCTGGAAACAAGGTGGGATTCATATTTAAGGATGACATAAAAACATTTGGATGTGGCCTGGCTGATTCAGAAAATTTGGACTGTGTTTCTTACTGTGCAGACGGATTTCAATACACAAATGGGAAATGTGTCTTAAAATATCACACTTTTGCTATGACAATAACTGGTTGGTGGTCAATGCCTAACTATTGGCTAATAGAAAACACTGACTATTGGAAAATCTTAAAGAAAACATTGATAGAATTATTTCTTGAAGTATTGGAGCCATGTATTGTTGAGGAGATAAAACTGAAAGCTATTGATGATCGAGATCCTTTAATCCACTTTGATATCACTAGCAAATACAAATTGAAAGTTGAAAACAGAATACCTTTAGATGAGATACACACAACATTTTTCAATAATATTCTCAAAGAAACTATTTCAGCTCATCCGAAGAGAACACAAGAAATACTTGACCTACATGAGGTATGTCTGAGTTTGTTTGGTGAAAAGTCATGTTGGAATTATGGATGTGTTACAAAGTCGAGTGAAATTATAGGAGGCGACTTTGTATCTCGAAATGAATCAAACAATAACAACCAATCAGCTATTGCAATATCAATTCCTCGAATGACATACAACACGACGGACTGTCCCCGGAAACCTGTTAACCCGAATTCTGTTGAGATATTGACCAATGGGAGTATAGTATCTATTGACACTGGGAATTTACTTTCAGAAGATGAATTTTTATTGGTCGGGAATATGGTATATGTTTGTGTGAATGAGAGTGTGGAGTTTGATAATTTGACTGCAGTATGGAAGTATGATGACACAATGGGGCTATTAACAATCATATGTACCACACTTTCACTTGTCTGTATGTTCATTAGGCTTATTCTTCAACCATTTGTTCCACTGTTTCAAAACTTCCCTGGAAAATTACAATTTCTATTTATCTTGTCATTGTTTCTTGCAAGTTTGTTATTTCTAATTGGGCCAAATTGTATCCATATCAAAGAACTTTGTATAACACTTGGGGTTTTGATCCACTGGAGTTACTTGGCTGTTTTTACATGGACAGTGATCATAGCAAGAGATATGTTCTATATATTCTCTCCCTCTAGTTTCGCTAAATCAACTGACACAAATGTTTCAGTTCTTAAACGGTACACACTTCTAGCATGGGGTGTTCCAGCCGTCATAGTGGCAATATCTTTAGGTCTTGATTTTTCAAATATCGACCCTGCTTTCAAGCCGATGTATGGCAGGGGAATTTGCTGGATATCACAGAGATATCCTCTCTTGATATTTTTCACTATCCCTATTGCCATATCCATTCTGGTCAATATAGGGTTCTTCATACCAACAGCCATAAGTCTTTGGAAATCAATGAAACAAAGGGTTCTAAGTACCAACAAGACTTCAGAATATCCATTTGGTATATACGCCAAGCTATTTTGTCTTATGGGTTTTACATGGATCTTTGCATTTATAGCACCATACAACATAGCATTGTGGTATATATTCATTGTGTTAAATGCAAGTCAAGGGGTGTTTATATTCCTTGCCTTTGTTTTAAGGAAACAAGTTTGGGATAGTCTCACTTTCTCAAAAGACTCCAAAAAATCAAATACCAAAACGATTTCATCGTATCTATCTCCGAAGTCTACAACATCAGAGCAAAATGGACTGACCAATCAACAAGACAGAGATATGGGACAAAGTCCAAAAGTAAGCGAGGATGAAGAAAGTAAAGCTGTAATGAATAAAGATAATTCTGTAAAATTAGATTTGAGCGGGGAAATTACAAATGCCATAGAAATGAAACGTGGCATGGATATGAAAGGTCAGATGCAAAAATGGAGATGTCATGAATTGTAAAGTGACATAGAAATGAAACGTGATGTAGAAATGGGCAACAGAACAGCTAATGCCCGAGTCAAAATTGCTCTGATTCATCAGACGGCGCCCGGCTGATTGCACATTTTGTTCAAAATTGTATATTCAGGTTTTAACATTATACTTTATCTGCCGTGCACCAGCCGATGAATCCAGGCAAGTAACATGAATGTAAATGACATTGCCGATATTCTTTATCATAAATGTACATGTAATAAAGTTTCCAATATGAAACCAAGTTTAATTACTTTTTGTATGTCTCAAATGTTACACGACCAAGTTAGCCACCTGGTGGTGAAACTAGTGACTACCCACTGCTACTTAGATGATTGTGTGAAATGAATCCAACATAGACAGTATAATATTGTATTGTACCATATCGTACCATACTGTACCGTACCATACTTTATTATATAGTTTGTTGAAGATTTTCCCCAGACAGGAAAGTAATTTGCAGAAGTCTAAGTGGAACATTTTAACAAGGGAGGTTATAAAAAAGATGGCAGGACCTACTTGTAAATCAATCTTACTATGTGCAAACAAGGAGGATTGGCTCCCAGAGTGCAATATCGATATGTTTGCCATATTATTATTATGAGCTTTATTATACTTGTATCCCACATTTGGGCAAAGTGTACAGCTTAAACAGAAAAAAATGAAAAAGCTTAACTAATTATCTACATAGTATATTAACTAATCAAAGGGTGCTTGATCATTGCAAGATTTTATTGGATGCATTTCGTGTTTTTTTCTCTCTCGATAAAAATATTAGATATATATTTTGCTAGTATATTTAATATTATTCCCTCTGAATTAAATAGAAACATTAATTTATGTTCCACGTTATTCATGTTTTCTAAATTTTGACAGTGTTTTTTTATTTTATCCATGTAACTTGACCGAACATCTTTTAACTTATTGCATTCTAATAGGTAATGACATTCTGAACCGGTTTTCTTGTTACACATTAAACATTTTCTTTCTTCAATAGGGGTAATTGGTTTTGTGTAACGACCTGTTTCGATTTCTAATTTATGTGCGCTAATTCTTAGCTTTGTCAAGTTATTTCTGTCTATTTCATTTTTGATTAAATCCAAGTAGGGTTCCTTGTTCCATTTTGCTTTTATTATCTTATAAAACCTCAATTTACAATTATTTGATTTTATTTTAGTTTCCCAAAATTGTATGTATCTATTTTCCAGTAATTTCTTAATTTCTCTTGGTTTTAAGTTTAAATAGTTTGGTGAAGTACCATTGTAAATATATTTAAGTACATCATTGATGTGCGTGAGCCATGATTGTTTATTCATATCTGTCAGTTGTTTATTTACCTCAAGGGCTTCACGTAGAAGCGAGTCGGTTCCTTTATTGTTAATATGATTAAGATATTTCATTTGTTGATAAAACAAAGAAATAAATAGTGGAAACCTACCTAAATCGCCTCGTGTAGCGTCATTACTGGCCTTTCTGTTAACACCGAGTATCGATTTCATAAATGATATATGAAGAGATTCAAATGTTATTCCATCATATCCCTTTTCTAATGCCCATTGTGGGTCTTTTTTAATTTATATATGGGCATGTCATGATTACAAAATTCGAATTCAAACAACCGCCATTTTATTCACTTCAACATTTGAATCGTGAATTTTGGTCTTATTTCCAAACAAAAAATTCCAAAACTCACAAGAAATGATCTAGATATTGGTTCAAATCTTTTGGACTGTTTATTTTGAATTCATAGTTGGTTATAATTTCAGAAAATAATGACATTCAACGTTTTCATTGTTCAGGAAAATATCAAAATTTGATCCCCGGAGCCAATCCTCCTTGATGTGCAAAGGATTATTACATTATTATAGCAGGTGCTGACATCTTTCAATACAAGCTCCTGAGATATTAATCTAAAAATGCGAAGGACACAAATAAGTACCCTGAAATGATAAATTCCCTTCTAAAATGATCCATTCTCTTCTGACTTGGGTTGTACCAGGTATTGAATGTTTACATCAGATATAGCCTTTGGCTGTATATTTACCTGGTCAATTTCCAAAACAGCTTTGTCACCATGGGAACAAGATCCTTTTTCCATGACTCCATTGTGAATGATGTATTGTCCTTCTTTCAACATCTCAGTAACCTTGAAGACACCACCTTGCTGAAATATGAAAATAGATCATCTAATAAGAGGTTGTCATGGTGTAAAATTGTGTTGTCAAGGAAACCTTCAACTATCTGTAACTAAGCTGAGAGGTGAACATCAAACATTTGTGTTGCCATGGTGAGCATTCCAATGAGTTGCTGTGGTGAATTTCTAAAAACATGTTTGTTTCCAAAGTGAGCATACGTTAAGTCAGTTGCCATAGTGAACACCCAACATTGAACATGTTTCCAGGGTGAACATCAAACAAGAGGCTGCCATGGAGAAAATCAATCAAAAAGTGAATTACCATGGTGATAAGATCCTAGATCCTATCAACATTCACATGACGTGAACAAGATCACACCATAGAAAAACCTTCACAATTGCCTCCAGAAAACAAGATGTCCACCCAAAATTTAATCAGCTCTAGAACTTGATATCATCTATCATGTGTGCGAATTTGGGGAAAATCCGATGAACGGTTTTCCTGAAATGGCGATGACAAGATTTATCGAAAAACCTCCAAGATGGCCGCCAGAAACAAGATGGCCACCCAAAAGTTAATCAGCTCTAGAACTTGATATCTTCTATCATGTGTGCGAATTTGAAGAAAATCCGATCAGTGATTTTTCTGAAATGGCGATGACAAAAAAGTGGGACGATCACGTTCATGCCATCATCATGATGACTATATCCCAACAATGGCGTAATAATAAAAGTTTGAATTGAACTCATAGATATGCCAACTTTACTTACTTCATTCAAATAAATATATCCTGTATCGCCGACCTGTCCACCAGCTTCTGTATAGAAGCAAGTCTTGTTTAGAATCAGCCATCCAAATTCTCCTTGGTGAAGTGATTTTACAAGATTTCTCTCCTCCTGCCCATGGTTACCTCCTTGATGTTTCAAAATGGAGACTATCTTCCCTTCCAGTTTATAACCTAAAATTAACTGTACATGTTTCTTAACAAATAGAGACATGATGTATATTCCTCCCAGGATATTCTTAATAAGCTTAAGCTTAATAATATCATAATGTACATGTAAATAGAGTTTATTTTTATGATGATTTAAAGATGGCAGTATAATCTCCACTCTCCTAGTTTCAACAATTTCAAAATGTTCAATTTTCCCATTTCATGTCATCATTATTGTGACACATATCTCCAATAATTAGAAATCAGCATCTCTACGAAGTAAGGAATCCGGCCCAACAAACACTACATTCATTAAGCTGTAGATGTCACGATTCCAATATAATACTGTATTTCCCACCTAATCAACTCATGATTAAATTGGCAGATATTAAGACATAAGAGATACATCAGAATGTTCACTGATTTAAGTAAATGGGTGACCAATTAATACAGCCATCAACTTTGAAGAGATCGGAAAATTATTGCGAGATCCGACATTAGACGGCCATTTTGAATTTTACAAGGCCAGAATCAGAAAAAATGATACAATATTTGCAATCTATTCTGAATTGCCTTTCATTTGAGCATAGTAAAGCTAAACTTCAGAAAGATGTATTTTTCCCCGACCCCTCGAACACAACCCCTGGGGTTTAGGCTGAAAAACACAGAACATATGTGAAAAGGATAGATGTTGTCAGTATAGTACTACCAAAATTCCAAAGAATAATAATTATTACTTTGGTTTAAAATGTAAAACTTAAAATTTTCAGAAAAATTCCAGCCATTTTTAAGAGGCGGCCATCTTGAAAAAAAGTATTTGAGTCTTCTGGACGGATGGCTTCACTATATCCCTACCAAACTTCGTTCGTTGGGATGATAAGTATCTTAACTAAAAATATTGTACCTGCAGTATGATATTTATAAGAGTCCTCTGTGTAAGGAACATTATTCTCCCGTAGTATATGTTCCACTGGCAGTATAGATGGCGCACAGTCCTAAAAAAGACAACACAAAGAGCAACATTAGAAAAAAATCAACAATCCTAATCCTCATAAACAATCAAATAATAACCTTTTCTCCTTGTTACAGTGATTTTGAATATGACATCATGACATAGTTTTTTCTGATGATGGACACATATATTTTCACTAAAATATCCATGTTTTTGTTATCAACTGTAAGATATATCTATCCATGTTTTTAACTGTAAGACTACATCTATCCATGTTTGTTGTGGATTTTTTCTTTTTTTAGTACTTAACTCAATACAAGACTGACAGTAACAATGGCTGATCATTCATGTTTGATGTGAACAGTTTTTAATATAAAAGCTTAACAATACCAACTAAAGTAAATTAAGGACCCAAGGCCCCGACGCTCACACACCATAGAATCTTTAGAGGAATGTATATCCTGACTTTCAACCCAAATATTGATTTGTAGTCTTGAACTTTAAGGCAAGTTGAAAAACAATGAATTTTACCATTTTTTACGTGCAAATATCTCAAAATCGGTAAAAATTTTATGTTGACATATATTGAGCAATTTGAAGAGAATACTTAAATCTTGTTACAATTTAATGCAAGAAATAACTTCATTTTTTGTATATGCTAACATAAGGACAAACTTTGAGAAACGTGTCAATCACAATACCTGCCATTGACTTTATACATGAGGAAAGTTCCCTGAAAAAGAACTTTGAAATCTCCAGAGGACATACTATATATTGCACATATAGCAACTACTACAAGTTATTTGAAAGTTCTACTTTAGCAAAGTGTCTGGTATTTACAGAAAATTTGACTTTTATACGTCAAAATCAGCAATTTTTCGGGAACTTGGGAAATGGTGATGACAGGTCAAATAGGCATTATGGATATGCATAAAATGTATGTAAATATGACTCAATAAGAATAGCAGTTTTAAATTGTGCGACTAGTGTTGACGGATGGATGGACTATTAGACGGACACCAAGTGAGCCAATAAACAATAGGCACAAGTTGAATTAAAGGTTAGAGTTAATTAAACAATCTTTAATAAAAGCTCTAATACAATACAAGATTCCTGAATTACATTTGACAAAAGATTAATCAAAGTTAAGCATTCCTTAGTCTATTGTCATCTGACTAATATGTTATAGAGTTCTACAGTTACAACAATGGATCCAGCAATAAAGGAAATAGGACTGACACCAATATTGCAGTTTTCCTAATTAGGAATAAATCCAACAGTCACAGTTGTCCTACATACGCCAAATGCAGGGCTGTCAACTTGGGACCACCTAATATGAGTGACTTCAAAATGTTGGACACCTAAGTCCAAATCTGAACACTTTTGTCCAAATTTTGAACACCTTTGGCCAACTTTTAAACACCTTTGGCCAAAGTTTGAGCACCTTTGCCAAAGTTTGATCACCTCAAATTTTTCGCGCGCGCTACGCTCGCGATATGGTCAATGGGGGGGGGGGGGGGGGGGGGGGGGGGAGGTACGAAAATTTCCAATGAACATGCGTGACATATACGGGATTCGCGTGACAAATCCGAACAAATTGCGTTCGTTTTTTTTTCCGACGTTCGTATTTTTACCGTATCATAAACATATTTCGAAAAAAATTCTACAGAAATATTTTTGCGTGACAATTACCAGGTAATATGCGTATTTGCGTGACATTTTCTGTCACGCAAAAAAAACTGGCGTGACTTCAAATTCTTCAGCAAATGCGTGACAAATACGCAAATTGCGGGACAGTTGACAGGCCTGCAAATGTCTTATTTAAAGTGCACATATGAGATACACTGTTTTAGTGCAATCAATTTACATGTGTTGCAAGCATATTTTAAAGTGAGATAATAAATAAAGACCCAGTATGCTCAAAACCCATTCAGATCTTGGCATTAAGTCTGTTCTTGCAAATAAAGTTATCCATCATGGATAATGTTTTTTCTGAAATTTTGATGACAAGATTGTAGTGGTGCCTGTAAAAATGCATGCTCATTAGCCCAAGACAATCACAATATATTAGATATTATCGGAACTTTGGCCGAACCAAGGGCGTTACAATACCCGGGAATTTATCGGTTTGTGCAGTACTTGTTTGTGATAGCGCCCTCTGTAGGTCACTGTGCTTGATAGCCTACAGTAATAATATTGGATAATCACATTTATGTGTGTATGCGCAGCTCATCCACTGAACGAAACGCCACTTCCCGCTGAAATCACCGGGTATTGATTTTTCCCTTGGCCGAACTAGAAACTCTCTTGTGGGCCCTGGCCCAGACCTGGTTTGGTGGTCTGGAGGTACAGTTGGATGAAGAAACACACAAGAATGGATGTAAATTTAGCACATATATTAACAATAAATAATAACAGTAAATAACAAAATGTCTGTATGATCTCAAATCATCTCTGTAATCAATAATAAGCAAATGTCTCTATTAAATTGTCTTTATAATTTCAAAGCTAAATCAAATGTCTATCTAATAAAAAGTTGTGGTAGCATGACTCCATCTCTCTCTGCTCCTGCTATATCCTCTCCACTTCTCCAGACTCTCACTCCGGATAACTCTACTTTACTTCTCCAGACTCTCACTTTGAGCACTTCTCCTTTACTTCTCCTCTGGACTCTCACTCAGGGCACTTCTTCTCTAGGTTTCCTCCAAACTCTGACTCCAGATACTTCTCCTCTGGGTTTCCTCCAGACATCTCCAGGAGGTCTGTCACCAACTCCAGGAGGTCTTTGCCACTTCTAGGAGGTCATTCCTCTCCAGGAAGACTCTCTCCAACTCAAGGAGGTCTTTGCCACTTCTAGGAGGTCTCTCCTCTTCTCCAGGAGGACTCTCTCCAACTCAAGGAGGTCTTTGCCACTTCTAGGAGGTCTCTCTTCTCCAGGAGGACTGTCTCCCACTCAAGGAGGTCTTTGCCACGAGGGACCTCTGCCTCAGAAGATCTTCCTACGCCAGACTCTCTTAGCTCCAACCAATGTGTCTTCTCAATGGATGATTAAGACTGCCTGATACCTGGGAAGCTTCCTTAGGCTATGAACATGAGAGTGCTCCTTTGATCAAACGATGACTGATGTAAAGACTTGGATAAGATCACATGACTAATCACGTGACATGGCACAATGCAACAGCTGACAAGGGGGGGGGGGGGTGAAATTGTGTCTACAAATCCCTCAAACCCTCAATCAGCAAACAAAATAACCCTCCATATCACCAAACACTATTATCAGCAACTCACTGGAAGTTATTTAACGTATATTCATGTCATGCAAAAATAGAGGTCACCACTTAAGTCAAAGTTCCCACATCAGTTGTCTCAATGAATCCTACCTTCCCTTTCTTGTGAGGTACAAAAATCTTTGGCCAGGTTCACTCCAACAATGTTATCTAAGTGCTGGGCCAACTTTCTTCACTTAATTCATTCTTAAGTCACCGAAATTATCCACTTATCTAGGAGCGCATAAACGTTGCTGCCTACAGTAAGCCATCTTGAACCTTATGTACCAATTGCTGAGATGGGGTCTATCAATTGCTCAATAAGTCAATAGATTGTGTGATCACTATCACTTCCGGTTATGATGTCATTTATATGGATTCTCCACGGCAATCCCATTACAACCCATTACAACTTACCGAATGCCAATAGCATCACAAGTTCGTTCTTTTGCTCCAAAGATACATCAAGTCAATAACTTCAAAATGTTAGCAGAAACTCACAAATAAACCCAAATTATGCTCATGAAACACAGTAGGAGTTTCCTCAAAATTCCAACAAAATCTAATCTAATGGAGGGTTTGCTAAATAGCTTTGAAATCTTATTGAAGTTTTTAATGAGATTTTAGAAGATGTGAATATTTAACCTTTAGATACCAAGGAGGATTGGCTCCCAGGTTCGAAACTCAATATTTTCCAACAATAAAAATGTCGAAATGTCATTATTTTCTGAAATTAGTCAGCATCAGTATATAAAATTTGAAGAAAATCTCTCAACTAGTATTCGAGTTACTAAACATTACATTCTTTACAAAAAATGGTGGCCATTTTGAATTGACCAGCCATATTGAAAATTCCCTCTCGAGCAGAGGTCCCACACCCATACGACACAAGCCTATAAAATTTGAATCAAATTTGTCAACCTGTATTTGAGTTATCGCCTGGACACAAGGCAAATTGATGGACTTGATTGTGATGTCATTTTTATTTCTTCAGGGTCCACAGACTTGAGACTGCACGTAGGTGGCCTCTCTATATCAAACTTCATTCGGTGGGATAATGAAAACTTTACTGTAGTTTCTCATAAATATGTGTAATAGTAGGTTGGAAGGTCTGATGAAAAATGTATTTTCTTCTGATGAGCAGAACTGTTATACAGTTACTTTAGAAATGATATGACAATCGTTGATATATCTTTTTATTTGCCCATATTTCGAATACATATGAAATTAGAGTGTCATACAATGGTTTCCATCTGCACTATATCATTCTATGTAAAGTGAAATATGTTGTTCAATGTCCACAAGTTATGACATCAAAATAAATACACAAATTAGCTAATTTGCATATTAATTATACATATTTCATTTGGTACTAATCACATCAATGGAAAATAAATGAAAAAGTTACACTCAAAATGTATATCTTTTTAAAAGCAGAACAAATAAACATTTATACCCTCAAATTCAACACTAACAATAGGTGGATATGAAAGTCTGACATTGCTTCCAATGGTACCATAACTGTGATGTGTATATTTAGAAGAACTTTACTGCCGAATTTGAGATTTATTGATTGTTATATCACTTACAGAAAGATACTCTTGGTAAAGTCATGTAAATCAAACTCTGAAAACTCTATTAAAGTATTAGGAATCACATTCAGTCCAGATGTAAAAGTGGTAAACAACAGTGTAAATATTGAATCTAAGTTTTTAAAATGTCAAAGTATTATGAAGATATTGATGCAAAAAATTGAAAATGCAGGTTGGAAGAGGTTGAAAATCAGGAAAACATTTCAGAAAAAACATGTGGGTGGGTTGTTTGCATCTTCCCTGTCTCAAAGTCAAAATTATTTTATCATCTCTTCGAGTGCTTTTCCTTGAGGTAATGCATCGGCCTAACATATCCACCTGTTTAAATTTTCAGAAAATAGCCCAAATCCAATATATGACTGTCCAAAATCTGTTGCGATAATTTCCCTCCTCCTTTCTCGTTGGACTGACAAATGGCTTGAGCCATTCTATTAGAAAAGGGTAAGACCCAACAAAGATGATGAGTTAT
Source organism: Owenia fusiformis (assembly GCA_903813345.2). Taxonomy (NCBI): domain Eukaryota; kingdom Metazoa; phylum Annelida; class Polychaeta; order Sabellida; family Oweniidae; genus Owenia; species Owenia fusiformis. Next base: position 5,365,329 of record CAIIXF020000004.1, on the reverse strand, counting down.
TCACTATTTTAAAAAAACAATTCTTGTCAAATTATCTCCCGTGACACATTTATTGAAAATAATTTACATTCAGAATAATATAAAAATGACGACATCAACTTAGATTACAATTAATCTGAAACCTAAGAATTGTATAATCTTGTGTTATTACTTCATGACTGAAGATCCTCAATTTCCTTAAACATTTGTTTAATTTCAACATGGAGTAATTATGACAATAGAAGTTATGTAACAAGGATAATGCAATATGATTAACATGAGGGAAATTACATATCCTATTTTCTGATATAACCATCACTCATATAAGAATAAACATAGTCAGCCCAGTAGAGTAGTATAGAAGAAGACTTGGCAAAAGCGGTCAGTCAAGAGCGGTCACCTATAACAATAGATATAGTCCGCTCAGTAGAGTAGTATAGAAGACGACTTGGGAAAAGCGGTCAGTCATAGAGGCGTCACGATGGCTAACTGCACACTTTTTAGTAATCTCAGTAGTGATCACAATTGTACAAATGTCACTAAGATTAAAAAATCAATCGGATGGACGAAAGATACAAATTTACTCATAACAACTTTGCAAATCCTAGTTGCAGTTGTAATGTTTGCTATTAATCTTTTAGTTGTTATGGCAATTAAGCGCTATAAAAAATTACAAACAGTTTCAAACATAATTCGTGGATACTTAGCTATGAATGACACTATGTTGGGAGCAATACTGATTGTAAGAGGAACCTTTGAACTATCTGGAATATCGGGCAAGACAATACCCTGTCTAGTTATTTTCTATTTGACACTCACATCGGGAGGAATAACCATGACGGGTGTTCTTCTGCTCTGGATTGAAATGTTTCTGGCGACAAAGCAAAAATATGTAAGAGGGGCATTTAGTAAGAAAACTGCTTATGCTCTCATATCACTGACTGTAGCTATTTGGATGGTGTATGTCAGCAGTTTTCTTTTGTTTCATAGAAACAGCCGTGAAGACAACGGTTGCTATTTGATCAATGGCCTTATCCATGAATATCATTTGTTGGGGATGTGCATCATCACTTTTCTGCATTTAATAGTTCTCTTCATCCTGCAATGTTTAACTTTCCGAAACCTTCGCAAACACTTGGCATACATGTATCAAACAGAACACGGAATATCACAAAATCCTAAAATGTGCTTAAGAAAAGCCATAAGACATAACACATGTACAACACGGTTCAACAATGATCTAAATTTGAAGCCTGACAATCTTGTGTCCATAAAGATGAACACTCCCAGATTCTATGGCAAGAGGTCTCTGTTGCCCAATCCAACTCCAGGATGTTCCAGTTCATCTACAGGAATCCACAGTGAGAATTCTAACTTATCTGATCAAACTCCAGGACGTTCCAGTTCAACTAACGGACTCATTGGTCAGAAAGAAAAAAATAAGAAGAAGGAAAGTAAAACGAGATTGAGGAACAGCAATTTGCAAAATAATGATGTAAGTTCAAACAGGCTTTATTCTCAATGGTCACACCGTATGTCAAGCGTTGCTAAACTTATAAGCTTCATATCAATATCCTTTGTCATTTGCTATGTTCCTTTTTTCGTTGGCTTGTTCATTTATTCAATTCACCCTGAGAAGTTTATTAGTGCAAATGTAAATTATATATACATGTATATTACTGCAATTATAGTTTTTTGTAATTCATTCACAAATGTCATTGTGTATCTTGCTAGGAGCGAGGGCTACAGGAAAGCTTTCATACACATACTTAAATGTAAGCAGGGTCCTGTTCCCATGTGAACTAGATAGGTTGGCATAGCTCCAGCCTGCACAGTGACAACTTGACCACAGCTATTTACAAGGTGACTGTCCAGGCCCCCATCTGCAAGTTCCCGCTGACATCGCAGGCAATGAACTCATGTTAGAAGCTGAGCCTTGAGAGATATGATAAAATATAGTTATAGTTGAAGAACAATGCCCTCCAATTGAAATAGCCATTTTATTATGAAATAAAGTTGTATTGAGTTTCACTTATGTAAGTTTCATAGAAAATTTATACTCAATTTTATATCTCTCAAGGCCCCGCTTCTTACATGAGATCATTGCTTGGGATGTTAGGGGGGCCTGGATAGTTCCTGTGTATCTATATGGTGGTCAACACTGATTTTATTTATTGAACTACTATGTAGTAAAGGAATGAGGAATATTATTTTAATTAATTGTCAAATTAGTGCCTTTTGACACCTCGTTCTTCATTATGTCAATAAACACAGCCTTGCAAATTGATGTATACTTATTATCTGAATATTGTTGTTATTTAATGTTATAAACTATATGTAAATGGTCTATGGAGATCAGAGTTTTATAACATATTTTACTCATGAATTTGTGATTTAACTCCACCCCCAATGAAATTTCCTTCATTCTCCTACAATTATTCATTTTATTACATATGATCATTTATAGAGGGGGTATCAAAATATTCTTGTTAGTGATTATCTACAAAATGTGTAAGACATTATTAAAGGTTGACATAGGCTTGGGTCTAATAATCCAATGTGAAATATTATGCCTTCAAATTGTCTCAAAATTGTAGTACTAATTTATATATGTATATTTATTATCTGAGTATTGTTGTTATTTAATATAATAAATAATAAATTGTAAACGGTTTAAGGATATCATTCTTTGGTGAATATTAAAATAATGTGTAAGACATTATTAAAGGTTAACATAGGCTTGGGTCTAATAATCCAATGTGAAATATTATGCCTTCAAATTGTCTCAAAATTGTAGTACTAATTTATATATGTATATTTATTATCTGAGTATTGTTGTTATTTAATATAATAAATAATAAATTGTAAACGGTTTAAGGATATCATTCTTTGGTGAATATTAAAATAATGTGTAAGACATTATTAAAGGTTAACATAGGCTTGGGTCTAATAATTCAATCTAATTTGCATTATTATGCCTTTTCAAATTGTCTCAAAATTGTAGTACTAATTTATATATGTATATTTATTATCTGAGTATTGTTGTTATTTAATATAATAAATAATAAATTGTAAACGGTTTAAGGATATCATTCTTTGGTGAATATTAAAATAATGTGTAAGACATTATTAAAGGTTGACATAGGCTTAAGTCTTATAATTCAATCTAATGTGCATTATTATGCCTTTGCAAATTGTAGTATCTATATATCTATTTATATTCATTATCTGAGTATTGTTGTTAATTATTTTTTTGTTGTTATTTAATATAATAAATTATAAATTGTAAACGGTTTAAGGATATCATTCTTTGGTGAATATTAAAATAATGTGTAAGACATTATTAAAGGTTAACATAGGCTTGGGTCTAATAATTCAATCTAATTTGCATTATTATGCCTTTTCAAATTGTCTCAAAATTGTAGTACTAATTTATATATGTATATTTATTATCTGAGTATTGTTGTTATTTAATATAATAAATTATAAATTGTAAACGGTTTAAGGATATCATTCTTTGGTGAATATTAAAATAATGTGTAAGACATTATTAAAGGTTAACATAGGCTTGGGTCTAATAATTCAATCTAATTTGCATTATTATGCCTTTTCAAATTGTCTCAAAATTGTAGTACTAATTTATATATGTATATTTATTATCTGAGTATTGTTGTTATTTAATATAATAAATTATAAATTGTAAACGGTTTAAGGATATCATTCTTTGGTGAAAATTAAAATAATATGTAAGACATTATTAAAGGTTAACATAGGCTTAAGTCTAATAATTCAATCTAATTTGCATTATTATGCCTTTGCAAATTGAAGTATCTATTTATCTATGTATATTCATTATCTGAGTATTGTTGTTATTTAATGTTATAAACTATATATAAATAGTTTATGGAGATCAGAGTTTTATAATAGGGGCTATATTTATTTAAAATGTAAATTGAGTTTCTCCAAATATAGTGTTCAATTATAATTTTGCTCAACTGTTTTACTTTCATTCAGTAAACAAGAAGTGGATGAAAATTGTAAAACTGTTAAAAAGAGTTACTGTACTCCAGGTATTTTCCGCGTGCGATTTAGTTTTGCGCTTTTCACAATTGTGGTAAAATTGTCACTATCACTTTCATTCTTCAACAAAAATATAGGGATCCTCAGTCATTGGCAACGGATCTTCATTCCAGAACACACATTTTTAGTTGATTCTCTGCGCCTTTCATAGTTCTTGTCTGAAGTCCCCATATCTGCTCTTACTGGCATACTTGACACTTTTCCCCTCTTTAAATTGTCCTCAGTCAAATGACACAATATAGCCTTTAACCAGAACCAAGGAATCAGAATCGCTGATGTTTGCCATAACATGTACTGTAATACTTGGTCATTGACTGCTTCGAGTAATGGTCATGTGACTAGCGCGATACAGGAAAATGGGGTATTCGAAAGAAAAAATTTTGGGCACTTTTATTGCACATTTCAGGTATTTATAAATGAACATCCAAACTATATGTTCTATTAAGTTTTGGGGCCATTTTTGCTCTTATATTTACAACTTTAAATTGGCAAACTAATCAAAACAAGGATGAGCATGAAGTATGTATATACAGATTCTTGCCTTAACATGGTAACACATAGAAAAAACTGTTTTGTGTCACCATGAACAGAATACCTATAGAAATACAAAAATAAATTCTCCATATTAAATGACTTTCTTTTGAGTACTATTCAACTATTTCATTCAATTTTTGGTGAGGCCCTGTATCTCTTTCACATATTTTATATTCCATAAATGGCCACAATGTAATTTACCCAGCATGCCCTAAACCTAAGAGGATCTAAGCACTAATCTCCTCTTGCATCTGTTAAAATTTCAAGTTGAAACTGGTCAATGGTTGTCATGACTTTTTAATACAAGATTCATGTGGCGCCCATCTGCATTCCGATTCACATGATCGTCCATCTGCACAAGACAATGGTAATGTAGCACTTTTTCAAAGTGTGAAATATGATTTAAAATATAATAAAAAATATGATATTTCATCATTTTCTTTTATCTATGAGCAGATGCTTTGTACATTCCATTGTTTTATTATCATGAAATAAATAAATTAAAAAAAATATTGTCCATCTACACAAGTGAACATAAGGCACAAATGGGGATGGTCAATATCCACAAGTCAAAGAAAAGGATATCATATTTAAACAATGGATTTTCCCTTTAACATTTTCAGTAGCACATCCTAAAATCATCTTGTTTTATTATCCCCATTAATAGATGAAGAACAAGATGATGGATATTTTATTATAACATTATGGATACACTTTATATGATACCATAAATGATACATAAATATCAATAATACTACAGCAAACTAAAAATTAGGAAAAAATATTATTGTTGAATCACACTTATTTGGATATACAGTGACTCCTATATCATTTGACAGATAGGCAAACAGTATGACGACTTCATGTACTAAGAAATACCTCAAGCCATTCAATTTGAAAGCTTAAGACACTACTAAGATAATTAGCTATTTAGTGTTTAAAAGAAATCCTTGGTAAAATGAACCTGCATTTACAATCTTCTTAGGACCAATTAAAACATTAATTGAAAAACACCTGAGAGAGATTAATTGAAATTAATCATCCTTAAGAATAGTGAAAGATATGACAACATCATCCACAATCCACTATTGTGGCCATTGATTAAATGGCAACCTTTGTCTGTACGACTGTTTCTATGAAACAAAGTAAAGGTACTGACATACACAATCCAAATAGCTACCGTCAGTAATATGAGAGCATAAGCATCATTCACTATTGTGGATGGTGAACGATACTATTATCATCTTTAATGTCTTTTTAAAAGAATGAAATTGGTTGTCTTTAACAACTGAGAAATCAAACATTACCTATTATACTATAAACAACACAACTGAAGTGTCATGTGTTTCATTTCAACACAGCAATTTGAACAAAAGACCATGGCATGGTTTAAAACAGTAGGAGTTATGCATCAAAGAAAATGGAATACATCAATAATGGTCAGTCATAATGCAGTCATGATGGTAAGCTGTACACTTTTTGGTAATCTCAGTGGTGATCACAAATGTACAAATGTCACTTTAATGGAAAATTCAATAGGAATGACAGAAGACAAGAACTTACTCACACCAATTTTGCAAATCATAATAGCAGTTATAATATTTACAGTGAATCTTTTGGTTGTTATGGCAATTAAGCGCTATAAAAAATTACAAACAGTTTCAAACATAATTCGTGGATACTTAGCTATGAATGACACTATATTGGGAGCAATATTAATTGTAAGAGGAACATTTGAACTATCTGAAATATCGAGCAAGACAATACCCTGTCTAATTACCTTCTATTTGGCATTCACATCAGCAGGAGTAACCATGACGGGTGTTCTTCTGCTCTGGATTGAAATGTTCCTAGCCACAAGGCAAAAATGTGTAAAAGGGGCATTTAGTAAAAAAACTGCTTATGCTCTGATATTACTGACAGCAGCTTTCTGGATGGTGTATGTCAGTACCTTTACTTTGTTTCATAGAAACAAGCATACACACAAAGGTTGCCATTTGATCAATGGCCTTATCCATGAGTATCATTTGATGGGGTTGTGTATCATCATGTTTCTGCACATAATAGTTCTCCTTGTCCTACAATGTTTAACATTCTGGAATCTTCACAAACACGTGGCACATCTTAAAGAACGTGGTATAATATCACAAAATCTTAAAAGGAACTTAAGAACAAACAAAAGACATATCAAAGTAGCACCATTCAACAATGCTCCAAATTCAAAGTCTGACGATCCTTCGACCATAGAGATGAACACAACTGGATTCTATGGCCAGAATTCTCAGTTGCTTAATTTAACTCCTGGATGTTCCAGTTCAACTTCTGGATTCTATAGTCAGAATTCTAAGTTGCCAGATCCAATTCCTGGATGTTCCAGTTCAACTTCTGGATTCTATGGTCAGAATTCTACACTGCCCGATTCAACTCCAGGATGTTCCAGTTCAACTACTGGATTCTATGGTCAGAATTCTACACTGCCCGATTCAACTCCAGGATGTTCCAGTTCAACTACTGGATTCTATGGTCAGAATTCTACATTGCCCGATTCAACTCCAGGATGTTCCAGTTCAACTACTGGATTCTATGGTCAGAATTCTAAGTTGCCCAATTCAACTCCTGGATGTTCCAGTTCAGTTACTGGATTCTATGGTCAGAATTCTAAGTTGGCTGATCCAATTCCAGGATGTTCCAGTTCAGTTACTGGATTCTATGGTCAGAATTCTAAGTTGGCTGATCCAATTCCAGGATGTTCCAGTTCAACTACTGGATTCTATGGTCAGAATTCTAAGTTGCCCGATTCAACTCCAGGATGTTCCAGTTCAACTACTGGATTCTATGGTCAGAATTTTAAGTTGCCCAATTCAACTCCTGGATGTTCCAGTTCAGTTACCGGATTCTATGGTCAGAATTCTAAGTTGCCCGATCCAATTCCAGGATGTTCCAGTTCAGTTACCGGATTCTATGGTCAGAATTCTAAGTTGCCCGATCCAATTCCAGGATGTTCCAGTTCAACTACTGGATTCATTGGCCAGAAAGAAAATAATCACAATTTGCAAAATAATGATGTAAGTTCAAACAGGCTTTATTCTCAATGGTCAAGCCGCATGTCAAGCGTTGCTAAACTTATAAGCTTCATATCAATATCTTTTGTCATTTGCTATGTTCCTTTCTTTGTTTGCTTATTCCTACATTCAATTCACCCTGGGAAGTTTATTCATGCAAAGGAAAACTACATATACTTTACAGCAATTGTAGTTTTTTGTAATTCACTTACAAATGTCATTGTATATCTTACTAGGAGCAAGGATTACAGGAAAGCTTTCAAACACATACTTACATGTAAGCGGGGTCCTGTTTCTATGTGAATAGTATGTGAGTAAATATACACAATGGCAAAGGTAGATAACATATAGTTATAACACATAGAATTGGTGTTGTACATGACATTAGAGGGCTGCAAAGTTGCTCAAAACTTCTTTATACAAAGAAAAAGCACCTCTTTTTAGAGTTCACTAAAAGTCCTTGTATGTAATGGAAACTGGTTCAAACACAATTGACATTTACTTATCAGATTGGTGCAATTGGCATTTTTCATCAGATGGGTTCAGTGCAATTGGCACTTTTCATCAGATGGGTGCAATTGACATTTTGGATTAGGTGGTTGCAATTGGCATTTTTCATCAGGTGGATGCAATTGACATTTTGGATTAGGTGGGTGCAACTGGCATTTTGGATTAGGTGGGTGCAATTGGCATTTTTCATCAGCTGGGTGAAATTGGCATTCTGGATCAGGTGGATGAGATTTATTTTTATTTCTCATACTTTCTGTTTTGCTCGGATACAAATATGTATAATTTGCCAAGAAATGAGGTAGATGTAACTAGAAATGGGGTAGATGTATACCCATCCATATAAGAATTTATTTCATACCTAGCAAAGCATTTATATGGGAGTTAATGGAGAGATAATATAGCTGAAGTTTGGCTATAATATTTGTGTATAGCTGCAGGCCCGTAGCAAGGATTTGCCAAGGGGGGTTCAGTTTTCAAAAGTTTCCACAGGGGGGTTCACATTTGACATTTTTGGCTCAAATATGGCTAAAATCACTTGAGAAGAGCTCAAAATTGTGAAAAACTGCATGATTTTGGAAGAATTTTTGGCCAGGGGGGTTCACCCGAACTCTGCCAACCCCACCTGGCTACGGGCCTGAGCACAACAATTTTTTCCGCAAGTTTAGGGAAATTGTTGGGATTATATACTGAGACTGCATAACATATATTTGACTTTCAAGACAACAAAACAACATGGAATGATGACAACAAAAAATTAAACTCAAACAATGTACTCTCAATCATCATTTTCCCATCTAGTTCCTTTGAAAGGAGATGTCTCAGAAACCAAGTAAATGATAGCCCATACTGACAGTTTAAAACTAGTGCACTCTCAATATATAAAACTTGTATTGCACAACTAAGTGAAATTGTGCAATCTATTGTAAAAAACGAAGCTAGAATATGTTATATTGTACTGTATTGCTGTTGAATTGTTTGTAATTATAGTTAAGAAATACTGTATAGACAGATAGAGCAGGTGTTATATCAACGAATACATACCACATGCCTGGGCTAGGCACAAACAATATCTGAGCCCCAAAGGACCGAATGGAGTAAGGGCTTTTGTGCCTAGCCCTTAAGTATGAATTGGTTGATATAACACCTGCTCTGGTGTCTATTCTAGGATTCGAAGAAGACTTTCCAAAATATTGCAAAATGGTTTGCTGGAGATATCATCCAATAGTTTTTGTGCAAAAGAAGTTAATTTCATTATAGTTTCACCCCTCCCCCATAAAACAAAATTTGAATATGTTGATTTGCCTTTTGCTTGGAATTTTAAAAATTCAACAAACTTTACTGCTAGAATTGCGATTTAACAATTATTGCACACTTATGGAGGGAGTATCAAAATATTTTTGTTTATTAACATTGTTATTATTGTTTATTATTTGTGATTATTAACATAATGTGTTAGGCATTAAGGTTTATATCTGCTTACATGTAGTTCTAATAATTCAATCTACATGTAATGTGCATTACTGTGCCTTACTTCAAAATTGTCTAAAAATTTGGAAAATGTGTAGCTATATAAAAAATCATATGGTATGTTATATTGTAGTGCTATTTCCAAAATGAGGAAAGTACAATAGGTTACAATAGTTTTCTAGGTTTACAGTAGTTCATGATTGACCAAAGTAGTATTAATTTATTCATGTACATTGTATATGTATCACCCTATGCAAATGAGCTCTGGGAAATGTTTAAGGCATACTGCGTCGCTATAAAATGAATTACACTACTATTTTCACAATTTTATTGATATTTGGTGTCAAATACACATATCTTGGTATATTTGAAGTCCCAAAACGGCTTAGTTTCAGAAATATCCCAATTTTAAATTCAAAAGTGACCGTTAGCTCCGCACCCTCCGCTCATTTGCGCCGCACCCAATATTTCCCACAGGCTCTGTCTGCATAGGGTGTGTATTGTCTGACTATTGTTGTTATTTAATGTTATGATATTTATCCCGTGGATACTTAATAAGTAATAAACATATGTCCAGACACGTGGAGTGGAGATAACAAAATAATTTTGGTTTGTGCTCCTATAATTTACCCAGATCTACCAGTTTCGCTACCATTGTGGCTGATTCGGGTTAATTAGAAAGTTAAGTAGAAAGTTCCCTTAAACGTCTTTATTATCAGTTTAAGTGAATCAATTTAAACTAACAATATTATGAGCTCAATCTTTAAATCTAAAGTCAGATTTCAACTTCTGAAAACTTGTTGATGATTTTGAAAAAAATATTTGTTAACAAGGCGCATAGCCTTTTTATTTTTTCGTGAAGCCACTCAGTAAAATTACGATTTCTCTTCAACCTGATGTCCAATCAAGATCATTCAAGTATCTATGTGTTCCTGACACGTTTGAGCGTCCCGGAATGACAATGTCTAATATAAAACAGAAATCGGGAAGACAAAATCTGAGATTCACAAACAAAATTGCTTGTGAAAACTATTTACAAAAATGTTCCAGAGACTCTAATCTACTTGGCTAAGGTTTTATTTGAAGATACATTGCTTTATTAAGCAGGTAAAGGGGCATACAGAGGGGCATACAGAACACGGAAGCAAATGGAGACGTCACAAAAAATGGAGACCATAACAATATGTCACCACTTTTGGTGGTGACATAACAATTTGAAGTGTTAACTAAATGTACATGATTCTTTACTTCAATCCTTGTTGATTTCACTCTACTTTTAAAAAAAATAATAATCCAAGTCACATCACATTTTTCAAGTGTTGTAAACAAAAGAATACTCACATCACTTTCGTCATCTGTTTCAGCAATTTCTAAAAAAATATAATTATTGACATATCAAATACAAGAGATCAATTTTAAGAACAGTAAATGAACAAGTAACAAGAAATGTTGAAGGAATTTTTATTATGTCTATCTAATTCATCTTTTGGGATAATAATGGCAAAAACAGAATTTCTGAAAATTGCATTTTTAACATTTTTGGACATTTTTTACATGTGAAAATACTCATTCTCTAAATTAAAGAGGATAAAATATGGGAATAAAAAAAATCAATTGGATTGTCACTGGCTGGACAGTCAATTTGTATAGTACAGTGAAACCTGTAAAGTGAAACACCTCAAGAAGTGGAACACCATTTTTCAGAGTCCCAACTGACCAACTGACTTAATGTTAAATGAACCTCTATAAGTGGAACACCTTTTAGAGGTTCCAAAGGTATTCCACTAAACAGGTTTTACTGTATAAACACAAACAAATACATATTTATATACCTATAAAATCTAGGGAGTGCATATTTGGTCTACTCTTGTGTGTTTGTCTAAATTGAGCTTCTAAGTCGTCACATACTGTCATAGTCTGAAAAAAGAAAAGAAAAATACATGCAATGTGACATGTTCTATATACATGTTAAGTGAAGTTATGATTATATTTGGCTATTTCTATATAATGTAATGTGATATCTTGACTATATTTGGCTATTTCTATATAATGTAATGTGATATCTTGACTATATTTGGCTATTTCTATATAATGTAATGTGATATCTTGACTATATTTGGCTATTTCTATATAATGTAAGTGACTATATTTGGCTATTTCTATAAGATGTAATGTGAAGTCTTGACTATATTTGACTATTTCTTCTATATAATGAAGTCTTGACTATATTTGGCTATTTCTTCTACAGTATATATAATGTAATGTAAAGTCTTGAGTATATTTTGGCTATTTCTTCTATATAATGTAATGTGAAGTCTTGACTATATTTGGCTATTTTTTCTATATAATGTAATTCTATATAATGTTATGTGAAGTCTTGACTATATTTATTGATAATATACTTTATGATTATGTGATTTCTAAATTTTGCTATTGCCATAACATTTGCCGAAATGATGGTTATCAAATCAAAAATATTTTGCTATAACTATATGTCATCACTTCTGGAATCAGCTTCACGTTCCTATCTCCTTCAGAACTCGATCAGGTAAATTACTACACTTGGACTACATGAACAGTTTTAGTTGAGAAAAATGTCTGTATAAGGGATGGTGTTCAATTATCAACATTTGCGGAAAAACGAAGTTGATTTGTTATGGTTTCACACTCCCTTCCCTCATCAAATGAAATTTGAAAATGTTGATTAGTCTTTCACTTGAATATTAAAAATTCAACACTATATATTCTAATGAAAGAATCATTTACCCCCTCCCCTTAACAAAACAATGTTAATTTACTGCTCCCCTTAACAAAACAATATTAATTTACCCCCTCCCCTTATCAAAACAATGCCAATTTACCCCCTCCCCTCAACAAAACTATGTTAATTTACCCCCTCCACTTAACAAAACTAAGTTAATTTACCCCCTCCCCTTAACAAAACTATGTTAATTCACCCCCTCCCCTAAACAAAACTATGTTACTTTACCCCCTCCCCTTAACAAAACTATGTTAATTTACCCCCTCCCATTAACAAAACTATGTTAATTTACCCCCACCCCTCAACAAAACTATGTTAATTTACCCCCTCCCCTTAACAAAACTATGTTAATTTATCCTCTCCCCTTAACAAAACTATGTCAATTTACCCCCTCCCCTTAACAAAACTATGCTAATTTACCCCCTCCCCTTAACAACTGTTGATAATTGGGATATCATTCTGAACTATGTTTTGGAAGATTTTGTAAGGTGGTTGTCTCGACTGACTCATGCCTGGCCACGCCTGTAAAGACTTTCTTATATTTTCTATCGTTTTGAAGTATGAATGAGATTGAGATTTTGTTAGCAGTTGCTGAAATAGAACGAGGTTTGATTCTGAGTGTAAAGGAGTAGCCAATAGAAAAGTAGTATTTTGAACAAAGGGTAGTATGAAACTAAGGTAGTCATTCTCGGCTTTTTGCCTACACGAGTAACACCTAAATTTTACACGTTTTTAACAATATTCACTATCAAATATGGATATGCAACAGTTAGAACAATTGTTAGATAGAAAAATGGACAATCTCAAAAGAGAGATGACGGCGGAAAACACATCGTTTGTGAAGAAGCTCAAAAGTGACGAACATTCGTTCAAACACAAGGCGCATCGTGTACAGTATGAGCACAACATGGGCGTGAAAGATTCTATATCAACGGCCATGGAGCAGATTAGCAACAACTCGCCAGAAGAAGCAATGGCAACACTAACATCAGTTTCAGAGGCAGCGCCGACTCAAGACAACCTGAAGAAGGCACCAGCAGCAGTCAGCAAGCCAAATACAGCAAAACCAGTGGCAGTGGTCAGCAAAACCAAAGAAGTGGGCGTTCCCGAGAGAACGATATATGCCGGGCCTGCGGAGGCAAAGGTCACTGGGCCTACGAGTGTTATTCCACATACATGGAAAAGCAGCAGAACACTAGCCAAGGAAAGCAGTAAGAAGGGTACGTTGTCAGATTGTGTTATTGCTCCAGAGTCAAAACATGTTAAAGATAGTTTGAAAAGACATATTGAATTTTGGTCACAAGAAATCAATGCGCATAGTTATATAAAAAGCATTATATCAAAAGGTTATGTTATTCCCTTTTTATCAGAACCAGACAAAGCAGAACTTAAAAATAATGCTTCTGCTATCAGAAATTCAGATTTTGTAACTGATGCTATTGAAGAATTGCTATGTGATGGAAAAATTGTAGAAACAGAATTTCCACCTCATGTTGTTAATCCGCTGACGGTTGCAGAGAGTTCAGCAGGTAAGCGAAGGTTAGTACTAGACCTCAGACACGTCAATCCCTATATTATAAGAGACAAGGTTAAGTTCGAAGACCTTAAGGTAGCTAGAGAGTATTTCAAGAAAGATGCTTATATGTTTTCATTTGATATTAAAAGTGGGTACCATCATATATCTATTGCAGAAGTACATCAGAAATATCTAGGGTTCAAGTGGCATGTAGGTGAGAATACGAAATATTATATGTTTACAGTGTTACCGTTTGGTATATCAACAGGAGGTCTTGTATTTACAAAGATCGTGAAGCCTCTTGTCACAAGATTTAGGAGCAAAGGTATGAGTATAGTAGCATTCCTCGATGACGCCCTTTGTGTGTGTGAAACACTTGAAGAAGCGGTGGATCAGTCGCATCAAGTAAGGTCAGATTTGATATCAAGTGGTTTTATACCAAATGACGAAAAGTCTATAAGGGAACCAACTCAAAATATCAAATGGTTAGGTTTTCAGATTGATTTGAAACAGTTCATTATATCTGTTCCTGAAACCAAATGTCTCAAAATAATGCAGGATGTACATGCGCTGTGTAGCAATAGAGAGAACACTACAGCAAGAGAGGTAGCAAGGGTTGTAGGTAAGATTGTTTCTTTGCAACCTGCAATAGGTAATATTTGTTATCTTATGACAAAACATTTACAAATTGTCGTGGCCAGTAGGTCAGGCTGGGATGTAAGAATAGACTTATCTGTAGGTGCCAGGCAAGAAATACTGTTCTGGAGAGACAATTTGTCGCACATGAAAGGTGAGAAAATAGAACAATCACAAGTATGTACCACATTAGTTTATTCAGACGCATCTGCAAACGCCTGTGGGGGCTACGTAGTAGAATATGAGACAGAAAAAGCTCATTATACATTTTCCGAATCTGAGAAAACAAACAGCTCAACCTGGAGAGAACTCAAAGGAGTACAGGTAGTAATGCAATCTTTGAAACATAGAATCCAAAATCAAAGAGTCATGTGGTCGACAGATAATCAGAACATTGTAAATATTATCAGAAAAGGTAGCATGAAACTAGATTTACAGTATTTAGCATTAGATATCTTTATGCTATGTAAGCAGTTCAACGTCAGGTTGTCAGTTCAGTGGATTCCGAGAGAGAAAAATGTCATAGCCGACGAAATAAGTCGCATAGTAGAGACGGATGATTGGAAAATTGCCAAATGGGTATTTACATGGCTGGACCAGCTATGGGGTAATCATACAGTAGACAGGTTTGCTTCTAGCAAAAACAATCAGGTAACCCAATTCAACTCAGAATATTGGTGCCCAGGTACAGAGGCAGTAGATGCATTTTCTGTGAGTTGGAAAGACGAAAATAACTGGCTAGTACCACCAATAAAACTGGTTTGCAAAGCAGTAAAATATGCATGTTTTCAGAGAGCAAAAAGCACATTAATTGTTCCGAAGTGGAACAGCGCGGCATATTGGCCATTGTTGCATAACGGTATCAGGTACCGAGAATTTATCACAAAGATTCCCATGGGGACAAATGTATATATAGAAGGTTCACAGGAAGATTCTGTTCTAGGTAGCAAATTCCACGATATAACTTTAGCATTGAAGTTATTTTGATGCAAAAATAATGTAAATGAATCAAAGGGTTCGTCAGCCAACAAAGTTCTGGTATAGAATGCATATATTTGCCTTGTAATGTAATATTTTTCAGTTGTATTAGACGAAATAACGAAGACAGAGCACTGGTCAGAATTACAAAAGGACATTACAGAACCAAAGCTTCAAATCCTCTTCGATGAACTGCCACACCAACTATTAAAGTCCAAGGATGATTCTACGGTCAGATCTTATACAGCTAATTTCAGTAATTTTAAAAAATGGTGCAACACTTTTGAAAATGTAAAATATTTACCGGCTAAAACTATTCACGTAGCATTGTATTTACTCAGTTTGATTCAAAATGCAGTGACAGTTAGTATAGTGAACAATGCAAAATACGCTATAGCATGGGCACATGAAACGGCATGTTTACCAAATCCATGCGATAACATAATGATAAATAAACTAATAGAGTCAGCTAAAAGATCACTTGGTAAAGAGACAGTCAAAAAACAACCAATTACTCCAGAAATGTTGGAAAAAATTGTAGACAATTCGGACAATTCATACATTAACCTTAAATCATTAAGAACAATTACGTTCATGATATTAGCGTATGCAGGTTTCTTCAGATATGATGACATTTCTAAGCTAAGATCAAAAGACATTCAATTCAAACAAACACATATAGACATATTTGTAGCAAAATCTAAGACAGATGTATATAGAAACGGTAACAGTGTTATTATTGCCAAAACTGGTAACAAGCTCTGTCCATATACATGGTTACAAAGGTATTTTGAAATGGCAAAAATCAAACAAGATTCAGAAGAATATATATTTAGAGCATTGACATGCAAGTCAAATGGTTATGTTCTTAGAAACACAAACTCAAAACTGAGCTATTCGGCTTGCAGGGCTATGGTAATTAATGCCATCAAAAACATAGGTTTTGACTCGGAAAAGTTTGGTACTCATAGTTTGAGAGCTGGAGGGGCTACGGCAGCCGCAAGGTTTGGTATACCTGATAGAGTATTCAAGACACATGGTCGATGGAAATCAGAATGTGCAAAAGACGGATATGTAGAAAGTCATTTAAAAGAAAGAATGTCAGTAACTTTAAACTTAGGGATTTAATCACATACACATCAGCATACTTTTAATTCTCGGCATACGCAGCCATTGCCACGGGGTACCATCGAATAATTTTGGCAATGTACCGGAGAACGACATTTTACTAAGAAATGGTAATAATTTAGCACAATATATTTTTTAACTAGAGTTCTATTTTGATTTTGACAAAAGTAAGTATTCCATGCAATAACTATTTTATTCATGAGTTTGTAGGAATTCTGTTGAAACCCAGTTCTGATCAAGTACGAAGTTATTGAAATCGGCGCAGACGGACTTTACTCCGAAAGATGGTTTTTCGATTATAACTTTTCACAACATTTAAGTATAGACTTTTGAAAAAAAGTACAGAATAGTCCTTATACTTTTGAATAATTCTGTTATTTCTGATTCACACGACTCTGATTTGTTTAATTTAAAAAAAAAGTCAGTTTTAAAAATATTACTTAGGAATGTAACCGGAGCTGGGAACGTAACCGGAGCAGATCAGTTGAATTATTTAATCAAAAAAATTAAAATATATGATTTAAAGCACATATACTAATTTAAAAACATACGGGATTGTTCGAATGCGTATTTATTAATATATATGCTTTAAATCATATATTTTATTTTTTTAAATTATATAATTCAACTGATCTGCTCCGGTTACGTTCCCAGCTCCGGTTACGTTCCTAAGTAATATTTTTAAAACTTTTTTTTTAATTAAACAAATCAGAGTCGTGTGAATCAGAAATAACAGAATTATTCAATAGTATAAGGACTATTCTGTACTTTTTTCAAAAGTCTATACTTAAAGGGGACCACCACCATGGTCACATGATCAGTCGTGTGGAGGTAAGCTCCCAGTTGAAATAAAAGCACTGACCTCCTTTGGTTTATGTGAAAAGTAGCTAATACCCTCATGTATTGGTCAGTTTGTGTGTCACACGACTAATCCACACCATATGCTTCATTCAACATATTTTATGCTATTAAGCTGCATATAAAAACACTACTTTGCAGTAAAAACGAACTACTGGATGAACTAAGGTTAGGGTAATTAAATTAGTTGTTTCTCATTCTTGCCCGCGTGTGGCCCAATCCCCCTCCACCTTTTTTCTGCCATTTCTGAGAAAAAACACCGTACCTCGCGCGCATCCATGGCGTGTGAAACACTTTATTTACTTTTTATGGATCAGGATAATTGACAATATCGTGGTACTGATATATGATCAAATATACCAGTAAAGTAGGCTAAATTCAACATATAAATTCAACATAAACTCAGTTTATTTCCTTCAAAATTAGTTATTTGTTTTTACAGTTATTTTAAAGAAAAAAATCATCCCGTCCCTCATCAGCATTTTAGATAGACAAAAAGGTAATATAAAAACCGTCATTCCCGTATCAATTTTGAAAATTAGAAAAAAGAGAAACAACGTATTTAATTACCCTGGCCTAACACAAAATACAAAGCCACTAGCTAGCTCATACAGTATACTTACCCCTTGCAAATTGTAATTTATTGAATTCACAGTAAACCCATCAATTTAAAAAAAACAAAGAATATTGTTCTCATGGATCTATTATTCATGTTAAACTAACTATGAAAATAAAAATATGAAATAATATGTTAGCTTGAAGTCATATATAAGATGAAAATATATGTTCATGCATTTGCATTTTTCCATAAGGGAATATACTCACTTATATTCCCATGTAAGTAAATACAGGTGCAATATATAATTTATATGTATATCTATGACAATGCATTCTATACATGCGCGTATAATATCGTGATACATTTGAACAAGATGGTTCTGGAAAGAAATGAGTGTGGCAGATTTGCTAAAAAGCCACATACACCACAAAAGCAAGACCAATTTGAAAGGAAGTTCATTATTCTCAAGGGTACACTTCAAGTGAAAGCTACATTGCTACAGGGTGGCCTATCATTCTGAGACAAATGTATTATCCAACGATTGTGATTTTCGAAGCTAAAATATGATATCTTGAGCAGATGGAAATACATTCCCATGAGATATGTATATATAGTCAAAAGTGATAACTATTATTGAGTGTAATGAAACGTATCATTCGCTAACTGCTTTTGTTTGTGATAATTATCATGAAATATTTTTTAATTAATTTTTATGTGTGTCATTGATCCTAATCCACCCTGTAGTCTGGTGTTTGTAGAGCATTGCACCTCGTACAACTTATTCTCACAAATATCAAACCTCATTTACTAATTAATTTTTTGTCTGAATATGAAGAGTCCAAGCATTGCTTTTTTATGTTCACTGTATAGCTATATTTAGCCTTGATATCCATGATTTTTTAAAACAAAATCTCACCGTTAGATTTCGAGCTATTCATGTTTACTCATTTTTCTAATTGGAAAACAATGCAAATCTCATTTTTTCAAAGGGAAAAAATTGAAATTCTAAGACGGTGAAAAATCATTAAAAAATACTCAGATTCAGAATCCGACAAGCATTTTCCCTTATTCCTCTCAGTTAAGAAGTTTTGTAAGGTGTTGGATCCCTTTAAATGTTGTAAAAAGTTATAATCGAAAAACCATCTTTCGGAGTAAAGTCCGACTGCGCCGATTTCAATAACTTCGTACTTGATCAGAACTGGGTTCCAACTCAAATTCCTACAAACTCATGAATGAAATAGCCATTGCATGGAATACTTACTTTTGTCAAAATCAAAGTAGAACTCTAGTTAAAAAATATATTGTGCTAAATTATTGCCATTTCTTAGTAAAATGTCGTTCTCCGGTACGTTGCCAAAATTATTCGATGGTACCCCGTGATTGCTAAATAAATGATTTTTTTGTTCAGTTTGTAAGAGCAAGTGCGGGGAATGATAAGAAATTATATTTTCTATCGTTTTGAAGTATGAATGAGATTGAAAATAATTTTCTGATCATTTTGTTAGCAGTTGCTGAAATAGAACGAGGTTTGATTCTGAGTGTAGAGTAGTAGCCAATAGAAAAGTAGTATTTTGAACAAAGGGTAGTATGAAACTAAGGTAGTCATTCTCGGCTTTTTGCCTACACGAGTAACACCTAAATTTCACCCACATAAATTGTACAAAAATTAATAAAGATGTTATACATTTTAAAATAGAATATAAGAAATGGCTCTTATATCATAAAATAACATGTTTATAGTTTATTTTCAGAGAACATGGCCTTCAGGGGCAGAACAAACCATTCTGGACAGTAAAGCCTTATGGGTTATAGACAAAGTCTACTGGGGCCGTGTTAAAGAACGCATTCTGAGCCTGTATTACACGAGATCTTCTGGGATTGAGCCTTATTGGACTGTACTAGGAAGCCTTCTGGGGCCGAGCCTGCTTGAACTGTATTATAAAGCCTTCTGGGGCTGAGCCCTCTTGGGTTGTATCGGAGTAAGCCTTCTGGGGCTAAGCCTTCTGGGGCTGTATCAGACGAAACCTTCTGGGGCTGAGCCTTCTGGGGCTGTATCATACGAAGCCTTCTGGGGCTGCACCAATGAACATTATTCAGGTTTTATAAGTAGTTTAACGGGAGTGAAAGTTGACACTCCGGGTTGTCACGTCTTTCTGCCAAGTACTAAATCCCACGCTCTGTTTTACAGAGTGACTCTGCTTCATTCAGGCGGGTGAACCACCTGCATGTTTCCCTATAAAGGGTTTTTTCAGGTTGGTAGGCCGAAGTTGAGTCAGAGGCAGTTTCAGACGTTAACACGGTCTCCGGGACCAAATAGCTAACCACGATGTAACCAAATTTCATTGTACTCACATAGACATCAATAAATGTTACTCTCGGCATACGCAGCCATTGCTAAATAAATGATTATTTTGTTCAGTTTGTAAGAGCAAGAAACTCTTCCTTTCCAACACACGACTTTGATTAAAATAAGAAACTATTGAAAAGGTAAATATGATCCCCTTTTGCTTTGCTTAATGAAATTGCATCTCACTTGTAGCCTTGTGGCACTGAGTTATACGTCAACAATCTATTTAAGAGCATTATTTCCTTGCTTAAGTCCAAGGTCTCTTACCAGGTCCCTCTACATGTATTATTCCACTTGTTTTCAAGTTGTAATTATGTATGTCATGCTTACGTAAAGGATAGGTATCAATTTGGTGAACTGAATTAAACTATGTTTTTCTCTTGGACCAAATATTGAAAACATTCTGTAATAAATAGTACCGTGGGTACTGGGCTCTCATGGTGTTGCTCAAAAGTGAATGATGGCTAAAATGGCAGAAAAAAACAGGATATAATTCTTTGCCGATTTTTTTGTAACAAAATTGTTTCATACAACTACTCTTTACAGTGACATGGGTTTTTACAATGCAGGCACCTGAAATTATTTATAAAGCTAGGAAACGGGCCAAAAATTAATTTCACGAGACAAAAATTGCGACCATTTTAAAAAAGGTGAGCTTTAGAACCAGGAGTCATAGGGGAGTTTTTTGTATTGGTAGAGAGATTTCGCACCTAGTGAAAGTACAACTTATAACGTAAACTTATACTTATAGGTAAACGTACAAGGTGTTTCATAATGTGGGCTTTTCGTCAGGAAAGATCTTCTTGGACTGTAATAAATACAGGTCAAAGGGATGCCATTTGTACTTTCCTGAATTGTAGCATGTTTAGTTGATCCAAATGTGTTTGTCTAGAATAAAATAGGCTCATATATAGTACATATGTTATAGAACCATCTCTTCTCAAATTGACTTTTGGAGATGCTCGTTATGAAACACCCTGAATGTCATATGTTGAGCTACTGAATGGGTCGTTTCCAGGAATTGCTAGAACCTACTGGTTTGATTGGTGTTTCAAATTGATGGTTAAAGTATTTGATTGGATACTGTTCCCACTCAGCCAATTAATTTCAAAAGATGCTTGCGGTCAATTGTTCCACACACATGTAGGCAAATCTTTATACGGAGATCCAACTGTATACGTTATCATCTACGTAAATATACCGTTTTGTAAGTTCACTGAACTTATACTGATCATGAAAACATTGAAATAATCAACTTGTTTATGAATGACTCACTTTAAAGAATCATGACTCACTTTAAAGGATCGTGTTTATAATACACTACAACAACAAGGACACGGAAGCAAGCATTTTATTATAATTTGCATAATCTACACGTGCAGATGACAGTGCATTCACAGTCTCTAGTTGATGGAACTTTTCTATAACGGAAATAGTTATGTTCCATTAAGTACAATTTAAAATTGATTTGAGTAATACGTATAAGTTGTACTTTAACTTATGTGCGAAATCTCTCTGGTGTTGAACAAAAATAACTTAAATCAGGAATCCTATGGACAGGGGTTTTAAGGCAAATGGTCCAAAAGTGGATTTCGCGAGACAGATGGACTAAAATGGCTGTAAATTTTAAAAAAAACAGTTATAATTTTTTGCTGATTTTTTGTCACAAAATTATTTCATACAGCTACTCTTTACAGTGACATGGCTTTTTACAATGCAGGACAGCTGAAATTATTTGTAAAGCTAGGAAATGGGCCAAAAGTGAATTTCGCAAGACAAAAATGGGGACTTTGAAAATTGGTGAGCTTCTGAACCAGGAGTCATATGGGAGTTTTCTGTATTGATGTTGAACAAAATATTTTAAAATGGGAATCCTATCGACAGAAGTTTTAAACCAAATGGTCCAAAAGTGAATTTCAAGGGACAAAAATGACGGCCTTTTTGAAAATAGACTAGCTTTTGAACCAAGTGTCATAAGGGTTTTTCTAAATTAATGTTGAATAAAAATAACTTAAAACAGGAATCCTATTGACAGGTTTTAAAACTGGTCAATTGTTGACAGACGGATGGACGGACGGACGAACGGATGGATGGACAGACAGACTTTGACCATAATTGAAATCACGAAACACTTGCAAATTGATCGCACCTTGCAAACAAGACATTAACATGCAAAATATCACCACCTAGCATTTGTAGCAGACACCAATCCCCGAAAACTGACCGCCAAACAATGTTCACAAAAAAGTTGAAGACTATAACAATATGAAATGGTGACATAAAAATGAAAAAATTAAGAATACAAAGACATTTCTTCTAAAATCTCCATGTGATTGTAACTGTCAAATCAATGTCAGTGGAATTCATGGATGATGTTTCCTTAAAATCTCCCTCAAAATTTTGACCAAATGGTTTTAAACACACTCAACAAATTCTTCTACTGACCTGACTTTTGTTGAGTGTCAAATGCTGATTTCTAAAAATGATTTGATGTATATCTTATCATGTCATATATTATCACATCATACCATTTTTACTTACCGTCTTTCTGAGATTCAGCCCCTGAAAAGAAAAGAAAAAATTACAAAAAATCATGAGTAATGAAGATGCTTTTTATAAACTATGTAAATAGATGTAAACTACAGACTAATATTCACACTGGTGATCCACTCGATTACGCTGGTTACCAAAACAAACCGTTTTGGTAACAAAATGTCAGACCGTCGAAGGCACGATTTTTCTTTTTTCCTTATTTCACGCGTTGTAGGCAGAACTCCCACGACGTTTTTTCTCACAATGTGCATCAGTATCATATGTTTTAGAAAATGTACATGTTTGCGAAAAAATAGATCAGAGGACAACAGAATCGTCGATTTACTTCCTCACTTAAGTTACATAAACGGTTTTTCGAAAAACAGTTAAGATCTGCACTTTTAACCCAAACCGTTTATGTAACTTAAGTGAGGAAAGAAAATCGACGATTCTGTTGTCTTCTGAACTATTTGTTCGCAAATATGTACAATTTCTTAAACATATGGTACTGATACACGTTTGTGTTAAAAATGTCGTGGGAATTCTGCCTACAACGTGTAAAATAAGGAAACGAGAAAAATCGTACCTTCCGGATGTTCCGACATTTTGTTACCAAAACGAACTGTTTTGGTAACAAGCGTAATCGAGTGGATCACCAGTGATTCAAAAGTTCAAGTTATACAGAAACATTGCTTTGAAATCAAATCAAACGAGAGAAGTTAAATTACATTTCCTTGATTAATAATCAGATATTTTTTGGATGAAATGTAAGATTCATGAAATAAATTTGATGTTTGAGTCATGGATCATAGGTCATCTATGGGTCATGGGTTATCTTCAGGTCATGTGTCATACAAGGTTCATCTATGTCTCTATTGGTCATCTATGGGTTGTAGGTCATCTCTGGGTCATGGGTCATTTATGGGTTATAGATCATATATGGGTCATGAGTCATGTATGGGCCTGGGCAGGTCATCTATGGGTCATCTATGCCTCTATGAGTCATCATTATGGGTTCCAGTCATCTATGGGTCATGGGTCATCTATGGGTCAAGGGTCATCTATGGGTCATGGGAAATTAAGGGTTATCTGATTGACACCTGAGCAACTCTTCAAATGAGGTATAAAAATAACAAATACCAAAGATTCTGTGGCAGATGGCACACAACTTTTCAGTACACCAGGTGGCGCATCAAGGGAGACCATAGCGTAATAAAGAGCCCTTGTCATGACATGACGTAATTTATGGCCTGTCCCGCGGGCCCCTGGGTGTACATCTTCTAACATGACTGCTGTGTACATTCTGGCATGATCAGCCAAGATACGATATGCAGTGTCAACCTCAGCTATATCCTCAGCCCCTACTTTGCCCTGATAAGCTTCGGCACCTGTATGCTACAAAGTAAGTGAGAAAACAATGGTGACGGTCATATATTTTTCCACAATTTTCATCTTTGAAATTCAAAGGATTAACTTGTACTTAAAATTGATTTATGAAAAAAGGCTAGGACCTTCAGTAAAATGAATTTTACACATTAGTTGTATATATAGTGGATTTATTTTGATAAAATGTCAGTGCCAAAATAAAATAAAAATCCTGAAAATGGATTACCAAGGAACATACCGCTAAGAATATCAAATTTGTAAGGACATTATCCAAAAATTCATGCTCACCTTTTCAATGGCCTTAAATATTGGTGTAAATAAATCAGTGTCGTAATTGGATGTCTTCCCCTGTAGTACAGCAGTTAATCGCTCAAGCCCCATCCCAGTGTCAACATGTTTCCTTGATAGTGGAAGTAATTTAGTTGACCTGAAAAGCAATTAATCTCTTAAGCCCCATCCCAGTGTCAACATATTTCCTTGATAGTGGAAGTAATTTAGTTGACCTGAAAAGCAATTAATCTCTTTAGCCCCATCCCAGTGTCAACATATTTCCTTGATAGTGGAAGTAATTTAGTTGACCTGAAAAGCAATTAATCTCTTTAGCCCCATCCCAGTGTCAACATATTTCCTTGATAGTGGGAGTAATTTAGTTGACCTGAAAAGCAATTAATCTCTTAAGCCCCATCCCAGTGTCAACATATTTCCTTGATAGTGGGAGTAATTTAGTAGACCTGAAAAGCAATTAATCTATTTAGCCCCATCCCAGTGTCAACGTGTTTCCTTGATAGTGGAAGTATTTAGTAGACCTGAAAAGCAATTAATCTATTTAGCCCCATCCAAGTGTCAAATTGTTTCCTTGATAGTGGAAGTAATTTAATAGACCTAAAAAACAGTTTATCTCTTAAGTCTTTTGAAAGTGGCAACATGTTTCCTTAATAGTGAAAGTAATTTCGTTGACCTGAAAAAGAGGCAGTAAGTGAGTACCTGTAAACCTGAAAAAACAGTTAATCAGAGTGTAAACATGTTTCCTTGATAGTGGAAGTAATTTAGTAGACCTGAAAAGCAATTAATCTCTTCAGCCCCATCCCAGTGTAAACATGTTTCCTTGATAGTGGAAGTAATTTAGTAGACCTGAAAAGCAATTAATCTCTTCAGCCCCATCCTAGTGTCAACATATTTCCTTGAGAGTGGCAATAATTTAATAGACCTAAGAAAGCAATTAATCTCTTAAGCCCCATCCTAGTGTCAACATATTTCCTTGAGAGTGGCAATAATTTAATAGACCTAAGAAAGCAATTAATCTCTTAAGCCCCATCCTAGTGTCAACATATTTCCTTGAGAGTGGCAATAATTTAATAGACCTAAGAAAGCAATTAATCTCTTAAGCCCCATCCTAGTGTCAACATATTTCCTTGAGAGTGGCAATAATTTAATAGACCTAAGAAAAATTTTGTGTATTTGGTATTTGTATAATATTGAGTATAATTTTGCTGTATGATTTTGAGTATTTTCTGTAAATTTCTTTTTAAACACAACTAAAGACAGCTGAAACATTAGACAGTTAGGACAACACGGGTGATGATAGGACTTTCCTTAATACCTCTTTTTATAAATTTTATTAGAGAATAAATCTGTACCTATGAAGAAGATAAAGTAAATGACTTGTTCTTTTTGTCTTAATTTAAAGCAAAATCTGAAATTTACAAGATCACATATATTTTGAGCATAAGGTTCCTCAAACTTGATAACGGGATAACTTACTTAGCCTACACAATTGTAAATATAAATGCCTTGAGACAGTTCTGAAAAATACATTTATTATTCAATCAACTTAGCATTCTATGTTATCTTGCCACTTATGCTGAATGTATGCCTGTAAGATTCCTACCCTGCTCACAGACTCTAGTTATAAACTACCCTCTGCCTATAGTATAGGCTATCTAAGTGAAATGTGTAATGTCAACTTAGTAGAGGCATATTATATATATATGAGTATTTATCCTATGCCAAGTAGAGTTTTAGGGAGATAAGTTGGTAAGATATATCCCATATTCTGATTTTGAGGTTTCCATATCCAGAACCTCCATATCTCCCGCCATATCTCCCGCTTCGGTGCATATCTTCCCGCTTCCGGTAAGTAGTGGAAATGCAATAAAATGACTTTGCATATGAATGATTTGTTTATTTTTACACCTTGTACTATTGAAATGGCCATACGCCCCTGAAAACTCTACTTGGTATAGGATAAAGCAGTTATGTACGGTCGGTTTGGATATGGGGTTCATCCTTCGTGAGATAGATTATTTCAGCAATTTGATAAACCAAATTCACTGAAAATGAAAGTAGCCTAAGAAAGAATATCATTTGCGAGTTGGAAAAATATATAAAAGATCAAGTTCACGTAAAACGAGTACTAAGAAATTGAAAATAGCACGTCAAAAAATACAATACTGGAGCTCTGTTATGAGACCTTCATAGTCGTTTCTGCCAGCTAACAGGTGATTGCATTGTCAATCAGTCAAAATAGTTTGTCTATGTGTCATATCTAATTAATTTGTTTGATTTTCCCAAATATCCAAATCCCATTCAAGTAAAGTTTCCAAAGAATTACTCAGATGCGAGTAGGTAGTTACCAGTTTCACCACCAGGTGGCTGATTCGGGAAAATAACATGGCAGGGTATTACAAAGTTCCCTTAAACTTGAATATTTATCAGTTTTAGTGGTGCACTTTTCATATTACCAATATATGGACACCAATATTTGTTTTTTAGCCTTGGAAATCAGGTTAATGTGGGGTAATGACTCAAACAGGGGTAATAAAAGTGAAATACAACTTATAGGAGTTTGAAATATCCTCAAGGGTTAATTGTCTTATAAATAGCTGACAATCAATTTGATGCCATTACTCAAGAAGCCTTGAAGATTGGGAGAATGGGTTTTACACTACTTATAATTGCTGTTTCAGTGCTCTGTGTCATGGCAGATGATGGTTATAACTCAGAGTATCAAACTAAGGTAAGAATTAAGCCTAATCCCGAATTATTGAAGAAATAGATTTAATTGTCTCTAATAAGAAAGCATGTCTCAACATAGATGTACATGTATTGCTAATATTAATCTTCATTCTTACATTCATGTACATTTAAAATATCAACAAAATTATTCTATTAATTTTGAAGTTAAAGCAAAAAGTTTAAAATGAAATGTGAAAGAACCTCCTTTTTTCTTATTCACTGTCTTTGGGTTAAAAGCGCTGATCTTAACTGTTTTTAAAAATATTAAGTGAGGAATTAAATCGACGATTCTGTTGTCTTCTGAACTATTTGTTTGCAAATGTGTACATTTTCTTAAACATATGATACTGATACACGTTTGTGATAAAAAAAGTCGTGGGAATTCTGCCTACAATGTATGAAACAACATTTTGTTAACGAATACCGAAACGAACCGTTTCAGAACCTTAATAACCTTAATACCGAAACCGGTAACCAGCGTAATCGAGTGGATCACCAGTGAAAATTGATGCAAAAATATTTAAGTGTAGTGTCAAGCTTTGATAAACTTAAAAACAACCTTGATTTGACATAGATTTTGACCTTGACCTACATAAAAATTGCTTTCGCTCCTAGTTCAGGCCAGTATGAGCATATACTAGATAGATGATACCTAATTGGAAGTAGAAGAAAAAGTGTGGGGAAAAATAAATAAATGATAATAATATCTATAAAATTGATAGGAGGCCCCTGACAGGTCTACTAATAAAAGCAAAAGTTATAACCGGCTTCAATAAGAATAAGCCTCTTCACTTTTCTTTGCTTGTTTTGAACAACCATTTTGCTTGCTTGAACAACCATTTTGTATTGTAATTGTATTGTAAATTTTAGTGTAAATCTCTAAGAGAGGTTTTTAATCCACTGAAAATACTTTTTTGGTTTTTTGTCTTTAAAGCCTTGCAAAGATGATCCAACGGGACGTGGCTGCCCACAGTTCAGAGATGGCCAAGTGTGTGGACGATGTATTAAAGGAACTATGACACGTGTGATGAATGGCAATTGCAGAGGTGATCTCCTATGTACATGTCCACCAGTTGCTGAAATAAATGGTCAAACAGGAACAGCCCGTTGCCAAATGCCTCTACCCACCTACTGAAAATACCACACACAGTAGCTTGTTTGATTTTTTCTCTTGTACAATGAATTTGAAACATAATATAGTAAAAAAAAAAGATAA
This sequence comes from Owenia fusiformis, assembly GCA_903813345.2. Classification (NCBI taxonomy): domain Eukaryota; kingdom Metazoa; phylum Annelida; class Polychaeta; order Sabellida; family Oweniidae; genus Owenia; species Owenia fusiformis. The sequence continues at coordinate 5,336,765 of CAIIXF020000004.1, read as the reverse complement.
AGTAAGAGTTAGTACAGTTAAGTGTTACATACATGTAAGTACAGGTTTTGAGTTGAACATTTGGTTTGTAGATAATAAAGGGATATGGTGGAGAGAATAAGAAAGTTGAGATTATAAAATGAATGTGCAAAGAGAAAAGCCTGAAATATAATACAATATTAATGCAAATTTAGAATTCTATTTTCAGGCAATACCTGTTCATGTCTCAATTATTTTTGTAGAAACCCATAAACACGGGTATGAGCCCATTCAAACGTGAGAAAGTTACTGATGAAATTGTGAGCGTAGCTATTCTTTGATATTGGGTATATTCAACTAATTGAAAGCCCATGGTATATCCCATAATAACAATCAAAACTCTTCTGGTGTGAAATTCAAATTATTACCACCTTGTCGGGTCTGTTCTAGGGGTATTAGTACGAGTTTAGAAGGCATTTATTTTACTATATCGACGAGAGGAATATGTGACGTCACGGTGACGGGCCATAGTGGCAGGCCAATAATGCATTAACGCCCGGCAATTTTCCCCGGGAAATTAGATTTCTTTCAGTTCTTGTTATTTCAGCCCAGGGCATTAACGGTGGTAATCATACAAATAACATCATTTCTGCGGGCAATATGGTGAAATATTGGACCGAGTGCCACTTCGAAATGACGTTATTGTACTATTAGTTTTCATATGGATATGTTGCTATTAAATAATGTCAGTCACATACGGGGATAATAAACAATTTTCTTAAAAATATCACAAACTATCAGAAACATTACTGGTTGTCATTAAAAAGATAACGCAATAATCTATTTGGGTGGAGTATGGTTGCAAAGTTGAAACTAAAAGGAATTGACGGAAGAGCACCACCAAGAGTGGAGCCTGCGGCTTAATTTGACTCAACATGGGAAAACTCAACTGGCCCGAACACTGCAAGAATTAACATATTGAGAGGGATAAATTGCAGAACATAAGTACATTTATGTAGCACACACAAGTCAGTGGACAGCTAAACTTGTTCCAAAAAATGATTGTATCCCTACATAAAAGGAATTCAAGAAGATACAACCTTATAGATTGATAGGGTTATTTCAAAATTAGGAAATTGCAATCAAGTGTTACCATGCACAAATACAAAATACAATTTATCCATGCTGTATCCAAAAATACTATTGATCTAGTATTCAGAGTTCCATATGAATTTCTGCAGACTAACATAATAAGTTATTCTGACCTCATTGTTGATTAACCCTAAATGCCAAATCCATATTATCAAAAGAAACAGACAAATCACCAAACCATCAAATTAATCGGTGCTGCAAAAAGCTTAACAAATGTTAGAATAAATTACATTTTATTGGCTAGTTAAATTGTTATCTGTTTTTGCTTAAGATCATGCCATTCTCTCTAAAATTTGAATAAGTGTTTGATTTCTAGCATTTCTATATAATTTAGAGTGTTTATAAAGTATGCATATATGCATATACTTTACTCCTTGTTTATACAGTAAAACTTGTCTAAGTGGAAAACCTTTGGTATCACTTGGGAAGTGTTCCAAGTATAGAGAATCATTTAACATTAAGTCATTTGGTCTCTGGACTTTGAAAATTGTTCCACTAACAGAGGTGTTCCACTTCTAGAGGTGTTCCACTTCTAGAGGTGTTCCACTTCTAGAGGTGTTCCACTTCTAGAGGTGTTCCACTTTACAGGTACCCTGCGTGCAGAGTCTAGTTAAACTACACTCTGCCTAGTAGAGACTATATTACAGTTTAGTAGCCCCACCCCCACGACGGGTACCGGTGACAGTTTGGATAATAAATCACTTTTGACCTACGCGCTGACCTTTCTTCCACCAATCAGCGAGCTTGAAGAAACATACGCCAAATGCGTTCTAATTAAATATGCGCGTGTCATTGGTCAATTCCGGGCTCAACGACGACGTCAGAAGGACTGACCATATATAGAACGTCGGTCAAATTTGGCCGACGAACACTGATTGGCGCGGTGAGTTCACAGGGTTATTTTAGTTTGAAAGAGTGAAGACGAAGCTCTCTTTTAAGAAGTGAAGTCAAACGAATGCAAAGGGTACTTTACAGGTTTCATTGTTCAATATCTACCTGTTATACTGCATAAAGACCAAATTCCATAGTTCGACGACATCATTAGAGTCCTTATTGACTAGATGGGCAGCATCCCTGCCTCCTTTATGGTCATAGTGGATCTCAGAACATGGCCCACATGGCCCATAGTCCCCCATGGTCCAGAAATTGTCCTTTTCACCACATGGAATGAGCCTCTCTGAAGGAACCCTAAAATATATGAAAAAGTAGTGCTGTAGAATAAAAGACACAGCTTTTCTGTTTGTAAAAGGTCTCTATACAGCCCTTAATGACAATAAACTCAAACATCAACAATACATTAATAGTTTATTCACCCATACAAGTTTATGTCTCTAAATTCTACACCAAGTAATTCACTTTGAGTCACAATGCCTACATTTAGCAGGCCCATAGCCAGGGGGGTTTGCGGGGTTCAGGCGAACTCCCCCCCCCCCTCGGTGAGAAATTCTTTCAAAATCATGCAGTTTTTCACAATTTTGAGCACTTCTCAAGTGATTTTAGCCATATTTGAGCCAAAATTGTCAAATGTGAACCCCCCTGGAAATTTTTGGCTACGGGCCTGTTTAGCAGTATCATACTTAACAGCACCTTGCCCATAAGAGTAGGCAAAATCTTACCCTATATTAAGCCATATGTCTCTAGTCTCCAGATCAGGGCCAATGTTTAAAGACTCAGCACCATGGAAGTATGTGACGTAAAGTCTTTCAGGAGGTATATCATACACTTTAGTAAGTAACTCCCAGGCCATCTTACATGCATCTTCCTGTAAAGTTATTACAAGACATAATTGTACATGTGTGATCGATGCAGAAATATGATTTTGAATTCCGCCAATAGGTGACACACTTATCGGCCTCATTCTAGTCTTTGTATTTTCTGCTATTGATATAGTTTTGGAATACATGTACATCATTTCCCACAAAGAACATTTGTCAATACCATTGTACTTTGTAAAATGATAAATATAACATGTTCCAAAAATATTGGGAATCTATCATTTTCCACAAAGAACATTTGTCAATACCATTACATGTATACCAAGGCAGTGAATCTACAAGACAGATGTCACTCCCTGGTAAATTATTGCTAATGGTAACAAAACTGTAACAATTTGTTAGATGCTAAATGCTTATGTTGATTCCCAAAAAACTGGAAGCTACGTGTATTTCAATACGTCACCACTTCTTGGCGATAATATAACAAAAATGGCAAATTCCCAAAATAAAAACACTTTTTTGTCAAATTAACATAATGAAAAAATTCTAATACACACCTTCCAGTAGTCTCTAAAGGACCAATTCCCAAGCATTTCAAACAAGGTGTGATGATAGGTGTCTCTGCCTACATCCTCTAGATCGTTATGTTTCCCGCCAACCCGAATACATCTCTGACTGTTGACCGCTCTTCTAACATCTCTAAACTGACTGTCATTCTAAGAATATAACAAGGCATTAACATGAAAATTTTCAACACCTGCCATTTGTTGCAGACACCAAACTCAGAAAAACAACTGGTGAATGCTGAAGACCATCCATAAAAAAGTTGGATACTAAAACAATATGTTACCAATTGTGGTGCTGGAGTAAAAACCGACAGATAAAGAATTGTCAAAATCAATATTCATGATTTCTATTTCATACTTGATACTATGCTGTCGTGTAACACCATCAAAGATCTAAACCAATCAGAAGAGTCTAGATATTCATTTCCCCCACCGCTCAAGCTTATACATTTATGTAGAAAGAACCTGTTGAATTGATTGTTTTATACAAGCATTAATAACATCATAAATGATATCTTTCATTTGATTTGAAAGTTTCTTTTGTTTGACACCAAATAGAAAAAGCAGATAAATCAAGTCAAGTTGAGGCAACTGAAATTTTGAGAATCAAGATGACAGCCACCAAGTATTTCAAATAATTTCATGCCTATATGAAGGAATTCACTGGTTTAATAGTTTGGCTGACATGGCGCCTGGTACGCTGGGTACACACAGGCGTACCAACACAGGCGTACCAGATGGTTGCAAATTCGCTCCAAATACAACCAATTTTCAAATTTTTCTTGGGGGAAGAACCCGCAGACCCCCCTAAACGCTATTTTTGCGCCACTTGACTCTTGTTCCCTTGGTGGCGTACAACTTAGAAAATTAGCGCTATGCCCATGGCTGATGGAAACAGCTTAAGAGCAGATTAGAAATGTGCTCGACAGAGTAATTCAATGGAATGGCTGATAATGCCTTCAGCAAAGCCACTACAAGTGTACAATGTTTATGTATCGTATATGTATTTGTAAAATAAATTCTATGAATAAAAAAAAATTCAATGGAGTGAAGGGCTACACAGGGAGCATTGGTCAATGTTGTGACATAGCAATAAAACAATACATTCATTGAAGCAAGCAATTATCCAAAGTGCAGTCAGATCTCCCCAGGATTTTATCTCAAGTGGGTGCAAAATTCCGATCTCACAATTCAAACCAAATTTGGTCAAAATATGGCGAATTTTCATGGTTTTTCTCATTTTCAAGTGGGTGCAAATGGATTTTCAGCTTCTTAAAATCTCAGGTGGGTGAGGCGCCCACTTGCTTTAATGCTGGGAAGATCACTTAAGTGTGACCACTTTCAAGCCATGATTGACCATTCATGAAAATCATCTATGCAATTAATCCATTAACTTACTGCTTCTAAATCAAGGAATTTTTCTTTAAACTGTTGCATCCCAGCCATGGTGAAATAAGTCCCCTTTTCATTGGTACACACGTTGGCTGGCCTACAATATGCATGCTCCAGACCTTTGTAGGATAGAAAGAACTCCTTAAATGTTTCTCTTATTTTTGCAGCCGGCCATTGGAGATTGATTTCAGAGTTATATTTTTGGTTGCCATAGGTACAGTTCTGGTTACTATGGAAATGTACATATAAGGCCTCAAAACATGGAAACAGTTTAGATTTCCGTAACCTTAGAGAGGACATCTGAAAACAAATATAAAGTATTAAGGTGAGAAGTAAAAAAAAACCAGTACTGTTCTTCATTTTTAATCAACATATAATGTCTAAAACTAAAGTTCTCGATGTGAGTTCAAGTAAAATAAAAAAAAATCTATATAATTATATACCCTACCTTTTTATGAGTTTTCAGTAGCAGTATGAGGCACAATAATGATGTTAATAGTTTTCAATAAGAAATTTAGAACAAAAAGATCAAATCAAACTTGTATACAGTATTCATTTGAGACTCATGGTATTGAGACTTACATTTGTATGGCAAGGAAGTGTCTTCTGCAGAAACTTGCAGCTCCATAATATGTGACCCCACATGCTTACAGATCAATCACACTATTCTAACTCTCTTCCTCGTCCATTTTCTGATTTAATCTGTAAAGATTGGAAATATGGCATTCAATTGGAGTGATACTATTGGGCCGTCAACTCAAATTATGGCCGGCAACTCAAAATTTATGACATTACCTGCATTTGTGAATAATTGATCGATAATTAAAATGTTGGATTTGATCCGCGGATGAACTTACATTGCATAGTATTTGATCAAATGATTGAAATGATAGGTGAAATGATAGGCAATAAACTAGGTAACAGAAAATGAAATGATGGCGTTGAAACTGAGAATGAGATGACTGGGATCAAAAACTATTTTTCAAACTATTGGTGGGAGGGATGCCTGTTTTAAGTCTTTGACTATCATTCACTTTGAATTATTCTATGCAACATGATAGCGTAATGCTGACACACATCAGGGGCAGATCTGGGAACCAACAAGGGGGGCCCAAATTTCAGGTCAGAGAAAAAAAACTAAATTTGGGCCCCTAAAACCCAAAAGTGGCCCAATTTTTTTCTTGGCCCACCCAAGTGGGGGGGGGGGGGGGCAGGCCAGTGCACATGCATACTGACTAGACAGGAAGCTTCAGTACTTTCCCAAAAAGTATTCGGCTGTGATTCCCATCTCAATAGATTACAATGATATATCCAAAATAATAAAAAAGCTACATGTACAGTAAAATTTTAAGTGTTTGCACTTACTTTGAATTTTAAAAATAAGCAATCAAATGACTATATTCATGGGCTTTCAACAGTCTTGAAAGCCCATGCTATTGTAATAACCTTCGATAGCAAGTCGCTGCTAAGTCTCATCTGTAGTGGCTAGCCTTCATGGCTCAGGGGCAGAGTGTCTGACTCGAGAGTGGAAGGTCCTTGGTTCGATTCCCGTATGGGGCACTGAATTAAACAGACTCTCTTTTGAGTCTAGTATCTGGGTCGGTACGCTACAGCTCCCCCCGACGAATGTGCCCAAGGGTCGTTACACTAGATTATATTGCAACAGTATATGAAAAAATGGAAACATATGTACAAGTCCTAACCTTTTGATATTTCAGATAGTTATGTATAATGTGCAGCAAAGCTTTGGCTTTTTGTAATTTAAGGAGTTTCATTTTTTGAAAATAACATGGCAGAGAAGCCACAGTCAGAGAGAATGTTTCTGGCGAAATTCTGGGATTTCAAATACTTGAAGTTGGGAAACCGGAAGGGCTTACCTTTTTTAATTCCCGAATCTCACCGAATCTCTCCGAAATTAGCTCATCTTGGTGACTGTAAATTGCACAGCTGTATTCAATGGAGTCTTGTCATATTCAATCAGCCTCAATTTTAAAGTGTATATTTTATTTTCAACGTGATTTCATCGTTTTTTGTCGACTGGTAAGAATACGCCCCAGGCAAATGGCAAGATGGATGACTTTTGACCTGACCTACACCGATGGCGGTGACGTCATCAATTTTATCTATACAAATTCTATTTGGTCACGTGACCTTGTGCCAGAAGTCCGACTTTTTGGTCAGTCGACCTGTTCAAAGTACATTTAGTAATAATTATCGCTTTTCAGAACAATTTAGGAAACAATATTTTCTATCTATGTCGTGATTACAAAGCATCTAAGGTACGTAAATTTATATGAACAACTGAGTCAATAGGGATAAATACATGTAGCCCAACGAGAGTCGGCGGTCTTAAAAAATACTTGGATCTGGATGCCAGTCCTGGTATAGATATAGTTCCAGGGCAGTTCGAAGAACGTATTAGATGTCCGTGAGAGAAGCATCAAAATATAAGAGGGCACAGATATGATACTACAAAACAAACTAAAATATACAAAAGTTAGGACATGTATAAATGTTTCTATTTTTACGTATACTGTTTCAATATGGGCCTCAGGCCTGTCAACTTGGGAACACCTAACATGAGTGACTTGGAAATGTTGAACACCTCCCCTCAAAATGTGGACACCTTGGTCCAAATCTGAACACCTTGATCCAAATTTTGAACACCTTGGTTTAAATTTTAGGACATCTTGCCAAATTTTGAACACCTCAAATTTTTCGCGCTCGCTACGCTCGTGTTTCAAACATCCGTCAACAGGGGGGGGGGTAGGTACGAAAAATTTCGAACGGAATGCGTGACATATACGTAATTCGCGTGAAAAGTCCGAACGAAATGCGTACGTCTTTTTTCCGGCGTTCGTATTTTTGCTGTGTAGACGATCTTTTTTAGAAATTTTTCTACAGAAATATTTTTGCTTGACAATTACCAGGTAAAATGCGTATTTGCGTGACATTTTCTGTCACGCAAAAATAACTGGCGTGACTTCAAATTCTTCAGCAAATGCGTGACAAATACGCAAATTGCGGGACAGTTGACAGGCCTGGGTCCTTTGATTGCTTATTTTTTAGATTCAAAGTAAATTAGTTCCAAAAATTTTTAATTTTACAGTAGTGGGCGATAATATAGTAAACTTGCCTTTATTCCTCATATCAACGAGTAATCACAGGCTGGACACCGCAAAAATAAAAACTATCGCAAGTAAGGCACACTATATCACAGTATTATAAGATGAAATATTAAATTGGGCAATTAACAATACTATAAATCTAATTTTCTTACCCGACCAAGAGAGAAATAAATCAAAAACATTTGATTTCCGGTTTAGATCCGTAGTTTCACTTTCTGTTTTCGTGTGACCGATCATTTTGATCTGATCCTGGATCTGACATATTTCATACAATGACGTTTTGTTTCGTAGCATTAATCTGCGGAGTAATACAATATCATATCCAATGACATTTTAATTGACAATTATGTATTAGGCTATGACATAACTGACTCATTTAGGCCTATGTAATTTGTCTAGCCTAATTGGCACCCGGGGAATTGGCATTTGCTAATGAATGTGTTTTATCACGGGTAGTAAGTATCTAAAGCCCCGCTATGATTTAGAAGTCGCGAGCAAATACCCGCTGAAATCGCGAGCAATTAAAAGAAAAGAAGGGTTTATCTTTTGTTTACTTAAATTGTATGTTATAAAAAGCGTTTTCATTTAATTTTACTCAATTATTACATGGTATTGATACTAAAAAGCAACTTCTGCAAAAAAGGATCACGAGCTGATGTTCTGAGTTTTGTTATTCGATAATTGGAGAGAGAATGTATCATCTTGAATCTTTATCTATATATTTCTATATTTTATAGCTGAAGAAGGTCATTGTCCTTCAGTTGAAATGGTCATAGTAATATGAAATGAAGGTATTGTGAGTTTCACTTCCTAAAGTTTCACAAAAAATTATATATTTCAATTTTAGCATATCCCTTGAGGCCCCGCTTCTACCATGAGCAATAAACTAAAGATCCCGCTGAAAACATGAGGAGGCCCCGCTGAAAACATGAGGAGGTCCCGCTGAAATCAGGAGCAAGTGGCTCTCTAAAATGGAGTGAAGACCGATTTGACTTTGCAAATCTGCCACGACTGTAGCCAACGTAATAAATATATTAATTATTGATACTCTACAGAGCACATATATATCATATATCATTGTCATTGTTATTATCGGTTCGAGCAACCCCCCCCCCTTACCAAAAGCTGGCTACAAGCATGATTCCAATAAAACCATTTCACTTAATGTATTTCGACCTGACTCCATCGAGAAATTTACCAAGAGAAGATTTAAATCCATTCCACGACTTTTGACAAGTTTCAAATAACTCGTTCTTCTTTGTATGCAATATATATTTATATTTCACTGAAGTAACATTATACTGTAGTTCAGTATATTACTACCTTAGAGGATTCAGCACAAATGGCGCACACGTTTGAAAAGGCAATTTATGGATCAACTGCTAGATGTAAGTAACAAAGGAGTACATCATCCGATTATGAGTCCGAAATAATAATAATCAAATAATTTCATCATTAAAGGTGCAACAATTAGTACAACGAACATGGATCAGCGTCAAAATATATTTAAGTTTGGATATTTCATTCAAGACTTACATATATTTTTGTTATCTTGAAAGAAACCCTCTGGATGTACATTTTTTCAGCTGATATTCCTCTTGAAACGTGGTGAATCTTAAAAATCTATAAGTGGGACTCCCTTTATAGAAGCTTTGAACTGAATTTTCACTTCTTAATGCTGAAATTTATAGTTTATCCATATATTATAAGAAAATAGGTTTGTCAAAGAAGATGCCCCTTTAACAATTAATCGTAGGTTATGTTAAACGCACGTGTTACGCGGAAAACATGATGCAAATATGTGTCATATTCTGCAATAAATATGGCATATTCACTTGCGGTGTATGACAGATTCAGCTGCAGTATATTGCATACCCACTAAGCAATGAGAACACGATACAGAAGTACGCAATTGTCAATTGCATTGATTGAACAAACGGGTAATCATTGTGTCATTTTCACCTGCGGTATATGACATATTCGGCAAGTGAGTATGACATATTCTGCAGGTGATTATCAGGTATTCACTGAAATCAATGTATCGCATATTCACGGCGGAATATTGCATACTCACCTGCGGAATATGCCATAAACTGCAGGTGAGTATGGCATATACTGTATACCCGTATCACAAATACCACGCAACCATGAATGTATGCCATACTCCGCGTAACATCGTATGTGTTACGCGGAATATGGCATATATTCATGGTTGCGTGGTATTTGTGATACGGGTGTATATGCCATATTCAGCTGTGGTATATGGCGTATTCCGCAGGTGAGTATGGCATATTCCGTATTGAATATGTGATACATTGATTTCAGTAAATACCCAATGCTCGCAGAATATGTCATACTCACTTGCAGAATATGCCTTACACCGCAGGTGAGTATGCCATATACCGCAGGTGAATCTATCATACTCCACAAGTGAATATGCCATATTCATTGTGGAATATGACATATATTTGAATCGTGTTTACCGCGTAACAATATGTCCAGGAAAATGGCTTATGCAGGACATAGATTTATATGTCCCGGATCCTCGTTTGAGCGGGACATACGAAAAATATTTGCCCGGATATGGAATATATTCCCGGTTGATATGTCCCTGAAAATTATCAGGTATGGAATACAAATCATCATTATTTTAATAAATATTTAAAAACAAAAACTTGAATGTTATTCTTAAATGTTATTGTTAAATTATAAAAGTAGAACCTGAATTATCATGGAGACTTTGTGGTTCTCCTTTCTCTCTAAATTTCATCTTCTTGCAACTTGGGGTGTCTTTGTTTAATACAAGACTCATTACCCTGAACCTCAGGCTTCAATTAAGTTCATTCTTGAAATGATATCCACCTTTCTCCTATACATTTTGATATGGATGCAACTCTATAAAATGTTTGACGAAATCTCTGGTGGCTTGAAGTTGGAATGGAAACATTAGAAACCTGGCCCTAGAGTGAAACAGTATATATACAGTAATTATTAGAAGTACTTAACTTGGTCTTTCGTGTACGTTTATTTGAAGAACCTCAATATTTTATGTAATAGTAATGAGCTTTCCTCGTGATCGAAGCGGGTACTCGTGATATCTGCTCCTGTTTTCAGCGGGACCTCCTCATGTTTTCAGCGGGGCTTCCTCATAATTTCAGCGGGGCCACTGGCACACCTTCAATGATGTATTTCACCCCACAGTGGATGTTTTTGAAAACAAACTGATCAATACATACAATGTTGGTCCAATATTCATAATGAGGTATGTATATCGTAGTTCTTGTCTCTATTTTAACCATAAAAGTAATATGTTAACAGTAAATTATGCAAACGTGCATATTGACGCCCGTTTCTTCCATGCCAGTAAAAATAGTTATCTTTCATGTCATTGTTTGTGAAGATATACCTGTTCTGAAAGTATACCTAAAGTATCAAAGAACAGTAATGCGTATTCTTACCTTTTTGGTCCATATTTCCAGATGAATTAGCTATAGATAAAAAGGACTTTGCTCGTGATTTCAGCGGGAACTTGCTCGCGATCTCTCAATTATAACGGGGCTTTGGATACAACCCGTGTTTATGGCCCCGCTGATAGCAGAAATAATTAAATCAGATAGAACATGTCATGTCATTAACCTATTAAACAGGCATTGACCAATAACATTATGGTTTTCATGTCATTTTAAGTTCTGAAACCATGGGCTTTCAACTAAACTCTGAAAGCCCATGCTGAAACCAATCAGTTAAGCTTATAAATAAGTCAACTCTTATTGAAAGCCCATGCTAAAACCAATCTTATAAGGATCAACCAAAGAATCAAAAGGAACTTACTATTTTTCTTTGATAGTGTGGAACAGCTAACTCGAAACTTGAAAAAATACATACCCTGCTCTATGGTTGCGACATGTTGAGCAAAGCAAAAAACATAGAATTGATAAAACTATTCGCATCTCACCTCGAAACCATTAGTAATCAAAGATAGAATACTATACGGCCTAATGAACAGTCCCTTTTTAGTCACACACATACACATGAAGTGTTTTTATTTTGTATCTTTGATCTATTTATATTATTTATATCATATGTCATTTCAATATATATAAAGACATGGCTATTAATGCCAGTATGGCACAGCCATTGAAATAAATTCATAAATAAAAAAAAACAAAAAAAACAGCTAACTCGAGTCTCTAGCCAATTCCTAGTCTAAGAACAACAGAAAAAATTGAAAACAAAATAAAATAAATTATCAAAATATCTCTAAGGAATATACACTGAAATTTTCATGGAAAAATAACAAGTATTGATAATGTTAGAGCATATAGTGCATTACTCGTGGGACAACCCTCGTATTTTACAATGATGGATAAACCATAGAGTACCAAACAAGAGTGAATAAATAATACAATTATAATCTTTCTTATTTATAGTTGGTATCACAGAACTGTTAATACTAATGCAAAAATCTAAAACAATGAGAACACATCGTACGTAAATACAGGTAATGAATCATACGCACATCGATATGAACAAACCCTGGGTACAAACAATAGGGAGTTTAAGCTTGCATTGTTTTTCACAATAACGTGAACGGAAAATATTTAAGCGATGCATTTGTATGGGCGATTAGTCATAGGTACAGGTTGGCGTTTCGATTTATATGCAAGCTTATTACTCCCTATTAATGTCATTTAGCAACCTATACCAATTAGGTACGAATGTGAATAAAAGTCAGCGATGACAGTTTTAAAGAAATATGAGTACAACATGCCCGTAGCCAGCTTTTTGTAAGGGGGGGGGGGGGCTCGAACCCCCCCCCCCCCCCCCCCCCGCAAACCGCCCCCCCCCCCAAAAAAAAATTCCCCTTGCTTAACCAAGCCCCTTTGTATTGTAAAGGAAAGTGGCGGATCCACAAGCTAATCCACGTAAAAATAATGTAAATATCTTTGGATTGCCTGAAGCACAGGGGGCTGAGGAAACCGCCGCACAATGTGCTGATCTAGTTGTTTCCAACCTGAATGAGAACAATGTTCCCATTCAGCGTTCTATGATTGAGGTGGCACATAGAGTACCTGGTAGGTTGAGACCTGGGCAAACTGGACCAAGGAAGATGATAGTTCGCTTCAAGTTCCGGGCAGACAAGGACCTCGTAATGCGTCACAAAAAAGAACTAAAAGGGACTGACATACGAGTATACGAAGACGCAAGTCCTCTCAACAGCAAGCTGCTGTACGACCTCAGAAAAAACCAAAGAATAGACAGTAGCTGGATGTCGAATGGTAAAGTTCTCGGTAAAATCAAACAGTCTGGCCATATTAAACAATTCAATATACTTGATTCTGTGGACGAGATAATTGATCTCGATGAATAGACTCTGAAATCCGTAACCAAATGACGGATAATGACTTTCATGTATATAAAACTTCTCTATAACCCCTTGGTTTCAACTGCTCGCCAATGGTTAAATTGCAGGTTTCTTTGTTAAATCTTGATTGTGTTAGTATATTTGTTTATCTGACTAACGCCCCAGCACATCTTAATGTGAATTTAATTCAATTTTCATTATAAATAGACTGTATAAACATGATCCACATCGTGTCACTTTTTCTTCTGCTTTGTTTTGACACGTGATCAGTACACTTCAGAGTACACTTGTTTGACCTTACTTCCCAAGGTCAAATAGAACTTCCGGTTTCTATATTTTTAAAAAAACTTAGCGAAATTCATAGAGTTTCCGTCTCCTCTCAAGCTATGCTAGTTAACAGGTAGGTTTAACCTGTGATTTACGTTCTAATTTTGTAATCTTATCACAACTGCTAACGGGAACCAGGCTGCTAGTGTCTTAACTTGCAAAATCAACTGACAACATTGATTTCTAAAAGTATTTTTGTGACTCTGGACTGATGTTGAACCTGAGTACGATTTCAACCTGTCTTACACTCTCAATTTTCTCACAATATTGACATTAGCAATTTTTATATTGGGACAGATATATCAATGCTATTATTGGTATCTGCATCCTAGCTGCACCCCACATTCTATCCTGTGCAAGCCTGATTGCCATTCAAGCAAGCTTGAAAAGTACAATTCCTGTACATGTAACTCAGTACTTGTATGTATATACTTGTCTGCACAGTAAGGGTACACTTGTTCTTATATTAAGTGAATAGACATTGTTTACATTTCCTCCTAAATAGCTATCTTACTCCAGGATCTATGGGACATTGATAAATGAACAGATGTTCATTGGGTCATCTTTTTTTCTTTGAAACTTGATACAGTATTGTACTTTAAATGTAAATGCATATTAGTACTAGTTAGTTTTAAAACTTCTGACAGCTGTCAGAAAAGTACATGTATATCGATTTGATGAACTAACCCAGGTTATAACCTTTTTATCTTTCTCAAGTGTTTTAGGAGGGATCAGGTCACTTTTTCCTCATTATTATGTCACCACCAAAAAGTGCTGATACATGTATACTGTTATGGTCTTCATTCCTTTTCTTGATTAAAATCTGATTTAAGGCTCCATACTTGGGAACTAGGTGGTGGCATCTAAGTATGTTATATTTAAACTTGGGTTAGTTGTTCATATATGTAGCATTACTACTCTAGACTGCTGGCAATAAGTATACTGACTCAGTGAGAAAGCCTGGTTTATAATTTTTTATTGCTCATCTAGAACTTAAGCTTGAGGGAGACGTGTTCATCTGCACACAATATATGACTTGTCTCTTCGATTATTACTATCTGTTGGAACTTACATGTATTGTATGCAGTGACAGTATTACATTGTACATACAGTATGTCTTGAAGACTTAATCTGATTTTAAGTTTTAAGTTGATATCATCTATGCTTCAGCAATCTGCTCACATGGGTTTTGCTCATTACACATACAAACTCAAATCCACCTATCACTGACATGAAGACAGTATATATTTTTTGCACTTGTTTTTGGGGGGTAGGGTGGTTGGAGTGGAGACTTGGGATAGGATAGGTATTAGTATCCAGCAATGGAGGGTAGCTATTGGCAACTTTAATAAAGGTCACTGCCTAATCAATACCATTCGAAAAAGCCACTCAAATACCCATTCTGACCTATTTGGAGAACTCGTAGTGCCCTTTTTACTAATTTCCATAATTCCTCTGATCATCTACTATGTAAATAGTGTAGCTCATAATGCTTTCATTTCTGTCATCAAGTTGTCTATCTTGACTCTTTATAGCATAATTATTTGCACCGTTTATATGACAACCCCCATCTTGATTACTATAACAGTGACTAACCTAGTTAAATGCAAATATAGTGCCCATGCAATTGTATTATTATCTAAAATTTTTATCTCAACTTTATTTGTGCCAGGTATATGTAATTTTGCACATATTCCAAATATTGTATCTATTCTCCTGCACTCATGTGGTGACATACACCCCAATCCCGGGCCTGAAAATGGCAATTTGACATGCCTATTCTCAAACATAAACAGCATAAATGCTGATAATGGGGCTAGATTTGAGGATCTAAAAATCAGAGCAAATTTTGATTTTCCATCAGTCATTAGTATATGTGAGGCAGGTCAAGTACAAGAAATGGTTGCACTAGGCCAACTTGACATAAATAACTATAAAAGACCTATCTTTTCTAAACTTGGTAGGGGTCTACTTCTCTATATTAATTCCAATATACCAACTAAGGAACTTGATCAAAATTTCTATGTACCTGACCTTGACTGTATCTTTACTGAACTAATATTGAATCACAAGCACATCCTGATAGGGGTGTGTTACAGGTCTCCAAGTCAAACAGCACAGGAAACTCGACAATATTTTTCGAGACTCGAACAACAATTCCAAATAATAAAAAACTACCCTACTAATTTTGACCATGTCATCATCTCAGGTGATTTAAATGCCAAAAACTCAGCCTGGTACCAGAATGATGATAATCTGGCTGGGAAACTATTATCTGATCTTATTGATGATTTTGACTTCACCCAACTAATTAACAAACCTACTAGGTTCTCAAAGAACTCTCAATCATGCATCGATCATATTCTTACTGACTCACCTGATATTTTTACATCTTGGAGTATAACTGACCCAATTGGAAGAGCAGATCACTGCACCATTTTATCATATTTAAAACTAAGCATCACAAAGGAACAGCCTGTTAGGAAAACTATTTGGAAATATGATCTGTGTAATCTTGAAAATTTAAACAATGCAATCCGAAACACCGACTGGCAGAAAATTATTGATTCAGACATTGATATAAACAAAGTGACCTCACATTTTGGCAATTCACTTATGAATATTTACTCAAAACACATTCCAAATAAGAATATCACTATCAAATCTAAAGATCAGCCCTGGTTTAATGAAAATCTTAGGCAAGAAATCAACAAAAAGAAATTACTTTTTAGGAAACTCAAATCATCACCTACCACCCTCAATAGACATCTTTATGACAATCAATCAATCAAAGTAACGACTCTTATTACGAATCTTAAAGAATATCATGATAAAAAAAACCGCGATTCCATTAATAACTTTAGTAAAAATGATAAGAATTATTGGAAACTAATAAGGCTGTTTCTTGGTAAAAGTGCTGATTCCCAAATTCCACCACTGCTTAATCAAAATCAACCGCCAATAACAGATAACCTTGAGAAGGCAAATGCCTTTCTAAAGCTGTTTGCATCCAAAAATCATATGGATAATATAAATTTTGACCAATTGCCTAATTTTCCTGACAGAACCAACTCTTTACTCATTTCAGTTGCGACCAATCCAGATGAATTGATGAAATTAATTTTGTCACTTGACACTTCAAAAGCCTGTGGACCTGATATGATCACAAACAAAATGCTTAACCTCACAGCACACACAATATCAAGACCTCTATCTACCTTATTTAACAGACTATGTTCAAGAAATGTTTTTCCAGAACCATGGAAGGTGGGCATAGTTTGTCCAATTTTCAAAAAAGGTGACAAGTCTGACATTAACAATTACCGCCCGATTACCTTATTAAACACTATATCCAAACTGTTTGAAAGGGTAATAGCTGATCAAATTCGAACGCATTTGACTTTTAATAATTTACTTTATAAACACCAGGCAGGTTTTCTTCCTGGACATAGCACACAAGCCCAACTTTTGACTATAGAACACTTCCTTCAGAATAATTTTGAAGAAGGAAAGGCATCAAAAGGAATATTTCTTGATATTGCATCAGCATTTGACAAAGTCCCTCATCACTTACTCATATTGAAACTCAAATCTTATGGTATAAGGGGACAGTTACTAAATGTCATAAAATCCTATCTCTCTGACAGAAAAATGTATGTAAATTTAGCTGGTGCTTCGTCTTCTATGTCGGAGGCCAATTTTATCAATTGCGGTGTTCCACAAGGATCAATTTTGGGACCTCTATTTTTTTTACTGTACATAAATGATCTCCCAGATAAAATTGACACAGAGTGCTATATATACGCAGATGATACTTCACTGCAGTTCTCTTTTGACCCCAAAAATCCGAATGAGATTGATCAATCTGTTGCAAGTAACCTGGAAGCAATTCAAAATTGGTCCAAATTATGGAAGCTCGAGTTTAAACCTGAGAAGAGCTGCGAAGTCATTTTCCATACTCCTAGAATGCCAATCGAAAACGTGACCACATCATTTCTCAATAACTCTGAAATCAAAAGAATTGCAACCCATAAACATCTTGGTTACTGCTTTGATGAATGCCTCTCAAATATAAATCATATTGATGAGATTTGTACAAAGGTAAAAAAAATGTTAAATCCTCTAAAAAAACTCCAAGGTAAACTGACAGCCAAACATTTGGAGACAATCTTTACCTCATTCATCCGTCCATATTTTGACTATGGTGTTGTATTATACAACAAATCTTCCAAATATTTACTTGAACGGTTGAATAAGCTGTATTACCAAGCAGCCATCTTGTGTTCAGGCTGTTACCATGGTAGTAATACCACTAAAGTGCTCACTTTACTACAATGGCATACATTAGAGGACAGAAGGAAGATGCAAGTTAATAATTTCATGTACAAGGTTGTCAATGGAACAAATCCTGTATATCTAAATGAGATCTTTGAGAAGTACAAAAATAAAAGCATTAGAACTAATCGTAACACTTTTGACTTCAAGCTACCTATCCGCTGTAGCAACAGATTCTTGGAGTCGGCAGTCCTAGGTGCAATCAGTTCATGGTCAATGCTGCCATCATATATCAGGGAAAAGAAGACACTTCAGACTTTCAAAAAATATCAAAAAACTTATTTTGCTCCCAAAAAACTCACTCTACCATCTACCTTTCTTAATTTGACAAGAAAACAAGAAATAATCATAAACAGACTTAGAGCTGATTTACTTTTTAGGGCTCAACTATACGCCCATAACTTTACCTTTATTGATGGCCCAAATTGCTCATGTGGAGCTACCAGTACGCCTAAGCACTTTTTTCTGAAATGTCCAAATAATGAATTGAATTTTCAAACATTAAAAAATGACATTGAATTGATTGCACCAGGAGCCTTTAATAAACATAAGAATCAAGCTGATTTACTTTCTTTATTCTATTATGGAGATCCTGATCTACCTTTAGAAACAAATTCGCAACTCTTGTCCAAAGTGGCTGATTTTATTTCTGCCAATATCTGAATTCCCTCCTCAAGTGAACCTGTTTAGTCTCCCCTCCAAACACCCCTCCCCTATCCCCACCCTACAAGTGCATCCCCTTTAACCTGTTGTATAGTGTACTATTATGATTTATTATATGTATTAATATATATTGTTTAAATGTCCATTTTTCCTATAATGCCTTCGGGCGATTGGAATTATGTATTTGCTAATAAGTTTGAATGAATAAATTCTTATAAAAAAAAAAAAAAAAAAAAAAAAACAAGCTAACAAGGGGGGACCGACACTTCAAGTCAGGAAAAAGTAAAAAAAACACAATTTGGGCCAAAATTTAAAAAATCTATGGCACATTTTTTTAACTGAAGAGGCCCTACAAGATTTTTGGGCCAACATTATTTTCTTGGCCCATCCTAGGGTAGCGCATAAAAATTTTTAGGGCCCTAAAATCAAAATTTGGGCCAAAATTCTGATAATTTATGGCCGGTTCTTTGACTTTGAAAATTTGGCGTTAAATTGAAAATTAAGGCCCAAAAGGTCAAGAAATGCCCAAAAAGGCCCACTAAAGAGGCCCTACAATATTTTTGGGCCAATATTTTTTCTGGGCCCATCCTATGGCCGCGCGGAAAACCTTTTAGGGCCCTAAAACCAAAATTTGGGTCTTAATTTTGAAAATTTATTGACCGTTATTGAAAATTTAGCCTGAAATTGAAAAAATAAGGCCCAAAAAGGTCAAGTAAAAAGGTCAAGTAAAGGCCAACTAAAGAGGCCCTATAATCTTTTTGGCCCAACATTTTTTATTGGCCCATCCTAGGGCCGCACATAAAATTTTCAGGGCCCTAAAACCAAAATTCGGGCCAAAGATTTTGAAAATTTATAGCCCGTATTTTGAAAATTTGGCCTATATTTGAAAAAATAAGGCCCAAAAGGTCAAGTAATGCCCAAAAAGGCCCACTAAAAAGCCCCTGCAATATTTTGGGCCATCATTTTTTCCGGGCCCATCCTAGGGGGGGGGGCAACCGCCAGAAGGCTATGTTTAACAAAACACAAAGGACGATGCTAAAAAAACAGAGGGAAAGGGCCCGGCTACCGGGAAAGGGGCACAAATTTGTCCGCGAAAAAAAAATTGGGACAGATTTTGAAAAAATGCCCAAATTCGAAAAACAATGCACAGTAATGTCAGTTTTTTAATCTAAATTGCCCAGTGAATGTGGGGAAGAGCAAGTTTTTCTTCAAGGAAGCAAAAAGGTAGGTCCACATTTTTTTAGGAGATATCAGCCCCCCCCCCCCTGGCTACGGGCCTGGTACAATACTATATGCGTTAATTGTAAAAAAAAATGAACAAATCATACAGTTATCAATTAACTCAATAAGTAATTGTATTTTCATCAATTTCATTATGGGTTTCATTTAACATGTTGATCAAACCTGGCTGTCCGTACACACGACGTCTATCCGCCTGTAAGTGAATTCTTTCCAATGGTACATGAATGAACTGAGAGTCTTTCGAGCAAGTTATCTGCATAACAATCATTATCGTATGATCTGTAAAATGAAGACCTCTGATTGGTCAGTTCTTGTGCTGTACCAATCTGTATTGCTACTGAGATTGTTCCCGTAGATCATCTCCGTTGCAATACAGAAAATATTGGTACGGAGGGGACGATCTCAGTAGCAATACAGAGGACCACACGATAAAAACGTTATTGAATGATTTGAAGTGCAATACAGGATATATTCTGTCTCGATATTCTGTATTGGCACTCGACTTCGTCTCGTTCCAATACGGAATTTCTCGACCAGAATATATCCTGTATTGCACTTCAAATCATTCAATAACTTATAATATTGATAAAAACGTAATCGATATAATATTAATAAAAATAATAATCGTTTAGAGTAGGCCTATTTATTGCCTCTTTACCAATCCTGGATTCTCCTGCCTTTCTCGTGCATCCCGTGCCAGGTCAGGCCCGCAGCCAGGATTTTCCAAGGGGGGGGGGGGTCACTTTTTGAAAAACTACAGGGGTATAAAAGTATAACAGAATTCGAGAATTGGGTGAATATGAAGTGCCATCTATATTCTTTCTAATACAGAATTACAATTGGTATGAATGAAACGAAATCACTCTAAGTAATTAATACCATTACACCTCCCTTCAAGCCTTGTAAGGGTTAATTTACAACATATGTGATGAACAAGTCTTGCAAAATGTACATTAGAAACACACTAAATGTTGTTGAAATATAAAATGAACTTTTATCACTAGAATAGATGTCTCTCTAATCTAAGATACTAGAACTCTGGAAAATCAAATGTCAAATCAAGTTTGCAGAATAATCATTTGCACATATACATAAATGCCTATTAGCATTAGCTAGATAAACTTACAATGCAAATCTTTGAATTGTTCTTTTGCCAAGTTTAATCTATAGTAACAAACATGACTATATTTGCATATATCAGAATAAACATCAAATCAAAATGTTATAGCAATGTTTGTTTGTTTCAAAAATATAACTACATATTGTATGTAAACATAGTCTTGAGATTACTCTCTGTATCTCACTGGTTTGACAATTTGTCTGCCACTTCTTGTGACAAGTGGTGATTGTGGATTGTTAATTTTATTTTTCACTACTGGTGATGGTAATTGATGCTCTGGGGCTGGGTTTCTGTCTATTGTGGGACATGGTGATTTCTCCAATTCTAATTGTGGGGGTTCAAGCACTGGAGTGGAGCTTAGGGGGTCATCTCCAAATTCCATATGTATGGGTTCCTTTGTTTTGTATATGTCTTTGCGATTCCTCCTGATGTTATTTCCAAGCTCATTTTGCACTATATATGAGCGAGGTGAATCTGCATGTTTCAATACAGTTGCACGTTTTAGTTTATCATTTGATGCTTTGTATCCAACAGATTGTCCTGGTTTGAGTACAGGCAAGTCGTGGCCTGCTTTAGCATCATAATAGCGTTTCTGTGCCATTTTCCTGTCACGCAGTTTTTCCGTCACATTTTCAGGGACAGTTGGCTTGAGAAGATCTGTTTGCAAGGGAATGACAGATCTAGTTCTCCTAGACATTAGGAGTTGGGCTGGGGATGCATTGAGTCCATCTCGAGGGGTGTTACGAAATTCCAATAAGGCCAGATAGGGGTCACGGTTATCAACATGGGCTTTCTTTAGAATGTTTTTCACAGTCTGGACCGAACGTTCAGCATTTGCATTCCCCTGGGGGTAAAGTGGGGAGGATGTCACATGCTCAAATCCATATTTCGTGGAAAATTCAGCAAATTCCTTGCTATTATACTGAGGGCCATTGTCGGAACGAAACTTTCTTGGAATTCCATGTCTTGAGAACTGTGATTTCAATGCTTGTATAGTTGCACTAGAATGTAAGTCAAGCAACTTATTCACTTCAACAAAATTTGAATAATAATCCACCAGCAATAGATAGTGATGCTCATTGAATTGAAATAGATCCGATCCAACTATTTCATAGGGAACAGAGGGAATTTCTGAACATTTCATGGGCTCTTTTGATTGGGCTTTCCTGTGTTGTTGGCATGGGGAACAACTTTCAATCATGTCAGATATCTGATGATTCATATTTGGCCAGAACAGAATATCACGAGCACGTCTACGAGTACACTCAATACCCATATGGCCACTATGAAGTTGGTCTAACATGAAATCCTGCAGGGAAGTGGGTACTACAATACGACTGCCTTTCATAATATATCCATCGAGAGTTGTGAGCTCGTCGCGATAATTCCAAAACTGTCGTAACTCAGAATCACATAGTTGACGTGAGCTGGGCCAACCATTGAGTATTACATGTTTGAGTTTCATGAGTACAATGTCTTTCTCTGTTTCAGCTTTGAGCTCAGCTAGTCGTGGTCCAGAAATAGGGAGATTTTGGATATCATGAATTTCGAGGGGTGGTTCAGGGTTGGGTTTATCAACTGGGGCTCGACTACACATATCAGCAACATGTAGTGTAGGGCCAGGGGTGTACGTAACTTTCAAGTTGTACTTTTGAAGTTGAAGCATCATTCTTTGTAGACGGGTAGGTGCAGAAGATAGAGGTTTCTTAAATAATGCTTCCAAGGGCTTGTGATCTGTGAGTACATTTACATCCTTACCATAGATGTATGTATGCAATCTGGTTGCAGTGAACAAAATTGCGAGGCATTCTTTCTCGATTTGGGCATAATTTTGTTCAGCAGGGGACAGGGATCTAGAAACATAATGGACTGGGTGATTTTCTTGCCATAAAGCACCACCTAGGCCGGACTTAGATGCATCACAAGATAAGGTCACTGCTTTGTCAACATCATAGTAAGCTAGAACTGGGGCTTCACAAAGCTTAGTTTTCAAGAGATCATAGCATTTGTCCATATTTGCGTCCCATTGCCACGGGACATCATCCTTTAGGAGCTGACGTAGGGGGGCGTTGATCATCGAGAGATTGGGGATAAACTTTCCTAGGTAATTGAGGGAGCCTAAGAAACGACGCAAACCTGCCTTGTCTGATGGGGGTGGCATGTTTTGAATAGCCTCAATTTTGCGAGCATCTGGACTCATCCCATTTGGTCCAAATGTATGGCCTACGAAGGTAACTGAGGAATTGGCCAACTTGATTTTACGCTTGTTCAACGTGAGATTTGAGGCTTTGGCGCGTTCAAGTACGGCAGTTAATACATCATTGTGTTTGGCCATATCACTTCCATGAATGAGTAAATCGTCCATTATGACCTCACAACCTGGAATATCGCCAAATATTTGCTCCATTTTGGCTTGCAGAATTTCGGGGCACAGATTTAGTCCATAAGGTAGGCGTTTCCAACGATAACGTCCAAATGGCGTGTTCATTGTAGTCAGAAATGAGCTTTTCTCGTCAAGCTCAAATTGGTTAAATGCTACGTTTGCATCCAAAGTAGTGAACACGGTGGAGTGTTTCAGATTCGCAGCAATCTGATCGGCTGTCTTTGACGGGTGATGCTGCCGTTTGATGGCTTTATTAAGATCCCGGGGGTCGAGAACAAGTTGAAGACGATCCGACTTTTCAACAATTATCATAGAACTAACCCAATCGGTTGGTTCTGTAACCTTGGCGATGATATTTCTGGTTTCAAGGTCAGCCAGAGTTTCCTTTATCCTGGGGAGTTGCGCATATGGGAATGAACGTGGAGGATGAATTACTGGGGGTACGGATTCATCCATAGTTATATGCACCTTTCCAATGTTTCCTAATCCAGTAAATACCGCACTATGATTCTCAATTATCTCCTCGGGTGTTGTGCCAGAATTGATTGAAAACATAGGGGATATTAATTTCATTTTCAGACAATCCTGTAAACTAAGAATTGGTTCTGACTTTTGATTTACGATAAATAATCTGACATTGTAAGTACCACTGTGACATATTATTGGAATAGATACTTCCCCTTCACACGGGATCTTGTGATTTGAGTATGAAACGAGATTTGTGTGAGTTTCCTTGAGTGAGGGGGGATTTCTGAGATTTTTGTATATATCCAATGGTATAGTACTAGCATGGGCTCCAGTGTCACATTTGAATTTGACTAATTTATCACACAATTTAGCCTGCAGATATATTCCATCTTTGTTTCCATTTTGATCGATAGAGTAGACGAAAAATTGATCACAGTCGGGATCATTGTCTGAATCCGGGTCGATAGCATCAACTTTCTTAGAGTTAGTGAACTTACGCTTGCGGCACCACTCTATAAAATGTCCTGTCTTGTGACAGTAATTACACTTCTTACCCAAAGCTGCGCACTGAGATTTGTCGGGCTTATGTTTCCTACCACAATCCGTACAGGAAGCATGAGACGTGACAGGGCGAGAATGATCTTGGCGAGATTTAGGTTTGAAGCTCTTCTTATGGGGCTTGTTTTTAATAGAATCTACGGCCGCTGCTGCTGGAGTTTGAATGTCCTTACGATTTCTCTCTGAGAACTCATGAGCCTGACAGACTTCTATGCATTTATCTAACGTAAACACATCTACCTGTTGTGATTTTTCCAGTAAACGCAATTGCAGCTTATCATTGTTTATACCACAGATTATCATGTCCTTGACGAGTGAGTTTTGTAACTGACCAAATTCACAGTCTTTGGCTTTTACCTTTAAGTCTGTGACGAAACTGTCAAATGTTTCTCCTTCCTGTTGCGTTCTTGTAAGAAACTTGTGACGAACCATTGTGATATTTTTCCTGGGCTCAAAATAATCATCGAACTTTTGCAAAACTTTGGTATAATCCGTTTTATCAGCGTCCTCATTGAACACAAAACTGTTATAAATCTGTACACAAGGTTCTCCTATACATGCCATAAGAATGTTGAACTGGATTTGTGCCGACTTTTCAGATTTTTCTGTAGCCACCAGAAAAAAATCGAACATCTGCTTGAAGTGTCTCCAATTTTCAGCCAGATTACCAGTCAAAACCATTTGTTTTGGTTTATCCAAGAAGACTGCCATTCTGATTGTACGATTTATTGTCCAATATATATCAGATGGTCGAGTATTAACATTGCACAGAATTTGTCGAATAGCCGATAGATGTCATTCATTGATTAAACATGACGTCATATTTGAGATCTTAAGATAAATCTGACGTCATGACGTCAGTGCCATAGAAACTGAGATTGTCTTGTTTTATTTTGACGTCATTCCAATGTAATGAACCAGTTATATCACCAAAAGTTAACATATTTTGTTTGAAATTGGCCGAAAAGTTAAAGGTATGAGGATTCAAATCTCAACGGACTCAAACAGATCAACCTTCAAAGTTACAGAAACCTGAGATGACTAAGGCTCCACGTGTATTTTACTACTCCTACCACACCGTTGAAGTTTACTCCTTTCATCACATGATCATTTTGACGTCATTTTGCATTGACTTCAATGGCGTAATAGGTGATTTTTGTTAATTTATTTCAAAGTTATTTCGCCGAAAATTTGTGACACCTAGATTGTTCAAAGTGGGTTAGATTGATAGGCATTAGTACCTAGTTACAGGAACCTGAGATGACTAAGGTGCCATTTCAAAGTCCCGCGTTCTGTTAACGTTCAAAAGTTTTCAACTGAGGAAATCCCATTGACTTTTAAAAACCGGAAGTCAAGGTTTTGCGCATGCGCATTATATTTTTGCAAAAATTCTGGGCAATGGTCCGATTTTCCCGATTTATGACACCATATAAAAGTATAACAGAATTCGAGAATTGGGTGAATATGAAGTGCCATCTATATTCTTTCTAATACAGAATTACAATTGGTATGAATGAAACGAAATCACTCTAAGTAATTAATACCATTACAAGGGGGATTCACTTTTGACAAGTTGGTCCAAAAATGGCCAAAATCACTTGGCCTGCAGGTACAACATGGACCATGAATAACAAATCGGGACTATGTACTGAATGTTATGCAGAGTAGGGGCAGCATACACTATTTGTAAATAGAACCAAAAAAGCTTAGGATAGCAGTTCTAAATTCACAAATTCAAACAAAAAATCATTTAAAACATATTCTTGAATTGAAATTAAATAAATCTCACACAGAATTCTTATCCCATTGACTAATAGCTATACATTTTTCCATTTTAGCTATAATATAATTGAAGCAATTTAATTTCAAACAGGGCCTATAATAGTAGTTTCAACTACACATGGGCTTTGTCAAAGCAAATTAGTATACAAATCTGTTTTCCATATAAATAATGTTCTCAGTTTTCTGATTGCATATTTTCAGGTTTGATTGACGCTATTTAAGTATTGTTTAGTAAATAGATTACGCATTGTTTGAATTGTATGCTGGTTTACTTGAATAGAAAAACGTGACATTTACAATTTCTATGTTTGTTGCCAGTTTGTTACCTTAATTGCCCAATTTTTGTGGAGAGAAACTGATTTTGGGCTCCAATGCCCCTGCCCCCCCCCCCCCCCCATTTCCAACTGTGATCGAACATGTATGTCAAATGAACCCCCCCCCCATTTCCAACTGTGATCGCACATGTATGTCAAATGAACCCCCCCCCATTTCCAACTGTGATCGCACATGTATGTCAAATGAACCCCCCCCCCCATTTCCAACTGTGATCGCACATGTATGTCAAATGAACCTTGCCTGTTTTAGTTATAACATATTTGTGTTTCCTTGGAATAGCTGACGATGATGATGAATAGTGAACTGGAATTACTGGCCAAATTCTAGAGTTCAATGAATCCCGGGAATGAAATCAATCTCCCTCCACTCTCTGTGTACGAACACATTATTTTATAATCGTAACATAGTAGTCTTGTATTTATCTGGGAGCATTTTTGTGTCACCACCAAAAAGTGATGACATTGTTGTGGTCTCCGTTTTTTGGTGATCGGTGGTCGGCAGTGGGCGTCTGTAACAAATGGGTGGTGACATTTTGCGTGTTAATGCCTTGTTTCATTCTCATACATTTCACTTATTTGGGAAAACATACACTCAGATAGCACGGGAACATATAGTGAAGTTGTCTTGAAAAGAAAGATCCACCCCCTCCCACTCTTCCTAAATGGCGAAAATTTTTTAGTTTTTTTTGTCAGAGCCATATAGCACTTTCAGTCTTTCACAACTTCAATATATATTCAGAAAATTGTTTATTTGAAAGGCTCTTGAAAGCCAATGATATAACATATGAACTGCACCGGGCTCATTTAAGTAACTAAGTAACTATAATCTGCTGTTAAATACAGAGTGAACAAAATGGCGGTTGGCCAAATGGTATATTTCGATGTGTTTGTGTGTTAAAATAATCTGTTAATTCTCCTATTTAAACAGTGATAAAGGAACACATATATGGTATCAAATTAAAGCCAAAGCTTGAAAGTTTATAACTATATGTAGAAAATGTAATAACGATAAACGATAAAGAACGATAATTGGACTTAAACAAGATATTGTTGTTTTAATCATGAGTCATTAAGACTTTCAAACGATTTTCTTCGAATTTTGTAATTCGTTTTTGTAAATTAAAACTATGGTGACTATCGTTAACATACTATCCTTCGATTAAGATATTAAACAAACACAAAAACGCATGGACAATGGTACAAATTACTGTTTGAAATCGTGTAACAAACACACTTAGTTCACAAACATTCGAGTCTTAATGGATACTTGCTGTCGTTCTCTGACGTCCGCGTAGTGCAGTATAAATCGGAAAACCAAACAGGGAAATTTATTCATTTGTAAATCCTAGAAGTTTTACAGCGCTCTTTTAACATGTCTGGAAAAGGAAAAGCAGTAGCAAAGAAGCCAGCGGCTCACCCAAAATACATCGAGATGATCGCACAAGCTATCAACTCATTGAAGGAACGTACAGGATCATCCCGCCAAGCTATCATTAAGTTCATCAGGGCTAACTTCAAAGTCGGTGACAATGCCGATTCACAAGTCAAATTGGCTCTTAAACGGGGAGTAGCAGCTGGAGCACTAGCACAAGTCAAGGGAACTGGAGCATCCGGTAGCTTTAAACTTGTCAAAAAAGTAGCGACGCCCAAGAAACCAGTCAAGAAGCCTGCAGCCAAAAAGGTCGCTAAGAAACCAGCAGCTAAGAAACCCGCAGTAAAGAAGGCAGCTAAGAAACCCGCAGCAAAGAAGACAGCTAAGAAACCCGCAGCCAAGAAACCAGCAGCTAAGAAACCTGCAGCCAAGAAGCCCGCCGCCAAGAAGCCAGCAGCCAAGAAGCCCGCAGCCAAGAAAACTGCTCCCAAGAAGAAGGCCGCCAAGAAATGAACGGATTAGCTTCAGTAAAAACTAAAGGCCCTTCTCAGGGCCACCCATTACTTAAAAAAGAGAAATGAAATTTATGAAGGGTCTGAGTTTTCTTAATTCTTGTGATTTGTTCTTGGAAATCGAGTCAATAATATATACTTGGTGTACAATGCATAATAGGCTAAGGTCGATAGGAATAATGCCTATGGAATAATAATGGAATAATGCTGCCATCTTTATATCGGCTCAGAACCTATGGCAGTGGCGTAGCCAGGATTTGGTGACCGGGGGTTCTATTTTTATGTTATTCACAAATCTCCCCCCCCCTTCATTGGGGTTCCTCAAATAATGCAATTTGTACAATTACACTTCCTCCAAAAGTTTGGCAATCCTAACTAACCCATTGGATTATGTATTACCGCATCTTTAGGTTTGAATTCTTATATGCATAATTTGTAAAGAAAAAACTATTTTGGGAGGGGAAATATAATTCATTTCAGTACCTTCATTAAGTTAAGTAGACAATTGAATTTGAATTTTATTTAACAAAAATGATGTCTTTATTTACTGAAAGTAATAGGCTTTATCAAGAATCCTCTCCCATTAAAATAACACAGGACGTAAAAATGATTTTCAAAAATGACCTTGCAGCTTTGTAACTTTAATGTTCACAAAGTAAAATAAACACGCAACGTGCAAAAAAAGTCAAACAACTTATAATTAATTTTCTGCATCAAAATATATTTCGGTGAATCTTTTACTGAATACATATCCTGAAATCTGATTTGCCCCGAATCCACCATTATTTCGTCTGATTTCTGGAAGACCCTGGAGCATGGTTTGTTTCCAAGGAATATCAACTATTTCGCACAATTTATTCTTTAACTTAAGCTACTTCATCTTGGACAAAATAAATCACCTCATGCAATGGCTTATCATTGTTTTTCAAGAATTTTGTTGGAAGCCAGTTCGGATCAAATGCAAGGTTATTGAAATTGACGCAAACACCCGAAAGATCGTTTTCACAACGTTTACACGAAGGCTTTTTAAACTATCCGGGATAGTCGTATTACTGATAAAAATATAGATTATTATTCAAATAAGTGGGTCTCGGTAATGTTTTGTTTTAAAAAGTTAAAAATATTTCTTTGGACGTCCCCGGAGCTCAGTGATAAGTCCCCCGGAGCAGATCAACCGCAAGTGATAATAAAAACGTTTTAGTGGATATAAATCATATATAAATACAAGCGACTGTTATTTTGTAAGTTCAGACGGCTTGATAACAAATTAGGCCTTCATTATTTGAAGATTAATACCATATGATTTCTCAATGTTTTTTTATTATATAATTTATTCGTTAAACATATCATGACATTAACATGAAAATGGAGAGCAAGTAAACTGGAACGATAACAATTTGAATTCTATACAATCTCTTAGATGAGTGAAGTGTATCTGAAAAACAAAATCATTTTTCGCAATGATTGATTTTCTTTTGAAAAGTGATGGGTAAATAAATACAGAACAAACGAAAGAATGAATAAATTTGAACAAATGCTTGTGTTTATAAATGATATACGCTTTTAAATAATTCATTTCACAATTTTTTAATTACTTAACACAATTGATATCGGGGACTTGCCAGCCCCGGGGACGTCCCAAAAAATGTTTTAAATTTTAGTTGAAATAAAACAAAACAGAGATGTACACATTTGAAAGAACATGTGTTTCATCAATATTACAACTATTCCAGATATTTATTCGTCAATGTTGTAAAAATCATTCGGAGTATGGGACGTCTGCATTGTTTTCAATAACTTTCAATAACTTCGTATTGGACCAGAACTGGCTTAACAAACAAAATACCTACAAAGGACTGATTTAGCCATTGCCAAAGATGGGTTATTTTGTCCGAGAAGAAGCAGCAATTAAGTTAATTGTGCGAAATTATTGTTATTTCTAAATGTAAAATCTCATGCTCCGGGGTCTTCCCTTAAATCTCACCCAGTGCCTAAGGTTGCCAAACGTTTTGAGGGAAGTGTAACTTCACTATGACATGTTTTAAACAAAATAAGGCTCTCGTGTTCACCATAACAAATATTAAATCATTTATATTTCTAGTTATATGCATTTTTCCGCAAAATGATATTTTGGGAAGTTCGAACCCACCGAACCCCCGCTGCCTACGGCTATGTATGGTACAATGCATTCATATTCCACACACATACACAGCAATCCATCGTGTCACTTCACTTACTACAGTTTGTGAATTCAATCACAGGCCCAAGAAGAATATCTAAATCCCCCCACTCATTGTATAATGTAAGAAAAAAGATATAAAGAGTCTCTGTTCATACATAACATAGTAAGTGGGGGATTTGAGTCTTCATCTTGGGCCTGTAAATTCAATCGTTTCTCGAACGCTTCGCCATAAGGTTAGCTACACACTTCCTGTGTGAGAAGATGTGTAGTCAAGTATTGGGAGGGGGTCACAGAGGCTTGTACCTAGACTACTTAATGTTCACGTGAAGCTAGTGAGTTATTCACTCGTGTTTAATTTGTGTAAGTGCTAGGGCTAATTCACTTATCGTATATTTGATATTGCATCATGACATTATTCTTCAGAGCGATTCCGCACCTGTAGTAGAATTTTGCATTATTCATCACGATTCTTCACCCGCTAGCACTTATATTCGTAGAAAGGGCCAAGATTCAAAATGAATTGCATCTCAGTTGCTGCGGCTCCCTGGGGTGTGGCTGTTAAATTTCCTGCGCGCAGTCTAGAAGCTCTCTTTTAAAAAGCGAAGTCGAATGAATGCAAAAGGTATAATAGTAGCCTAATGTTTACATGGATATCTTGGTTTGGAATAATTTCATGCTGACATTTTCACAAGTCTGAAACAACACCAAGAACAACGGAAACCGTGCATACTTTACCATTTGCGTTCGATTTCGCTTCTTAAAAGAGAGATTCGTCTTCTTGTTGACTCTATACGCAGGGAAAAGCATACATCGTGAATTGTGTTTCAACCATTTCTAGCGGTTCGATTGTATCGACCTCATTTCAAATAGTTTGCCTGCCGCAGGGCTTAAAAACGATTCGCACATATGCTAATTGGATTGCAAGAAATATAAACAATGCACACACTTGAAGAAATAAATGGGAACTTAACTTTCAAAAAGGATTAACATGTAAAATGTCACCATCTGCTATTTTTTACAGACGCCGAGCAGAATCGCCGAACACCGT
This sequence comes from Owenia fusiformis, assembly GCA_903813345.2. NCBI lineage: Eukaryota > Metazoa > Annelida > Polychaeta > Sabellida > Oweniidae > Owenia > Owenia fusiformis. Next base: position 5,305,162 of record CAIIXF020000004.1, on the reverse strand, counting down.
CGACAAAAAAGTTGGAGACTATAAGAATATGTCAAATGAAAACCGGTGAATACAAGGTGATCACATGAATATATTTTTAAACGCACCCCTCAATATCTTTATAATAGCCCTATATGCAACCTATATGCTGATATGTAATAATATGTGTCACAGGATTCTAAAGATTTACACAGATAACACACCATTTATATCAAAGTATCACAGGCTAGTATTTACTAAAATACAATTTTTACAACACAGTATGATTCATGTCTAGAAATATGTTAACCTTTTAAATTCCAGGCCCGTAGCCAGGGGGGGGGGGGGGGGTGCAAGAGAACCCCTTGACCAAAATGTCCTTTCAAATCATGCAGTTTTTCACCATTCAGAGCGAATTTTTGAGTGATTTGGGGCAAATGGTCAAATTTGAACCTCCTGGAATTTTTTAAACAAATGAACCCCACTCCCTTGGCAAACCCTGGCTAAGGGCCTAAATACCTAGAATGATGTATATCTTAACCCTTCTGAAACCAAGAGTAATAGAAAATATGTAACAATAAAAATCACCAAATGTGATTAAAAACATGTTTGAGGCTTTTTTCACTCTCTATGTGCATAAATTATATGGGTCTCTGTTTTGAAAGTATACGAAACTATATTTTCTGCTTTAAAATAATTGTTGTATTTAGCATAATATGTTATATTTCTGCTAGAGGACCGCGAGTTGTTTGTAGAATGAATTGGTGGGAGTTTTTCTCATGCATTTCGCTTATGTTTTTCATCTTAAAAACAGGAATACACTTTTTGGACTTTTTATAAACGTTTTATTGATAAGATTATATCATTATGCAAAAAACTATTTCTCATTTCAATTATTATCCATGGATGAACTCCCAGGTATTGTTATTTTTCTTCAGAAGGCCGGAAATCATTGATAATCAATGCTTTTGAATAATATGAATGCTGTTTTAAATTGTTAATGCTGACACCTTCTTTAATCTCTAGAGCTTCCTCTTTGAGGAATTTCCCATATAAATCCAATGGTACAGTTCCAAGCAGATTTTGAGATAACAGGAAGGTATAAAATCTTAAATACACACCCTATTGTATTGCAATAAAACCAAAACAACACAATAAGGTGTGTAATAAAATGTACGTGTAAACCAAATTCTTTGAAAACATAAGGAGCAGTTATAGTTCCTAAAAATGAACTTACCAGCTTTACATGTAGCTAACATTTTCTTTACAACAACTAATTGACTAAATGTAGAAGTCAGTGCAAAGTGTAACGACAAAGAACCTCAACATTTATTGATGCATCTCAGTGGTGGATCCAGGAATTAACAAGTGGGGACTTTTGAGTCAGGGAAAACATTTGGGCCCCCAAAACCAAAAATTGGGCCAACATATTTCAAAATTAAGGCCCATTTTTGATAAATTGGCCAAGATTGGCCAAAATTTGAGCCCCCCAGCCACAGGCCTGAGTATTCACATACTACTTATCAAAATATTGGAGAGTTTAAGCTGGCAATGTTTTTCAAAACGTAACCGCGAGCGCGCATGCAAAACAAGCGCTAATTAGCCTACTTCAGATACCCGATCAACTTCAGGGCTGTGTATAGAACGGGAGATTTGCAAATTCACGTTGGTGGCAATGGGAAAAATCATACTCATGTATTTTGAATACTATGCTGGCAGTTTTGATTTCGATGCTTAGTATAATGCTTTCCAAATATCTTACGAAACGAGCATGTTTGAAATATGTATCATAGAAAACCAGCTGTACAACTATATCAATGGCATAGCACACGATGATGTGTAAGTAACGATCTAAGTTAACATTGTTACCGAACGAGTGTTATCTTTGTCAGAAAACTACATGCATTTGTATAGGGCAACTTATACGTACAGGTTTCCATTTCGATTTTATATGCATTGTTTAAAATCTCCATTATCATTAAACTACACATATCCCATCTTTATCTAGTACAAATACTCTGGATTTTTGTATTGTATTTTGTTTACCACCAATGAAGGTGAGCAATACCTCTTGGGTATGTCCCGTATATATACGGTCGTAATTTACGTAATTAACATGGAAAATAGACCCAGAAACCCCTCCTTGAAGGAGCCCTGTGTTCTTTTATGTGCACTTATACATAGACATGCAAGTACACACAACAGCCTTTTGTACGAGCTGCGGACCACTCAGTCAAACACCCTGAAGTACTTCACGCAAACAAGCAAATTTAGTCTTGCATGAACCGGGGATCGAATCCGGGACCTATTGCGTAAGAGGTACCTGCACTACCGCTGAGCTACACGGGTGGACTATCTGAAATGACTGAGGTAGTATTTACTTGCGCCAATATTTTGACTACAGGGTGTCAAGAAACAGAGGAACCCCACTGTACAGCAAAAATTACTAAATGATACATTGTGTGTCATGTTAATTATCGTCTCAACAAGAATTCAATTCTATCATTAACTAGAACAAGGGCATATCCAGGCATGAGTAAATGCATCCCCACAATTTTACAGAAAAATATTAATGCAGATATTTTTTCAAATTAACCCATGAGAACGATAACAGGAGTACATGTACATGTATATTGCTTTTAACTCAATCTACAGAATGTATGCCTCACCTGCCTTGATAAATACACGGACAATACATGAATAATAACTAGATCTGACACGACATGTATGACAGTGACAGCGCTCGAGAATCATTGAGCATTGATACATTGTACATTATACAGCAGTTTTTTGGTGTAGAGGTCTTCCATTATTTTTGACACCCTGTAATACCCTATTCTCACTATACTGTATAAAATACATTTTAAAATTCCAAAAAATGTAATTTCAAATGTCTCTCATTGTTGAGGCATTTGGATGCTTTCTTACAACATGTATTAACTGCACCTAATCTGACTACAAAAACTATATAACAGCAACGCCAAGGCGAAGCAAATCCCATCAAACAGCCATAGCTGCCATTTTCACAATTTTTTTTAAGTGGCATATATGTACATATAAAACATAAACAACATGGGGCAAACATTTTTTGAGTTATTGCCTGGACAGAGGGATGTATAGAAAATTGTTCTCTATATCCCCGCAAACTTTGTTCCATGGGATAAATAACTTTTCACTTGAATCGTTCAGGTGTTTCAATTGTACATGTATTACTGCAAATATTCTAATGACAATGGTTGAGGTATGTGGTTGCTCAAATACTGGAGACATCACTGATCGGATGGATGAGTTTGATGTTGTTTTGCACAGTGTATTAAATACGATCGGTTTGAAGCATAGGCTTTGTTACAATGTAAACATTTGAATGGTTTTTCACCAGTGTGAATTCGTTCATGTGTTTTTAAGTTACTAGCCTGCGAAAAGCTTTTACCACATGTTGAACATTTAAACGTTTTCACACCAGTGTGGGAAATTCCATGGCGAATTAAGTGGCTATGCCTCGAGAAGTTTTTATCACATATAGAGCATTTAAAGGGTTTTTCTCCAGTGTGAGTCTTTTCATGACTTCTCAAGTTGCTTGATTGTTTAAAGCTTTTTTCACACATTGAACACTTGAATGGTTTATCATTAGTGTGTGTTCGTTCGTGACTCCTCAAATTACACGTCAATGCAAAACGTTTTCCACATGTAGAACATTCGAATGGCTTCTCTCCAGTATGTGTACGTTCGTGAATTTTCAAATTACAAAAATATGCAAAGCTTTTTCCACAAAACAAACACTTGAATAAGCGTAGATTTTCGCCACATTGTAAGCTATTACTTTGATTTGATCTCGCATCAAAAACAGATTTACTGCATTTCGCATAACAGAAATCACAAATAGGATCATTCAATGCACGAGCACATAAAAACCTTTTGTCACATATAGAACAAGTGTATGCTATTACTCTTTCACTGTCAGATTCTGTTTTAACAGCCTCTCCCATTTCATTATTGACATCCATTTCTGATTCATCAAAAACATCTTCAGTGGTGTCATAACCATATTCAGATGATTCATAATCAAAGCTGACATCAATCCCAGGTTCTGATTTGACAAATATTTCTGGTTCATTATCAAAATCAATTTCCGGTCTATTATTGACATCCACGTCAGGATAAGTACTGTATTTCTTAATCACATTTTCAGTTTTAATTAGATTTTCAAGTTCACTATTGCCATCCATTTTGGGTTGTGTTTTGTCAGGTTCATTCTTGAAATTGATTTCATCTTCACAGCTGACATCCACTCTGGGTTCAATTTTGGCATATATATAGGGTTTATTAGTGACATCTATTTCAATATGGACATCTATGTCAGGTTCACTATTGCCATCAATTTTAGATTCACTATTGCCATCAATTTCAGTTTCACTATTGCCATCAATTTCAGGTTCACTATTGCCATCAATTTCACGTTCACTATTGCCATCAATTTCAGGTTCACTATTGCCATCAATTTCAGGTTCACTACTGCCATCAATTTCAGGTTCACTATCGCCATCAATTTCACGTTCACTATCGCAATCAATTTCAGGTTCACTATTGCCATCAATTTCAGATTCACTATTGACATACATCCTGGTATCCATCTTGGTATCCATTTTGGGTGACATTTATTTCACTATGGACATCTATTCAAAATTGTCATCAGTTCAGGTTCAATTTTGACATCATTTCAGGTTCACTTTTGACATCAAGTTCAGGTTCACTTTTGCCATCATGTTCAGGTCCATCAATTCACTATTTAACATGCTACCAACTAACATCAGATTTTGTGCTTTTCCTCAATACATAAATCTGCAAAACAAATTAAAGGACATTTAGCATGATTTCCACATTATTCTGATAGAAAGACTAATTACTAAATGAGCCTACTCCTTGTTTACTGTTTGGACTTGTCCCCATCCTATGAAAAGAGTACTTAAAATAACCAGAATGGAGCTCCGTAAAATAAAAAGGAGTCAAGTACAATGGAATGGCAGCTGACAGTTGATAGACAGAGGGATTTTATTCCACTATTTCATTCCTATTTAAATGAGTCGGCCACAAAATGTAAGTTAAACCATCAGCTTGCATTTGAATTCTCGAATGTCACCTTAGTTATACAAAGAGGAACTCACTTTGTCACTGTGTACTGGAGTTGATGTAGGGAAGCACTTTTTTCCTGCCATATTACTAGTATACAAGTCACATATGTAAGTAGAGTCTGGAATTGAACAACATAAAACCTTGAAATTGAATACAAAATATCATTGAAAAAGTGGAACACCTCCTCCATAGGGATGTTGGAACACATACCAAGTCAAGTCAGGGTTTGTAGAAAATACCGGGTACCGGGTAGTAAATCCTTCATGCTGGGTTCAAACTTGGTACCCGGTTGAAAAACCAGGTACCCAAAAAACAAAAAATAGGAATATATAACATATATCATTAGAAAGCGTGTAAGATTTGTTTTGAATTTACAAAAATGTATGTAACTTCCTCCCAAATTTCTACAAACCCAGTCAAGTCATATTACTCAATAAATATAAAAAACCTCTCCAAGGTTGAACATTATTTAGAGGTACATTGTGTTAAGTTAGGGCAGGTAGGGCAGGCAGTTGTGGGAAGTCCTACTATTAGCTGATTATATTCACCAGGTTAGGAAGGTTCCCCTTTCCCCTTTCATATCTGCATGGCTATTTCAAATCGCGAAATAAGGTGCCCCACCTCTATAGCTCTAGAAACCGAATTTTACGATGGTCTTACATGTACAGTATTATCTGGCCAGAATAACAAGATTGAGGTATGAATTATTTTTTTCTATATCATTTTTGGTGTTATCTCTGGCCGAATTTTTTGTTGTGTTATAAGACTTATCCAATTCCAGGACTTATAGTCCAGTGCTCCATTGCAGAGCCCAGATGTACCAATAGATGGAGGAATTTACCGATTAAAAACTACAATTTCCTTGTTCTCAATTAACCCATCCGATTGGGGATTCAACCTAAACATAAATAACTGATTAATATTAAATTCTTTTTTAAATGCAGTTGAATCTCCAATCATATGGGTTAATCGGCAGAATGATAAAATATTTGTTTTAATAGCCTATCGGTTCGTTACATTTGGGCTATGCGAATTAAGGGGGTTCCACATTCGACATCTTGAAGTAAAATGAAAATCTCCTGGTCCACCGATAAACCCATACAACTGGGGATAGGCCAGGTAGGTACAGTGTAGGCCATTTAAAGGTTCAACAATACTCCGATACGTGATAACGTTTAGTTTAGTTCAGTTTAGTTTCCTCCTGTTTGAAGAGCTCTCATGTATAGTATAACTTTGTCTACATCCGGGTTCTTTCCCATTGGATTACACAGGGGTGCTATTTTCAATGCCGCACTGCGACTCTATTAAACATTTATGTAGAGTTGCATTTTCACAAAATATAATGTACGAAAGAAATGCGTTCATTTTTTTCGACGTTCGTTTTTTGCTGTATCGGTGATCGCTCTTTCAAGTTTTTCTAAAGAAATATTTTTGCCTGACAATAATCAGGTACATGTAAAATGCGTATTTGCGTGACATATTCTGTCATTATCTCTACGTTCCAAATTCTGTCACGCAAAAAAAACTGGCATGACTTCAAATTTTCCAGCAAATAAGCAAATTGTCCATCGCTCTTAGATATCTAGTCTAAAATCAAGACAAAAATCATTAGCTTTCAAGAGGAAAGTCCATTCAAAAATCAAAATGATAAAAAATCAGACATTCTGAAAAAGGTGTCAATCAGTAGAATTTACTACGAATGCCTTCTGTAGATAAACATCTAAATATTAATATATTTTAGTTAAAATGTAATGGCTTTTCCAAGTACAAGTATAATTGTGGGAAATGTGAGTTAGTTCTGAAGAACAAAAATATATTTCCGTTTACTTACTTCCGGTATTAGGGACCGCTCAATCTGCGCAGGATTGAACGCACTGAACGAAATTGCTTTCGAGAATAAGCTAATGGATATTTACCCGAGGCCCAGGAATACGTTAAAAAGTCCCCTAGACCCCTAGTGTACTGAGTTGATAATGTGTGGTGTTTTGCTAGATTATTTTCTTCATCCTAGCTAAGACTTAGTCTGTAAGGTGGTTTAATTTGTAGTTGAGAATTGCGCCCCGGGAATTGCATGTTCCACACTTACCTTCTTCTTAGGCCACTGTCTAGACTCGAGTAATTCCACACTATTATGATAGACGCCTGTCTAATTTTAATTCGTAGTGCATATTGCAAATATTCCGCACTTGGTGGAAAAAGTCTTAAGAATTAGACTCCAGTTTTGAAATTTTGGGCACTAATTGCTCATTTGTCATGTTAGCCCAAAATGTAGCGTAAAATTAGACGGGTGAGAATCTGTCACAAATCTTCCAAAGTCTAGCTTCCCATCAATCCCATTTATTAATGCTTATATTACTCTGTCCCATGACTTCAAATATGGCTGAAATTAATATTCTCAAGTTTCAAGTTTGAAGTTGTTTTGGTTAAGTTTATTCTGTCCTCGTTGAAGCATGGATTTAATTCAGTCTCATTTTACTCCATCGATCTATATGACCATTTTATGTTAGTCTCAGGATCATAGGGCTCAGGTCGATAGAAATAATTTTAAAATAAAGATGGCATGGTAATCTATCTGTGTTTATTTAAAAAGATAATACTGGATTCTGTTGGTGCTGTCATCTTTATATCGGCCTAAAACCTATGCTGAGGATCTATGCATTTCAATACAAATAAATGTTCCTATTACTTTTTGCTCCGCCTTGCAATACATTACATGCCTAACAATTTTGATATAGTCACAGTGAGTCAATTCAAAGTATGCAGTTTGATTTGACGTTTGGATTCCAAATCCCCGCTCAAATCACGATCTATACTTTCATGGGGAGGAACAAAGGTAGGGCTTGCCCATAACTGCATACTGACCATACATGTAGGCTAAGGTCGATAGATATAATTTTAAAAATCTTTTATAAAAATGGCATGGGTAATCGATGTGGATATATCGGACCAAAACCTATGACATACATTTTGTGGATTACGACCAGTGCATCTGGATTAAAAACTCGTAAAGACCATGTGTATAGGGGGCATCACAGTTCAACAACAATGATAATGATTCACAGGCAGGGTATTTCACTTGCTGGGTATCTATAACATTTAGATTAGGTCAGTCAACAACTACTGTTCCTTAGCTATATAACAATTCTTAACAAAGTGAGTGGAGCGTAGGAAATTATTTTATGAGGTCATCATCAAATATGATCGGGAAAATGGGACGGAGGAAGATTTATTTTTAAAGAGAAAGTTTACTATTGAATTGCTTTAATGAATAGGCCAGGCCTCCTAGACAACGCTCGCTCGTGCAGATATCATATCCATTCGTGGAAAAAAATCATATCATTCATAAATCATAGGATATCCTCTATTTATTGTTTTGTGTGGCCAATTCTTGTTTTTTGTTCCTTTCTACCCATTCTTGAAAATGAAATAAAATATTTTCCCGACCTTATAAGCTTGTTGGAACAAAAAAGCATATACAAAATTTTCTTGGACCTCTCAATATTATAGTTATACAAAGGAAAGTTTGGTTCATTTAACAAAAACTATTCAAGAAATTAGTCACTGGAGTGATTTTGATGAAACTCTACAAATTCACCACACATTGAATTACGATAATTTGTGCCAAGTCTGAAGTGCCAAAACACCATGGTTAGAAAGTTATTTGGTTTTATTGCTGTGGCAGTCACCTCTGACTGCATTTTCATATTTTCCTAGTACAACTGTCTTTGGAGCAAGTGTCCAAGGCATCCCGTTTTACAACTAACTGACAACAGGAGCTATACATACACAGTCTCTTCTTTGTTTTCCTGAAAAAAATAAACATAATTGAATTTGTATTTTCCAAGATATAGTTATTTTCCATTCACGTTTTTCGTATTTTGCTGGTACAACTGTCTTTTGAGCTAGTGTCCAAGACATCATGTTTTACAACTAACTAACAACATGGGCTATACATACACAGTCTCTTCTTACTTTCCTGGAAATATGAACATAATTGGATTAGTATTTTCCACGATATCGCGATTTCTTTGGGTTGCGTTTTTTTTGAACACCTGTAGTTACACTTGTGAATTTTGTCAAGAAGCATAAACATGTGAGCTGTAAGAGGGAAAACCAGCATTGAAGTTAAGATTTTATTTCTATAATCTTTAATGATGCATCTCATTTGAATATGTTGTATAAGCATATGATATGAATTAAGAGTTTTTATTCTAGTATTTTTTTCTTTGTTATTTGATACAGTACACATGCAGGTATATGATATGTTGTCTTAAGGCATCCATACATTCCATTATACTTATATACAACATTATTTTCAAATCTGTGCAAATTTAAATAAAAATATAAATAAAAAATATGTAGTCTAAATGCAAAACATACACTGATATATTGATATGACAAGTGATCTTGCTAATATAACAATTTTTTTTAAATGCTGTTATTGTTTGGCCCTGTGTTATATAGCGTGTATTAATGAAAATAAAATGTGAAAGCGAGAAAATAAGTTAAGTAGAATTTTCTATAACATAGAATTCGAAGTATAACATTTAAGCATAGAGAACAAATATATGGAAAATGCAATTGAATATCCATGGCTTACAGGTATATACAAATAAAGCCAATTTATGCAAGTAAATATAAAGAAATATACGTTCTTGTGTGTAACAAATACTGAAGCAAAGTACAATTCACTATACAATCATGGTATATCATTTTGAGGCAATTCATTATTGCTTTGTTCTCTTATTCACATGAGTATAAATCACTGTACAGTCTGGCTCAAATATCTGTCACACTTAACATAAAACAGGTACACAAATTATGTAAAGTATTCAGAGAAGGCAGAAATGTTGCAAACTTTTTTTGTGGCCCGAACCAACCTGAAAAATATCTGACCTGTGACAACTATAATATTAAGATATTTTTCAAGTCTGTAGTTGTATCAAGATCTGATGGGTAGGTTAGTAATTTTTGCTCAGCATAGAACAAATGTACATATCACATGATATGTGATTATTAACTGTTTAAGACATTGAACACATACCTTTTGTATCCATTTGTATAAAGGATGATATTATTTGTTCAACAGTTATCACAAACATCATGCTAATGGGCATTTAGGAAGTTTTATGTATTGCAAATGTAGTATTGTTTAAGCATTTATTTTATACATGTTTTAAGAGTTCATGAACATTTTTGTGGAAGGCTCTTTTTGTTATGTGTACATTTGAGCATTTGAGAACCAACTGCTTTTTATATATTTATATCTGTATACTATTCAGCATTCACAAGGCCTTTACATATATAAGGGTTATGTACTGGGAGGTTTTGGATATGGGGTTTATCCAGAGGGAAATATGCATATCTACCTGGGGGACCGTAGGAACCAAAGGTAGATGTGCATATCTCACAAGGGATGAACCCAATATCCAAACCGACCGTACATAACTGCTTTATCCTATACCATGTAGAGTTTTCAGTGAAATTACCGGAAGCGGGAAGATATGCACCGAAGCGGGAGATATGGCGGGAGATATGGAGGTTCTGGATATCGAAACCTCAAAATCAAGATACGGGATATATCTTACCAACTTATCTCCCTAAAACTCTACTTGGCATAGGATATATATATTTCAGTTTTTTTCTACCAATTTCTCTGCAGCACATTACATAACATTTCATGAAATAAAGGGGTGTCTACAAAACAAAGACCTAAAAGACCTAAGACCTACAAAACTAAGACCCCCCACGTTATAAAACCAAGACCCTGTTATAAAACTAAGACCCCCCACGTTATAAAACTAAGACCCTGTTATAAAACTAAGACCCCCCACGTTATAAAACTAAGACCCTGTTATAAAACTAAGACCCCCCACGTAATATAACTAAGACCCTGTTATAAAACTAAGACCCCCCACGTTATAAAACTAAGACCCTGTTATAAAACTAAGACCCCCCACGTTATAAAACTAAGACCCTGTTATAAAACTAAGACCCCCCACGTTATAAAACTAAGACCCTGTTATAAAACTAAGACCCCCCACGTTATAAAACTAAGACCCTGTTATAAAACTAAGACCCCCCACGTTATAAAACTAAGACCCTGTTATAAAACTAAGACCCCCCACGTAATAAAACTAAGACCCCCCACGTAATAAAACTAAGACCCCCCACGTAATAAAACTAAGACCCTGTTATAAAACTAAGACCCCCCACGTTATAAAACTAAGACCCTGTTATAAAACTAAGACCCCCCACGTTATAAAACTAAGACCCTGTTATAAAACTAAGACCCCCCACGTTATAAAACTAAGACCCTGTTATAAAACTAAGACCCCCCACGTAATAAAACTAAGACCCTGTTATAAAACTAAGACCCCCCACGTAATAAAACTAAGACCCTGTTATAAAACTAAGACCCCCCACGTTATAAAACTAAGACTCTGTTATAAAACTAAGACCCCCCACGTTATAAAACTAAGACCCTGTTACAAAACTAAGACCCCCCACATTATAAAACTAAGACCCTGTTATAAAACTAAGACCCCCCACGTAATAAAACTAAGACCCTGTTATAAAACTAAGACCCCCCACGTTATAAAACTAAGACCCTGTTATAAAACTAAGACCCCCCACGTTATAAAACTAAGACCCCCCACGTTATAAAACTTAGACCCCCACGTAATAAAACTAAGACCCTGTTATAAAATTAAGACCCCCCACGTTATAAAGCTAAGACCCTGTTATAAAACTAAGACCCCCACGTTATAAAACTAAGACCCTGTTATAAAACCAAGACCCCCCACGTTATAAAACTAAGACCCTGTTATAAAACTAAGACCCCCCACGTTATAAAACTAAGACCCTGTTATAAAACTAAGACCCCCCACGTAATAAAACTAAGACCCTGTTATAAAACTAAGACCCCCCACGTTATAAAACTAAGACCCTGTTATAAAACTAAGACCTCCCACGTTATAAAACTAAGACCCTGTTATAAGAATCAGTCACCGTGCCTTGCTCTGCTCGCCACAAGGTAGTCTTGCCTCTGGGCCTTGTGTTCCCCAGTAACATACAGATTCTACAAAAGATAGTCTTGCTTCTGGTCCTTGTGTTCTCTTCTAATATACAGATTCTCCCCACTAACATAAAGATTCTACAAAAGGTAGTCTTGCTTCTGGTCCTTGTGTTCCCTTCTAATATACAGATTCTCCCCACTAACATAAAGATTCTACAAAAGGTAGTCTTGCTTCTGGTCCTTGTGTTCCCTTCTCACATACAGAATCTACACATGGTAGTCTTGCCTCTGGCCCTTGTTTACCCTAGTAACATACACATATGGTAGTCTTGCCACTGACCCTTGTTTTCCCTAGTAACGTACACATATACATAATTTTAAGGTAGTCTCGGCTCTATCCCTCGAGTTCCCCAGTAACATACAGGTCTAAGACCCTGTTATAAAAGGACCAGAAGCAACTTATTTTAGTTAAGAATTCCTAATAGAATTAAGAATTAATAGCTGAAACTGTTCTGTTTGTCCTAGCAAACAATATCCCAATATGCATTTGAAATTCATTTTTGTCTATATGTGTTGACAGTCTGTGATGTCATCATCAATCATCACAATGGGAATTAGGTGAATTCTATCTGTGACAGTGAGATTATCTATGATGTCACATAGTAGTTTGATTTCTAAGAAATGTGGCAGAGTTCTATCTATGACAGAGATGCTTTGTGATGTCATCATGAATTATCTCGTTTCCATTGTGATGATTGATGATGTCATCAGAGTACTTTGTGATGTCATCGTGAATTACCTCATTTCTATTGTGATGATTGATGATGACATCACAGACTGTCAACAAATAGACAGAAGAAGTTGAACTACAAGTTGGAAAATTGTTTGCCAGGGCAAAACAACTCAGTTTCAGCTAATAATTCTTAATTCTATTAGGAATTCTTAACTAACAATGGTTCAGCAATCTGTGCCAGAATGATGGGTCTTAAATCTTGAACTACCATTAAACATCACTTCCAAAACAATACCAGCATAAAATGGAGTATCTCTTTTTATGCTCAGCATAAAATGGGACATCACTTTTTATGCCGGCATAAAATGGGATATCACTTTTTATGCCGGGCATAAAAAGTGATATCAAAAAATTACTTTTTTTAAAAATCAACAAATCCGGGTATTTGTTACAGTCCATTTTTATATAATCCGCTGTTGTATGTTACTGGGGAACACAAGGCCCAGAGGCAAGACTACCTTGTGGCGAGCAGAGCAAGGCACGGTGACTGATTCTTATAACAGGGTCTTAGTTTTATAACGTGGGAGGTCTTAGTTTTATAACAGGGTCTTAGTTTTATAACGTGGGGGGTCTTAGTTTTATAACAGGGTCTTAGTTTTATTACGTGGGGGGTCTTAGTTTTATAACAGGGTCTTAGTTTTATAACGTGGGGGGTCTTAGTTTTATAACAGGGTCTTAGTTTTATAAAGTGGGGGGTCTTGGTTTTATAACAGGGTCTTAGTTTTATAACGTGGGGGGTCTTAGTTTTATAACAGGGTCTTAGTTTTATAACGTGGGGGGTCTTAGTTTTATAACATGGTCTTAGTTTTATAACGTGGGGGGTCTTAGTTTTATAACAGGGTCTTAGTTTTATAACGTGGGGGGTCTTAGTTTTATAACAGGGTCTTAGTTTTATAACGGGGGGGGGGGGTCTTAGTTTTATAACAGGGTCTTAGTTTTATTACGTGGGGGGTCTTAGTTTTATAACAGGGTCTTAGTTTTATTACGTGGGGGGTCTTAGTTTTATAACAGGGTCTTAGTTTTATAACGTGGGGGGTCTTAGTTTTATAACAGGGTCTTAGTTTTATAACGTGGGGGGTCTTAGTTTTATAACAGGGTCTTAGTTTTATAACGTGGGGGGTCTTAGTTTTATAACAGGGTCTTAGTTTTATAACGTGGGGGGTCTTAGTTTTATAACAGGGTCTTAGTTTTATAACGTGGGGGGTCTTAGTTTTATAACAGGGTCTTAGTTTTATAACGTGGGGGGTCTTAGTTTTATAACAGGGTCTTAGTTTTATAACGTGGGGGTCTTAGTTTTATAACAGGGTCTTAGTTTTATAACGTGGGGGGTCTTAGTTTTATAACAGGGTCTTAGTTTTATAACGTGGGGGGTCTTAGTTTTATAACAGGGTCTTAGTTTTATAACGTGGGGGGTCTTAGTTTTATAACAGGGTCTTAGTTTTATTACGTGGGGGGTCTTAGTTTTATAACAGGGTCTTAGTTTTATAACGTGGGGGGTCTTAGTTTTATAACAGGGTCTTAGTTTTATAACGTGGGGGGTCTTAGTTTTATAACAGGGTCTTAGTTTTATAACGTGGGGGGTCTTAGTTTTATAACAGGGACTTAGTTTTATAACGTGGGGGGTCTTAGTTTTATAACAGGGTCTTAGTTTTATAACGTGGGGGGTCTTAGTTTTATAACAGGGTCTTAGTTTTATTACGTGGGGGGTCTTAGTTTTATAACAGGGTCTTAGTTTTATTACGTGGGGGGTCTTAGTTTTATAACAGGGTCTTAGTTTTATAACGTGGGGGGTCTTAGTTTTATAACAGGGTCTTAGTTTTATAACGTGGGGGGTCTTAGTTTTATAACAGGGTCTTAGTTTTATAACGTGGGGGGTCTTAGTTTTATAACAGGGTCTTAGTTTTATTACGTGGGGGGTCTTAGTTTTATAACAGGGTCTTAGTTTTATAACGTGGGGGGTCTTAGTTTTATAACAGGGTCTTAGTTTTATAACGTGGGGGGTCTTAGTTTTATAACAGGGTCTTAGTTTTATAACGTGGGGGGTCTTAGTTTTATAACAGGGTCTTAGTTTTATAACGTGGGGGGTCTTAGTTTTATAACAGGGTCTTAGTTTTATAACGTGGGGGGTCTTAGTTTTATAACAGGGTCTTAGTTTTATTACGTGGGGGGTCTTAGTTTTATAACAGGGTCTTAGTTTTATAACGTGGGGGGTCTTAGTTTTATAACAGGGTCTTAGTTTTATAACGTGGGGGGTCTTAGTTTTATAACAGGGTCTTGGTTTTATAACGTGGGGGGTCTTAGTTTTGTAGGTCTTAGGTCTTAGGTCTTTGTTTTGTAGACACCCTGAAATAAAGCATGGAAACTATATTTTGATAAATATATAACTTAATGAACTACATAACTAAGCAAATACTTTCTTCTGTTATAATATCCAGGGAAACACTTGAGTTAAACTAGCATTTCAGTATTGTACGCATACTTAAATATGTAAAGAGAAATGTTTTTTTAATTTGAAATCCCCTTTGTTTTAGTACACTTGAGTTAAACTAGCATTTCAGTACTGTACGCATACATAGCAAAGAGAAATGTATTTTAATTTGAATACCCTTTGTTTTAGTACACACTATGCTGATAATATGGAATGCTAGTTTACTCTTCATACTAGACCTACCACACTATGCTGATAATATGGAATGCTAGTTTACTCTTCATACTAGACCTACCACACTATGCTGATAATATGGAATGCTAGTTTACTCTTCATATTACTAGACCTACCACACTATGCTGATAATATGGAATGCTAGTTTACTCTTCATACTAGACCTACCACACTATGCTGATAATATGGAATGCTAGTTTACTCTTCATACTAGGCCTACATGTAGTGTTACATGTACATGCCTATGCCCATTGATGAAGTAAAACATAAACCTTTTAGTGGAAATAGTAGCCCTTTGTGTCCAAATTGCTTGTTTTCTCATTATTATTTGGTTCAGTTCATGGTCTCTAGCCTTTATCCACACTGTGGTGAACATGACTCCTAGTCAGTATTGACTTTCTACTTACTGTTCACCTGAGACCTCAATATTAATGTAACCTCACCCACATACGCCGATGACCTGATCCTCATGGCTGTGTTCCCAAGGTCCTTACAAACATTACTGGACATAGCATATCGTTTCAGTACGCGATGGCGTTTCACCTTCCACCCTGGGAAGTCAAAAACGTTGATGGTTTGCACTAAAGAGAGACAGGGCCGCAAAGACTTGTGTTTTTACCTTGGACCAGATAAAATGGATCATGTCAGAGAATGTACACATGTGGGTCTTATTTTAAATACAAATGGTAACTTGAAACAACATATTGATAATGCAATGGGAAAGGCTAGAAGGGCTATCAACGCGGGGGTGGGGCTTCTCAGCAGTGACTCCTTCGAATACAATCCACTGACGGCCTCTATTTTATATTGGTCCATATCGGTACCATCCATGACATACGGTATGGATATCCTGCCATTGAAACAATGTGATTATGATACCCTTGAATTGACACATAGACAAATAGCAAAACGTATTCAACAATTGCCATGTAATGTGCATAACGAAGCTTCCTTGGCACAACTGGGCTGGTCGAGGATTCGTGCGGTCATAGATACAAAAAAGTTAATGTTTCTGTGGTGTATCCTAAATCTACCAACCACATGTGTGTATAAAATGATTTTTATAATTGAGTTCTTTAGATGGAAGTCAATTTCTGAACATTCAAAGTTGTATAGCAACTATTCAGTAATAAATGCAGTTTTGAACCTTGTGACAAGATACAATTTATGGCGATATATTGATGAATATTTTTTGAATTATGACCTGATGCCCAAGTGTGCGTGGAAACGGATTGTTAAAGCACGCATAATGCAGTATGAAGAAGACAGATGGCACTTGTTATGTAACATATCTAACAGACTTAGCGTTTATAGAACAATACAAGTTACGATAAAACCATGCGTATGGTGGAGAATCTGTCAATCGAATTGTAAATATATAGGGATGTGTAGGGATATGGTAAAACTGCTAACAGGTGCTTTCCCACTCAACTATGACACTATTTGTCCTCTGTGTGGGATGACAAATGAAACGACAAGGCATTTTCTCTTAGATTGCCTTGAACTTCATGAAAGTAGGAGTGACTTGTTGGCAGTTTTAAGTGACAGAATATTTGATGGATATAATATGGTTGAAAAAATGGAGGTCCTACTAGGAAAAAATGAAGCATTAGACTACAGAATGTATGTGAAGATAATGTTAAGTGTCAAACACATGTTAAAAACAAGAGCTGCAGCTATAGCTCTATAAACTATTAAATCAACACAGTTTGCGTTGTAAATATATATATATTTTATTTTTATATTTTTAATATTGCCACATTAACATTATAATTATTATGTACTCATCTGCATAGGTGGAAATAAAGATACATAAACATAAACATAACATGTGGAACTTTTTTATATACAAACAATAATTGAAGAATAACAATGTATCATTTGACAATTTGGTCTATCTATTGCATATGAAGCAGCTAATAGAACACAAAACATTCTTCCCCACTGTCCCCATAAGTAAAAAAAATTGAAAAATGAAAAATCAATCATAGACTTTTGCACTATTCACGAGTTCTAGTATTCCTCTGGTGCTAAAAGAAGTTATATATACATTATATTTAGTAATGGGCTTCAGGACTGTCAATAGATGGCGAAAAATTCAGTGGGTTTAATAGCATACTTTAACATGTAAAAATTGCTCCAAAAATCTCCCAAGATAAATGTTATTGAAAATATCCAAAACGTTTTTATTTTGAATCTTAAAACATGTTTGTAAATAATAATGAAGGAAAATATGATATTTATTTGATATATGTAGTGAATTTGAAGATTTAAAACAGCAACATTTACACTCAAACCAATGGGCCAGATGTGAAGAACGACCTCGTAGTTAAGTGCCATCTATACGAGTCCTGGCTCCCATTACAACCTCAAAAAATTATGATCTCCTTTTTGAAGTCTGTATATGTAATTGTCTTGAGGACCTTTCTGTACACTTTACCTTTGGCATCTACCACAGGTAGAATTAAGTCAGGTAAGACCATTTTGGACGACGGATGCAGGTTTGCCAAAAGCACAATATTGAACTTTGGAGCATGTTGTTTTAAGTGCTGTGAACTATCAACCTGGTCATGAAATATTGTAGGCCGGTGGGAGATTGAATGATGTACGC
Organism: Owenia fusiformis; assembly: GCA_903813345.2. NCBI lineage: Eukaryota > Metazoa > Annelida > Polychaeta > Sabellida > Oweniidae > Owenia > Owenia fusiformis. The sequence goes on along the minus strand of CAIIXF020000004.1, from coordinate 5,286,990 downwards.
ATGCGTCGCATGTACAAAATATCAGGGAGTATAGCGACAGGGTTGCCGTTTTATTTGACCACCCTGTACATACAATTTACACCCCCTCCAAAAGTTTGGCAACCGGAGTGTTTAAGCCTCCTTATGTTTGAATACTTATTTGAATGATATGTACAGTGAACAAAGAAAAAACTGTTTTAGGGCTAGAAAGAATAAAATGACATCATTTCCGATACATGCATTAGTTTTCGCAAAATACAATTAAAGTTACACAATTTGATATCTATATTAAAATAGTTTTCGGTGAATCTTTTACTGAATATATCCTGAAATCTGAAGGCAAAATCATACATTTTAATATATCATTTGTTTAATGAAATCCAAATCAAGAGTTAAAATACATTTAAGGGCAAATCCCGACATATCTTTAAGGAACATACATGTATTTTCAAAACGAGATATTTTAGGGAGAAATCCTCATTCCTAATTCATTGAGACTTCAGAGTTCAATATATCGAATATGTCAAATTCTGAAACATGCGATTCTCACACTTCATGGTAAGATGATGATTTGAAAAGATTCCAAATCAAAAGATTTTTATTTGGTATATTATTTTATAATAGAAGAGGTGTTCACAATGAACGTATATAGTTACTGAATAGTGGAATATTTAATAGCAAATATATTCGAAGAATGTAATATTTATTTAATCATGGCGCACATATAAAAGTCCATGGCTACAAGAATACTCTCAATTTGTACTCAAGATATCCATTGTGCTCCGTAGACTCTAAAATTAAACCTTTTTAAAATTCCAATGCCTTGCAACAAAGAATACACAGTGCTCAAAATACATATTTGTTCTTTCTTTGAATTGAAAATAAAAAATAATCTGTACTTAAAGGCAGAATCGGATCTATGGGGTTGACAAATTTCTAAGTAACATGAACACTTGACCTACCATCTATTCCTTATGATCTCAAATACAATATCTCCCAAAAGATTCACGATATGTTATAAATTGGTGAAGTTATAATGGATTCAAAGTGCAAAAATGGGTGAATGTTTTTTAAAGAATGGTAACCATTCTTATAGAAAATAATACATTATTGTAAAAATCCTTAGATTTCCTGAAAAAAGTGTACACTATGAGGATTTTCAGAAAATATACATAAAAAGGAATGACATAAGCCTGAAATATTCTAAGATTGAAACAATTTTTGTTATGCTGCTCTCTTTAATAACTTTGAAAACATTCCATTCCCTCTGCCTATCGACGTTCGCTGTTTTTTTTATTATCAATAATGTCGAGAATCGTTTTGAGAAATAAAAACATTTTAGAAGAATTTGTGAATCATTATAGACTTTGTTTTGAAAAATGAACTCTTATTATTTTATTAAAGAATGCTGTCAAATCCTTTTTTGGACACACGATTTGAAACTTGTGCAAGACTAATCCTCTCGTCTTTCAGGTGAATATACATATTTTGTATATAATTCTATTTAGATACCAGGGCTTTATTTAATCTCCAAAAGTTTTTATTGTTGAGCGATTCACATTCATTCATTTCTAAGGTAGGAGGGGCTTCAAATGGATTTCCTGTACAGGGCATAGCCGTAGGGACCGGGGGTTCGGTGGGTTCGGACGAACCCCCGGTCAGGGTTTCCCCAAGAAATATTTGTGGAAAACCAGAAACATTAAATTCAATTTATATGACCCGTAAATAAAAACATAATAAAGTTGAACAATACTCTCCAAAAGTTTGGCAACCTTAGGCAATGGTTGGGATTGTCTTTGTTTTGCGTCCTGGCAAAATCCAAATCATGCAAGGGTACAAGGAAAACAAACACAAACTCAAGAAAAAACACAAACTTGTTTGCTGAGAAATTTATACATTTAATCGGCATAAAAGGGTTGACATACCAATTTAAAGTGATACCAAACACATATCTATACAGTTTGCACAATATATTTAAACATAGCTATTATTCAAGGGTAAAAAATAAGAAAATACACGATGTAATTATAACACTGTCAATTTTGACGCACATCAAATTATTCGCCATTTCGTCTGATTCTGATTGAACGAAATGCGATGGTACAGTACTCTCAGACCCTTGTGATTGCTATTTGGATTTGTTTGTTTTTCTGATTTACTCAAATTCGTGCAAGCAAGGGGACGCAAAACAAAGAATCTACTTCTTATGGCCCAAGGTCATTATGAATGAACACTCTACTCTATTATGAAATTATATACCAAATAAAATCTTTTGATTTGGAGTTTTTTAGAAAAATCATAATCTCAGTATTAAATTGTGGGAATTGCATGTTTCAGAATTTGACATCTTTGTGCATCATCGATTCCCACGCTCAATCACTACGTTCTATCCCAAGGTGAGGATAGGTCCGAAGCTTGATGAAGCAAGATGTGAAGTTTGTGTTAACTCTTAAGTCTATCTCCCTAAATTAGCTCGTTTTAAAAAGATGCATTTAAGATGTTCCTTAAAGATGTGTTAAGATTTGCCCTTAAACTTAGCTAAATATATGTTAACTCTTGATTTGAATTTCATTAGACAAATGTAATATTAAAATCATGGTCTTGCCTTCGGATTTCAGGATATCTATTGAGTAAAATATTCACCATTTTAACATAGAAAATCAAATTGTCTAACTTTTTCAAATTCAATTGTATCTTGCCAAAAAATGGAGGTATCGGACATGATGTCAATTTATTTTTTCCAGCACTAAAACAGTTTTTCCTTTACACTGTACATATTATACGAATAATAATTCAAACATAAGGAGGCTTAAACACTCCATGGTGGAGTTTACGGTAGTCACACTTTTGGAAGGGGTGAAAATTACAAAAATGGTTTTATATGAGGAACCCCAATGAAGGTGGGGATTTGTGGATAATATAAAAAATGAACCCCTGGTCACCAAATCCTGGCTACGCCACTCATACCATTACATTTCGTAATCTTATTTCAAATTCAAATAGCGTTAACTAGCAAATTGGGATGTTCACCATATTTAAATTTGGAGATGCACAGTTTTGCTATTTGAATGACTAAGTTACAATAATTTTCTTCATATTTATTTTTGTGTTCATACATTAACAAGATATGTCTTTCATTTAATCTAATACATTTACCAAACTTAATCTTCAATCTTGTTTCTATTTCTTTCCACAAATTTTTGACTTTTCTACATGTTCATGTGACTATTTTTACCTTAGGGCTTCTAGGGTTAAAATGTATCAAAACCATCAAATATATAGTGATCTCCCAAAATAGCTACGAATAACACTAGAACAATAAGCGAGAAATGCTCTGTAGAGAGTTGCCCAAGGGTGCCACCCCGGCATTCCGTGGTTTTGAGATTCCAACCCTATATTCATGCTGAAAAGTAAAAAAACAACATTGTAAATCCGAAGAAAACAATTGATCCTCAAACAGTCAAAACACCAAATATTTCCTCCAGATTATATAGAACGATCTATATTTACGTTAATCACATACAGATTGAAATCTATAGACGATAAAACTACGTCAAAATCTCTTAATTCATATTCTCCATAGAATATTTGCCTTACAGGTGTACATGTACACCTAAACATATAGACGAGGGTTGAAAAGGCAATGAATTAGCTTTTATGGAACGCATTACATGTTTGACGAAATATTGGACAAATAAACAGTGCAAATAGTAACCATATAAGAATTGAAACAAATACAGATTTCTTACAAGCTTCCCACTGTCAACTTTATTTTAAAAAATGCTTTACGATTGCTTAAGGCCAGGGTGCATGTTGGATTTTTTTGCAATTTTGAAAAGTAAACCACTGAATATTCTAGTTATTTAAACATTCAGAAGAATTATCAATCCTCAATTAATAGTCTAGGTACACTGATGCATATTTTAGGCAAGAATGAAAGATGTAGATGATGTATGTTGAATGAGTTATGTTTATCTGAAAATAACACATATTCATGAAAGGATCCGTTACCCCATTTACCTAAAAATGCCCCCAAAGGTTTCATTGAATATAACATAGAAATAGTTACTTTTATCAATTATGAACACATCCAAAACAAAATTAGGTCATAGGGATTAAAACTAAGGGATTAGGGATTAAATCATTCTAAATATCATGTTACGGGTATGTTAGTCTTCACTCATGACTATTTTAAGTATATTGACCATTCCATCAATCGATATATCAAAATATCATTAAGGTAGGACACACATATTGAAAACACAAATCATAAAATAACCCCTAAAATGTAAGATATCTATGATTATCCTACACTTTGTGTAGTAAATGTATAATAACATTAAAAAATAAATTTGATATTTATTGGCAAAATGAATATCCAGAGGATATCGTAACGATATACTCCGGGCGGAGGATATCGTAACGATATACTCCGGGCGGAGGATATCGTGACGATATACTCCGGTAAACCCAATATGCGGAGGATATTGTGACAATATACTCCGCTTGTTGATTTCCCGCCAAATTGACTCTATTTGGCATGGAATTCATTTTGCAATATTATACATTTAGTACACTCCTTTTAGTGTAGGATAATAAGAACATCCTATGATTTTTTTCAGAATATCATTTTAATCTACTCGGTGCAGTGATATTGATATATGCACTCGTTCGCTTCGCTCTCTCGTGCAGATATCAATATCACCTCGAAGATAAAAATGATATTCCTCAAAATCATAGGATATCCTATAAATCTTAATCTTGAATCTCAGCAAAAGTACCATTATCACCTCAGTTGGTATGCAGTAGGTTTAACCTAGGATATTCAATCTAGAGGACATATTAAACATCATTATCAAAGGTAATACACAAAGGGCAACATATTGAAAACATGAATGATCGATCAAATATAGATTGGCCTATTTGTTTCTTTGTGTAAGAGCTACCTTACAAGGAGTGTCCCTTTAATGGCTTAATGGATATTAATCCAGTGTCTCTTCAACATATCATCTCCAGAGATAGGCATGACTGATGAATCAAAAGAAGATTGACCCTTAAAACATGTTAGTGTCCATAAGCATGAGAACTACCTTACAAACAGTGTCCCTTTAATGACTAAATGGATATCATTTCAGACCATCTGCAACATATCCTCTGCAGACGCATGCATGACTGATAAATCAAAAATAAATTGACCCGTTTGACACTTGTCTGATAGTTTGTTGCCTTAGTGTCTGGCAGATCCAATATGGCCTCCTTTTTGAAACAAATTTATTTGCTATACTTTCACATTGTATATCTTCCGCAGCAAGGACCCTCTCTCATTTTATGTTTGAACTCTGCAATAATGTCAATACTAAACAATAAAGGTGAAATCAGAGGGGGTCTGACCTGCGGAATCACCTCAATATGTCAGTGACTGCAGAAGGTCATTCATTCTTAAAAACAAGAACACAATAGGGTGCCTTTCGAAACAATAGGATAACAAATTATCTATGCACAGTTGATCTGCTTATTGAAGGTTATTATGCTCAGACACAATGTAGTTTTATACTGATAAGTCAATTTAAGTGTATCTACAAAAATCAAGATTTTATTCATGTTTTTGTGAAAATATGTGAAAATTACTCATTTTAAGAGTGAGAATGACATGTGTTAAGAATCACTGTAAAAACAACTTTTTACCATGTTCTAAATATTATTTTTGTGATTTGTTGAAAGTATACTTCTTAAAGATTCATATAATACAAAAGATATCCTAGAATTCCAATTTACCCTTTTCAAAAAAATTCTAAATCATTATAGGTACACCAATGGGTACGGATCCTTTTATCAAAGTGCAACATTAAAACCATTGGCGAAATTGCTAGCTATTGTGAATAAGGCTACTCTATGCTACTTTTATACGACCTTTTGAAAAATCGTCTCTGTGTAACAGGGATATGGCTAATGAGTCAAATATATCCTGTGTCATTACAGAACGTAGATACGTTTTAATGAGTCTCATTGTACTAAACTACAAATATTTTGGTTGGTGGTAGCAGTAGCTGTTTTTACAGGCACAACAGATAGCAAAATCATAACGGAATCCCCAATTTTTGAACAACTATCATATTTTAGATAAACACACAAAACAACTTTCAGATTTTCTACAGGCGCTACGCTAATTTAAATGCCATTATTTAGTTTTTTTATTTATTAATTTATTCATGACATTATTGAAGAATATACAAGTATGGTACTGCTGCCTGCTGCCAGTGTTTGGCCAAAATAAAGTTTTACACCACATTATTAGTCAATGTGTCCTCCCTTGGCCATGTTAACAGCAGCAATTCTTTTCAGACATGACTCTGGAATTATGTAATCCTCTTAAAACCTTTAAAGGCACTTTAGAAGAGTTTCCTTTACTTTGCGTATCTACCCTCACCGTTCTTTTGTACAGCTGCTGTTAAGATGTCCCGGGAGGACACATTGGCTAGTGATTTAGTGTAAAATTGAACTTAATTTTGACCAAACATTAAATGTTAACTCTAACTTTAAATTTTTCTGGTTTGAGAGTTGAACCATGATACTTTGCAAATCAATGTAACTTTGGGTAAGCTTTAAAATGATATATGACCCATACTATGAAGACACTGGTATATGTCTGCCAACGGGGGCCCCCATACTTTCGGGACACCCTGTATGATCCATATCACGGTGTATAACCCAAACGCTCCTACATGCACGACGGAGCGTTTCATTACTGAAATTAAACAAAGAAACGCTCCGGAGTAGGAAAACTGTCTGGCGGGAGTGATGAGCCGTCTGACAATTTCCCCAATCAATGCCAATAATGGGAATACGAGGTATGAGTTACATATTTCGAGTATACCATTCGATGGGTTTGATATTCATGTTGTACGTGGCTGGCTGTTGACGCTTGAAGCAATTAGGAAGAGCTGTACGAAGCAGTATAGTTATCAAAATTCAAAAACGTATTTGTCATTCTACCGGTCAAAACCCCTTTTGTCGATACATGTGATTAGTTGAGCCAAGATTAGAGCACCAACGTATATTTTAGTCAAATTCCAATGCTTCAACGCACCATACATTATTGTAATAGTGATTTGATGACCGAAAATCCAGTCTTAAAAATGATGACATTCTCATATTCAAGAAACGCTCCGATCTGGTTAACACAGTGAATTGGAAACGCTCCGGTAGTCTAGATCAGTTAAGGAAATATATAGCTTGCCTTTCCTTTTCAGGAAGAGAAAGAAAAGATCTATTATACCCCTTGGCATCAATAGAAGAAAGATTAATTCACATATAACGTTTCGTTTTTTTCTATAGTTTTATGATTTAGCACATATGTAGGCATGACATCATCTAATGTATAGGCTTTAATCAGCTAGTTGCACGTTTAGCACCACCAGGTTCAGATGTTTCAATTTGCCTAACAAGTACAACACGTTTTTGAGAGATAGATTCGATTCGGAACTCTTCTCTAATAATCTGAAAATGATATCAAAACAAAATGGTAAGAGCGTTTCTAAAATTGTGGTCTAAATCGACAGAGCGTTTCGAGGAAAACAAGCGATTTCTCGAGAACAAGTAATGGATTTGGACTGGGATTTTAGGAAATGAGAATATACGAGTTTGTGATCTACTACTTAAACAGAAAGATTAACGTTTTCATAGAAATACTAGTTTAATTCGTAATTTGTGGTCAAATCGTCATCTTCAGATTCGTTCGATCTACACTACGGAGCTTTGATCAAGCAAATAACAGTTTACCACCAGAAGTTGAATAAATAAGATCTTTGCTCACGGTATTGTTCATCGAATGGTACATAATATTTCACCATGACATATGATATGTAAGAGAAACGAGAGAAACAATACTTACGGTCATAGTAGAATCTTCATTAGCCGCCATTTTATTTCGCTCCGGAGCGTTTCCGCGTAAATGTAACGCTCCGTCGTGCATGTAGGAGCGTTTGGGTTATACACCGTGCATATATTCTGATAGAAATGATCTCATATTGTGATTTTTTCCACATATCCACCTATTTTTCAGAACATAGATTATGTAATTACACATACAATAGTAAAATATTATAGCTACATCGTAAGGTTGCCATGGTAACCTGTATTAAGGGGAGGCAGGTCAGTTAAATTATAACCTATAAAATATCATAATAGTAGCCTGGACAGATCAAGTCCCGTGTCTGTATATTTACTGTCATTTTTTCACTTTTAAGAGTTACGTCACAACATTTTGCATACACATTCAATACAAACATAGAATTTATTTCGTTTTAATTATCCTTTATTTGTTGAATTTAGGGAAACATTTGATTGCAGGCATCTTCAGGATTCATTTTTGGCCCCATTTTATTAAAAATATTATGTTTCTGTATACAATTTTTCTCGAAAATGTCTCAATTATCTAGAAAAAATTACACTCGTGCTGAATAAGAGAAAGTTTGCTCAGTGATTTTTATTATTAATTATGTCAATATGATGCATTTGTCGCACAAAATGGCAAATTTTGATTATAGACCAATCAGAATCAATTGTTTCCCTATTTTTAACAAATAGATTAAAAATAAAACCAAATAAATTCTGTGTTAGGATTTCTCCAGGGAATATGTATGCAAAATGTAGTGACTATGTTCTTAAAAGTGAAGAAACGAGAGTAAATAACTGACATGGGACAAAAACAGTCATATTTGGTAATTTTGGCAGTGAATGTTTCGAAGTTGAATCTGGCCTAAAACAGGGATGTGTACTCTCACCTACTCTATTTACTGTAATTGTGACAGATTTGATTGACAGTCTGATCGAAAATGATATGGGTATACCTTTCAAAGACTCTACCCGCATTGCTTTTCGCAAATGACATCTTTCTCACAGCTACCAGCGAATCTATGCTCTGTATAGTCCTTGAAATTACAAATGAATTTGGTGAAAATGAGGGTTTAGTTTCAGCTCAAATAAGTCTCAAGTTATGATCATAGGAGGAAAAGTTAACAAATGTAAAATTTTGAAGCTTGGTGAGCTTTCCCTCAATGAAGTAAAAACATATATAGAAGTACCTTGGTGTTTATTTTGACAAAACACTAAACCACTCGAACCATATTCATAATAGTCTTGGTTTAAAATAAAAAAAAGCTCAAAGGTTACATAACTTCAACAAACATTGTGATATCCAACGAATTCAATTTGGTAACACCATGTATAATAACATGTTCCTTCCTTCAATATTGCATGGAGCAGAAGTTCTCCTTCCAAACACAAGCGAAATGAAGAAAAATTTAAAGTAGTATCAATAGTAAGCTAACTTTTCCTTCTTAGCCAATATCACAGACAAGGGCTTACGGAACCATGTAAATGTACTTTTACATGTACATTTCAAATATGACATCACTGAATTTTGAATATTTGACATAAATCAAGATTATTTTTACTCGCATCTACAGTCTATTCAGTTCGCCAATTCAGATACCAATTCTTTAACATTCCTTCATGTAAAGGAATTATCTTCATAAATCATTTGAATCCAATTTTTTATTTTTGAGAGTGAAGTGATGAAAACTAATTGTTAACCCTCAAAAATCTTCTCGTCCAAAAGGTTTTCAACGGGGATCTTTAATTTTGCAATACATTTGTTATTGAATGCTGGATTTTTTACCATTATAACTTTACCTTCCTTATACACAGTTTTCCACTTGCAACAATTTAAATAGCTACCAACATATGATATAATTGATGAATCCCATAATTTCCTATTACTTGACATAGACTTCTGGTAATTACTGTCTATGAATTTTGGAGCTCCTGCTTGGTGAACTGCAAGGTTAGTGGCAGTGATGTCAAATGTTGCAATGTCTGCTTTGTTACTGAACATAAGTAACCAGTTGTCAAAGGCAGGAAGGCTGATAACGTAATCAGGTACAGCATCCCATGGGAAACTGGTTTTACTTGTGATGAAATAATCCTGTGCATTTGATTGACCGAGTTTGGTACTTTGGCCACGTTGAATAATTTCTTCATCCAGTCCGGATATTATTTCAACAGTCCCATGACTTGAATAGAAATTTGCCTCGTGTCTTGCCCCAAACACTATAAACCTCCTGATGTTGTGAGCTTTCGTGAACCTTTTGACTTCTTCAAGGGAAGTGATCAGTTTTTCAACATGAAATAATATATCACCGTTGGAGTACATGTAGAGATCTGTGTTGAATCTTTTTTGAGTCTCAATGAACATTTCTCTCAGGACGGGTCTACCAGCTGCAGTCATATGGGGTTCCAGATTGATAATGTTCCAGTCCGAGTCATTATTATTTGAAACTGTTTCCAACCAACATTTTCCATCTCTTCGTAAATGGAAGCCATCGCTTGAAAATATAGCTCGCTCGGTCAAATGCTTTGGAAACTTCTCATAGTTACAAAGTGTGTTATTCTGAATTCGGAAACGTGGTAATTCCCTTTCTGAAAATGTTGTAAAAATCGTCAAGAACTTTGTATCTGAATCATTGAATCCACTCCTTATATATCCAGAGCTTCTCTTTTTATTACGAGCAGCAGTACTATCAGCTTTAATCAGTGGAACGTGCAACGTTGAGTACATGTATATCCCCATATAGATAATACTTTGAAAAGATATAATCACAAGTACGACTATCCCAAACTTGGAAAGCATCGCACCTCCGTTGTATTGGTATTCCGTTGTGTTGGTATTGCTATCCTCGAAAATCTCAGAATTGATTTATTTTTTTCTATATTCTTTATTCTGTTGCTTACATTTACTTTCGGCGTTTCTTTCACAGTCGTGAACAATGGGCTATTGATAGTGTGGAGCAGGGAATGACAATGAACACGAGGTCAATCAAAATAATATATATATAAAAGGAGCTTGCAAACATTTATTTGACATCTCGTGTAACGTTACAAAAAAATTAACCAATATGCGAACGGCGATTATGACGATAACTGCACGCTCGGAGCGGGAAGTAGAGCTATATCTGCCCGCTGATGAAAATATAAATTTTTACAAACCGGCTTCATGTACCCGTAACACGTCCAAGTATAGGATAAACTTTAATATACATAAGATATGTAAGAAGACCTTTTTTACAAGCTATAATACATCAATCGGTGACAACTGAATCTGGAGATTTTAAAATTTTTGTGTCAATTTTGATCCGCAAGTGCTTATTTTTAAGTATCGTCTCTATGGCAATCGTAGCTTCAGGCTAAAGGTGAGAACTTCAACAGCTCAAGATAGTATTCCAAGAACATTTTCAAGATTTGTATGATATTGTAATCTTTTAAAATGATGAATTACTATTTTGTAATTTAAATTCAATTTGGCGTTATAGTGAAAAAGAAGAAAGCAGGCGTAGTCAATGTCATCATTTTGCAGCACTTAGTTCGAAACATTTGTTAATAGAAAGTGAATCAATCAGTCAAGTCTAGTAACTAAGTCAACATAAACAACATCGACAAATAAAAGGTAATTTTGATATTCAGTTACATATTGGTGAAGCAATCTTTGGGATATGGTCTAAATTTCTGAATTGTATACTGTCCCTGTATACCCCTACTTCAAAGGATGTATGTTATTTGTCATTTTTCATTATGAACCAACTATGAATGTATTTTTCTTGTTTAAGCCTGCATCTATATAGAATGAAATTTCTGTTTTCGAATATTGACAGATGGTACTGCATTTATTTTTTCATGATATTGAGCAAACAAATACGTGCCAATTTACACTGTAATATTTTGCATACTTATATTTCAAGGGTAGTTTTGAAGAATAATCAAGAAAATCCATGTTTTCAAATGGATTCATCCTTGTCAAAGAACGTAAATGAGGATATGCGGTTTGAAAAACTAACATGTTTAAACTTCTTACAATTCTTGGTTGAAACAAATATTTTGAAATCATATTTTTATGATTTTTACGATTTTATCATAATAGTAGCCTGGACAGAACAAGTCTCAAGTCTGTATATTTACTCTCATTTTTTTATTTTTAAGAGTTACGTCACAAAATTTTGCATACATATTCCCCGGAGAAATCCTAACATTAAATTTCAGTGTATAAATAACATATACAATATTGTGTCTCTAATCATCCTAATCATTTTTTGCCAGTCATCAGATCATGCATTGGAAGTGCACTGCATTGAGAAATGCATTCATTGATTGTGGCAAGTAGTAAATTGGCAAAACAATGGTGGAGTCAAACCATTTTTTGTCTCATTTTGGTGCTTATTCTTCCATTTTTAGTCATTTTTGGTACCAGCGTGACGTCACAATATAGCATCTGACATCATAATATGGATAGTATTGGATACCAAATTGAACCACACGTTACAACCTTGAAGATGATAGATACCAGATTTAAATCGTAACTGGAATAAGCCAAAAAGGTATACCACTCCCTACCCCATAAATTTTTGAGGCCATTGAAACACATCAAAATCTGAAATAATGCAGGGATCTTCAGGGGTCATTTTTTGGCCATATTGTATTTAAAATATTATGTTCCTGCATACCATTTTTCTCGAAAATTTTTCAGTTATCTAGAAAAAGTAACACTTGTGCTGAATAAGAAAGCATATGCTCATTATGGAATTATTATACAAAAGGTGGTGATTTTTATTAATTAAAATGGCAAATTTGGATTATTGACCAATCAGAATCAAATGTTTCCCTATTTTTAACAAATAAATTATAAATAAAACCAAATAAATTCTCTGTTAGGATTTCTCCCGGGAATATGTATGCAAAACGAATGTGGTGACTATACTCTTAAAAATGAAGAAATGAGAGTTAATAACAGACTTGGAACTTGTTCTGTCGTGGCTACTAACTTGTTATTTTAATTATTTTGAAGACTGCGGAAATCATACATGTTTTTTCAAAAAGTTTGGTATTGTTGATCGTTGTTTGTTGCTATACAAATGTTGATTTGTACTCACTTTAACATCACAGCAGCTCACAATATAGGTCATATAGCAATGTATGATGGAATGGGCCATTTGGCATTACATGTCATGAGACGCAACAAAAATCAAAATATCAGATGTGGCTATAGTGCAAAGTGTGACATTAACAGATACATAACACCCCAGTCACATTTGTCGTACGGCGGCCGTAAGTCGACCGCAGATCAATTAATTTCTGCGGCGAGCATAGGAAAACTACTCCCGCCTTGCAGTCTCCGTGCGGCGTATCTAGTTTTTCCAGAAGTACTCGAAGGCAAAAACCGCTTTTACAAACTGGCTTCTGAAGGACAACAGAAGCCGGCTTCTGGAGTCACCAAGAAGCCGGCTTTTACAAACTGGCTTCTTACGTACTACAGAAGCCGGCTTCTACAGTCAACAAGAAGCCGGCTTTTAAAAACCGGCTTCTGAAGGACAACAAAAGCCGGCTTCTGGAGTCACAAAGAAGCCGGCTTTTAAAACTGGCTTCTTACTTACTGACGTACTGCAAACATGGCTTTTGAATATAGTTTATATTGTCATATTTTTGCAAAACTATACGGGTAAATTGAATTCTAAGCATGGATATCGATGAATTTGATCACGTTCATCAATTCCAAAAATATTATGCATTGTATTTCTGTTTAATAAAAACGCACCGCTCATTTTTCAAAACTGGCTCCAATTTGGAGCCAGTTTTCAAATCAGCTCGCACCATTAAACACAAGCTATTAACGGACAATCTAGCCACTGGGAATCACGAGATACTGTCTCCCGATCATTTTGATGTTGATTATGCATCTTATTCTCGTATAATCTGCATGAAAATAAGGAAAAACTGAAAAATATGTAAAATTGTAATATATTTAAAGATTTTTTGCAAAAAGTCATTTCAAGCCAAAACTATGAGAGAAAATTCATTTCTAAGTAAAAATATCAATGAATTAGATCACGTTCACTAAATCAGAACAGATTATGCATTGCATTTCCGTTTAATAAAAACGCACCGCTCATTTTTCAAAACTGGCTCCAACTTGGAGCCAGTTTACAAATCAGCTCGCTCCATCTTACATAAGCCATGTAGGGACAATCTAGCAACTGGGAATCACGGAATACTGTCTCACGAACATTTCTATGTGCATTATGCATCTTATTCTCGTATAATTTGCATGAAAATGAGAAAAAACTGAAAAATACGTAAAATTGTAACTTATTTCAAGATTTTTTGGAAAAAGTCATTTCGAGCCAAAACTATGAGAGAAAATTCATTTCTAAGTAAAAATATCGATGAATTAGATCACGTTCACTAAATCAGAACAGATTATGCATTGCATTTCCGTTTAATAAAAACGCACCGCTCATTTTTCAAAACTGGCTCCAACTTGGAGCCAGTTTACAAATCAGCTCGCTCCATCTTACACAAGCTATGTAGGGACAATCTAGCAACTGGGAATCACGTGATACTGTCTCATGATCATTTCTATGTGCATTATGCATCTTATTCTCGTATAATTTGCATGAAAATGAGAAAAAACTGAAACATACGTAAAATTATAACTTATTTCAAGATTTTTTGCAAAAAGTCATTTCGAGCCAAAACTATGAGAGAAAATTTATTTCTAAGTAAAAATATCGATGAATTAGATCTCGTTCACTAAATCAGATCAGATTATGCATTGCATTTCCGTTTAATAACGCACTGCTCATTTTTCAAAACTGGCTCCAACTTGGAGCCAGTTTACAAATCAGCTCGCTCCATCTTACACAAGCTATGTAGGGACAATCTAGCAACTGGGAATCACGGAATACTGTCTCACGATCATTTCTTTGTGCATTATGCATCTTATTCTCGTATAATTTGCATGAAAATGAGAAAAAACTGAAAAATACCTAAAATTGTAACTTATTTCAAGATATTTTGCAAAAAGTCATTTCAAGCCAAAACTATGAGAGAAAATTCATTTCATTCATAACATGCATAATGCACATAAAAATAATCGTGAGATAGTATTTCGTGATTCCCAGTTGCTAGATTGTCCCTACATAGCTTGTTTAAGATGGAGCGAGCTGATTTGTAAACTGGCTCCAAGTTGGAGCCAGTTTTGAAAAATGAGCGGTGCGTTTTTATTAAACGGAAATGCAATGCATAAAATGATCTGATTTAGTGAAAGTGATCTAATTCATCGATATTTTTACTTAGAAATGAATTTTCTCTCATAGTTTTGGCTTGAAATGACTTTTTGCAAAAAATCTTTAAATATATTACAATTTTATGTATTTTTCAGTTTTTTCTCATTTTCATGCAAATTATACGAGAATAACATGCATAATGCACATAAAAATAATCGTGAGATAGTATTTCGTGATTCCCAGTTGCTAGATTGTCCCTACATAGCTTGTGTAAGATGGAGCGAGCTGATTTGTAAACTGGCTCCAAGTTGGAGCCAGTTTTGAAAAATGAGCGATGCGTTTTTATCAAACAGAAATGCAATGCATAATCTACTCTTATTTAACGAACATGATTTAATTCATCGATATTTTTACTTAGAATTAAATTTCCCCTATAGTTTTGGTTTGAAATTACTTTTTGCAAAAAAATCTTGCAATATGTTACAATTTTACTTATTTTCATTTTTTTCTCATTTCCATGCTAATTATACGAGAATAAAATGCATAATGCACAACAAAATGATTGAGAGAGAGAATCTGGCTTTTAAAACTGGCTTCTTGGTAACTGCAGAAGCCGGCTTCTGTAAGTCATTCGAAGCCGGTTTTTAAAAGCCGGCTTCTTGGTGACGCCAGAAGCCGGCTTCTGATGTACTGTAGAAGCCGGCTTTAAAAGCCGGCTTTGAAAGCCGGCTTTATATATTTGCCTTCGACTCTTTCTCAGTTTTTCACAGGCCGCAGGGAGGGCGTATAAATTATAACTCGGAGTTATAATATTTGTTCATTTCTGTGGTCCTCGTAGAAATCAACAGGCCGTTGCCAGACCATAGAACAGTCCCACGGTGGCCGCACGTTGGCTTGCGTCTGCCGTAGTGTTTTGATGGGTTATATACTCGTACATTTGGAAACAGATTTTAGGTCAGGTTTGCTGTCATATCTTTGAAGTGGACACAACGCAATAGGTATGTTGTTTGATGTAATACCATAGCAACCTATACTACAAACGATTAAGTTACTAATGGTCAATCTAACATTCAACACGTTCTATTTGATACTATATCCTAGCGCTATAAATACCCGGTAACAAAATGTCGGAACGTTGAAGGTACGATTTTTCTTTTTTACTTATTTCACACGTTGTAGGCAGAATTCACATGACATTTTTATCACAAACGTATATCAGCATCATATGTTTAAGAAAATGTACATATTTGCGAACAAATGGATGGTTCAGAAGACAACAGAATTGTCGGTTTAATTTCTCACTTTTTCTGATAAACATTTCATTTCATTCAGAACATATGATACCAAGAACAAAAGAAGAGTCTTCTGGTGTGTTTTCTATTCTAAAACGGTATAGAGAAAAGTATACGAGGGGTGATCAATAAGTAATGGACGCTTTTTTACACAGATACTTTTTATGGACCAATCCCTTTGATTTTCCTATATATATATAATACATGTTTATATATTCTTATTTCCGTGAAGGAGGTACATGTACCCCGGGACCGACATTTACGTCACATATTCAGTTTTTAGCCAGCTTGGCAAATTTCAGTTAGATTTGAACTTTTTATATGCAACAAGTTTTGTGTTGTTTAATTTTTTTTGCTGACTTGTAACACATAAACGGAAAGTATTGTGATGTCAGAGTGTTGTATGGAAGGGGTTTGCAGGTCAATTTGATTAAGCATTGTGGAAGATAGGGTTGGTGAGGGAAGGGAACACCCTACTCCATATGAACAATGCACCTGCCCACAGATCTCAAAATGTTCAGAAAACAATATCCCTGGACCTCAAAATTGAGCCCTTTGCCAATGCACCATATTGTTCAGATCTGCTCACATGTGACTTATTTATTTCTATACTACTTATTTCTATAGAGAAAGCAGGTTTATTGACATTGGTGAAATAAAACAACTCTCGCAACTGCATCTTGCTACCATGTCAGAGAATGGATTCAGCCTTGTCTCACAATCTTGATTTAAGAGGATGAGGAATTGTGCACATGTAGCACTTACATAAAACCTATGTAGAGGGCCCTGTGGAATGAATGTGGCATGAATACCACATAGTGATGATAAAATATTCAAAATCGAATATGGCATAACAAAATGGGGTAATTCATGACCAAAGTGGTTTGTTTTGTACAGCATGCATTAAACTGATTTGCATGTTAAACAAGCTTAAAGGGTTCCGATTAGCATCCCGTATAAAAACAATATGGCGGCTCCAGGCGAATCAACTGGATCAGTCCATTTTTAAAAAATAAGGGGAGTTCTGTAAAATCCAGTTTATTGAAATTGTCTTTGAGATAAAGTAATCCGTTTATAATGATTTTGAAAACGTTATCCAAAGAGTGATTGCGTTCAAAGAATACATGTACAACAGCCAATATAAATCCTTGTATTAGAAACCGGTTTGTCTTGCTTTGTTTCATTTGTAGGATATTTCATATGCCAAGCTGTGTGCTATTACGTTATGGGGAAATTTAGATGCCAATTTTTCCTTATTGTACACAAATAGAAGATCCTGAAACTTCACCCATAAATGTGGAATTGTTTTGTCAAAATAAAAATCACCCTTTTATAAATGTGTGACGATCTATAATATACTTATGCTATATAACAGTTAGAGGTGTTGACACAACGACCTAGAACCTGTGAACCCTTGAGTATTATTCCGGGATCGGGCCTTTTATACTAAACGGTGAGCAACACCAGAAACGAGCGTTCGATTTGCTAAACGATATGCGTCACCCTTTAAATAGCTTCAGAGTGTTTGACGTCATGTCGGTCCCGGGGTACCTACACATCTTTCACGGAAATAAAGATAGATCAAAATATATTACATGTTTTGTTTTCAAATCTTCAGAGTTGATAGATAATTGATAATTGAATGATGTTTCACTGGTAAGAAAATCGAAGGGATTGGCCTATAAATAGCACCTGTGTGAAAAAGCGTCCATCACCCCTCGTATATATATATTTCAAAATAAATTGTTACCATTCAAAAGATGAGCATTAAATTGACGAGGTGTAAAAATTTCAGAATGTTTCGATGACTGGTTCAACAGAAATATGCATGCTTTCATTCGGGGGGGGGGGGGTGCGATCGCCAATTTTTTGTTCGATCATCAGTCAGGGGGGAGGGGTTGCGTTTCACCACCAGGTGGCTCGTTCGGGCCAGATAGCGTGGCGGGTATAGTACACTTTAATTACATCTGTTAAATGTTTCAATTTTCATATCAACCTTATGTATCTAGTAGTTATGCAAATTACAATATGTCCAGTGAAAAATGTTATCTATCCAATACAAGAAAATATATTTTAAATGTACTTTTACATGTAGATTATTTCTACTCGCATCTAGTCTATTCAGTTCACCAATCGATACCAATTCTTTAACATTCCTTTGTACTGTATGTATGTATGTATAATTTATTTACTTCTTAAATGACAGAGAGTTACATTTATATTAACATGTAGAGGAAATAAAGTAAGATTATAAAACATATTTGTGTTACTTGATGTAAGGTAAAGATATGCCTGACTCGCGATCGAACACATGCATAGCTATGAGTAACAGAGTCTCCTTATAATCATTGTATACAGTTCCTAGAATCACTTTACGAATAAAATCGTCGTTCATTACATTCAGATTACCCCTAGCGCTTGCCATCAATTTATTTTAATTTACTTTAAAATATAGATCTTGTTATTTTGCAAATGAGAAACATAATACCATTTTAAGGAATCATCTTCATAAATCATTTGAATCCAATTCTTTTATATATGGGAGTGAAGTGATGAAAACTAATTGTTAACTCTCAAAAATCTTCTCGTCCAAAAGGTTTTCAACGGGGATCTTTAATTTTGCAATACAATTTTTATTGAATGCTGGATTTTTTACCATTATAACTTTACTTTCCTTATACACAGTTTTCCACTTGCAACAATTTAAACCGCTACCAACATATGATATAATTGATTCATTCCATAATTTCCTATTACTTGACATAGACTTCTGGTAATTATTGTCTTCGAATTTTGGAACCCCTGCTTGGTGAACTGCAAGGTTAGTGGCAGTGATGTCAAATGTTGCAATGTCTGCTTTGTTACTGAACATAAGTAACCAGTTGTCAAAGGCAGGAAGGCTGATAACGTAATCGGGTACGGCATCCCATGGGAAACTGGTTTCACTTGTGATGAAGTAATCCTGTGCATCTAATCGACCGAGTTTGGTACCTTGGCCGCGTTGGGTGATTTCATCATCTAATCCAGACATGAGTTCAACAGTCCCATTACTTGCTGAATTATAGAACTTTGCCTCGTGTCTTGCCCCAAACACTATAAACCTCCTGATGTTGTGGGCTTCCGTGAACCTTTTGACTTCTTCAAGGGAAGTGATCAGTTTTTCAACATGAAATAATATATCACCGTTGGAATACATGTAGAGGTCTGTGTTGAATCTTTTTTGTGTCTCAATGAACATTTGTCTCAGGACGGGTCTACCAGCTGCAGTCATATGGGGTTCCAGATTGATAATGTTCCAGTCCGAGTCATTCTTATTTGAAACTGTTTCCAACCAACATTTTCCATCTCTTCGTAAATGGAAGCCATCACTTGCAAAGATAGCTCGCTCGGTCAAATGCTTCGGAAACTTCTCATAGTTACAAAGTGTGTTATTCTGAATTCGGAAACGTGGTAGTTCCCTTTCTGAAAATGTTGTAAAAATCGTCAAGAACTTTGTATCTGAATCATTGAATCCACTCCTTATATATCCAGAGCTTCTCTTTTTATGAGCAGCAGTACTATTAGCTTTAATCAGTGGAACGTGCAACGTTGAGT
This sequence comes from Owenia fusiformis, assembly GCA_903813345.2. Classification (NCBI taxonomy): domain Eukaryota; kingdom Metazoa; phylum Annelida; class Polychaeta; order Sabellida; family Oweniidae; genus Owenia; species Owenia fusiformis. Next base: position 5,267,012 of record CAIIXF020000004.1, on the reverse strand, counting down.
ACATGTATATCCCCATATAGATAATACTTTGAAAAGATATAATCACAATTACGACTATCCCAAACTTGGAAAGCATTGCACCTCCGTTGTATTGCTATCCTCGAAAATCTCTGAATTTATTTATTTTTTTCTATATTCTTTATTCCGTTGCTTTACTTTCTGCGTTTCTTTCTTTAACAGTCAATGGGCTATTGATAGCGTGGAGCAGAGAATGACAATGAACACGAGGTCAACCAATATAGTATACATAAAAGAAGCTTTCAAACATTTATTTGACATCTCGTGTAACGTTAAAAAAAATTAACCAATATCACGGTGTAATAGCATGACGGTTACGTCAAGGCGATTTGCAAAATTTTGCGGCAACGATAACAAAAAATGGCGGATGGAAAAGGCAGCAATATTCACAGATAAGATTTCCTTTAAACTAGTTCCATTCGGTGATGTATATATGGATGGCTATAAAGACTGGGTCAACATGAAATAATATATCACCGTTGGAATACGTGTAGAGGTCTGTGTCGGAACGTCGAAGGTACGATTTTTCTATTTTCCTTATTTCACGCGTTGTAGGTAGAATTCCCACGGCGTTTTTTCTCACAAACGCATATCAGTATCATATGTTTTAGAAAATGTACATGTTTGCGAAAAATAGCTCAGAAGACAACACAATCGTCGATTTAATTCCTCACTTAAGTTACATAAACGGTTTGGGTTAAAAGTGCAGATCTAAACTGTTTTTCGTTAAACCGTTTATGTAACCTTAAGTGAGGAATTAAATCGACGATTCTGTCGTCTTCTGAACTATTTGTTCGCAAATATGTACATTTTCTTAAACATATGATACTGATACACGTTTCAGTTAAAAAATGTCGTGGGAATTCTGCCTACAACGTATGAAATAAGGAAAAAAAGAAAAATCATGCCTTCGATGTTCCGACATTTTGTAACCAAAACGAACTGTTTCGGTAACAAGCGTAATCGAGTGGATCACCAGTGTGTAAGTAAACTGTGTATAAACAAGCCATAAAATGACAAATCCAGAACAGGAACGGGGTGTATATCGTAAATAATAAGGTTTCAAACGCAATGTCGTTAGACGACTACGTATGACTTCTATCGAATTCTATGGACGGTAACGTATTGTATTAGTTGTGCATAAGATATTTAGCGGACGGTTACGTGCATGTACATCTGTCAAGTCAAGGTTGCTAGATCTGATAGCCTCTATCCATGTTATTGTTATAATGGGTAAGAAATAGAATATTGAATTTCCTATATTCGTTTTCAGGACTCGCAAGTCACGCTCTTGTTTCAGCCTCTATAAGGCAAGGAAAAAACTGTCGCTTGCTTTATTTATGAAACCGATGAAAGTGTAAAAGATAGCAATGAAGAGGTAAAAGAAGATTTAGGATCAAGTCCTGATAAAGAAGACAAAATTAACAACAATGAATCGGGGTTTTATATTGAATCAGGTTCGCGTAACCGTCCATCAATTTTTTACGTTACCGCAAATGCAAAATACATTATTATGGCTTGAGTAGAACATATTAGGTGGTTTCCAATGCTCAATTGGCTTTGTATGATCGTATGTAGGTTACATCTATATACCACAAGGTTTTTAGGCAATGTTGACCATGCTCTAACAACAAAAATAAACAAATTACTAAATTTTTGTGTAGTTTTGAATTTCAAACTCGACAGTTTTTCTTTTATTTCATGTTATCCCCGGGCATCAATTTGCAAAGACTACGTTCAAAATATACATTACTGAATGTATCACCGAATGCGATGCTTACATAAATTGTTCATCCTTTCATTGATACACAGTAGTAGCAAATAATGCACCAACATTAGTTTTCTCTTCCATCGCGGCCATTTTATTGGATAAATCAGTGAACGTAGCTGTCCAACCTCGTTTTCAGAGGTGGCGTAACCGTCATGCTATAACACCGTGAATATCTGAACGGCGATATTGTAATATATTTGCCCGCTCGGAGCGGGGCGTAAAGCTATATCTGCCCGCTGATGAAAATATAAGTTTTTACAAACCGGCTTTAAGCACCTGTAACACGTCCAAGTATGAGATAAACTGTAATATCCATAAAATATGTAAGACGACCTTTCTAACAAGCTATTATCATGGGCTTTCAACTCTAGTTGAAAGCCCATGCTATAATACATCAATCTTTGACAACTGAATCTAGAGATTTTGAACTTTTTGTGTCAGTTTTGATCCGCAAATGCTCATTTTTTAAGTATCGTCTCTATGGCATTCGTATCTTCAGGCTAAAGGTGAGAACTTCAACAGCTCAAGATAGTATTCCGAGAACATTTCTAAGATTTGTATGATATTGTAATCTTTTATAATGTTGAATTTAATTACTATTTTGTAATTTAAATTCAATTTGACGTTAAAGTGAAAAAAGAAGAAAGCAGGCGTAGTCATGTCATCATTTCGCAGCACTTAGTTGGAAACATTTGTTATTACAAAGTGAATCAATCAGTCAAGTCCAGTAACTAAGTCAACATTCGAAATTCGTATGTTCATCAATATTTACTAAGAATGGTGCCACGACTGAAGTAAACATCTGGTTAATTATTTTCAATATACCTATCAGCAAACGTGTAAATGATAATTTTGAAGTTCAGTTACATATTGGTGAAGCAATATTGGGGATATGGCCTAAATTTCTGAATTTCCACTATGTCCCTGTATACCCCTACTTCAAAGGATGTATGCTGTTTGTCATTTTTTCATTATGAATCAACCATAAATGTATTTTTTCTTATTTACATATAGAATGAACGTTCTCTTGTCGAATATTGACAGATGGTACTGCATTTATTTTTTCATAATATGGAGCAAACAACTGCATGTCAATTTACACTGTAATATCCTACATACTTATATTTCAAGGGTAGTTTTGAAGAGTTATCAAGAAAATCCATGTTTTCAAATGGATTCATCCTTGTCAAAGAACGTAAATGAGGATATGCGGTTTGAAAAACTAACATCATGTTTCAAGTTCTTACAATTCTTGGTTGAAACAAATATTTTGAAAGTTGTGATTTCAAATGTAATCTCCTACTCAATGAAAAGTGTTGATATTTGTGAATTCTTTTTTGGAATACATATTGCTGGATCACAGAACCTTGCCTTATTCGAGTTGCACGAAAAGTGTATTGTTAATACTTGACGTCGTTTGGATATTTGGGTGTGATTGACGTTTTTGGTAATCTCCTACCACTGTAACTTCCAACTTAATTTTTGAAAGTCAAATACGATAGTCACGAATTGAAGTCACACGTTGATCATGTGTATCTATTGATCATGTGTATCTAATACATGCCGAATTACTTTTAATATAGCTAGATATCATCGGTTTAACTCAAATCATCAATGCTCGAAACGGTTTATCATATATAACCTGGTGAGTTTAACGTTTCATTTTAATTTATAATTATGGTATCGGATTTGGGTATGATTTTGGTTGAGGTTTAAACAAAGCAATAAAATTGCAAGAAACCTTTTGTGAAAATTCGAACGATTTTTCAAGAATCCTCCTTCAAAAGTGTTATCAAAAGTGCTCCACGGGAGTGGACATTTCGTCTTGTGCAATCAAAATAATAGCGGCTAGTTTGAATTTTTTGTTTGAGTTTATAGCTTACATCTCTAAATTTAAAAACATATCGCCTCCTTGAGAGGTACATACAGATTTTGGCGATCTATCATGATAAAAGGCTAAATATTGTGAAAAACACGAGTTGAGACGCTGACATTTGGGATTGAAATTTCCTACACTAATTGCCGACTCATGTTTAAAAGTCATGAAAACGAGGTTGAACATAAAACATTGACCCAGTTACTGTCTGTTAAGCATGGGACCACTAAAGGAAATATTATTAATGACTTAAATCGTTAACAGTTATGTTGTTTTCCAAGAGACTTATCAATTTAGAAATGCAAAGTGTTCAATTTTGTTTTTCTATTATAAAAATGGCACCTGTAGAGAACAACGTTTGCAAAAGTATTTGAAACGGAGATATTTATGTAACATTCGTTGGCATGTGTCAGTGAGTGAATAAGAAGAATATGTTTTTGATTCTATATCTTGTTCCAAAAGGAATTTGTTAAGAAGCGGTATATCTTAACGTATTTTTGTCATCCCGAGCTCAAACATTTGGAATACTTATTTCGCGAACGCTTTGTTGTGAATGGACTGAGATGTACTCAAAATTAATACGTTAAAATGCGTATTATCATCTTAGTAATCACCTCACTTATTATATTGGAAATAAGAGATGTACGATTTTTGAGATTTTTATTATCGAATGTTGACTTAGTTACTCGACTTGACTGTTTTATCATCCCGAACTCAAACATTTCGAATAATTATTTCACGAACGTCTTGTTGAGAATGGATTCGAGATGTACTCAAAATTAATACGTTAAAATGCGTATTATCATCTTAATAACCACCTCACAAATTATTTTGGATTTAGATGTACGATTTTTGAGATTTTTATTGTCGAATGTTGACTTGGTTACTCGACTTGACTGCAATGCATCCAAAGCATACGCATGTGTTGTTTCACATTGAACTTACCTGGAGTATCTGGTTGTCTACTTTAAGAGGTAAGAAAATGTGAAGGAATGAAATTGAAATGTGAATAAATGTGAAATATTTCTCAAAATGTGAATGGGTATATTGAAAAGTTAGGTGAAAGTGAACATGAAGTGATTTTTTTTAATCTGGAATATAAAAATAAAATACAAGCTAGCTAAGCCTATAGGCCTACACATAAAACATAATTAAAACAAAATCAAATCCAAAATTTCCAAAAAACAATGTAGCAATGTTAGTAATCATGTCTCTTTGAGCCAAAATTTCAGAATTTGCAAATAACTCAAATACAATATCCCATGCTTTCTATATGCAGACATCCCCACTGTCTGATTTGTCTATGGCATATACACATGATACATGACGAAATAAAGGACTCACGGTCCTGTGCTCACACAGTTTGGAACCTTCAGAGGAATGTATATCTTGACTTTCAAACAAAAATATTGCTTTGGATTTGCAGTCTCGAACTTAGATAGCACAGTTGTGTGACCTAGTTTGATGACCTTTGACCTTAAACATTTTACTTATTCAGAGCTCAGTAAGGTCTTTTGTGATTAAGCTGACCAAGATTTACATCCAAAAATCAATTTGAAAAATCAACTTTTTTGACCTTTCGAAGATCACTGAAGGTCAAGTAAAGGTCAAATCCTAAACCTAATGTCAGATTTGAACTCCTGGCAACTTGTAGATAATTTTCAAAAAAACTTGGTAAAATTGAAGCAAGTTGAAAAATAATTTATTTTTACTGTTTTTTGACGTCAAATATCTCAAAAATGGTAAAAATTTGATGCTGACATATATTGAGCAATATGTAATTCATTGCAAGAAATGATCAAGTATAAGGCAAACTTTGAGAAACTTGTCAATCACAAAACCTGCCATTGACTTTATACAATTGTAATTCCAAGAGCTTTGAAATCTTCAGAGGACATAAGTTGCATATATAGCAAGTACTACAAGTTATTTGAAAGTTCTACTTCAACAAAGTGTCTAATATTTACAGAAAATTTGACTTTTTGACGTCAAAATCAGTAATTTCTCGGAAACCGGGCGAACTTGGGAAATGGCGATGATAGGTCAAATAGGCATTATGGATATGCATAAAATGAATGTGGATATGACTCAATCCGAATAGCAGTTTTAATTTGTGCGGCCAATGTTGACGGACGGACGGACGGACGGACGCCTGGTCGATCCCATAGGCTCACTGTGTGAGTCAAAAATAACAAGCATTATTATTTCACTGTCATATTCCTCACTCTCTGATTTGTCCATGTACTAAAAATAACAAGCGAAATCAACGGAAGTCACGTCTTGCTTATTTACTTTCTTCTCTTCTTATTGCCTTTATTACTACCAATATTACTACCTCATAGCGCCTTCTTACTTGCTTGATTACTTATTTACTAGCTTACTTGCTTACTCACTTCCCTTCTTGGTTGCTTCATAACTTATTTAAGCTAATTAAACTCTTCATTTTAAAGTGTAAATAACGATCAAACCGTCAGTGATCACATAATTGTTTATGCCACTAAATCGCATCGTCGGTTTCCACGCTCAATCACTACGCTCTGAGGATAGGTCCGAAGCTTGATGAAGCAAGATGACTGAATCGATCAAAAAGTATAAAGCTGTTCCAATATACACTGTATACGCATATTGGGAAAATACAAGTATAAATTAAAGGCCAATACGCTCAAATATATATGGCATATTAAATTAGGTTGAAAATCGCTAAAAAACTAGTGAAGAGACGCACCAGTTAATGTTACTTAATGAAAACAAACAAACCAGTAGAACGAAAACTTGCATTCGAACAAACGAAAGAAGAACGGACGGACGGACTGGTGAAAAACAGCGAATGAACAAACGGATAGATTGACGAAGGAACGCATTTGCAAACGAACGAACGAACTCATGTACGAAGGAACGCACGGAGGAACAAATGTACGAACGAATACACAAACGAACGCACGTACGGATGCACAAACGAACAAATGGACGGCCGAATGAACGCGCGTACGAACGAACGAACGATCTGACGAACGCACGTACGCACGAAGGAACGGACTGTTGGACGAACACACGCACGCAGGCACAAACGGACGGACTGTTGGACGAAAAAATGAGCTAACAAAATATCTGTGTCCTCAGAAAGGTATAAACTCCTTAAATTATGATTGAAGTATGTAGAATATACAAAAACTGCCTGAAATTGATGATAGGAAGAAATACTTGCGATTTTGTTATATAATGGTATGTGTGCTTGTTAATACGTATAAGCACGTTCGTGTACGTTCATATATAAGAAGCGAGTACTCGTGAAATCTGCTCGTGTTTTAAGCGGGGTCTCCTCATATTTTCAGCGGGGCGTCCCCATGTTTTCAGCGGGGCCCCTGAAACCTTTAATGGTGTATTTCGACCCCCATGATTGGTGTAATTGTACCCTACTCATCCAAACTGTAAATATCATTATGATCTAATATCCATTGTATATGTAAATCGTATTTGTTACCTTTGTTTTAACGATAAAAGTAAAATATAAACAGTAAATTATGCAAACGTGTATGGCCACCCGTTTCTCCCATGCCAGTGAAAAAGAATATTTTTTCATGTTTTTGTTTGTCAAATATATCTGTTTTGAAAGTATTGCTAGGGTATCAAAGAACAGTAATGAGTATTTTTACCATTTTGGTCCATTTTCCCAAGTGATACAAATAAACAGGACTATGCTCGCGATCTCAGCTCCGACTTGCTCCTGATCTTTAGTGAATAGCGGGGCTTAGGTACATACGGACCTTACCTGTGATCCTGCAACCATAATATCTACAATCACCAGTGTTTACCAGTCACTAATGACGTCTACACTGTTATATATGCACAAAAAGGAGGGAAAAGCCCATGGTTCAATTGATGACATACGATTTCCTCCTTCGCGCACCTCCTTTTGTCGAAAACTGACCCTCCATCTTGGTTTTCAAAGTTTTTAAATTGACCTAGTTTTAAACCAATCAACGATCGACTCGCTAAACCAATCAACGACGATGTCATCTCAATACAGATTTACATTATAAGCGTATGTCATCTTTGAACCCCAGGGTTTCTCCCCCTCTTATACATGTTATATGCACATGGATTCTGAAAAATGGTTGTTATTCATTTAACGGTGTAGTAAACTGATTAATTATTTTCAATGCATACCCTGATTTTGTAACGATGGTTAGTTGTAAGATGTTTTAAAATACTTCATCATATGTAAAACAAAACTAGTTTAGGATAATTTTAATAAGTAAAGAATAATTTTATTTTTGTTACTAACTGAGATGGTAACAATATAACATTGGTTACTGTTACAACACGCACATGATCCAATAAAATATGAAACAGAACAATTACAGTTAACAGTTAATAATACACAATCTATCTCCTTATATCCAAAAATGACATGAAAACATAGGCAATATCATTTCAACTATAAATATTTTGAATTTGAACAAAATGACTGTTACAAATAGGCCAAGGGGCATTTAAATAGTTTTTTCATGTTCTTATATTCCAACAGTAGAAAGTTACATATATGGTATTTACAAACATGTTCACTTATCCTTAAAATACGAGCAGTAGAAGAAATTGTTACAAATATGACATTTCACAAATATATGTCTTTCTATGTGCTTAAAATACTAGCAGTAGGAAAGTCTGCTACAAATAGGACATTCACACAGTTTTTCACTAATAGTATAGATGACTTCATGTTCATAAAATACTAGTAGTAGAAAAAAGTCTGTTACAAATAGAACATTTACACAGTTTTTCAAAAATAGATGACCTTCCATGTTCTTAAAATACAAGTAGGCCTAGTAGATAAGTCTGTTACAAATAGGGCTTTCAAAGTTTTCACCAGTGCTAGTCTTGCCATGTTCTTAAAATACTAGCAGTAGAAAAGTATGTTACAAATAGGCCATTTACACACCTATTCACCACTAGATGTCTCACTATGTTCTTAAAATACAAGTAGAAATGTTTGTTAAAAATAGGACAATTACACAGTTCTCACTATTGGATGTCATCAACTATGTTCTTAAAATACTAGCAGTTACAAATAGGACATTTAAACAGTTTTTCACCAGTGCTAGTCTTTCCATGTTCTTACAATGCTAGCAGTAGAAAAGTCTGTTACAAATAGGACATTTAAACAGTTTTTCACCAGTGCTAGTCTTTCCATGTTCTTACAATGCTAGCAGTAGAAAAGTCTGTTACAAATAGGACATTTAAACAGTTTTTCACCAGTGCTAGTCTTTCCATGTTCTTACAATGCTAGCAGTAGAAAAGTCTGTTACAAATAGGACATTTAAACAGTTTTTCACCAGTGCCAGTCTTTCCATGTTCTTACAATGCTAGCAGTAGAAAAGTCTATTACAAATAGGACATTTAAACAGTTTTTCACCAGTGCTAGTCTTTCCATGTTCTTACAATGCTAGCAATAGAAAAGTCTGTTACAAATAGGACATTTAAACAGTTTATCACCAGTGCTAATCTTTCCATGTTCTTACAATGCTAGCAGTAGAAAAGTCTGTTACAAATAGGACATTTAAACAGTTTTTCACCAGTGCTAGTCTTTCCATGTTCTTACAATGCTAGCAGTAGAAAAGTCTGTTACAAATAGGACATTTAAACAGTTTTTCACCAGTGCTAGTCTTTCCATGTTCTTACAATGCTAGCAATAGAAAAGTCTGACAAATAGGACATTTAAACAGTTTTTCACCAGTGCTAGTCTTTCCATGTTCTTACAATGCTAGCAGTAGAAAAGTCTGTTACAAATAGGGCATTTAGACAGCTTCTCACCAGAACTCTTTTTTCCATATACTTTCAAACTGTAGACAGAAAAGAAAGAACTGTTACAAAGAGTACATTTATATGTTGTTTTATCAGTTTGTGTTTCTTCCTTACACCAGTGAGTCCTTTGATGTGCTTCCATGCTACTAGCCTGTTCAAATTCTTCAATACAAATGGGGCATTTGTATATTTTTGTATGCGTTATAGAATGCTTTTTCAGGCCATCGAGATAAAGGAAAGACACGTTACAGGTAGGGCACGTGAATTGTGTATGCAAAGCCCTCATATGTGATTCCATGCTTTCGAGCTGGGAAAATCTTTCGTTACATACTGAACATTTGTAGGGGTTTGCATGCACTCTTTCATGTTCTTTCAAGCTTTGAAGTTGGCGAAATGTTTCATCACATATTAAACATTCGTACTTTGTCTGTGTTGAACATTTTTGTGGTTTTATATGTATTATTTTATGATATTTTATGCTATCAAGCTTAGAGAAAGACCTATTACATTTAGTAGGATATTTTCTATGCTGAGCCTTATGTGATTCCATGCTTTCAAGATGAGAAAATCCTTCATTACATACTGGGCATTTGTGTACTTTTATATTTGTTATTTCATGTTTTTTCAAGCTATCGAGATTATAGAAAGACTTATAACATGTAGAACTACCGAATGGATATTTGAATGAATGTTGAGTCATTTGATGTGCTTTCATGCTTTCAAGCTGGGAAAATCTTTCGTTACATATTGAACATTTATGCCGTTTTATATGTGTTATTTCATGATTTTTCAACCAATCAAGATTAGAGAGAGACTCATCACATGTAGAACTACTGGAAGGATATTTGCCTGAGTGTTGAGCCATTTGATGTTCTTTCATGCTTTCAAGCTGGGAAAATCTTTCGTTACATATTGAACATTTATGCGGTTTTATATGTGTTATTTCATGTTCTTTTGAGCTGTCAAGATTAGAGAGAGACTCATCACACGTAGAACTACTGGAAGGATATTTGCCTGAGTGTTGAGCCATTTGATGTTCTTTCATGCTTTCAAGCTGGGAAAATCTTTCGTTACATATTGAACATTTATGCGGTTTTATATGTGTCATTTCGTGTTCTTTCAAGCTATCAAGCTTAGAGAAAGACTCATTACATGTACTAGTACTACAAATGAATGGATATTTCCCGTGGTTAGCTTTATGTGATTCCACGCTTTCAAGTTCGGAAAATCTTTCGTTACATATTGAACATTTGTGTGGTTTATGTATTTTCTCATGTCTTACCAGGCTTGATTGGTGCGCAAATTTTCTTTCACAATCTGAACATGCTAATGTTTTTTTTCTCATAGTTCTTTTATTATTAGGTTTATAGTGTATTCTTTCATGCATAATCAAATGGTAGTGAACTTTGAAACTTTCATCACACTGGAGGCATTTAAATGGTTTTTCACTGGTGATGGAGTCCTCTTCTATAGGTGTTTGTTCCTGTGTTTGTTGTTGATTATAATCACTATTATCTGAGGCATTAACATTCACTTCTGGTTCATAATTATCACAAGTGTGCATTTGTTCATGTTTTTCTAGGCTTTGTTGATGCGTATATTTTTTGTCACAAACAGAACATGCAAGTAGAGGACGTGTATAGTGTATTCTTTCATGCATAGTCAAATGGTATTGAACTGAGAAACTTTCATCACACTGAAGACATTGAAATGTTTTTTTATTGTTGATGGAATCCTCTTCTATAGTGGGTCGTTGTTGATTAGAATTATTAGTTTCCGAGTTATCATAAACGTTCGATTCTGGTCCCTTAATATGGCCAAGAAAATGTTTTATATTGGCATCAATACTAGGTTCAAACTTGATATCATTATTGATATTTGGGTTTTCATAAACATTCAATCTTGGTCTCTTATTATGGCCCAGTAAATATTTTATATTGGCATCAGGTTCAAACATGACATCATTCTCAGGTTCAAAGCTGACATCATTTTCAGGTTTAGTTTGAATGAATATATCAAGATCATTGTGCACATTCATTGTAGGTCCTGAAGTGACACTAGCTCCAGGTTCAGTTTTAACAAATATGTCAGAATTATTGTGCACATCCATTGTATATTCTGAAGTGACATCAACTCCAGGTTCAGTTTTAACGAATATGTCAGAATTATTGTGCTCATCCATTGTATATTCTGAAGTGACATCAACCCCAGATTCAGTTTTAACGAATATGTCAGAATTATTGTGCACATCCATTGTATATTCTGAAGTGACATCAACCCCAGATTCAGTTTTAACGAATATGTCAGAATTATTGTGCACATCCATTGTATATTCTGAAGTGACATCAACTCCAGGTTCAGTTTGAAGTTCTCCTTTGACAAATTCTTCCTTAATCAATATTCCACCAAGAATTTCGTCTTCATCCATTGTTATGTTGTCTTATTCTATCGCGAATACTTGTCTTCAACTAGTATCAATAACACATTAGGTCTCATTCTGTTGAACCTGAAAAGATAATGAGAGAAATAAACATTGCAGTCAATTTAAGACTTCAGCGACAGCCAATGGACTTAAGAATAGTCAACTTAAGACTAGAGAGACAACATGTAAACTTAGGGGCAATATCTAGTCAACTTAAGACTGTTTAATTTTAGCAGGGACGAAGAGACACAATGTTGGACATTTCATTTTAGAAATTGGTAAGTGTAGCCTCATTTTACTACTAAATGAATTCCCGTCCAAGCTTGAGCAAGTCCCAAGCCGAGCAAGTCCCATCTGCTTTAAATGGGCTTATTAGCCTTTTGCGGATTATTGATGTAGATGTAGGAAAATAAAATTAGATAAGTTAGAGTCTAGCCTAGGCCAAGAGGAGGGAAAGCCCCAGAGCTTTAGCGATGACTGACATAATAAGTCTCTTGTGTTCCATCTTCGTTTGAGTAAATTCTCACCAGAAATTCTCTTCACGGGAAGTCGCCATTTTTCAACTTTCAGTTTCGAAACTTTTAATTTCATGCATCTTTTTGCGTATAGCAGTCGTTATAGGCTGTCCTTCGTTAAAAATAACATACGGGAATGAACCTAAGGAAACAAAGAACTCTAGGCCTAGGAACAACCAATTTTTAACAGTGGACGTGTCTTGGGGAAGAAATTGACTCTGGGGGTAATAATTTGGCTTCAAAAAAATTCGGTACTTGCAGTGTAATCACTTCTTTACATATTCTTCAGATTTCTCAGCAACAAGTGGATGGATTGCTACCATTTTAGGTAAGTTTACTCTGCAGTGTTGTTTGAATCAGCATGTCGATTATTGAAAGGATTCCATATATTTTTACTGGATATATCTAACAATCATTTTCTACAAATTTCAGGTAGCATCAAAATCGAGCTCCCTTTTTACTCTTAATAAGCAGTACACTCATCGGAGGGCTTGCCCTACGCCTCTGGACAAGCCCCTGTGCTCTTACCTAGGCCTAGAAAAATAAAAAAAAATTTAAAAATTAAAAGTTTCACAAAATTATTGAAAGATCTCCTCCATTTGTGAATGTACTTTGCTTACCGGCAATACTTTCTTTGCCAGCAAGTTCACTTGGGTGTATTCTTTCAAATGACATTGACATTAGATGTCTGTTTGCGGTGATAAGACTATGATTTAAAATAAATTGTCAGACTTATTGTTTTATTTCCTTCTCGCCATTTTCATTTTTAACCGGAAGTTCAGAAATGGAACTGACCGAAACGAAATTATTTTACATCAAAATAAATACTAAGCTTAGCGATACATTTTATGTTATTTGGATACTTTTTGATTCAACCTTGATTTTTCAAAGTATTTGATGTGCAATTTCATTTAATAATGCATTATACGATGTACAATAATTTCGTTTGGTTCAGAGTCCAGCTTGTAGATCAACTTCCGGTTTGAAAATCTGGAAAAAGTTTTGAGAAGATGAAAGTAATTACTAATTATATAGTCTAACTCTTATCACCAACATCATCAGGCACAGGAAGTTGTATCAAGTCCTTTTTGGGCCTAACAGAGCTTTTTGCCCTTCCCCACTCTCAGTCTCACAACAGATGTATTTTTACAAGCTGCAAGAAATCATAGACATTTTATTAGGTCTAATTATTTTATCATTTGTTTTTATAATAATCACTATACACTGCCCAAAAAGGACTTGATACAACTTCCTGTGTCATCAGGGGGCGTGAATTCATACGATCCCCAATCCAATCCGGATAAATTGGGATAAATCTTGGATTACGACATTGCACAGTGAGCACGATCAGTCTTCATTATTCAGTTATTAGACTGTTAGCATCATTAAGATATTAAATTACTTCCTGCGAAAGCTATGTGGATTTTGATATAATAGCTTTCCCACGGCGCACTTGGGCAGCTGAATAATAGTGACCTTTAAATCATGAATAAAGATTTCCGTGGCTTACTTTTGGTCTCTAACTGTGTCTTACATCAGTCCCAGCAAGTATTGGAGCGCTGGAATACTTCTTTTTCGATCAAGACTTGTAAATTGTTCATCGAGTGAATGTTTTTTCGACCCATATCCAATATGGCGGTTTGCTAGGAGCGAGATACACAACGAACAAAATGAATTTTTTAGATTGATTTAGGTTTTGGAAACCTCCGGAGATTTACAAAAATGTCCGAGCAGAAAACACCATATTGGAATTTGGCAGTAAAAACATTCAGTCGACTAACAATTGCAAGGTCACTATTATTCAGCTGTCCATTTCTCCGTTTGAGAGCCATAAGTTTCAAAATCTAACATGGCTCTCGAAGTGAGTAAATATTAGATAGATAGATGGTGCTGACTATGCGACAGTGGGACTGGGAGACATTATAAACACCAACCATCATCAAAAGTTGTCTCAAATTCTAAGTTTCATGTGATGTTGCAGTCTGGGAGCCAATCCTCCTTGCGGCGTAATCGGGCTCCAAAATCACCTCAACATTTTAATATCAGTTAAAATTTTTAAGTTCCTATAAAGCATCCTCCTAAGCAGGTGTCCAGTGAACGGGAATTATTTTTCTACTGCTTGGGAGAGTTTGACACATGAAACTTAGAATTTAGCTCATTGTGACAACTTTTGATTTTTTACGATCTGAGGATTATTAGGGGGAATCGCCAAGATTTATTCGATTTTCATTGGAGTCGGATAAAATTTATCCAAAAAGTAATCCACCTCAAAAGGTAGATTGAGATGATTTATCCTGAGATTAATCCCAGGATCGTACGAATTCACCGATTTTTGGATTAATTCTTGTATTAATCCAAATGGAAGAGATCTTTCAAAAGTTATTTTTTAGGCTATGAAGATTCGAAAAAATAAAAAAATGCCAATGGTATAACGTCTCTTAAGACGAAATATTTAATCACTGTACTGTATTGTAAAATTGTTAAATGTAGGTTTACCATGTAACTGTACTGTAATTGTTTTTTGCAATTGCTTTAACATGCTTATTCTTTGAAATTCTTTGAAAAATTATAAAAAAAAAAAAAAAAAAAAGATTCGAGGCCTATTAATAGATTTAGCATAGCCTAAGGCCCTTGTCACAGGCTTGTGAGTGTGAATATGGAGGTTGGTCAGACATGACAACTGGAGCTCATTTTAGGCCACCCAAATTGTTGAGGCAAATTGTTAGGTAGTCTACGCCTTCGGTTTGTCCCCCGGACAATCAGTGATATCCCATTATAATTGCTTATATAATCATGGGCTTTCAATTTTTAGTTGAAAGCCCATGATGTAATGTAATATCTTACATGTTAGATATATCTTGAGACAAACCATGGGCTTCCAATTAGCTAGTTGAAAGCCCATGGACAAACTTATGGTTTAGTAATGCTGTTTATTTGGAGAACCTACTGTCAGAATTGAACACAATTGAGTTTGATCGCGGCAATCGAGGTAAACCACATTCGAATGACAGGAGCACACAAGCATTGGCAAATCTGGCACGTGCCTTGAGCCAGGAAGCCGATCAGATTCAAAGCGGGTTTTTAATTTCTTTTATAATTTCTAGAACTGCCATTGGTCACATAACCATACTGATAAACAAATTTAACGACCTATCAGATAATATATTGATTTCCCCAGTTTATTCAAGTTTCAGATAATTAATTTAGACGGAAATAATTTGACTTGTAAGCCAAATCACAAAATAAGCACATAAAGCGAGGGATTTGGGGCCTCTTCTTTGGTAAGAAGAAAGGTGAATATGTGATACTGCTCAACATGCAAAAAAGTCCAGATATCAGGGTTTGATTGTGCTTTCTTATCGCCACATCCCTCTTTAAACTTTTGATGCATCATTTTACAATTGTGTCACGTGAAATTATTGTTTTGAAGTTGAATTCAGTTTTCCTCAAAAACAGATACATGCTGACTTTATATCTCAAATACTAGTATCTTCTTATTTTCAGGTTTGACTGGTTTTCTGGGAGGAATCAAGTATAAAGGAAAAAACTAAAATGACAGATCTCCACGTTTCTACACCTTACAATCCATTGAGCCATAAACCAATAGGTTATGTGAGATCTCTATTTGCATTCAAGAATGGAACCCCACGACAAGCCTCAGTGTGTACAAACGCAAAAGCAGTAATTGCGATAGAGAAGTCTGTATTCAATAATCCAGAACATTCATTACAAGGACTCGAAGCGTTCTCTCACGTGTGGGTGATATTTCTATTCCATAAAAACAATAACTCTCATAGAAAAGCAAAGGTGGCACCACCGAGACTGAATGGGGCAAAGGTTGGAGTTTTTTCAACACGGAGCCCCTACAGGCCGAACCCTATAGGATTATCACTGTGCCGTGTTGCTCACATTGAGGGAAATCAGGTCCACCTATCTGGGATTGACATGCTAGATGGCACCCCTGTGTTGGATATTAAGCCGTATATACCACAATATGATGCACCAGTCCTGCATGAGGCAAATAGCAATGAAGATACAGTATGTTCTCCAAATGAAAGAGTTTATGAACCACAAGCCATTCCTTCAATTATTTCAGGTGGACAAATAGATCTGGAATTAGAAAAAATTCAAATAAGTGTTAAGTCCACATCAGGTGCATCTGTTTCTCATAGTCATCAGTTAGACCTCAAGTCAGGTCAGAGTCAAACGTCTACTTCAAATTCATCAGCTTCAAACTGTCATCTGTCAGAAATACAGTCAGATTCAAATTCGTCAGCTTCAAACTGTCATCTGTCAGCAATAGAGTCAGATTTAAATTCGTCAGCTTCAAACTGTCACCTGTCAGCAATAGAGTCAGATTTAAATTCATCAGCTTCAAACTGTCATCTGTCAGAAATAGAGTCAGATTTAAATTCGTCAGCTTCAAGCTGTCATCTGTCAGCAATAGAGTCAGATTTAAATTCGTCAGCTTCAAACTGTCATCTGTCAAGACTTGAGTCAGATCAGAGTCAAACGTCTACTTCAGATTCATCATTTTCAAACTGTGATCTGTCTGACTCTGTATCAAACAAGAGTCAAATTTCAAATTCAAATTCTTCACTTTCTAATAAGCCTAGCGTTCAGTCAGATAAAAGTGACAGCATTTCATCAGTTGATAGCAGTGGCCAATTGAGCATTCAATCAGATAAGAGTCAAACCTCTATTTCAAATTCAACTATTTCATGCAGTTACCAGTCAGAAAAACCTAATGAAAAAATATGCTTACATGATATTGATGAATCTATAAAATCTGCTCAGTGGATAACATCGCCACCTATTGACAAACTTCGAGTTTGTTTCACAGGACGTGCCAAATCTCAACTTCAAAAATTTAGCTTGAATGCAACTGGAAATAACTTGCAAGATTACTTTTTAAATTTTTTCGATAGCAGTGACCAATTGGAGCAAGCTATATGTGAAATATTGCAGGCTGATCCACGCTCGTCATATAGACGTAAAAACTGTACAGATTCGCTGTATTATTTTTGCGTAGATAATGCTCATGTGACTTGTTGGTTTGATGGTGATATGGTAGAGGTGGTCAAAGTCAAACCAATATCAAATTCGATCTTGGCTGGAAAAACTTAAGAGTGTATGTTTACTTGTTTAGGGAGGATTCATTTTATAAGAAAGGGAATACTGTAGATACACTTATTTTGACTTTACTTAAAGGGACAAAGTGCGTAAATGAAGTCTCACTTTTGATCTTCATAGTACAGTAGTAGGCTATTTCCAATGGATTAATAAGTACTTGATCTTTCATTTGACACGAAAAACAACTCAAATAGACCATATCAGAGTTGACACTAGTTCATGAAAAAATATTTTTGATCTATCAATTTATAGATTTCAAATTTTTAGCAATGCCATAGAAAGATGGCATTGTTGTTTGTATTAATTGTCCATTCATTTTTGATAGGATTTCAACCATACGCCATCTTTTAGTCCAATAGTTATTTAAAAACGTAAACTTTGTGAAAAGTGGTAATTCACTTCTTTTGATCTCTGAACTTCAAATGCTGTTTTCTATGCGAGTAATTTTTTTTCACTTCAGTATTGACCCAAATTAAAGTTTTTTGATTGACTGTGTGAGTGACATGTCTCAAGTAATATTTTGTCTTTTTTCCTTCAAAAATAAGCGCATTTCAAATATTGTGGCTATTTAATTTGGCGGATTGGATTTAGGACTGAAGTTAAATTTTTGTTAATGATGATTATGATTATTAGATGTTTATGTCATTGGAACAGTTGTTTACTAAGATATTTTCTGTATTTCTTTTGGAATAATGTAGAATTGATGACATGTTGACAGGAAAAGGGGCCCCTGGAGTTTAATTTCAGAAGTGCATTGTACAAAAATTCCAAACTTTAATTTGGCAGATTTTCTGAATCCGCCAATCTGTCAAATTAAAACGGGCCCCTGATAGCATTAACATTGGTCTCGTATATGTCATACAATTGATATTTGAAACGCAACTAATAACTATTCAAACTTATGATCGGACATTACTATGATATTACTTTATTACCTTGAAGTACACATCATACTTCTGTCCAATAAGTTCTCTTCTGTTCTATAAGTATAAATACCTTACATTTTGGGTATTTTCTGTTATTTTATCACATATTACCGACTTAGAAATGTGTTTATATTTTTATACTGTAATCTGGCCAGTCCCTGAATACCTGTAGTCCAAGAAAGAGCTATTTCTGTAAGTTCTATGTGTAAACCATTAATTATGTAGTCCAATTATTTTGCCAGGTGGCAAAATGTTTATATCTCTTAATTATCAACATGCCTCATATTATCCATCATATAGTAAGTCTTAAATGCCAAATTATATTACTGTAAATTGCCATATTATGTGAAATGCCATAGTGTGAAATGCCATATTGTGCAAAGTGCTATATTATGGAGAATGCCATATTATGTCAAATGCCATATTGTGTAAAGTGCTATATTATGGGGAATGCCATATTATGTTAAATGCCATATTGTGTACAGTGCTATATTATGGGGAATGCCATATTATGTCAAATGCCATATTGTGTAAAGTGCTATATTGGATGGGGAATGCCATATTATGTTAAATGCCATATTGTGTACAGTGCTATATTATGGGGAATGCCATATTATGTCAAATGCCATATTGTGTAAAGTGCTATATTATGGGGAATGCCATATTGTGTCAAATGCCATATTGTGTAAAGTGCTATATCATGGGTAATGCCATATTATGTTAAATGCCATATTGTGTAAAGTGCTATATTATGGGGAATGCCATATTATGTCAAATGCCATATTGTCTAAAGTGCTATATTATGGGAAATGCAGTATTATGTCAAATGCCATATTGCTTAAAGTGCTATATTATGGGGAATGCCATATTATGTCAAATGCCATATTGTGTAAAGTGCTATATCATGAGTAATGCCATATTATGTCAAATGCCATATTGTGTAAAATGCTATATTATGGGGAATGCCGTATTATGTTAAATGCCATATTGTGTAAAGTGCTATATTATTGGGAATGCCATATTATGTCAAATGCCATATTGTGTAAAGTGCTATATTATGGGGAATGCCATATTATGTTAAATGCCATATTATGTTAAGTGCTTTATTACGGGGAATGCCATATTATATCAAATGCCATATTGTGTAAATTGCTATATTATGGGGAATGCCATATTATGTCAAATGCCATATTTTGTAAAGCGCTATATTATGGGGAATGCCATATTATGTCAAATGCCATATTGTGTAAAGTGCTATATTATGGGGAATGCCATATTATGTCAAATGCCATATTTTGTAAAGCGCTATATTATGGGGAATGCCATATTATGTCAAATGCCATATTGTGTAAAGTGTTATATTATGGGAATGCCATATTATGTCAAATGCCGTATTGTGTAAAGCCCCATATTATGGAGAATGCCGTATTATGTCAAATGCCATATTGTGTAAAGTGCTAT
Source organism: Owenia fusiformis (assembly GCA_903813345.2). Taxonomy (NCBI): domain Eukaryota; kingdom Metazoa; phylum Annelida; class Polychaeta; order Sabellida; family Oweniidae; genus Owenia; species Owenia fusiformis. The sequence goes on along the minus strand of CAIIXF020000004.1, from coordinate 5,247,088 downwards.
ATTATGGGGAATGCCGTATTATGTCAAATGCCATATTGTGTAAAGTGCTATATTTTGGGGACAGCCGTATTATTTCAAATGCCATATTGTGTAAAGTGCTATATTATGGGGACTGCCGTATTATGTCAAATGCCATATTGTGTGAAGTGCTATATTATGGGGAATGCCGTATTATGTCAAATGCCATATTGTGTAAAGTGCTATATTATGGGGAATGCCATATTATGTCAAATGTCATATTGTGTAAAGTGCTATATTGGATGGGAAATGCTATATTATGTCAAATGCCATGTTGTGTAAAGTGCTATGTTATGGGGAATGCCATATTGTGTGAAATGCATTATTGTATTTTACTATACTATACTGTACGATACTTATTACTTGTATTTGTATTTCTAGCCTTTCTGGCTCTGTTTACTTGTCTGTCTGTGTGTATTAAATAAACAACAGTTACATCATATCATACGTCATGTTGCTTACACTAGTACTTTGGTGTCTTTAGGGAGTAAAAATAAAAGAAGAGAAGCATTTTCACAAATAATTAATAATTAATTAAATTACTAGACAATTTACTTGGAGATGTTTCCCTGAAAACATACTAATAAATTAATACTCAAAAATATTTAATAAGGTTAAAGCCTTTAGCATCCCATTGATTTCTGATTTACTGTAAATTGTTTTAATTTAGCACTATTTGATTTGGCAGATTGGACAAATTTTAAAATTTTGGCTGCTATTTAATTTGGCATCAGTAAAATATGGATATTGGCAGATTGGAGGGCTAGCTCGGAAGTCACATGACCAGGTTACTAGTACTCTTGGGTGACACGGGGAGCTAAAATGTAAAAAAATTGTTATAATCAAAATATTGAAAGAGGGTCCCAGGCAATAAATTTTTGTTTTATCAATACGCCAAATTAAAGCAATTTACAGTTACAATAACTTTAACATACTTTGTTTGATGTTTCCCTCCCTCTGTCGAATGTCTTGAATCTTAATCATTAGCATTACTTTTTGAATGGGTCCTTGCAGAACCATCCTATAGCCTTAGCAGTCGATGGCTTTGTGCGTTACAAGCATTTAGTCATCCTATCCAGAGTTTTTGAGGGGAAAGATCATCCTCTGGTACTACTTTCACAATGAAAGGCTAAAGCTTAAAATAGTTATACAAATAATCTTAAATAAAGAGGACAATCAAGGATTTTATCGGTGCTGCCATCTTTCTATCGGCCCAAAATCTATGATTTACACCGCCATTCTCACCACCACTTGATTATTTTTCATCCACTTCATACTATTTCTTTGATTCCAAGTCTAGTTTACCGAACAGTTTAAAAAAGTTAAAAACTTTGAGTTTAAGAGTCTCTATGCCTGTTATATGATTGGTCGTTGAATTTGTTTATCATAAACCTGATTGGCTGTCTGGTTCAAGGCGCTTGTGGGCGCTTGTGGGCGCTTGTGTGACTCAATGGGGATTCCCCTCTCTAGCCTAGGAATCGATTGTGTTTAATTCTGGAGTTTGGTTGTTCTGTTGATTATTCCCGATATTTCGGCAATAATATACCCAAAAGTAATTCTCAAGATATATCCATGATATGCGAGACATTATATGAGCAATACCAATAGGTCATCATTGATTGTCTGGGGGAGAACCCTATGGCATAATGCATCTTCAATGATGTGCCTTTTGATTTGTGCATTTTTAGGTCTATGTTATAGATAATCTGCAAAAAGCTCATGATTATACTGAAAGGGTGTAGTAAAACCACCAGCACAATAAAAAATTGATTCTGATTAGTTTTGTGTTCTATGTTACAGGTAAAGTACTCCATATATGTTTGCAACAAGGGCAAAAGAGGAAATCTCATGATTTATGAATGATATAGTATTTGTATATGAACTGAACGCTACCTGCATGAGCATGCGTAGGCATGGCTCAATCAACTAATATAATATTTCAATATTATGTTATGTTATAATTATCAATCATCTTGGTAATGGTAACACAAGTAGGCATGGCTCAATTAACCAATATCAAATCAAATTGAAAACTCAATCATGAACCATCTTGCTAATGGTAACACAGTGTCCTTGTCTATGTCATAGTATGCATAGGCATGGCTCAATCAACCAATATCAATGCAAATTGATAACACAATCATCAATCATCTTGCTAATGGTAACACAGTGTCTTTGTCTATATCATAGTATATGTAGGCATGGCTCAATCAACCAATATCAATGCAATCTGACAACACAATCATCAACCATCTTGCTAAATGGTAACACAGTGTCTTTGTCTATATCATAGTATGTGTAGGTATGGCTCAATCAACCAATATCAATGCAATCTGACAACACAATCCTCAACATATTGGTAATGGTAACACAGTGTCTTTGCTTATATCATAGTATGTGTAGGTATGGCTCAATCAACCAATATCAATGCAATCTGACAACACAATCATCAACATATTGGTAATGGTAACACAGTGTCTTTGCTTATATCATAGTATGTGCAGGCATGGCTCAATCAACCAATATCAATGCAATCTGACAACACAATCATCAACATATTGGTAATGGTAACACAGTGTCTTTGCTTATATCATAGTATGTGTAGGTATGGCTCAATCAACCAATATCAATGCAATCTGACAACACAATCATCAACCATCTTGGTAATGGTAACACAGTGTCTTTGAATACATCATAGTATGTGCAGGCATGGCTCAATCAACCAATATCAATGCAATCTGACAACACAATCATCAACCATCTTACTAATGGTAATACACAGTCTTTGTCTGTGTCATAGTATGTGTAGGCATGGCTCAATCAACCAATATCAATGCAATCTGACAACACAATCATCAACCATCTTGCTAATGGTAATACACAGTCTTTGTCTATGTCATAGTATGTGTAGGCATGGCTCAATCAACCAATATCATTACAACCTGACAACACAATCATCAACCATCTTGCTAATGGTAACACAGTGTCTTTGTCTATGTCATAGTATATGTAGGCATGGCTCAATCAACCAATATCAATGCAATCTAACAACACAAACATCAACCATCTTACTAAATGGTAACACAGTGTCTTTGTCTATGTCATAGTATATGTAGGCATGGCTCAATCAACCAATATCAATGCAATCTAACAACACAAACATCAACCATCTTACCAAATGGTAACACAGTGTCTTTGTCTATGTCATAGTATATGTAGACATGGCTCAATCAACCAATATCAATGCAATCTTTCAACACAATCATCAACCATCTTGGTAATGGTAACATAGTGTCCTTGTCTCTGTATTAGTATGTGTAGGCATGGCTCAATCAACCAATATCAATGCAATCTGACAACACAATCATCAACCATCTTGCTAAATGGTAACACAGTGTCTTTGTCTATATCATAGTATATGTAGGCATGGCTCAATCAACCAATATCAATGCAATCTGACAACACAATCATCAACCATCTTGCTAAATGGTAACACAGTGTCTTTATAGTATATCTAGGCATGGCTCAATCAACCAATATCAATGCAATCTTACAACACAATCATCAACCATCTTGCTCATGGTAACACAATCTCTATGTCATAGAATTTGCAGGCATGGCTCAATCAGCCAATATCAAAGCAAATTGATAACACAATCTTAAACCATTTTGCTAAATGGTAACAGCGTGTCTTTGTCTATGTCATAGAAGCCTTTATGTAGGCATGGCTCAATCAACCAATATCAATGCAATCTGACAACACAATCATCAACATATTGGTAATGGTAACACAGTGTCTTTGCTTATATCATAGTATGTGTAGGTGTGGCTCAATCAACCAATATCAATGCAATCTGACAACACAATCATCAACCATCTTGCTAAATGGTAACACAGTGTCTTTGTCTATGTCATAGAAGCCTATTTGTAGGCATGGCTCAATCAACCAATATCAATGCAATCTGACAACACAATTATCAACATATTGGTAATGGTAACACAGTGTCTTTGCCTATATCATAGTATGTGTAGGTATGGCTCAATCAACCAATATCAATGCAATCAATGCAATCTGACAACACAATCGTCAACATATTGGTAATGGTAACACAGCGTCTTTGCCTATATCATAGTATGTGTAGGTATGGCTCAATCAACCAATATCAATGCAATCTGACAACACAATCATCAACCATCTTGCTAATGGTAACACAGTGTCTTTGTCTATATCATAGTATATGTAGGCATGGCTCAAGCAACCAATATCAATGCAATCTGACAACACAATCATCAACCATCTTGCTAAATGGTAACACAGTGTCTTTGTCTATGTCATAGTATGTGTAGGCATGGCTCAATCAACCAATATCAATGCAATCTGACAACACAATCATCAACCATCTTGCTAAATGGTAACACAATGTCTTTGTCTATGTCATTGTATGTGTAGGCATGGCTCAATCAACCAATATCAATGCAATCTGACAACACAATCATCAACCATCTTGCTAAATGGTAACACAGTGTCTTTGTCTATGTCATAGTATATATAGGCATGGCTCAATCAACCAATATCAATGCAATCTGACAACACAATCATCAACCATCTTGCTAAATGGTAACACAGTGTCTTTGTCTATGTCATAGTATATATAGGTATGGCTCAATCAACCAATATCAATGCAATCTAACAACACAATCATAACCATCTTGGTAATGGTAACACAGTGTCTTTGCCTACATCATAGTATGTGGAGGCATGGCTCAATCAAACAAAATCAATGCAATCTGACAACACAATCATCAACCATCTTGCTAAATGTTAACACAGTGTCTATGTCTATATCATAGTATGTTAAGGCATGGCATCAATCAACCAATATCAATGCAATCTGACAACACAATCATCAACCATCTTGTCAATGGTAACACAGTGTCTTTGTCTATGTCATAGTATGTGCAGGCATGGCTCAATCAGCCAATATCAATGCCATCTTACAACACAATCATCAACTATCTTGCTCATGGTAACACAATGTCTTTGTCATAGTATGTGTAGGCATGGATCAATCAACCAATATCAATGCAATCTGACAACACAATCATCAACCATCTTGCTAAATGGTAACACAGTGTCTTTATAGTATATGTAGGCATGGCTCAATCAACCAATATCAATGCAATCTTACAACACAATCATCAACCATCTTGCTAATGGTAACACAGCGTCTTTGTCTATATCATAGTATGTGTAGGTATGGCTCAATCAACCAATATCAATGCAATCTTACAACACAATCATCAACCATCTTGCTAATGGTAACACAGCGTCTTTGTCTATATCATAGTATGTGTAGGTATGGCTCAATCAACCAATATCAATGCAATCTGACAACACAATCATCAACCATCTTGCTAATGGTAACACAGCGTCTTTGTCTATATCATAGTATGTGTAGGTATGGCTCAATCAACCAATATCAATGCAATCTTACAACACAATCATCAACCATCTTGCTAATGGTAACACAGCGTCTTTGTCTATATCATAGTATGTGTAGGTATGGCTCAATCAACCAATATCAATGCAATCTTACAACACAATCATCAACCATCTTGCTAATGGTAACACAGCGTCTTTGTCTATATCATAGTATGTGTAGGTATGGCTCAATCAACCAATATCAATGCAATCTGACAACACAATCATCAACCATCTTGCTAAATGGTTACACAGTGTCTTTGTCTATGTCAAAGTATATGTAGGCATGGCTCAATCAACCAATATCATTACAATCTGACAACACAATCATCAACCATCTTGCTAAATGGTAACACAGTGTCTTTGTCTATATCATTGTATGTGTAGGTATGGCTCAATCAACCAATATCAATGCAATCTGACAACACAATCATCAACCATCCTGCTAATGGTAACACAGCGTCTTTGTCTATATCATAGTATGTGTAGGTATGGCTCAATCAACCAATATCAATGCAATCTGACAACACAATCATCAACCATCTTGCTAATGGTAACACAGCGTCTTTGTCTATATCATAGTATGTGTAGGTATGGCTCAATCAACCAATATCAATGCAATCTGACAACACAATCATCAACCATCTTGCTAAATGGTTACACAGTGTCTTTGTCTATGTCAAAGTATATGTAGGCATGGCTCAATCAACCAATATCAATGCAATCTTTCAACACAATCATCAACCATCTTGGTAATGGTAACACAGTGTCCTGGTCTCTGTATTAGTATGTGTAGGCATGGCTCAATCAACCAATATCAATGCAATCTTTCAACAGAATCATCAACCATCTTGGTAATGGTAACATAGTGTCCTTGTCTCTGTATTAGTATGTGTAGGCATGGCTCAATCAACCAATATCAATGCAATCTGACAACACAATCATCAACCATCTTGCTAAATGGTTACACAGTGTCTTTGTCTATATCATAGTATATGTAGGCATGGCTCAATCAATCAATATCAATGCAATCTGACAACACAATCATCAACAATCTTCGTAACACAATATGATATAAGAATATTATAATTCACAATCACTAACTACCCAGTTCAATAAATGATTTGTTCACGGATGATAGCTCATTGTATATAAGCTGTGTACTGTAGCCGATATCGTCTGTTACATCATATTGACAACATTCAGATTGTGTTTTGAAATTGGGTTGTGCTGAAGTGACCTTTACACCATTTACCCAGAATGCAACACGTCACATGGCCAGGAAGGGAAGTAGGTTAGGTACTCCGCCTGTTTACTCCAGTTTACGGAATAAATTCTAGGTATGTGATATTTCTTTTGCATGTTAAGAAAGTGAAGTATAATCGTAAGCATTGAATGTGTATCGGTGATCCAGATTTTACAGCGAGAATGAGGTGTTTATTTCTGAAAAATAAACCGGAAGTAATTTTTTGAAGAAAATGGCGTTGGAATTTGGACCCACTCCAGTTTGTTGCAGTGTTTTGAGTTATACGCAGAGAGCTTAGACCCATAGGACTAACATAGGAACTTTATCTAGGTTATCCAAATCCCAATACAACAAATTACGGTCAATAAGATTATAATGAGGTTTGCCTCTTTTTGTTAAAATCTTTGATTCAAGTGTGTTCTCAGTTTGAGTTTAGATCTACAGTTGGGGACAAAAATAAATGACAGGTCGATTTTCGATCACCATTTCCTAATTATGGTGGTCTGAAAGCACATAATTTCCAATATTGTCTAGATATATATCCCTTAAAATTTGTATATTTTACATTTTGTATAATCTCATCCACTGATGTATGGCCTCTTGTAAAATTCTCTTATTTTTAACATGGGAAATCCTCACTTCAGCAAATCCACCTGTCATTTATTTATGTCCCCAACTGTATGTTATCCTGTAGGCTATATCAAACCACAGGGACTTGTCTGGAGAGTCGGGTAAGCCCTTGGATGTGTCTGTACTGATCTAAGTAATGACTCTTTATTATAACCAGTGCATACTCATCGGAGGGCTTGCCCGACACTCCAGCCAAGCCCTTGTGTATCGATCTAGGGCAAAGGGGTATAATGTCAACAGGTAAGGATGCGAGATATGGTGTAACACTCACTTGTTAGATATTAGAATTCCTGTTCTGGATTTCACAAAATATAATCATCTCGTGAGATCTTGATCCATGTGAGAAAAAAACGTTAGAGCAAATAAACAATAAGGTGTCGAAGTTACCTCAGATTTAGACGGTGAACACCGTCTTTAATACGTTGGACTGTCGTATGGACTTGCATTAGAGGCGGTGTTTATCCTTGTAAATTCATGCCAATCTAAGTTTTTTTCTTGATTATTTTTGATGGTTCACTTTATTTTAATCTTTTGCTTAGAATCTCTGCGTCATTTACAGAGAAATATTAACAAAATTGATACATTGATGATTTATACAAAAAATTGCCATAGTTTTGTGGTTGTAGAAGGTTGAATTGTGCTAATTTTGTAGCAAAATCGCTGTTTGTCGCTACTGTTCACAGAATCTTTATAGCGGCTTCTATTCTCACGAGATTTGACGAGAGTAGCCATTGAATATTGCTGCCATCTATTTAACTATACAGAGTTTATATCATTCATTCCACAATCATGTATTCGATGGAAGAAATCAATGATCTCTGTTCGCATAACATAAAACCAAAGTTTGGATTTGATATGAAGCCAGAACAGTTACAAGTGATAACAAACATATTGAATCAAGAATCCACTCTAGCAGTTTTACCAACTGGTTATTGCAAAACATTACGTCACATGATCATCAAATTACGTCACGTGATCATCTCACTGATTTATGCAACGCATTCGCACTTGAAATTAGGTCAGCGAAAATGTCAAGAAGACTGGTCAGAAATGCAATTTCGTCTTATCTGCAACGATTACACATAATTACTGTAATAAAGCGAGGCATTTATGGGTTCATTTTGAAGATTTTTGGTCCCGCTATCCAGTGGTGAAAGAATTTTCAAGATTGAGGTAAGATTTTTGGAGAAAAGTCAAAAACATCAGATCCGGACTTTTCAGCATTTCTTAAATTTGATAAATTTACATTGCATGTTATGCACCCCTGGGGCCAACACGATCCTCAGAGACTCAGAGGGTGCATGAATGCACCTACCCCAGATTGAAACGAAATGGTGTCAACATTTTACCTAATCGCCCTACCCCTACAGTAAAATTTTAAATGTTTGGAACTACTTTGAATCTTAAAAATAAGCAATCAAAGGACCATATTGAAACAGTATATGTAAAAATAGAAACATTAATACAAATTAATAAGTTTTGTATATTTTAGTTTGTTTAGTAGTTTTGCCATTATATCTTAGTCTATATCCAATAGACTGAATTTCCTGAGAATTCAGTCTATTGATCATTATAGTGCTGATATATAATAATAAAGGGTGCATTTTCAAACTAAACAGAGTGCTCCTACCAAAATGAATTTGCCTATGTACCCCTGAGACTCTTATCTGATAGATAGAATGCAGAAATAAAACAAAAATTTTGCTATTATAGGTAAAAAGTTCTCTTGAAATTTCGAAGTGATTTTACCTGTTAATTCTGTTCATGGTCTGCCATTCTTGCGAAAGTTACACTGAAACACAAACTCCATGAAACGAAACAAAATCACTAGAAAAAAACATGGCACACATTGTGCGCATGTGCAGCAAAGTTTAAACCAATCAGATTATTTGATTATTTTGCGCACATGATTATTTGCTTCTGAGCACTTACAAGATTACCACAATAAACAAACCTGGCAGACTACCCTTAGCCTACTTCATTTTGACAAAATTTCAGCTCAAACTCGTGACAAATGCATTATGCATACGCTGTTGTGAAGCCTTGGAGACACTCATTTTGGTAAATATGATTTATGGTGTATACTTTTCTGCAGTTTGTGGGAGTTTGGGACATTAAATGTTAAAATTCAAGAAAATATGCCAATTAAACGACTAATCAATTAATATATACCAACACTATTTGTCCCTCCTGTGGGAAAAACAGGAAATTTCATGCACACAATTATCAATTTTAAAAAACTTCACTTCCCAAAAATAAGCATTATAACAATTCGATTAAGTATTAAGGTACAATTAAATGCTATAAAAAGTAACACAGCACATTGTCAAATATTTTCATTCCAAATTTCAAAAAAAATTCCGACCTATGCTTTTCACATATGGCAATGTAACTTTTTCATTTTACTGAAAATTATGGCAAATAAGTACCAGCATAGAATAGTATAGAAGCCAGCAGAGCTGGATTTTGGAACAGAATTGTAAGTTTTTATAGCAGTCTGGCAAATAAGGATTTTTTCACCATAGCCAAATTTGTCCAGAGACATTCAAAACACTCTGGCCAAAATATTTTTTGTCTAGCCAAAACAAATTTTGTCATATCAATGTGAATTTTTGGAGGGGGTTAGTATAAACTATATGTATCACTGTATTCGTGTATTTAATCACTATGTGTATCACTTTATTCATGTAATTCAACACTATCTGTATCATCTGTATTCATGCATTTAAGCACTATCTGTATCACTTTATTCATCATCCTCCGATCACAGGGCTTCAAAATCCAGAATATATTCTTTCTTTTTACCCCCTGCGATAAGCAGTTAGCATTTCCCCGATTAAGAACTCGCAATATGATTGGCTGTCGCAACACTGCGACAGAAATCATGTATAAGTCATTGCGCATAATAAGATCACGTGATTCCGTTTAATCGGGCGCTTCCAAATTGGTTATAGCAGGGGGAAGAAAGAGGTACGGATTCTGGATACCTGCTTAGGAGGATGTTTATTCATGTAATTCAACACTATCTGTATCATCTGTATTAATGCATTTAATCACTATCTGTATCACTTTATTCATGTAATTCAACACTATCTGTATCATCTGTACTCATGCATTTAATCACTAGTTGTCAAAAGTGACCCCCCTGGCTACGGGCCTGGTCTTAACTTAGTATATTGTGGAAGAATAAAGGGGCATTAATCTCGACTTGGCTTTATAGATAATATACTTATTTATTTTCCTTTTAGAAGACAAGTGTCACGCGACATTTTGAAACTTGCCACGAAAAAACCTGCACATGAATTGCGAACAGTAGATTAAACTACTAAAAATAGGTTGAAAGATATTTGGTTGTCAATATAATTTATAGATTAATAAATACTGAATTATATGCGATCAATAGTATATGTTCATTAATAATTATTAAGAAAATATGATAGTGACGCACAGAAACAAACAAAAAGATGGAAAACCCTACCCTTCTTCCGATAACAATCTACTGATAATAATTCTGTTCGTAAATATGAGGCATACAGCAAAGATGCATAGACGGTTCTGATTGGTGCGTCATTCTTAGTTTTTCGGCCAATCAAAGCAGCGGTTCCATAACGATTTTGTTTCGTGTGTAAAAAAAGTAAATTTTGAATTCGTATTGCTTTCGTCAATATTTTGATAGATACTGGTATTGTTTTGCGATGATTTTTTGTGAGAAGGGCAAGCAAATATGAGGGATCAAACTCTTGAAGTGAGATTACAGCCATCGCCAAAATTGTCGAGGTAGATCATAACTTCTTTCGCCAAATTTTTTTCAGTCCCTGTTTTTGGCGTTTGGCGACCTCTTATTTGCCAGACTGTATAGAGACTAAACTTGGTCTACCTTTCAGCGGATGGATATGAAAACTCATGAAGTAATGAAGCACAATGATTTCGACGACAAATGGAATATTTTTCCGATTCAGTTTTTCTTCCTCACAATGTAACCTAGGGCATCAGAAGACATAAAACATACTTGAAAGTACATACATGGTTTATATCAACTCAATTTTTTATTTATTTTTGTAAATCATACTTCTAAACAGAATATACATACAAGTGCATTCATTAAGGAGTCACAGGGATTCCCCTCCAAACAAGCACTTTGGCTAAGAAATCAACAATTTCGAAATAACCTTCTACCAGATCATAGAATTGGTCAGCCAATTTCAAAATTTAAAAGAATAGTAAGAGGAGATGGAAGCTTGCTTCTATCCTATTAACGTCAAAACTAAAAAATGCCATGCCTCATTACCTAGAAATTCCTTTTAACTGACTCATGTCTGGACTTCCTTTGCAAGCTCAAATTCATGCATACAATTTTGAATGGGTTGCAAATCCAAAATGTTTATGTGGCAATTTAAACCAGACAACTTAAAATTTCCTATTGAAATGCCCACTGCTGACAAAACTGAGAACAACACTTCTTGCAGGACTGGAGACGATGGGGATCCATACCCACTATGATGGACTTACTATGTTTGATCAAGCCCAGTTTTTACTTTTTGGAGTTATCAAATTTCCAGCAGATGTTAATGAAAAACTAATGAACATAGTAGCATATATCATCCACCCACTATAGGCTCTAAGGGCCGGTCCGCTGGTCATTACCAGGCTACTTTTGATATGGACCAGTTAATTTTTTCACTTGGTATATAGGAAAATAACATTGCAACTGGTCCAGAACACCATTTTGGCCAGCAGGTTTAAGATCCTTAGGACCTACACTGCATACACCATGGTTTAGATCTATTGAACATATAATCAATTCTAACATGATATAGTTGAAATACCTCTGGCCAAGGGAATTAATCCTTACATACAATAAAGATACATGAGCGTAGTAAAATGACACTGTATTGACTCTTCTTATGACTCTTATGTATCCAACACACTGAGTTAGTACTCAGTCTGGATATTTTCAACCAAATATTTAAAAAATGTGAGACTAGAGGATGAAGTCGAGCCCTACACCCATAAAGGTGGGTTTGATTTTTGATTTGAAATATCAACCCCACATTTATTGGAGGTATTATCAAGTAGCAAGCCCAAATCATGATCTATATCATTTTCTCTCCAAGTTCAATAACATAAAAATTTTCTATTTGCCACTGGGTATTCCCGGCCAAACCCCTTGGCATCAGGTGAAAATCAAGGGCAATGTTAGACACTTTACATATATGTCACTGTATCCATAAAACAATGGGTGTAATTAAAAGTTTCAAAAAAGAAATTATTTAAAACAAAATATTGGAGATTGTCTGACAATGCCTGTATCCGCCAATACCTCTATGTCCTCTAGGACCTAAGGTAAATGAGTACAATGGGAACCAGAAATAATTAAGCAGTGTGGGTCTTAAGATTTTTCTGTCACTCGACAAGTTGCAATCGACTTGTGTTTTCACACGTGCCGATGAAAAATTACACTCACCACAGTGTTGCCACTGATGATAAATTATACGTATGTATACTCACAGTTTTTTGTAAATAGAAATTTTTAAAAGAAAGTAATATGTAATATGAAAGTACTTAAAATTGATTGGGGTTCGATTCCTGGTGGGTACATTCATTTTATTTTCTTTGAACCATAACATTTTTTTTATCCTTTTGGATATGTCATATTTATTACTTCCAATAGTTTTGAAATGTTGAAAAAAATGAAAAAATGTTATATGTTGTTTAAGACTTTAACATTCTGTTCAATTCTGACAGTTGGTTGTTCTGTTGGTTGTCCTGTTGATTTTCTCGATATATTGTTGATACTGTGCCCATCATTTAGTCTCAAGATATACTTAGTATTCTAAGGTATGTTAGATGTTATATAAGCAATTATATTGTGACACTAATGATTGTCCAGGAGAGAAATCTGGAAGATGGGATGTCTTCAACAGCTGAGGGACCATGTCACTCACTGGACAGGATATTCCAGAGTGGAAAATTTTTACACTATTTCCCGAAAATGTGGCAGTCACTATTTGTTTTATTATATACCCCATATGGACTCTGTAAACAAAAAAAATAGAAGTCTTTTCATTTCAACGTTTAAGGTTCTTTTTGGCATTTAAAGGTATTTTGCCTTTCAACTCCTATAATCACAGCTATCAGGGAAGATAAAACATACTAATGACTGGTCACTTGACCTAACTAGTGATTAGCACATTTAATCTTCCCTGATAGCAGGGATTTAGTTCATCTATTTCATATCATGTGACCATGAATAAGCCAATGAGCATCTGGAATACATATGGGGTATATAATAATTACTACTAATTTAGTACCTACAAAACCTTAAATGAGGTGGGTGATAATAGGTGAAAGACAGGCAAAAATAGGTGAAAAACAGTTTTCTTCTGTTCACCTTTATTATTTGAAATCACAGAACATTTCAAATCGTTATCTGAATCCTTTTTGAGAATTGGTTTTGTTTATTTCTGAAACATGTTGTGGAGTTAATTCATCAAATCGTTTCATAGAACATTCCCATGCCCATTCCCAATATCTTTTATTTTCCACCTCAGTGAGAAATACTATTCTCCCCAATTTTCTTGGTTCTCACAAATGGAAATAAAGAGAGTGTATTGAAAGGAATAGCAATGTATGCCGTACATATTTTTCTTCTCACAAATTCTATGTCTTTTTTTAAAAGTGTCCAATTTTTAGTGCCGTTCCTCTTGAAGTAGGAAGAAGTCCTTAAAACAGTAATCTTTGAAGTCAGTCATCCATTTTACGTACATGTACAAAAGTACAGCCTCTGATGCATAGATGGGCATGATGCTGGCATCTCTCACAAACCTAGCTTGTACCTTTAGAGCCATAAATAAGCATTAGAAATCATTAAATTCTATTAGATTTTTTCACATATCTCTGAATGTTTATTTTTTTATTTACTAATTCGATGATTATCCGTTTTTATATTACAAATAGAGTTGAGCATAATGTTTTGTTCTTTTATTTTAATTTTAAAATTAAGGCATCCGTAAGAAATGCAAAGAAAGCAAATGAAGTTCGTCAGGGATAGGTGGTTTGCTTTTGTTCTTTCCAACTGAAGTTTTCTTTGAAGGTTTGTTTATATTTTCCCCTGTATCCTTGTTTGGTTCATCCCCTCTTGTCATATTGAAGTTCATATTGTGAATCTGAGCTGTGTTGTCAATTCACTTGAATTTTCCCAGCTTATCTTTGGGGTTTAGGATTTGATCTGTACTCTTGATATAATGTAGATAAATATAGATATGTCTATAATTGTACTTTTAGGTATTCGACAGTGGTGTTGGTATAATAACTAGACTTTGGAAATTGAACGAAGTTCAATTTCAGACTCCAGATCTAGACTTTTTTTAGCCGAGTCATCCAGAATAAGCGGAGTCATCCAAAATAAGCTGAGTCATCCAGAAAAAGATGGATGGATGGATGGTTGAAAAAGGAAGGAAGGATAGGCTAGAATAGGAAGGAACGATAGGATAGAATAGGAAAGAATGATAGAATAGAATAGGAAGAAGGAATAGAATAGGAAGGATAGGAAGGAGAGGATACGAAGGAAAGGTAGATAAGAAGGATACGATAGGATCACAAAGGAAGGATGGATGCATTTTTCATTATTTTCTTCTCTACTCTTGACTTTCTATCAGGATACCATCAGATCGAGTTTCCGAAATTTCAAAACGCCATAACTTCCGAACCAGAAGTTGGATCGGAATTTAATTTAAAGATTCGGATTCCTGACAAAATTCTACCCCTAATTCATAACTCATATGTTAAATTTGGCGAATTTTTATTTTGACCTACTTTTCGGACACGCCATAACTTCGGAACCGGAAGTCGGATCGAAATTTGGTTTGCAGATTCGGATTTCTGAGAAAATTCTATACTTAATTCATAACTCAAACGTCAAATTTGGAGAAATTTTAATTTTGACCTACTTTTTGGACACCAAAATCTCAAAAGTGGGGCAAAATACTTTCTGACGGCAAAAGGCTAACACTATTAGCACACTCTTGGCTACATGTATACACAATTTCGAAGAATATAGTTAATTTGTAGTGTCAGAATCGCAAAAATAAGGAAAAACTTTGAATTTGACCTAGATTTTGACCTAGGCATTTTGGTGTCCAAATTTTGAAGCTAGATGGCTTTTGAGGTCCCATTCTTTTAAAAGCTTTCATTATATTTAGCTGAACTCAGTCTATATTTCGTATTTTTCACTTCAAAAAAATCTTTTTTCCCATTGACTTAATATGGGCACAAAATTTAGCGATTTTAGAGCTTTCAAAACGCCATAACTTCCGAACCGGAAGTCGAATCGCAATTTGGTTTTCAGATTTGGAATTCTGAGAAAATTTCCTATAAGACTAATATCCTGGACATTTGATTTGAAGAACTTTTTTTTGGACCTCGTTTTCGGACACTGATATCTCGAAATCGGTTTGAGATATCAAAAAACTAAATCGACCCTAGGTTTTCTACTTTTTTATGAGGAACACAATGAAAAAAACCAGGATCAAAAATATTGAAGGACGACTGAGAAAATCGAAAAAAGTGACAAAGTACTGGATTTGACCCAGTTCCTGACCTTTGACCTAGATAAAAATTTGACCCAATTTCCCACCAACTAGATACTGAACCTAAATAAACTGTATAATGGTCTTTACTGGATACCTTATAGTTGTTGAGAAAACGTGGACAGTAAAATAAGAAAAAGAAAAAAAATAATAATAAGAATAGAGGCAAAAACAATAGACTCCAGATTTTCAATCTGGAGTCTAATTAGATCGTACTGGAATCAGCGTTATCATGCGTTACAGGCTTGTTTTGTTTATAGTTTTTTTTACCTAGGCACACATATTGAAGAATGACATCCCATGGTCATTCTTGCAAAATTGTTTATAATTATACTGGGTGACATTCCGTTCATCGAATAACTGTGTCCAAGGCAATGCTCCGTCCTCCCCCCCCCAGAAATGTCTGAGAAGGGGTCGTAGTGTTCATTATGGTACATCCCATATATTGAAATGGCCATCTTGTCACAGATTTGATAGCGTCTAAAGTTATAGTTGTGGCGAAGCATGAAATCCCCACAAAGTGAAAATAGAGAATGTGTCAAAGTTGATATTTTATTCTTATATATTTTATATTTTTTTCAAATCTGAAATGTTTCAAGTTGTGTAATTTATGAGTCTGACTACTCTGTCTTATCAAAAAGGCTCACAAAATGGAAACAAGGAATGTATGGAATTTCATATTCTATTCTTATACAGGGTGACCCAAAAAAATGCAACCCTCAATTTCTTCAATATTTTTCTTAAATGGAGATAAATTGCTCTGAGATTTGGCACACATGGACTTCATTCAATGTGGGTTCCTCTGGCAAAGTTTTAATAATCATAGTCTTATATTGATAGAAGTATGGTTGTTTCAAAAAATGCTCCAGATGTCGTCAATTTCGCTGAAAACAAACTTGCAATGTTCAAGGAAAACTGTTCATAACACGGGTGCATTCTTCCCCATGGGTATTGGGTATGGCTCAAATTTTTGCAGCCATTGCTTATTGGAGTTCTGCAATTGCGGTAGGATTATTTTCATACACATTATCCTTTAAATAAGTCCATATATAGAAGTCAGGGGCATTGAGATCAAGACTGTGGGATGACCATGGGTTCTCCGTCCTAGGAGAGATCATCTTCTCATAGAAATGACAAGTGAGCCAGGCTATGCTATCATCAGAAGTGTGAGGAGAAGCTCCATCCTTCTAGAACCACTGTTCTTGTCTATTGAAGCCTCTATACCACTATAGAAATGCCTAGAACTTCCTGGGAACGCAAACATTGCGCTGTGTGTTAACAGTAACAATGTTGCCATTATCAACCTCAAACCAAAAGGGGCTGATGATTTCATGTTTGGAAATTGGCAGCCCAAGCTGTGCATTTAACAGAATGAAGGGGCCTTTGAAGCACTTCATCTGTGATCCCAGAACACATTATTTCTTGAGTTTACACGTTCAGAAAGAAGGGAATGTGATTCATCTGAAAACCTAACATTGGAAATTGACGACATTTGGAGCATATTTTGGAACGACCATAGCTCCATCAATATAAGACTATGGTTATTGAAACTTTGCCAGAGGATCCCACATTGAATGAAGTCCTTGTGTGCCAAATTTCAGAGCAATCAACCTCCATTTAAGAAAAATATTGAAGAAATGGAGGGTTGCATTTTTTTTGGGTCACCCTTTATGTATATTTCATGAGCTTTCAAATTTGAAAGATGCCAAGTTCTGGAGGCATGTTAGGCTTTAAAATTGGGAATGTTTCAAGTTCAGTATTTTATTGGTCTGACTATGTTGTCTCGTTTATCAGGCTCACAAAGTGGAAATGGGGAAGTGACTACCATTTCTTGTCAACCAGGCTAACAAAGTGGAAACGAGGAATGTATCGAATTTCCTATTCTATTCTAACATATTTTATGAGCTTTCAAATTTGAAAGATGCCAAGTTCTCGAGGCATGTTAGGCTTTAAAGTTGGGAATGTTTCAAGTTCAGTATTTTATTGGTCCGACTACTCTCTCTTGTTCATCAGGCTCAAAAAGTGGAAATGGGGAATTGACTAAAATGACTACCATTTCTTGTCAACCAGGCTAACAAAGTGGAAACGAGGAATGTATCGAATTTTATATTCTATTCTTATATACAGTGTATTAGGCTTTACATTTTTTTAAGCCTAGGCTAAGTTAGCCCTAGCGTAGGCCTAAGCTAGAATTTGAAAAATCATCATCTTGCTTATTTCTCGAATCTTTAGACCTAAGTTAATAAAAATGTACACCTACCGCTGGACAAGCATCTGGTCGTTATAAGATCTATTCATAATATTCAAATAAGCTATGGCATCTCTTTCTAGGTTCTGCAGTCTGGAAGTAAATCTGGAAGTAAGATCTACATGATCATGATCTGAACTTTGCGCCATTTTAAAACTCTGGGGATCATAGATTATTCAGTTTTCTATATGGGGCCCTGATCCGCTGTATTTATGACCTTACTGACGTAATTTAGGCTACGACCTTACGACGATGTTATTACGACCTTACTGACATAAATTACGACCTTTCTGACGTAAATTTATAACTGTGTTATACGACCTTACTGGCGTAAATTTATGACCTTACAACCATGTTGAACGACCATATTGTCGTAAACATAACGCCGTGACTACCATTTCTTGTCAACCAGGCTAACAAAGTGGAAACGAGGAATGTATCGAATTTCCTATTCTATTCTTATATATTTTATGAGCTTTCAAATTTGAAAGATGCCAAGTTCTTGAGGCCTGTTAGGCTTTAAGATTGGGAATGTTTCAAGTTCATTATTTTATTGGTCTGACTATGTTGTCTTGTTCATCAGGCTCACAAAGTGGAAATGGGGAAGTGACTACCATTTCTTGTCAACCAGGCTAACAAAGTGGAAACGAGGAATGTATCGAATTTCATATTCATTCTTATATACAGTGTATTAGGCTTAAAATTTTGAAATGTTTCAAATTGTGTATTTACTTGGTCCGACTACTCTCTCTTGTTCATCAGGCCCACAAAATGAAAATGTGCAAATGACTACATTTTCTTGTCAACCAAGCTCACAAAGTGGAAATGTAGAATGTATCAGATTTCATATTTTGTTCATATATATTCTAGAGGCTTTAAAATTAGGAATATTTCAAGTTGTATATTTTATTGGTCTCACTACCCTTTCTTGTCAAACAGACTAACAAAGTGAAAACGAGGAATGTAAATTGAAATGTGGGAGTGACTACCTTTTCTTGTCAACCAGGCTCACAAAATAGAAATGTATCAAATTTTACATTTTATTCATATAAATTTTTATTCATATTGTTTTCTTTCAATGTCCTTTATGAATTACTCTTCCTCATCTGGGTTCAAGTTAGATATATGTCACTCTCTAAGTACTTTGGCGTTTCAACATTTATATCAATACTTTGCATATCATTCCATAGCTTCAAAATGTTTATTTATTTGATTACTCTTATATCTTATCCTCCAAAATGAGGAATATGTCCAAATCAAAAACTGCGACACTTATGTCATAGACAGTAGGATGATACATTTATCTCTTATAATTTATCTGGCACTCTACGTAATGAAATTTTGATTTTTTTTTCAAATTCTATATTTTATTTATCATAAGTCTGAGCACTCTGCATGTCTTTATTTTTATATTTGAAATGAGAGATTTTTCAAATATTTTATCCTAGCTCTAATGCTAATAGGCTTACGAAATGAAAGTGAGGAATATATATGTCCAAAGCTGTCACACTTGAAGACAGTAAGATTGTACAAGTAATCATAGAGGTTGTCCATAACGGCTGTCACTGTTCTGCTTACCAAACTTATGCCGGTACTTGTTTCTGGTATGCCAAAATAAGATGCGAGTTAAGCATATGAACTATCAAGTTTAACCTTCATCCAGAAAATAAGCAATGCGTTCAAAGCTTCAAAATGTTTATTTATTAATGATTATATGCAACTATCATAGACAGTTGGATGATACATTTATCTCTTTTATAATTTATCTGGCACTCTACGGAATGAAACTGTGGAACTTTTCAAATTCCATATTTTATTTATTATAAGTCTGAGCACTTTTCATGTCTTCATTTTTAGATTTGAAATGTGAGATTCTTCAAATATCTTATCCTAGCTCTAATGCTAATAGGCTTACGAAATGAAAGTGAGGAATATATATGTCCAAAGCTGTCACACTTGAAGACAGTAAGATTGTACAAGTAATCACAAAGGTTGTCCATAACGGCTGTCACTGTTCTGCTTACCAAACTTATGCCGGTACTTGTTTCTGGTATGCCAAAATAAAATGCGAGTTGAGCTTATGAACTATCAAGTTTAACCTTCATCCAGAAAATAAGCAATGCGTTCAAAGCTTCAAAATGTTTATTTATTAATGATTATATGCGACTATCATAGACAGTTGGATGATACATTTATCTCTTTTATAATTTATCTGACACTCTACAGAATGAAACTGTGGAAGTTTTCAAATTCTATCTACAGAATGAAACTGTGGAAGTTTTCAAATTCTATATTTTATTGCATATCTTCATTTTTAGATTTGAAATATGAGATTCTTCAAATATCTTATCCTAGCTCTAATGCTAATGGGCTTACGAAATAAAAGTGAGGAATATATATGTCCAAAGCTGTCACACTTGAAGACAGTAAGATTGTACAAGTAATCATAAAGGTTGTCCATAACGGCTGTCACTGTTCTGCTTACCAAACTTATGCCGGTACTTGTTTCTGGTATGCCAAAATAAGATGCAAGTTGAGCTTATGAACTATCAAGTTTAACCTTCATCCAGAAAATAAGCAATGCGTTCATTTTTGAACAATTTTTTGTATGATGAATATTTGGTATATGTTCAGATATACAGGACAGAGTGTCCTTGTCATACCCAGATGTGCAAGGCATGTGTTGTTGATCATTGTGGCGAAATCAAACGGTATTAGTTTTGAGTAATCTTTTAAGAGCGCAAAATGTTTTGATACTATTAGATGCCTTTCATTGGCTCTCATTAGTCTAATTCCTTGCTTGGCAAGGTTAAATTTTGTCATTGGTGTCGCATTGTGCAGCAACTCAGCGTTCAGCAAATGTGACTTACATATTTTCACATCATCAGCTAGTATGATGAGATGTACTTGGGCCAGATCTTATTGAGCCATAGTGGTTAGTTGGACTATCCTGTCGCCTTTTATTCTAGTTTTTCCACAGAAAATGGAAACAAGGAATGTATGGAATTTCATATTCTATTCTTATATATCTTATGAGCTTTCAAATTTGAAAGATGCCAAGTTCTGGAGGCATGTTAGGCTTTAAAATTGGGAATGTTTCAAGTTCAGTATTTTATTGGTGTGACTATGTTGTCTTGTTATCAGGCTCCCAAAGTGGAAATGGGGAAGTGACTACCATTTCTTGTCAATCAGGCTAACAAAGTGGAAATGATGAATGTATGGAATTTCATATTCTATTCTTATATATTTAATGAGCTTTCAAATTTGAAAGATGCCAAGTTCTGGAGGCATGTTAGGCTGTGTAATCAATGCAGAAATGTAGTTTTGAGTTCTGCCGATAGGTCGAGTACCTATCGGCCTCGTTCTAGTTTTTGTGTTTATTTTATATTTCTCTACAAGATGTAAGCTCATTTGTATGTAATTCACTTTTTTTCTGGTTGTTATGCAAGAACTTAATAAAGCATCATATTCAAAACTATTTCTGCTAGTGATGTAATTTTGTAAAATTAAAATTTGGAATGTTTCAAGTTCAGTACATGTATTTTATTGGTGTGACTATATTGTCTTGTTATCAGGCTCCCAAAGTGGAAATGGGGAAGTGACTACCATTTCTTGTCAATCAGGCTAACAAAGTGGAAATGAGGAATGTATGGAATTTCATATTCTATTCTTATATATTTTATGAGCTTTCAAATTTGAAAGATGCCAAGTTCTGGAGGCATGTTAGGCTTTAAAATTGGGAATGTTTCATGTTCAGTATTTTATTGGTCTTGACTATTTTGTCTTGTTCATCAGGCTCAAAAGTAGAAATGGGGAAATGGGGAAGTGACTACCATCTGATATACAGTGTATTAGGCTTTAAATTTTGAAATGTTTCAAATTGTGAATCAATTGGTCCAACTACTCTCTCTTGTTCATCAGGCCCACAAAATGGAAATGTGCAAATGACTACATTTTCTTGTCAACCAGGCTCACAAAGTCGAAATGTAGAATGTATCAGAATTCATATTTTGTTCTTATATATTCTAGATGCTTTTAAATTTGGAATATTTCAAGTTGTGTATTTTATTGATCTCACTACCCTTTCTTGTCAAACAGACTAACAAAGTGGAAACGAGGAATGTAAATTGAAATGTGGGAGTGACTACCTTTTCTTGTCAACCAGGCTCACAAAATAGAAATGTATCATATTTTACATTTTATTCATATAAATTTTTATGCATATTGTTTTCTTTCAACGTCCTTTATGAATTACTCTTTTTCTTCTGGGTTCAAGTTAGATATATGTCACTCTCTAAGTACTTTGACGTTTCAACATTTTATCAATACTGGGCATGTCATTCCAAATATGATATAACATGCAACACTTATAATATAGACTGTAGGATTATACATTTATCTGTTTTATAATTTATCTGGCACTCTACGTAATGAAATTTTGAAATTTTTCAAATTCTATATTTTATTTATCATAAGTCTGAGCACTCTGCATGTCTTTATTTTTATATTTGAAATGTGAGATTCTTCAAATATCTTATCCTAGTTCTAATGCTAATAGGCTTACGAAATGAAAGTGAGGAATATATATGTCCAAAGCTGTCACACTTGAAGGCAGTAAGATTGTACAAGTAATCATAGAGGTTGTCCATCACGGCTGTCACTGTTCTGCTTACCAAACTTATGCCGGTACTTGTTTCTGGTATGCCAAAATAAGATGCGAGTTGAGGATATGAACTATCAAGTTTAACCTTCATCCAGAAAATAAGCAATGCGTTCAAAGCTTCAAAATGTTTATTTATTAATGATTATATGCGACTATCATAGACAGTTGGATGATACATTTATCTCTTTTATAATTTATCTGACACTCTACAGAATGAAACTGTGGAAGTTTTCAAATTCTATCTACAGAATGAAACTGTGGAAGTTTTCAAATTCTATATTTTATTGCATATCTTCATTTTTAGATTTGAAATGTGAGATTCTTTAAATATCTTATCCTAGCTCTAATGCTAATAGGCTTACGAAATGAAAGTGAGGAATATATATGTCCAAAGCTGTCACACTTGAAGACAGTAAGATTGTACAAGTAATCATAGAGGTTGTCCATAACGGCTGTCACTGTTCTGCTTACCAAACTTATGCCGGTACTTGTTTCTGGTATGCCAAAATAAGATGCGAGTTGAGCTTATGAACTATCAAGTTTAACCTTCATTCAGAAAATAAGCAAGGCGTTCATTTTTGAACAATTTTTTTGTATGATGAATATTTGGTATATATTCAGATAAACTGGACAGTGTCCTTGTCATACCCAGATGTGCAAGGCACGTTTTGTTGATCATTGTGGTGAAATCAAACCCTATTAGTTTTGAGTAATCTTTGAGGAGCGCAAAATGTTTTGATACTATTAGATGCCTTTCATTGGCTCTCATTAGTTGAATTCCTTGCTTGGCAAGGTTAAAATTTGTCATTGGTGTCACATCGTGCCGCAACTCAGCGTTCAGCAAATGTGACTTACATATTTTCACATCATCAGCTAGTATGATGAGATGTACTTGGGCCAGATCTTATTGAGCCAAAGTGGTTAGTTGGACTCTCCTGTCGTCTTTTATTCTAGTTTTTTTCGCAGACTCCGCATCTCTAGACCAATCTGAGGACTTAAATAACAAAATAATGTAATAAGTTTTTGAACTTGGATTGTATTTGATCTAAAAGAGGGAGTTCAAATGGTCCGCCACCCTCTTTGATGTTAGGTTTTAGTTTTAATCGCCACGGTGATATAGCAGTACCAATGAAATATTGGCTAAATCTTTTTCAACTTGTCTTAATTACCAGCTTTATCAAGTCCGACTACTTTGCTTGTCTTCAAGCCTTTAAGGTTGAAATATGGGACTCTTCCCATATTTCTATCGCATCTCTGTTAATAGGCTGACAAAATGCAAATGTTTCCAAAGCTGTGATATTAATGAATGCAAGGATTGATCTTGCATGTTTCTCTGTTTTAAAGTATATCTGGCTGTATCAGCAACAATCAAATGGTTTGAAGTATAGTATTATTAGATCAGACATTTTCACAATAATTTAATTTGTTTATTGACTTATTTCATAATTTAGAAGAGGTCCATCAGCAACACTCAAATTGTTTGAGGTATACTAATGTTGAATGCAGAAAGGTGAGTAATTTAGATCTATTGATCTTATTTGACTCTTCAATTCTCTTCCTTCATGTCCTTATGACTTCAAGGAGTCAAATTTTTCAGGCAGCCATTTTAAAACAGGCTGAGTAAAGCTTGTGAGTGGCAAAAATGAACAATTTTACTGTTCCAGTGTTTTTTAACTTACTGATAAATCTGAATCAACATACTGCGCAACACCTAAACTTAAGATACAAAATCACATTGATGATCTTTACTCTTAGAGAGGATGTTAGTCAGGCACTACTGTCCGTTTAGTTATGTCTAAAAAAATGTTTTAATTTATTTAACATTTCTCTCAACAGGAAATTCTTTTTTATTTTTAAAAATATCCGAGAATTCATTGTTCTTTAAAACATTGGGATCATTTTATGGGACAACCAAATGTATTTATAAAAATATTTGAGAAAATTCACCCTCTGGATCTTGAGAAAAAAATAATTGATTTAATTAAAATAATAATCATGTTATTCCATTGTATATAATGACTAAAACTGCCATAAAGAGGTCTAAAACTAATGAATATAAATATGTGTCATCTAATAAGCCCGCTAGCCGAGCAATGATTTCCCTGAGCTCTCCGTGATAGCTATAATAGAAAGGGTTAGTTTTTGAAGTTTATACAATATGATTCTTGTCTACTGAGAGCTTACACGAGAGCATAATTTAGGATGTGCTAAGTGACTGTGCAATAGTCATTGAAGGACTACCTTAATTCATTTGTATCGATATTTTGACTCACTTCCCTAACTCAAGACTCACTACTTTTTCTGCTCCCTCTCCCCTACTGCTCCTCCTCTCTTACTGCTCCAACTTACTTTCTCATTTAAGAGACTCCCTATATTTGCATATTTATTATTATGCAATTTTGGCATAGAGCCAGGTTGGCAAATTGCCGGACGGGTACCTGGCCAACTTGACACAAAACCAATAATTTGTGATTAACCAGTGTCATATATTTACAGCCCATTGATGTCAGTGATTCAGATGAATATTTTAAATGCTTGTATTGACATCGTATTTAACACTCTCCAAATATGTTACATTTACAACTTGATAAAGTCGTATTATCATAAATAACAAAATTACTGCTTTTATGTATTGTACATATAGCTTTTTGAAAATCATCAACTTCAGTATCTAGAATTTTGTCAATTGTCAGTGAAAAAATATTAGTCCATGTACTTTTTCTGAAATGATGATTTGATTTGACAACCTACTCCCATGTGCTGTAACTGACTTGTTTGATCAATTTTACATCCTTCACATTGACAACATTCTCCAGGCTCCCACCTACTCCTGGAGTTTCATGTGGACAAATAATATGCGGCTTCCGAAGTTTTTTGAGCTTCGACAGCTTATGAATCCTTCTGTTTAGAGTACTTTTCAATGAATTTTTCCTTTAAGGTGTCAAAGTCTTCCAAAATATCTAAAGGCAGTTTTCTAATCCATAATTTGGTTGTTTGAGGGATCTTAAGTTTTAACATGGACAACTTCTTTTGATCATTCCAGTTATTAATTAATGAGAAGGCATCAAAGCGTTTAAACAACACTATTTGGTTGTCAGTGTTTTTAAATTCCTGTTATTAAAGCTTTCGCAATTGTTCGTCTTTCTTTAATATGTCCTAAATTTAAATTGCTCGGTTGTGGTACAATATCAATATTTTCTTGATTTTGTTCTTGAGTGTCTATAAACAGTTTCCTTCCTTGTGTATAAAAATTTTGTATTGATTTGATAGACGTATCCATTTGTTATAAAGTGTTCAAAAGGCTGGGATGTTGTTTCAGCGTCCACCATGTTACCGGGTGTGGTTACGTAGCGTTGAATCAAATATATATAATTCAACATAAGATGTGAAGTAATGTTCCATGTTAATTTATTGTAATATTCAGGATTCTTATATGTGCCATGGTTTTGATATGATTTTAGAATTTTGATGGTTAGTTACACAGTTTTGCAGTTAGTGTCTAAATGAGAAGTTTATGTTGCTTCAGCCAAAAATGTCTGAAAAGGGATTTTACACCCTTCACATTGACAACCTCCTACTACCATGTGCAGTAGCTGACTTGGATGATCAATTTTACACCCATCCAGGAGGATGCAGCATCCAAAGTTTTGCAGCTTCGACAGCTTCGTGAAAAGTTCAATCTCCAATCGTTCTGTTTAGAGTACTTTTCAATGAATTTTTCCTTGAAAGGGACAATTTGTCCCTTAGTCTTCCAAAATATCTAGAGGCAGTTTCCTAATCCATAGAGTGGTGGTTTTGGGAATTTTAAGCTTTAACATGGACAACTTCTCTTGATCATTCCAGTTATTAGTTAACGATACAGCATCAAAGCGTTTGAACCATACAATTAGATTATCAGTGTTTTTAAATTGTTGGATAGAGCTTAAAGCTTTCACCATTGTTTGTCTTTCTTCAATATGTCCTAAATTTAAATTGTTCCATTGTGGTACAATTTCAATATTTCTTTGATTTTGTTCTTGACTGTCTGTAAACAATTTCCTCATGTTTAAAAATTATGTATTGATTTGATAGGCGTATTCATTTGCTAATTTAAGTGTTCAGGAGGCCAGGATCTTTCAACCTCCTACTCCCATGTGCTGTAGCTGACTTGGGTGATCGATTTTACACCCTTCTCATTGACAACCTCCTATATGCACCCACCTACTCCCATGTTCTGTAACTGACTTCAGTGATCGAATTTACACCCTTCTCATTGACAACCTTCTCTAGGCACCCACCTACTCCCATGTCCCATGTGCTGTTACTGACTTGGATTATCGATTTAACACCCTTCATATTGACAACCTCCTTTATGAACCCTCCTACTACCATGTGCTGTAGCTGACTTGGATAATCGATTTTACACCCTTCACATTGACAACCTCCTACTCCCATGTGCTGTTTCTGACTTGGATGATCAATTTTACACCCTTCACATGGACAACCTCCTACCCCCATGTGCTGTAGCTGACTTGAATGATAAATTTTACACCCTTCACATTGACAACCTCCTACTCCCATGTGCTGTAGCTGACTTGAATGATAAATTTTACACCCTTCACATTGACAACCTCCTACTCCCATGTGCTGTAGCTGACTTGAATGATAAATTTTACACCATTCACATTGACAACCTCCTACTCCCAAGTGCTGTAGCTGACTTGAATGATCAATTTTACACCCTTCACATTGACAACCTCCTTTATGAACCCACCTACTCTAATGTGCTGTAACTGACTTGGATGATCGATTTTACACCATTCACATTGACAACCTCCTACTACCATGTGCTGTAGCTGACTTGGATGATCAATTTTACACCCTTCACATGGACAACCTCCTTTATGAACCCACCTACTCCAATGTGCTGTAGCTGACTTGGACGATCAATTTTATGCCCTTCACATTGACAATCTCCTTTATGAACCCAACTACTCCAATGTGCTGTAATTGACTTGGATGATAGATTTTACACCATTCACATTGACAACCTCCTACTCCAATGTGCTGTAACTGACTTGGATGATCGATTTTACACCATTCACATTGACAACCTCCTTTATGAACCCACCTACTCCAATGTGCTGTAGCTGACTTGGACGATCAATTTTATGCCCTTCACATTGACAATCTCCTTTATGAACCCAACTACTCCAATGTGCTGAAATTGACTTGGATGATAGATTTTACACCATTCACATTGACAACCTCCTACTCCAATGTGCTGAAGCTGACTTGGATGATTGATTTTACACCATTCACATTGACAACCTCCTTTATGAACCCACCTACTCTAATGTGCTGTAACTGACTTGGATGATCAATTTTATGCCCTTCACATTGACAACCTCCTTTATGAACCCACCTACTCCAATGTGCTGTAACTGACTTGGATGATCGATTTTACACCATTCACATTGACAACCTCCTTTATGAACCCACCTACTCCAATGTGCTGTAACTGACTTGGATGATCGATTTTACACCATTCACATTGACAACCTCCTTTATGAACCCACCTACTCTAATGTGCTGTAACTGACTTGGATGATCGATTTTACACCATTCACATTGACAACCTCCTTTATGAACCCACCTACTCTAATGTGCTGTAACTGACTTGGATGATCGATTTTACACCATTCACATTGACAACCTTCTCTAGGCACCCACCTACTCCCATGTCCCATGTGCTGTAGCTGACTTGGATGATCAATTCTATGCCCTTCACATTGACAATCTCCTTTATGAACCCAACTACTCCAATGTGCTGTAATTGACTTGGATGATAGATTTTACACCATTCACATTGACAACCTCCTACTCCAATGTGCTGTAACTGACTTGGATGATCGATTTTACACCATTCACATTGACAACCTCCTTTATGAACCCACCTTCTCCAATGTGCTGTAACTGACTTGGATGATTGATTTTACACCATTCACATTGACAACCTCCTACTCCCATGTGCTGTAGCTGACTTGGACGATCAATTTTATGCCCTTCACATTGACAATCTCCTTTATGAACCCAACTACTCCAATGTGCTGTAACTGACTTGGATGATTGATGTTACACCCTTCACATTGACAACCTAGTACTCCCATGTGCTGTAGCTGACTTGGATGATCAATTCTATGCCCTTCACATTGACAATCTCCTTTATGAACCCACCTACTCCAATGTGCTGTAACTGACTTGGATAATTGATTTTACACCCTTCACATTGACAACCTAGTACTCATATGTGCTGTAACTGACTTGGATGATTGATTTTACACCCTTCACATTGACAACCTCCTACTACCATGTGCTGTAGCTGACTTGAATGATCAATTTTATGCCCTTCACATTGACAACCTCCTACTACCATGTGCTGTAGCTGACTTGGATGATCAATTTTATGCCCTTCACATTGACAACCTCCTTTATGAACCCACCTACTCCAATGTGCTGTAATTGACTTGGATGATCGATTTTACACCATTCACATTGACAACCTCCTACTACCATTTGCTGTAGCTGACTTGAATGATCAATTTTATGCCCTTCACATTGACAACCTCCTACTACCATGTGCTGTAGCTGACTTGGATGATCAATTTTATGCCCTTCACATTTACAACCTCCTTTATGAACCCACCTACTCCAATGTGCTGTAATTGACTTGGATGATAGATTTTACACCATTCACATTGACAACCTCCTACTCCAATGTGCTGAAGCTGACTTGGATGATTGATTTTACTCCATTCACATTGACAACCTCCTTTATGAACCCACCTACTCTAATGTGCTGTAACTGACTTGGATGATCAATTTTATGCCCTTCACATTGACAACCTCCTTTATGAACCCACCTACTCCAATGTGCTGTAACTGACTTGGATGATCGATTTTACACCATTCACATTGACAACCTCCTTTATGAACCCACCTACTCCAATGTGCTGTAACTGACTTGGATGATCGATTTTACACCATTCACATTGACAACCTCCTTTATGAACCCACCTACTCTAATGTGCTGTAACTGACTTGGATGATCGATTTTACACCATTCACATTGACAACCTCCTTTATGAACCCACCTACTCTAATGTGCTGTAACTGACTTGGATGATCGATTTTACACCATTCACATTGACAACCTTCTCTAGGCACCCACCTACTCCCATGTCCCATGTGCTGTAGCTGACTTGGATGATCAATTCTATGCCCTTCACATTGACAATCTCCTTTATGAACCCAACTACTCCAATGTGCTGTAATTGACTTGGATGATAGATTTTACACCATTCACATTGACAACCTCCTACTCCAATGTGCTGTAACTGACTTGGATGATCGATTTTACACCATTCACATTGACAACCTCCTTTATGAACCCACCTTCTCCAATGTGCTGTAACTGACTTGGATGATTGATTTTACACCATTCACATTGACAACCTCCTACTCCCATGTGCTGTAGCTGACTTGGACGATCAATTTTATGCCCTTCACATTGACAATCTCCTTTATGAACCCAACTACTCCAATGTGCTGTAACTGACTTGGATGATTGATGTTACACCCTTCACATTGACAACCTAGTACTCCCATGTGCTGTAGCTGACTTGGATGATCAATTCTATGCCCTTCACATTGACAATCTCCTTTATGAACCCACCTACTCCAATGTGCTGTAACTGACTTGGATAATTGATTTTACACCCTTCACATTGACAACCTAGTACTCATATGTGCTGTAACTGACTTGGATGATTGATTTTACACCCTTCACATTGACAACCTCCTACTACCATGTGCTGTAGCTGACTTGAATGATCAATTTTATGCCCTTCACATTGACAACCTCCTACTACCATGTGCTGTAGCTGACTTGGATGATCAATTTTATGCCCTTCACATTGACAACCTCCTTTATGAACCCACCTACTCCAATGTGCTGTAATTGACTTGGATGATCGATTTTACACCATTCACATTGACAACCTCCTACTACCATTTGCTGTAGCTGACTTGAATGATCAATTTTATGCCCTTCACATTGACAACCTCCTACTACCATGTGCTGTAGCTGACTTGGATGATCAATTTTATGCCCTTCACATTTACAACCTCCTTTATGAACCCACCTACTCCAATGTGCTGTAATTGACTTGGATGATCGATTTTACACCACTCACATTGACAACCTCCTACTCCCATTTGCTGAAGCTGACTTGAATGATAAATTTTACACCCTTCACATTGACAACCTCCTACTACTATGTGCTGTAGCTGACTTGGATGATCAATTTTATGCCCTTCACATTGACAACCTCCTTTATGAACCCACCTACTCCAATGTGCTGTAACTGACTTGGATGATCGATTTTACACCATTCACATTGACAACCTCCTTTATGAACCCACCTACTCTAATGTGCTGTAACTGACTTGGATGATCGATTTTACACCATTCACATTGACAACCTCCTTTATGAACCCACCTACTCCAATGTGCTGTAGCTGACTTGGATGATCGATTTTACACCATTCACATTGACAACCTCCTACTCCCATGTGCTATAGCTGACTTGGATGATCAATTTTACACCTTTCATATTGACAACCTCCTCCAGAAGGATGCAGCATCCAAAGTTTTGCAGCTTCGACAGCTTCGTTAAAAGTTCAATCTCCAATTGTTCTGTTTAGAGTTCTTTTCAATTAATTTTTCCTTGAAGGGGTGAAAGTCTTCAAAAATATCTAAAGGCAGTTTCCTAATCCATAGAGTGGTGGATTTTGGAATTTTAAACTTCAACATGGATAACTTCTCTTGATCATTCCAGTTATTAGTTAACGAAATGGCATCAAAGCGTTCGAACCATACAATTGGATTATCAGTGTTTTTAAATTCCTGGACAGAGCTTAAAGCTTTTGCCATTGTTTGTCTTTCTTCAATATGTCCTAAATTTAAATTGTTTCGTTGTGGTACAATTTCAATATTTTCTTGATTTTGTTCTTCACTTTCTATAAACAGTTTCTTTCCTCATGTATATGAATTAGGTATTGATTTGATAGGCGTATCCATTTGTTAATAAAGTGTTCAGGAGGCTGGGATGTTGTTAAAGTGTCCACCATGTTACTGGGTGTGGTTACGTAGCGTTGAATCAAATATATATAATTCAGCATAGTACCCCGGACAGGTTGTATGATGCAGTCATGTTTTTACCCTATATTTGCAATAGAACAACCATTCTTATTGAAATTTTCATGTTTTATTCTGGAGACAATATCCAACATGGAAAAAAAATATTTTAAAGAAATTCCTAATTTTATGATTTTGATAGGCTTTTTTCAAAAATACTGCACTCTCAATAAAATACAGGTTTTTGTTTGAACTATTGATCTTTTAACGTCATTCCAAAGATTGTCTAGCTTTTAAATTTTTGGCCGCCTAAAGTCTTTCCAGATGTGTTTGATGCCATATTAATTATGGCTGATAAGTGTTGTTAATTTTTGTTATATTCAATAATATTATTACAGTGCAATTGGCCGATGAAAAACTTGTCACTCTAGGTCATGTTTCCTCTGATAAAACATTCTTTCGCCATTGGGCTTTTTCGCCCCTATCACTCAGCATGTAACCCTGTGGCACGTAAATTGCACAATGCTTTGAATATGTCAGGTTTCGCTGACAATTTCATGATAGAATTTGACACAGCTATATTAACATCTCTGAAGGATCTAATGCTGGGAATACTTGGAGATTCGTGATGTTTTACCTCATTTTGGACATTATTGAACAGTTTGATCGGGTTGAACACTTGTCTGTTGATAAGAAGATTGACCTCCTCTATCTGGGCAATCTAGGGGACGTTTCTCTAAATGAGACCCAGAGCAACAAGTTTTATTGGCCTAATGCACTGAAATAATATTGAATATGACTAAAATGAAAAACAATAATCAGCCATGATTGTTAATATTGCAACAAACAAATATATCCGGAAAGACTTTAGGCGGCTGGAAATTCAATTGCCAGATAATATTTGAAATGACGTTTCAAAAGTTCAATTGTTCAAGCAAAACCTGTATTTTATTGACAGTGAAGTGTTTTTGAAAAAAGCCTGTCAAAATCATAAAATTGTAAATTTTGATAAGATATTAATTTTACATGTTGGAAATTGTCTCTAAAATAAATCCTGAAAATTTCATTAAGAATGGTTGTTCTATTGCAAATATGGAGTAAAAATACAACAGCATCATTCAACCTGTCCGGGGTACTAAGATGTGAAGTAATGTTCCATGTTAATTTATTGTAATATTCATGATCAATCCTATTCTAACAATGATAATAATAATGATAACATCCTGGTTCTCAGCTTATTTATGCTGATGGTTTTAATATAATTTAGAATTTTGATAGTTAGTTACATAGTTTTGAAGTAAGTGTCTCAATGAGAAGTTCATTTTGCTTCAGCCAAAAATCTCCGAAAAGTGATTTTACATCCTTCACATTGACAACCTCCTACTCCCATGTGCTGTAATTGACTTGGATGATTGATTTTACACCCTTCACATTGACAACCTCTTTTATGAATCCACCTACTCCCATGTGCTGTAACTGACTTGGATGATCGATTTTACACCCTTCACATTGACAACCTCCTACTCCCATGTGCTGTAATTGACTTGGATGATTGATTTTACACCCTTCACATTGACAACCTCTTTTATGAATCCACCTACTCCCATGTGCTGTAATTGACTTGGATGATTGATGTTACACCCTTCACATTGACAACCTCCTCTACCATCTCCTGTGTGCTGTAACCGACTTTGGTGATCAATTTCACTCCCTTCATAATGACAACCTTAGTTGCTGAATGTTGGCTTAAATTGATCAGTTATGGCAAGAGCATATTATGTACACTGTATTGTCACATCCCAAAGATCAAGGTTTGAAAATACCTTCGGCCCCCAGGCGAAAATTGCCCAAATTTAAATACATTCATTTTATTTTCTGTTCCTTCATTGTGAAATACTTTGGTTATAAGCAATGGCCACAACAATTTTTACACTGTTCCAGTAGAGAACACTTTTTAAGCATCACTATATTGGTTCCTTTTGAAAAGCTCTACCAAAATTTGATTTAGTAAGTAAAAGAACACATCTCTGTAAGCATCCATGGAGTCTACTTAATTGCTGCACAGGAAGAGATATCCAATAAGAAAAGATTGGAGTGGGGCTTGTTTAGAGTTTTTCAACAATTTTTTCCATTATTCCGGTATTGGGCTGAATCTAGTCATAGTTCCTCTTGCTGTGTTAGGTGATTCCTGTTTGCGAAGAGGAGTAGTAATGTCTTCTTTGTGTATATAGGAATGACTCAAATGATTGACTTGTCATCCTCATAGAATCACTTATTTGTAGTAAATGAACATACGTTCCTTGAAAAGGCTTTACTAAATAAATTGTCACTTTCGTTATGAAATTTAATTTTGTAAGTTTGGTTTCCTTTTTGAAGTCAGGACATATATATTAGTTACCATCAATTGATGCCATCACTATTCAATAGTGATTCTCAATGATGAAATGGTGATATATTTTCATTCCTTTTCACCTTCTCAGCTATAGAACTTGTCAGCTTATTTGTAAGTTTATCTTCTGTAAAGGTGTAAAGGCTCTACCTATATAAGTTTCCGTCAATTGTTGACATCATTGTTGAATAGAATTCCCCATGATTTATATTATGACATATGTAATGTATGACATATGTAATGTATATACTGCTATTGGTATCCAATTTTGTGGAAAAGGAAACTCTTTAAAGAAATTTTCTAGTTGATATGCTTTTGAGCCTTAAATGAGTTTAGTTAACCTATTTTTTTTATTTACTTTGTATCATCACCAACATTTGAGAAATGTGCATTTTTCAATTCTCTGCTAGCAGAAAAATTGCTACAAATCTTTACAGCCTTTTCTGGAAAATATCTTCCTGTGAAGACTACCACGATTTATGAAGATAAGGGAAGCTATTGACATTTCTTGAAGGTGTATTTTATAGCCTATTCTGGAATAATATCTCCCAGTTCAGACTGCCACATTTTTTTGTACAAGGATTTTTTCCAACAATTTATATAATTTTCTTCGGCTTTGTCATTATATGACATCACTAAGAGAAGCTACTGCCATTGTTGGAAGGTGTATTTTTATAATTCTTTGAACTAGGGTTTTCCGACAATTTATATCATTTTTTAAGTTCCCTCAATTTTTGACATCATTAAGTGAAGCCAGTGACATTGCTGGAAGGTGTATTTTTATAACCTCTTCTAGAATAATATCTTCCAGTAAAGACTTCCATATTTCTTTGAACAAGGTTTTTCCATCAATTTTTGACATCATTAAGTGAAGCTAGTGACATTGCTGGAAGATGTACTTTTATAATCTCTCCTATAATAATATCTTCCAGTAAAGACTGCCATATTTCTTGGAACTAGGTTTTTCCTACAATTTAAATCATTTCTTAAGTTCTGTCAATTTTTGACATCATTTAGTGAAGCTAGTGACATTGCTGGAAGGTGTACTTTTATAATCTCTCCGATAATAATATCTTTCAGTAAAGACTGCCATATTTCTTTGAACTAGGGTTTTCCTACAATTTACATCATTTTTTAATTTCCGTCAATTTATGACATCATTTAATGTAGCTAGTGACACTGCTGGAAGGTGTACTTTTATAATCTCTCCTAGAATAATATCTTCAAGTGAAGACTGCCATATTTATATGTACAAAGCTTTTTATTCCTACAATTTTCTTAAATAAGTTCCTTCAATTTATGGCATTAAGGGAATGCACATTTAATAGCCTGTCCTGGAGTGAAGACTGCCACATTTCTTTGAATTAGTTTTTTTCCTACAATTTGGATATATTTTCTATAAGTTCTGTCAATTTATGACGTCATTAAGTGATGCTATTGACATGCTGGAAGGTATATTTAATTGACTTTAGTGTGCATATAATACTACGATAGTGAAATGGTTACTGTTGCTTTCCATAACATTACAGTAATCAGCAAAAACCTTCCCTCGGCTGTTGTTCTAGGGTACTTTAACCATTGACCTATGACTTGGCTTGTCATTTTTGTTTGTTAGTAATATAATTAAGGAATAAAGACCGAGATTTTATGATTTATGGCGTGATATATGACTGAAAATTTGATTCTGTTCATTGTTAAAAGACCGAAATCGCGTAGTGATTGAGGTCTTTGGCAATGGCCAGAATAAAATTTGAGGTCATATATTTGACATAAATCATAAAATCGAGGTCTTTGTTACGATTCTAATATGATAAACAGACAAGAAAAACAAAAATTTGCATTTATTAATTTTAGTGGTCATACATACTCCAATATAGACCAGAAAATCAATTGTTCTAGCTATTGTGACGTCACGTATCATATTAGAATTCTGATTATAATGATAATAAAATTTTCAGGATCAGGCTAGAGAATTTTTTCATTGGCAGAGAGCCATATGATTTATGGTCTCTCCTTATTAGCAGAATTGCATTTTGCCTTGTTGATTATATATGTAAGGGAGATACACATTTTTAAATTTATTATGTAATAAATTCCAAAATTAATTTTGTAAAATTAAATGTGGGCATCAGATCCCCTTTCCTGACATTGCTCCCTTTTTGGACACTATCCTGAAATGCTTATAAATTCAGTTTTCCTTTCATTGTCGCCTCAGTTATGCGTATGAGACTAAACTGAGTTGCCATTTTCTGCTGACGTGAAGTCAAAATGTTCACATGTTGCGCTAAGCGTTTTAAATCAGAATCCGTTGCAATCCCAAACAACCCCTTTGTTATTTCCGCAACAAAAGGCAATAGACCTCTAATTCCACAAAATGAACATGACTGATTTAGTGCAGGGCACATTGACCTATCAAAGCACTTACCCAAACACCATCTGCATGTTTTCTGGGGGTTTGCGTCCACTCTGTTCGCTCCATGGGATCCGTTATATGGCATCACTGTCGAAATGTCTGCTGCAGTCTTACTCAGTACCATTGCTGCTATCTGTTCTGTTTTCGCATCGATGATACCCTCTAGCCGCGCAATCAAGGTCTTTGAGGCATCGTCCCCTTCTGTAGTGCTGAATAAACTTGCTTTGGTTATAATGTCATTGACGCTTTTTGGATCTTGCGCCACGACATGATTTCTAATAGACTGTGGGAGTCCATTTGCTATTATGTTAACGATCTGCTGTGGTGTCAGTTGATCTTTTGCTCCTCTAAGAATTTCGCTCACACGGGTGACAAATGATCTAACGGTCTCGTCTGGTAGCATTTTCAACGTACCAGATGATAGTAGTGTGCTCAATTCAGCAGTGTTATACTGCTTGATTTGAAAACGGGCTTCGAAGGCCTTCTTCAAGTCTGCCCAGGTAATGTCTATTGGCATAGCCTCCAGCCATGTTCTGGCTCCGTCTTTAAGATATAGTTTTAAAATGTCTCTCCTTTGACCATCTTCTATTTTATTTAGCAAAATGAATGAGGTTAAGTCTTCGAACCAGCGAACGCCATCAGATACACCATCAAATTTATCTAATTTAATATGGGCTTTTGCCATGATTGTGTGTCTCTGATGATTAGAACGGAGATTATAACTAGATTCCATTCATTGATGAGGTACACATTGATCTTCTGCAGCTCCACCATATATGAGACTATACTTTTATAGATATTTATTCACATTATATGAGACTATGTTTTTATTAGATATTTGTTCACATCTTCCCAGTTCTCTTGCCAAGGCTCAAACTGAACATCTATTCAAGATCTTCACATATCAATGTATGCAAGTTTCCATAAAAGGAACTCCATATACATAATTGAGGATAGGGAAATAGATACCTGAACAACAACTTATTTTTACTATACTAACCTTAAAACTCATTTACAATATTACCTTAAAACACATTTATAATATTACTTTAGATCTTCCATTTTGTACCCTGATAATGCGTGTTATCAATTTGGTATGTGTATTGATTATAGTTATTTCATTGATTCATTTCTAATTTGAAGATCCAAAGTGTTATTATATAAAATGTCAGTCAAGTGTGTCTGAATTGTTCAATCTCTACTTAGCTTCCTCTAGCAAACAACAGAGACAAATCATTTAGTTATAAGTCATATATTTCTCCTTCAAAATACATATCATTCCATTCAGCTTACAATTCTGTTAACACCCTCTTCTCAAAACCATACTGTACCGGGGTTTCCTAAACAAAAATATGAGGGTTATATTTCACTAGCTTTAGTCATTTCACAAATCAAAAGTTGAAAAAAAGGTCAGTTGATATTAGAAATTTGGAGAGAAAATGCTTAACACTTTTGATTTATCCTTGTAATAGCCTTTATGGACCTTGACAGAATCTCCACAACATCTGAATATGATTTAATTTGAGTTGTAACATTAAGAGAAATAATGGTCATTGATATACATTGGTTACATATTTTATATATTGGTTACACATTTCATATACATAATATAATATTTTTTTTACAAGAAAATCTCAAAGATACTGTATAACATGGTAATCTGACCTAGTCAATTCAATTTTTTCTATGTTGACCAGGTTTGAAAAACTATATGTCAAAATATTTGTTTTAGTACTATTATCCAATGGACAGCTTCCTGTCCTTAGGATTTTCAAGTTAAGTGATAATACAATTTTAACCATTCTTAAAACTAAATAATCAATTTTAAAATCATATAGAACAAATGCAGAATTATCACTTACTGAACTAAGAAATCTCTCCCCCCCCTTTTTATCTAATTTAATGGATGACATAGTCTGCATTATTTAAGACCTTTACTGAACAAAACTGCCTTACACACAGACACTGCAATATATATCACAATGGATGAAGATCACCACCCAGAAATCGAAACAGAGTAAACTGAAATTGATCTATCTGATCACGAAGAAGATACAACTGACATGGATGGCGATGCAGCCAATACGATTATTGAAAAACAAGAAGAAACAAAGTCTGAAAATAACAAAACTGCCTTACATTTGTTCCATTTGTTCCATTTGGTTTTCATACAATCCATACAGTATTATTGATAGTCATACATCGATTACATAAAGTATACATCGATTACTTTACATTTACCAGGCAATACACTGCCAACCAGCATATAGACATATAATCTCATTATCTAAAGTTGAAGTATTGACAGGCAGTGTTTGCCTATCTGGAGCTGAAAAATGATATATATACACTCAGTTAACAATCATCAAGTGACATCTATATTTCGAGAGGATATTGTTTATATCAACCTCCCGATCCACCCGTCCAGTCAGTCCAGTACTTTGTGGAACTTCTTGTGGTGTGTGACATCAATTGTTCATATAAATTTTACCTATCTGCCAGTACTTTGTTGGCACTGCTCTTCCCCCTCTCTTCCACCAGTTGAGGATTCAAGACATGGAAAATAAAGCACACAACGCAGCATATGAGAGATGATTCTTTAATCGGCAAATAATCTGACAACATAAATGACCACTCATTCTCCAAATTGATAGTGGATAGAAATTAAGTTTTAATTATAAGATTTTCATTTAATATTGTCAAAACCAAACAAGGCAAAAATTAAAGAAACAAACAAAAACATTGTCTCAAAACAAACCCAGAATTTATCCCGAAGTGCTTATAAATTAAAATAAGTGTCCCTTTAAATGTTATAAATTCAGTTTTCCTTTCCATGTCACCTAAGTTATGCGTTCCAGCTAGGTTATGGATAATTGTTTATACACATCATATATGCATACCTTGGTGTATAAGTTTCTTATTTAACAATAAACTAAATAGAAATTTAGAGTTGTGATGTTATCACTTTGGATTCATATCAAATATAGGTCAACTCCTTATCAATTGCCCCATCATTTGCATATGTAGAATCATCATTTGCATAGGTTGAGTCATCATTTTTTGTATACTTAGAATCATCATTTGTATACTTCCATCTGCATTGATGCAGGAGAAGGTAAGTGATGCTAGTGGAATGATGTTTAAGACAAATTCTTGACCTAGAGGATTACACATTATGTAAAATTGTAACTAGCAATCCACTCTCCCTGCGCTTTGTTAAGTTCTTGCTTTATGGCTCACGTTGCTTCTCTGTGTTTTCCAGATTATTATACCAGATATAAAGAAATTGCCGAATCAAGTCTCATTACTCATATGCTCCATTGAAGGTAAGTGAAGTCTTAACCTGTGTGGTATTTTGCTGAATTGTCATATTTTTGTCATTTCAATATAAAAATTTACATTGTTAAGTTGACTTATCAAGGTAAATGAATTTTAACCTTGAAATCATACAAAGTTATTTATAAGTTTCAAAATCTACTCTCAATGAGAATCAGGGCACAGAATCCATTGTATATGAAGTAACCCTAGGGTTTATGGAAACACAGCCCTATTAATCTCAACTGGCAACACAATACAACAGGAACTTATATGTATAATATGTACAGTATCTATTTATTATGCCTATTGCGGCTAAATGTCAATGCATGTAAATGTAAGGTACAACATGTGCTTCCCAGATGAAAGCTGGAAAATGTCTGCCCTAAATTATGAAACTGGGTCAGTGGGTCACGGACCACGTGTTTTTAAGTAGGTCAAATACAACAGTATAAAGAAATTCGGTTAAATTTGGTAAGTGGGTCAAAAGAAAGAAAAGTTATAATTCGTAACTTGGTCACTAGGTCAGTAGATCGCCAGGAAAATATGTAAAGTAGTGAACTAGGTCACTGTAAAACTACCTGTGTCACTAGGTCAGTAGGACACCAGGAAACATACAGAGTATTAAACTAGGTCACTGTAAAAACTCCCTGTAAAAGGATCGCCGAAAGGGGCTTAAATCGCTCCCGATAGCCAACGTTATGGACAGTTAATCCACGTTAATATGAGGAAAGTAGCATGCACGAAGTACAATAAACAAATGTAAACAGTAAATACATGTGACGATGATACAAACAAAGCAAGGTTTGATCACCAAATGTTC
Organism: Owenia fusiformis; assembly: GCA_903813345.2. Lineage (NCBI taxonomy): Eukaryota > Metazoa > Annelida > Polychaeta > Sabellida > Oweniidae > Owenia > Owenia fusiformis. The sequence continues at coordinate 5,206,095 of CAIIXF020000004.1, read as the reverse complement.
AATAATAAGAGGTCAAATCGAACTCAATAGTAAGTATAACTCGTAAATAATGTACTAAACTAGCGGACTGAGGTCTTAAAAGAAGTTGAAAGTTACTAAGAAAGGTAGAAACGACGATCTGTCTAAACCATGCTGGAATTCAATTAAATGTTTGAAAGTAGGTCACGATACATGTGCTCCCGAGAAATTAATGTGCAACAAAACTCAAGAGTATGACTGTAATACGAGCAAACGTGACGTAGTTAAAATGAATACAGACAGACTAAATAAGCAACTGAATACATTGAACTGAGATGACAAGCGTATGTAAAGTGATAATCGAAGTGAAACGTTGACAACAAATACGAGAAGTACGCAAGTCTAAGAAAATATCGGCGAGAAGCCTTCAAGTTTAGAGTCGTTTATGTACGAACTGTACCAAAATTGACCGCTATAGAGTGATATAAAGCAAGCTTATAAAGCATAGAATATCCGCAGCAAGTAAAGCACGTCTTTCCGTAAAATCTGATGTAGAATCTGCCAAGAATACAGGAGGTATCCTTAGCCAATCAAAATCGCGGAAATAATTTATACAGAACACAGTCCAAAAAATTGGAATATGTTTAAAGGCTAACATAAAGCGTCCGGAAACAAATATATTACTTGGTTTTAACAAGTAATAAAAACCTAACTACTGCAAATTACGGACCGGAAGTTATTTCCGAACACCTGAAGTGATATAAACATGAGTATTTAACTAATTAAACAATGAACCTAAAACACTGGTATAAAAGTATATAAAACTAATTTGACAACCGGAACAGTGAACATGAACATCCCCAAATTACAAGTCCATGTGACGGGTTGTCTCATATACATGAATACTATGATGGCATAGTTTTTATTTTATTTTACATTTTCAAATCTCTATCTTACCATCTGTAATGATGTTTCCATTAAGGATGAAGGTATATTCTTTATCAATCTTTAAATTTCTTTCTATCCATAGAAACTTTCTCATTTCATAAACGTCATCTTGTAGGAGAATGGTCATCAAAATTGCACATTAGAAAGAATTAAATTATTCAGTCTTGTCCCATCATAGGTAGGCGTATGGTGAGTGAAAAAGGGTGCCTTTGTCTAGCCATTTATTTAGAAAATGATAGATTTTTAAACAGCAACAATAAAGTTATCTGGGAGCATCAGGTTTAGTAAAAGAAAGTGGAAGATTAGAAGAACTCGTGCCATGTAAGCTAAAAAGCACTATAAGTATGATTAAATGTTTAACTAATACAAGAATTAATTAGTTATTAAAGTTCAGCCACACTTGGTAAAAAACCAACATATTGTCAGTTGGATGCTAGAAAACAGCTTCTTCTTTTTAAGACACAACATGATGAAATCACTTTTCTCCCACTCCTTGTCAACTGGCCATGCTGCATAGGATGAACTGGCGGTCCAGCTTCATTTGATAAAAAAACAACATATGGTCCATTAGGTGCTGGGAAATGGCTTCTTACTTTTAAGACAACATCACCCCGGGTAATCAATATCCTGTATTCAGAATTTCGTTCCAGCAAGTCAGTGACCCAAGTTGTGTTTTTACTGAATCCCGATAAATATGGCGTCTCGTTCGCCACTGGACGAGCCAGGTGACGAAAATGTGTCAAACAAATCAAGCATGAAACCAACATGACCCAATTCGAAAAGCTCGCAGAAAACGATATCAGCGAGTCGTTCTTTGCCTTCTGTAAGTAATGATGGATACTCTGAGCATTGTATAACTGTAAAGTATACCTTATTAGTATGTCTCACCTTGTGTTATGTTTGAATCCAAGCTATTTCCTTTCATAAGTGTCATAGAAGTCGTTGAAAGATATATTCCATTCTACCGAATAGGAATCGTCATTGTCCCGAAGCTACAGAATAAGATTATATATATTTTGTATACTTTTGAGAATCCATTCATGAATACATCAAGCTAATTTGGTGCTACCTTTCTTGTTATTATTTTACAAATTCAAGATCGAATTTCCCTGTATATTGATTTCCACATTGGCATTGAACTGCGAATACAGGGTGTCCCAAAAAGTGTACACACTTTATAGAAGGAATATAACTATTCAAAAAAAATTGAACTTTTCACATGATTAGGATGCTCTCAATTAGATTTTTAAAAATAAAAAATGTGTGCAAATCAAAACATTGCATTGCTGTCTGGTACAACCACGATGACCATTTACAGGCCCGTATCCAGGATTCACCATTGGGGAGCGGTTTTACCAAGGGTGGAGTTTTTGCCAAGGGGGGGGGGGGGTTTGACAGTTTTGATAGCACGATCATATGTATAGTATATCAGTATCTCAATGATAATACCTCAATTTGAGGTTTATTTGAGACTAGCCTTCTACTATAAGTATGATCTGGCTGGCATCTGTTGTTTTGGCAAAAAATCATGTGAAAAGTGCTCAGAATGGTGAAAAACTGCAAGTTTTTGAGAGAATTTCTGACCAGGGCCCCCCCCTCCTATCTGCGGGCCTGATTTAATAAATTATGCATGGATCCTGCCATTACCTTAGCAATGCTATCGTGAAAGCCTGGTGTGACCATCGCCTTTATGTGACATTTATAATCTGGTGTTTCACCTCCTTTTGGGTGGGATAAGTATAAAACCTAACCTTGGGTTGGATCAGTATGTGAACATAAAAGAACTTACCTATATCCATCTCTGTGTATGTCAATGTGTCTTGCTAGGGCGTTTTTAGACATATATTCCTTTTCACATTCATAACACTTGAAACGAACGCCTTGGTGTTTCGAAGTTTTGTGTCGTTTCAACTCATAAGTGTCTTGAAAAGTTTTTTCACACAAATCACACTTCATTAAATTTCCAGTGTGTACTTTATCGTGTCTTCTGAGATTATATTTATAGGCAAATACTTTCTCAAATTTTTTACATTTGTGAAATTTATCCCTTCTAGTACTTGGTGTAGGATCAGGAGTCGAATGTTCGTCAGGAGCGGTAGGTATTGAAGGAACATCATTATCATCTGGAGCATCATTATCTGAGGAATCGGACAAGTGGCCAACTCCCGATATATTCAGTGCCCCCATCGACAGATCAAGTTCATCTATGATATCTGGGTTGTCAGTGCCAGTATCACTATCATTTTCTGCAGTAACACTGAAAAATAAAAGGTTTATATGCTTATATTATTTAAAAATTGGCCCTACATCCAGTTATTTATAGTGAAACGTGACACACTTACACATACAAAGACAATTAGCATATCAAAAGTTCAATGTAGGATTATTAACTGTATTTGCACAGTTAATCTGTGACCCCCCTCCCTCCCCCTCATAACTGTATTTGAGAAATGTTGATTTTGTTGGTCATACTATATATTATAATAAAAAATATTCAATGTTTGTAAGATAACTTTTGAGGTTATTAACCCCCTCCCTCCCTAACTATGCAAATACAGTTAATATTCCGACATTGATCTTTTGATATGCTCCCTTAGGTTCAGAACAAAACAATATTTTGGGTGGTGACAACTGACAACACTGAGACTCATACTAGTAGAATACTCATTGTTTACTGTAGTGACACTGACCTTGACACCACATGCGTAATCTGGCAGATCTTTCGGCAGTCTAGATCTAATTTTCAATATTATCAAATGCATTCAATTCTTATTTTTGATAGATTAAGATATCACACGTGAGTATACACTGCTTTTGTTCATTATGATTCAATAGTCTATAAGCATTTATCCATGAAGTGCGTCGATACACTGGCGATTCCTATTCGGTACTATGGAATATATCTTATTATGCCTTCTAGGACGCTTATGCAAAGAAATGGTTTACATTCACTGGAAGCACGAGTTGGTACATACTTTGAACGTCTACCCAGCAATTATACCATGATAACAGTTTATCTCATTAACTAACAGAAGGTCAAAAATACTCGGTGACATACTTTCCAGCGAGCGTTGAGAATGAGGTCACGTTTACTTATGCTTCGATTAGCAGTAATACCCAACGCATATGGATAAACAACTAAGAAAATGTTGCAAACATATTTAGGCACCGAATGTGCCACTCTATATTCAGTCTTACCTTATGCTGTTAGAAAGTTTTGAATAATTGTCGACATCAACATCGTCTGTTGTCAAATTAGCCGCCATATTTGTCGGGATTCAGTAAAACACAACTCGGGTCACTGACTTGCTGGAACGAAATTCTGAACACAGGATATTGATCACCCGGGGTGAACATGATCTAATCACTTTTCTATCACTCCTTGTTAACCAGCCATGGATCCATAGGATAGACTGGTGGTCCAGCTTCATTTGATAAAAAACCAACATATCGTTCATTAGGTGCTGGAAAATGGCTTCTTATTTTTAAGCCACATCATGATAGAATCACTTCTATCACTCCTTGTCAACCAGCCATGGATCCATATGATAGACTGGTGGTCCAGCTTCATTTGATTAAAAACCAACATCTCTTCCATTAGGTGCTGGGAAATGGCTTCTTATTTTTAAGACACAACATGATTGAATCACTTGTATCACTCCTTGTCAACCAGCCATGGATCAATAGGATAGACTGGTGGTCCAGCTTCATTTGATAAAAAACCAACATATCTTCCATTAGGTGCTGGAAAATGGCTTCTTATTTTTAAGACACAACATGATTGAATCACTTTTCTATCACTCCTTGTCAACCAGCCATGGGTCCATAGGATAGACTGGTGGTCCAGCTTCATTTGATAAAAACCAACATATCTTCCATTAGGTGCTGGAAAATGGCTTCTTAGGATAGACTAAGGATAGACCATAGGATAGACTGGTGGTCCAGCTTCATTTGATAAAAAACCAACATATCGTCCATTAGGGGCTGGAAAATGGCTTCTTATTTTTAAGACACAACATGATTGAATCACTTTTCTATCACTCCTTGTCAATCGGCCTGGCCATGGCTCTATAGGATGCACCTACAGTCTTCTACTCTACAAATATAAAAGAAGCGCCACAGCAATAAAATTTGGATCTAAAACAACTATCAAATCCTGAACAACAAAAGAGTGTGTCTTAATATGGTAACTTCACATGAAATCTACTCTCATTCATGTCATCATGGGGTGCACATTTTCTGCTCCATCATCTCCAGAGATACAGAAATGATGAAGTCCCTTGGATTAAGCTTGTTGTAAAAAATAATTCAAAAATGGTCACAAGGAGAAAAATACAATCTTATAAAGGTTGGTAGCTAACATGAATATGGCATGTGTACCAAGTAATTAAAGTATCTTGTTTATCACTGATATTATTAATAGATGAATAAATAAATACAGAACTTGAGACAATGAAAAATCTATATATATCTCAGTATCTTGACCACTGGCAAGAGAATTGTGACATATTCACTGGTGATCCACTCGATTACGCTGGTTACCAAAACGAACCGTTTTGGTAACAAAATGTCGGAACGTCGAAGGCACGATTTTTCTTTTTTCCTTATTTCACGCGTTGTAGGCAGAATCCCCACGACGTTTTTTCTCACAACGTACATCAGTATCATATGTTTTAGAAAATATACATGTTTGCGAAAAAATAGCTCAGATGGCAACAGAATCGTCGATTTACTTCCTCACTTAAGTTACATAAACGGTTTTTCGAAAAACAGTTAAGATCTGCACTTTTAACCCAAACCGTTTATGTAACTTAAGTGACGAAGTAAATCGACGATTCTGTTGTCTTCTGAACTATTTGTTCGCAAGTATGTACACTTTTTTAAACATAGGATACTGATACACGTTTGTGTTAAAAAATGTCGTGGGAATTCTGCCTACAACGTGTAAAATAAGGAAACGAGAAAAATCGTATCTTCCGGATGTTCCGACATTTTGTTACCAAAACGAACCGTTTTGGTAACCAGCGTAATCGAGTGGATCACCAGTGATATTCAACATCATGAAATAACATGCTCCAGAATGCGCAGCATTATACATGTGTAACGTTTTCCCGCGATAGTTGTTGTTATTATCCCTTATCAGTGGCGGTTGGTAGCGTCAGGCATATTTAAGGGAGGGGGGAATAGTTATACGAATTTATATTTATGGTGGGGACGTGTGCGAGGATGGTGACGGAACTCGGGTACAGCAACATAGAATATCTCGCTTTGGTGTCCTATGGACTGATTATTTAATTAAGGATGGTGTTACAGAACTTTTGCGGTGCAGATAGTTTTGGTGCAGACAATTTGCGGTGCAGAGGTTTGCGGTGCAATAGTTTGTGGTGTAGAGTTTTGCGGTGCAATGGCTCGTCAATTAGTCTCGCAGCTTCAAGTTAGTTAATGTTGACTATTGGGCACATTTATAGTATTGCACTACTCTCTTACCCTTTGGTGCATATATTGATTGAGTCCAAACACTGGTATAAAGTTCTATATAATTTATTCAATAACTCCAAATATTTAATTTCGGGGACACCGTAGCATCTCATTAACACTGTAACATATTAGTACATGACTCTTGCCATGAAACAAAATCAAGGTATGTACTGTGTGGCCTCATGCCACTGACCAAAATGACTTAATGTGACCTCCCGCCACAATACAAAGTAAGTGTGTAGCTTCACGCTACTGACCGAAGTGACCAAAGTGAAGTTGGTGCATTATGCTCGCGCTTTTAAAGCGTTACCTAATTAGCATATGTGCTGCACCGACTTTCTGTGACCAATCAAAGGCGCTGGAATAGCTAACCTTTCTACTTTAATGAGTTACATTTACGCTTATATACTTAAACTATACTATACATTTACATGATGAATAATTAGAAAATGATGCAATTTCTCAGAAATGTGACTGGGTAACCAGGAAGTGTTCAATATAAACAGGAAGTAAGAAATATATAGAAGAAAATATACGCATTTTCTTACACCACCCTCCACTTAAATTCCAAACGTCCCGTTGGAAAATGTCATTAAAGGTACTGTTTAGCTAATATAAGAGTTGGGATATGGCACATCCCAAAAATGTCAAAATAAGTGTTTATGCTGGACTCGTACGACCAGTTGTTTAAATGTTCGATTGAATAATGTTGAAATAATCCTTGGTGTCATGTTGATATTAAAATGTTCAATAAAGTTTTTATGAGAAATTGTTATCGCATTGTCGATACTAGGGAATCTACATGCTCCCTCCTAGTGGTTGGGTCGTAGTATACCAGTTTCACCTCCATGCGCTTCAACTCCCAGTGATTTGGCGCTATGGATACTCGTTCGCCAAATTGGTACACACGCTGGCCTTCAAATTCTTTTGGGGGAACAGGGTCACCGAGACTTCCTGGACGGCGATGTGCTAAAGAGGGTTCCTGGCTTACTGTCGATGGGCGCGCTTCCGTGCTGAGGCTGCGCCGGATCTTAGCTGGTGCACCCTCAGCTGGAGAGGCAGCAGGAGCAGGCCTCTTTGCGCTAATATCAATCAATATAGCTTTGTTAGGCTGAGTTTGTTTTGCAATGATAGTGTCCGTCACTTGCTCTAGGTTGGAAGGCTCTGGGATGACGCTAGGCCTGCTGTTGTAATTGGGCGCATGTATGGGTTGCCTAGTAGTTATAATTGGTGCAGGCACTGGCGTATGGGAAGCTGTGCGTACAAACTGGTCATTACAATCCGGAACGCTATCCAATGAAGAAGTATCAGGCGCCATCGGTGCGGATGTTGTAGTTGTCAACTCAGATTGTTGAGAAGTTGCAGGCGCATTTGACATAGATGCACCATCATCCTCTTCTACATGCGGTGCGCATTCCTCCTCCATATCTAGGAGGCTTATCGCGCACTCCTTCTTGCGGTTAAGTGTCGCCAAAGGAAGAGATATAATCGGGTTACTTAGTCTCCAGGCCATTATTTGAGATCCACAGACCCCACCCTGGATGCATTCCATTGCCTCCGCGAAATCACCAGCAGTTATCCAATGCGCTTGACGGTCTATTAGGTGTCTTTTTAGGGAAGTGCGTCTCGTAAAGCTTTTGTCACAATAGAGACAAGGATACCTCACAGGATCTATATTTTCCATTTCTGCAACGTTTACTTCAGGGTATTTTCGCTTCGTTGTTTTCGTTCTAGCCATCCGACAACAATGTGAATTCAAGTTGCAAATGTCTTTCTTTTATAATATTTGAGCTTCAAAATCTGGTGCAAGCACATTTGGTCATGTGACCTGCACATTGGTTAGATGAGAGAATTTGATTGGTGCCACCATAAGTTACTTTGGACCATGTCATGATGGTTCCCTTGGTTATAAAGTGTGTTGTATTTCTAAGTATTCTAGCCTGATTCTCTGAATTATTGCTACAAATTAGTTGTCATAGTTAATATTGTTTGTAATGGGACAGTTGACCCAAATTATCTGTATACACTTGATTTTCCAAAGTTACAATTTAAAAGAAGGCTATTTACGCAAGTCCTCAAATTTCATTTTTAATCTTAAAAGGCACTGATTATCCTCATCGTGGGTCATATTCAACATTTCCTGGTGCTCTGGGAGTAAGACTTTAAGATAACGTATTGTGCTGTCAGTGATTTTCTGCACCGAATGCCAAAGTTGATCATACCGATCCTGTGGTTCCTCATGTGGATCATCTGCCTTGGGTACCATAGGTATGGCCACCCGTTTTGGCATAGTAGATTTACCAAGGTCCAACACACGGTCCCCTTCTTGCTGTATCTCGAAGTTATTAGCCATGATGAAGCAAACGTGGTCATTCATGGACTTACAGAACCACAACTGATTTCTTGTCAATTTGACCTGTTTTATATACATTATCACTATGTTTTATGGTGCAACAAAAATGCCCATGTGACCCTGCACTGAGGTCACGTGACTGACAGTTCATAACGATGGTGGAATAGTTGGTCGTTCCTGTCGAAAGCATCTATTTTCAAAGACTCGTCTTAACTGCTTGTGCATCTCGTCCTCCTCATCACGAGAGAGTTGTATCAGGTGGTGATGCTCAGGTAGGTGTTCCTGAATAGCACGTGCAGTACTCTTGGATATGAATCGGATCGCCCTCCATAGCCATTCATACCTTTCCGCAAATGCTACAGGGTCAATCTTGTACTCCAGAGATGACATAGTTGCCAACTGAGCTTGGGTCTTACAGTCATCAGTCATGGATACTTGGGTTGCCCTTTCCATTTCAATCAAGTTTTTGGATATGACAATGTTAACCAAAATTCTTCTTCTTATACTAGTTCTTATCTAATTAACATAATCACTGCACTTTGATCATGTGACCCAAAGATTAGATTATTTCGAAAAGCAACACTTATGGGATAATCCGGTGTCGGTATCTACGAACTCAGCTACTAGTGTTCCTTTTGTTAACTCATAACTCATTGGAGCTACGAGCACCCACTTTACAGTAAATAGTCTCCCTTGCAACATTGTTGCGGACCCATATGCATCAGACTTTGTTTTTGTCTTGCTCAGTTCAATTAACGCTTGTGCAGCTGAGTCAACTACTTCCACACCGACCTCGTCCATTGCTTCCGCTGGCCTTTCGGTATGTAAGATTTCGTCAACTGCCCGGAGTGCGTGACTCTTGACCATTCCTTGTGTCTCTGTAGTGACATTTTCTACTGCTTGTTTGAATCTTTTCTGTGGGGTAGCCATGGTTAAACTGACTATTCCCATTCTTAACTATCCTCATATAACATTTTAACTAATTTGCATATTTCTTGCACTGCAGTCATGTGGCCTGTAACATCTAATCACATGATCAAAACTTGAATATTTTGAGGCACGTGAATTAATTCAGTCAGTTAAACACAGCCTTTTGAACTGATTATCTGCTGTATCAACAAAGTCAATAAGTAATGTGCGCCTTTGATAGCAATAAGTCGGTGGCACTGCTATTACCCACTTAATGTTAAATGTTCGTGCACAATGGTCTCTTGCACAACTTGCTTGTTCAACTTTCTCATTGTCGTTAAGTGGTACTTTGCGCAATGGTTCCTGCTGTTCTCTAGACTCGATGATTACCTTACGCCTAGGTTCATCGGTGCTGCTGTCAGTGTATGGTGCACTAACACTTTCATCTGGAAGTGTAGTCATTGACTGGTCCAAGGTGCTATGGTTCCGATACACTTCTCGTGTACCAGGTGTCACTGGGTTTATCTCTTCATAGATATTCTCCAGATCAATACTATAAGCCATTGTTCCAACCTTGATGTCGGAAATGTTTCTGGACACATTGATCACTGTTCTTGCTTTTATACTTGTTAAGAGTAAATAACGCCATCTGTCGAGTACTGCTGGTACAGGGTTCACTTCCTGTGGTGGACTCTTGGGGAATATCCTACATCTTCAGCGGATTTCCTAGCACATGGGTGGATATACTTTGGAAATCTTTCCTCTCACGCCAATCAGCTGCAGGTGGAGTATCATTAAATCATCACAAAGGGTTCGACTGTACTTCGAGGTTATTGGGGGCCTAGGCATTCCCGTAACGCAGCTCATCCCCTTACACATGCTAATGTCCTGATCCTCCGATTCGACCCGTCACCATACTAAGAAAATTGCTGCACATCACTACACATTGTTTCAGATAATAGTGTTCATGTACATTCTTGCAACTATTCCAAGTTAAGTTCCTATGTGCCTCTCGCACATCTTCTTTGTAGCATTTTTGTAGCACATCACTGTGTCACTAGTCCACTTGCCCCGCTTGTCTGCACTGTAACTGCTTCCACCTAAAGTTTCGACTACAACGTGTGCTAAAGTTGGTCGAGACCCTATCCTCTAGCGTAGCTCATCACTTCATGTTTGTGTATCATATCTGAAGACGTGACACACAGTGGTGTAACATTCACAGAGACTTCCTCGACCTAAGCTCTTCACTGGCGCTCATCATTATTTAATAAGTTCAACACTACCATCTTCACAGATTCCTAATGTGGCATATCCATTTTAATGTGCAAAGTACTCGCCGCCATTTACTCGAAAGTTCATGTTCAATGTAGACCACAGTCACATAGATTTCTATTTTCACTATCTTATTAACTGTCTTAACTAAGTGTACAACAAGAAAAACATGTATTCTAAGTCTATATACATTATATATACTGGTGCGACGTAAATGCACACAAGTGTTACGTCCCTGCAAACCGCTGGATCACTCCGTTGGACAGCTCCGCCCCGCTGTGCAGGCGTGTTGGGCGACCCATCTCCCCAACCCCGGCTTCTGCCTTGCACTGCTACTCTACTTGTAGTGCATCTCCTTCATACTTCTATTGTTCATGCCAATAATTCATAGTGCAGATTAATTCACTAAATGTACATACTGACTAGACATACTCAAATAATTTGACTGCTTCAACACTAAGAGTCCAGGAATAGTGTCCATGTTATAGTGCTTGGGATCACTCCACCCTCCCCTTATCTTCAGTACAGCCTTCCCTTCTGAGGGCACCTTCCCTCGGACTTAGACAGTTCGCTCCACATGTTACATCCGGTATCTCTGCACAACTTTCGGTACATTGTGTACTCCTCCAAAGAGACCTAGTTCCTAAGAACTGTAATTATGCCGAAGCTATAGGTGCCATTGTGCGGATCAACTAGGTGGTGCTTCGTTCTGCTACACTACTAGAAGCTAACACGGGATTCTTAGTGAGGTTTCGCCAACGCGCATGGCGACATGCCGGACATCCCAGTCGTCACTGCTCCTGTTTTCCCCTCTGTGGTGGTACCGGCCATGCCCTGGTTCATCATTACACGCCAGCCTTTTCCGGGAGGTACTCTAGAAACAGTGCACTACAGCCTCCATCCCACTAATCGATACTGTAGACTGTTCAAACCATATTCAGTACAATAACACCATTATCCTACCATCTCAGTCATGAAGATGATCCCATCTGATGTCAGTCCTAATTGCTGTATATGTCTTTCCAAAATGAGTGCCAGGCTTGCCTCAATTGCGCATAGACTCCTGGTTGCTCTTTTCTCTTCCTGAGTTCGTACCTGGTTTGTGGAGCCTTCTCACTTCGACTCTTCGTTTTCTTTGGCTTCCTGGTGCCATTTGTGCCACTAAGTGGAAGTTTCCTCTCTCTGTCTCAGTGAATGGCCCTGTAATGTCAACTGCTACCCGTTCCATGGGTGCACCTACTCTATGGATCTGCATTGGTGCTCGTCTTTTCTTAGCAGGGTTCTTCCTGGCTTGACATGAATTGCATTGTGCACAGTGCACTTTTATGTCACCATTCATTCCGACCCAGTAAAATCTTAGGTGTAGCCTTGACTTCATCCGTTGTACTCCAAGGTGTCCTGACATACTTCCCCCATGTGCTTCTTTCAACACTTCCTGTTGCATGGGCTTTGGCACCACAAGTTGCAGACGTTTCTCATGACCTAGCTTGTCAAACCAGATGCGATACAGTAGGCCATCTTCCAGTCTCAATTGGTCCCAAAGTGCCCACATTGTTTTTGTGCCACTTCCGCAACTTGTCAATTCTTCCCACCAGGGTCGCTTGCCATTCTCTAGGTGTGGAAGAAGTGGAGAGATGTCCATGTCTTGTTTCTGCAAAGTGGAAACTTCTTCTTTGCTCCACTTTGGATCTAAGGTGATTGTCCTCAAAATTGATGTTCCCAAGTTTACTTCTGATGATACTGGTGCACAGGAGTCACCCTCCACTTTGTTGGTGTTCAACACAGTATCATGTGGCGGCGTCTCTGTGTCTTCTAGGGGACAGCACGGGTTACCCTCTGTGGCATTTTCAGTGTCGTTCTTGGAACACCAGGCACATGGTTTTCTTGACATACTATCTGCATTATTGTGCACTCGTCCCGGCCTGTGTTCAAGCTACATATTATAGCTGCTCAAAGTTTCAATCCATCTCGCCACTTGTCCGGAGGGTTCCTTGAAGTTCATGAGCCATCTTAGTGCTCCATGATCTGTTCTAACTGTAAACTCCACCCCATATAGGTATTTGCGGAATACTTTCACAAAGTACACCACTGCAAGTAGTTCCTTCTGCATGGTGCAATTGTTACCCTCAGGTTTTGATAGGCATCTACTTGCATAGGCAATAACACGCTCTTCTCCGTCTTGTACTTGAGACAGTACTGCACCTATGGCATAGTCGCTAGCGTCCGTGTCCAGGATGTAACGTCCTACAGGACTAGGGTAGGCAAGTATGGGTGCAGCAATGAGTGACGATTTCAGGCTGTCAAATGCTTCTTGACATTGAATGTCCCAATGAAATCTTCGGTGCTTTGCAGTTAACTCATGTAGTGGCTTAGCAATTTTCGCGAAGTTCTTTACAAACCTACGGTAGTATGTTGCAAGGCAGAGAAAGCTGCGTACTGCATGCACATTGTGTGGTGTTGGCCATTCTCTCACAGCACGGATTTCTCTCCATCGGTGCTAACCCCGTCAGCTGATACTACATGTCCCAGAAAGTTTACCTGTTTCCTGAACATCTCGCATTTTGAGGGCTTAAGGCGCAATCCAGCTTTGCCTAGCCTGGCGAACACATCATCTAATCGGCTGACTTTCTCTTCGAAGGTCTTCCCGAAAACTATTATGTCATCTAAATAGATTAGACAAGTTTCCCAGCGCAGACCAGCTAACACCGCCTCCATCAGTCGCTCAAAAGTGCCCGGTGCATTGCACAATCCAAATGGCATCACTGTAAATTGGAAGAGTCCATCTCTGGTGCTGAATGCACTCTTCTTCTTGGCGTCCTCGTCGAGACCCACTTGCCAGTATCCCGAGGCGAGATCCAGCGCAGAGAACCACACAGCGCCACCTAGCTCATCTAAGGTGTCATCGATCCTTGGCAGCGGATAGGCATCCTTCAGGGTAACTGAATTCAGTTTCCGGTAGTCCACACAGAAACGTATGTTGCCGTCCTTCTTTCGCACCATTACAATGGGTGATGCCCATGGTGAATTTGATGGTTCCACAATGCCAGCATCGAGCATGCGCTGTAGTTCCTGTTCAGCTTCTTCTCTCTTAGCTAGGGGAGTTCGGCGCAAGGGTTGGCGTATTGGTGCAACATCCCCGGTGTTAATTGCGTGTTCGACTATGTGTGTGCGCCCAAGATCTTTATTGCTTTTAGCGAAGATACTCTGGTGTTTTAATATCAAGTCTTTCACTTTTTCTGCTTCATTGGCAGATAATTCTTTGTTTCATCGTCTCCATCTCTTTTGCCATAACGCTGATTATCAGCAATAGTTCATATACTAACAATAGTGTTGAAGTCTTTCCTTTATGTTGTTGTACAGCAAACAGCATCCCACCGCTGCCACCAGTGTAACGTTTTCCCGCGATAGTTGTTGTTATTATCCCTTATCAGTGGCGGTTTGTAGCGTCAGGCATATTTAAGGGAGGGGGGAATAGTTATACGAATTTATATTTATGGTGGGGACGTGTGCGAGGATGGTGACGGAACTCGGGTACAGCAACATAGAATATCTCGCTTTGGTGTCCTATGGACTGATTATTTAATTAAGGATGGTGTTACAGAACTTTTGCGGTGCAGATAGTTTTGGTGCAGACAATTTGCGGTGCAGAGGTTTGCGGTGCAATAGTTTGTGGTGTAGAGTTTTGCGGTGCAATGGCTCGTCAATTAGTCTCGCAGCTTCAAGTTAGTTAATGTTGACTATTGGGCACATTTATAGTATTGCACTACTCTCTTACCCTTTGGTGCATATATTGATTGAGTCCAAACACTGGTATAAAGTTCTATATAATTTATTCAATAACTCCAAATATTTAATTTCGGGGACACTGTAGCATCTCATTAACACTGTAACATATTAGTACATGACTCTTGCCATGAAACAAAATTAAGGTAAGTACTGTGTGGCCTCATGCCACTGACCAAAATGACTTAATGTGACCTCCCGCCACAATACAAAGTAAGTGTGTAGCTTCACGCTACTGACCGAAGTGACCAAAGTGAAGTTGGTGCATTATGCTCGCGCTTTTAAAGCGTTACCTAATTAGCATATGTGCTGCACCGACTTTCTGTGACCAATCAAAGGCGCTGGAATAGCTAACCTTTCTACTTTAATGAGTTACATTTACGCTTATATACTTAAACTATACTATACATTTACTTATGAATATTAACATGATGAATAATTAGAAAATGATGCAATTTCTCAGAAATGTGACTGGGTAACCAGGAAGTGTTCAATATAAACAGGAAGTAAGAAATATATAGAAGAAAATATACGCATTTTCTTACACATGAATGCAAACATATCTGAGTGAACAGTAAATGAAACACCCAGCAAATAGAATGATGCAAAATGATTTTCAGAATAATGAATACCACATATTAACTCCTTGACGTCGGATCGATCATATATGATCGATTTGACGGGTTTATGACGTCACCCGATAAAGAAAAATCTTACCAAAATATAATTGCATCTTTCCACGCTATTCCCTATAATTGTTTTATAAATTTGGGAAATAAATATAAATACATTCATAGAATACTGCTTTGTTCACTTATTTTGACCAATTTTGTTGTTATTGACCAAAAAATAATGCAAAAGAAAAAATTTAAATATTTTTGAAATTATTGATTTCCGGTTCGACCAAGAGGCTGAACCGCGAAATTTAAAATATAATTATTGAAATATCAAGCCATCTAGGGGCAACAGATGCACTTTTTGAAACTAGTTTCAAGTATTATAATACTAGGGGTATCAGCGAACGTAGAGAAGATGAGCTAGATTGATGAAAAAGGTTAGAATATGTTCGTTTTCATTCAAGTCAATCAAGGCCCGCTTTCTGAGAAAAATTCAATTTTCAATCTAAAAATATTTTCTCAATATCCATGCTTTGTGAGATCAGTTCATCAATATTTCCAATTGAAACACATATATAGGGTGAAAAGGGTTACTATATTGTTAATTTTACTACCTTTATGCACCTACAAAACCTTGAATGGCAGATGAATTCACTCTGTTAATTTTTATGGCCGATTTTATAGTGGGCGATAATAGGTGAAAAGCTTTATTTTTTCACTATTTTTCGTCTTTCCTCACTCTTATAGGTACTGTAAGATGTCATGGCACATTAAAATCTTGTTGCAAGGTGTGTAGGACAATCAACACAAATATATTTTGAAAAATGTTGAGTAGTATAGGGAGGGGGGCATAGGAATTCAGGGGGGGGGAGCATAGGGATTCAGGGGGGGGGGTGTATCAGAAGCCTTTGTTGGGGAAACCCATGGAAGGCCAAGCAGTTTGAGGATTAATTGCATGTTCATGATCTATCTGGTTTATTAGCAATCAAACATAATGAGTACATGAACAAACAGACATTCACAAGCAGAAATTTGCTTTTAACACATCTTTATACATCTATTATTTCTTCAAAACATTGTAGAGTCATGATTTTCATCGATTTGTCAAATATCAGTACCTTATCGCAGATCGTCTTTGGTTTATTCTAGTGAGTCGTGACAGTGACAGTATATTATTTTTCTATGCTTCATGTAGTTTATCATTTTAAAGCTGTTATGAAACAGAACTGGGTTATTAAACATTTATCAACTGAATCAAGGGTAATAAAAATTATTTATTCCTGAATATGGAATTAAGTTGACGGAACAAACCGTTCTTGCGTCATCTTATGACATCGCTATATTTTCATAATATATGCAAATTAGGCAAAAAAAGTATATGAGCAATCCCCCTTAGTATGGCCTATAATATATAATAAAAATTATTCAAGTTAAAAGTTTATTTGTTATAGATTACATATTTCAATTAAACATTTCGACATAATTTTCCTAGATTTTCCACGATTCCTTGAATTTTTGGCTCGGCATCGCAAACTTTAGCATAATCTAGTTACACCAAATCTTCCTTATACCCATCATGTAATATACCATTTTAAAGCTTAAATCAAGAAGAACAAATCCATGTTTTTCAAAATTGCAATAATTGAACAGTATTTGAGAAAAACTGTATTGACTGTAGAGATATGACTCAATTTAATGAAATAAAATGCTCAATTTCAGCCTTGTAACGTCACTATGACATCATTATTTTTGCATAATTCATGCAAATTAGGTAAAAATGAGAAATATGGGTAATTCTCTTCATTTTGATATATGACAGTCATATATGTGTATAATATTGAATAAAAAGCATTTAAATTAATATTTAATGCACATTTCACCAATTTTAACCACTTTAAGGATCAGGCGTTAGGGAGTTAATAGTATATCGAATGGGTAAAATTTGTGTTTCAATGTAACGCTACGAATAATTTGATAGATAAATCTATTAGTGCAATTATCTTAAGAATTGTAGAATGAATGAACTAATTCTGTGTTGTAACATAATTCAATGTTGGAGTATAATCCAAATTGATATAATTAATTCTGTGTTGTAGTGTGATCATATGTTGTAAAAGCATTTCAAGTATAGTAATAATGTGGTTATAAACTTAGAATTCATGAAGGAGTTGGGTAAACAAGGCCATTTTAAGCCCCACCTGATTTTCAAGTTTTCTCTTTATTTTATTAATCTATGTGATATATGTGTTTCAAAAATGTATGAAAATTTAGGTCAAGGTCATATTCCCCAGGTCAAGGTCAAATTAAAAAATTCATTATTTTCTACCAAAATATACCTTTTTGGTTAAAATATCACAAATATCTGTAGGAATTTAGTCTATTACAATATATAGTAAATTGGCAATTTGCCAATAATGAGATATTTACATTAATATATTCCGCCCTTCCCACGCAACACTGAAAGAGAACAAAAGTACCTAAAATAATGAAAATACTTTATTATTTTTAATTCATTTAAATTCAGAATGTACATTTCATGACTTTCCTCTGCCAATATCATATTTTCCCTCAGGATAAAATTCATATTCCATCCCTCCCATTATATAACCTCTATGTATTCAATAGCAATATCACCCAATTCAATATCGCCCAAATATGACCCAGATAATGTCCTAATATCATAGCAACATCAACCAATTGTCAATCAAATGTCACTCTATATCAATCCAAAATAACCCAAGTATTGGCCTCATATTATTTAAGTAACAGTCCAATATCAACCCTCTTATTTACCAAATATCACCCAATTATTCTGATTGTAATAATATCCCACTGTAAATCCAATATCAGCCAAATATGAGCCAAATAATGGACCCAATATGATAGCGATATCACCCCAATATCAATCCAATATCACCCAAATATTGGCCCAATGTGATAGCAATATCACCCAAATACCAAGCAAATATTGGCCCAATATCAATCCAATATCACCCAAATATTAGCCCAATATTATAGCAATATCACCCAAATATAAGCCCAATTCGATAGCAATTTCTGACAAATATCAATCCAATATTAACTTTATATCTGCCCAATTACCAACATATTGCCATTACATAAGCAATATCAAAAAATATAAGTTCTGATATCAACCTAATATCACAACAATCTCCTCCCAAATCAAGCTTATATTACCTCAATATCACTTCTATTATTAGTTGCAATAGTCTTGACTTGTGAAGCTAAATCTTCTGTAACCTTTCTCCGTTTTCTAGGAGAATTTACCTGCTTCCTACATATGCAGCATGAATAGCATTTGGCCATTTTGAATAATCAACAAAAATGGCAGGCAAAATTTTCTATAAAGTTCTAAAATTCACATCGAGCATAATAAGTCTCCATCAAAATTATTCTTTGTATGCAACAATATAACATTTATGTAACTAAAGAAGCACTTATTAGAGTGGAGACTTGTTATGCTCTATGTGAAAACACTCAAAGGATTACTACCTCCAGTGAATAAAAATGTCACCCAGACTCAGCATGAAATGTCCTTTCAAAGCTTTACTTACCTCTAAACTGTACATATTGTTTAAATCAATTGTATGTATGGATCAAATAAATATATATTTACATAATCCTGGACAGATAAATCAAAAACATTCATTCATAGCTGAGTAAATTGGAATTCATCAAGAGGGTTGTAAAATATGTGATTTTTTTTGCTTCTGGCCCCCACCCTCTTTGAAGGTCTCCAGACACCGTAACAATTTTTTCTAAATTTTTTTAAAAATACTACCCAAAAATATAGACTTCAATCTATGCATTTCTGATGTTTTTTTCTCCCATTCTTAAAAAAAGTTTTTTCACACTTCAATTGGGGCACTCTCTGTTGCTAGTTTACCCAACTCCTTTGTCTCTTTTACATGGTCTCCAGGGGTTCTCTGTATCCCCCTTTACTGGACTGGCTTCTTGTCCATTTTGTTCAATTGGCTGAATCTAGGGTAAAGGTGGGCTCCTTATTACAGGTTTCAAATAATCATCAGAAGTTGTTGAGCTGCTTTTCATATTTATAAATGTTATCTTTGGCTGCCTATTCGGTACATGCATCACCTGTTTAATGGAAGAAGGTGTTAGCCTGTCTTCATACATGGCATTCTGGACATAGTTGGTTTATCCTCCCCCAGTTACCTACTGCATTCTTCACATACTCAAACATGTCCACATGGTACTGTGGCAATATCAACCCTATTGCTTAGGCATACCAAACAATCTCGAACAGGAGAGTGGACTCTCCTGTTTGTATGTCTTACCTGTGTCTTCTGTCTTTTATGATCTCCTTCAGTAACTTTTTGATCTAAAATGAAAACGTTGTTAAGATACCAATACTTTCATTTTCATTTAAAAGCGTATATACTAGCTTAATTCTATAAGATAATTATATAACATACTTCTCAATATTGTTGGTGGTTTATTCTCTCTTTGGGACAACATGTAAGAGACCTAAAACCAAATGAATACATTTCAGGAATCTGTCAAATCATTATATATATAATCACATTACATAAGTTAAAACAAATATGTTACATTGGTGTTTTATGAAGTATATGAATAATTTTATGTTTATCATACACACATGTTATTAAATTTATTTGTTTAAACTATAACTTGGTTCAGGTGCTATCAGTTGTGACTCACCTGCAGACTTTGTGAAGAAATTCACTAAAGTTGGTTGTAGGTTCCCCTGCTTTGGCTTCTTTCAGAGGAATCCTTGAAAAGTTCTTGGATTTTTCCCAACAATTTATTTTTGTCAATATTTTTACGCTTATGATTTCTTGAAGAACTGACATTCACTTCTACGACTGTGGATGTGGTCGCATCATTTTTTTGGTAGCATGTGTTGATATTTCAGCAGGAGCTTTAACTGACAATTTTTGTGAACTTATTCTTGGCTTTGCCATCCTTCAGTCTCTGAAATTTTATATTATAAAAGCACAGTATCATGTTAATTTTGAAAAATACATGCGACAAGTATAAAATAAAGAATGTGTAATGCTAACACTATCACATCGTAAATGAAGTATGCATGTAAGTGCAAGATGATTCCACAATGCACAGACAAATCTCATAAATTGGCTCAGAACTGGTCAGTCACTCATTAATACTCAGGAAAAAACTAGAAAGGAAAAGCGCGGTATAGAAGCAGCATCGATCGAGGTGCAAAATGTAAAGGATGATCTCACAAAAAATGTAAAAACGTGGTCAATATCGCCAGTGGTCCTCAAAAGAAAAAATGAACATAGCCAAACATGCCCAATTACATGGTTATTCGCAAACAGTGCGCAAGTTAATTAAAAATTTTTTTTTACATATCCGCCAAATTTAATACCCGCCAATATGCCAAAAATGGCAAAATCGCCAAATTAAGTAGCGCCAAATTATCCCAATCTACAGTAAGTTTTCCATTTAGAATCTAAGATCTGTTTTTAGTCAAAATTTTCAAAAACATGTGGTGTTTGAAAAATCTTTCCAATCTCTCAATGACTGTATCAAAGAAGATTTCATCAAACTCCACTGGAACAATATGAATCCCCCTATCAGTGAAAATCACCAAATCGCAAACGTCATACTTGAAAATACCAAGTTGTTCGTGTATTTGATAATAAAATTTATGATTTTGGTTGAGTTCCTATTTCCCATCTGGATCAAGTTGGCACCCTCTTGCAAGTGCAGCATCTTTTGGCTCACTATGTCGCATGCTATATACAGACTTTACTTCCACTAGCCTCTTGCCGCATTTCTGACGACACAAGCACAAAAATATGCCATCTGGTGATGCTCCCAGGAATGGGCGTTCCCTATCGATCCATAATCCTGTACTTTTAACTTTCATGTTACTATGTTTTTCCCCCTCTGATGAATTTTGTATATTTTCTTCGCCTTTTCTTCGCCTTGTTTCCCATATCACAATGCCGCTTTGGACTCATGGTCAAATGTAGGGGGGTTGATCGGATTCTCAACTAGACGGTCTGCAGTTTGGGTTTGGTCATTGTCTAGTGTAAATTGTCTTGAACTGACACGGTCAAAGTTTGATTCCGTAATTATATTAGCTCTCATATTTCTCCATGTTGCATCATCAGATTGTTCTGTTCTGTCCTTCTGGCAATTATTTCAACTTCCTCACGAATAAGTTTTGCTTGCTTGATGACCTCATCATAAACACTATCGAAATTGTGTACCATATCCTGGTCAAGATTGTTGTAAACAGCTCCCATATGATGTCCAATACCCATTGCCACAATGTGGGAGTCTGCCTCTGGCTCCGGCTCAGATGATGATGATAACTGCGGCAAGTCAACAACGCTAAAATCCTGATTAGTCTGAAAATGAAACGATAAATAGATTATCAAATTATTTGAGTTGCAAAGCAATCAGTAATACCAGTAAAAAATGTAAAATAAAAATGCAGACACTAGATAACAGCAAAGCAAATGCGTAGCAAATATCATTTAAAAACAAGACAAATAGTAAATAGAAGCGTTTCCTTAAATAGAATAGACAGTTTTCAGAACAGAACATCCAATTTGGTCGCCCCAACATTTACTAAATAATTCTAAGTTCTAAACTTTCGTTTATAGAAACATCCCTTAAATTTCAGATGAAATATTGAAATGGTTTGGTTGGACAACTTTACACAGGCTTTAACAGGAATGATTTCAGGATGGATATCCAATGGTCGCCTTAAAATTTACCCAGAATGCCTAGAAACTAATCACTTCTAAACTTTTTTTAAGTAGAACGTCCCTGGTAATCTCAGATGAATCAATGAAAGGGTTTGGCTGGAAACAAGTTAACAAGCCTCGCTGGATGAGCTTCAGGACGTAAATTCAAAATTGCCCCCTTAAAATTTACCCAGAATGCCTAGAAACTAATCACTTTTAGACTTTTTAAAAGCAGAAAATCTCAGATGAATCAATGAAAGGGTTTGGCTGGAAACCTGTAGACAAGCCTCGCTGGATGGATGAGATTTCAGGACGTAAAATTCAAAATGGCCGCCTTAACATTTACCCAGAATGCCTAGAAATTGATCACCTCTAAACTTTTTTAAGTAGAAACATCCCTGATAATATCTGATGAATCAATGAAAGGGTTTGGCTGGAAACCTGTAAACAAGCCTCGCTGGGTGAGATTTCAGGATGTAAATTCAAAATGACCGCCTTAAGATTTACCCAGAATGCCTAGAAACTAATCACACTGAAAGTTTTTTTAAAGTAGAAACATCTCTGATAACCTCAGATGAATCAATGAAAGAGTTTGGCTGGAAACCTGTAGACAAGCTTCACTGGATGAGATTTCAGGATGTAAAATCCACTATTTTGTGAAATGTGAGAACATAAATAGAAATCAAATCTAGGCCAAATAAAACCGATCAGCAAAGCATTAGGAAAGAACCAGAAAAGTTTCCATTTTTTGATCTTTCAATAATATTTTAAGCAAATAAGCCAAATAACCTCTTTATTTTTAGTAGTATATATGACCTGATTCTACCAGACCTATATTAGCTTGTATTCGCGAAAACAACTAGCAGCTACTTGATTAACTTACTTTTTTATGACCAACTCATTTATTTAGATATGAATGGAATAATGGCAGGTACTTTTCATATTCAAATGAGTTGCCCATAAAATAGGAGGTTAATCCGGTATCTGACAGGCGTTAGTTGCATTCGCTAATACAAGGTTAAAAAACAGTATATTTATTTGAAGTTAAGCAAGAATTCACAAGAACTAATTTACAGCTTTCAAAGAAGTACACAACTCCTTAATCCGCTCAATACTGGCATCATGCCTATCAACAGGGGCCTGTGGATCAAATGAATTTAGGGTGCATAGTTTCTTCCTTGGCTGCGCTTCCTCATTGGTACTATAAATTTGAAAATATTGCATAGCATAGCATAGAAAACAAGACTTAGCCAGCCAGGCTCCAAAACAAAGGAGATGAAATATAAGCTTTACGTTATTGTGTTTCTTTTGAACATAAAATTTCAGCTCGCTATCAAGACATGTGGCTTTTTATATTTTGATTCTTCACAGCCATGTTGTTTAAAAAAAACACATTAATGAACCAAACTATATGATACTGTAAAACCTGTCCGATGGAATACCTCTCTGTAGGGAAAACCTATGAACAAGGAATGCTTTTCAAAAGAACCAAATATTTTTCCATTGACCCTCTCTGTAGGGAAAACCTGTGAACAGGGAACAAGGAACACTATTTTTGGGCAAATTATGAAAATTCACCTGTGAACAAGGAATATGGAATATTGGTGACACTGTATATTCCATTATTTTACAGAGGTGTGAAAGTCTAAAGCCAATATCTGAATATAAAAAGTTTGGATTAACATGATTGAGATTAAGATAAGCCAATTGTTGACATGATGTAGCATCCCATCCACTGTTAATTACCCTGATTTATTTTAAAACTAATACAAATCTGTTTGTTATTACTTATTATTATGACACCAATTCTTCCTTTCAAAAACCCAATTACATCAAATCAGTTGTGATAATCTCTGGACTGACACAATTGTTTTATCGAGATAACAGATATAAGTACATGGTCAAGTTGAGCCAAATCTCTTACTGATCCAACTTCTCGATTATCAATGATATAAAATGGGGTTGATGAAACTTGAAATTCAGTTCTTAGCAATATATCTCTTCACATCATATCAATAATTACATCAACTAGACATCATCAGACGCTAGCAGCAGCTAAAATCAACATGGGGAGAACATAACCAAGTATGGAGTCGGCATTTGTACAATCAATCAATATAATACACAAACATGCTTATTCGGCAAATTTGAGTTTGCTGAAAGTGCGGCCCCTCTTTATAGGGAAAACCTCTGAACAAGGAAACTCCAGTTCCAAGAGCATTCCCTGTTCGCAGGTTTTTGTATATGCAAAAGTTAGGTCTTGCACACTGACCTTGTGCATTCCACATGCTTTTATTTTTTCACAAACTGTTGCAATGTGGTTCTTTGATTGCTCATTTTTTAGATTTAAAGTTCTTAAAGTCCCCATATAAAGTTTAAACCACTCTGGCTTATATTGTAGTCTTACCCAATGTTATCAAAGTGTGATATGTGAAACTTTTTTTTTAATTTTCAAAAAGTGGTTTTTGATAGACTTTTTGTTCCAAAATTTGTGACTTTATTTAAAACTCACTTCTAGAGGTCATGGGATGTCCTGAACTCCTGAGTTCACTTTTTGTTCAGTTTTCAAAATAATTCATAAGAAACTTTGTTGTTTCATGACAATTTCATCCTTCAACACTGGTCCCTTTCTTTGTTTTAAAATCATTAAGTTCTTCTCGATTGGTTATGAAAGAACTCCCTTTTTGTTATGTCTGAGTGTACCAGTGACACCATCATTTAATTTCCATAAAGTTGATTCAAGTCCTATAAAAATTTTGAGATGAGTAGTAGTTGTCAATAAAAAGTTTGCTTCCTTTGTTGAAATAACAAGACATCATTTTATAACAAGAGAGTAGGTGGGTCCAATTTCTGATTGCTCAATGTTTGATTTTCCAGCATACAACTATGTTGCATATCCATTTGAGGCATCACATATTTCATAAGCTTTGATGTCTTGGGCTTGTCGCAGTTGTACACTTTAAATGAGAGCTTACTGCTCCATGAAATGTCTCTGGACTTTCATCCAATCAGAAAGATTTACAAAAATAACATACTTTCATAATCGAGGTCATATATGTTACACCACCTGATTGGCTGAAGTATCTGGCGGCAAATTCAAACGCTTATTTCAGCGCCTCGGAATGTTAGGGACATTATA
This sequence comes from Owenia fusiformis, assembly GCA_903813345.2. Classification (NCBI taxonomy): domain Eukaryota; kingdom Metazoa; phylum Annelida; class Polychaeta; order Sabellida; family Oweniidae; genus Owenia; species Owenia fusiformis. The sequence goes on along the minus strand of CAIIXF020000004.1, from coordinate 5,180,913 downwards.
ACAAAGTTCAGTTGGAGAAATTTTTTTTGATCATTTTCACCAAGAAGGAGGTCAATTGGTCAAAGTTTTATTTGTACTAAGTTCATCCATTTATAAAGACGATCTAGTTCTTCAAATGTTTAATTTTTGAATATGGAATATTTTGCCTAGATCCATATCTCGAATAAAACCCAACCAAGTCAAGGATCCCTGTGGATTGAACTCTGACTTTTTCTCATTAATGACATATCCTGCACTGTTCAAATCTGACCTCAAACAAGTGGCGTCTACTTTTCATTGTTCAATACTGTCAAAAACGTTTAAATAGAGATCTAAATAGAGAATGACCTTGAGACCTTTTGACCTCTAATGAGTGACAAGACTTGAAAACTCAGTACTGATTCCAAAAGGCAATACGGTAAAGATTTAGAACTTTTTTACACCAAACATGTTCCACGAAAACCCTAAAAAGGTTTGCTGAGGGTCACAAATATCAATATGTTGTTGGGATAGTAATTTCCATGCCAACTGTAGCCCTGGTTCCCGTAAGTCAGGCCGTAGGTACCAAAGAAATTCCCTGGGTGGAGTTGATTTCCCCACGTGGCATCTCTCGAAGTGTCTTATCTGCCGAAACCTCCGCGTTGCCTCAGGATGCTGGTTGATCCATATCTGTATAAATTGCAATATTGTAAGGTGTTTGTGCTTAAGTGACCAAAGCCGAGAATGAACCTAAACTGTCAGCAATCTACCACACAAACAATACAACTCACTCTCAAATGCCAAAACATGCATGAAACCACATGCCAACCTGATTGGTAACCAAGTTTACAAGTACACATAAGAATGATATAGTTTCCTCAGAATTACTCTACTTAATTTGAGTTCAACTAGTTCATTCCTTAGAGCGTGTACACTTAGATTTATCTACAACTTCATAAGCGAATCTGACTCCATTGTTCACTGTATAGGCATTATTATTTCCATGATAATACTTGACATGTAAGTAAACCAATGTATCAATAGCTTGGCCACATTTGAAAGGAACATTAACAAACACTTACTATTTGTATATTTATCTGCAACTACCACATGTCAGACAAGTCACATCCAATCCTATATTTTGTAAATGAGGCTTAGTTCAAATTATTATAGTTTGTTGATTTTTTGTTTGAATATCTAACTAACTAGACAATGAGATCTGCTCTGCGGAATTGCTCCTTTTCATGATAAAATATTGATGTTTTTTCAATGATGTGATAATTTTATGAATTGCACAGTTTACTAATGAACAAACATATTTTTTCACAAAAACAAAATTAATTTTCCATAGAGTAAGATACTATTTGATATGCCCATTGAGTATGAGTATTTTCTATCTTTTGGACGGACTGTTTCAGCTTGTTGCATGTGCCATTTTAGTTTCCACTTTGTCTTGTTTCCCATTTCTTCTTCTGACCACTTGTTTACATGAAGAAAGTACCTCTCATATCAAGCCTTTCATTCTGTAGGGGCAATTTTCCCAGATTCATCCTCTTCATTTCCCAGATAATTGTCATATACCTAGTTTACATAAAAATCGAGTAATCCTGATCTTTTTTGTAATGTTAATTAACGGTAAGTAATCCATTACTAATATAGAACAAATAATAGTATGCATTTACAGCGTACCATGTATGTTATTTTGAACCGCCTGTTTATATGTATGCATAAGTCAATTACTGTGAAGCTTTTAAAACTATTGTCCTTCAATCATGGTTTATGGTCAGGTGATATGTCCATGGTAATCATCTGAATACCCCATGGCCTTACTTTTGATATTGTATATTGACAGTTGGTCGAGGATTTTCCCATCCAAAAGATTTCTTCAGAAACTGTAAATGTCTATTGCCCTTCTTTCTCCATTCCAAAATCATATCATTTAAAGGAACAAAATGCGTTAATGAAGTCTCAATTTTGATCTTCATAGTGTTTCCAATGGATTATTAAGTACCTGATATTTTATTTGACACCAAAAACAGCTCAAACAGATCACATCAGAGTTGACACTAGATCATGAAAAAATATTTTCGATCTATCAATTTATATATTTCAAGTTTTTAGCAATGCCATTGAAAGATGGCATTGTTGTTTGCATTAATTATCCATTCATTTTGATAGGATTTTCAACCATATGCCATCTTTTAATCCAAGAGTTATTTAAAACATACACTAAAGTGAAAAGTGGTAATTCACTTCTTTTGATCTCTGAACTTCAAATGCTGTTTTCTATGCAACTGATTTTTTCACTTCAGTATTGACCCAAATTAAAGTTTTTATCATATTTGATTGAGTGCGTGGGTAACATGTCGCAAATAATATTTTGTCCATTTTCCTTCAAAAATAGGTGCATTGCCTGTTTAATAATGCTTTTTTAGTAAACTGAGTCACTTGTGTTGAACTAAATATAATTTGAAGGAGTATAATTATTTATGTTTCATGTTGTTGTTCATATATGTATCTTCAGGTTCAAAATGAAGGCAAAGAAAGTTGAGACTGACCCCAAAGTCCAAAAACCCGTGACACCTAAAAAGGATGGAGTGAAGAAAGTTAAAAAATCTCCTAAAAAGCAACCTCATACAGATATAACAGATATAACACCCCCAGCAGGTAATCCAAAGACAGTTCCCAAATTAAAGAAAGCTCTCATTAAAATAAGAATTGGACCTAAGTCTAAGCTAGCGGGGAATTTAAAGTCAAGAATTGGTCCAAAATCTAAAACTGTCAAAACTGAAACTAATGTTGAAGATGAAATTAGAGCCCAGTCCAAGGTTACAGTGAAAACAAAGCCAAAAATTGGTCCAAAATCTGGAACAGCTACATCAAAGCCAAAAATTGGTCCAAAATCTAGAACAGCTACTCCCAAGCCCAAAATCGGTCCAAAATCTAAAACAGCTACTCCCAAGCCAAAAAATGGTCCAAAATCTAAAACAGCTACTCCCAAGCCTGTGAGTGTAAAGCGTGAAACTAATAGTTCAACAAAAAAGAAGAGTACTCAAAAAGTTATAAGTGTTGCAAAGCCAAATGTCAAGACAGAATGTAAAACAGTGAAGTCTAAGCCTACCAAAGCTGCTTTGAAAGTTAAAATTGATCGTAAATCGGGGAAGACAATAAGTTTTAAAAATGTCATGAGCAAACCCAAATTAAAGGCCCCGAAACAGAAAACTGTTGTTAGAACTAAGGTTAAGAGTAGCCCAAAGTTGAAAATTGAAACTATAAAAAGAACTGGCAAGGCTAAGCTGCTTAACACTAGAAAAGTAGTTGAAAAGCCATCAGATATTAGTGGTGATGGAACTAAAAGTATAACATTAGAAAGTGGTCAGACTTTAGAAGATCTTACTATTCAAGTTCCTCTTAAATCAGTAAAATTAAATAAAAAAGAAAGGAATATATTAAGACAAGTAGAATGCACAAAGAAAAAGCAAGACCTACAGGATACTAGTTTTGATCTGAGCATAGTTAAAACTGAAATTGAGGATGAAGCTGAGAGTGAAGGCCCTATGGAGAATGAAGAAGATTTTGAAAGTGATATTTCCATTAAAAAGGAACCATGCTCAAATAGTAGTACAGATGAAGAAATCAGTTTCAGGGATTATAACATTTTAAAGGATGAAACGGATTCAGATGATGAAGCTGATTGTCATATAACTAATTCAGTTATACCACTCAGTACTGTAACAAGCTGTATTTTTTCAAAAGGTGAAACAAAGTCCGGTGATGAAGGTTCACCTAATCGAGGGAGTACTGTAACAAGCCGTGCCATATCTGCTTTTGAGCAATTCCAAAATGGTCGAGTTAGAGTGAAGCAGCTAGATATTTCACAATTCAACACCATACATTCAGTTGAAGACTCATATGGACATATTATATACATGAAGTGCAAAGTTCAGACTGAAAAAGGCAATGAGCAAGAAAGTGACGAATTGATTGATAGCATAAACTCTAACAATGCAGCAGAAATAGAAACTACTCAAGAAACTGACAATGATAGGATTGAAAGTACCGTAATTCCTGCTAAGTGTGATGAATCTTCTAGTCCTGATGTTCCTTTGGGAATGAAATTATCTTCAATCTCCAAAGCTTTGAAAAATAAGCTGCCTAATACAAAAAAGTCAAATAAAAAAGAGGATACCAAGAAACCATCTGAAGTCATATCTCAAACACCAAAGATTACGAAATCTGTAAGACAAAGTGAACCCATACAGGTTGATAAAAGTAGCATTTCATCAAAGAAAACAAATGAGTCTTCTAATATAAATAATAATGAAATGTTCACTCAAAATGACAGTATTAATGTCTCAAATTTTGGAGAAATGTCAGAAACAGATGGGATAAATCTAGAAGAAGAGAAGCTACCCTACAGTCCAAAGAAAAGGAAGAAGAAAGGGAGTGAACTTGATGCTGATGAAGTAATTGGCCTCCCAAAAGAAAAACAAGTGACATATATTGGTAATGAAGATATTGAAACAGTTGAAGAAGTTCAAGACTCTTTCTCAACTTCCGAAGAGAAAGAACAGAATGACGTGCCTTTAGCTAAATTGAAAGAAAACAGACAAGCATCAGTAGAGGAACTTAAGCTAGAAAAAGATGAATCCGAGATTATTGACTTAGAAGTAGAAGTAACTCCTGTATTAGACAGTGTCGCAAAGAAGAAAGAGAAAAGTAAGTCATCAATTGAGGGAATTGAATGGGAGAAAGATGGTGAATCAGAATACCAACCTCCTTCTTCAAACAGTGGCAAACAAAAGAAAAAGAAACTTCGAGGCGCAAGTGAAATAAAGAAAACCCCAACTACAAGTGAAAAGAAACGTCCAGTTGGAGCTGCAAGTGATAAGAAGAAAATTCCAGCTGCAGTGGTGCGAAAAAATAAGAAAGAATCGAAGGCTTATAAAAGTGTAGAAATTGTGGATGACACATCAGATGAAGAAGACATTCAGAAATCAAAAATTGAAGTTGAACCAAAAGAAAATAAGAAAAAGTCCAAAAAGGTGGCAAGGCTTAAAGATGTGAGAAAGAAAAGCATTGAGGAAATTCTCAGTAAGGAAAGTGAAGATGCAGAAGCAATTGAAATCAGTGAGAACATCAAAGACTGCCAAAATACAGATAAAGAACCACTGAGCCAAATAAAGACAAGTGATATCCATGAGCTAAAGGATGCAGTAACTGATGATAAAATAATTGTGAGTCAACCTATTCACCATAGAGCAACTGTACAAAAGGAAAAAGACATTCATGATAGCAATAAACAAACAAGTGTAGAACTAGATGCAACTCAAAAGGGCATGGCCAAAGCTAAAATGAAAAGGAAAAAAGCTACTGAACAACGAATTGACAGCAATGCTCATAATGATGAACCAACTATGACTGACAATAATGTAACTATTGAAGGTAATGAGGATTCACTACATATGAAAAGGGAAGTTATCAAAGTGGATACAAACATTGCACAGGGAGTCACCAAGGAGAAGGATACAGAGACAATTAAAGCTAAAAGGAAAAGGAAGAAAGTTAAAGACCAAACTACACAAGAGAAAAGTATCACCCATGGTAAACCAGTAGCCGAAAAAAGTGTGAGTAAAACTAAAGAAAAACTGAATGATGACTTCAACATTAAAAATAAAATAGAAGCAGGAAAGCATATAGTACCAGCCAATATAGAAGAAGCTCCAATCGTTTCCCCGACTCCTGATTTAGATATGCCACTAGATTTGTCAAAGTCTGCCTCTAATGCAGTTTTAAATATCCACTTCCCAACTGATCTGTCATCCTTTCATGGAGCACAGAACAATAGTGGTAAAGCTGATGAAGATAAACCAGATCCAATCACCTTAAAACAGGCCCATGCGCCTGTGAAATCATATGATGATAAAACACAAGCTGAAAACTGTTTAGTAGAAGATGGAAGAAGATTATCAACAAATGTTGACCATGTTACTGTGAATAAAACACTGACAGATGACACACCAATAGTGAATACAACTGGAGATGACACACAAACAAACATTACTCCAATAGACAACACTACTCCAGTGGATGATACAGCAATAGATGACACACCTGTAGAAAATTCACCAATGTATGATACAGTTGAGAAAATTGAAGCAATTACCAATGAAAAAGCAGATGTTTCAGGACCTTCATCTGAGAATCGCACTGTACAATCTGATAAAACTTTAACATCATCAGGGATGACACAAAAGAGGAAAATAGGGCCTAGGAGCAAAGTTAAATTTAAGAAACATGAAGAAAGTGTAAAGTTTCTAAAATATAAATCATTGAAATTGAAGGAGGTCTTAGTTAAGCTCATGGTTATGAACATCGAAGAGGAGAAAGAGAAACTCAAGAAAAATGAAACACAAATGAATAAAGATGCAGATTGTGGATTCAAATCTGAGATGACAAACAGTAATATTGAATCAGATGCCAAAATGAAAAAGAAAAGAAAACAGGAGAAGAAATCTTCAGATGAAGGATCTTTGAGTAAGAAAATTAAAAACGAAAGAATTAACAAAGATGAGGAAAATGAAAATATGTCTGAGAAAGCTAAGTCTAGGAGTAACACTTCAACTCCAGAACCTAACCGAACAGAGTGGAATCTGGGGGATGAATTGGGTAAACATGCCAAGCTAAAAAGGAAAAAGAAAAAGAGAGACATTTCAAAGGAAGACTATAGCAAACAACAAAGAGAAAGAATAGCAGCTGAACGAGCAGAGGAAAAGAAGAAACAAGTAGAGAAAGACATTTTCAAAAAGAGAAAGGAAAAATATATGCAGAGACCAGCTTTGCTAGATTCGTTTAAAATTCCTAAGAAGCCAGCTTCAACTGTTGCAACTGAGAAATCTGAAACACTAGAAACATCCAAGGTCAAGGATGAGAAGAAACCAGAACCTAAATATCTTAAGTCAGATGGAAAGCAATTAAGGGATACAGGAAGCAGAAGTAAGAACCAAGGTGGTCCAAAGCAGGTCCCTAAAGATATGAGGGAAAAGGCAAAGGCTATCTCTTCATTGTTTACCATGAAAACCAAGCAAAGTACTGAGAGGAATGTCACCAAACTAACAGCTGAGGAAAAAATGGATAAAATGAATCAATCTGATGCACACAGAAGCAAAGCATCAGAAATTCTTACATCAGTTGCAGATAAGGGTGTATTCAGTGATCTTAAACCTCCTGTTACAAAACTAATAAAAGAAGTACCAATCACAAGAAATATTAGTCAAGGCCCAAATATAGCTACAATCAAACAAAGAGATGTAATTAAGACCACAACTTTGAATCAAAACACGGAATATGAAAAGCTGAAACTTCAAGCTGCATTTGATGATCACTTTGGCAGCTATAAGGAAGTGACAAAGCAGGTCAATGATGAACTCCAATCAAGAACGAAATCGTTGCAGCCAAAACAAGTGACTGATATAGATAGAACTACTAAAGAATGTGACACTAGTAATGACCAACACAGTCAAGTGTACTCCAGTCCATCTAATATTCATCCTTCTGTCTCTGCTGTTCACTCCGCTGCTGTTCACTCCGCTGCTGTTCACTCCGCTGCTGTTCACTCCGCTGCTGTTCACTCCGCTGCTGTTCACTCCCCTGCTGTTCACTCCCCTGCTGTTCACTCCCCTGCTGTTCACTCCCCTGCTGTTCACTCCCCTGCTGTTCACTCCCCTGCTGTTCACTCCCCTGCTGTTCACTCCCCTGCTGTTCACTCCCCTGCTGTAACCAATACATCCAGTCTTAAAGCACCTTCCTCGTCTACATTGCACCCTAATACATCCCCAGGAAGTGTCACTGGGTCATCTATTAGTCAAAGGGGAATCCTTAAAGAATCCAAAAGCTATCATCATGCATATGAAGACCATGCTAGGAAATTGATCAAGTCATCTAAGAAAACATTCACCCCACCTGAAAACACAACTCCTTTACCTCACGAAGGATCTTCAACATATGAGGACAATGAATCTGCCCATCATAAGAAAAAGAAAATTAGTCTTGACAGCTACAAGCAAATTAGACATGATAAAAACTATATATGTAATGAAAAGGCCTATAAAGATGGGTTAGGTCGTAAGAATGAATTCAACCCTGATTATGGTAATGAAAATGTACATGACAATACTAATAATGGTGGTGAATACAACTATAATACAGTGTACAGTGCCAATGAATCTAAGAACATGAAAGACCACCAACAGTATGGTGCATCTAATGCACAACATGCTAAACAAGCCAGCCATGAGACCTACCAAAGAGATTTATACTTGTATGGCAGAGACCAAGCACAGATAGGCTATAATCAATACCCAAAAGATCAGCATGTTGAATTTCAAGATCCCCTTTATCACAAGCATCAAATGGGCAAGCAAGCTGATCAAGATCAGTATACAAAAAATGAGAACCAGTTACAACATACATTTGAAAAAAATAAAATTGTTGAAAATAAAGAACATCATAGTAAACCATCTGAAACTTATAACCGACATCAAGCTAATGATAAAAACATGAGCCATCAGTTTTTGACACCATCAGTAAATGAAGTAAATAAGCGTTTGTATATGGAACAGGTTAAAGGTCAGCTTCAAAAAGATGAGCATTTAGATTACCGTCACCCACGTGTTCAGCATCATGGATATCAACCATATAATAGAGGCAATCAACAGCATGATAGATTGTATTTTGATGATGTTCAGAGGCTATATCCAGGTCACATAATGCCAGATCAAGGATTTCACAATAATGCAGAAAGTCAAAATACTTTTGTTCATAGTGAGGCAAATCAACCTGTCTATCACAGTGAAATTCAACATCAGTCAACAGATGATGGTTTCAATGCATACCAAGATCACATTCAAGGAAGACCATATAGGAATGAGCCAGTTTATCATACTGAACTCATACAAGATCCAAGTAAAAAGCCTTTTAGCAATATTGATGCAGATTATAAGAGACAAGAGAAAAGTGCTAGTGTATATGAAGATAATTTTCAAGAAACATTTGAATCTGATTATAATGAGTATGCCAATGACAGGCTTGTTAATGTAACGACTGAAAATAAGTCTAATGAGAATGAAGACAATCCTACCCTTGTTGAAGAACTTGCTAGAGTTATGAGTGGCAGGCCAGTTCAGAAGTCCTATGAGTCGGCTGTAAGACCTGAGGATATTATACCGAATAAACAGAATGCAGAAGAAAATTCAAATGTAAACTCAGCAAAGGGGTTTAAAAAGCCGCATTACACAACACAAGGAATGGATTTACCTGGTCATATTTTAAAGCAAATGGGTTTAGATACATCTGACAAAATTGTCACTTATAAACCAGAAACAATTGTATTTGGCGAGTCTGTACTACCAACAAAATCATCACCAAAAGATGCTGCAGTTCACAAGTCCCTACCAATGGTTTTAACAACAGCCAGTTCAAGCAGAACTTCAAAACCAGTTGCTTCTCTGTCAAGAGGCCAGTCTCCTGGCAGCTCAGCAGAGGAGGCCTCTCAGTCCCAAGATGATACCACAAATGTTCAAGGTGAAACCTCAGAGCTTGACTATAACAGAGACTTAACACTACCCAAAGATGCAGTGCAGGGTTTAAAGTCTGTGAAACCACGAAGAGCTTCAAAAGAAGAGCAAATTGAGAATGAAAGGAAATTTAACCTAAGAAAGGTATTGTATAAAGGATTTGCAGAGGCAGATGCTGAGAATGAATCTGGATCAGATGATGACAGCATTTATAATCTGGTGATCGATAGTGATGTGAAAACAGACATTGAAATAACTTCTAGTCATGTTGAGCCTTCTACAGATCAAAAAGTCAATGTTAGGATTTCAACATTGAATGATGACACCAGAAAATTTGATGTTATTGACCACGAAACAGAATGTGATGTGAACAAAGACACTTTTGGAAAAGAAATGAATGATGGAAATAAGGAAGAAGATGGTTATGCTATTGTAGATGGAATTGAAATAAATGCAAAAATTTATGATGAATTTGATGAGGAACCATGCAACGATGAGGCTGAACTGGAAGAAGGTGAGATTCCTGATGATGGTGTTGAAGGGAACGATCTAGTTGACAAAGTGCATGAAAACGAAGGCACAAGCAACACTTTAAGAGATGACTTTAGAATTGTTGTAAGACAAGCTGAAGGTGACAAAGGCAAAATCGACAGAGGGAGAAGGATTTCAAGAGATGTTGTGGTTCAGAGACGCCAAAGTAAAGTGGATAGAAACAGTAAAGTTAATGACAGAACAAAGGGAGCCTCGAGTGAAGAGAGAACTGTGTTAATTAAAAACAAAGAGCCAACTGGGAGGTCCAAAAGTAAAGAAAAACGTGAAAGATCTCGCAGTAAAGAGAGGGAAAGGAGATCCAGAAGCAGAAGTAGAGGAAGGAGATCTAAGAGTGAAGAAAAGAAGACCAAGGATCAAGGAATGCGGTCGAAGAGTGCAGATCGAAAGAAGAGGCGAAGATCTAGGAGTCCAAATCGTAGAAGAACTCCAGATCGTAGAAGATCAAGGAGTCCAGACCGAAGAATAAGGGATAGAGGGAGACGATCTCGGAGTAGAAGTCCAGAGAGGAATGATTGCTCAAGGAGGCCTATTAAAATCAATAGATCTTCAGAAAGGACATCAAGAAGAGATCGTCGAAAAAATTCTGTTGAAGTTGTGGATGTCAGTAGAAACAAATCTAGCTCTTTGTCACATGAAAAGAAACCAAAGATTGCAGATAGAAGCAAACAAAACCTTAAACCAACAACATTACTAGAGGATATGATATCGAAAAATGCAAAAGTGAAAGACAATACAACAGAAGTCCAAAACTCTGATGCAAAAATCACTTCAGAAAATTTCATTGTTACAAAAACTATAAGTACAATGGCAAAGGACAAAGATACAATCCTAATTGAAGATGATCCTATTGTTGTTATTGAGGATGATGCTATTGTTATTGAGGATGACACTGTTGAAAAGCACAAGTCTGCTAAAAAAGCCATGTCTTCAAACATAGATGTCACTGTGGTTAGTCATACTCCTACTGACTCAAACAAAGCCAAGCCCAAAGTAAAAGAAGACATTCCAGACATGTCTGAAGTAGATAAGCTCAATAAATTAATGGAACTCCAGAGAATACTGAAAGAAGAGCAAGCTGCTAGAGAACAAGCAAGAGAAGAGAGTCTCAGTAAAAGAAAGGTTATTTTAGAATCAATTCCAGCTGCAGCACCTAGCAATAAAACATTAACACCTTTTGTGGCTTCCCTTGTGACGACTCCAGAAATACCATCACAAAGCAGTAACACCAGAAATGTTGTAATTGAGCCAAAACCAACGGAGGCTGAGCTGTCAAAAGAGCAGAAGCGAAAAGTATTAGTAAATGCTCTTATACCTACTAATGTTATCCAACCACCATGGCCTCATCCAAAACATCAAATAGGGACCCCTAAGATATCTTTTATCAATGAAGGTCCTGATGGTCTTGAAGAGAAAACTCGTAAGACTAGTGATAAGACTAGTGATATTGGTTCAGATATGGAGATCGATGAGAGCGTATCTGCAAATAATACACCAAAAGCAGATTCTGGGAGAAGTACCCCAAAAATAGTATATGTTAATACAGAAACACCCCCTTCCAAAGTTCAAACCCCCCCTTCCAAAGTTCAAACCCCAACGGCACCTCCAGGGGATGTTACTCCTGGGAATATTCAACCTGCTAAAGTTAGATTAGGAAGTGGGAGTTCAACCCCTGGGAATATTCAACCTGCTAAAGTTAGATCAGGAAGTGGGAGTTCAACCCCATCATCCAGGACTAGCACTCCAAAGATAACTTATGTAAATGAGTCTGTAAAACAAATGCCTTCAAATACCACACCAGACTCATCTGTGAAACCTAGGACCACGGAATTGGATGAAGAGCCTGTTGAACATATAACTGAAGATGCAACTCAAAAGCAACCATCTGTTGAACCATTATTGGAACCTTCTTTAAAAAGATCTGGTGGAGTTGGGACACCAAAGATATCCTTTGTGGGGTCTAGCAACTCTCCATCACAACGGAACACCCCAAAAATATCACATGTAGGACCCGAGGGTAATGTTAAGCTACAAAGCCCCAAGATTTCATATGTTGGGAGTAAATTGCCATCACTGTCTATGTCAAATGCTGACCTTAGTCAGTCATGGCCTGCCAATATGTCTAGGACATCTACCCCAGATAGGGCACGTTCTAACTCAATTGATGAGCAGACATTGGCCAAGAAGAGGAGGTTAAATGATGAACAAGATCCAGAACAAAATATTACCAGAAGAGTTGTATTAATTGACAAAGGTGATGATGATGATGCAAGCAAGGGGCCTCCAGTTATTGATTCTTCTACTAAGGGGTCTTCAAATACCACCAATTACCCGTCTACTACACAGGATTTTGTGGATCAGGCTGCCAATTTTACACCCGCAGTCCCTACTGAAGATCTGTTTGACACTGCAATAGGCTACGGCGACATGGACCATTGTCAGGATGAACAAACAGAAACAGACTCGGAGGATGACATCTATTCAAGCATGGACTGTGTGGTATGTGAATTTTAAATATTAAGGAGGTCCCATCTGGACAATTTTCTACCTTTCCTGCCTTAATCTTTATGAGCATCTGTAACAAATGGTTCAGTTTTGTAATTGCAAATAGGTAGTGACATTTTGTCATGGTTAATATACTCCTTGGCATATGATACTGAAGATGATCTCAAAAATTGAAATCGCGTAAAATCGGTATATTACAATCTTATATTCATATCACAACCTTCATATTTAGCTTCCTTTAAGTTCCTTCTGATAATCCTTAAACCTATACAGCAGATAGAATTGGCAAGATTAAGACAGTTGTGGCAATTGATATACCTACCTGCCCATATGTAGAGATTTGATTCAATTAAAAATCAGAAGTTCAAAACAATTTGGAAATTTTGGGATATTATCATTTATCAGTACAAACAGTTGGAGAATATGTAATGTTATGATATGTAATGTTAAGTGGGGAAAAAAACATTGATTATACAAAGTTTTTTTTTCTAATTTCAGGACCCCTACAACATCAAACCATCTGATAGTGTGTCCAACCATGGCTCAGATGATGAGGACTATGCTGATACCAGTCAAATCTTGCCAGTAAGTTGTACATTAAAACAGTAAAACCTGAATATCGGAATACCTCATTGTGAACACCTCTCATTGAGAACACCTCTCATTGTGAACACCTCTCATTGTGAACACCTCTCATTGTGAACACCTCTCATTGTGAACAACTCTCAATGTGAACAACTCTCAATGTGAACACCTCTCATTGTGAACACCTCTCATTGTGAACACCTCTCATTGTGAACACCTCTCATTGTGAACACCTCTCATTGTGAACACCTCTCATTGTGAACACCTCTCATTGTGAACACCTCTCAATGTGAACACCTCTCATTGTGAACACCTCTCATTGTGAACACCTCTCATTGTGAACACCTCTCATTGTGAACACCTCTCATTGTGAACACCTCTCATTGCGAACACCTCTCATTGCGAACACCTCTCATTGCGAACACCTCTCATTGCGAAACACCTCTCATTGCGAACACCTCTCATTGCGAACACCTCTCATTGTGAACTTCATTTTTAGTCCCAATTCTTTATTTCCCCATTGACTACATTGTTAAATAACCTTAAACACCTGCTTATCTGAACACTAGCCAGTCCCAGTGGTGTTCCAAGGTTTTACCTTTGAAATGTTGCTTTTTCATATTGAGAAATAAGTTGAAGCATCAGAATCCTAATATTTGTGTCCAAAAATGATGTTATATTTGATTACATGTATTTGCATTTTTCACAGGATGAGTTTGTCTTAGACACATCTTACATGAGTGAAAGGGATTCTTTTCTTGGAGATGATCAGTGTTCTTACTTGGGTGCCTCATTAGCGTCATTCCGTACAACACATACTTCAATGTAAGTAGCCAGAAGTCTTATGGTGATATTGAAGGAACGTGAAAGATTCGTTTGCTCAAGTGTTTTTCTTTCTAAAATCACATTTTTTGTTTCAAATTCAAAATCAATAAATAATTGAATCACTGACTTTTTATGAAATTTAAATATTCCTTCTCTTTTTTATGTTAAACATGTATAATAGGCAGAGAAAGTGAGTATTCTGATTTCACCAATTAGAATTTAATAACCTGTATTTTACATTATGACTTCAGAGACATGGAAAATGATGATGCTGTGAGCATTTTTACGACAAAATCAACGATCATACAAAAACGGAAAAAGGCTTCCCAGGATTCATCAGCAGCGATTGACGACCCAGATGACACTCTCATTCTCAATGAACCAATGGAAATAGAGGATCCTCAAGATGGAGGTATTGTTGAAACGGTAAGCACTAAAATTATTCAATCAAATTCATGGAGTGAATATGTGTCGACCAAGTTACCAACATGAAAATTTAATAATTTTCTAAACATACATACACTAGTTGATTGATTAGTTGATTTAAGATATAAATATATCTGATTTTTTTTACAAAATGTTCAAATCATATGTCCAGGCTTTTGGACATATTCACAATGTGTATTCAACTCCAGCTATATGATCAATCTTACAATCTGTTTTGCTTATCATGTAAAACGAACAGAATTAGGAATATATATCTATTATATGACACATATTATTGATTGTACCCATTTTCATTTAAGTCTGTTCATTATATCTATTTGACATTGGAGGATACTATACAGATTCAGAGGCTTAATGCAAGAGAATAAATATGTGCAAAATGCATACTTTCATTTTCAGAATCCATCTGCTTCTCCGAGTTGTCATATATTTGGTGAACCAATGATGGAGGGATTGTCCCAACTCCATGCTAGAGCTAAAGAACATGCAAAAGCAGCACAGAGGAGAGCATCATCAGGCCAAGAGGCAATAGGCTCAAGGTAAGATATATCTGAACTTATAGGGTCAAGAGGCAAAAGACTCAATGCAAGATATATCTGGACATAGAGTCGAAGAGGCAATAGGCTCAAGGTAAGATGTATCTGGACATAGAGTCAAGAGGCAATAGGCTCAATGTAAGATATATCTGGACATAGAGTCAAGAGGCAAAAGACTCAATGTAAGATATATCTGGACATAGAGTCAAGAGGCAAAAGACTCAATGTAAGATATATCTGGACATAGAGTCAAGAGGCAACAGACTCAAGGTAAGATATATCTGGACATAGAGTCAAGAGGCAAAAGACTCAATGTAAGATATATCTGGACATAGAGTCAAGAGGCAATAGGCTCAATGTAAGATATATCTGGACATAGAGTCAAGAGGCAAAAGACTCAATGTAAGATATATCTGGACATAGAGTCAAGAGGCAACAGACTCAAGGTAAGATATATCTGGACATAGAGTCAAGAGGCAAAAGACTCAATGTAAGATATATCTGGACATAGAGTCAAGAGGCAAAAGACTCAATGTAAGATATATCTGGACATAGAGTCAAGAGGCAACAGACTCAAGGTAAGATGTATCTGGACATAGAGTCAAGAGGCAATAGGCTCAAGGTAAGATATATCTGGACATAGAGTCAAGAGGCAATAGGCTCAAGGTAAGATATATCTGGACATAGAGTCAAGAGGCAAAAGACTCAATGTAAGATATATCTGGACATAGAGTCAAGAGGCAATAGGCTCAAGGTAAGATATATCTGGACATAGAGTCAAGAGGCAAAAGACTCAAGGTAAGATATATCTGGACATAGAGTCAAGAGGCAAAAGACTCAATGTAAGATATATCTGGACATAGAGTCAAGAGGCAAAAGACTCAATGTAAGATATATCTGGACATAGAGTCAAGAGGCAAAAGACTCAATGTAAGATATCTGGACATAGAGTCGAAGAGGCAACAGACTCAATGTAAGATATATCTGGACATAGAGTCAAGAGGCAAAAGACTCAATGTAAGATATATCTGGACATAGAGTCAAGAGGCAAAAGACTCAATGTAAGATATATCTGGACATAGAGTCAAGAGGCAAAAGACTCAATGTAAGATATATCTGGACATAGAGTCAAGAGGCAATAGGCTCAAGGTAAGATATATCTGGACATAGAGTCAAGAGGCAACAGACTCAAGGTAAGATATATCTGGACATAGAGTCAAGAGACAATAGGCTCAAGGTAAGATATATCTTGACTTTAAAAGGTCAAGAGGCCAAGACTCCAGGTAAAATTATGGACTCTCTTAGAGTCAATTGATGACAAGGTTTTCAAAAACAAAAGGCGATTTTCCCCAGTTTCTTTTGAATATATAATTTTAATGAAAAAATATAATAAATAATGTTTGATTATTACTGATCTCCACAAACTTTTTCCTGACATAACCTTCATTAAACACTTATGAAATGATTCTGAAATGACACATTTTGTTTGACACATTTTGTTTGACACATTTTGTTTGACACATTTTGTTGTGCAAGTATTCCCAGAAAGTTGGAATGCCCACTACAACAACACCATTGGGCCGCTCAGGGTCAATGGTGCCCCAAAAAATGTATCGATGCAGCCAGTATAAATCTAACCCGGCTGCACTTATATTTCCAGCTACTCTCAGAACAATGTTCCAGAGAAATCCCGGGAAGAGCTGGAAATAGACAGGTTGAATGCCAAGTTCCAGCCAGTAATTGATCTTTGCAAAATAGGGAACCATAACAAGTAAGTCGCATTCAAATGTCCAGGTTTAGTTCCATTCCAATTTTAAAGGTCAAGTTTAGAGCCATTCCAATTTTCGGAGCCAAGTTAAGGGCCATCCAAATTTTTAAGGCCACGTAAAGAGCCGTTCAAATCTTTCTGACTTTTCGGGATCTTTCTTGGTATGAATATATAGAACTGAGTTTAGCTATAATATTGTTAACCATATGCCTTGTTTAATTCCAGTGCCTGGTTCAGATTCAAGGCCCTTACCAAAGGTAACTATGTGGTGCCCACCAGCAAGGTTTTGATTGCGCTATTGGATGTATTCGCTTCAAACAAGATGTTAGATAAATCAACTGAGGTCCTGAACATTGCTCTTGGCCTACAGTCAATACCTACAAAGTAAGTAACGGGGGATCAAGTTCATTTGGTGGCAGGCATTTTCTCTGGTTGTTTTGACTAAAATTGCCTTTATAATTTGTTGATGTTTTTTTGCTATTTCATGTACAAGACTGTTATAATTTCAAACAATTTTGTTGTTGTTTTCATTCCTTTACTCTTTCACCATGCCAATTTGCCTCGTCCACCATGCCAATTTGCCTCGTCCACCATGCCAATTTGCCTCGTCCACCATGCCAATTTGCCTCGTCCACCATGCCAATTTGCCTCGTCCACCATGCCAATTTGCCTCGTCCACCATGCCAATTTGCCTCGTCCACCATGCCAATTTGCCTCGTCCACCATGCCAATTTGCCTCGTCCACCATGCCAATTTGCCTCATCCACCATGCCAATTTGCCTCATCCACCATGCCAATTTGCCTCTCTAGCAAAATTCCAACATCAGCAGGTGAAAAACATGTGTTTTATGAATATGTGAGAAATCATATTTTTTCTTGAAATAGTATGTAGTTTTTGCTCCACAGATGGTCAAATTCTACTCCTGTTTGGCAACTTTATAGAAATTTTTTTTTTCAAAAGTGAGTTTTTTCACTCTATGCATTGTATTACCTGGACTTTTGAAAAAAAGAATTATTTGTTTTTCCAGAGTGTGTGAAAGATTCATAGAGTTATGGCAGAATGACAAGGATCGTACAATGCCACAATTCAAATATATGATTCAGATATTGCAAAAGCATAACCAGGTGCTGTCAGCTGTCTACATGGACTTCTTATTACAGTAAGTTATATTGTTCAATTGAGATTTCTATTTTGTATAAAATTTAATCGCTTTTGTTAATTAAATACTGATAGTATAGATAAAGTGGCATCTTTTTTAGTATTGATAAAGCTACATCTATTTTCAGTATTGAAGCCCCATCTATTTCCAGTATTGAAGAAGCTCCATCTGTTTTCGCATCTATTTTCAGTATTTAATAGTCATATTTTTCAGTATTGAAGAAGCTCTTCATTTCCATCTATTTTCAGAACATTCTGCAGAGCTAACCTATGGCCAGATTTCTGGAGAATGATAAACCAATGTAAGGTCCATAAAGTCCAGATCACTCCAGCTGTCGCGAAAATGTGCATGTTAGATCATGTGGGTGGAGACAATAGAAATAATGACGGACATAGGGCGGAGGAGCGCCAGGGTGAGCAAACTGGCAGAGGCAATACCTCTATCGGAAACTATATTCAAGAAATATCGGTAAGTCCTCAATTTGTCTCTTACTATTATTCCAAAAGTATTTTCATCATAAAGGCATTAAAAGCACTTATATAGCACCCTATGCAGACAGAGCCTGTGGGAAATATTGGGTGCGGAGCAAATGAGCGGAGGGTGCGGAGCTAACGGTCATTTTTGAATTTAAATTTGGGATAAACGTAACTCCGCACCCAATATTTAGAGGGGGCTCATATCTGAAGAACATTTCCGAATTTTTATAAAATCACACAGATACTGCCTGGCTTCCAAGATGCAAAAATAATTTGCATAGGTAGTGTATCTTGAACACCATTTTTTATGAATGCTGGGGACGCAGTATTAAAAGGATAGTCTCAAAATATATAGGTCTGGGAAATGTTAAAGGCATACTGCGTCGCTATAAAATGAATTGCACTACTATTTTCACAATTTTATTGATATTTGGTGTCAAATACACATATCTTGGTATATTTGAAGTCCCAAAACGGCTTAGTTTCAGAAATATCCCAATTTTAAATTCAAAAATGACCGTTAGCTCCGCACCCTCCGCTCATTTGCGCCGCACCCAATATTTCCCACAGGCTCTGTCTGCATAGGGTGTATAGTAAAAGTGGAGAAAAAAATTGGAAGGATAAGGGGGTTCACTTCTGGTGGTGACATGAGGGCAAAAACAGTTGTTTCAAAAGAATTACCAATATTAGGCAAATGGAATGAAAACAATGGCAAAATTTTTGAAATTAATTTATACAAGGATTAGGAAACGGTTGCAAATTTCCTCAATACAAGTGATTTCAGTAATAAAATAGGAATAATTATGTATTATGTTTATACCAAGTTGAGGCACTCTGCAAATTTTTATTGTACATATCTAACAAATGATAAATATTACATGAAGCTCAATTTGATATTTTTCAGAATTCATTTCATAGTCACAATGCGACAAACTTGCTCAGATTGTATAAGATGGTTGCTGAGAAGTCTGGTCTTTTGAAGCAATGCTACAGGAAAGCGTACGCAGATGGATTTATAAACCTTGGTTGTCATGGCAATGCCATGATAGTTAAAATCCAGATGTTCGTAAAGGGACTGATGGTTAAAAAAAGTAAGTAACATTGGCACGAAATGCCCCACAAAAATATTGTCCATAAAATTCAAGAAAAACTGCTTATCTATTCAACTTGAACATGTTGAATATTTTTACAGGTGCAAGAGAAGACAAGTGCCCAGTCTGATTAGGTTTATCAATGGATTTTGCCTTTAACAATTTATAAAATTAATTTCATAAAAGAACTTCTCATATTGTGAGTGAATGGATGACCTTATTTGGAAATTAACGATTTTCTCAGCTATATACCTTTAATTTATTCAGATGCACATAACATGCCCGAAGCACTAAGAAATAATGCAAGTTACACATTGGGTCGGATCCTCTCTCCAGTATTACAGCATGTACATAGCCACCACCAGTACATGTTAGGTAAGAGAACAACTATTTTTAACATGCACAGGTTCTCCACAGCTGAATAGTTTGAGTTGTAAGGGTCCATATAAGGTACAATAATTTTAGGGTGAATGGTGCTCGTCTTTATCCTGTTATCAGTTGCTGTTATCAGTAGCGCATTTAACAAAGATATCAGGATTTCCTTAAAAATTGCAAAATGGTTGGAGAATATAATGATTTTGAGAATTGTCAGTAGAATTATGAATTGAATTTCGTAAAGTTGAAAATGGGGCCACAAACCAAAATGTACATGAAAGGAGAAAAAACTGTATGAAAACTACTAAAATCATACAAAGTCAGTGAACGTGCTGTATTCCCTTATACCTTTTGTTCAATAAAATTTCACTCTTAAATTTCACAACAGAATCAATAAAAAGTCCCCGAAATTCAATTTGAAAATGTGGCAGCCCTGAAAAAGTATTTTTTCCAGAGTATGTCAATTTATATTATCACAGGCTGGTGTCGAAATATTTGTCCGCTGTGACGGAGCATGCTATTTTTCATAAAAACTCTAAGAATACTTCACAATTTATTTTTTAACTCACATGTTTCGTTATACCATACAAAATTACTTACTCCATGCAATGGATATATCATTTGCGGGTAACTTTCACTTCTGTTTGAAGTCCAATTATGCTGGGAAGAAAAGCTATTGAAAATGGCGGTGGAGTATCATACTTCAAAATGTACCATTTCTTGTTTAACTTTCTAATGGCACGATATAGTGACACGATAATATTTACACATGGTTTCAGCATAACTATGAAGGTATAAATGAGATGTTGATGTATTTGGTCTTTTTATTTCTTTTATAAAAAATAATGTTTAATTTTTTTGTCCGCTGTGACGGAGCAGTTGCAAATGTGAACTGTGAAAATGCTCCGTCACAGCGGACAAAAAATATTAGTATTATTTTTTATAAAAAATTAATAAAAAGACCCAATACATTAATATTTCATTAATACATTCAGAGTTATGGTGAAAACATGTGTTAATATTATCGTGTCACTATATCATGCCATTAAAAAATTAAAAAAGAAATGGTACATTTTAGTGTTTGATACTCTGGCGCCGTTTTCAATGGATTTTACTCCTTGCGTTATTAGACTTCAAACAGAAGTGAAGGTTACACGCAAATGATATATCCATTGCATGGAGTAAGTAATTATCTTTGATATAACGAAACATATGAGTTAAAAATAAATCGTGAAGCATTCTTAGTGTTTTTATGAAAAATAGCATGCTCCGTCACAGCGGACAAATCTTTCGATACCAGCCTGTGAGTATGTGGACATATTTGCCAGGTACAGAAAGTACTTATTCCTGTACTGAAATACATCCTCTTCCTGTTGCAGGTTTAAAGGTACTAAAGCTTTGCCGAGTACATAATATAGTATGGCCGAAGGAAACGTCAAGCACACACAACCTCACATACGTCATCGCTGACCTACTCATTAGAGACAATAATGAACAGCAGGCAATTGACATTTTGAATGGTATGTAATAGAGTGTTAAAACCACAGTATGTGAAATGGTTGGTAATGCATGGTGCTTTAAATGATTGGTAAAGCACAGTGTATGAAATGAGTGGTGATGCACAGAATACGAAATGGTTGGTAATGCATGGTGGTTTAAATTGTTGGTAATGCACAGCACCTCAAATGGGTGGTCATGCAGACTCTATGTTTTGTGTGATAATGCAATGTATGAGACAGTTTAATGCACATTGTAAGAAATTGTGATGATGTACAGTGCATGAATTATATGGTAAAAGGTGGTAATGCATTGTGTACAATGATCTCCACAAGATTTTTTCTCAAGTGGGTGCAAAATTCTCATTTTCACAATTCAAACCAAAATTGGTCAAAATATGCCCATTTTTATGATTTTCTCATTTTCAAGTGGGTGCAAATGGATTTTCAGGTGAGTTCAGGCCTATTTTCAAAATCTCAGGTGGGTGCTGCACCCACTTGGTTTAATGCTGGGGAGATCACTGGTGTATGAAATTGGTGGAAATACATTGCGTATGTAACCGTTGTTAATGATCTGAAGTGCATGAAATGAGTGGTAATACACATTATATAAAGGACTGTTGAAAATGGCTCATTACTTGAAGTCTACAAAATATTTATATGAGAACTAAGAGTATTCCAGTAAATGAATTACCAAAACCTAACATAGCTTTAAATATATATATATTTTTGACTGGGCCATTTTAGACTTAATTGGCCACAATAAAAATGGAAAAACAAGTAAATCAACATAATAATAGTCCTAATATATTTTTATTCAGAATTTAACTGGCCGTCACCAACAGCTGAGTCCCGTGCGCTCCGCTATACTGTCTTGACATCACTCCTTGAGAGTATGATGTCTCAGAAGAAGCTCTCCACCAGTGTGAAGATCTTCAGCAAATTACTTGACACACGGAAAGAAGGTATGTATCTATAGCATGGGTAGTGTCAATGGTTCGACTAAATGGCGGTCGGTGTCTGTAACAAATGGCAGGTATTGACATTTTGCATGTTAATGCCTTGTAATACATATCCTTGCTTTTATATATGTTGAACCACATAATGAATATTGAAATCTAGTGGATTTCTGCTCCATTTTGTCTGAAATCCATATTTTGTTGTTCAAAATGATTCCAGGTTTTTCAGATATAATATAAAGTAAATAAAGGATTCAAATTAGAGTGACTAAAATTCCTTAAAATTACATCTGTCCCAAAATAACTCCACATACTTTTATCGAATATTAAGTCTGAGAACTTTAAGTTTTACATCATTCACATTTCAGATGAAGCTGTACCAAGCATTGCGGCATATCCTCTGAAGGTTCACGAAATCTATGAAACAATCCTCAACACAAGTCTAAAAATTGGTGACACAGAAAACTTTTTGGGAATATTCCGACTTCAGTCCAGCATCGGTGTTAAAATCCCTATGCAAAAATGGATGAACCGTATCTTAGTAACACTTATTGCTGATAAAAACATCAAAAATGGACGAATCTGGTTTTTGATGTCGGTCAAGGAAGGTGTATATATGAAATCAGTTGGTAATATTTTGAACACAAAGACAATCGTTGTCAACTGCGGCCACCTTAGGCAGGAAATGTATTATATGATAGAAGAAGGACTTGCGAGACTCTACTCAGGTTTACATGCTAAATGCGATGCGGGACGGAAGCTTAATGTTTCCGATTTCCAAGTGAATATCAATATAATGCAGAGTAAGGATAGACTCACAGAGAATAGTCCAATGTTGAGTACAGATACACGTAAAGAAGCGGTCCAAGAGAGGATTAGGTCTGTGCTCTTAGATCTATTGAAACCACCAATCAAATGTTTGCGAACGGATGACGGTGTATGCGTTGTGCCTCAGTCTCTGCAGGAACACTTTGAAATGTCTGAGAATCATTATAGAAGTTATGAAAGAGAGTTTATACTACAACAGCCTAGGGAAATGGTGGGCCCATCTCACCCGCAACCACAACCGCATGAATCTCAGCAGTCTGATATGCTACAGTATTCAGAGCCTCATCATAGTGCTACTGAAGCACATGGTGCTGTGTTACCAGGACAACATGATGCTATTGAGACACAACAAGGTGCTCTGTTACCAAGACAACATGCTGCTATTAAGATACAACAAGGTGCTCTGTTACCAAGACAACATGGTGCTATTGAGACACAACATGGTGCTCTGTTACCAGGACAACATGACACTGACAAAGCACAACATGGAAATATGCCACAACAAGATTTTGAGCCACCTCGTCCTACCAGATTTCTTGGTCCTGGTATTTCTGGACCTGAATTAGGACGAATGAACAATGAAGGACCATTAAATGTTCACAAGCACCATTATAGTAGCCAGAAATCTCAACAGGTGCAAAATAGGTGCTCTGTAAATAGAGGAGCGCATTCAACGAATATTCAAAGCAAGAGACCTGGTGTTGTAGGAATAGAAGATGCACCTCAACCTTTCAAAGAACCAAATTCAACTGATGGGGAATTTAAGATGCCATTTTCTCCTCCAATTTCAAAAAAGCAGATTTCAATTCCTCGATCTGCTTCTTCATCTGTAGCAGCACCCAAGAGTACTCGCCAAAATTTTGGCTATGACTCCAGTCAAACTGGTCCTCATCATATGATTTTACGTCAAAGTGGAGCCGATGATGCACATCAAGGAAATCAAAATAAGCCAGTAAGGAATGTAGCAAATGTGATTGACCATTCATTGCATTTAAGGAGAGGAATTCACAGAGGTCCAATTGGTCAAATGAGAACTGCTCCGCCGATGGGTCATTTTGGCCCAAGGGGTCCTAATCCTATCGGTTCCGTGAGACCCACTGGTCCGAGAGGTGGCCTGAGGGGTCATATGGGAGGTAGAGGTTTCAACAGGCCAATGGGTTCTATGAGACCTCCTGGTCCAGTGGGTTCTGGGCAAATGGGACTTGGTGGGCCAAGGGGTTCTCGACCCCGAGCTCCCATACCATCATTGTTTGACACTATTATTAAGAACCCTAGATCTGACATTAAAGAATAACTCATGTAACTTTAATATTCCCCTTGATATAAGAGTTCAGTGTTCTCCCCAGGTTTGAGGTTGGTGCACTCAATTCAGATTAGGATAATGAAGAGGCACCCACCTGAAAATCCATCTGTACCCACTTAAAAATAAGAGAATTCATGAAAAGTTAAAATTTTTGATCAACTTTGGGCAGATGTGAGAAATCCTTGGAAGAACACATGAATATTTGTATATCAAATGTTATTTTTATTTTCAATAACTGATTGATTTAAAGTGTTAATAAGGGGTTTGGATGTGTACATTTTTATAATTTATCTTTGACGCATGAAAAATTGATTTATTATCTCCATACCATGGGTGTAGCGCTATTTTTCTAAGAAGTACGCCACCACCACGGGAACAAGTTTTGAGTGAATCAAAAATCGAGCATTCAGGGGGGTCTGGGGGTTCTCCCCCATGAAAATTTTGAAATTTGGCTCTACTTTGGAGCGAATTTGCAACCATCTGGTACGCCTGTGCGTACCCAGCGTACCAGGCGCTACGCCCATGCATACTCTACCAGAGTTGCCTTGAAATTGTGAAAAATTGTTGTTTGGGGTTAGCTTTAGGGTAGAATTAAATCAATTTATGTAGGATTGTTTGAATTTTTATTAGAATCGGGATGAATGTCCAGATTTATCCCTTATTGCATTATTACTTTGGAAAACTTGTTTGAATAACGTATATATATGGCTAGTACAAATTCACAGCCCCACAGTGGATCAGGGAATTTACATACACTGTTACAAAATATTAAATCATGATTAATAAAAATAACAAATTAAGATCACTAAAAAAACATTTAACCGTGATAAATAAAAAATATTAAATCATGATTAATAAAAATATCAAATTAAGAGCACTAAAAAAACATTTAATCATGATTAATAAAAAAAAATTAAATCATGATTAATAAAAATATCAAATTTAGAGGACTAAAAAAACATTTAATCATGATTAATAAAAAAAATTAAATCATGATAAATACACCTATGATGTAGTTCATTGAGACTTATTTTCAAATGATAATGCTAACTCATATTCAGCTGTTGTATTTTCACATATATTCAGTTCAATGTGTTTTATAGTAAAACAAGTGTTAAAAGATGTGTAAATAACTGTAAATTTTGTACATATGTAAAATTGTATATTAGTGTAATATACTCTATGTAAAGTCAATATTAGATATCATTTGGTGATTTTATTCCAACCTAAGTGTAACTACTATGTTACAATTTTCACCAACTTTTTTGTGTTCAGTGGTTGGCAGTTCAGGCCCGTAGCCAGAATTTTCCAAGGGGGGTTCACTTTTCCCAAAAAATCTAGGGGGGCAAATTTGGCCAAAAATCACTCAAAAAATAGTCAGAATGGTGAAAAACTGCATGATTTTGAAAGAAATTTTGGCCAGGGGGGGGGGTTGGCCCGAACCCCCCAAACCCCCCTGGCTACGGGCCTGCAGTTGGCAGTCGACTTCTGTTGTAACAAGTTGGAAGTAGTCACATTTTGCATGAGTCGTGATTTTCAGTTATATATTAGAATAGTAAGACTAGTTTTAACAGTACAGTAAAACCTGTCTTAGTGAACACCTCTCTCTAGTGAACACCTGTCCCTAGTGGACACCCTTCCTACGCACATAGTCCACTGACTTCTGTATAAATTACCCTCTCTCTAGCGAACACCTACCTAAAGTGAACGTTTTTTCTTGGCAAAAAAATGTTCACTATACACAAGTTTTACTGTACATATTAGCTAAATATGCATGTGATTACATTAACAGACTATAGCTGTTTTTCATACCTACACATTTACTACTTTTCCATTTTATGCGGAAACAGAATTTAAAGGGTGCAATAGTAAGACAACAGCATTTTCAAGTTTATTTGCTATGGCTGTATTTTACTTATGACTACAATGTGCTATAATGTTTTCTAATGATGAATATGAATAAAACATTCATAAAAGATCTCAATTATATTGTTGTTAGTTCAATTTTAGGAGAGAATTTTCATGACTGTAATGATTTACGTTCATGTAAACAAGTGAAGTACATATAATCCCCATATAAAACACTGGCCTATGTGACATGTAATAACATGTTCTCTGGAACACTTTTTGTAAATAGTTTTCACAAGCAATTTTGTTTGTGAATCTCAAATTTTGTCTTCCCGATTTCAGTCATAAATTACGTTAATTTCGCGTGGTTACTTTGGGTAGACGTTGTTATTCCCGGACGCCCAAACGTGTCAGGAACACATAGATACTTGAATGATCTTGATTGGACATCAGGTTGCAGAGAAATCGTAACTTTACTGAGTGGCTTCACGAAAAAATAAAAAGGCTATACGCCTCGTTAACATGTAGGTCAATTGAGGGAGCTAAGGTTGCCAAACTTTTGGAGGGGAGTGTATAATCTAACACAACCAAGGTTTGCATGAACACCTCCTGTTATCTAAAAATATGCTGAGCTGAGTTATACAATTGGATTTCTATAAATATTCTCAAAGAAGAGCATTACATAATTTGAGATATTATCGGCTTATGTGAAACCTGTTTAAACAGCATGTATCGTCTTGAAAAGCGCTGATCATCAATGGTTCCCAGTCCTCTAAGTTTGAAAAATAAAAATGACTACTGGGTGTTAATCCATGGTTTATCTTTGAAAATGAGAAATATTATTTGGGGGATTATATGGTATAATCTTATAGTCAATAAAACGTTTTATGTTGTTTTTTTATTAAAATATGTAAGAGCCATACATCATTCGAGTATCTATGTGTTCCTTACACATTTGGGCATCCGGTAATGACAACGTCTTCCCAATGTTTGCACGCGAAATTGACGTAATTCATGCATAAACAAAATGCATGAAAAAACCCAATTCATCCTACAGGGTGGGCCAAAAAAACATTACACAGTCACTGAATGAAGAACTCAATACTGTACAGGTAGTACCTAAACAAGCTAGAACCGATGTTAAAACAAGACAGTACATGATAAAGTATGTGTACCTAGAATGGATTCCGAAAGATGACATGCAAATGAGATTACAAGCAGTATACTAGGTCCATAATTACCAAAAGTCTATAGCCACGACGTCGTAGCGGAGGCACGGGGGGAAAGTCTACCCGCGTATATAGTACTATATACCGCCGAGTAGGACACGCATATGCCGCCAATCCAATGTTTGGTAAACTACATCTCATAGGAAAATGGACAATAAAGGTAATATTGGACCACTATCAATTCCCTCGGATGGTTAGAATCGTTACTAAAATGTTCTAGCAGGCGGAATTGGCCTAGAATTATAGTTGAAATATATTTTTATGTCCAAATTAAGAGATAAGTAAAACGTATAATGGTTTTCGGTTTGTTTTCTCATTCATATTCGCTTTAATTGATAACGAGACATACATAAGACATACCTGGGTCGGTAAATGCATGTCATATGCATAATAATATATTAAGTGTCAAACTATTAGGTCTAAATTGCACTTTTGAACAGCAAAATCTTCACATAAACTTTGTCCTAAAAGATCCGATGTTATCGGACATCGGACCTCGATGTGATCGATGAGTAATATTATAAAGATCTGAAAATATCTTGAGTAAAGGATCTCAGAATCCGATTACTTGAGTAAAATCTGTTGAGATCCGATGAAATCGTCGAGTTTATGCTGATGATGAAATAGTCTTAGTGCTACTCTTGGGAGTTTTCGAACCTTGATTTAATTGCCGTTATTAAGGGTTCCTCGTTATTAATACTATTGTAACATTTTGACCCAGACTGACACAACAGAAATTAGGCTATCAACACTGGAGCAGGAATAGCGCAAATTGCATTTAAATCAATTATTATCCATATTTATGGATAAAAATGAATATGTTTCAAGCTCCTAATCTCTACTGGTCAATCTTTTTCGTTTTAGTAACCGTTCTACTGATATCTTATTCAAAATTGAGAGTGAATGAGCATAACGGGTCTTTTAACATTGCACATTTTAGACCAATCAAAATATTTAACTTTTGTCATATGTTTACCGTCTTGGTAGATTCAAAATAACACGTACCGAAGTCATTGGATTATGAGCATAGTCAGATAGAAGTAATGATATAATCTACAATGAAAATTATGGTGATCGGGTTTTACTCACGGTATAATCGGAATACTCGGGCGGTAGCATCGAGTCCTATAGAATCGTACTCGTGGTATAATCAGGTCTTTCATTTTCAACATTCACCGGTTATTTCAATGATATGCAAAGTATGGCAGTTAAACAAATGTGACTTTTTGCACATATTGTATCTTTGAATCAAATGGAGTAGGGGAGAGCGGGGTAAGACGGAACGAAAATCTACACCTTTCTTTGATAGGCTACTGTTCATTAAACATGGGTTTCCTTGAAAATGTTTATTATATATTACAAAGCAGAGCTACTGAAAATTATTTTAAAATTAATTTATATTATCTATACCTACTATTTCATATCAAAACCGTCTATGGTGTCAACAAGGGCAACTTTACCAGGCGTGTGGTAAGACGGAACAGGTGGGGTAAGACGGAACAGTTGATTTTATCTGAAGGATAGCTAACTCTACTATCACACCAAACTAGTTCTCACTACGTTCTCGAAAACAGGCTTCAACTGTGTACGAACGGACTGGACGTCTTGGAACCGTTTGGGGTCTATTTACAAACTTCATCGAGCGTACTTCAACGGGTAGGTCCTCTAGAACTTAGAACATGCTCAAAATGCTCTCATGGTCGTCACGTTCTACAATTAGAACGAATGACAACGTACTAACGACGAGCTTGACGTACTACGAACGGAACCGTCGTATTTCAATCCTACTAGGGACGTTTTTACAACGAGATGAACTGTCTGAGGACGTATTGAGAACGAGGTAGAACTAATTGCAAACGGGTTTAAACTGATTAAGAACGTATTAAAGACTGCTTATGAACGGATTAGCAAAAATATAGCTATCACACCAAAGAAGTTGCCACTGCGTTCTTCAAAACTGGTTTTAAACTGTTTGCGAACGGAATGAACGTAGCTGCAACTTTCTAAGGACTATTTACGAACTTCATGAACGTTCTCATACGGGAAGGTGATTTTAGAATTTTGAAATGATTCAAAATTCGATGGCGACCATACCGTTCTGTAATCAGGTCATGATGACCTTATAGACTAAGGGACGCGTTATACGATGTTCCACACCGACGTGGTACGTGGGGTACTTAAAAGCATCGGGAGGCATCATATATTTCAAATTAGACACGAGGAAGTCAATATTGAGCAAGTTATAGCTATTTTAAATTCAAATAAAACCGTTAACCCGTACCGGTCTCAGGCCTGTCAACTGTCACGCAATTTGCGTATTTGTCACGGCGGCATTTGCTGAAGAATTTGAAGTCACGCCAGTTATTTTTGCGTGACAGAAAATGTCACGCAAATACGCATTTTACCTGGTAATTGTCAAGCAAAAATATTTCTGAAGAAAAATTTCTAAAAAAGATCGTCAACACAGCAAAAATACGAACGCGGGAAAAAAATGTACGCATTTCGTTCGGACTTTTCACGCGAATTACGTATATGTCACGCATTCCGTTCGAAATTTTTCGTCAATTTTCGTTAGCTGCGTATACCAAGGGTGTTTTATTTTAAATTCAATAGCATACATGTTTTTGTACCACAACCAATATGGAATGATTTTCCAGAAAGCACTTGCTATCCATGTAAAGATGGTACAATGTTTAATCTGTTTTAAGTTTAAGAAAAGTTGACAATGATTTACCTGTCGACTATGCTAGTACACAGGTCAACACTAAGTGGGAAACGTCTTTTCTTCGCATTAACACATGAAAAGTTGCCAAACCAGTGGAGTGAAATTGACGTCGAGTCACCTAATCATTGGTCACCAAGGGTCACAGCAGCCTCCAAGGTCCTTGAAACGCCAAAAACCTAAATATTGACCTTTGACCTTGAGATGACCTTGAAATGACCTTGACTCAAAAACCATGACCTTGACTTCAGGTCACGTAATCATGAGTTGCCAAGGGTCACAACAGCCCCCTAGGTATTAAAAAGTAAAAACCTAGAGTGCCCTTTGACCTTGGAATGAAATTGACCTCAGTTCACTTAATCATGGGTCACCGAGGTTCACAACAGCCCAAATGACATTAAATCACCAAATACCTAGATATTGACCTTTGAATGACCTTGACCTTAAAAATGAAAGATCGTTCCGTCTTACCCCACCACTACGTGAATCTACAAAATATCGTCTGCTTTCAAAATGAGACAGCTAAAAGCTATAATTTTTCTTAAATTAGAGGTTTTTAAATTGTATTTTCAGATAATTTTCTATGTATTAATACACGTATGTTTTTGATTCTACAGGCGATCAAAACCTTATGAAATGATATAAGAATGGATAAAAAATTATATATCCACCCTTATTAAAGATATTAGTTGCAGCCGACGAGGAATTGGCAGTTTAATAGAAAGATAACGTAATATGTTTTCAAAAAAGTTAACTTCAACGACCATTTTTGAATAGTTTTTCTTAAAAAGCCATCGTTCCGTCTTACCCTGCTCTCCCCTAATTAAACCATGGTTCTTACTTATTTAAGATGTAAAACATCATTTTAATATTTGAAAGTTGAATTTTGTGATTTGATAGAAAATTGCATAACCTACTCATTATTCCGGTAAACATGAGTGCCCTGGAACAACAACTATATCTGTTGCAAACAATTCTGTGTTTTATCTATTTCTCATATTGAGAATTTCAATATATTAACAGGAGTTTATTAACTTATATCCTACATTTTCAGACATCTTCGGGTCTTTGCTCGGCGGTAGCTATAGGTTGTATCATGGGCTCTACCACTGATAGAGCCCATGGTTGTATATACAGTTCGGGACATAAATAAATGACAGGTGGATTTGCTGAAGTGAGAATTTCCCATGTTAAAAATAAGAGAATTTTCAAGAGGCCATACATCAGTGGATGAGATTATACAAAATGTGAAATATACAAATTTTAAGGGATATGTATCCAGACAATATTGGAAATAATGGGCTTTCAGACGACCATAATTAGGAAATGGTGATCGAAAATCGACCTGTCATTTATTTTTGTCCCCAACTGTACGCGGGTAGACTTTCCACCCGTGGGAGGGTGCCTTGGGTCGAGATGGGAGAAGGTAAGGCGCATGAAACAATAAACCATCTGGAGGTGTGAGTCAGAGACAATGAGTCAGTAAAATATTTTATGATCCGCTTTTATGATCCACACCAAACGTAAATGAAGCTTCTGTCATTTAGAAAAATATTGTTCACTCATCAAGCTCTATAATACGCACTTGTAGTCAAAGGTTTAGTGCTACTTAAAATATAGCCAATCACAACTCTTGTAACAAAATGCTGAAAGAGAAGTGACGTCACTACAAGGCCGGCATTTTGAAAAAATATTCGTAAAATTTGTTCCACTTTGTTTTAGGATATTGTTACATAAAATGGCCACAGATCCGAATGGGAAAGGGCGGACTCACCTTTTCAAAAACAAAGGAAAGGATGCTGATGTAAGTTTGTTTTGATATTGTTTGGATTTGAAGAAATTGACCCTACTTTGAAACAATGACTTTTCTAGAAAAAATTCGCATGTTTTTCAGAAAAATTGTCAGTGATAAATTCTGATGTTACATCCTCGGTCCCACTAGTATCTTAAGGTAGAAGGGTGATAATTTCTAAAAGTTCATATGTTTATTTATTTATTACAAACTAGAAATGATCAATAAAAGAGCCAGGAGTCTAGATGTAGACCGTCAAAGTTATGAAAAATAGGTCACAATTTTGACGAAATATGGCGCCATCGTGTTCCAGTTCACATGAATATTTGTGAATCACTGAGTGATGAATCTTGAATATTTTGGGACTGTGTTATAACTTGCATTGTACTATATTTTATATGTATGAAATATGTTACTTCAGTATGAAGACTTCCATTTTCAATTTTTTATTCTGTAACTTATAGTTCTTGTCTTGAAATTCTGAGGTCGAAGTGGACTTATTATCCTGTGCCAGGAATAAGTCTCGAGAAATCTGTTGCTTGTGTGATTACAACATGGGAGAAAATCTTACGCCTTCTACGCTAAATGACCTACCTCAATAAATTTCTTAGTATTTTAGATTTTTTTATGTATTTGAAATTTGAATCCACGATCGTATGGGTTTATCTGCAGGAGAAAGAAATATTGCAGTTTCTGCGTGTTATTTAACTTGTTTCAACCATCAACATGCCTCAATCTATTTGTACATCCGGGCTTTGCAGTAGTAGATTGAGATATTATTACGTGGGTTCCCCTTCTAAAACTTACCCCCATCTTAAAAAGAGGTGCGGTTTTTCTCGATGAAAAAGGAAAATGTCCTCGTTCTTCCGATGAACCCATACAATAGGGACTTCAAATACATAAAAAGAATGCTAAAATATACTTAAGTTTATTGAGATAGGTCCTTTAAATGGGAGGCGTAGATTTTTCTTCCATGTTGTAAACGTACAGGCAACAGATCGGGACATTCTCAGGACTATACGGGACGGGATACCTTACTTTGATTATGATGATAATTAGAGGTTAGCTAAGTTACAGAAAAATATCTAAGCAACTTCCTCAAGCTGAACATAGGAAATCAGACCTATGTATCTATGGTACATTTAAGTTACCTTTATATTATTTTGTAGTATTCTGTATCCTCACCCTGTGTCCTATTTCACTTGTCTACACACATAAACTTTGCTCGTTATCACACTTTGTTTCCCATGTACTAGACCTATAGCTACCTAGTGTAATTTTCATGTATGAAGGAGATTGGTATTGATGTATCATGGTATAAAGATCTGAACTACATTAACATGATGACTATATCATGTGATTTTTTCCAGGAAATGCGAAGACGTCGACAGGAAGTGACAGTGGAACTCAGAAAAAACAAACGCGAGGAATCTTTATTAAAAAGGCGTAATGTCCCAGCTCAAGATAGTACAGACTTTGATTCTGATGAAAGTGATAGACCGATTCAACAATCTTTAGAGACAATTGTGCAAAATGCCGCAAGTTGTGAACCAGCTATTCAACTAAGTGCTGTTCAAGCGGCTAGGTTAGTTTTGAGCCTTTTAAACACGGGGCTAGAGCTCAGACGTATCATTTTATGCCTAGAATTAGAGACATAAGGTTGTCAAAATTGCTACTTTCTGACAAATGTTTCTCTACCTGAAAAATATAATTTACATTTATATGTCACCATCATTGTGTGATGACTGATCAAACTTGGAGATGAATAAGTTTCAGAGAAAATATCATGGAATATGTAGGTTATTGATGGTCGTGGTGCAATATGAATATTTTCCTCAAGAAAATATGATATTGGGCTCGTAAAATATCATATTGACACTTAGGCTGTCACCCTTGGTCAATATCTTATTTTCCTTGGCCAATATCAAATTTTCCCTGGAGTAAATTCGTATTCTGTCCCTCCTATTAAAAACTATTTATCCTATGATTTATGAGTTTAGGTGATAACAGGATAAGAAAGTGAATTACACCTATAACTATGGAAAAAAACAATATCCTATGATTTACTTGAATGATATGATATTTGTATATACTTGGCTAAAAATCATTTCACTTATGAATCATATCCTCCATATATCTAAGGGCTATTGAAATAAAACCACATAATTCTGATATTTTCAAAAATCTAGTTGCAGTATACAAACAATTTTACTGTCTAAAATTGAAGCAATAGCAATGAGATTACATAGATTTGTATGCTTGAAACTGAGGGTACTAAGACTGAGGAGAAAAGGTTCATAACAATTTAAAATTTTCAACTTACCATTGTTGTTTTTCAGGAAATTATTGTCTAGTGATCGTAACCCTCCTATAGATGATCTGATATCGTCTGGTATTCTTCCCATATTAGTACACTGCTTGAGCTGCGATGGCAAGTAAGTAAGATCAGTGCTCTTTTTCAACAAGTAAGATCAACGCTCTGCTTCGATGAGCAAGTAAGATCAGTGCTCTGTTTCAACGAGCAAGTAAGATCAATGCTCTGTTGCAACGAGCAAGTAAGATCAGTGCTCTGTTTTAACGAGCAAGTAAGATCAATGCTCTGTTTCAACAAGCAAGATCAGTGCTCTGCACAGAAGTGTGGAGGATTTTGTGACTATTCAAAACTACGAACTATGAAAATGAGTATGAGTGCTTGCTATATGTATAAAGTGAAAATTAAGTTTAGTGTTTTAAGCAGCCTTGCTCCGATCTAAAACAACATGGGTGATTACCACATGTATATAATGAAAATCCAACTTTAAAATGGCGTATTTTGTAGCCTCAGCTCTAATTTGAAGCAACACTGGATCTTAATACATGAAATAAAAATTCAGCTTTAAAATGGTGTATTTTGTAGCCCCAGCTCTAATTTGAAGCAACAATCTATCTTAATACATGTAATAAAAATTCAGCTTTAAAATGGTGTATTTTGTAGCCCCTCACTCCAATTTGAAGCAACATGGGCACTGACTAACATAGCTTCAGGTACATCCCAACAAACACAAGCAGTTGTAGGCTCTGGTGCCGTGCCACTCTTTCTACGACTCCTAGAGTCAGAGCATACAAACGTTTGTGAGCAAGCAGTGTGGGCACTTGGAAACATCATAGGTAAGTGCTATACATTATACATTGGATAATTCCTATGTAGAATTTGTTATAGCTAATATGTTACATTAGTATGTTATCTAGAAAGGAGAAAAAAAGGTAAGTGCTATGTCGTGACAGGTTTCCCATAGGTCTAGAATTTTCTTGTACAGTAAAAAAATTCAAGTTTTTATTTCACCACAAAAATGTGGGGACATATTATTACGGTTTCCATTTATTCATGACAGCGGTTGTCAATCGACGGTTGATGTCTGTTACAAATTGCGTTGACATTTTGCATGTTAATGCCATGTTAATTTTGGAAAAAATGGAATTTGACAAAAACACTGGAAAATAAAGTTTTTCCAGAGAATTTTCAATTTTGCAGAAATGCCATGAATGATAAATAACATTTAAAGTATTGAATGCTGAGATTGTGGAGGTCCTGCAATAATAGCTGCCTTAAAGTACTTTTGAGAGAGAAATGAGAGATTTCAAGTTCTGTGTCACAATAAAATATTCTCAGTTTTCTATTAGGATAGGCTCAGATGCCAAAACAGTTACAAAATGTTTAGAGGGGGCCTTTAAATCAACCAGAAAATAATCTGCTGACAGTCAATCTCCTGACGCTATTATTTTTGTTTTTCTTTAAATCATATTCATATCATATTGTTACAGAATTTTATGCCATGCCCTTGATGATCACTGAACACTGATCAGTTGTTTTGCCATAATAAAAAAATAACAACATAAACTAATGTTATCTTGATTTATAGGTGATGGCCCCCAATGTAGAGACTACGTGATAAGTCTATTAACAACATAAACTAATGTTATCTTGATTTATAGGTGATGGCCCCCAATGTAGAGACTACGTGATAAGTCTATTAACAACATAAACTAATGTTATCTTGATTTATAGGTGATGGCCCCCAATGTAGAGACTACGTGATAAGCCTAGGTGTCGTGCAACCTCTACTCTACTTCATCAATCCGGACACACAGCTGTCATTTCTACGTAATGTAACTTGGGTGATCGTAAACCTATGTAGGAACAAGGAACCCCCACCCCCAGTGAATACCATAGAAGAAATACTTCCAGCCCTTAACAAACTGATTCTTCACACAGACACTAATGTAAGTAGCCAATTTCAGAATGTAACACAGATTAATGTTTAATATGCAGTATGGAGGATAGATTGATAATGTTCTAGAACTTAGGTCAACTGTATGGACTTAGGTGTACTGATTGGCATTTTTACAGATTGTTCTCACACTTCTGTCACTACGAATATTATTTTTTATGTCACCAGGTTGTTGGATTTTGTTTTTTGCGGGGATTTTTTGTGACCAGCATTAGCATAATCAGTGTCATAACAAAATTGTCACACTTTGTAAATGCAACTTTTTTTAGAATTTACCATTACAAAAGCTTAATGCATAATTCTTGTACTTAATGTTTTAACCATGTACTTAATGTATTAATCTTGTTGTACTTGATGTATTAATATTGCACTACATGTATTAATCTTGCAGATTCTGGTAGATACTGTTTGGGCACTGTCATATCTCACAGATGGTGGAAATAATCAGATACAGATGGTCATTGCGTCTGGAGTAGTCCCAATGTTGGTACCCCTACTAAGTCATTCAGAGGTCAAAGTTCAGGTAAGTTGAATAGGCTGTTTAGTTACCATATTCTCTCTAAAGAGTGCACATTCCTCAAAAAGTGCACATAAGACTTTTATGATGAATATAGTCTCCATTGTCACTTATCACTGGATACAGAAAGTGTAATATTGAGCTTGGAGCCTGAGTGTATTTATAGCATAGTGATAACAACAAAAAAGAAGAACATATCTGTGTACTATATTTGTTGCTCTTCATATGTTATCCAAACAAGAAATGTTGACCAGTTCAAGAACAAGTTGGATGACCATTCAGCATTGGTACAACTACCCATTGAAACTAGACGGTGAACATAAACTTTAAGGGTACAAATACCAAAATATGACATGATGTGTACAGAAAATACAAACACTTTATCCAAGCCTATAAAGACTACACAAGCCTACATAGGCTGGCATTTATTTTATCTGTCCTGCCATTCTTTGCTGTAGAAATATATGAATGATTTGATGTATGATATTCTTGCTGTTTTACAGACTGCAGCGCTGCGTGCTGTTGGTAACATAGTTACTGGAACAGATGAACAGACGCAGGTTGTTCTCGACTGTAACGCCCTGAGTCAGTTCCCAGCACTTTTGTCACACCAAAAAGAAAAAATTAATAAGGTAGGTATTTTGTATTATAATGTCAGCTTGTTGCTATAGTAACAGGAAACGCACTGCAAGTCATTTGACCATCAACTGACCAATCAGATACTAGAATACACATTACGTTGGTTATACTTTGCAGGAGGCTGTCTGGTTTCTCTCCAATATTACAGCAGGAAACCAACAGCAAGCCATAGGCAGTCATGTGACCTTAAATTGACCAATCAGATACAAGAATACACATTATGTATGTTATACTTTGCAGGAAGCTGTCTGGTTTCTCTCCAATATTACAGCAGGAAACCAACACCAACCATAGGCAGTCATGTGACCTTAAATTGACCAATCAGATACTAGAATACACATTATGTATGTTATATTTTGCAGGAGGCTGTCTGGTTTCTCTCCAATATTACAGCAGGAAACCAACAGCAAGTCAAGGCAGTCATGTGACCTTAAATTGACCAATAAGATACTAGAATACACATTATGTATGTTATACTTTGCAGTAAGCTGTCTGGTTTCTCTCCAATATTACAGCAGGAAACCAACAGCAAGCCATAGGCAGTCATGTGACCTTAAATTGACCAATCAGATACTAGAATACACATTATGTATGTTATACTTTGCAGGAAGCTGTCTGGTTTCTCTCCAATATTACAGCAGGAAACCAACAGCAAGTCCAGGCAGTCATTGATGCAAAGCTTATCCCCATGGTTATACACCATCTCAGTAGGGTAAGGAAAATAATTCTGACATTGTTTAAGTTCAACTGCCTGCTTCACTGTTTGGGAAATCACAAGGATTGTTTTGATTATCAAGATACATGTATTCAAAATAATATGTTTATTTTGTTCTATGAAATGGTTTAATAATGTATATTCAATGTTTTGAAACTTTCCCAGATATTAATTTATCCCATATGCAGGCCCGTAGCAAGGGGGGGGGGGGGGGCTCTATGGGTTTGAGTGAACCTCCCCTGGCTAAAATTTCTTTCAAAATCATGCTTAATAGTGAACCCTGGAATTTTTCAAAAAGTGAACCCCCTTGTCAAATCCTGGCTACAGGCCTGATGTGTGTCTTGATATTGTCTCATACGATATCAGCTATAATGTCCTACGAAAATGCAAGACACATCATAAACATCTCTATCATAAATCCTTAGGGAATAAGCTTCAGTTTAACAAAAGCCTTTCTTGGGTTGTGTGCTTGGCTAAAATGGGTTTCATTAGGATAGGATATTTTCTTTGTTGATTTTCCAAATATTCCTGATACTTTTGGAAATTTTTCTACTTGGTAGATTAAGTTACACTTATTAAGAGAACCTATTTGTGATTGTGTTATATTTTGACCCCCTGGATTACTGTCCTGCTCTCAATTCACTTTGCCAGAGACCTAATTGAAATGATATTCCATATATAGTCATGAAGTAATATGGAGGTTGAGTTACAAGTTTTAAAGAGAACCTGTACATGGGCATGCAGTATTTCGACCCTCGGGATTACTTTCCTGCTATCAATTCACTTTTCCAATTCCAATTATTTTTTGTATACCTTTATACTCAATCAGCCAAGTATACAGTGCAAATGGGAGAACTAATCCATAGAGGACCATAATTCAACACTTGTGTTTATGTACAAGCTTTAAAAAATGGGTTTCTTTACCTGGCTTTTGTTATTGTGACATATGTTATATACCATTCTTTTGTTATTGTGACATATGTTACACACCATTCTTTTGTTATTGTGACATATGTTACATACCATTCTTTTGTTATTGTGACATATGTTACATACCATTCTTTTGTTATTGTGACAAATGTTACATACCATTCTTTTGTTATTGTGACATATGTTACATACCATTCTTTTGTTATTGTGACATATGTTACATACCATTCATGTTTCTATGTTTAATTCAGGGAGAGTTCCAGACCCAAAAAGAGGCTGCATGGGCGATCAGTAATCTAACCATAAGTGGCAAAAAAGAACAGGTATAGCATCAATATTTTTATTTACATTTTTAATACTCTCAGATTCTTCTGAATTACTTATAAATATCTCATTCAACGTTACAATTAATGATTATATAAAGATAGAACTTGTAACAGTATTAAGATACATACAAACCGTATAACTTATTGCATGTTTGTCAAAGTTATTGTTGCTAATTAAATAGTTCAAAAACATGGTAGTTGGTTATGCTGTATTTTTCATTCATAAAACTGACTTATTAATTTTTAACTATTTAAAAAGTATAACAACATCATATTTATGATTCAGATTTGCAGGTTGATGACATTGTAGAGTCATGTGTGATTTATGTGTGCAGTTTGCTTACATAGTAGAGTCATTTTTGATTGATTTATTCTAATTGCAGGTTGCTTACATAGTATACTCATGTGTAATTGATTTATTCTAATTGCAGGTTGCTTACATAGTAAACTCGTGTGTGATTTATTCTTATTGCAGATTGCTTACATAGTTGACCAAGGTGTGATTTATTTATTCTAATTGCAGGTTGCTTACATAGTAGACCAATGTGTGATTTATTTATTCTAATTGCATGTTGCTTACATAGTAGACCAAGATGAGATTTATTTATTCTAATTGCAGATTGCTTACATAGTAGAACAAGGTGTGATTTATTTATTCTAATTGCAGGTTGCTTACATAGTAGACCAAGGTGTGATTTATTTATTCTAATTGCAGGTTGCTTACATAGTAGACCAAGGTGTGATTTATTTATTCTTATTGCAGGTTGCTTACATAGTAGACCAAGATGAGATTTATTTATTCTAATTGCAGATTGCTTACAAAGAAGACCAAGGTGTGATTTATTTATTCTAATTGCAGGTTGCTTACATAGTAGAACAAGGTGTGATTGAGCCATTCTGTGCTTTGTTAAATGTTAAAGATGCCCAAGTTGTGCAAGTTGTACTGGATGGACTAAATAATATTCTAAAAATGGCAGGAAATGAAATTGAAATTGTTACCAATAAAATTGAAGAATGTGGAGGTATTTATTATTATTTTTATTATTTAAGACTTAAAACGTTGACACACACAGTATACTGTAGTGCATCGGCATACAATCATATACAATTATAGTCTAAGTTAGAATACATGGTATTTTTTATCAAAGAGTTTTGTCAAAATGATCATACTGATTATAACAGAAACATTAATTAATTTTGTTTATATGTTATATTCTCCATCCCTCTATATTTGTTGATTTACTTACTTCTTTTGGCCAAAACCAATATTTTGTACACTCGTAACTGCTGCATCAGGATCATGTATATATCATTTTCTGAGTAAAGTAAAATTGAAGAAACCTATTTCTTTGTTTCAGGACTAGACAAGATTGAATACTTGCAAAACCATGAAAATGTCGAAATCTACAAACTTGCTTACGAAATCATTGATCAGTATTTCTCAGAGAACGATGATGTAAGTGCTGTTGTTATATATTATTTTAAAGCTCATAAATTATCTTCTGGATGGTATTTAATTTCATCAGCTAAAATATTTCTTATAAATTCTACAACTTTCACAAGTTTTACACTGCCAATCTCAAACAGCAACTAACAGCGCTGTTTATGAAACAGTGCTTGACAGCACTGTAAAAAACAGTATTGTACATGGCTGTTTTCAAAAACAATACTGTTCAGCGCTGTAAAAAAAACATATTGTACTACGCTGTTCAAAACAGGTGATGCTAGAATAGCAATGTACATTGCAGTACAGCGCATTGCTCAAACTGTACTGTTTACAGTCCTGTATAGCGCTGTAAACAGCTGTAAACAGCACCATCTTACAGTGCTGTATAGTGCTGCACGATGGTGCTGCCTATTAGGGGTGTACAGCTTAAGAATAAATAATTTTTCCATGCATTGAACTTTTGAATCCAATTCGTTCACAAAACTTTAATTATTTAATTTCCACATTGCATACACAATGTTTTAAATGAAATTTGTTTTGTTCAAGATTGTTGGTGATCCAAATCTGGTGCCATCAGAGACCCAAGAAGGTTATCAGTTTGATCCAGAGGCATCAATACCATCTGAAGGCTTCAAATTCTAATCATTTTACCTTATATAAACGAATCATGTACATGAATGGCTATCTTGTGACTGTGAATTGACCAATCATAGGCGAGAATGGATATCATGTGACCCTACACATGAATGGATATCATGTGACAATGTATAGGCCAACATACCTAGAATGGCTATCATATGACCATGAATTCTATCATGTGACCACAGATACACCAATCACATACAAGAATGGCTATCATGTGACCATGAATTCTATCATGTGACCATAGATAGACCAATCACATACAAGAATGGCTACCATGTGGCATACAACTGAGATACAAAGGTTACTGTATATGCACATCTACAAGTGATTGCTTAGAATACACTGAATGTTTCTCAGAATCTGGGAAAATGCTGGATATTTCTCAAAATCTGTTGAAATACTTGTTACCTCCAAATTTGGAATAGACACTGGGAATCTTGTGAAGTGCTGGATATTTTACCATATCTGGAAAAACACTGAATTTTTCTAGAAAAAAACAATGGATATTTCTGGAAAAACTCTTGTTAAGTATATTCCAGAATGAAAATAAACTTCATATTTCACAAAACTGAGAAAACACTAGATAGCACCCAGAGTGGGAGGGAAAATACTGGATATTTCTCTGAATGGGAAAGAAAATACTGGATATTTCTCAGAATGGGAGGGAAAATTCTGGATATTTCTCAGAATGGGAAAGAAAATACTGGATATTTCTCAGAATGGGAAAGAAAATACTGGATATTTCTCAGAATAGGGATAAATATCGCTGGATTTTTCTCCAAGTAAGTATTGGTCTCATATTATAAAGAATTTTAAACTCACGCATGGACACAAACAGGGATACAACATTGCGACAAATATAAAAAATAAAAGAGAAATTGGCCTACATTTCATGAAGAAATCATTGTAATATTTTGATTAGATCTATTTGAAACCTTGATATACATCTTTGCTGGGTCAAGAGTCTTAGGCCAGTATTTTTAAGCAAAAAATCGGCATCAATATAAATTTCATGCAAATACACTGTTTTTGATAATTGTATATTCACATTGTTTTTTGTGTTTCTGCCCTTATACAACACAGAATTTCATCTTGAGCTAGCTGCATTGATAAGATAAATGTACAAATTACAGGAGAGTTTATTTTGGTTTGTAATCGCTGTACTGTATGTATTAATATTTAACATGTCACTAAAAATGCTAGATTGACATACTAAATTGGAATGAACTCCACAATGCTCAAAGTTTTAATTATTGTGATTTATTGATTCAAATTTCATTCAAATTGTTTGCTGATATATATGTATTTCAAATGTCTTGCACTTTTAGTGATGTATTTTGTTTTAGTTTAACCCTCTAAGGATCACTTCTGCTTATACTGAATGGGCAATTATGCAATATTTTGAGAAGTGGTCAAAGGGTTAATGTTACCTGTATATGTGGTCTGACCCACCCCTTAAATTACAACTTAAACTCTTCCAAGCACAGCTGAATTTATTGGAAGAGTTTAATGTTTGTTCATAGAGGGGTGATGGAACTATTTTTGTGCAGTAGTGCATTTATTATTTTTCAAAGGAACCAGTCATTATGTTAAAGATTATAACTTATTTAATGAATGAGATACAGATATAAAACATAACGACTGATCCTTTTGTGTATTAACTCTTAAAGAGAAAACCACTTAGTGGTCACTCGCTTAAATGCAGAATTCAAATCAAATTCAAATGATATTAAATTGAATTAATTATCCATTATGTGATAACCATACCAGTGATCTCCCTGGCCAGAGCAAAAGTACAAAATATTTTGCAGAAACAGGTAAAATCAGACAGGATTTAGGACTGTTGAAAAAAAACTTGGGAGATCACTGAATACTGTACAAAACTACATGAGAAGTTAATTGCAAAATTATTTGTGAAGTCTCCAAAGATTTTGATTGACATGAAGCAACACACCAATGTCACCAAAATTAACTAATTAATATCTACCACATGTCCATTTCTAATAATCTTTTTCATCATTGTCAATCTGAAAATATATTTTGGGTGGCTCATCTCTTTTTGCTTATTAAAAGATATCTCCACTTGACACTTACTGAATAAATAGCTTTAACTGATAACTGATAAACTTATGCCATACCTTTTTAATTTTTATCAAGTTTATAGGCCATATATTATTTGAAGTTTTTATAATCAATTTTGTTCAATTGAAAAACATGATAAAAGGGATGTCCCATAATTAAATGGAATAATGTCATACAAAAGTTCACTACTTATGGAACACCCTGTACATTATTTATCAGATATAGGCAAACAGAAATAAGTTAAAGCTTATGATAAATTGGACATCTTAGGAAAGTAAAAGGACAGCACCAAATATGATGTACACAGTGTCCTGCTCTAAAATGATAAGATCCTTATAAAAAATTATTGTATGGGTCTAAATTAAACAAATAGTATTTAGTGCTGGCCTTATGTACATTTTTGTATATATGTGATGTATATTATAAAAAAGCTGTACTTTCACTGTTGTGTTTTAACATGCTGTTTCAGTCAAATCTATGAAAATTTCTTATGGGAAATAAGGTTGTTTATGGCTTTGAAACCTACATTCATTGAAATCATTGGCCTTTATTGATCAAATGTGTGTATCTGGATAAATCTTTATTCAGAAGAACATGAGGGACGTTAATTTTATTGAAACAGCTTTTAAAATGTTACAGTTAAAGTAGTTAACCCTTTATGCCGCTGATGTTTAAATGATATTTGTACAGATAAAAAATACTATGAGACAGGGCATGAAGGGTTCAATGAGAAAAGGGAATATTCTAAAGCTGAACTTGTGACTCTAAAGAAAGTGAATTTTCCTTGGTACATTTAAGTATTTCCCCATGGAGCATATTGTTCTGATGTCATTAGGTCTTAAACGCGATGAATTTCTGATTAGTTTTTTTTGCTGAAGAAATGCTTGACTCTGGATTTTGCGATTTAGCTTTCAAAAGGGAAATTAGGCATTTGGGGTTTTCCGGGTGTTATTTTCACTTTATAGTC
Source organism: Owenia fusiformis (assembly GCA_903813345.2). Classification (NCBI taxonomy): domain Eukaryota; kingdom Metazoa; phylum Annelida; class Polychaeta; order Sabellida; family Oweniidae; genus Owenia; species Owenia fusiformis. The sequence continues at coordinate 5,136,350 of CAIIXF020000004.1, read as the reverse complement.
AAACTTAAAATCTGTTGAACCACAAGAGTGGTTTACCATCCTACAAAATAAGATTTAAGAATTTGTCATCTAAAGGTGTTATAATTTTCACAATTTTGTCATTCAAAGAAAAGAATTTTCATGACTTTGTCATTCAAAACAAAATTTAATAATTTTTTTCATCTAAATTATCATGTTTTTTCCCCGTTTTTTCAATTTTGTCATTTGTGGTTTGAGATGATACAGAATTTAGATATACCTTGCTCCCCCTACGAATGTAACTTTATGCATCTGAAAACCTTCAAAATGGTAGATTTATGTAATTATATGGTATTGGATTGCATGAAGTTTTTAACTTGATGGTAGGGACCAGGCCGAACTATCAATGTTTTTTCCTTATTTGGTAACTCATTAAAGTTAAACTTTATGGAACACTTAAGTTACAAAATTGCTGGTTGATAAACTTTTGAGTCTGAAAAAAAATTTTGGGCCCAAATTTTGAAAAATTAAGGCCCAATTTTTGATATATTGGTCAAAAAAGGCCAAATTATGTCCAAAACGTCCCATTTTTTTGAGATCCTACAAAATTTTGGCCCCCCCTAGATCCGCCACTGAAACAAAACCTTGGATTCCTTCAATATATTCTTTCTGAGATAAGGTGTCTCATTGATTGTTGACCTGGTCCTGATGTCCTGATGATAAAACTTTGTTGCTATGTGTACAGTACATATATACTGATTGTATACTATGTCACTGATTGCAGTATATTGGGGCAGGTAGTCATATTTCAGGAATCTAAGACAAATCTGTGAAATATTCCTACATTAAATATTATTCAGGCGATAATTTAGTTAGCTTTAAAATTGACTCATAATATTAATGCAACTCGGCTTATTTGGTACCCTGCACGCAGAGCCTAGTTGGAAGCTCCAAAAAGGAAACTCTCTTTTAAGAAGCAAATAGGTTACTTCTAATATTTTTAGTGTTTTCTTTCCAGGATTGCACGTTTTGAACTATTTTATAAATGTTTTACTCTTTGTATATTTTCAATTAAATTGTGGTCTGATTGATATTTTAAAAAGGAATCTGAAATAAATGTAATGTATCATTAAATGGAATTCAAGTCCATCAGTGTGTTTTATACACTGTATACAAGGTCTAAAGATTCCTGGAACCTGCCACCCCTACTTGTAAATATTTGAATCCCTTTTAACACAGGGTTGTTCCATTTTATACAAGACTTACCATTTTGGACTAGTCTATGTTGTTATTTATAAGGGATGGGAGGGTAAATGAAATTGTACAAATGTAAGATATTAAAATATGATGGAGCACTCCTGTTCAAAATGAAAAAGTATCAGCTAAATAAATAATATAAAATTCAATTGTGTTTTTCCTTTTCTTTATTCTGATATTATGAATTATAAAACTAGTTTAAATACTGGACAAAGTAAATGCCAGGATATTATTTTGTTTTTCCTTTTCTTTATTCATATATTATGAATTATAAAACTAGTTTAAATACTGGACAAAAGAAATGCCAGGATATTGTTTTATTTATTGAACATTGTTTTTTTAGTTACTTTTCTCTTGTCCAGCTGAACTGTGCCTGCACTCATTTGCAGTAATGTAACTTGGTATATGTAGCCCATTGCTTCATTTTGGCGTTTTGAACAATTCGTCCATGCATATTATGGCCAAAATTATAGATAATAGTAGAAAATAAATGAAAATGCAGAGACTGAATTTAGCCCGAATTGCCCATTAATTAGATATCCGCCAATTATCGAAATCCACCAACGCTGAAAAATATCCACAAAAACGACTGGGGAGGGTGTTCGGCGTCTGGAACAAATTCAATAAAACTCATTAAATGCTGGCGACATTTTGTCATGTTAATGCCTAATTGTTGTTACTTATCATGGCCGTTGTCAGGTCATATCGAATAAAACAAACTTAGGTTGCAATTTATAGTTGTAGTTACTGACCATGGCCGTTACCAGGGAATAACCACGACACCCCCCCCCCCCCCATATTTAAACGCCCCTGGTCGTATATTTGAAAAAAATAACAGAATAAAGTTGAAACGTTTTTGGCCTATGGGATTGATTAGGCCTCAATCCGTTGATCCGTCCTTCCTTTAATATTACAGAACATTTCAAAACTCTATCAGATAAAGTCCCAGACCTCGTAAGATTTCACTATCATTTGATTGGGTATTAACGGGCTAGCTCCATTTTGATACTAAAGACTGCCTTAATAGCCTTAATTGCTAAGAACGGTTTCTTCTAGAAAGGTACTGATATAAGGTTGTCATCTCAAGATGGGCTAGTCAGTCTCCTACGACTTTGCCAACTGGAAATCCCCCAAATGGATAACTTGGAACTTGTTTAGGTCTGCATTTTTATGTCATCATCAGCGTCTGTAACAAATTCTTACAACTTAACTCAAACTGTTTACACTGACTTTAAATGTGAGAATTGACCTTCAATGACCTTTTCAAAGTCAAAAAGCCAAAAAAGTTATTTTTAACTTGCTTCAAATTGCCCATTTTTTTCAAAATCAACTACAAGTTCTCAGAGAATCAAATCTGGCTTTAGATATGAGATCACCTTCAATGCTCTCTCAAATTTATCATTTTTCAAAACCATCTGAAGGTTCTGAGATTTGAACATAAAATTGTGACCAACTACGTGGTGACATTTTGTCATTTTATTCCTATTTCCAAACTCTGGAGCGAGTGTGTAAACAATTGATAGAGTGCAAGCAAAATAGAGCATCATCGTCACAATCCTATTACTAGTATCTGAGATGAAATATACACATGTATTACATACTTTTATATCATGGCTACGTTACATCAATGACGCCACGTGTCGGTGTGCGAGTGAAATTAGGAAGAAATGAAACATGACGTCCCGATGACGTCATAAGATTGTCATGGTAAATGGTTTGGCGGCTATACAGGAATATATAGCCGACCTTCAGCTCCATTGACTTCAATACAAATGCTTCGCTGGGTATGTAATACAAGTATGTAATACAACAGTTATGTCCGTATCATTGAATATATGCCTTCGGTCTGTCGTAATATAACCCTCGCAAGCTCGGGCTATATTGGTGACAGACCTGAGGCATATATTCAATGATAGGGACATAACTGCTAACAACAGATCAGTATCAATAATTAATAAGCCAAGCCGTTTTTTGACAAATACTTTAAAAGCCGACACGCGCCCAATATGGAATACTCGATGAAAAATGTGACTAATTAAGAAATTGGAACCACTGGCAAAAACTTATTTTTAATTGATGCGATCTTCAACATTTTTAGCACTTTCCAGTGATTTTGGGCCAAAATTATCAAATTAAAAATGACCCCCCCCCCCTTGACTTAAACTGGCTACGGGCCCGATTGTTATAGTCTTTGAAAAAAGAATGATCAAACATTCATCCAACGTGAACAACATACAAATGATCATACTTGAAGGAACGGAGTACCCCTCAAAGGTAGCCTAACTATATAATTTCTTTTGTTATTAAGTGGATAACCGCATTAATAGTGCATTATTTATGACATAAACCTCAATGATACGCTGCTCTCCAAAAGTTCGACGACATCAAGCCTAATTGTAGAATTCGCAGAATTGCTTTCATTTGAAGACATAAACCTACATATATATGGCGACTTTTTAAATCATCAAAGTTATCATAAATTCCCGATTTAAAGTGAGGATAAATGTTATTTCAAACATAGATAGGGTACTTTAAAATGCTTTCAGATGTGAAAGCAGGGTTGCGAAACTTTTAAAGCGGAGTGTATTCACTAAAATATTCTCTGAATAAAACAGCTCGCCATTCAACAATGCGGCAAGCCACGCCTTTTCCGTTTCAATCCGTGTGCGATGCAACAGAGAGAGAGAGATGCTATGAGCATCAGAATGACAACTGAACACATTCGAATTTAAGACAACGAACTCGGACAATAAACGCTACAAACATATTGTGAGTTTTTATGTTTTTTAGAATACTTTTTACCATGACAACGGATTAGGGGACTTTTTGGACTTCACTTTGGATTAAATACCCATGGAACTTACGAATTAAAAACACCGAAGACATATAGATAGTAATTATAAATATATGTAGACATTATATATTTTAGTCTTTGCAACTGGTGCATAGTTCTGGCACACAGGACGATTACACGTGAATAAGGATAATGGAAACTAAAATAAGTACAAACGATATTAAAATCCAGCAAGAAAACGAACCGACTACTTTTAAAGGTCTATTAACTGATTTTGCAAACAATACCACTCTACATGGTCTCCCAAGGGTCATAACTAGCGCCCAATTGATCCGTAAGTTCGTGTGGTTTTGTATATTTTTCGGAAGTTTTGGTTACTTCAGCTTTCAAGTTGCAGAGCTAATAAACGATTACTACAAGTGGCCTGTACTGATACGGAGTGAGATGAAATTACGGTATGTGTTCCTTTTATTTGTGTTTACTTTGTTATGTCACCACCAAAAAGTGGTGACATATTTTTATGATCTCCGGTGTTTAAGGCGGTTGGAGGTTGGTGATCGGCGTCTCTAACAAATTCTTACAACTTCCAATAACTAAACATATAAATGTACTGTTTAGATTGATTTCAATTTCTTTCAAAATCATCTACAAGTTTTCTGAAGTTCAAATTTGACTTTATATTTAAGATTTGACCTCAATGGCCTTTTCAAAGTCAAAAAAATTAAAAAGGTCTTTTTCAGCTTCAAATTGACAATTTTTATTTCAAAATTATCTTCAAATTATCAGAAATTTAAATCTGACTTTAGATTTGAGAATTGACCTAAATGACCTTTTCAAGGTCAAAAAGGGTCAAAAAGGTATTTTTCAACTTGCTTCAAATTGACCATTTTTACAAAATCATCTACAAGTTCAAAGCTTGCTATAGATTTGACATTCTCAAGCTCAAAAAAGATTTGACCTTCAATAAGCTTCTCAAGGTCAAAAAGGAATCTTGCTTCAAATTAACCAATTTTCTTTTTCAAAATCATCTACAAGTTCTCAAAAGTTGAAATCTGGCTACAGATTTGACCTTAAATGATATTCTCCAAGTCAAAAAAGATTGACCTTCAATGATTTTCTCAAGATCAAAAAGGTCGTTTTTCATCTGGCTTCAAATTGACCAATTTTTTTCAAAATCATCTACAAGCTCTTAGAAGTTCACATCTGACTAGATTTGAGATTCAATCACCTTCAAAGGTCTTTTTCAACTTGCTTCAAATTGACCCATTAATTTTTTCATAATCATCTACAAATTCTCAGAAATTCAAATCTTACTTAAGATTGAATTCAATATTGTGAGCAACTAGGTTGTGACATTGTGTCATGTTTATATAGAAACATGTTATCCTATGAAAGAATTATGTAGATCATCTTCGTTCACTCGATCTTTTACTTTTTCTTTGAAATTCCAAAGTTTTATATTCCTTTATTTAAATTTGTTTCTGATTTACAGATAGCATATTTCTATTTAGATAACCAATGACCATTTTTACAAAAATATATCCACATGAAATAAGTAATCTAGCCACAAGCCCTTTCACACAAGTGTGCGAAAAGGTATTTAGTCAAGTAGAGGGGGGGGGGGTCAAGGAGGCCTGTAGCTGGACTAGACATGACACTGTCGTATTCCATATCGTGATCATTTGAAATAAATAAATAAATACAGGATTGTTTAATACTACATTGGGAAATGGATTTGATATTTTTAATTATAAAAAGATATAAAATAATATAGTAGCCCGGACAGAATTGTTCAATGGTCACTTTTTCTTTAATAACTTTTTTAATTTTCAGTATTATCAAAGTCTGTATTTGGAAAAGTATTTGGAAACTAGAGTGAAATTCTGACATGCAAAAAAAATATTTAAGGAACATCTCATAATTTATTGATATCATAGGCGTTCATAGTATGACTGACGCAAATACATAATTCATCATTTTGCCTCATATTTGTTCAAAATGGCGGTATATTTTGTGAATTTGAATGTTCAGTTGAAAGTTAATATTTAAAGATTGTCATAGGACTTATAGGGCCATGCTGCCACCGTTACAATCCTGATGTAATGCAGCAACTGACCAATCATCAAATACAAGAAGTCAACTCCCTTCAAGGGTATATGAAATCAACTATATTGAAATGTTCTGGGTTGTGTTCAAGAGGATGTGAAAAGGTGGCGCCCCAATGTGCGGGGTGTGATAGGAGTAGGTCCTCAATCTTTTCAAGAGCTCCAAACAGCCATCTCAGAGGCCATTGAAAAGCTGAAGAACAATTCACATGCATGCCAAGGATGGGTTAAGAGGCGAGTGACTGGGAAAGACACTGCAACCTGTGGCAATATGACCCTATAGTTGCACAGGTTAAACGAACTAGGGTTGCTAATCCACTTCGAGTAACAATGGAATGGTCAAAAAATTTAAGTCCTGCGACCTTACCAATATGCTGTACATACAATGTACAAACCTTTTTAAGTACTGGTATACATACAAGTCAATTTAAAACAAAATGTTATAACTGCAGTCATTACCTCATACCAAAGCAGCAGTCCACATGACTTCATAAGCCTATGACATTTTAGATATTAACTTTCAACTGAACATTCAAACCACAAAACATGCCGCCATTTTTGAACAAAATATGAGACAAAATGGTGAATTATGTATTTGCGTCACTCATACTATGAATGCCTATAATATCAATAAATTAAGAGACATTCCTTAAATAATTTTATTGTATGTCAGAATTTTACTCTAGTTTTCAAATATGTAATCAGATTTTGATAATACTGAAAATTAAAAAAGTTATTAAAGAAAAAGTGACCATTGAACGGGCTACTATATAGTCTTGATTGAAATTTATATTTAATAAAACGTAACATTTTTACAATATGATATTTCATGCAAATTAAGGTTGAAAAAATGTAGTTCAATTTTGTTCGTAAACATGGTGTATATTGAGTTGAATAATTTCAGGACATTCATGGAGGTTCCTGCAGTGACTATATGCAACATGAATATGTTGCGAAGAAGTAAAATAGAAGGAACCATGTTCAACAGCCTCGTAGAACTAGACAATGACACTGGTAAGACTTATCATGTGAACATGATGTGAAGTTTTAGTACAAAAAGGGAATTTGTCAGGCCCGTAGCCAGCTTTTGCCAATTGGGACAGGAGGAGACATTTGACTACGTTGGCGGCGAAACTGCATGATTTTGAAACAATTTTTGCCGGGGGGAGGGGGGGGGGTTACCGGCCTGATACTTATATTTTATTTCAAAATCTAGCATGTACAGTAATTTGATAGTGAATTAAACTTAACATGTTATTATTACTTGAATGCTGTTCCGTTCATTGTTGCAGCAAACGAAATCATTGAGAAACAAGATACGACGGAAAATGAAATTAATAACCAGAACCAGATCCAGAATTCAGACAAGACATCTAGGAAGAAAAGAAATATAAATATGATACAGAAATCAATTCAGCGTCCAATGTCTAAAGAAAATAATGCTTTGAAGGGGCACGAGAACAAATTCGAAATCTCTCGAGTCAAAACCAAATCAATGGAATCCGTCAACAATATACTGGCTTTTGAACATGAGGGTTCTGGTTCTACTAAAATTGAACACACATTTTTCGATGGATCACTCCCGGAAAATGAAGCAGACGACCCTCATTCATTAAATGATGAATATATTGCACTTGAAGATGGCCATTCTGTTGAGCCAATCGACGATACGAATGACAATGGCAGGAGAGTGAGACGTGAAGTGGCTGGTGGTAGTGGTGGTGAAGCCACCGATTCATATGTATCCGATCCAACAGACACCACAACTGACTCGTATGACACCTATACTGATCCAACAGACACCACCACTGACTCGTATGACACCAATACTGATCCAACAGACACCACCACTGACTCGTATGACACCAATACTGATCCAACAGACACCACCACTGACTCGTTTGACACCAATACTAATCCAACAGACACCACCATTGACTCGTATGACACCAATACTGATCCAACAGACACCACAACTGACTCGTATGACACCAATACTGATCCAACAGACACCACCACCGATTCGTATGACACCAATACTGATCCAACAGACACCATCGAAGACTCATTTGACACCAATACTGATCCAGTTAGCACAAATACTTACCCAATCTACACAGATAGCTATCCAACTGACCCAAACGCCGATCCAATGGACTTCGACACCTACCCAACTGAGAGTTACACCGATCCAAATTTTCAAAGCTCCGACTATTATGAATCTTATGAATACAGTGAATATGAGTCTTCGGAACAGGAAATGGACCAGGAATCCGGAGAAGATCCAGGGTATGACGTCCCTTTCCAATTTGAACAGTCGAAATTAATGGGGATCAAAGACCCAAATAACTATGCTGAAATACTGAGACTAGCCGAAGCGGAGGATTTGAGCGATATATTTGGTTTAGCCTCGCCGACTGTGGAGCAGCTAGACGAATATGGACACAATTTATCAGACTTGGTGGCTCTCTGTACATTTGATGGAGAGAACTGTAACAGGTTAGTTTCTAAATTGTCTTTTCTTGACTCGCTTACATAGTATTACATGTATGGAATAACAATCAAAACTAATAAAAGAAACGCATAGAAAGATATTTTTGGTGAGGATGAACCTGATGTCTTTATAATGAGAAACATAAATAATGTTACGTTTTCAGGCAGTGTAATAGTAAGAGAAAATGGCAGCTAATGTTATTTGCCAAAATAAATATTGACGTGCAATTAATAATGCATAGCATCTTTTCACTATTTGACCTGAAGTAGCCTCAACACATCCCCTTTTGTGACTAATGCCCTGAATTTTCTATATTGTCTTTTATTTTGAGATACCATGTGAAATATTTATGATTTGATCAGATTAATTTCTAATGTCATAAAATTTGATTTGATAATTATTGATAGCTTTTAATTGTTATTTGAACAAATATGTTTTCATACGACATATCACCTGATCACTATGCACTTTTATAATTGGATTCGGACTGCATACAAAGAGAGGGAAATTGACCTCCCTCTCAGGCCACTGGCCTGGGTGGGCTCGAGCCCCCTGATATTTCCTAAAAATGTGAAAGAAACAAAATGAATATGTTTTGAATTTTTGTTTCTGGCGTAAAAGATCACATTCATGAATAGGGAGGGAAACCCCAGGGTTAGAGAAGACATGTGTCTCTAATGTAAATCTGTATTGAGAAGTCATCGTCGCTGATTGGTTAAATCTGAGGCTAACATAATTTTTATGTTAGTCTCAGGTTAAATCGACAGACAAATGACGTCATTTAATGGGGGTTTCAAAATTTTCTAAATACGCTTCGATTTCTGCCGTGTTAATCAATATTATAGCTTGTATTGTTATTTCACATCAAAATAAAGAAAAATGTAAGGAAATACTAACGAGCCGGTGAAAATTCAAACAAACGTGGTAAGCAAGAGACGTAATTATATCTGTCGTCTCTAGGCTCTGGGTTTTTTCCTCCTCTTACATCTATGTATAATAGTTCAGATAAAGGATGATGGAACCAGTACGAAACAAAAGAGGTACGCGGGAGAGATAATTATGGTGTCAATTGTTATGAGATCCAACGCAAAAATAAAGTTCTGGGAAAAGTAAATAGATAATTATAACAAAATAAAGTTATGCAATGCAAAAATCGTTTATTTGTCGACATAGTAGAACGAAACTGGAGTATAAAATATAAGATCCATATATACCCGGCGCACCACGTTTCACTCACAGGTCATGTTTTTTGGTGCAAACTTTATAATAAATCCTTTTATGGTAACAATGAATCAATTGTTTAGGAAACATATGCTAACTGTTTTCTAATTTACTTTTATAGAGCCATACTATTCCCTAAACAGACATTAATGAATATTTAATGAATTACTAGAATTACCAGAATGGCAATCATTTAACACCGTTATTTCATCCAGTTTTTACGACAGCAATGCCGCGCAAATAAATACGCGGTGAGCCAAAAAAGCTTGATCACCCTGTGCAATTACTATAATGCGATCACCTATCCACGTTGATTAATGAATGCGGCTTTAAAGGAGACCCTCATCTACTCTCTGAATAAGAGGTCGAGTTTTCAACAAACTCAAAATTCAGCTACCCAATATTAGAATTGTAGTAGCGTATAAGATTTTAAGCAACGACATCTACTTTTAGTGAAATCTCTTAAAACCACAAGAAAAACGAGAATTAGCGAGATTTCAAAGCTATATAGAAACTCTTTTCAGGGGTGGATCTGAGAAGCAACAAGCCCATAACTGAAATCTGAAAAACAAATTCCGCGAAAAAAATTTTGGGCCCAAATTTGGACCCAAATTTTGAAAAGTTAAGGGCAATTTTCTTGATGAATTACCCCTAAACAATTTTTGGGCCCAAACATTTTTCTGGCACCCAGGGGGGGGGGGGGGGGGGGGTGGGTGCTGGACCCCCCGGCTCCGCCGGTGCCTTTATTGATTCAATTTGATTGATTAATTCGCCGTATGATAAATATAATCTGTAGATCATATGTACTCATTCCGTGTGTTCTTTTGTTCAAAGGAGCAGTGATCATTGGTTGGAAACTTACAACAAGTACTATGGCAAATGCTACACCTGGAATAGTGTGATTAACAAACCGAGGGGAGAAAGACCCCTTGTAACAACCAATTTTGGATCCCGTTATGGTATTTGACAGTCATAACATTATTAATACGATGCTCGTTTCGCATTCACCTTTGCTTGTATGGAATATAGACCTTCCAAATGAACCTTTAGACTACTTGTACCTTTCACTGCACAGGAGCCCGCATAGGATAAGCAACATTGCTCGCAAAATGATATTAATCATCTGATCAAGAGACGCGTTTCATTTAATATGAGCTCCGATTAGTTTGTCAAACTTTTATAAACATGTATTTTTAATGAAACGTTGTTCGTATAAATATGCATTTCAGGTCTTAGACTGACGCTTAACGTTGAGCGAGACGAGTACACTGGATTGTTTTCCCCCACGTATGGCACCAGGGTAGCTATTCACGATAGCTCTATCATCTCGTACCCCGAGAACGATGGCATAACTGCCTCTGTTGGAAACGAGATGGTCATACGTTTGCGCTTAGTAAGTGACGCCAATCAAACAGTTTTTAATTACGTTTCAGTTTATACGAGGGTTGATCAAAAATAAGTGAAGAGCGCCCATTTCTTGTTGATCACCATTTGCGTGATATGGATTATTGTAATGTACAGGTATTTCATTCGTTCAATATATGAGAGCAGGTGTAAAAGTTAATTTCAGGTTTGCATGGTAAATCAAATTGAATTCAAATACTCCGGATTGCAATTGCTTTTTCACTTTTACGCTTTTTATAAGCAGTACTTTCTTCAATACGTGACCTCATTTTGCAGAAAAAATACGAACGTGAAACTGAACCATACCCCTCAGATTGTGTAAAAGATGATGATCTTGTGAAACAATTCGGAGGATATACTGTGATTGTAAGTTATCCCCCTTTTACATTATTTGTACAATTGTGTGCAAAATTCTTGTCAAACAATATCACTGGGGATGAACTGGAAACGAGGGAGGTTTTGCCTCGTATCAAAATGGCGGCGGGTGAAAAAATTTCATTCGGTAAGATTTTTGTTTTTTACAATTTTCGTGCTTTTATCCTTCAAATTCAAACTTGATATTTGGCAAGTAAATAGTTTATAAGTTCCGGTTTTATAATATGATTGCAAATTAGAAATCAATACAGACATTGCTGAGATATTTACATTTCAATTCTCTCACTTAGGAAACGAGGCACCTGTCTACATTTTGTAACAATGAAACGAGGCAATGTTTGACTTGCAACGAGGCAACTATTCTTTCTGTGATAGTGTCTACATTTAATGATCTTATTTCCACCGTTCTGGTCACATACGACCGATTACGTTTTACACGATATACATGATTATATATGTAAGAGTTAAAAAGAATAACCATATTGTTCATAAAGCGCTACACTGGTCATTTATCTTTCAGAGCAAGACAACATGTTCTTCAGTCTTGTCCCAAAGATTTCGATTATATAAGTTTGCATTATCAGGATTTTGCGCTTTCATTGCGTAATATTATTGCGTAATATTATACAATGGTTACGTAATCGTTTCTTTTGTATACAATTACGCAACCCTTTTATCGATAGATAGCCGTCTCCCCATGCCAAAAATATGTTATATATAATATATCTATAGAAACTTACACATGTTCTTTGGATATAAAACAAGAAATAAACCAAGTGAGTGTCTATTTTATATAGGAATATTGATCTAATCTAAGCTTAATTTCCGTGGTTGAATTCAAATGTGGGCCATGCGTATTACAGGGTTGTGTAGCCAGCTTTTGATTGGGTAGCGGGGGGGGGGGGGGGTGTTCTGGCGAGCGTCGAATGCAAGCAAAGCACTTCACTCGATTCATTCTTTGCTGCAGCTTAAAATTTATGCTAAGGAGTTATACTGTTTTATTTTTTAAATATTTCGAAAACGTTAAATAGCATTGCTTTGAGTGTCAATTCCAATAAACGAGCCAGCTATCCGAGCTATCAATGGTAGCGCATATATCGTCAAAATGTTCTCTCAAATAAGAAAAATCTCGTTCAAAGAAGTGCTATTTTAATAGGGAGCTTAAGCTACACGTATTTTAGAAATGGCGAACGTAAACGTGAAATGACCCCTGGGATCTATAGTTCCGTTCTGGATTGACTTGTACAAAGACCCAATTGTAATCATTCATAAGACGTTGAAGACAAGAACTAGTTCTCTGAAGATTGCAATTTTACACGTTTACGTACACTTCTCTTTAAAACATGTGTCGTTAAACCTCCCTACTAATCGTACGCAAATGGGGCATTGTTGTTGCTCGAGATGGCTATATTTGATAGAATATAATTCCAGATACGATAAAAAACGAATGACCATGGTAATAATTAAATGACTCGCCTATATTACAAAAATAGCAAAGTCAAGGAGCACACTGGCATTGTCTCATTGGTGTACATTGGATTTTACTGTTTGTATTCTTTAATGAAATACGCCAAAATGATGAGACGTGTATACAAATGAACCTGTTTTCTCATCTAACGTTCGTTTCCGTACAGAGAGATTACCATCATGCTGTTGCATCATATGGAATACAATATCAGCAATGTTGTCGTTTCCTGTGTTACAGAAATGTCATTTGAACAGGGACGCTTCTTTTTGTAGGCCCCGTATTGTAATAAAAACAAAACATTTTTAATTAAATATGGTTGCCTCGTTTCATTCTTAAGAATGCTATATAGCTGCCTCGTTTCCTTGAGAAACATGCCTCGTTTCCTAAGTGAGAGAATTGATATGTAAATATCTCAGCAATGCCAGTATTGATTTCTAATTTGTAATCATATTATAAAACCGGAACTTATGAACTATTTACTTGCCAAATATTAAGTTTTAATTTGAAGGATAAAAGCACGAAAATTGTAAAAAACAAAAATCTTACCGAATGAAATTTTTTCACGCGCCGCCATTTTGATACGAGGCAAAACCTCCCTCGTTTCCAGTTCATCCCCAGTGAATATGCTACACGTATCATAACCAGAAATGTATTTTTCTGTGGCCATGCATGTTTTTTTCAATTCAGTATGTCCGATATAACTACACTCTACTATACATTGCATTTGGTGTTCATGAGCAACCCTTTTGGCGTTTTAGTAATGATTATGTATTTGTTTATATTTGTCTGTTCCTTATTAATGGTTTATCAGTTGAATGTTAGATGTTACTAAAGGCACTTTCAAAAATATACTAAACAATACAATTAGACAAACAGAGTATCTTATGCATTTCTAGGGGTTAGGTATAGTAGAATGAACTACGGTTTCATTTTACACACGTTGTTATTCAAACAATATTTGTAAAGGAAGTGTCTACCTATAATGTCATAAATCCGTAGGATGAGAAGTCAGGTCACACGATTCTGATTTCAAATGTATATTTTAAAGGTTTATGGACAACCCTCGTACTAAAATATAGCACAGCCAAAATATGTATTAGCCCAATGAAGTGAAAGCAGTAGCAGCCCAATTTAGAACAATGCAATATGTCACCACCGGACACCGAATGCCAAACACAAACCGCCGAACATTGAACAATATGTCACTAATATAAACTTGTAAGATTTGTAATTATGTAACTTTTCCAGGGCTGTATGCGGGAATGTTTAGAGGAGAGGCTCGTTAAAAGATGCAAATGCTTGGACAGAATAGTGGAGAAAGACGAGCACAGGTGTAGCTATTTCAATAGAACTGAAGGTAAAATCCATAGGTTTTGGAATTAGCAATATGTATTTCATATTCAAAATACTGCAGTTAATCGATTGAATGTTCAAACTAGGCGAGTAGGTGCCGTAGCCACGATGTTGCGAGTTCGAGACGCGTGTGCTCCTTGTGTTTATTCATTAGTGATTACTTAATTAAGTTTTAGTGATGATTTTAATTATAGAGTTATGCCGTCAGAGAGTATACTACGCTTACAATAGTGGGAAACTTGGCTGTAAATGTCGGGCAAGATGCAGGTATGCTACACTAGTTTAGATCTTCTCACATTCCAATCCAATATAACTCGATACCTACTTCCTGTCGGCCATTTTGAAGTCGAATGCTAAAATCCTTGTCTGCAAACTTTAAGAAAAACGGCTTCACAGTTGCTTTTTAAAGTCTAATATCTTGTTCAGCTCACTTCATTCTACATCTGATTAGGTTTTGGACCTGTTATCTCAGTCATGTCAGCCATTTTGAATGTCGAAAGAAAAGTTAGCGCGCGATAATACTTTGTATCATATTGAATGGTGTTTTTGAGTTTCCATACTCTAACTATTTAGTAGCTATATAAATAATTTCAGGTGTACTTTGTAGTAAAAGCCTATGTTACTGTTAACAGTAGTTATATGTGATAATTTTGTAAAAGGAAATCAGCAAAAACTCATAATCACTTTTTTATTGTCGGCCATTTTGGATTTTTCCGTCCTAAAATCTTGTCTGTAAAGTCTTGTCTACGCGTTTTCAGGTGAACCATTTTGGTAGATCAATTTCAAAGTTTCAGGGATGATTCTTAGTACGAAAATCTAGATCTGATTAGTTTTTTGGCATTCTGGGTAAATGTCAAGGCAGCCATTTTGGATTTTCCGTCCTAAAATCTTGTCTGTAAAGTCTTGTCTACGCATTTCCAGGTGAACCGTTTAGTACATCAATTTCAAATTTTCAGGGATGATTCGTAGTATGAAAATCTAGATCCAATTAGTTTTTTGGCCTTTTGGATAAATGTCAAGGCAGCCATTTTGGATTATCTTGCCTGTAAAGTCTTGTCTACGCGTTTTTAGGTGAACCGTTTGGTAGATCAATTTCGAATTTTCAGGGATGATTCTCAGTATAAAAATCTATATTTTAATAGTTTTTTGGCATTCTGGGCTAATGTCAAGGCATCCATTTTGGATTTTCCGTCCTAAAATCTTGTCTGGAAAGTCTTGTCTACGCGTTTCAGGTGAACCGTTTGGTAGTTCAATTTCAAATTTTCAGGGCTGGTTCTTAGTTTGAAAACTTATTTTTGGGCATTCTGGATACATTTTAAGGCAGCTATTTTGGATTTTCCGTCCTCAAATTGTGTCGGTTAAGTCTTGTCTGCTCATTTTCAGGATAACCATTTGCCGGGATCACCCATTGGTGGGGACATTTTGTGACACATTTGTATTCTTGTTTGAATTATGTGATGCAACAAGACCCAAAACTCACGATTCATGATTTGAAGTGAAAATCACGACATCCTTCAAGATCGGATACATTATTGGAAAATATTGAGATTGCATTCTGGTAGCCAATCCTCCTTGTCTTGTATATGAACATTTTTGATTTCAGAGAGAATAAGTATGATATCTCAACGACCGTGTCTACTTGGCCGAGCAAACACCATGATTATTATTTGCTGAATCGACTAAAGGAAAGGGGTATTCAGACACTAGAAGAAATCGAGTAAGTACAAAATGGAGCAGTATGTCATGTTTTTTTTCTTAAAAATCAAACATTTCTGTGTTTATTTCAGGGTAATTTTATTATTATTTTTATTTATTTATTTATTCATTTATACAAAGAATACTTTATAACAAGTGCACATGTGCTTGTGGCTGGGTATTAGCATTATCAGCCACGTTATATGATGTAAACCATCCGTATTCAATCAGACATTGATACAGTGGTTGTATTTTAAACAGGCAAAATGCGCCTATTTTTGAAAAAAGGACAAAATATTATTTGAGACATGTTACTCACACACTCTATCAATATGAAAAAACTTTAATTTGGGTCAATACTGAAGTGAAAAAAAAATTACTCGCATAGAAAACAGCATTTGAAGTTCACATAAAGTGTATGTTTTTAAATAACTCTTTGATTAAAAGATGGCGTATGGTTGAAAATCCTATCAAAAATGAATGGATAATTTATGCAAACAACAATGCCATCTCTCAATGGCATTGCTAAAAACTTGACATATATAAATTGATAGATCGAAAATATTTTTCATGATCTCGTGTCAACTCTGTTGTGGTCTGTTTGAGCTGATTTTGAAAGATCAGATACTTATTAATCCATTGGGAATACTATGAAGATCAAAAGTGAGACTTGATTTACGCATTTTGTTCCTTTAAAAATTAAAAAGGGTGTCTTACGCGGAATATGGCATATATTCATGATTTCATGATCACGCGGTATTTGTGATGCGGATGAATATGTCATCCTCACCTGTAGTATATGGGATATTCCACAGGTTAGTATGGTATATTCCGCAGTGAATATGTGATACATTGATTTCAGTGATTATCCGATACCACCCGCGGAATATGCAACAGGCTATATTGGTATCGTGTTTACCGCATAACATACATTTTCAATTCTAATGAATTTAGCCATTTCTGTACCTTATATCGCTAATAACATTATTTGATCAAATATGTCTTGTATATTTTCAAAAAATAAATTATAAAATTAGGACTGCAAGAAAACATATTGGTGTTATCTTTAAAAACATTTCACTCTCTATCAATTTTTATTTCTTTAACTATAGTTTTCCTATTTACAGAGACAACATCCTAAGGGTGCATATCTACTTTGAAGATTTCAATGTGGAAACAATTAAAGAGGTGCCGGCATATTCTGTAAGCATTTTGATTCAATTTCTAGATCTTAAGATTTCTACAGGGTGACACATAAAGCCTCGATTATTTTAGGACGTTTTGAGATCGAGAACTAGTTTGTTGACTTTGAGTTACCGAGTATTTTCTTCCTCTTCCAGGTGATCAGCCTTTTAAGTAACATTGGTGGCACCATGGGTATGTTCGTTGGTCTCTCTATATGTACATTAGGAGAATTCCTTGAACTGATATGGGAAATGATAATGTTACTTCGTAGAAAGATATCCAGAAGACACAACATGGTGAATGCAAGTTCTGCATAAGCAAATTATCCAATGTGTGCATTCCAGTCCACCAATATTTGTGTGACGTCACCGCCTGCGTTCAGGGCGTTTGAATTTGTTGCCCTTTTCCCGCAGACGCAGCATTACATACAGGGTGATCCAGGAATAACGCCAAAGATATGGCCATTTCTGTACGAATGAACTAATTTTCTTGAAACTTGTTGGTACATATGTGCCCACAACATTATTGAGTCAATTTCCCAAGAACACTGCCTGCTATTTGATTGGGTCATTTTATATGACGTCACCAGGTGCAAACTAAATTTTGCAAGATACATAGAACTCTACTCCACTTGATCAACCTTATCAATATGAAACCCAGAACAGTCTTCTCTGGGATAATGTCCCAGCACACAAGGTCGTCCTGAAAAAGGGCAAGACGTACAGAGATTAATGTAACAACCTTTGTTTGACTCCATTTGTTTACCAAATTACACAATATTTTTAATTGATTGGTAACAGAATAGAGAAAGACAAAGCGAGCCATTTCAAAGTACAGTATGCATTATGGGAATCTAAATTTTAAGATTATATATCATTACTGACGAGTAAAAATTGGTAGTTCTGAATAAGGTATAACCTAAACTGTTTTAAACTTTTTTATTCTTCTATTTGTTTTAAATCAATGAGTAATTCATCCCAAGTTTTACTCCCTCGACTTTTATTCTTTTTTGTTGTGTGATTTTATTCGATGAATGTTTTCCCGTGTTCTTGTCTAGTAATTATGGCTATCTTGACTTTTCATAAAATAATTGATAAATTTGCGAGCTACTTTGTAAGAATGATTTATTGTTTTGAGTATATCGTCCAAAACTGAAGAGGGTCTTAGAAATATCGTTTGTGTCAAATATATCAAAACAATCCAAACACGAATACCATTAAGACCATGAAACTGTGTCAAAACATCCAAAAATGACCATGAATATGTGTGTCAAAAAATTAAAAAATGAATTCCATAAATACAATAAACTTGTGTGTCAAGAAAGAATTTAACCTTAACCCTAAGACCATACATGAATATGTGTGTAAAAAATCAAAAAAAAGTTTAACCCTAACCTTAACCCTAACCATAACCCTATTAAACCAGATTACCTTACCCTGACTTACCCGCTGAAGACAGGACGAGTACCAGACCCTAATGATGCAGGGTCCACTTGGCAGGAGCGGCGATCGAGTACCAGACCCTAATGATGCGGGGTCCACTTTGCAGGAGCGGCGATCGAGTACCAGAACCTAATGATGCAGGGTCCACTTGGCAGGAGCGGCGATCGCGTACCAGACCCTAATGATGCAGGGTCCACTTGG
Organism: Owenia fusiformis; assembly: GCA_903813345.2. Lineage (NCBI taxonomy): Eukaryota > Metazoa > Annelida > Polychaeta > Sabellida > Oweniidae > Owenia > Owenia fusiformis. The sequence continues at coordinate 5,117,398 of CAIIXF020000004.1, read as the reverse complement.
CAGGAGCGGCGATCGCGTACCAGACCCTAATGATGCAGGGTCCACTTGGCAGGAGCGGCGATCGAGTTCCAGACCCTAATGATGCGGGGTCCACTTGGCAGGAGCGGCGATCGAGTACCAGACCCTAATGATGCGGGGTCCACTTGGAAGGAGCGGCGATCGAGTACCAGACCCTAATGATGCAGGGTCCACTTGGCAGGAGCGGCGATCGCGTACCAGACCCTAATAATGCAGGGTCCACTTGGCAGGACCGGCGATCGAGTACCAGACCCCTTTGGTACACGAACACCGCTCTTGCCAAGTTGGGTATGGTACGTGTCCTGTATCCTCAGCGGGTAGGTTAGGGTCAAATTCATTTTTTGACACACAATTCTATTGTGTTTATAGAATTCCTTTTTTTACACACATCGTATTTATGGAATTCATTTTTCTACAGACAAATTCATGGTCTTATGATTAGGGTTAAATTCACTTTTTTTATATTTTTGATTTTTTATATTTTTGACTTTACCCGAGATCTGGATATACCTGGTTTTGTATCAAAATTCGATTTTTTCCTTTATGTGAGATACCGTTTGTTTTTTCATCAAAATTATGCGATATTGCACATATTTTATGGATGCAAAATCGAAAAACTTATTAATAAACTCAATTTATGTTTGATATCAGTATTTATATTCGATCCATACTCATTCTTATCCATTCTTATTTGGAAACTTTCTATCGATTTTGATTGGCTGTAGCTACATGCATCTGGGCATACGTATATTTCACAATGACGGCGTATCTGTTCACGATTATTTACGTAGATCTTTTAACTTACCTTGCCGGTGTAAAAGGGTAGGAGGTCCTATCAATTTATGGCCCTACTCTCCATTGAATTATATGGTGACCTCTTTCTCTTATTTTACACAATTAGAGCCAGTAAGGGCCGTTCAGAAGGGGGACCATAATCCCTGGGGGACCATAATTTCTTTCACACCGGTAGTTGTTTGATTGGTCTTTATGGAGACGCGTAAAACCATGATTAACGCAAATCAAATGGAACAGGAACTCTGAATTTTGGCGCAAGGAGCAAGAATACATCAGCGCATGCGAATATTAACAATTCCGTATCGTATGTAAAAGTTTGCAAATCGAAAGTATATATGCGATGCACATACAGCATATGTTTGATTCAAAATTCGATTTAATATTTCTATTTTTTTCGATTTAGTGCATGTATTTGATTTAAAATTTTTGGCATTTTTGTGATTTTTTGAAAATATTCATGCGATTTAAGCCATGGGCTTTCAAGAGATTTCGCATATGATATTTTATTCCACGATGGAGAAATTCCCTGGAACCTGATTGGTCCATGTGACTTAAATATGTATTGTATTTACACGCACTTTCCACTTAGGATATAGTCCTGAGTAAGGACACTAGCGGTTACCGTTAGTGATTTGGTTTTCTGTATAAAAAGTCATTTTTCTCCTTTCCTACCCCATTGGAGCGCCATTTGGCGTTTGGGAAGTGAATTGGGACTAAATATTTATAAGGTAGGTCCTGATTTATCTGAAAACATGCCAAAGTTCAGTGGGAAATCTCATTTTAAGCTGGCGGCGGAGTGATTTTGACCTTGGTGATTTTACCAGAATTCTCTGAGAAATCTGACGATAGAGGGGGTTAGTGTCTTCAAGTTTATTTATCTCAAAAATTCGGTGGACAACCCATGGTAAGATTGTTATAGCAGTCTAGGCGAGTCTCTCCCGAACACTGTGGTATGTTGCACTAGGCTTGGATACTAATCGTTAATAAGATACAGGGTAAAATGTTATAATGGCCACCTATGGGAAACTCTACTGTGGTCTTCAACCTATTAGAAGGCGCATTTTTGGGGTATTTTGTAGGTTTTGTCCCCTTTTGAGGTTTTTAAGTTCATTAAGAAGCCTAATAGCGCATATTATATTAAAGGACTGTATCTTAGCTGAACAATGGTACCAAAATCGTGACATTTTGAAGCAACTTTAGTGTTTTGGGGGCGAGGCCATTGTGCCAAGTACCCCGAATTCCATTCTCCCGTGCCATTCAATTGTCTTCTGGGCAGTTTTGAATGAACCTTTGTTTCTCCCTAACGTTATGACGTCATAATATGCTATTGAACGCCTTGACATGGATATCACTCGAAAGATAGTAGAAATCGCTTTCCAATGATACCCCATATGGCCATGTTCCCCTCAGTTGGGTGTACTCAATCTGTGATGCAAACTGTAAGGTGCACCCCTACCCCAAAGAAATTTCAAGAAATCTCAAAATCAAATTTACTGAATTTTGCTAAAAGGACCTGTGTCTTTAAGGATTGAATCTTCCCCCGTGCATTTTCTCAAATATAGCATTGTTATATACCATTGTGATCGGGATAATGCCTACAATGCTAATATAACCATGTTGAAAGAAAACAAACTAATTCAGTTTGCTTTAACGTGGGATACAGAGTGAAAATGACGTCACCGTTGGGATACGGCTCAGTATCCCAACGCCCCAGATTTCCATTCAGGATATGACTGTTACTAAAAAAATCAATGGCGATTACCTTACACCAACGCAGGCTTATCTTTGAATTTTGCCATAAATATCTGATTCAAATATCAGAAACGTATACTGTGATCACCACAATCAATAATTTTAGGATAAAAAGCGCAATTTTGTAAATATAAGAAATCAATTTAAAACATACACATTGTTTTCATGAACTAATTAAAATCCAATATGGCAGACGAAAGTCGAAAAAACGTTTCGCTTCACTGCACTTCCAGCTGATGAAATAAGAAAAAAGAAAGAAAATCAAACGTCTCGTATAATACAATAAAAAGCAAACAACTAGGCCATAAAGATTTTGAAGGAATATCGATGTAAAATATCTCTGAGGTGAGAAGGTTGATCTGTTTCTCCGACCCCAAGCCAATGGACTTGATTTAGGCGAGTTTTATATGGGTAATCATGGAATAAAAACGTTATTCAATGATTTCTCGTGAAATACAGAAAATATTCTTCCCCTGAACGTCTGTATTTCACTCTGCTAGCGCATCGTGAAATACAACCTTCTCGGGAAGAATATTTTCTGTATTTCACTCGAATCGTTGAATAACTTATAGTATCGAATTTTGATACAAAAATACACCAAGGATGTTTTAAATTTCCATGTGAACCACTTATATCCATTACTTAGACCTCACGATTTGTTTTTTGTCTCGCTATTGCCTTGATTCGGAATGGCACAGGATGGAGTACAATTCCGAGAGGAAAGTCACGTGGATCAGGTGACGGACTTTGAGAGCCATCTGGTGGACTGATCGTGACTTTCTGCAACAATGTAGCACAGAACAGGAATAATCTGGTTCTTGCAAATTGTTCCCCGACACAAACACGTCGGCCAGCTCCAAATGAAATAGCTCTAAAATAAATATGGATACAATTTGTTACTCATTCAATGATTTGAGTTTCTAAATAAGAAACTTTTACCTTATCGGTATTTCTGTATACTACACTGTGGCTAGTCGATCTATGTGGATGCAGTCATTTATATGTAATGTATCGTGGGTACACGCGTACATTATAGGAAATGGGATCATTGCAAAAATATGACAGCAAATCGAGGTACATGATTTCAGAGTTTCTACTTAACATTGTGACTTGAAATCTTGCATACATATTCAATATACATAGTATGACAATGTGTGAAAGTTTCAGCTACCATATTTCTGTTATAGGGAAGATATTTGAAAAACATTTCGTAAACGTCAACATATACGTATAAAATGGATGCACCTATGTATCATTTGGATTCAGAACGGTAACAAATGGATGCTTTAATATATTATACTTTTATCATGATGATTTTTTTACTGATGGACAACTGGCCAGATTTTCTTTGTATCCATTGTTTGGATAAACATTCCTCATTCAGTAAAGTAATTAGCCACCCCATTACAAGTAGTCTAAAGACACCCTCATGAAAAATTGAATATACTATATATAAACCCATCAACTGGAAAATGCCATTACAGATGAAATAAAGGACCCACGGTCCTGTGCTCACACAGTGTAGAACCTTCAGAGGAATGTATATCCTGATTTTCAAACAAAAGTATTGGTAAATATGAGATCAATAAAAGATGAGTCCTTTGTTGTTGGTTCAGATATGATTTGTTGTAGTCAAAGGAAAAACTATGAATTTGACCTAGATTTTGACCTAGGCCTTTTAGTGTCCAAATTTTGAAGGAAAGTAGATTTTGAGGATGGCTTCTATTGTAGATTCTTATTAAGTTGGCTGCATCCAAGCTGTATCTAGTGTTGTGTTGTTACAATTGATAATTTTCTCAAGCCCCATTGACTTAACATGGGATACCAAAATAGCAATTTTTGAGATTTCAAAATACCATATCTTCCGAACCGGAAGTCGGATCAAAATCTGGTTTGCAGATTCGGATTTCTTGGACAATTCTACACATATTTCATAACTTATACATTGAATTCCAAGAACTTTTTATTGTGACCTACTTTTCGGATGCCATATCTCAAAAACGGTAAGAGTGATCAAAAATAACTTGCCTGTAGGGATTAGCTTTTTTCCAAGGAACATGATTTAAAAAACGGAGCAAAAATATTGAAGGACGACTGAGAAAATTGAAAAAAATGACAAAGTACTGGATTTGACCTAGTTCTTGACCTTTGACCTAGATTAAACCTTATTAGACCTAGATCTGAACTTGGACCTAAACTGGACCTTGACTTGGACCTGGACCTGGACTTGGACCTGGAAATGGACTGGACTGGTAATTTTTCAATATTTTCTTCACTTCTCTTGACTTTCTATAAGGCTATCATCAGATCGATTTTTCTCGAAATTTAAAAATCAGCAATTTCTCGGAAACCGGGCGAACTTGGGAAATGGCGATGATAGGTCAAATAGACATTATGGATATGCATAAAATGAATGTGAAAATGACTCAATCCGAATAGCAGTTTTAATTTTTGCAGCCAATGTTGACAGACGGACGGACCAATGGACGGACGGACAAACGGACGGACCAACCGTCCGGACCAACGGACGGACGCCTGGTCGATCCCATAGGCTCACTGTGTGAGCCAAAAACTATGGTTTTATCGCTAATACTGTTAATTTGAAAAACGGGTCCATAACATGTAATGATGACAATGAAAATGTTGAAATTAGGTACGCCAATGAAGTGAATTCAGAGCAAAAGACCCATCGACCCACTAGAATACCCACAAATCAAGTTTCATAACCTTGCCCAAGTCGGTCTCTTTTACTTATCTTGATTTCTATTATGACCGCCTTGTACCCAAGAGAGAGCCACGTGCTTTACCGACCCAATGTTTTTGTCGGTAAAATTTGACAAATCATACCGGACTAGGTCTTCGTGCATTTCCATCGCAAATTCAGTTTTGATTTTGAATCAACATTGAATTGCATGATTTCATTTAGACGAGTATTAATGACTGCTTACATTCCAATGTACATTTAATAACATAATATATTGTAACTCTCAAGAAACACTCGATCAAATCATTGAATTTCAAGTCCTAGACGGGTAGTTTGCTTTTTTTATGCAGGTCAACCTGATAACGTTTTGATTGGTCAATCAGCCTGAAGTCACACGTTGTGTCCATGTCCATATTGTCAATCAATATGGTTTTGCGATACCCTTAGGTAGCCTAGGTATTATGGGAATCTTGGAACCGCTGAATAACTTAGCATAATATCAGCGATGATACATTGGATTGTACAAGGTGGTAATAATTCAAGATCAGATAAGTAAATAAATACCGACTTGGGCAAGGCTACAAGTTTCAGAGCCATTAACATTCCTTGAAAGTGACAATGAGCAGCCAACAGATGGACCATCCGTAATTCTTGATGATTTTGTCAGCTCAGCTGAACGAGCCTCCAGATTCCTTGAAACAAATGACCATAATTGAAGAATAATATTATCTATTTACAATTTTTTGAAATCGTGGTAAGTGGAATCTTTCCAATTACCAATATAGCATTATTATTGTTTTTGGACACTGTGGATTAAAATATTAAAAATACACACATTCAAAATGATTCAATTGAAACCTAGCCAGTCTGTTCAATGAATCCAATCAGAACGGCTACTAATCCACACGATACATCATAATTAAATTGCCTTTTTAAAGCGGATATTTCATACCATAACCCCAAAAATATTATAGAACGCATTGTATTTGTATTTTACTTCACACAGACATATTTGTGTATGTGAAATAATTATATCACTTGATTTTTGTATTCCCCATTACAAGGTAAACCTATGGCAAATTATACATACCTTCTCACAGCTATGAGCGAGATGATAAAACTGTTCGAGTGAACTCGTTTGAGTTATCTATTCTCCGTAAAAATATCAGAGAATGTGTGTTTATAGCGTAGCTTTGGTTTTCTAAATCAATGAAGTATGATATACACGGATGAGTAAATATAGATTATTTAAACAGAAGTGCAAAATTCTTCCATTGAAAAGTACAGAGGCGGGAACTCACGAAACATTACATGTGCCTGACTGCATCCACATAGATCGACTAGCCACAGAGTACTATATCTAGTTTAAGAATTGATCAGAGAATAACGTTATTGTTTACATATATTGGGTTGATGTGTTACTGTGTTTTTAACATGTTTATGCAACAGAAAGTGATGACTTTAATAGTCGTCAACGTGTGTAATTTGGATGGCGTCAGTGTACTGTCAATTCTCTGTAGCTTAAAAAGTCGCGTTTGAAAAATGGTCAATACAAAATAGAACGATTGGCCCGATGTGCCGTTACTTTAGTAATAATATGTTTTTAGTATGTATTGTTCAAATTTCTGATGTTGATGGGTTTAATTATGTTATAAAATATTTTTTCTATATTCCGAAATGTCATAATTTGTTGGCTAAATAATATTATATGGTCTGGTTTTATTTCATACAAAACTCAGATACGGATTTTGAACCATTGATTTCACGATGATGTAACTTTAGATCTGACCTGCAAAATCTGCTGATTTTGTGACAAGAGCTTCGTAGATGGCATCATAACTGTTGAGTACAACAACCAAGCCCCCTGCAAAGTTCAATTTGAAGATTGGTCCATACTCCCCAGTCCATTTCAGTAAATCTTTGTGAACATGTTCAAAATTAACTTGAAGAGCATTTCCAAATATTGGTATCCCTTTAGGTCCCGGATCTTTGCGATAATTCTTGATTTCTCATTTGTACTATATGTTTTTGATAAACAAACACACTAAAAAAGCAAAACACCCCAGAAGAATGTAGGTTAACATTTTAGCTTTTATTCGTAAATTCTACATCTCCACAATGCAGTGACTAGGTTCGTGAAAAGGTTATAGTAACCCCTTTTAACAGACTCATATATGCTGTAATAAATTCTGCTTACATTAACGTTATCTCGTGAATTTCCAGGTCAAAGTGATATACAAGTGCCAAAAAAACAAATACGTCGTATTAAAAACATACAACTTCTGGAACGATATGTTCTAGTAATGGTGTTACATGCTTAGAGGCGAAATATCACTGTTTTTAACGTTTTCATAGAAAAACGTCTAACTTAAGTGGGGTTTAAAAAATTGAGAGTTTTGAGTATATCGTCCAAAACTAGAGAGGCCCTGAAATATCGTCTGTGTCAAGGATGTAGTATCTCCATATACTTAGATCCCACGCTTTGTTTTATTGTCTCGCTATTGCCTTGATTTGAAATGGCACAGGGTGGAGTACAATTCCAAGAGGAAAGTCACGTGGATCAGGTGACGGACTTTGAGAGCCATCTGGTGGACTGATCGTAAATTTCTGCAACAATGTAGCACAGAACAGGAATAATCTGGTTCTTGCAAACTGTTCCCCGACACAAACACGTCGACCAGCTCCAAATGAGATAGCTCTAAAATAAATATGAATAAAATTCTTCTCATTCAATGATTCGAGTACAAACATGTACAAACTTTTACGTTCTTGTCATTTCTGTATATCAGGGAATCTAAGCTTGCATATAAAATCAAAAAACAAACTAAGGTACGACGGATCGCCCATACATATGCATCACTTTAATATTTTCCATTCACGTTTAGGTTGTGTAAAATATTGCAAGCTTAAAATCCCAAATGTTAAGAATCATAGAATAACGTTATTATTTATATTTATGATATTGAGGTTGGGTAACTATGATTTTTCCAAGTTTGTTCAACAGAAAGTGGAGAGGTTAAGCAAATGCGGTTTTTCAAAACGTATACGTAAACGCAAAGTACATTGAATCAATATAGGATTGTATCGCTTTAGTCTACTTCAGATACCCGTTCAACTTCAATGTTGCGTGTTTAGAACGGGAGGTTTTAAAATTTCACGTTGCTATCAACGGGAATCATTATACTCATGTCTGTTGAATACTATCCTTGCAATTTTGATTTCGATGCAGAGTATAATTCTTTCTGAAGAAGATGATGTATGTTACGCATGATTTAACTCCAATAATCTTACGAAACGAGCTCGTTTAAAATATGTATTAGAAAACCAGCTATTGAACTTCATCAATGGGATACTATGTAATCATTACAAGCTATGGTGTAGTCTAAACAAACACTAGAGCTGAACGGCTATTTATGTGTGAACTCTACATGTATTTGTATAGGACCGATTGATACGTTTAAAGGGTGACGCATATCGTTTAGCAAATCGAACGCTCGTTTCTGGTGTTGCTCACCGTTTAGTATAAAAGGCCCGATCCCGGAATAATACTCAAGGGTTCACAGGTTCGAGGTCGTTGTGTCAACACCTCTAACTGTTATATAGCATAAGTATATTATAGATCGTCACACATTTATAAAAGGGTGATTTTTATTTTGACAAATCAATTCCACATTTATGGGTGAAGTTTCAGGATCTTCTATTTGTGTATAATAAGGAAAAATTGGCATCTAAATTTCCCCATAACGTAATAGCACACAGCTTGGCATATGAAATATCCTACAAATGAAACAAAGCAAGACAAACCGGTTTCTAATACAAGGATTTATATTGGCTGTTGTACTTGTATTCTTTGAACGCAATCACTCTTTGGATAACGTTTTCAAAATCATTATAAACGGATTACTTTATCTCAAAGACAATTTCAATAAACTGGATTTTACAGAACTCCCCTTATTTCTTAAAAATGGACTGATCCAGTTGATTCGCCTGGAGCCGCCATATTGTTTTTATACGGGATGCTAATCGGAACCCTTTAAGTTGCGTTTTGGATTTTATACGGTAGCTTAACCTCTCCAGTGATGACTTAGTCGTCGACGTGTGTTATTTAGATAGTGCAATTGCACTGTCAATTCTGTTGCACAAAAAGTCACAGATAAACTTTGAAAAAAGGATCAATACAATCTAGAACAATACAATAGGTAGGTAATTACTCACTTATTTCGTTCCTCCAGAGATACCAGATTACCATCATCATCCAACCAACGTTCTGGCTTAAACTGCCAAGGATCAGGAAACAATGAGGGATCGTGGTGCATCGCAAATATGTTCGTCCAAACCATCGAATTCGAAAAGATAAGAACATGAAATTATTAAATACTAACTGTGGGTAAAGCTTAATCCTTTTGATTTGAAATACATTTCTATGAAATCATTAAAACTAAAAAACGATTGCTTGGTTTCTATTCCAAAGGGAGAACTATGTTTAATCTAAATGGTTACACAGTTCATCTTTTAGTTAGTGTGTGAGTATTACCTGTATTCCCTTTGGAACATCATATCCTGCAACACTCGTGTCTACCAAAGTTTTATGGGGTACCGAAATTGGCACATGCGTCAAATAACGTAACACTTCGATAAGCGTCGCTTGAAGGTACGGCATGTTTTCTTTATCGTCAACACTCGGATTCCGGTCTTTACCGACAATTTGGTCTACCTCTTCTTGAAGCTTTGCCTGTATATCTGGATGTCTCATTAGTAGCAGAAATAACCCAGAGATTGTGCCTTTTGTCGTGGTAAATCCCGCACCAATAAGATTCACCGACACCATCATGATGTTAGAATCTGATATTTGGTGCGGTGTCAAGGGGTCTCTTTGGGCTTTTATTAATACTCCCATGACGCTGTGGTTGGATTCAATGGATTTCTACAATATTTTAGAATTAAGTACTTAGTAGGCGGGACGGAATAATTCATCCCCTGTTTTGTCCTGATGACTTTTTCAATTCTCAGTAATGTTAAATAAGATTTTTTACAGGATAAAGTTAAAGGCATTCCGAACATACACAATATTACTTCACACTCAAAATACACATGGGGCAAAATACAAAATATACATGACAGTGTAATGAATACTATGCTCGATATAGAGAATATTATTTATAATACGAGTGTTAAGTATAGGTCAGAATTACTGTGGTAAAGAATATTACGCAACGCATGGTCAATAATGTAATATATGGTTAAGAGTGTAAAATGTCGTAAAGATTGTAATTAGAGGTTATGTCACTATCTTGGCATATATGCAAGAAGTTTTCAATGATATATGATCCGACCTTGGGAGGCCCATTGATCTCTGAGAACGGAGGGATAATGTGGCACGATTTATAACATAGCTTTGATGATGTTGAGTGGTAAAAATAACTTAGTATACTGTTTTTATCTAATTGACCAACAAAGGGTTTAAAATTAAAACAAAACGTAATGCATTACTACGGGCGATCAATTGAAGATAAAACTACGCGAGCAATTTGCTCTAACTTAAGCACTTTAAAGGACACGCATTTATCAATAAACACGAATAATAAATACATTTATATGAAATTATTTGAGATTAAGTGATGTTAGGTGAAATAAATGGTGACTGGAGTGAGCTAGGAAAAAATTCTCGCGTAGTTTTATGTTCAGTTGATCGGTATGTACGCGCGTAATAGTCCTCGTTTGTAGGGAATTTCAGTCACAAGAAATAACGAGTGACTTACACTTCATCCGACTGTAGAGAAGTAATGTGTGGTGAAGCATGTAATGCACTGTACATATTATAATGGATGGTGAAGAATGTAATGCAATGTACATTGTGTAATGGATGGTGAAGAATGTAATGCACTGTACATAGTGTAATGGATGGTGAAGAATGTAATGCACTGTACATAGTGTAATGGATGGTGAAGAATTAATAAATAATGAATAATCGTGTTTATTATATTGTCTATAAAGAGGGTGAAAATTCTAAAAATTCATGTCGTAAAGTTTGGGAAAAGATGGTATGTACGATAAAAAAACTTTATTTATGGTAAATAATGTATCGAATGTTGAAGAAATTGAAGTTTGCAAAAATCAAAATGTATAGTAAAGAATACAATTGTGTCCTGGATCAGCACTGTAAGGTATACAATGTTACAAATCAAATATTTCTTAGATGTTTCATTTTCTTAACTGTGTTTGGTTAACTTTTTTCGTCTTTTCCCTTAAGCACCTGGATATTCTTTATCATTTTATTATGGGTTGTGATAATTATGTTGATATCAGAAAGATTATGATTGAAAATTTGATTAAGGAAAATCTTACATTTAAGAAACTTTCATGTGAGGTTTTATATAACATTATTTTAGGCATGGGGTTTCCAATGAAAAATTGGGATAATATTTTGATTATTTCATGTAAGAATGTCTCAATTATGTACCAAAGAAGATTTTTTGGCTGATTTACCAATGTATCCATTGTTATTTTGGGTCTAAATTTTGCTCATGTATACATGTATAATTCATGATATTGTAATTGTCTAATTAGCATAAGGTATAGTGTAAGATTGTTTTAATTGTCAAACTATTCTTCAGTATTGGAGGCTAAATAAATAAATAAATGAATGAATAAATAAATTATCAAATATCAATTTCATTATTACCTCACATTCTTTCCGCATATCCGCCAAAACAATGTTTCTTGTTCTACACACCTCCGTCAGTATTTTATAGTTTTGATTTCCGAAAAAGCGTAGCCATGGAAACATGTCAAGTTCTACTCCATTGCCTGCTGACATTACTCTTCCAGCCTTAGCTTGCCTCTCAGCAATTAGTTTGATGTAAGGGTGCTCGTCCTTAAACTGAACTCCAGCTATCTAATAATATAAAAACTAAATTTCTGTTTTATCAGTCAATTAGTTTATTCACCTTCTCGTGAAACTAAGAACTATTATCCAATTGTTATGGTTCGGTCAGGACTACTGGCGGATCCAGAAGCTAACAAGGAGGGGGTCCACAGGAAAGTCACGAAAAATGTACGTGCTTGCGCTGAAGACCCTGAAACCAAATATTGGACCAAACTTTTGAAAAATTAAGCCCCTCTTTGGATAATTTGGCCTAAAAAGGCCCAAATTATGGCCAAAAGACCCATTTTTGAGTCCCAACAAAAGTCTTGGGACCATAATTTTTTTCAGGGACAACCCTAGCAGCATGACCCCTGGATCCGCCAGTGAGGACGATATAAATTATTATTATTACAAGAGGATCATAATGCTACTGTCTTTGTTTGAAATAATAATGTATTAATATTAACACTCCCGTCGCCTTATTAGATTATCTATGATCTATTTATAATAGCTTATTCTACGCATTCCCTTCCAAAAATGACGTAAAATGTATGCACTTTTTATAATGAATCAAATAAGAAATCATTTTGGAAGAAAGCTGGCGACTTACTACTTCTGCAAGGATTTTCAAAATCATCGTTTCAACAGCGTCGTCATAATAGAACGGCTCGTTGTTTTTAGCGGCAAATTTATCCATACACAAGTTGACTTCACTTTGGGTGATCTTGACTATATTCGAACGTTCCTCGCCGTACATCTTGAGTCCTTGGAGCATTAGTTTCTTCATGTATTTAACTTTGTCTGTGTAGTCCTGAAAAAGGACGTCGGCGCCTTCTGCTAGTGCTTGAACTCTGAAGGTATCATTTGCTCGACCTAGAGAAACAAAAATTAGTTTGAAATACTCTAGAACTACCTAAAATAGTCAAGTGAAAACATAATCACAATATAACCCTATTTCTATACTCGTCGATTCTTTAATTATGCCGTGGCCAGATTTTCTCCCATCTTCAACACCGGCGCCAGGCTGATGAGTATTTTGTTCAAAACTGAATGCAATTTTGAACAAAATACTCATCCGCTGGCCGCCAGTATGGAAAATCGGAGCGCATGGGACCAGGGCATCAATATGCATATCGTTTTGTGAGACAAAAATGCCAACCACTAATTTTGGAATAACTTCTCAATAATAAACCAATTTTCATGATCTTTTATGAGTAGAGTAGAGTAAAGTATTTAATATCAGAAAAATTGGTATACTTGCATAGCATCAACAGCTTGGAAATTAAGAAATATCTTCTTAACATTAACCCAGTAAGCGAGTCAGTTCATCGAGTGAAAATGGGTATTGATAATAATATATATGAGAGCAATCCGGCAATGACTCAAATAATGGTTAAGACAGAAATCCTAATTTCAGAAAATTGTTTTTTTGAACATTTTTTTGACAATTTCACCATGAGCACACCTGGACGGGAAATGTGATACCTCTTAATCTCAGAGTTGTTGATGCTATACAAGTACAAAAATCTTTCTACCACTTAAACTTACTACACAAAAAATCACGAAGATTCTTTTATTATTGAGAAAAAGGTTCTACATTTAGTGAATGGTATTTTGTGTCACCCTGTGCGATGTACATCTGGCAATCACTTCTTATAAGGACTTGATTTTGTATCAGTTCATTCGATATTCAGTTGGACCTTACAAAACATGCATTCCAACTGTTCCTAGCGCGTAAAGAGTCGAAAAAGCAAATAAATATGTAAACATCGAGACAATTTTTTATGGCCCCAAAGATTTTTGGGCCCAAAAGTTTTTGGGCCTCAGAAAAATGGGCCTTTGGAGGATTTTTAGGCCAAATTATCAAAACTTCAGGCCCAAGTTTTGGTTTTAGGGCCCCGATATTTTTCCTGACCCAAAATTTGGGACCCCCTTAGCTTGTTAGATTCTGGATCCGCCAGTGTTACTCACTGCCTGTCAGACTAACATAGCATCAATGACATATACTGTAGAAACCATAAACAGTTTTATAGGAGAGTATGTCTAGACGGAAAAATGTCAACAATTTTATTATTCTAGGTATACCACACTATTTCATGTAATAACCCTCTTTCCACACACCATTCCTTCATATGAAAAAGTTTCTTTATGTGTCAACCTCTACAAGGATGCGAGACCTATGCCTTTGAAAGTAAGCAAACAGCATTGCACATTATTGGTAGGTATAAGAGCAGCCACCCAAAAATAATGCAGTTTTATTCTTTTGAACTAGCTATCGTAAACATAAAAGTAAAGAGATCATGGGGAAGGTGCCATGATACTTAACAGGAAATGACAAAACAGGAAGTGACAAAAACTTTTGCATTTTGAGACATGTTTTGAACAAACAGAGTTCTGTTTTGACCTCCAGTCAATTTAACTAGTTCCACATACCATTTGCAGGTCCAGGATCACAATGTCCATGGTCAGAATGATCATAAAAATTATGTAATAACCTATTCAGCCCTCTGAATATTTTACTGAAAAATAACTAAAAGTAGGAGGTAGGAAAGATCACTGAACAGAATCTTTCGAATTTTTCAGGAAATGTGCCCAATATATTGCTCTAAATGATACAATCTTTGAAAATTTGATATCATTCATAGAAAAAGAAAAAATGAAAAACTGATTTGAAAAGCAATCTATTTTCCTTTTTATGACCGCCATTTTTGTTTAAGACAATTTTCTAAAATTTCAAAGATTGTATCAGTTATAGCATTATACTGGGCACATTCTCTGAAAAATTCATAGGATTCTGTTCAGTGACCTTCCCTAGTTCCTACTTTTCAGTCACATTTTCAAAGGGCTGAAAAGATTATTTCATCATGCTTAGGGTCATTCTGACCATGCACATTGTGATCCTGGTCATGTAAATGATGTGTGGAAATAATTAAATTGTCTGGAGGTCAAAACAGAACTCTGTTATCTTTGATCAAAAAATGTCTAAAAATGCAAGATTTTTTTGTCATTTACTGTTTTGTCATTTCCTGTTAAGTATCATGGCACCTTAAACGGTTCTATATGAATGATTTTCAAAAATTCCCGATCTAATTCATACGAATTGAATCCACAAGATCCGATGTATATTTAATGCTTACTTTGGCGTGGGATAATATGGAAGCAGATTACTAAGAGGGCCGAGGGGATGAGACTTGTTTCATATTGTATGATACAACCCCTCTAAACATATCCTATGTCTCCTGATAGTTGAGTTAGTAAGATTGTGTTATATACATACGTTCCAAAACATTTTTGTTTTGCAAACAATGCAAAACATTATCTAGGATTGGACTGTCGTCGAGCATTGATTGCATACCTCCGTTTACAATTGTGAATTTGAATAAAAGGTACTATTTGAAACATCAATAGGTGGTATAATGGTGAACTGACCTGCAAAATCTGCTGATTTTGTGACAAGAGCTTCGTAGATGGCATCAAAGCTGTTAAGTACAACTATCAATTCCCCGGCAAAATTCAACTTAAAGATCGGCCCATACTCCTCAGTCCATTTTAGTAAATCTTTGTGAATACGTTCCAGGTCAACTTGAAGTGCATTCCCAAATATTGGTATTCCTTTAGGTCCTGGGATCTTTGCGATAATCTTTGATTTCCCATCCGTGTATTTTTTGATAAAGACATACACCAAAAAAGCAAAACAGCCTAGAAGAATGTAGACTAACATTTTGGAATATGAGTGCCTGGTTCTCTGCTGTACGCTTGTATGAAGTACATGCAATGCAACACGAATATACAACCTTCCGTGTTAGTGATAAAAAAGACAAATGAATTTAACATGAGTGCACAGAGGCGGATCTGGAAACTAACAGGGACAAATTTCAAGCTTTGTCTGAAAAATTCCTGGGCCCATATCTGCTAGAATTTTGAAAAAATTAAAAAATAATGCCTAGAAAGGCCCAGTAATGTCCATAAAGGCCCACTGATTGAGACCCTAAAATTTCTGGGCCAACATTTTTGGAACAATCTTTTTTCTTGGCCCATCTTAGGGGGGGGGGGGCTCCCCCTAAATTTCAGCAGTGTCCTTATCTTGACCTTGTTTACACCCCCAATCCGCAACATCATCTTGCAACACTTTACAGCGCTCTCAACAGTACTGAACAGTGCAGATCGAGCACTGCGCTGTACTATTGTGCTATACGAGTACATAGAGATGTCTCAATAGCACTGCTATGAACAGCGTAGTACTGAAAACAGTGAAGGTTTTACAGCGCTGCCCAGCGCTGTTTTATAAACAGAGTTGTATACAGTTGGACGGCACATTGCCTTAACCCATCAGCTTTATGACGTGCACTTCCGCGATGGACTATATCTTTACAACGTGAATTTCAAGTTTTTGTCAGTGTAGACATAAAAAGTTGCGGTCCTCTTACTCGCGCAGTTTTTAATATTTTCATTTGAAACTTGCAGGAACGGTGCTTTGAATCTAGCTCTCTACTCTTTGAAAACGTCATGTATAATCAATACAGTTGACCTATCTATTTTTTGTCGTGAAAATATTATTTTTTTAGTTTATTTTTATTTTACAACTTTTTGGGAAAAAATGTAACAAATTTTTATTTCTTGTCATATTTATCCGATATTTTGTCATCATGAAATTCGATAATCGTTTGACTCTCGAGACTACAGAACTTGAACATACTAAAATCGAAGTTGCCTATAGTTACGCTTGTAAAGTTAATTACATGTTTAACGTCCTGCTGAGTGAATGTATCTAATCAAATTTGTGACATACCCATAAGATCGTAGATCACAATTCTAAGTTTAAATGTAATTTGGATTCGTAAGAAGTAATTCTATTTTAAACTTACCTTTGCTGTCTAAAAAAGATCAATATTCATAGACGGGGATGTTGAAACCTACATTTCCTTTGAATGACCTGCATTTGTACTACAAAATGATCCTGTGGAGAAAAGTTGATGAATTCCAAACAGCTAGTTCTAGCAAATCTACTAGTATAAGCTTACTTTCTTTCTTATTTCAATGTTAAAAATATCTATTCAAATGTTTCATTTTTAAAATGATCTTGGCTTCCCTTAACTTAAATGTGTGACTTATGAAGAATGCTTTTTACCACATCAAACTTAAGACGTGAACTTGACAATTACTCGTGTTATAACGCGATTTTCTTTCATTTTCTACAAAAACGGTATGTTTTCGAAAGGTCACTTATGTTAATCTATCACCTTGGTATGATTGAAAATGAAAGAACTGAACCAAGTATTGTCGACTTGTTTGAATTATAAGATTTATTTTGATCGATTTAATCTCTTCTTGAATTTTAAAACTTTTGTCCGAATTACATCTGCTATGGAATTAAAGTTCAAATATACCTCAGAATTGCTTATTGAATTAACCTAGCAATTAATTTGAAAATAATTCTTTTCATAGGTTATATATCATAGATATGTAAAAAATAAAAATGTGTTTTGAAAGATGAATTGATAACAAACGTTTTTGCACACGTGCCATTTCCACTTTCAGCCCACTTAAAGCACGAAATCCCGTATGACGTAATGTAACGTAAAATGCTCAGATAATTGATATTTTTTATTTTAATTCAACTCACATTGACCGTTCAGTTATGAACGTTTTTAAAGTTCTCATGTTAAAATAAATAAATATGTGGAAAGGCAATGGTTTAAAGCTTATGAAAATGTCAAAATCATAATTCAGTTTTAAAAAAAAAGATATTGACATGCATTCACGCACATTTGACATTATTGCGATTCAAACATAAAAATCTCATTACAGTTGTACATAAGAACCAATCTTAGCCATGCCTTTCTAATAAAGGAACTAAATTTGAATCGAAAAATAATTCTGTGTAAAGATGATTCCCCATAGATATAATAAATGTCAAAAATGTCAAAAAAAATTATCAAAAATTAAATACTCACACGCTTTTAAGCACACCTTTTCCAGTTTTGCTCATTTAATTTACCTTGAAAACCAAGGAGACCGAACTCAATTTCTAAATACAACCTTGATACGTGTACCAGGTCTATAATTGCATTTTCTCATGGAAGGAATCAAGCAAAAATTATAAAAATAATTCTGCGTAGAGGTGATGCCTCACAAATAATATTAATGTAAAAAAATTAATTAATTTCTTCAAAATTAAATACTGACACGCATTTACGCACACATGACCTTTTCCAGTTTTGCATATTTCATTGACCTTGAAAACCAATGAGACTGGACGCAATTGCCAAATACTTCGTTAATACGCGTGCCAGGTCTATAATTGCATTTTCTAATGGAAGGAATCAAGAATAATTCTATGTTAAGGTGATGCTTCACAAATAATATTAATGTCAAAAAATGAATTCATTTCTTCAAAATTAAATACTGACACGCATTTACGCACACATGACCTTTTCCAGTTTTTCTTATTTCATCTACCTTGAAAATCAATGAGACTGGATGCAATTGCCAAATACTTCTTTGATACGCGTGCCAGGTCTATAATTGCATTTTCTCATGGAAGGAATCAAGCAAAAATTATAAAAATAATTCTATGTCAAGGTGATGCTTCACAAATAATATTTATGTCAAAAAATTAATTCATTTCTTCAAAATTAAATACTGACACGCATTTACGCACACATGACCTTTTCCAGTTTTGCTTATTTCATTTACCTTGAAAACCAATATGAGACTGGACGAAATTGCCAAATACTTCTTTGATACGCGTGCCAGGTCTATAATTGCATTTTCTCATGGAAGGAATCAAGCAAAAATTATAAAAATAATTCTATGTTAAGGCGATGCTTCACAAATAATATTAATGTCAAAACTTTAATTCATTTCTTCAAATCCAAATACTGACACGCATTTACGCACACATGACCTTTTCCAGTTTTGCTTATTTCATTTACCTTGAAAACCAATATGAGACTGGACGAATTTGCCAAATACTTCTTTGATACGCGTGCCAGGTCTATAATTGCATTTTCTCATAGAAGGAATCAAGCAAAAATTATAAAAATAATTCTATGTTAAGGTGATGCTTCACAAATAATATTGATGTCAAAAAATGAATTCATTTCTTCAAAATTAAATACTGACACGCATTTACGCACACATGACCTTTTCCAGTTTTGCTTATTTCATTTACCTTGAAAACCAATATGAGACTGGACGAAATTGCCAAATACTTCTTTGATACGCGTGTCAGGTCTATACTTGCATTTTCTCATGGAAGGAATCAAGCAAAAATTATGAAAATAATTCTATGTTAAGGTGATGCTTCACAAATAATATTAATGTCAAAACTTTAATTCATTTCTTCAAATCCAAATACTGACACGCTTTTGCGCACACGTGACCTTTTCTTCTTTTGCTCATTTTATTTATCCTCAAAATCAGTAGGCCTAAATACATTGTCCGATACTTCTTTAATATGTGTCAGGTCTAAAATTGCAGTTTATCATGAAAAAATCGAACAATTATCATAAAATAATTATGTGTAAAGGTGATGTTCTTCAGATTATATAAACATCAAAATTGTAATTCATTTATTAAAGGTTAAATATCCACATGCTTTTAGGCACACATAACCTTTTCCCTTTCGTTCATTTTATCTATCTTTAAAATCAGTGAGCCTGAACTCATTGCTAAATACTTTTTGATACGAGTCAGCTCCAGGTCTAAAATTGCATTTCATCATGGAGCAAATCGAGCAATCATTATGAAAATAATTCTGTGTAAAGGTGATGTTCCAAAGACAATATATATGTCAATTTGATAATTCAGTTACTCAAAATGAAATATCCACATGATTTTACGCACACATGATAATTTCCTGAATGACGCTACTTTTTGGATTCAACCATGCATATAACGTCGTAAAATACACATTTCTACCGAAATTATGCCCAGCCGTTTTCGTAGAAAATGTAACAAATGAAGGCATTTTATCGGAACTGATTGATATTTGGTACTTATAGAATATCGTATTTACTTTAACTTTTAAGCGATTCAGACATTAAAAAAAATTATGTTTAATCAATGTTAATTTCGCACGAATATAGGGTACAAAATGAGTGAAAGTCCCACGTGTTTGATTGCATTTTACTCCCATTTATGTGCATTTTTCTAACATTAAAACGAGATAGTTGGAAAGAAGAGATCAGTAGAATTCTATCCGTCACTTTCATTTTCAAATGTTTAAACGTTACCCGTTTCATTGGACCTCATAAAGATGGTAGCCAACGGACCAGAAACAAGTAGTGCGATGACGTCATAAATCGCTACACCACTTTGATATAAAGTTTGGTAAACAACAATGGGTTTTTTCAATGTGCCGTCCTACTGATAGTAATGTTTGGAATTGGCAGTGTATTGAACCAGACAACAGCCTATAAATTATATGAGTACCGAGATGACTTCAATTTTGATATTGCGTATTTCCAAATTCGGATAGTAGCATTGCATCCAGCATATAGGGTCTAATGTATATTGATTTATTAGATATAGCAGGGCATGCTCAACCTATTTAGGTCTTAAATCAAGACATAATGTTTTGGTGATAAAACTCCGAGGCCAAGGCTAAGGCTATACAAGTAAAAAAAAACGTAGGCAACTATACTCCTCAAAAAAAGTTAAGAACCAGTCTTTTTCCTCATAGGTTTACTATTTTCTAAGCCCAAAACGAAAGAAAACCTGATAATGTAAATGGATATGTACCTTGACTCTATTCCCTATATCGTCTATAACAATAGTTCAAAAATTGATGTCAAAATTGAGGATTTTTTAAAAAAATGGCAGAACCCATCGGTAAAACATTTATTAAAAATAATTTCTGAGTAGACAATTGTATTGTTTTACTTTCTGCATGTTTGGTGTTAAGCTTACTTTGTGATAATTACTGTAACAGATACAGAGCATCAACGTATTTTTGACAACTCATTTTTGACCCCTGTGTTATTTCAATAGGAGGTTTATTGAGAAATGATTTTGACTTTTGAGATTCATAACTTTGTAAAACATGGAGGAACAAATCATTTTTTGTTGTAGACAAGTTAGCAAATTCAATTGTCTATTTAAATTCCATTTTGAGAGCATTGAATGGATGGATATTTTCTCATTTGATTTTTGGCAACCCATCCATTCCCCATAGGTTTACATGGGTTCTGCCATTTTTTTAAATTCCTCAATTTGACATCAATTTTTGACATATTGTTACGGAGAGATTGAATTGAAAATTTTCTGAAATATAGAGAATAGAGTCAAGGTACATATCCATTGACATTATCAGTTTTTCTTTCGTTTCAGGCTTTGAAAATAAGAGTTCAAACATACACGGGGTTTAACATGTAAACCTATGAGGAAAAAGACTGGTCCTTAACTTTTTTTGAGGAGTACCGGATTTTCTCACATATATGCCCCCCTAAATTTAGGCCCATGGGCCAAAAATCGAATGTAGTACGCTTATACGCCCATGGGCCTATAAAAATGACTATTTATTGATTTTTTCAATAAATTCAAGAGTATTTTGTCACTGGCAGGTCGTTCTGTCGTTACTTTGTTTCAACATTAAGTTCGACGCTGTGCCGTAAGTGGCAGTGGTGGATCGTTCTGTTGTTACTTTGTTTCAACATTAAGTCCAAGGTTGTAGGTGACATTTCCTTTATAATTCTTACAAAACATGCGGTAGGACTACAACAGTAGGTACTGTAGTCTTTGAGTAAGATCAGCTCTTCTCACCTTTACGCCCACTGTGCCAAAAATCGAAAGTAGTACACTTATACGCCCATGGGCGAAAAATAAGAGGTAAAATAACAGACGAAATTACCCCTTCTTTCAGTTATACGCCCAGGGCTTATATGCGAGAAAATTTGGTATATTTTTTAGCTGTACCAAGAAATATAAATCACTAGTTCTTAAGTTTTGCTACTTGACATGACCAGGGCTGTTGGATTTTTTAAATAAGTGCACTTGACTCACACTTTTTAATTTAGACTTAGAAAACGCTGCCCCTTAAACATATTACGAAAGAGCCTTGTGCTATACTTGTGACTTGGCCTGGTGATATTGAGGTTAAAACAAAAGATGGAGATTTGATTTATTGAACATGGCATTGCCTTTTTTGGGTGGAGTCAGAGGATACCATCTCCTGTTATGAGTGTGGACATTTTTTGAAGCTATGATGGGATATGTGGACAATGCCCAGAAAAAATGGAGGTCAGGGATATTTCCTATTTATACACTTTGTGATACTGATACTTAATAAAATGTTTTGATGGTATGTCAAACACACCTATAGCAATGAAGCCCCAAAATGATCAAGGTATAGTTTAAGTATTATAAAATCACAATAGTACACAAAATTAAGGTACTTTTAAGTATTTTTCTTTGGAATTCTCCTTCGTCCCTGGTATTTTAGGCTATAGCTGTACAAATCTATTCCTTATATTCCCAGATTTATGCCAGGGATTGTTGGAATTTATGAGCGATTTGTCAATAGTTTTCGGTTATGGACATTGTTGCAATATTAAACACGTGCATCCATAGTATAAAGAATACATTAAACAACTCAATGTCAATGTAAGTTTTACGGGTAGTATAGGGACAATTAATTAGGTTTGTGAATGATGTATTTTTATGTGATGATTAAGCAATTAGTAAATATTAAGCACATATTTTAATTGTAAACTGCTCACAAATTCAGATATTTCCAAGTTAAAAAAGGATCCGTCATACTAAGTATATAAAAATCCCCCAGCTCATTCATAACCATCATGACATATAATATAAATGGTATTTAGTGAGGAGTTAATTGTTGTATAGTGTTCAGGTACATCCTAAGTGTTATAGAGGTCATAATGATCTTGTTAAGGCCAAGTCAGTGCAGATTCCTGTGTGCAAAATCATCAGTACATAATTTAAAATGTGAAAATATGATGAAGAATGTTGTTAGGGACAATTCTGTCCTTACCCCCCTATCACACCAAACTCGTTCTTACCCGTTCTTGCCAGTCCTACGAAAACGTCGTAAAACGGGCTCAATCTGGCTGTGGTCGGGAAATATGTCTGAAATAATTAGCTTCTTCGTTCTTAAACAGTCTTCAATACGTCCTTCTCGTTCGCAGTTCGTTCAGGTCGCACCACGTCGGTGTGCAACGTAGTAGAACGCGTCCCTTAGTCTAGAAGGTCAACATGACCTGATTACAGAACGTTATGGTCGCCATCGAATTTTGAAACGATTCAAAATTCTAAAATCACATTCCCGTCTGAGAACGATCATAAAGTTCGTAAATAGACCTTAGAAAGTTGCAGCTACGTTCATTCCGTTCGCACACAGTTTTGAAGAACGCAGTGGCAACTTGTTTGGTGTGATAGCTATATTTTTGCTAACTCGTTCATAAGCAGTGTTATGTCAATTGTTTAGTTATATATCCAATTTGTACATTTGCAGCGCTAGTTTTGTCAACATCCAAAAGGGCTGCCCTAATCATGTGCTATATATTTTGTTCAACTTCACCTTTACGGTGCTTCCACAGGCCTAAGCCACACTAATTTCATTACTTAATTGTGCCATTGGTATTACTGTTTTTATTTCCTAATTAAACAGTCTTCACCACAAACCACACAACATAATATCACATATATTATAGGATTAAATTCGAGCCAGCAGCCCGCGTTTATTGGAATAGCATTAAGTACATCTGATACAAAGAATGAGTGAAAAAAAGAAAAAATGTAGCCAGGCCGCGATGCATCCAGGTACCTATGACGGTCACGATGCCAATGTCATAGCGGCCACGATGCCGATGACATTAATGCCAGAAACCTCTTAGGTTCAAATATACCCAACATCCGTCCTCGGCTCCCAACCTCGCTGCTGATTTACGATGTTTAACTGCCTTCAAGGCATCAATAAGGCACCATGTGCCTAATTAAAACATCTAAATCCAACAACCCATCCATATCTAATGATCAACTGTCATTAAAACCATTGTGGCTACACGTTTGTTAACACGTCCAAGATCTCAAATTAATTCACAAATTTCGGAATAAACCAATTCTAAATTGTGACTATCTGTCAACTTGCAATATAAAAAACTTGTATAAGGACCATACATGTATATAGTGCCTTCTAGCACTATGCAAAATCTGTGAGTAACATGCCTCACTATCTAATACAGTAATCACGCACTGTCATTAATACATAACAATAATCTACTAAATAAATTCAATATAGATTTTGATATGTTAAAAAGAATTTGTAATATTTTATAAGAAGTAAGTTTTTGTAATACTTTATAAGAAGTAAAGTGTTTTTCTGTACTTGTATTGTATATATATTTTTAATGTATTATATGTTCATATGTTATATTTTTTGGAATAAAAATTTTAATAAAAAAACAAAAAAAAACAATAATCTAAATCACTGTCTACAGAATTGCACTGTAACCATAACATTGCCTTTTGGCAAAACACGTAACTCAGAAAGTTAATGAAAATTCCTTCCTTAATAAACTGTCGTAATATGCGACATTGTTGGTCACAAAATACAAAAATTCCGTGATTATCACAATAATACACGACCGGACTACAAAAATGATACGATCTTCTAAAACTATTGTGATGAACAATATAATATCTGGAAAGCACCATGCTTTGCAAACCGTTATACAAACTTATCTCGTATTGCAACAAAAGCAAAAGAACAATTCTTCGAAACGTTGTAAATCTAAATACTATCTGTTTAATATAAAATGCAAATAGTTGACAAGCACTTCTCTTAATGTGTTTGTCACACTGATATAACACAACTACTGTAAATGTTGTAAAGAAACACAACTATCAACTAAATTACCAAAATTGATGCCCTTCTGGAAATAGATATTACATATCTAAAAATATGAAGGACTTTCGGATATAATCAATATCTTTAAAAGCAAAACTTTGTGCCTTCCTTGAAACAATATGACAGAAACGCACTTAAATACATATTTATTCACTTGGATTCAATGCGCTGTCAGTAAAAAGCCATGCCTTGAGTTTCAGATTTATATGCACATTACATAATTGCTTCTTAGAAACCTAATATCTAAATGTTTTAATTAACTTAATTAACATCCTATGCTATGCAATGCTTTGTAATAATTGCAGAAAAATATACTTCCCAAAATAGTAATTATAGGGAACAGGTTACATCAACGTCAGAACACGTATACTTCATTCAAAAACGTTGATTTGGTCAATAGCACTAAAGAAAGTGTTCGTTGACTTCAATATGAAAAACTTTAGTTTATCGACCTGACACCTTAAAACCCAGATCAAAATCTTTGTGACTTTCGAAAGGGAAAAAGGTATGCCTCCTCGAACAATAAAACTAAATTTTCGAATCGGTTGTATGACAACTTACAACATTAACTAAAACTGTGTATAAACGCTTCGGTTGCTACTCGCAGAATAACACGATCCCATCGTGCATCCACTCACATAACCTACTCATGATCACATCATGTTATCCAATCAGTTGAAATCGCGTTCGATTTCACTAACGCTAAGACGTTATATCAACCGGAAATAAAATAATTCAACTCTAATTTCAAACGTGTTGAATTTTAAATAGTGAGGCATAAACAAGAGCGGCTTATGCCTGCGGAACCATTCAACTATACAGTCAGCCTCAATATATTAACGAAGTGAAAAACACACATAGGATGGTATAAAAAGCAGGTCTCATTGGATTGCATCCAATGAATATAGGATGATATTGTTAGAATATTGAATGTGAATATATTCTTAAACCCCAGAAAAATGATATTTAAAAGAAAAGTACACAATTTTGGCAAAGAAATGGAATTGCCCGTAACCATATTCTTGGGTTGATTTTGTTTTACAATGGGTATAGAATCAGTGAGATAACACTATTACCTTTATTTTTTCATAAGAATTTAAAACATGTTCATCCATTGGATTTATATCTAATTTATAGTAACACTTGTAGTGATTCTTTATGTAAGCTGTTCATTAACTGGTTTTAACCAGGTGTGTTCAGTACACTGCTATATATTATAAAACACAATAACACTAAATATGTATATCTTAATTGTCCAGAGTAAAAGCAAAACCGTTCAGTTTCCTAAATCACCATACTCTAACTATACTTCCACTATATTAAATCACCAATTACTCGAAGTTACGAGCTCACTAAAAATTGAACGTTGGAAAATTATCAAGACGAATTAGGTTAAAAGAAATGGTTCTACAATGCGTAATCCATATCTGAAAAAATCAGAACTGACGAGCATGCAAAAGGAGGAGGGAAATTAGCGCAACATATTTTGGACAGTCATATGTTGGATTTTGGCCTTTTTTCTGGGGATTTAAACAGATGCATACGTTAGGCCAATGCATTACCGTCAGGAAAGAGATGATAAAATAATTTCGACTTTGAGACAGGGTAGATGTAAACAACCCACCCACATGTTTTTTCTGAAATGTTTTCCTGATTTTCAACTCCTTTTTCTTGCATCAATACGTTGCGTTTTGACACACAGTTAATCCCTTAAAAGGAATAAGTGATTCCTTTTAGATAAAGTGGTAAACAATATTTCCAATGTTATTTTCCCATAGGAAAAACTCATGCGATCCATTGCTTTCAGCCAATTTTGGTCACCCATAAAGGATATTTTTAAAACCCCTGAAGGAATCACTTATACATATGACTGTCCAAAATCAGTTGCGCTAATTTCAATCCTCCTTTAATGTGAAAAATATAGCCGTTGTCACAGGGTAAATAATGAGCAAAACAAGGCAAGATAAGACGGAATAATCAATAAATGAACAAGTAATGGATTTTTGGAGGATTGAAAGAGATAGAAAAAAGAAACATGGTTGAATTCAAATTTTTGAATTCAAATTCAAATATAGATATATATGAATGAAACAAAGAAAAATTGTCATTCCAGACCTTATTAGAAATTTAATAAGCTATGCTTGTCCAACAAAGTAAAGAAAACATGCATTTCCGGTTCGTCATTGACAGTTCATGGAAGTTTTTTTAGGTCAATAGTTGATAGTTTTCCAGTGACCTTTTTGACGATTTTGTTGTTGTTGACAAAGTCAGTTTATTAAGCAGGTCGTCCTAGTGATAAGGAATATTTCACTTCTTAATTTGATGCCTGTAGATTACGTTACTGATTTTGTAGAAATTATTTATTGTTGTTAAGAGAATGTCATCCAAAAGTAACGAAGTCTTTAAAAATTACATTAAAAGTTATACAAAGATCTATGTCTTCACTGGGATAATGTCCCTGCACACAAGGTCGTCCTGAAAAAGGACAAGTGGGAAAAGTAGTACTTAAAACACTAGTTTGCTTCTTTGTAGACGTATGGCACGTATATTTGTACTTGTATTGACAATTAATGTTTGGTACTAACTAGTAGACGTGTCAAGGAGCGCTGACAGATTATAATTTTGAACCGAAAAATTGAATTATTTTTTTGGCGGTCTCAGTAAATCAATGGGATAATCAGGTCCTACGTAGTTTTTACAGACCCCAAAATCAATGCTCGCTTATAAATGTAGCAAAATCTTTTTTCGTTCGTGAGATATTTTTCTGACCATATAACCAAACGGGAAGTTTTTGAATAGGACTACATGATCTGAATGAATGCGAGCATTCGATGGGCTGGGATTTGAGAAATTGTGATTTGAACTTTGTCAATTTTACATGTATTTCAATGGGTGAAAAAGTAGGTTGTTTTCTACCATCATGCAAAAGTTTGCAAATCGAAAGTATATGCGATGCACATACTGCATATGTTTGATTCAAGATTCTATTTAACATTACTAATTTATCGATTTAGTACATATTTGAGTTTAAGTTGCATTTTTGTGATTTTTTGAAAATATTTATTCGATTTAAGCATGGGCTTTCAAGAAATTTTCGCATATGATATTGTATCGAATTTTGATACAAAACACCATACAAGGATGTTTTAATTTTCCATGTGAACCACTTATATCCATTACTTATACCTCACGATTTGCTTTATTGTCTCGCTATTGCTTTGATTCTGAATGTCCCAGGATGGAGTACAATTCCGAGAGAAAAGTCACGTGGGTCAGGTGACGGACTTTGAGAGTCATCTGGTGGACAAATCGTGGATTCCTGCAACAATGTAGCACTGAACAGAAATAATCTGGTTCTGGCAAATTGTTCCCCAACACACACGTCGGCCAGCTCCAAATGCATAGCTCTAAAATAAATATAATGGATACAATTTGTTACTCATTCAATGATTCGAGTATATAAATAAGAAACTTTTACCTTTCGGTATTTCTATATACCATATCTAGTATAAGAATCAATCAGAGAATAACGTTATTGTTTACAGATATTGGGCTGATGTGTTACTGTGATTTTAACATGTTTATGCAACAGAAAGCGATGACTGCGTCGTAAACGTGCGTGTATAATTTGGATGGCGTCAGTGTACTGTCAAATCTATAGCTTAAAAAGTCGCAGATACTAGTAAAAACTTACTTTGAAAAATGGTCAATACAATATAGAACGATTGAAACGCAATTTCCAGTGTATACAGGGCTAGTCATCAAAGTATATAATTTGGCATCAGAGTGTACAGGGTTTTCATAATGACTGTCCCCCTATCCACAGTCAATCCCCGGGAGTCAATTCTTAACCTCATGGCTCCAAATTCTATAGAGCTAAAATTGCCGCTAAAGTTTTTTATAAAACTTTGACAATCAATTGCTTTTATATTATTGTTAACTAAAGGAATAAATTTATGTATAAAAAATAAAGCTATTTCAATTCTGGACTAATGTGCCAAATATTAGCACGACTTGTCGTTGGGAACATAATTTGTGTTTAGTCCTTACTTTCCCCTCAATGGTCCTTTTCCATAGCTTTAAGAGCTCGCTAAAGTCTCGTTTTTAATAGATGTAAGTTGATCCAAATGGAATTACCTTTTGAATCAAGAAATTAAGTGACTCTGGCAATACATTTACATGTATTTTAGCCTAACCCTAGCCCTACCAATACCCATGATGCCATCTATTTTTCCATTTATATTGAAAAAGGTCAATTTGCATGAGTTGTGTCTACTATTCCTAATGGAGTAAGTAATCACTCTCACTTGTTTCTTTCCTCAAAAGAAACCAGTTTACCGTCATCATCCAACCAACGTTCTGGCTTAAACTGCCAAGGATCGGGAAACAACGAGGGATCGTGGTGCATCGCAAATATGTTCGTCCAAACCTTAAAAAAATAATTAAGAAAATAAAATCGTTAAAATTCTGACTGTATGTAGTGGAATATCCTTCCGTTTTGAAATTCCTTTAAGTCGTTCTGCTTCTCCCGAATTCTACGGGAATTATGTTAGTCCGAATATATGTTTACACAGTTCATGCTTTAGAACATATCGTACGAGTATTACCTGTGTACTCTTTAGAACATCATAGCCTGCAACACTCGTGTCTACCAAAGTTTTATGGGGTATAGCAATTGGCACGTGTGACAAATAACGTAAAACGTCGATAAGCGTACAAACTTCGATAAACGTACAAAGTAAGCCTATTATTCAGGCGAATTATAATCTCATCATTATGCACTGTCACAGACAGTCAAAGTCATAGAAATCTGACGAGAAGATTAGTGTAACGACCAATCAGCCTATCTACTCTTTTCAATGGCTTATATCTGGCCTGATGTGCCGTTACTTTAGTATGTATTGTTTAAATTTTTGATGTCGATGGGCTTAATTATGTTATACAATACAATTTTTATATTCCGAAATGTCATAATTTGTTGACTTAATAATACATATGGTCTGGTTTTATTTCTTACAAAAATCAGATACGGATTTTGAACCATTGATTTCACGATGATGTAACTGATGATCTCACCTGCAAAATCCGTTGATTTTGTGACTAAAGCTTCGTAGATGAAATCGTAGCTGTTAAGTACAACAACCAAGTTCCCAGCAAAGTTCAACTTGAAGATTGGACCATACTCCTCAGTTCATTTCAGTAAATCTTTGTGAACATGTTCAAAATCAACTTGAAGAGCATTTCCAAATATTGGTATCCCTTTAGGTCCCGGGATCTTTGCGATAATCCTTGATTTCTCATTTGTACTATGTTTTGATAAACAAACACACTAAAAAAGCAAAACAGCCTAGAAGAATGAAGGTTAACATTTTAGGTTTTATTCGTAAATTCTACATTTCCACAATGCAGTGACTAGGTTCTTGAAAAGGTTATTGTAACCCTTTTTAACAGACTCATATATGCTGTAATAAATTCTGCTTACATTAACCTTATCTCGTAAATTTCCAGGTCAAAGTGATATACAAGTGCCAAAAAATAAATACGTCTTATTAGAAACATACAACTTCTGGAACCATATTCTTTAGTAATGGTGTTACATGCTCAGGGGCAAAATATCACTGTTTTCAACGTTTTCATTGAAAAGACGTCTAAATTAAGAGGGGTTTAAGAGGGCGTCAACATCGTATTCACGTTCCCGTACAATTTCTCTAAAACTTGTCCTCCCATTCAGTTAGGTTCAATTACGATACCAGGGCTATTTTGTAATAATGGCTTATTGTTTTGAGTTTATCGTCCAAAACCTAAGAGACCCTAAAATATCGTCTGTGTCAAGGATGTAGTATATCCATATACTTAGATCCCATGCTTTGTTTTATTGTCTCGCTATTGCCTTGATTTGAAATGGCACAGGGTGGAGTACAATTCCGAGAGGAAAGTCACGTGGATCAGGTGACGGACTTTGAGAGTCATCTGGTGGACTGATCGTAAATTTCTGCAACAATGTAGCACAAAACAGGAATAATCTGGTTCTTGCAAACTGTTCCCCGACACAAACACGTCGACCAGCTCCAAATGAGATAGCTCTAAAATAAATATGAATAAAATTCGTCTCATTCAATGATTCGA
Source organism: Owenia fusiformis (assembly GCA_903813345.2). Taxonomy (NCBI): domain Eukaryota; kingdom Metazoa; phylum Annelida; class Polychaeta; order Sabellida; family Oweniidae; genus Owenia; species Owenia fusiformis. Next base: position 5,086,267 of record CAIIXF020000004.1, on the reverse strand, counting down.
GTACATACAAACTTTTACGTTCTCGCTATTTCTGTATATTAGGGAATTTAAGCTTGCATATAAAATCGAAACGACGACCTATACGTATGACCGATCGCCCATACAAATGCATTGCTTAAATATTTTCCATTCACGTTGAGGTTGTGTTAAATATTGCAAGCTTAAAATCCCTAATGTTAAAAATCATTATTTATGATGTTGAGGTTGGGTAACTATGGTTTTTACAAGTATGTTCAACAAAAAGTGATGACTTAGTCGTCGACGTGTGTAATTTAAATTGCATTGTCAATTCTGTAGCACAAAGAATCACAGATAAAAACTGACTTTGAAAAAAGGATCAATACAATCTAGAACAATACAATCGGTAGGTAATTACTCACTTATTTCGTTCCTCCAGAGATACCAGATAACCATCATCATCCAACCAACGTTCTGGCTTAAACTGCCAAGGATCAGGAAACAATGAGGGATCGTGGTGCATCGCAAATATGTTCGTCCAAACCTTCGAATTCGAAAAGATAAGAACATGAAATTATTAAATACTAACTGTGGGTAAAGCTTAATCCTTTTGACTTGAAATACATTTCTATGAAATCATTAAAACTAAAAAACGATCGTTTGGTTTCTTTTCCAAAGGGAACTATGTTTAATCTAAATGGTTACACAGTTCTTTTAGTTAGTGTGTGAGTTTTACCTGTGTTCCCTTTGGAACATCATATCCTGCAACACTCGTGTCTACCAAAGTTTTATGGGGTACCGAAATTGGCACATGTGACAAATAACGTAACACTTCGATAAGCGTCGCTTGAAGGTACGGCATGTTTTCTTTATCGTCAACACTCGGATTCCGGTCTTTGCCGACAACTTGGTCAACTTCTTCTTGAAGCTTTGTCTGTATATCTGGATGCCTCATTAGTAGCAGAAATAACCCAGAGATTGTGCCTTTTGTCGTGGTTAATCCTGCACCAATGAGATTCGCCGACGCCGTAATGATGTTAGAATCTGATATTTGGTGCGGTGTTAAGGGGTCTCTTTGGGCTTTTATGAATACTCCCATGACGCTGTGGTTAGATTCAATGGATTTCTACAATATTTTAAAATTAAGTACTTAGTAGCCGGGACAGCACAATTCATCCCCCTATTCTATCCTGATGACTTTTTCAATTCTCAGTAATGTTTAATAACATTTTTACCGGATAAAGTTAAAGGCATTCCGAACATAAACAATATTACTTCAACCTCAACATACACATGGGGCAAAATACAAAATATACATGATAATGTAATGAATACTATGTTCGATAGAGTATGTCATTACTGTGGCAGAGAATATTACCCAACGCATGGTCAATAATGTAATATATGGTTAAGCATCTCAGCATATATGCCCAAGGTTTTCAATGATATATGATCCGACCTTGGGAGGCCCATTGATCTCTGAGAACCGAGGGATAATGTGGCACGATAAACGATTTATACCTATGATGTTGTTTAGTGGTAAAAATAACTTTTTTTTTATCTAATTGACCAACAAAGGGTTTAAAAAACAAAACGTAATGCATTACTACGGGCGATCAACTGAAGATAAAACTACGCGAACTAACGAGTGACAACTTACACTTCCTGTAGTGTAAAGAAGTAAAGTTATGTACGATAAGAAAACTTTATTTATGGTAAATTCAAATTGTATCGTATGTTGAGGAAATCGAAGTTTGGAAAAATCAAAATGTATAGTAAAGAATAAAATTGTGTCCTGGAGCAGCACTGGAAATGGATTCCGGGTTGGATGTGTAATAATCACTTCACACTAGGTATACAATGAAACTTAATTGCTACAAATCAAATATCTCTTTAGATGTTTCATTTTCTTAACTGTGGTAAACCTTTTTTGTCTTTTCCCATCAGCACCTGGTTCAAATATCAATTTTATTATTACCTCACATTCTTTCCGCATATCCGCCAAAACAATGTTTCTTGTTTTACACGCCTCCGTCAGTATTTTATAGTTTTGATTTCCGAAAAAGCGTAGCCATGGGAACATGTCAAGCTCTACTCCATTGCCTGCTGACATTACTCTTCCAGCCTTAGCTTGCACCTCGGCAATTTGTTTGATGTAAGGGTGCTCGTCCTTAAACTGAACTCCAGCTATCTAATAACAAAAAAGTAAAAACTAAATTTCTGTTTTATCAGTAAATTAGTTTATTCACCTTTTCATGAAACTAAGAACTATTATCCAATTGTTATGGTTCGGTCAGGACCGCTGGCTGATCCAGAAGCTTACAAGGAGGGGGATCCACAGGAAAGTCAGGAAAATGTACGCGCCTGCGCCGAAGCCCCTAAAACCAGAAATTGGGCCAAACTTTTGAAAAATTAAGCCCCTATTTGGACAATTTGGCCTAAAAAGGCCCAAAAGTCCAATTTATGCCCTAAAGACCCATTTTTGAGGCTCTACAAGATTTTTGGGGCCCTAAAAAACTTTTCACCATGCCACCTGGATCCGCCAGTGAGGACGATATAAACATGCAGGTCCGTCGCCAGGGGGTTCGCCATATATAATATTACTAATAGTAGTAATATAAGTAATCATGTATATATAATATAATTAATTCGCGTTATTACTTATTATTTATATTCATATTTTGGCAGTCTATCAAACATTGTAAAGTTAAGATCTCACCACTGACTTTAATAGAGGGGATCATAACACTACTGTCCCGTCGCCTAATTAAATTATTTATGTTCTATTTATAAAAGCTTGTTCTATGCATTCCCTTCCAAAGATGGTCCAAAATGTATGCGATTTTTATCATGAATCAAATGAAAAATCGTTTCGAAAGAAAATTGGCGACTTACTACTTCTGCAAGGATTTTCAAAATCATCGTTTCAACAGCGTCGTCATAATAAAACGGCTCGTTGTTTTCAGCGGCAAATTTATCCATACACAAGTTGACCTCACTTTGGGTGATCTTGACTATATTCGAACGTTCCTCGCCGTACATCTTGAGTCCCTGGAGCATGAGTTTCTTCATATATTTAACTTTGTCTGTGTAGTCTTGAAAAATGACGTCGGCGCCTTCTGCCAGTACTTGAACTCTGAAGGTATCATTTGCTCGACCTAAAGAAACAAAAATCAGTTTAAAATACTCTAGAACTACCTTAAATAGTTTAGTTTAAAATATTTTATTTCTGTGTCACAGGTTTAAAAACTACATTCAATATCATATAATAAATACTTTTTTTTAAAAAACCCACCAGCCGGCATCGGCTTAGGAGACACCATTAAATGTATATCTAATTGTAATTGAAATATTGACTAGAGTAAAGTTGACTTAATAGAGCACTTTTAGATAGAGTAGTATTCAATGCTGCCATCTTTAAATGCTTTGACAAATATTTTCTATTAATGGCCATTATCACAATAAATGAATATGCATGCATAAATAAACTGTATTGATACAATAAATTTTGTAGTCAAGTGCTGGAAAATGACTATAACAGATTGGGGACACACACCTGCTGCCCAGTTATATCTTTAATTCTAAAAAGTATCAGTTTTAACCAAGTCTGGACTTCACAAATGTAACTCCTATAATCTGCCATAGTCAAATTGCCTTTTTGAATACATATTATGAATAAGAGCTGCTAGAGGTTTTTGAATCTTCTTGGCAAGCATTAGGCTAATAAATGTCAAAAGTGAATTTGCATTATTCAAGTCTATATATGGCAATTGCTCTTGCACAATCTCTCTATAGAAGGTATCCCTTAGGAGCTTATAGTGTGGACATTTTATCAGAAAATGAATTTCATTTTCAACTTCATCCAAATCACAGAGTCTGCAAGTTCTCTGGTAGTCAAGCGAGAACATAATCACAATACTACCCTATTTCCGATTTCTATACTCGTCGATTCTTTATGCCGTGGCCAGATTTTCTCCCATCTTCAACACCGGCGCCCGGCTGATGAGTATTTTGTTCAAAACTGAATGCAATTTTGAACAAAATACTCATCGGCCAGCCACCAGTACCAGTACTAATTTTGGAATAACTTCTCAATAATTAAAGAATCTTCATGATCTTTCATGTGTAGATAGAGTATTGAATAAAAAGAAAGATTGGTATTGTCGCGACCCTCGTGTGGTAGCGTGGTTTGGGGGTCGTAAACAGAATACAGTCTAAGAATCAATAGTTTGATTTGATATTTTAATTAACTTAGTTTCGGGACAAGTTCAAGTAAAAGTTGAAATGTGTATCCCTATTTAATTGAACAACATCCGTGTTCACAGTATCATAACAAAATGGGATCAAATTGGGATAAATTTTGCGATGAAAATTTAGGGATAAATTAGGGATAAATTTAGGGATAAAAATTTAGGGATAAATTCTGGGATAAAAATAATTGGGATGAAGTGGGACAATTTTGGGATAACAATTACGGGATAACAAAATCTGAATATAGACTAAGTAAGATTTGTCAGTTTTCAATGTAAGTTGTATGTCTCATAAAGGCAAATGGCAACAGACTCCAGATTCTGAATGTGCCCAGTGTTCAGTTGTATCAAATAAGTATAATGTTAGGGTGTGAGTATAACCAGGTGGAAGTCCTAGCCACTAGAGTGCTACGATGGACTTCAAGCTGTATATTAAGCTCTCTGGTCACAATAAAAGTGGGAAAGTTTGTAAGAATTAAAGTTGGGCTATTTCAAATCAGGAGTCTGTCAAACTCATCATGGGATAATATTACTTGTACACCATTTAAACAAGCAAGTAATAAAACATTGGAAATAACTGATGTTTGGGGTAACAACTTGGAACCAGGGTGAATGAAATTCTCACTAATATTATCAATAAGAGAAGGGTTAAATAAGAAAGTAAGATCCTGGATTGTACTTTAGCTCTGCACTATTGCATAGTTTCTGGGAAAATATATGTATGACTTATTGTGAGTGATTGTTATTCAAAGAAGCCCTTAGCAAATATGAGCTAAGATAAAGCTTGTTGCTTGAATGTTAGTATCACTAAAGTCACCTGGAATTTAGTCGGAATCTATTTTGAATCCAGAATATACTTCAGATAAAATGAGGGGGGGGGATTTTCTAACATATATATAAAAAACAATCGAACACAACAAGTGATATTCTGTGGATCTTTATATAATGTATAAAAACGACTCTATTTCTATTTATTAATCTACACAAACATTACACAATTCACTACTGTCGAGATGGTAATATCAAGTATATAATCTCTCAAACCAAACATGCATAAAACAGCACAGCTAATGGAAGTTCAGTTAAACAATTTGCAATAAAGCCTAAAATGGGTCTTTTTCCAAAAATGTAACTTAACAGTGCAATTTTATATCATCCCTGGGGGGGGGGGGGGTTGAAATAAGCTCCCTATACTACTCACATGAAAAGTGGGACATCATTTTGCCACTATCAGACTATGGTACAATTGGCAAACAAATGGGAAACAGTATTTTAAAGTATTCTAGTATCTATAATGAATTAGAATGTGGTTAACATAGAATTAGACCAGACATGGAAAACTAGAAGGGGAGGGGGTGTCTTAAGTCCGAAAATGGGGTTCGAATGACCATGACCCTTAAAAGTACTTCAATGATGTTTGATAATGGTCCCATAAGCCCGGGATTTCACCTTTAAATTACCCAGAATTTAACATACAAATATACAAAGGAGTATTTCTAGTGTATCAATAAAATTTACCCTGTGAACAAACTAAATACAGTCCCAAACTGGATGGGGGGGGGGGAATGTCGTATAGAGATGTCTATGAACCCCTGGAATTTGCAGTTGACTCTGGTTTAGAGCAAGTTACATTAGGTTCGTAAAGACCGTAACTTTTCGTACACCTTGTCAAATATTCCTAAACGATTCCCTGTGGGGATGTTGTATGGAAGGTTTCATAAAGAACTCCGGGAACTTGCTTTCGACGCTGGTTAATAAGTTACATAGGTTCTTTAAGACAAAAACTCTGCGTGTAACTTTGCGTTAACCTTGTCAAATGTTCCTTAACAATCCCTGGGACAATTTAAACATGGGATGTTCACAAGGCAAATAAATAAAATTAAGGAAAAAATCAAGTGTACAGATACTTCTTTTCAAAGACTAAAACTCTGCAAAAATACAATTAGATCAAGTCAATTACCTTTACCAACTCGTACACCTAAGTTGGTTTATCTGCAGCAATATAAATATCCAATTTTAGTGACGATTTAATGTTTAAAATTCCACAAAATGTTTTCCATGTCTGGCCGGCTTGAATTCGAATCATAAAAGCACAGAAAAAGACAATTCACTTAAAACGTGCTTATTTACTTAAATCAAGCTTAATAAGCCTCACTTTGGATTTTGAAAACAAACCCAGACAACTGCCCTTTCTAAAAAGTTTGTAACATAACATTAAACTGGGCCGAAAACCTTCACATTAAACTCTTATTATGAACAAAATATATATGTTGACATTAATCCTGTAAATAATATTACATGAAAAACACAGGAGAAGGTTATTAACCTAAATATGAATATAGAGTAAAATGATTAAACTTTAACCATACTTTAAGAGTATAGCCAAAGTAGTTATACAGACTACCCTTTTACAGAATTTAAATTATTTTATAACTCTTGAAATATTGAGTAACTAAAAACACAATTGATAAAGTGAAGAGCAAAAAGTTGAAAACAAAGTGACAATCCTTCAAGGCAATTCCATTACCATGCTCAAAGTAATCTGAAGGATCGTCACACTGCTCCCCCTTTAAAAACAGTTCGTCCTCGAACTATGGAATTTTAAAGATGCAAAATCATATATAAACACATTACCTAAAATAAGCATTTCACACATCATTTGCAATTTCTCACCTGAAATACATAACATAAAAAGGCTAGCATAATCTAATAAACAATCACGTTTAATTACAAAAATGTCTCTAGCAGCATCAGTGTCTTTCATCTTTCTCTTGTAGGTCATGGTTCTTGTGAAGGTTTCAAGTAAAATCCATACTGTCTGCACTAAGTTTATCAATCGTTCTTACCATCACATTCATTGATGATACAGTCATTGTCACTGGTTCCCCAATATAATAGGGGAATATGTTTAGTATTGGCATGGTCTCTAGTACAATATAAAATTGAGATTGTCAGCCATTCTTTGTGTTCTTCCTCAAAATGCTGAGTCATCACAAAGCTGCAGAATCAATTCTTATAAGTATAGGGTACATGTCTCTGTTCATAAGCTTTAATTCTCAATGTCAATATAAGAGTGGCTCCCAATATCGTCGCTTCATTGGCTACACCAAATAAGTCACTTTAATCTTACAGCAATCATGATAGTGTTCATCTGTTCAGATTACTTTTATATAGCATATTTCACAATGTTCATTAGGTTGAAGGTCATCACTTGGTTCATGCTGGGCTGGAATAAAAGTGTTACAGTCCTGGAAATAAGACTGGTTATTCACATAGTACAATAATAAATTTTGAATATCACACATGTGATATGAATTGGCCGAAAAGTAAAGGGTTGTCAAATGAGATTGAATCAATCAAACGTATCTTCAAGATATATCCTTTCACAAACAGTTTCCAATTGGAAGGATTCAGATAATATCTCATAACATTTGTACTGAGAATGATTCAACTTCAGTCACCATTGCCCTTTTGGTACAAAGGCAGTTAGGGAGGCGAGGTAGGATTCAAACTTCATGGGCACATCCATTGCAGTGGATGGGGTCACAAGCTGGGACAGTTGCTTGAAAGTGGAACTGGGGGTATGAGGGGAACCTACAGTCAGTAGTAGGGAAACACTTCGATGAAGCAAATGGACAGAGCTCTTGTCCTTCGTGGCACTCACCCCCCAGGGGGTCACAAGTTCGTCCACCTCATTTAAACAGAAGCAGGGACAAAACTATTATATTGCAATGTCCTTTGGATTTCAATAGACTTGTTCCCCAAAGCGTAAACAGGCTTCATGCCTGTAAACATTGGTTGATCAGGCCAATGTTCACAATGAACCCCATTGCTTGAGTAAAGCAGGTCACTGGTAATCCAGAACATATCAACAATTAAATAATGCTCTGCTGTGGTCATGTCATCACTACCACTGAGCATTGTAGTTTAAGCTTATCAGGAATCAAAGCTTCAACAGCTCAGGACATCTGGTAGACATAAGATGAGAATCATCAGGAATGGGACAGGAAGACTTCAGTAAAGAAAAATATATTAGTTTTTTTCTTACATTTACATCAAACACATATGGTTTCACCAGCCACTCTTTGGAAGAATATGATGTACCTGTGGTGGCTTGGACTTACTATACAGATACATTCATGCAAGTTAGCTTAAAAGCTAACTTAGCCTACCCTTAAGGGAGGGGCAGGCATTTACACAGTGAGTGTCCTGGCCACAATAGAAGCATACTGTGGCTCCAGGAACTTTGGAGTTTGGATGTCTTTTGGTACAATCAAATACTGAATGACTTCCAGAGTCACATATTTTACAGTATTTTCTTTTCAGTTTGGAATCAGGTTTCTCCTTTGTTATAGTTTGAGTCAGATTTCTGGCTAAAGCCTCTATCTTTTGCTCAACTATTTCCATCACATCATTCTCAGAAAGAGATAATGAGGTAGATGAGTTAACCTGAACGGGAGTTGGAGTAGCACATATACCAGGGTCTTGGAAACTTTCAAGTCTCTTCTTTCTTCCCTTGAAGAAAGCCTCATATTGTAAAGCCATGGTAAGAGCTTCATTGAGGGTTTTAGGGTTAGAAAAGGAAAGCTTGGATTCCAGTTCTTCATTATTCAAAGCATCAATGAAGGCCTGTGTTGCTAGGTCATCAATTGTCTTCTTTGACATGCTTGACTTCCCAAAAGCTTGTCTTGACAATTTTCTTATATCATGGGCTAACTTTTCAAGAGGCTCATTATTGCCCCTGAACTTATGTTTAAGCTCGGCACGGGCATGGTTACTTTGTTCAGGGGGTTCATAGTTAATTTTCAGGACATTTATGATACTAGCTAAGGTTGGCAGGTCTTCATCATCCAAATCATCTAAAACATTGACAGCCTCTCCTTCAAGACTCCTCACCATAAAGATGGCAGATTCTTCATCTGTCCAACCATTTATGTTAGAGACAAGTCTAAATTGGATAAGAAAAGCTGAGAGACTGCACTTTCCATTGAAAAGTGGTGCTTTCATTTCCTTTCCAGAAAACGAAGTACCTCTTCTTTGCTTTTCAACTCCAGTATAGGATTCCTGATCAGATGTATTAGGACTGGATATAAACAGATCATTGGGTTTTTCAATCTGTCTGTAGAGACCAGGAGAACTTGGATTCACTTTTGATCTACTCATAACTGTAGATCTAAGGGAAGGAAAACTATTTTCCATAGCAGATTCATACTTATCAGAATTATTCATGTAGTCAAATGGCCTTTGTCTAGTTTTTGTATGGTAAGATGGGCATTTCTTACTATATTCTACATCACATAGGTCAGAAAAGTCAACAGCGGTTTCATATTCTGGAGAGGGGAATAGTGATGCAGCTTGAGAGGATCTAGCATAATCCTCGTTTACCCCCTGTTTGAAGGGGAATTTTTGACAAGGTGTGCACACACTACTAGCATCCCGGGCTGACATCTCATGGGAGGGCGGGGCACTTCTGTTATAGCCAGGTTTTTGAGCATCAAGCCATAAACGTGTCTCCAAATCTGAATCATAGGTCTGATCCACACTTTTGGGTAGACAATATGGCTGTCTGCAATTGGGAGAAAACTCAGTGCTTTGAGATGATTTATCTGATAAACTGAACATATCAGATTTATCAACAACTTGGATTTTGCAAGGTGGGGATTTACTAGATTCACATAAGACTCTATCATTAGGCCTCTTTAAATCTTGTCTACAAAGGGTACTTTTGGGTTGATGCATACATTCATAACTTTTAGACTTAATACCCGAGTTTGAAACAGTCTGGTCAGTTAGAAATTCAGCATGTTTCAACTTGCTAGGTTCACTTAATTGAGTAATCTCTTTTGTTACTTTAGGGGCATTTAGAAGCTGGAAATCCCTGTTGAGATCATATGACTCATCAGCTGATAGTGCCTCTTTAGGCAAACCTCTTGTGTATTTAAGGTCATTACACATTGAGATTGGTATTCTATCAGATGGGATCAGTAAAGAGCTTTGCAAAGTCTGTTTTAACAGTTCACCCCCATATGCTTCCTGGAGCATGTCATCTCCATGAGGTGTCAGTGGCACTGGAGCAATGGGTGAAAGGTGGTAGTTGACTTGCACATCCTTTACTACTCCCGTTTTGCTAGAATGACCCACCAAATCATAGTTTGGCTTTGTATAGTTATCTTTTCTCTCTTGTTTGACATTAATTGGGGACTTCAGTGTCAAATTACGGGAATGAGAGAAATCTAAGGTCTTTGGTCTAAATCTGGGAATGTCAGTTATTTTAATTGGGGGAAGTAAAGGTCTAAATGGTGAGGACTGAAATTTGTTTGGCCAGCTCTGTGGCTCATTTTTCTGATTCGCAGTTGGTAATAGAGGAGAAGTATGCATTGAATGTTTGCTTGGGTTTGAATCAGATAAACTGCCATGACTTGCAGATCTTCCATGAGAAGAAACCTTTGTGGATGTCATTAAACCATGTCCAGACTTTCTACCAGCTGTATGAGTAGATGCATTGGACGGCTTACCAGGGTAAGCATGAGGGTGTGTTTGGACATCCAAGGGTTTTCTAAATCGGAATGTTCCCCTTGTTGACAGTTTATCCAATGGCTTTTGCAATTCAAAGGACTTAGCAATTTGAGAATCACTTTTCCTTTCATACTTAGGGTGTAAAACTCTTTGATCATTAGTCCCTAAATCCGTTTTTAAATAGGGGGCTAAACTGAGGGGTGAAAAAGCTTGTTTAGCAGTAGCTCTTGTTCCATTGGCTGGAAGAGGCTTTAAAGGAGATGTTTTAGATGGCATTCCCCCATAAGCACCCATCAAGGTTTCCTTTTCAAGGGACCCAGGTGCACCAGCTATGGGGGGTTCATATGCCCCACCTCTACTACTCACACTTTTTTCACCATTTTTTGAAGATACCAAATTCAAGTCACTTTTTGGGTCTTTAGTATCCTGCTTAACCATTTTAAGCAGGGGATTAAACAACCTACCCTTGGGAAGTGGTCTAGGCCTATCTAACGGTAATTTAGGAATGCGTGGCAATTTGACAGGCGGAGAAACCTTAAAAGATGGTCTCTTTATTGGGGGTGGTGTAGTTGCTGATGATTGAAGTGGAAGTGTATCGTCTTGAGCAAATTTCAACTCTTGTTCATTAAGGTGTTGATGGCCCAATACAACTTCAGAATCATCAAACCACCCGGGGATAATAGTGTCAAAAGCTTCCGCCTGCAATTTCTGGCTAGACAAGGGTCTTTCAGTGGATTCGGACATGTGTAATGGGGTGCGCTTAGCGAGATTAAAAATGTCCGACTTTTCCGACATTGTCAATTACAGTTAATGATCCCGCTTTGAATATTAATGAGCGCAAATTAGCATAAACATAAGAAATGGCGTTAAACTGGGCTTGGGTCAATACGTCAAGTATTACATCCCACCGCTGCCACCATTTCTGTCGCGACCCTCGTGTGGTAGCGTGGTTTGGGGGTCGTAAACAGAATACAGTCTAAGAATCAATAGTTTGATTTGATATTTTAATTAACTTAGTTTCGGGACAAGTTCAAGTAAAAGTTGAAATGTGTATCCCTATTTAATTGAACAACATCCGTGTTCACAGTATCATAACAAAATGGGATCAAATTGGGATAAATTTTGCGATGAAAATTTAGGGATAAATTAGGGATAAATTTAGGGATAAAAATTTAGGGATAAATTCTGGGATAAAAATAATTGGGATGAAGTGGGACAATTTTGGGATAACAATTACGGGATAACAAAATCTGAATATAGACTAAGTAAGATTTGTCAGTTTTCAATGTAAGTTGTATGTCTCATAAAGGCAAATGGCAACAGACTCCAGATTCTGAATGTGCCCAGTGTTCAGTTGTATCAAATAAGTATAATGTTAGGGTGTGAGTATAACCAGGTGGAAGTCCTAGCCACTAGAGTGCTACGATGGACTTCAAGCTGTATATTAAGCTCTCTGGTCACAATAAAAGTGGGAAAGTTTGTAAGAATTAAAGTTGGGCTATTTCAAATCAGGAGTCTGTCAAACTCATCATGGGATAATATTACTTGTACACCATTTAAACAAGCAAGTAATAAAACATTGGAAATAACTGATGTTTGGGGTAACAACTTGGAACCAGGGTGAAAGAAATTCTCACTAATATTATCAATAAGAGAAGGGTTAAATAAGAAAGTAAGATCCTGGATTGTACTTTAGCTCTGCACTATTGCATAGTTTCTGGGAAAATATATGTATGACTTATTGTGAGTGATTGTTATTCAAAGAAGCCCTTAGCAAATATGAGCTAAGATAAAGCTTGTTGCTTGAATGTTAGTATCACTAAAGTCACCTGGAATTTAGTCGGAATCTATTTTGAATCCAGAATATACTTCAGATAAAATGAGGGGGGGGGGATTTTCTAACATATATATAAAAAACAATCGAACACAACAAGTGATATTCTGTGGATCTTTATATAATGTATAAAAACGACTCTATTTCTATTTATTAATCTACACAAACATTACACAATTCACTACTGTCGAGATGGTAATATCAAGTATATAATCTCTCAAACCAAACATGCATAAAACAGCACAGCTAATGGAAGTTCAGTTAAACAATTTGCAATAAAGCCTAAAATGGGTCTTTTTCCAAAAATGTAACTTAACAGTGCAATTTTATATCATCCCTGGGGGGGGGGGGGTTGAAATAAGCTCCCTATACTACTCACATGAAAAGTGGGACATCATTTTGCCACTATCAGACTATGGTACAATTGGCAAACAAATGGGAAACAGTATTTTAAAGTATTCTAGTATCTATAATGAATTAGAATGTGGTTAACATAGAATTAGACCAGACATGGAAAACTAGAAGGGGAGGGGGTGTCTTAAGTCCGAAAATGGGGTTCGAATGACCATGACCCTTAAAAGTACTTCAATGATGTTTGATAATGGTCCCATAAGCCCGGGATTTCACCTTTAAATTACCCAGAATTTAACATACAAATATACAAAGGAGTATTTCTAGTGTATCAATAAAATTTACCCTGTGAACAAACTAAATACAGTCCCAAACTGGATGGGGGGGGGGGAATGTCGTATAGAGATGTCTATGAACCCCTGGAATTTGCAGTTGACTCTGGTTTAGAGCAAGTTACATTAGGTTCGTAAAGACCGTAACTTTTCGTACACCTTGTCAAATATTCCTAAACGATTCCCTGTGGGGATGTTGTATGGAAGGTTTCATAAAGAACTCCGGGAACTTGCTTTCGACGCTGGTTAATAAGTTACATAGGTTCTTTAAGACAAAAACTCTGCGTGTAACTTTGCGTTAACCTTGTCAAATGTTCCTTAACAATCCCTGGGACAATTTAAACATGGGATGTTCACAAGGCAAATAAATAAAATTAAGGAAAAAATCAAGTGTACAGATACTTCTTTTCAAAGACTAAAACTCTGCAAAAATACAATTAGATCAAGTCAATTACCTTTACCAACTCGTACACCTAAGTTGGTTTATCTGCAGCAATATAAATATCCAATTTTAGTGACGATTTAATGTTTAAAATTCCACAAAATGTTTTCCATGTCTGGCCGGCTTGAATTCGAATCATAAAAGCACAGAAAAAGACAATTCACTTAAAACGTGCTTATTTACTTAAATCAAGCTTAATAAGCCTCACTTTGGATTTTGAAAACAAACCCAGACAACTGCCCTTTCTAAAAAGTTTGTAACATAACATTAAACTGGGCCGAAAACCTTCACATTAAACTCTTATTATGAACAAAATATATATGTTGACATTAATCCTGTAAATAATATTACATGAAAAACACAGGAGAAGGTTATTAACCTAAATATGAATATAGAGTAAAATGATTAAACTTTAACCATACTTTAAGAGTATAGCCAAAGTAGTTATACAGACTACCCTTTTACAGAATTTAAATTATTTTATAACTCTTGAAATATTGAGTAACTAAAAACACAATTGATAAAGTGAAGAGCAAAAAGTTGAAAACAAAGTGACAATCCTTCAAGGCAATTCCATTACCATGCTCAAAGTAATCTGAAGGATCGTCACAGTATGCTTGCATAGCATCAACAAATTAAGAGATATCTTCTTAACATTTACCAAGTAAGCGAGTCAGTTCATCGAATTTCACAAAAATTAATTGTGAAAATGGGTATTAATAATAATATATGTGAAAGCAATCCGACAAAGACTCAAATAATGGCTAAGGCAGAAAACCTAATTTCAGAAAATTGTATTATTGAACATTTTTTTATAATTTCACCATGAGCATCCCTGGAAATGTGATACCTCTTAATTCCAAAGTTGTTGATGGTATACAAGTACAAAAATGTTTCTTCCACTTTACATTACTACACAAAAATAACGAAGATTCTTTTATTACTGAGAAAAATGTTCCTTTAGTGAATGGTATTTTTGTGTCACCCTGTGCGATGTACATCTGGCGATCACTTCTTATAACCGAGTCTCATTTGCTCCGATTCATCGCGATCGAGTATTTTGTTCAAAATCGAATACAAGTTTCAACAAAATATGACCGGACGCCGGCTGATGAGTCGGAGCAAATGTGACCCAAGCATTTGAAAAACTTGGCAAGATATCTTGTCTAATCGGCAACTTTAATCCATGCAATAAAACCTCAAAAACGGATATCAATTTCGTTGCTTGTATTAAGCGATCGTTTAGTTAAAATGAATAAGATATACGAAAAAGACCTAAATAAGAAATTAAACAACTGTAACTGCACCGCGCAAAGGGCACTTGTAAACATAGTTTTCTGAGTACTTGGAATTTATATTGATTTACTTGCCCGCCATTCACGGTGTCCATGTCTGCAAGCCTTATAGGCACGCAGTTTGAAACTCTGACAAACTGCGCGCATATTTCAAAATGGAACACGGGGAGAAAAAGTCTCCCAAAAAGAGCCAAAATACGAAAACTACAAGGCTAGTCTACTTCTAAAGATAGTATCTTTCTGTGAAGATGAACTTAATTTACTCATAGTACTCGATGTTGTTCCCGATGTAAACCTAGTTATCTCAATATAAGGGTCTTAAGTAACTTCTGAAATTTACAGTGTTAAATTATATCTATGTCTTTTTATCATAATTTGCCGTTTATTTAGCCATTGTGTCTGTGTATGCTAGAATATAAATCTTATAGGATCACTCCATCTGGTTAAAGCAGCATAGTTTGCGTTCAAAACGATAATACGCCATAAACGTAATTTAAACATTTTTCTTGTCAAACTGCGCGCCTATATTCACATGTATTTCCCCAACTGCGTGCCTAATATTTCCAAACTGCTTGCCTATCCAAGCTTGTTGTGTATTATTAGAAAACGTAAGCGCCATATGTAAGACACATATGTGTCTAATAGTAGAACCCCATAATTGGAATACTATGAGAGTCTGTCCACCAAGATGATGATCTGGAAATAAAATTTTTTTTCGTTCCTAACTTAATTGTTACTTTTGTTATACATTTTGACTTTCAATATGAAAATCTCATAAAATCTGATGATAAAGCAAAATTTCCAAAGCTATATGAAAAACACCTACACGTGCCTCTGTAGAAATTCCAATGATAATATGTAGTTTTGATAGTGTATGCGCGCAGTTTGTAATTTCTGGCTAAAATAGGCGCACAGTTTGTGCTTTATTTAAGGAATAAATAATGATAGGCCATTCAATATGGTGAAATTCAGCACGGGTTGGACAGAATGTTGTACAAAGCACGAACCGAGATTTATTCTGATTCAAACATAAAAACTAGTAAAAGCCGTGTCTGTGGAACGGGCATGAAGGAAGAATACGCATGCTGCCAAGATTCTGAAGTCGGCCGGAAAAATTTTAGAATTTGTTTGGGCTGTTCTATTTTACTCCCCGTTTTAGATTTTAAACGGCGTATGCAAACATGGGTCAGCCAAGGGCGTTACAATACCCGGGAATTTATCGGTTCGTCCAGTACTTGTTTGTGATAGCGCCCTCTGTAGGTCACTGTGCTTATAGCCTACAGTAATACGGGGTAGGATATCGGGAATTCGGTCAGTTTCTATCCGTCGATTTCGCTATGAATTGAAGCAAGTGTGACCACTTTATCCACTTAAACAATTTGATAATTGATTAAATCTTTAAACAAAATCGATAAACACGTTATACACTTCCTATCTCCTTAGAAATTAGCATGTATTTATGGATTGTGTTTTCGAACAAGGCTCGACCCACCCCAATAGGGAAATCCTTATGCTAATTAGTATGACGTCATATTTTCCTGGGGAATCCTAGATTTCAAAGCCTCAGTCTGTTATTGTGTCAAATGTAAACGCTCTTGGGACGCTCTTTTGCAGACAGAAAATTGACAGATTAGCTTTTAACTTTCAGCTTTGATGTTAAAATATTCTGTATTTCTACCGGACTTCTTGCTGAATATCATATAATGTTATAACTTGATTTGGACCATTGCCTGATTGATCATTCTGAAATTTTGATTGTGATTCATGATTGATTGGCAAGAAAAAAGAATTCCTATTGTTTTCCAGCGAAGTCAAAATGTTACAGCATGAGTTATAATGTCGAGTTTGCATCATGTTAAATTCTGCTAGTGATAAAAAGTCCATGCACAAGCATACACATAAGAGACAAACACACCCAGGCTCCAGGCCGTGGATGGAAATATAAAACTATTTAAGGCACAAACTGGTATTAATAGACCGATATGTAGTGTCTGCCATGTATTGAAAGTAAACCAATCTGCATTATTAATGTTACTTCTATCAATACATGGATTGAGCAATGGAAAAGCAATGGCACAATCAAAAATGTGCATATCAATCGTGAATATCTCTCGGTTCAAAGCTTATTTCCAACAGAATCGTGTCAAAATATGTGTCTGAGTAACAGTTATACATTATAAGATCGCAAACTCTTACCAATTATCAGCCGAATGGCTCATTTTCAACGAAATGTCCTTAAGACAACAGCCCTGGGTCGCCCCTGAGACCAAAAACTACTTCAAATAGCCCTCCCCTAATTATATTGGATAATCACATTTATTCGTGCGCGCGCAGCTCATCCAATGAACGAAACGCCACTTCCCGCTGAAATCACCGGGTATTGATCTTTCCCTTGGGTCAGCCATAGTTAAATAGTTACAGTAGTTACGGAGGGAGTGAAAAAGAACAGCTATCCCCGGACAGAGCCCCAGATGTGCAGCTGAGATGTGACGTCACTCAAAACAATGCAAATTGCAGATTGAATAGAGCATGGTCGTGCATCTATGGAGAATTAGAGAACGTTCTATATTGGCTATGCTGCATTCTGATTGGTTGAGAAATTCGAATAGAGCACGGTCATGTTTGAATTCTTTTTAATCTCCTGATTATCTGTTTTATCTCGAAATATTTTGAATTATACATGATAAATGCGTAAGGAATTAAATATAGAACGAGTCTGAAGTATTTGTCATTTATGTTTGAAGTGCTAGATCGATTTACGTATAAAGTCCTGTTAAATCAGTGACGAAAATGCCATTAATCTGCTTATGTTTTAAACATTAGATTCATTGCACATCGTTTTTGCTAGTATTTGCAAGATTGGTACATTCGCCACAGAATGAACGCATTAAACAAGAAAACAATGCAGGATATATGTTTTTAAATTGCATTTCAAAACACAGACTCCAACTTGAATGATGCAATGTTCTTAGGCACACAGTTTGTGATCGAAACAATAAACTGCATGCCTAAGTAGGCGCGCAGATTGACATGGGCACCGTGCCATTGAAAGTATAATAACCTGGTGCAACTGTACTATCTATGTTGTTATTCTCTTGTAGGTGAAGTTTAAGGGCGCAAATACTTCTTAAAGTAATAAAATTCCTCTTAACAGACCTTACAAAACATGTATTCCAACTGTTGTTAGCGCGTAAAAAGTCGAAAAATTTGTTTGGCCCGAAAGTTTTGTGGGTCTCGGAAAATGGGTCTTTGGAGGTTTCTGAGGCCAAATTATTAAAAATAGTCCTTAAATGTTCAAAATTCACGCCCAATTTTTGGTTTAAGGGGCCCAATATTTTTGCTTGTTAGATTCTGGATCCGCCAGTGTTACTCACTGCCTGTCAGGCTAACATAGCATCAATAACATGTAGAAACCATAAACAGTTTTATATGAGATTATGCTTAGGCGGAAAAATGTCAACAATTTGTTTATTCTAGGTATACCATACCATTTCATGTGATAACCCTCTTTCCACACACCATTCCTTTATAGTATGAAAAAGTTTCTTTATGTGTCAACCTGTACAAGGATGCGAGGCAAATGCCTTTGAAAGTAAGCAAACAACATTGCACATTATTCCTAGCTAGTAATAGCAGCTACCCAAAATAATGTAGTGTTATTCCTTTGAACTAGCTATCGTAAACATAAAAGTAACGAGATCATTGGTTAAACGGTTCTATATGAATAATTTTCATGAATTCCCGATCCAATTCATACGATTTGAATCCACTCGATCCGCTGTATATTTAATGCTTACTTTGGCGTGGGATAGTAAGGAAGCAGATTACTAAGAGGGTCGAGGGGATGAGACTTGTTTCATATTGTATGGTACAACCCCTCTTAAACATATCCTATGTCTCCTGAGAGTTGAGTTATTTATATACACACGCTCCGGTTGTATGCTTGTAGGCTATACTACCACTAGCTCTGAGAAATATATATATAGGTGGTATAATGATGAACTGACCTGCAAAATCTGCCGATTTTGTGACAAGAGCTTCGTAGATTGCATCATAACTGTTAAGTACAACAACCAAATCCCCAGCAAAGTTCAACTTAAAGATCGGCCCATACTCCTCAGTCCATTTTAGTAAATCTTTGTGAATACGTTCCAGGTCAACTTGAAGTGCATTCCCAAATATTGGTATCCCTTTAGGTCCTGGGATCTTTGCGATAATCCTTGATTTCCCATTAGTGTATTTTAGACATACATACATTAAAAAAGCAAAACAGCCTAGAAGAATGTAGACCAACATTTTGTAATATGTTATACTGTTATTACAGTGCCTCGGTCTCTGCTAAACATTTGTATAAAGTACATGCAATGCAACACGAATGTACAACCTTCCGTGTTACTGTTAAAAAAGACAAATGAATTTAACATGAGTGCACAGGGGCGGATCTGGAAACTAACAGGGGCAAATTTCAAGCTTTGTCTGAAAAATCCTTTGGCCCTTATTTGCTAGAATTTGGCAAAAAATTAAAAAATAATGCCTAGAAATGCCCTAAAAAATTTCTGGGCCAACATTTTTTGGGCCCAATCTTTTTCCTGGCCCATTTTTTAAACATATTATTTATTTCATAATCAAAAAATACACAAAATATCTACTACCAATCGCCATAGGCATTCTAGGTAGTTTAAATTACAATAGAGGATTAATTACAGTAATCATAGATGGTTATTGATGGTAATGTGAGAGGTTGGGAGGGAGGGGGGAGGGGGTACAAATGAATCACAAGATACAAATGAAAGTTACATTAATTTGATGGAAACTTATAACAGGCCTGTACAAATTGCATCGCTTTATCTATCAGGATTTTCTGAGAATCAATAGTAAGTTCATTTTCATAAATTAAATATTTGACCTGTTCTGTCTTACTAGAAATAAGTTGAGTATCAGACAATACATTTTGTTCACGAGGTGCAGTCATCATTTTATTACATTCATGGGTATGGCGAGGGCAGGCTAGAATGAGATGCTTTGTGTCTTCAGTAGAGCCACAGAGGCATTTGTTGTCAATTATTCCAGTAAAATTATGAGTAAAGAAATGGTCTTTAAGGGCAAAATCAACTCGAAGCCTATGAAGCAGTTTTTCGTTGGTTCTACTTAAATTTAATTTTGTAGTTGGTATGAAATTTGAAATAGGGATAAATATCTGTTTAATAGAGCTTTTGAATCTAGAAATGGTTTGAATTTCACGAAAAGTCTGGCTAAGATGGTTCCAATCATTTATAAAATTTAAGACTGGTGCTTTAGAGAGTCTCATTGAAATATTTCTTGGGCAGGAAAAGGGTAAGAAGTGTCTAGTTGCATGGTTGCAATGTTGGTCAAAAAGACTATAGACATAATAAGGCACATCCTTTCTTACAATTTTGAACATCAGTCTTAGGTTTTTCATGTCTTTTATCAGTCAGCGATTTCCACTATAAACATTTTAAAGTTTTTGAGGTATTAGAGCAGTACTCCAGCACATATAACAGCAGCTTGATGGTGGATTTTACCAAGCTTTGATAAGGCCGCCAAAGATGACGATCCGAAAATGGAGCTTCAATAGTCAAAATGAGACGCCAAATATAAATTATACATGATTTGAAGATGGTGCGACTGTATTTTGTTTGATATGACCTTCAAAGGATTTAACACTTTTTGAACTTTTGACAGATAGTTTATATGGTCTTTAAAAGTCAAATTCTCATCTAAGATGAAACCCAGGTCCTGGCCCATCTTAGGGGGGATGCCCCCCTAATCTTCAGCGGTGTCCTTATCTTGACCTTGTTTACGCCCCCAATCCGCAACATCATCTTGCAACACTTTACAGCGCTGTCAACAGTTCTGAACAGTGCAGATCGAGCACTGCGCTATACTATTGTGCTATACGAGTACATAGTGATATCTCAATAGCACTGCTTTGAACAGCATAGTACAGAAAACAGTGATGTATAGTATGCCTTTTACAGCGCTGTCTGTTTTATAATCAGAATTTCATAGTACTGTTTGGAATTGGCAGTGTATTGAACCAGACAACAGCCTATAAATTATATGATAAACGAGATGACCTTAATTTTGATATTGCGTATTTCCAAATTCGGATAGTAATATTCTATTGCACCCAGCACAAGTGGGGTGTATGTATGTTGATTAATTAGATAAAGGAGAGCATGCTCAACCTATTGAGGTCTTAAATCAAGACATAATGTTTTGGTGATAAAATTCCGAGGCCAAGGCTAAGGCTATACAAGTAAATAAACGTAGGTAACTATTTTTATGCTGTACCAAGAAATATAAATCACGAGTTCTAAATTTTCCACTTGACATGATCAGGGCTGTTAGATTTTTAAAAAAATGCACTAGACTCAAACTTTTTAATTTAGACTTAGACAACGCTGCCCCTTAGACATATTACGAAAGAGCCCCGTGCTATACTTGTGATTTTGGCTGGCGATATTGAGGTTAAACAAAAGTTTTGGAGATTTGATTTATTGAACATTGCATTGCCTTTTGTTTTGGGTGGTGTCAGAGGATACCATCTCCTGTTATGAGTGTGGACATTTTTTGAAGCTATGATGAGATATGTGGACAATGCCCAGAAAAATGGAAGTCAGGGAGGGATGTTTATTTTCCTATTTATACACTTAGTGATACCGATACTTAGTAAAATATTTTGATGGTATGTCAAACAAACCTATAGCAATGAAGCCCCGAAATGATCAAGGTATAGTTTAATTATTATAAATCCACAATAGTACACAAAATTAAGATACTTTTAAGTATTTCTCTTTGGATTTCTCCTTCGTCCCCGTTGTTTATGGCTATGTACCTATACAAATCCATCCTTTATATTCCCAGATTTATGTGATTGTAGGAATTTATGAGCGATTTGTCAATAGTTTTCGTGTAGTGGACATTGTTGCAATATTAAACATGTGCATCCATATATAAAGAATACATTATACAACTCAACTTCAATAATGTAAGTTTTTCGGGTAGTGTAGGGACAATTAATTAGGTTTGTGAATTATATTGTATTTTAATGTAATGATTAAGTAATTAATAATTATTAAGCACATATTTCGATTGTAAACTGCTCACATAATTCAGATATTTCCAAGTTAAGAAAGGATCCGTCATTCTAAATATATATAAAAATGCCCCCAGCTCATTCATAACCATTATGACATCTAATATGGTATTTAGTGAGGAGTTAATTGTGGCAAAGTGTTAAGGTGCAGCATCCTAAGTGTTATTGAGGTCATAGTGATCTTGTTAAGGTCAAGTCAGGGCATGTCTGAAAATGAAAGATTCTTGTGTGCAAAATCATCAGTACAAAATTTAGAATGTGAAAATATGATGAATACTGTTGTTAGGGACAACTCTGACCTTAACCTTTGACTTTGAAAAGGAGGTCAAACTTTCATATTTTTGTTTTTATTATTTGATTTGGTTCCATTGACTTAACATGTAGACAACATCATGTATCGACTTGATGATATCCTCATGTTAAGTCAATTATTCAAAATTTTTAATCCAATTTGTATACTTACAGACGAACACTTACAAAACAAGACAAGATAAGACGGAATCATCAATGAATGAACAAGTAATGGATTTTTGGGGGTTCAAAGAAATAGAAAAGAGAAACATTGTTGAATTCAAATTTTTAACTCAAATATTGATATGTATGAAATAAACAAAAGAGAAATTGTCACTCCAGACATAATTAGAAATTTTATAAGCTATGATTGTCCAACAAAGAAAAGAAAACATGCACTTCGGGTTTGTCATTGACAGTTCATGGAAGGTTTATTAGGTCAGTAATTGATAATTTTCCAATGACTTTTTTGACTATTTTTTGTTGACAAAGTCAGTTTATTAGGCAGGTAGTAGTGATAAGGAATATTTCACAGCTTAATTTAATCAATGTAGATTCCTTTTAAATATCTCTAATTTTATTTTGAATGCTAATATTTTTGTATTTTATTGTATCTTGTTCATTCTGAAAATCCATAAAATCTGATTGGCAAGGCGAAGTCCCTCCCCCCGGTCAAAAAGGGTACACGAACCATTTAACCGCGTCACATTTGAATTAGGTTTACAGTCATTCCAGATAGTAATGCCCCAATCAGTTTTCAGAAAATGACAAAAATAAAGTTTCTCCGTTTCACGTCATACCTTGTTATTTTTTGAGGTTATATGTCTACAGCATAATACTAAAAAATTGGCTTTTAGACTCTCTTGGTTTCGTAGTAATTTTGATTTGAAATATGTGGTACACATCTTGAGTTTTTGTGCCATTTTAAATTACGTTATAGGCACCATCTTAATTGATTTGAATACTTCTTAATTTATGACAGTGCTACCAAATAAAATGTTTTTCTACCTTAAAGTACATACATTAGGGTACTGATACTTATCAGGAGGATTAATAATAGTTGGGTTTTGAACTTTTTTGCTCAATTACAAATATTTTATACCTTTGTCCTTAAAATTGTAATTTCCATAATGTTTGTCAGTCATTCAATCATTAAGTGTAAATCTTTTGTGAACATTGCCTCAATTTAATACTTTTTAGCAGAGCAAAGGAGTATATCTCTGCATTGTTAAACACTAATATTGGATACCACCATGGTTATCTATTTGTAAAAAAAACTCAAGCATTGAACACGCCTATATTGTAACGTAGATTAATTGATGGAAGCTGACATTTTCAATTCAATCAGTTGTACAATAAAGTGGTTTCCAAAGAATTAACTAGGTCCGTTTAATATACGTTTTACATAAGAGAAACTCATTTTATGAAAACACGCTATGTTCATGTAAAATATAGCTTTTGCGTACTATATTCAAACGAACGGTAACGTAGATTAACATCTTAGAACATCAGCTTCATGTGTCATTAAATCTGATCAAGAATACATTACAATGAAAAAGCAAACAAATCATTACATATTGTGAATAATAATGGTGCTAAATGTACTTGGTATGGGCCCCTTATCCTAGCACTGAATCAGCAAATTTTGGTAACGCTTGTTAAGAAACTGTAAAGTCGACGTCATTAGATAACGAGAGCAAATATTGTTCAAAGTCTATGTAAAACTTAAACTTCTTAACTTTATTACTTAATTCAACATCTCTAGAGACGTCGCTAAAACAGAACTGTCAATGTGAACTAGTAAATGTTTACAGTAAAACGTATTTTCAAATCATATCTGTCCAAAACCACATATCAGACGTCATTGTCTCTTGATTCAATTTTTGAGGCAAATAGCTCATCATCAGTTCAGGTAATCTTGAACATTCTTGCATTCCCCCACTTGGGAATCAAATCCACTATTTGGGAATGAACGTTTGCATGTTCTACCAAGAGTACACGTTCTGACTACCCAGAGTACATGTTCTAGTGAAGGCCACTGAAAATACCCCCGTCTGTTAATCATAAATGATGTTTCATAGCACGCCATTCATATTAACTACTTTTCCAATGTACCAAGCACCATCATAGACTGCAGCAGTATAATTGTCAATCATGTACATGACAGCTGGTTCATTATCAAAGGGTTCGTCGGCGTCAGTGCTCTTACTCTGGGGTTCATTTTTGCACTTCACGAGGCAAAGCAAGAAACAAACCTATTTAAGGGGGAGCTCTACTCTGCGTGTGTGGTACCGCTTAAGGTAATGGTGTAACGAAAACATTTTTGAAAAAATTGATATACCTGCACATGTTATTTTCTGTTGAAAATAAAATATGATGGCATGTGTGCATTTCCTTGTTTTTCAGGAAAACATTATCTTCTTTTAATAAACTTGGTAAAAGGTCCATGGTAACTCAAGTGTTGTACAGAAAATTTGAGAAAACATTGGAAAATTGAAAAGACGTCAATTTTGAATGTTTTCATGAAATTTCATCATTTCCTTGAGTTAAAATTGACCTCTTACCAGACTCAATAAATGAAAACATTGTGACGATACTTTCCTGAAATTTTTACATGCCTTCATACTTTATTTTGTAGAAGAAAATAAAATCAGCAGGAATTCAAAATTGAAAAAGGTTTCTGTTTCACCATTTCCTTAACACGTGGCCTTTGTCTCTGTACTTTTCCCCATCTTTTCTCTTTTCTATTCAATATATCCTTTTTGAATCACTGCTCTTGATTTACCCATTTTCTGAAAGAATGTTCCCCTATTTGAAACTCTTAATCAAGTCAGAAAAGGATTAACAATAGTTTACGTTACCGAGCATAACGTAATTTATCCAACATTTAATATCGAATTTCACCAAATATAATTTCAAATTGAAAATTTTGTTCTTGCATCACAAATTACAAGTTTCTAATGAATGATGTGCTTCAAAATTATTATCCGAAAATTCCTTAAATGTTCTTTACTGAGATTGTGAATGGAGTCAGGTATTTATTTACATATTTTCAATCATTTTGATGGATTGTAGTCAATTGTCAGAGATAATACACAGCTTTGAGTCAACATGGCGCCATAGCGCACCAAAACTAACCATGTGACCCATTGTCAAGTCAAAATAGGATTGTTTCGTAAAAAAGGCTCGCGTAGTTTAAAGTAACGTTATTTAATATTTGTGACATTTTAATGCGAATCAAATATTAATTCAGTACTAACCGACAGAGTAGGGTCTCATATCGAGTCATCCAAGGCTGTAGTACAATATATGTGGAAAACAGTGCCTTCGTTCTTTGATTATGCTGGATATTTGGTAACGTAGTTTAAAGTCCTTATCCATAAGTTTTAAAAAATATTTTTTGACAAGTCACAAATGATATATCTTGGTAAATACATTGACATTCCATATATTTCATGAATATTTCATATGTATACTAGTATTTGATGTTGGTTTTAAGGTAAAAGTCACATTGGTATAAGCTCCATATCAGGTATACATGCAACAGGCAGTAACTTTCAAGAATCTAGCGACATTATTATAACGTGAAAAAGAAGAAGTTCTTGTTAGTATTTCGATTTGAAACTTCGCATGATTATTTCTTACACATCATTGTTGGCCGTGAAAATATATAATACGGATTGTGATAAGTAAAGTTAGTCTGTTTTTTCCATATACCTAAAAATGCTTCTTGGCGACAATAACGTAATTTAAGAATTTCTGACTTAAACTGATTGTAACACATGTGTGGACAAATTGAGCCAAACTTTTAGTGACAATATTAGGCACTGAACCATCCTATACAACCATAATGATTAACACTACAGACACGGGGCTATTTAAGAGAAAATACACGGCGACAGAAAAAATGTGATTGGGGCATTACTATCTGGAATGACTGTTAACGACGTGTCACATTTGAATTAGGGTCAATAACTGCATTTTGAGAATTTTGTGGAAGTTGTTTACTGTTAAGAGAATGACGTCCAAAACTTGCGAAGCCTTTAGAAATTACATTAAAAAGGTTATACAAAGATCTATGTTGGTTTATTTTATTTATATTTTTACGTTACATCATTATACTTTAATAGAAATATAGGTAAAAGAAAATACCGACTTCGGCTAGGACCTATCAATCGTTCACGTATCTTTTTGATTTATTGTCTCGCTATTGCTTTTATTTGAAATGGAACTGGTTGGAGTACTATTCCAGGAGGAAAGTCACGTGGATCAGGAGACGGACTTTGAGAGCCTTCTGGTGGAGTTATCGTGAATTTCTGCAACAACGTAGCACAAAAAAGGAATAATCTGGTTCTTGCAAATTGTTCCCCGACACAAACACGTCGACCAGCTCCAAACGAAATAGCTCTGAAATAAAACAACGATTTCTAACGATAGAACATCATTGATTGTATGGGGAGAAACCTATGGCATAATGCATCTTTAACCACTGTTCCACAACTGGATGACTCTAACTGCAGTTAGCTTCATTCAAGATGGTGGACAAAATTCGTTTGTTTTCGATAAATCTCCAATTACAGCCAAACCAAGCTGAATCTCGATCCCAAAAGATTCGCCATGCAAACTAAAAAAGATATAATTGTAAACAACCACAAATAAAGGCTCAAGCACCCGCGATATTAGAGAAATTGAAAGAAAACGGCTTCACTTAGAATGACTCTAACTGAGGTTGATAATGAAGCTAACTCCAACACAGATTTCACCATTGATGACTCTAACTGAATGGAGATTTATAATGGGCTATACAAAT
This sequence comes from Owenia fusiformis, assembly GCA_903813345.2. Taxonomy (NCBI): domain Eukaryota; kingdom Metazoa; phylum Annelida; class Polychaeta; order Sabellida; family Oweniidae; genus Owenia; species Owenia fusiformis. Next base: position 5,059,068 of record CAIIXF020000004.1, on the reverse strand, counting down.
TACCAATAAGCAGTTCCGTAACCAGGGGAAGCTGGAGGTTCGGTAGTTTCCCCCTCCCTGGCCAGAAATTATTTCAAATTCCCGCAGGTTTTCACCACTCTGAGCACTTTTCGCACGATTTTCTTTACAAAACTATCAAAAAGCAGTAAGCACCCCCCCCCCCGATTCGAATAGCACCGGAGAATATTATCATTCTAAATTGTAAGCGAATGATGGATAAAAAGGGTTTCTTTTATCGTGAAGCAACAATATTGTATACAATGATGTAACAACCTGAATATTGAAGACATGCAGTTAAAGGCAATGTTCATTTTTATTTGTTCAGTGCATTATCAAAATAATATAAGTGTATACGGTTTACTAAATTATTGCCTATGACAGAATTCACCTTCTTATTCTCCCTTTTTTAAACTTCGAACACATTTCCTAATTAATTAGATTATTTGTGAGAGACTGTGTTTTGTCATACGCACTGGGCTTTGTCTTGTTATGTAACCACGTGACCACAGATGATGCCTTCCCATGATACTGGTGGTTAATTGTTCTGTGTAAATATTAAGTAGTTGGTGTGGTGTATAGTGTTGGGAGTGGTGGCTTAGACCATGTCTTGAGACATTACCTTTTATGGACACGCATGGTCATGCAATCTGTGTCAATTGGTTAGAGGTCTCGTTGATTGGACCTGGGAGATATGGTCCAGTATCTAAGTTTCCCCAAACCATCGTCAGTTCTTATGTGACAGGTAGAGTATATTTAGTTGATCCTAGGATGATGCCATTAGTGGTGACATCTCCTATTGTCATTAATGTAGAGCGGCCGGACATCTCGATCCTGTTGCGGATCCTCTCCCTTATATGTTGGTCATAATAAGGGCCCAAGATGTTTCGAACTCATGGGGGTATTCCATGATATGTTTCTCATCAGCGGCCAAAGAAAAAAGGTTAAGAATATAGTGAGGGTTACTTTTTCCTGTTCAGGTTACGCGTTTCGCGGGATTGTTATTGGTTTCTAGAGAATGTTGTTTTGCTGGGTTAGGTTTTGTTTTGGGATTGTCTCCAGTTGGAGACAGTTAGTTGGGTGCTAAGTAAATTGGTATCATAGTTTGGTTGTGTTTGTAGATTGTGCCTGATTGTATTTAATAGTGTAATTTAATTGATTTAGTATTGGGTTGTGACTGACTCTGTTACTGTGGTTGGTGTCAGGTTGTGTTGTAATGATTCAACAATGGGTTGATTTGAATTCGGTCTCGTTGGCTATGTTGTATTGTGTTGGTTTGTTGTTTGGTTGTGTTCCATTGTGTTAGTTTGATAGTCGATTGTGTTTTGGTGGTTGTTTGTCTGGTTGAGCCTGGTTGTGTTGTGTAAGTTTGGTATCGGGTTGTGTCTCATTAAGTTATGTTAATTTCAAAGTGGTTGTGTTATGTTGTAATTGTGTTGTGCTGGTCGGTAGCGGGTTGTGCCCAGTAGGATGAAGTATGTGGTTGTGTCAGATTGTGTTGCGTGATTGGTGTTGTTTTCAGAGAGTGTTGGTTGGGTGTTTTCGTGTTCCAGTTTGGTTGTGCCTGATTGTGTTTTGATTGTTTTGTGTAAAATTGTGTTGTTCTTCGTCAATAATGGGTTGTGTTTTGGTTTTGTTGTTTTATTATTTGGTTGTGCCAAATTGTGTTGCATATATTTGACAATTGGTTGTGTTTTCGGAGGTTAAACTAAGGTTGTAGTATTGGGTTGTGTCGTATTGTGTTGTTGGCTTGTAGTTGGGTTGTGTCTGGTTGTTTATTTAGCCTGGTTTCGAGTTGTGCCTTATTGTGTTATGTTAATTTAAAAATGCGTTGTGTTATGTTGTGATTTTGTTATGCTGGTCGGGGGGCAGGTTGTGCCCAGTCAGGTTAGGTATCTGGTTGAGTCCGATTGTGTTATGTGGTTGGTTGTGCCTGATCGTTAAATGAGGGGTGGTGGCGGGTTGTGCCCGATTATGTTAAGATAGGTGGTCGGTTGTGCTTAGTCGGGTGAGTTTATTTGGTTGTGTTCGGTTGTGTTGTATGATCTCTCTGTGTTGGGGTTTTAGTTTGGTTGTTCCTGATTGTGTTTTGATAGTTTGGCTTGGTTGTGTGGTTGTGCCAAATTGTGTTGTGTTAATTTGACAGTGGGTTGTGTTCTTGGTAATTGTGAGTTCAGCTGCGTTCCAATTCTTCAGACATTGGTTGTGTTGCGTTGTTGGTGATCTTATGGGTTGTGCTTGGTTGTAATGTTGGGTTGTGATAGGTTGTATATTGAGTAGCAGGTCATGCCGAATTGGGTTTTGGTGTATCGTGGAGTATAGATACAAGTGGTGTTGTTTTCAGAGAGTGTTGGTTGGGTGTTTTGGTATTCCAGTTTGGTTGTGCCTGATTGTGTTTTGATTGTTTTATGTAAAATTGTGTTGTTCTTCGTCAATAATGGGTTGTGTTTTGGTTTTGTTGTTTTATTATTTGGTTGTGCCAAATTGTGTTGCGTATATTTGACAATTGGTTGTGTTTTCGGAGGTTAAACTAAGGTTGTAGTATTGGGTTGTGTCGTATTGTGTTGTTGGCTTGTAGTTGGGTTGTGTCTGGTTGTTTATTTAGCCTGGTTTCGAATTGTGCCTCATTGTGTTATGTTAATTTTAAAATGCGTTGTGTTATGTTGTGCTTTTGTTATGCTGGTCGGGGGGGGGGGCAGGTTGTTCCCAGTCAGGTGAGGTATCTGGTTGAGTCCGATTGTGTTGTGTGGTTGGTTGTGCCTGATCGTTAAATGAGGGGTGGTGGCGGGTTGTGCCCGATTATGTTAATATAGGTGGTCGGTTGTGCCTAGTCGGGTGAGTTTATTTGGTTGTGTTCGGTTGTGTTGTGTGATCTCTCTGTGTTGGGGTTTTAGTTTGGTTGTTCCTGATTGTGTTTTGATAGTTTGGTTTGGTTGTGTGGTTGTGCCAAATTGTGTTGTGCTAATTTGACAGTGGGTTGTGTTCTTGGTAATTGTGAGTTCAGCTGCGTTCTAATTCTTCAGACATTGGTTGTGTTGCGTTGTTGGTGATCTTATGGGTTGTGCTTGGTTGTAATGGTTGGTTGTGGTAGGTTGTATATTGAGTAGCAGGTTGTGTTGGGTTTTTGTGTATCGTGGAGTTTAGATACAAGTTAGTGGTTTGGGGTATTATAATGTAGGTATATTCGTTAATTCTTAGTAGAGTCAATAATTAAATGTATTTGTGTTCATTATTAGTATATGCGATAGGTTTGGTACCTATTCATACATAGTGAGATCTCTGGTGTGAGAAGTGCACCTGGTATGATGGGCGTTAGCCTTGCGTTGTTCATTGGGTTTGAAGAGGTAGTTTCTTGTTGTTCTTGTCTCAGTATGCGGCAGTTTAGTTCGGCGCTTCTGTTTATATAATATTGCGCGGACGTTAGAGAACAAGCTTCCGGTTTTTGGAAATGCCTGGAAAGTGAACGATTTGCTTGGACTTTGTTTCTTGCCTGTTTTGTATCTTTTATAGTTTCCGTTGTGGTGCGTCAATTCAGATGAAATTTGTTACATCTTATTAGTTAGGCTTTGTAGAACATTTCGCTAGTGTTTTAGTGTTGGAGGTTGTTGGTAAGAACACAAATTCGACGATAATGTTCCATTTTTGGTGTCTTCGAACTGTGATTTCGTGCAATAATTGATTCTGTTGACAATGTTCCTTGTCAGGTAACATTGTAAATGGTTTCATTTTGTAGCGGGGGTTTGTGGCTACATTTTGATGTATAGTTTTATAGGTTTTGATATGGGTTTGGTGGTGTATGCGAATGTTTTGGTTGATAAACAAACACAGTTTGTCGCCGTGGGTTATGGCATTGAGATACGCAATTGATGGATCCTGAAATACAAAATTATGTCATCCTTTAACGCTTTCCTATATCCGTTGGAGTCTGGTCTCTGTATCTGTCTTCAGTAAACCTAAAATAAGAATACTGCAATGTTCCATGGTGGCGTTTTTTAATTACAGGTCGTGTAGACCATTCTTGCTTGACTAGCAAAACATTGACTTTCGGACGTTTGCGGCATTTCGCCTTTTACATCATATACTTTAATCCTAGAATACTTACAACATTTTACCATACCGTAAGCCTATTCATTTGGCCATTCAATCGTAAACTCAATTTTGTCTTGAAAAAGTAAATTTTCCAGATTTGTTGAAATTTCTACCAGAATTTGTCTGCTCCCCCTCCGTCCAATTTCTACGATCACCGGCCATGGGATTGAATAAAAACTCACTCCATGTCAAAATACAAATGGCTACAACCAATAACAACAGTCAATAACATTTAGATATCTTATAACAACAGACAGGGCCGTCCATATATTCATCCCATTGAGTTAGCTTCATTCCCCGTTTCAATTAGCTTCATTCCTACGTCATCACTAACTTCAGTTAGAGTCATTCTAAGTGAAGCCGTTTTCTTTCAATTTCTCTAATATCGCGGGTGCGTGAGCCTTTATTTGTGGTTGTTTACAATCGTATCTTTATTAGTTTGCATGGCGAAACTTTTGGGATCAAGATTCAGCTTGGTTTGGCTGTAATTGGAGATTTATCGAAAACGAACGAATTTTGTCCACCATCTTGAATGAAGCTAACTGCAGTTAGAGTCATCCAGTTGTGGAACAGTGTTTAACGCAAAATATAGAAAAATGTAGAATATTCACAAAATCTGTGGAATAGATCTAAGGGGTGACTTTCATTTTTTACATGACATCTTATATTACAGAGTAACCATAATTTTGGTAGTGGTTTGATTTTTACATGAACAATTATTTCCATATTGCATATGCCTTAATAATATTCCATTCTTCAGTCAACAGTAATGACAAAATATACATGTACTTCATGCAGTAAGTAAAATATCACAATACTGTAATTCTAATTCTAATTCTAACCAAAATTAGCTTGGGACCAAGTTATAGACATCGCAAAAGTCAGTGTACGGAGCCCGATGCAATATTGGAAGAAAACATAAAACCAATGCTGACTGCATCCTTTTCATTCAATGTACTAATAAGGCAAAGTACTCCTCTTTGCAATGGAATATGATTAATCCACAGGGTCAGGGAGTCATGTCTGGCCGAATAATCATTAATTTTGCAAAGTGGGGCAAAATTCAGCCCGGACCCAAGTTTCAATCATTGCAAAAGTCAGTACAAGGGGCATAGGGGATATTAGAAGAAGGTGTGGCAGGTGTGGCGCAGACAGTAAAGTGTTCATACTCATACTCTTGCAAGAATACATCCTATAGCCCTCCAAATTGCCACCACTTCCTTGCACATAAAGATGCGCTCATCTGTCCACGTCATGCATGGCCGGTTCAGCCCTGAGTCATTTGTGGGTTAAAGCAGAGAAAAGCAGCCCATAGATAATTCTTTCTAGAGGTTTAGCAATATCCGGTGGAGGAATTGTGAGCACAGATGCTCCTGAGATAGCTCCAAAAGAAAGAGTCACAACAATTCAAGTCAAAGTGAACTTCCATTGGCACTTCCCACAGTGCAAATGGATGGATTTCTTACCCAGCCATTACCACATGTGAATGAATGACATATCATTGCAAAGAGGAGAGATGTGGCTTTATGGTACATTGAAAGAAATTGATGTAGTCATCACTAGTTTTGTGATTTTACGAGGTAACTACTTGTTGCGTTTTTTGATACGCCCTGTATACTAGTCATAACATTGTTTTCTGTCAACTGATATTTGAGTTATCACCCAAACGGACAAACGAAGAAACGGACAGACGGACAGAAGGCTTTTCGGTATTCACCTCTATCTTCTTCGTTTGGTGATATAGTGAAGCGGTAATTCAAAAATAATTAATAAAATCTCAAATTTGTTTGCTTTGGTCTGATCATTTAATTCTTAGGATATAGATAAATCATACAAAATGTCTCATCATTTAGGGTTACCCAGTATTACACTAGCTGCACGTTTTGACATTTGCAAAATATATTTTACTAAGTATTCTCATGCACTGTCTCATTATCTATTTTTCTTTTTAAATTGGCCTGGATTGCCTTTCCATTTCGTCGAAACTTCATTGTTGATTTGCTAAGCTCCACGGGGTACCATCGAATAATTTTGGCAACGTACCGGAGAACGACATTTTACTAAGAAATGGCAATAATTTAGCACAATATATTTTTTAACTAGAGTTCTATTTTGATTTTGACAAAAGTAAGTATTCCATGCAATAACTGTTTCATTCATGAGTTTGTAGGAATTCTGTTGGAACCCAGTTCTGATCAAGTACGAAGTTATTGAAATCGGCGCAGACGGACTTTACTCCGAAAGATGGTTTTTCGATTATAACTTTTCACAACATTTAAGTATAGACTTTTGAAAAAAGTACAGAATAGTCCTTATACTTTTGAACAATTCTGTTATTTCTGATTCACACGACTCTGATTTGTTTAATTAAAAAAAAAGTTTTAAAAATATTACTTAGGAACGTAACCGGAGCTGGGAACGTAACCGGAGCAGATCAGTTGAATTATTTAATCAAAAAAATTAAAATATATGATTTAAAGCACATATACTAATTTAAAAACAAACGGGATTGTTTGAATGCGTATTTATTAATATACAGGGTGATCACTAAGTTCTGGGAATTTATGTGTCATTTCATTATTTTTCAACCAATTGACTTGAAATTTTCAAGGTAAATGGGGAATGTAATTTTGGGTTAGATAAAAGAGTCTCATTGTCATCTGATGTCACAATGGATAATTGTTGTTACTATAGCAACGTGACAAATGGCGTAGCGGGTCAAGTAAAATAAAAATGAATTCAAATTTTGCTTGATCCAAAAGTATGGTTAATAGATACCTATTTGGTGGACATATTTCTGTGATTTTTCATATTTTCAAATACTTCTAACTTAACTTAAGTAACATCTGTATTGTTATATAAGAGTGTACTTTACTCTATTTTCGTATCATTCATCAGCATCTCAAAGTCACAATCATGACTCAGAATAGCGGGGAGTTATCTTCCATAATGACTATGCTTCCTCCCATTACTCAAGCTGCCCATACTACTCTTGAAGAATTAGGGTTCACACAAGTTATTACTGCCCCATATTCACCAGACAATATTCACCAGATGAAGCACCATTAGGCTTCACTACATTTTGGGTGCTAAAGCATTATATGAGATGTCATAAGTTTGATTCCGATAGGGGACTGATTTCAACGGCTTGAGCAAATCAAGGGATAACCAAAGGGAGGACTGGAACACATCTTTATGGACTAAGTTTGTCAACAACGCATGTGCGTCCAGGCTAATGGAAACAATTATAAATGAAATGATCCTCTCAGCAATGAAGAATACTTCTGAATAAATGACTTCAAGAGTACTGTTCTGCCTCTAGTAGAAGCAACCATCTAGGCAAGATGAATATGTTTTGGCAGGAAATTTTCAGATTAACATCAGTCAAAATTTGCTGACCCGCAGACCACTTTTACTTTTTTTGTAATTACAATTAAATAAATTGTAGATGTGATGTGTATATGAAAGATTGCTTGTCAACTCAGAATTATACAATGTACACCTGCTGAAAATTTCAACTCAAATGGTTGAGAAATCTTGAAATGGCAGACCAATTCCCAGAACTTAATGATCACCCTGTATATGCTTTAAATCATATATTTTATTTTTTTAAATTATATAATTCAACTGATCTGCTCCGGTTACGTTCCCAGCTCCGGTTACGTTCCTAAGTAATATTTTTAAAACTTTTTTTTTAATTAAACAAATCAGAGTCGTGTGAATCAGAAATAACAGAATTATTCAATAGTATAAGGACTATTCTGTACTTTTTTCAAAAGTCTATACTTAAATGTTGTAAAAAGTTATAATCGAAAAACCATCTTTCGGAGTAAAGTCCGTCTGCGCCGATTTCAATAACTTCGTACTTGATCAGAACTGGGTTCCAACAGAATTCCTACAAACTCATGAATGAAATAGCCAGTGCATGGAATACTTACTTTTGTCAAAATCAAAGTAGAACTCTAGTTAAAAAATATATTGTGCTAAATTATTGCCATTTCTTAGTAAAATGTCGTTCTCCGGTACGTTGCCAAAATTATTCGATGGTACCCCGTGAGCTCGTATGTGATGAACTAAGATGAATGAACAATAAAATATTTTAGGTGCATTAGAAAACCATTAGAAATATATGAATATATAACAGACAGATAAGGTAGAAGGGTAATTACTTACTTGTTTCTTTCTTCCAAAGAAACCAGATAACCGTCATTATCCAACCAACGTTCTGGTTTAAATTGCCAAGGATCAGGAAACAACAAGGGGTCGTGGTGCATCGCAAATATGTTCGTCCAAACCTTTGGAAAAGTAAGTACATACAATTATTACAATAGTGACTTATGTAATGAAAAATCCTTTCGTTAAAAAAAAACAACCGTTCAAAAGGGAATTATGTTTAATATTTATCTAAATGCCATACACAGTTATCATTTAGAATATATAGGGTGATTATTACCTGTGTTCCCTTTGGAACATCATATCCTGCAACACTCGTGTCTACCAAAGTTTTATGGGGTACCAAATTGGCACATGCGTCAAATAACGTAACACTTCAATAAGCGTCGCTTGAAGGTACGGCATGTCATCTTTATCGTCAACACTTGGATTCCGGTCTTTACCGACAACTTGGTCTACCTCTTCTTGAAGCTTTGCCTGTATATCTGGATGCCTCATCAGTAGAAGAAATAACCCAGAGATTGTGCCTTTAGTTGTGACTAATCCTGCCCCAATAAGGTTCCCTGATGCAAATTTGATGTTATTATCCGATATTTTGTGCGGTGTTAAGGGGTCTCTTTGGGCTTTTATGAATACTCCAATGACGCTGTGGTTGGATTCAATGGATTCCTACAAAGTTTCTATTTAATTAAGTCATAAGGGAGTTTAAGCGTGCACTGTTCACATAGTAAACCAAGAAAACGTTTTCTTGCAATACTGTCCCCAATGAACCTATTTGTTTAACCCTAGAAGCCCTCGGGTAAAAAAGTTACACGAACACCTAAGGGGGGGGGGTCAAAAGGGCACCCCCTTGTAACGTTTTTATTAGTAAAGCTAGGATGTTTAAACTATTCCCAAATATACTTCATTCAATTCTCTACAACTTGGTGTAATAACTTTCACAACCATAATGATGATGTAATTATATTCTAAAGAAAACACGCATGGTAGAATTAGTGCTAGCTTTTTCCGATTTTGTCAATTGGAGCTGATGATTACATCATAATAAATTAATAACAATATAGTAAAGCTAGGATGTTCAACCTTTCCCAAAATATACTTCATTTAATTCTCTACAACTTGGTGAAATAACATTAACAACCTCGATGATGTAAGATTGCGTAATTTTATTCTAAAGACAACAGTATTGTAGAAAATAGTGCTAGCTTTTTCCGATTTTGTCTATTGGAGCTGATGATTACATCATAATAAATCAATTACCCTATGTGCAATTTTGCTGATTTTTTCAGAAAACATTTGTTATATCTGTAGCTCCAGCTACTGAAAATTTGAAGATCCTACCAGATGCCAATAAAAAGTTATTGGGAAAAAACCTAACAGGGGGGGGGGGGTGTCATTTTGACCCCCCTTAAGGCTTCTAGGGTTAAACCCGATCTACTTGAGTTCTTCTGAAAAAAGGACGATTAAATGAATGGTGTGTTGACTTAGCATGGGGACACTTGACTTCAAACGTATTATATGTACATTGTATCACATTGTGGATATACAGGTTGAAAGTCAATTGTTTGACTTTCTTGTTTTGTTTTGTTTTGTACCAAGTTTTGTCTTTTACCTTAATGCCTAGGTCACATTTGCCCCTATTCATCGGCGGCAACCCGGCCGATTGAGTATTCTGTTCAAAACTGAATACAATTGAGAACAGGATACTCAATCTGCCGGGCGTCGGTCGATGAATCGGACCAGATGTGACCCAGGCATTATTCACGTGTGCATACATATCAAGTACCAATATCAATATACCTCACATTCTTTCCGCATTTCCGCAAAAGCAACGTCTCTTGTTCTACGAACTTCCATCAGTAGTTTATAATTTTTATTTCCGAAAAACCGAAGCCATGGAAACATGTCTAGTTCCACTCCATTGCCTGCTGACATTACTCTTCCAGACTTTACTTGCACTTTCGCAGTTTGTTTGATGAAAGGGTGGTCGTCCGCAAACTGAACTCCACCTATCTAATAATACATGTAGAGCAACACCAATATAGTGAGGTCATTATAATGCAAACTTGAAAATAGCCAATTTTCCGTAGATCAAGGCAATGATGATGCATACGGAATTGTATTTTTAAATGTCAATTGATTCAAGATTCTAAGCCCTGGACATTTACATTATATACGCGTGTCATCTCTGAAGCCTAGGCCCCTCCTTTCTTCCCAAATGTGTTGTTCAAACTTTGCAAAGAACTTAAAGTGTGCGCCTGACCCGACTACGTATAGCACAGAGTTTATACTGGCGGATTAGACTAGTTCATTTTTTATATGTGTGTGAAAGCTTTCTCTTATTTGCGTTTTTTCGTTTAGTACGGTTCTGTTATAATTGCCGAGGTCATATAACCGGGATAAAACAATGATTATCGTTGACTGCCCACACACAAAACAAACGTTGAGTGAACAGTGTTATTACAAACAACAGGCTTTAGAATACAAAGTGTAGAGTGATAATAAGCTGTACACTACCACTGCTGCATGTACATATTACTAATTTACTAGGGCTCCCAAAGAGTGGATAGGGAGGTTGTGTTTGTCACTTTTAAATTTTACATTTCAAAATTGTCATTTTACATGTCATAATTTGTTGGTTTCATTCGTTTAGCCAATCAAAACATTGTAAAACAATAAATTGTCTGTTACGTACAATCAATTTTGTTCAGTTTTGATTTGTTGTCAGAATAAAGTTACGTTCATCTGAATCCATGTATCAAAACAAAAATCCTATTTTCACTTCAAAATACTTCAGTGAGATGAAGGCTCGGAATTGTCACATGCAATAACTTATTGTCGTATTCGTTATTTTATCTTCTCGATAGAAGCATTTAGTCGCACATTTGATGCCAGGTCACCTTGTCGCGTACCTCTTGGGGAACCCCACATTTATGTGTGTACTCATGGAAGTAAATTCCCCGGTGTAGCCGAGAGCCACAAACTTTTCAACAGGTTCGAAATGACCAATTTCTCTCATATATACTCTAAATATTTTATTATTTAGCACCTACGAAGTATTGCTAATAACCACATGTAATTTCAATAAGGAAACTTATCTGGCTACATGTAAATTCAATATCAACACTAGCTGTTCTCTCAACACGTCCTGGCTTACCTTGTGGTGACAAACCCTGGATTTCGCTATTTATAGTTTATCAACACCTGGACGCATGCGCATTTTATAGTTTAACGGGCACTTTAAGGCAACAACGCCTGTGTGGAACGAATCAGCCGCAATACATTGAGTCTTGAGCTTAAATTATTTTAGCACATTGCAAACTATTTTTCTAAGATATCGCCTACAATATATGAAAGCACTAAGATAATACTATAATATATTTTCAGCGAAATGATTTACAAGGGCCAAGTTGGCAAGCTATCAACGATGCTTTGCTACATGACTTATTATGGACTGGGAATGGAAATGGCATGCCAAAGGGGGAAACTGGAACACGCTTGAATATTGGTGTGGGGTCGGGTTCGGCCGAGTAAGCACCTCCTGCTGTATACTCCCCGCCCATATGCAAGCATATGGAACACCTGTGGTCTGGTGGTTGGCCACATATACAAGCAGGGTTCCAGTGGGATTTAGGTGGAATGGGTCGCCTTTGGGTTCCATGTTTCTCTTCTCTTGATCCATAGCCATTCGGAGCTGTCTTCTGCTGATAAGCTTATAGACTTAAGGGCCTTCTTGAGCTCTTTGGGTTGCAGCCCTAGTTTAGACAAAAGGGTTCTAACTGTTGTTGCTGGAAATCCTCTGCAGCCAACTTCAATAGGGAAGACAGATGTGTGCCAACCTCTGGACTCAGCTTCCTCCGCAAGGCCTTGGTATTTTGTTGCTTTTAACTCGTGTGAGACTTCCAGTCTATCCTCCCAAGGGACTGTCAGTTCGATAATGAGAATAGTCTTGGTCGAGTTTGAAGTCATATCTGGGCGTAGGGTCGTTACTGCCACATTCTGAGGAAAGACAAGTTTCTGGTGAAGGTCCACTTGGAGTTGCCAGTCTGTTGCGCTCGCTAAGATGCTAGACCTGGGCTGTGATTTGCTGGAGGAGTTTGCAGCTTTGGGTTTTCCTTCCCTGATGAAGCCAATGTTCTGGTGTTGCTGGGGGATCAAACCACTGTTGGCAACGCCTCTCTGCTGGTCCACATATTTAGCAATTTCCTGGAGCACTCTGTTGTGTCTCCATGTGAACCTTCCTTCACTCAAGGACTGGGGACAGGAACTTAGGATGTGACGTAGATAATGTTATTTGATGAAAGCATATTCTTACCACTTCTGCAAGAATTTTCAAAATCATCGTTTCAACATCGTCGTCGTAATAGAACGGCTCGTTGTTTTTAGCGGCAAATTTATCCATACACACGTTGACTTCACTTTGGGTGATCTTGACTATATTCGAACGTTCCTCGCCGTACATTTTGAGGCCTTGGAGCATAAGTTTCTTCATGTATTTAATTTTATTCGTGTAATCTTGGAATATGACATCGTCGCCTTCGTGTAATGTTTTAATTCTGAATGTGTCATTTGGTCGACCTAGAGAAATCAGGGAAATGTATTACATAAGGTTCGAACGGAAGTCTGATTCATAATGCCAGTGCGTAACCGAAAGAAATTTAATAGTATGCATTGTCCTTTACAATGCTTTATTGATAGATTGTACAATAAAATAATAACATTTTGAATCTCTCCACGTGGTATATGACTGTACTCACCTGCGAAGTCTGCCGATTTCGTTACAAGAGCTTCGTAGATGGCATCATAACTGTTAAGTACAACCACCAGTTCCCCAGCAAAGTTCAACTTAAAGATCGGTCCATACTCCTCAGTCCATTTGAGTAAATATTTGTGAATATGTTTAAGATCAATTTGGAATGCATTCCCGAAGATTGGTATTCCTTTTGGTCCTGGAATCTTTGCGATAATCCTTGATTTGTCATTTGAATTTTTTTTAATATAAACATACACTAAAAAAGCAAAGAAGCTTAGAAGAATGTAGAGGAACATGTTAGAACGGGATATGCGTGCAGGTCTGTATCTCTACACTAACTTCAATCTAGGTTAGTCAATATAACAAGGCCAATACGACATTTCTAACAGCGTTCAAGTGTATTAAAATACACTCTTTATAATAACTACAATAGGCGATCAATACATTTGCAAGTGATCTATATCTCCCAAACCATTTAAAGTTTTGTCATGAAACTTGGCAGAAATGAAGTACATAGACTACCAGTAAACATTCCAAAAGTCAAACGTTTATGTGAAACCTGTGTTTAAACATGGTTGCCCTGGCAACTGTTATTTCAATTAGGTACTTGTACCTGACGCACATTTAAAAGTCACGTGAAATGCTATTTCTATAAATATTAAAGAGGGAATCAGATCTAGCGAACAGGTTAAACCAAAATTGTTTCTATTATAGAATATTTTTGGCTCATACCATTTCTTGTTATGTTTTTTATCCCATCGAACGAAGTTCGGAGGGATATAGGGAACGCCTCCGTCCGTCCGTCCGTCCGTCCGTACGTACATACGTCCGTCCGGGCAATAACTCAAATACCGTTGGCCCGATTTTGTTCATATTTTGTACACATATACCCTTTGGGGGTAGAAGTTCTGCATAAAAGCCGATTTTCAAAATGGCCGCTCATTTCAAAATGGCGGCCATTTTAGTGCCGATTTTACAGTAATTTAGGTGCAATATGTAAAACTGTAATAGCAATATGTTTTAAATGTAAAAAAATTATAAAGGGCATTAATAATGCTACAAATGTAGATATTAAAGAAGCACATGGCAGCCATCTTGAAAAATGGCGGCCTTTACTCGTCATTTTACGATTTTTGCTGTAACTCAAAAAATAGTGGAGCGATTTTGTTCATATTTGGTATGTGAATACTATAAGCATTGCACACTGTCCTATGACACTTTGGGTAGAAGGCGGCCATTTTGAAAAAAAATTGAAAAATGGCCGCCATTTTAACATATTTTACTATAACTCGAAAAGTAGTGGAGCGATTTTGTTCATATTTGGTATGTGAATACTATAAGCATGGCACACTGTCTTATGACACTTTTGGTAAAAAATTGAAAAATGGCCGCCATTTTAACATATTTTACTATAACTGGAAAAGTAGTGGAGCGATTTTGTTCATATTTGGTATGTGAATACTATAAGCATGGCACACTGTCCTATGACACTTTTGGTAGAAGGCGGGCATTTTGAAAAAAAAATTAAAAAATGGCCGCCATTTTTACGTATTTTACTATAACTCGAAAAGTAGTGGAGCGATTTTGTTCATATTTGGTATGTGAATACTATAAGCATGGCACACTGTCTATTTCTAATGACACTTTTGGTAGAAGGTGGCCATTTTGAAAAATGGCCACCATTTTAACGTATTTTACTATAACTCAAAAAGTAGAGGAGCGATTTTGTTCATATTTGATATGTTAATACTTTAAGTATGGCACATTGTCTAATAAAACTTTGGGGAGTAGTCAGCCATTTTGAAAAATGGCCACCATTTTTTTGTGTGTCATTTTACAAGTACGTGTGCGATTTTTCAAAAATTTTAGAGGTGGCTACTTAAAAGCATATTATTTCTTCTGATGACAACTTGGCTAGTGAGCAACCATTTTGAAAATGGTGGCCTTTCTGGTGTGTTGTTTTATGGTATTTGCTATTCGTTTGTAAAAATGCCAGCCATTTCTGTTCGATGGGATTCGCTACGCTTTGGCGTTGCCGTTGTTCTGGTTTTTCTTCTAAAAATCACCTAAGTGCATTGCTTTATTCATATTTAGGAAAAGAAGATTATATAATAATGTATTATTATTACCACCTTGCCGGGGCAGTTCTAGGTGTTTTAGTGCTAGTTTAGAAGGCGTTCATTTTACTATATCGACCTGGGAACTGTGTGACCCTCGGTCCTCGGTCCAATATTTTCGGCCCTCGGTCCAATATTTCACTATATTGCCCTTAGAAATGACGTTATTGTACTATAATTCTATTATAACTATGGTTACCATCTTTATTATGAGGGAATTTCAACATTTCCCCCATCTTTGCACTATGAATATTTACCAATTTACAAAATATAACCAATCATTTGGAAGACATTGTATGTGTGATTGTAAGTAATATATTGGTAGGTCAATTGTACTCGCTGCTTACATGCAAGCGCCCCTATACAGATTCAGTCGTTAACCAACAAAGATTACACTTGTGAAAAAACTTCAATTTTTCACGTGGCAGTTAAAAGTCATTTTTTTAAATAACTCTACTCACACTCCGATGATAATAGAAAAATGCGATGAAATTTTTATATATTTGGTTAATATCAAGATCCAATTATGTATGACAGCTTATTTAAATAAATAATATCACTGGTGAATTGGAACAGTGATTAAAATAGATTTCATTTTCAAATTGAGGACCTCTAATAATTTTATAAAGTAGATGATGTTTCATATTGCTCTATATTTAGATTACTGGCTTTGATTCACAGTCTCGCTATTGCTTTAATTTGAAATGGCACAGGATGGAGTACATTTCCGAGTAAAAAGTCACGTGGATCAGGTGACGGACTTTGAGAGCCATCTGGTGGACAAATCGTGAATTTCTGCATCAATGAAGCACAGAACAGGAATAATCTGGTTCTTGCAAATTGTTCCCCAACACAAACACGTCGACCAGTTCCAAATGAAATGGTTCTGAAACAAATTAACAATATTAATTTAGTATTAGATATAGAAAAGACAGTGTCCTATATTTAATTATGTACTTTGCAAGGTGCTCATAATAAGGCACATATTATGTAATCCAGATCATTTTACTAAATACGTCAAATGGGCCAGATTAAATTAAGGTTGGATAAGTGATCAGTATAGCTACAATACAATGTATTTAATTAATGCAATAATAATACAATGTACGAGTATTTTAATACAATGTATTTAATTCAAGATAAGAGGGGGCGACTAACTTGTTTCGTTCCTCCAAAGATACCAGTTTACCGTCATCATCCAACCAACGTTCTGGTTTAAACTGCCATGGATCAGGAAACAATGAGGGATCGTGGTGCATCGCAAATATGTTCGTCCAAACCTTAGAATTAAGCATTAATTGTTAACTTACTTGTTCCATTCTAACCAAGTGTCAACTTATTTTATAGAGAAGACGAAGATTTAGCTATGAAAAATCTATGAAATCGCGACTGTATGTGAATTTGTTAGAGATTTGATATTTCATATTGTTAAGACCAAATTCGGAATGTGAAGTAATACAATGGGATTCTTTATCATTACTCTGAAATCTGTCATCATTTTTAGAAATAGGAAAAGTAAATAATACGTCGTACCTGTATTCCCTTTGGGATATCATATCCTGCAACGTTTGTGTCTGCCAGAGTTTTATGAGGGACAGCAATCGGCACATGCGTCAAATAACGTAACACTTCGATAAGCGTCGCTTGAAGGTACGGCATGTTTTCTTTATCGTCTACACTTGGATTCCGGTCTTTGCCGACAACTTGGTCTACCTCTTCCTGAAGTTTTGCCTGTATATCTGGATGTTTCATCAGTAGAAGAAACAACCCAGAGATTGTGCCTTTAGTCGTGGTTAATCCTGCACCAATGAGGTCCCATGCCACCTGAATGACGTTAGAATCTGATATTTGGTGCGGTGTTAAGGGGTCTCTCTGCGCCTTTATGAAAACTCCTATGACACTTTGGTTAGATTCAAGCGATTTCTGCAACAATAAGATATGCTATGCTCGCATTGTCTTCAAGTTATTGCTAGTAAAACAATATGCTTCAATAATATACATATTGCAAGGTAATGTTTATGAAGAAAGTAATGTAGATAGTTCTAAAGAATGCAATGTACGAGAAGGAATGCACTGTATACTAAATAACATAATCTATGTGGGGCCATATTTGATAAACAATAATATGCATGGTATATGATGTAATGCATTAAATAATGTGACGAATAGTAAAGAATGTAATGTTTGATGAAAGATGTTATACAATAACGAATATATAAGCAAAGCTCTAATGAAGACCGTGTGACACATTAAATATCACCTATTTCAATCTTTATATACCTCACATTCTGTCCGCAAATCGGCATATGCACTAGCTTTTAATCTACATGCCTCCATCATTAGTTTATAACAACGATTCCCACAAAAACGTAGCCATGGAAATATGTCTAGTTCTTCACCATTGCCCGCTGACATTACTCTTATAGATTTACCTGTCACCTCGGTAATTCGTTTGATAAGAGGGTGATCGTCAGGTAACTGAACTCCGCCTATCTAATAATACATACAGAACAATAGTAAAGACATATACCCATTTGATGGTGTTTGTGGTCTGTTTGGACCACAGAGCACAGTCTATTTAATATTAATATTAGAAATAATCATTCATTCCATATAATCCTAAATTAGTTAATCCCTTTCCAATATAACAAACCAGATGTAAATCGCATAGAATATCTATAAATGTTTTTCCAAAAATCTCGTTTAAATTCAGTCCTCTATAGAAACATACTCACTATGTAAAAAGCATATAGAAATGCTTACCACTTCAGTTAGAATCTTCAAGATCATCGTGTCAACAGCGTCGTCATAATTGAACGGCTTATCAATTTTGGCGGCAAATTTATCCATACACAAGTTTATCTCAGTTTGTGTGATCTTTACTATATTGGACCGTTCCTCACCGTACATCTTTAGACCCTGAAGCATGAGTTTTTTCATGTATTTAACTTTTTCTGTATAGTCTTGAAATATGACGTCATCATCTTCTGTCATTATTTTAACTCTGAAGGTATCGTTTGCTCGACCTAAAGAAATCAATGTCAAATTATATATGCGATGTTTGATCAGAAGCTACTCAATGCTCATTATCAATCAAGAATCTGTAATATACTTGCAGGCAAATTAGTTCTTTCATTCACCTACAAGTTACAAATGTTTACATTTTTCAATGGTAAATGCAATATCTTGAAAATACAGGGTGGGCCATGAGTATTGGACAAATTGGTTCATATATGACCAAAATGGGTAATTTAATTTGTTTAAATTAGATTCAATATTGTTGGGAAATTGTGACTGTTTTTGATTGTGGTGTCACATAGATTTTACAATCTAAATATGAGGAAATCCATGAAAAAGATAACACATACGTCTGTCCCTGTCTTTTTTACCATTAATAAGTCATTCTAACCTTAATTAACAATGCGCAAGCAACCAATTATGTAGGTCCATTTTCAGAGAAACCCCGGTAATCTCAGGCTTTTTTGAACCAATACACCAATAAAACATGACTTGTCTTCCTTAATTTAATGCATCACTATTGTGCATTTTTATGGCATTTTATTTTTCTTTGAGTCTTTTATTTTGTATGGATACTGACCGGCGAAATCCGCTGATTTTGTGACAAGAGCTTCGTAGATGGCATCAAAGGTGTTAAGTACAACTATCATTTCCCCGGCAAAATTCAACTTGAAGATTGGACCATACTCCTCAGCCCATTTTAGTAAATCTTTGTGAATATTTTCCAAGTCGACTTGGAGTGCATTCCCGACGATGGGTATTCCTTTAGGTCCTGGGATCTTTGCGATTATCCTTGACTTCTCATCTGTGTATTTTTTGATAAAAGCATACACCAAAAATGCAAAACAGCCCAGAAGAACGTAGAATAACATGATAGAAGTTGGTTTGTTTGCCTTAACATCCACTTAAGACTGGCCGGGTTTGTGAATATTCAGACTCGTCAAAGGCCAGTCTCGTCTATAGGAATGTGTATGCTTTTACACTCTTCATTTTTTGTAGCTGTGTTTAACACGTATACCAAATTATCTCGATATACACAAGTCATCTATCAAGACACAGGGGCGGATCTACAATTAACAATTTTTGTACTTGTTTAAAAAGTGGCTCCATTTCAAACTGTTGGTTGATTGTTAACTGGTTCATCTTCAAAAGACCTATTTTCAAATCTGCAAAATGACTCCTATTTCTCAAATAAGTCAAACATCTTCTGTATATTATTAACATTGCTTTAACATTTAGCGAAAATGCCTGTTTGTTATTTTTTAAATATACACTAATCAAATTCTTAAAATAAAATTTCTTTTTTATGACTTCCATGACATAATCCTGACTAATTACTACCCTCTTGCAAAATACACTTAACAGCTAGTAATGTGAACATTGTTTACCAGTTAAGACCTGGCAAAATGTCAAGGTTTTACACTGTTATCATACTGGCTTTTAGGGCATAGTGTTCTATATCCAGTGCAAAACATGGTCAATTCAAACATCTTAGCAATGATTGAAATCAATGCCTAAACAAATTTGAAACCTCTCTTTTATTTTTACACAAACGCTGCTGGTATACAACACATATTTTTATGTGTATTTTCCGTTATATAAATATCTTAGTCTGTATGTTTTGTTAAACGAATTAATTCTCGCCTCATTTTGTTTAAGGGTAAATACTGCTGCAGCGCATGTAAAGTACAGTATAAACGATTATGCGGAATTACACCGACGTTAAGGGGGGGGGGGGGGGAGTGGGGCGATTTTATTCACACGTGCCGCTGGTACAGCTTTTAAGACGCAATGGGCCGTTGTTAACCGTCATAAAAATACAATACGCTTAAAATGCGCTGGTGGATATCTTCCCGCGCAAAGAACACACCGTGGCGGCAAATTGTGAATGCTGTTAGATCCGTCGAGGTCATGCAATTTTTCGTACAATTCTCATGTTATTGCAAACGTCTTTATCTGTGTAATGTAAATGGCACCGTTTTAAAACCTTGCATAATATTATGGTGGTTGATATGTCAGAAATATACCAGTTATTAAAGCCAGAGTAAAATCATGATGCATTTGCTCTGGTACTCCCGTTCATTAGATACGAAAAAATGTCAGTGGTTTAAAAAGATGCATATTGTGTAGCCTTCGCGAAAGTGAAACAAGTGTGTGAGAGAACGGTACAACGAAGACTGACGTAATGTTCAGTTTACAGGTTACTGTCACATCAATAGTACAAGATTAGTATATCTTTGTCATTTTCAATCAATAAAATAAGGTGAAGGTTATATCCCTGTTGCGCTCGACATCTAAACGTTTAGATGCCAAGCGTTTAACTCTGTCAAAGTTAAACGGTATCCGTTAAACTTTATGTTTCAGGCAATATGATCTTAGGCTTTCTCATCAATATGCTGCATTGACGGACGTGGAATTGGACAACGTGATCGCCCCAATAGCCGAAAACCCGAATCAAGGATACAGGTCTGTAATGGGACAGCTTCAGAGTCAAGGTATTGTAACAGTTAGGCCTTTTTGTGGATATTATGGTAGTGTGGACTAATAGACCTCTGTATACCTTGTGGGTTACGTGACACACGTTAAATGTGTTTGCACCAAAGATTCAACAGAACATTCAATTATATTTATTACACAACAAACGATATATTGTGGCATCTGTAGGCCCAAAATTGTGTACATCAAATAGCAAAATGTCCTTGCAATAAACTTGAATAGAACCAATGTTCGTTGTTGTTGTTGTTATTATTATTATTCACTGTGAGTCTATACATATAAACATCAATTGTGGGATTGGATTGAAGTCACACAATCAAAGTGATGAAAAGAACATCCAGTTCCATACAAGGACCAGTATCTTGTCTCGTGCAGGTAGCCTCCTCCGGCTAAGTCCAGTGTATCCTCTTCTCCCTCAGGTAGCCTCCTCCGGCTAAGTCTAGTGGATCCTCTTCTCCCTCAGGTAGCCTGCTCCGGCTAAGTCCAATAGATCCTCTTCTCCCTCAGGTAGCCTCCTCCGGCTAAGTCCAATGGATCACCTTCCTCAGGAAGTCCGTTCGACAAAGTTGCTAAAATAAAGACCCAGCCTCAGTGAGTCCGTTCGACAAAGTTAACTGGAACGTCTTCTCCCTCAGGCAGCCTCTTCAGCTAAGTCCAATGGATCCTCTTCTCCCTCAGGTAGCCTCTGGCTAAGTAAGTCCAATGGATCACCTTCCTCAGGAAGTCCGTTCGACAAAGTCGCTAAAATAAAAACCCAGCCTCAGTGAGTCCGTTCGACAAAGTCAACTCGAACGTCTTCAGTGAGGAAGTTTCACAATAAATTATCTAAGTCAAACTTCAAATAGAACAAAGTCGAAGAATATTTCAAAGTGTGAGTAAGAAATATTCTAAGTCCAAGTTAGTATAAACGACTAAAATGTATAAGTCAAACTCCAGGTAGATGTACCACAGAACAAAGTCAAAGAATATTAAAAATGATTAAAATATTCTAAGTCCAAGTTATCATCTACAGAAAAATGTACAAGTCCAACTCCAGGTAGATGTATCACAGAAACAAAGTCAAAGAATATTTCGAAGTGTGAAAATATTCCAAGTCCAAGTTATCATCTACAGCTAAAATGTACAAGTCCAACTCCAGGTAGATGTATCACGGAACAAAGGCAAAGAATATTTCAAAGTATGAAAATATTCCAAGTCCAAGTTATCATCTACAGCTAAAATGCATAAGTCCAACTTCAGGTAGATGTATCACAGAACAAAGTCAAAGAATATTGAAAATGATTCAAATATTCTAAGTCCAAGTTAGCATCTACAGCAAAATGTACAAGTCCAACTAGGTAGATGTATCACGAAACAAAGTCAAAGAATATTTCAAAGTATGAAAATACTCCAAGTCTAAGTTATCATCTACAGAAAAATGTAAAACTCCAACTTCAGGTAGATGTATCACAGAACAAAGTCAAAGAATATTGAAAATGATTAAAATATTCTAAGTCCAGGTTATCATCTACAGATAAAATGCATAAGTCCAACAAAATTGATTTTGTCCGAGTTTAACCTCAAGTAGATTCGTCTACAGCCAGGTACATGTGAACAGAAACAAAGTCAAAGAATATTCCCAAGTGCCAGTCAGAAACATTCTAAGTCGAAGTTATCATGTACAGAAAATGTCAAAGTCCAACAAAATCAAAATCGTCAAACATCGAACGGAGCTCTGTCCGAGTCAAAAGCTTGCTGTAATCTGCCGAGTTTACATCGGCGAAATACTTTTATAGGCTTGGTGACGTCATCACTTTTTGGACAAGATTTCAAAGCTAAATAACAAGTTATTGACGCCATATCCCGCTTTAATATTGCTCACACAACAAGATAATAATTGGAACTTAATAAATCTAACAGTAATTGATCGCTACTTACTCTAGTTTTACTTCGGTTTGATGGAATAAGAAGCAGGAAGTAAATTCCAAAAAGTGACCTCCATTTAAAGTACCCGATCGACTACCCGATCAACATAAATTAAATCTTAATTCGATGACAGGAAAACGCTATTTCACCCCTGTAACTACAACTACAGTACTGCAAACATTGCTACACGTTACGATCTTAATGATCTCACATGTGAACCACAAATCAAGTGTAATGAATGTCTAATAACGAGTACACAGCACTAAATCAAAAATAAAAAATTCAAAATTTTGTTACAGTATGGTTGTTCAAGAGGAGAGATTACGGGAGTCACTTCATCGTATTAATCCAACAGGAGTAGCTCTGAGGTATGATTTGCTCAATGTGGTCATTTTTAGGTAAAACATAACTTGTAAATTAGGCTAATGGCAAATACAGCAGTTTGAATCTCGATAAATTCACCAATTGATAAAATGCGGCGGATTTCTTGGAAAACATTATTATATTAGAGATGGTAAATTATACAGGTCAGTTTCATGTGCTGCTTACAATCCCCCCCATAGCGCTGATCATACCTTATAGTTATTAAACAACTCGATTCGCCTACATGCATTCAAATGAGAAAATGTGTTTATCCTTATTTTCAATTATTTGCCTGTTAAAGTGATATGGCCTTCGTTTAAGGCATTTTTAGCAAAATCTATTGAATA
The DNA here is from genome assembly GCA_903813345.2 of Owenia fusiformis. Classification (NCBI taxonomy): domain Eukaryota; kingdom Metazoa; phylum Annelida; class Polychaeta; order Sabellida; family Oweniidae; genus Owenia; species Owenia fusiformis. Next base: position 5,035,810 of record CAIIXF020000004.1, on the reverse strand, counting down.
TCACACGAAGAGCAATGTCTTACCTTGCTACTGGGGTAACTTCAGCTCATATTACTCAAGGATAGCGGAGATTTCTCATATTGAAGTGGGTACATTGAATTTGATTTCACATCGCCCACTTCGAATTTTGCACTCAAGTTGATGACGTCACCAAAGTATGTTTGTTTACACATTTTCTTGCATTTCGTTCAGAGCAATATTGCATATAAAACTTTGGAGAAAATGTGACCTACTTTTGAAAATAGTAATTTTCGTGTTCTGTACATAGTGATTATATAATGTTTTATTAATTATGTGTTCCTAATATAATAGTTATTCTTTTGCAAGAAAGAGATTCAGTGATTGTATAGAAAACCGTCAGAAAGAAGTGGAACCCAGAATATGAAAAAATTCTCCTAACCTCTCAATTGGAATAGCTCACAGGTCATAGCCTCGTTCTGATTATTAGTCACATGACCTTTGACTAGGGAATCCCAAACAATGTGCAAGTGTGAGCAAATTTATTTCTGTTGAAAACGCTGAATTGTGAAGTCAAAACACAACCAAGGTCAGTAAAAACGATGTTTATATGTACCAATGTGCTTTGGGATTCAGTTTTTCTTATTCATATGTAGGTTGAACTAACATTTCATCCATTCCACATTACTTTAACAACGTTTTTCAGAAAAATCACGTCATCAGGAATATGCAGCAATATTTTTTAAATCCATATGCATTTCAGGTACCCTTTGCATTCGTTTGACTTCACTTCTTAAAAGAGAGCTTCGTGTAGTTTAACTAGACTCTGTACGCAGGGTACATTTCAGGTGAGACAATACCCTACATCGAAGGACGTACAATGTGAAGAGACTCCCAATGCCCCGAGGCACATTGATGGAAACCACAAGCTATATTTATTTCAAATTGTAATGTTACCATCCAAAAGATGACCATTAAATTGACGATGTATAAAATTTTCAAAATGTTTTGATGATTGGTTTAAGAGAAACGCGTGTTGAAAAAGTTCACCATATCGATACTGCTCCTTTGAATTTTAAATATACCAGGTGTTCGAAAATCAAGGATTGTGAGTCTTACGAGGGTTGATCCAAAAGTTCTCCACCGTTTTATCTAAAAAAATTATTTCACAGTGGATTTTGTTCATACTTGGTCAGGAGCAACACGTATATGATAGCTTGGTATTGTATTAATATCATTGAAAAAATATAATATTAACTATGTCATTTGGTTACCATAGTAACAGGACAATGAGGTGGGTGGAGCTGAATAAAATCACTGTTTATTACAATTTCTTGTCAAACAACGTAGTATTATTACAGAGATTTAACCAGGGGTTTTAACATTAATGAAGGCTTTTATTTGATGCAATATCCATGTTCATTCTCTCTCAAAATAGACCCCACCATGGACTATGCATTTATTGCATCATTTTATCCAATCATTGAACACATGCCGAAGTCCATTCTTAGTGACTGAATAATACACACTTTTGGTAAAAGCTTCAATCAGCGACTCATCATCTGCAAAACGATTCCCACGGAGGGACTTCTTTGCTTCGGGAAACATGTGGAAGTCACAGGGAAATGTATCTGGGGAATATTGGGGATGCTTGACAAGTTCTGCTTGTAAATGCTCATGTATAACTTCTATTGTGATGATAGCCCCATGTTTCATCACATGTTATTATTCACTCTCGGAACTCATCGCCCTCCTTGTGTTTCACAATAAAGTCGATGCAGGTTTCCACTCTAGCTCTTTTTTGTTCAGGTGTAAGAATCTTTGGGATCCACTTCGCACACTTTCGTCAATATTGTAGGTCATCATGGACAATTCTTTGTATTGTTCCATAGCTTTTACATAACTGAGCAGATATTTCACGAAGTGTTATTCGCCGATCCTGCCAAATGAGGTCTTTGACTGCCTGGATCCGGTCCTCATTGCGCACTGTTGGCCTGCCACTTCTCGGATCATCCCCAAGACTCTCTTTACCAAATGAAAATCTATCATACCACTGATATACTGTGCTTCTGTGTGGTGCATTTTCACGATATGCTAGTTGTATTTCTTTTAATGTCTGTTTCCTACTTTTGCCAAGAAGCAAACAAAACTGAATATCACTCCTTATTTTCAAGTTTAGCTCTATCTTTCACAGACTTTGGCTCCAAAAAATGGCTTGAAATGATCACAGGGCCAATTGACTGGTATTCATATTTCTGTGACATCAGATGAATGTTTACTGTGGCATCACAATGAAAGTCTATAGAAATGATGCAGGAGAAACATGTTGTTGGCAACAGGTACATTGTTGAATGAAATAGCATTGGTAATATATGTCTTGGTTTAGGCTAACCTAAATATGTATACATTTTATAATTCTGAATCAAAATCGAGCTCCACCTACCTCATTGTCATGTTGCTATGGTAACCAAATGGTTATGTTAAAGTTGTAATTTTTCAATCATATTTATAGAACATTAAACCATCATATATGTTGCTCCTGACCAAGTTTGAACAAAATTCACCAAGAAATATTTTTTTAAGAACAAACGGTGGAGAACTTTTGGATCAACCCTCGTACACTGCACTGTTCTTCTTCAAACTTGTTCCATATAAAGCAAAATAAAAATGCCTTAAAATTAAAAACATCTTCTAACGATATAAATTGTATTGACTTCAGTGTGAATCAAATGTGCCCCGATGTTTAGTCCCTGATTGTTATATTGTCTATTGTTGGGGGGGGGGGGCATTTTAGATCATGTTTTTTGGGATATATAGGGTGTATATTTTCATGACAGGTTTACACTTAAAGTTTGCTTTTTTGCTTGTTTTCTTTTCGGTATTTAGTCTTTTCCATTTGGCGCCTGTGCTTAGTTATTCTAAAGACATGCACACGCAGAGCATCAAAAAGTCTGAAGATTTCATGACATGACAAATGTCTAAAAATATAGAACTAGCATTTTTTTTATTTGTATAAATCAACATTATTATCAATATATGGTACACTCTAAAAATATTAGAAAGAATGCATTTGATTATATTTAGTGTTCTTCTGTAAATCAACATGTTATTGTCTGGTGATTTGCATTTCTTAATACTATTATATAATATGAGACACATATCAAAAGCGCATAAATAAACTTTTTTTTGTATACTTGTTTATAAATGTGCTTATGTTTGAAAACTCCAATTACAAATTGAGAAATAAAAGATACATACATACATACATAATCACATTCAATTTGTGTTTACAAATATGTGACCTGTGACATCATGCTTCTACGCGAAGCAATCGTTGCTTTTGATTAGGCTAATGTCTTGCCCATCACGCATAGCCATGTAAACGTAAGCATTCCTTTCAAATATACGATATAATATATATAAAAAATATTTTATAATATATATAATAAAATATTTTATAGTAATGTTGTAGTGTTCCGTTGTGCGGAAGAAAGTTCAGACAAGTACTACAACGACTCCATCGTCGATCGTCGATCTTATGTTTCCATTGTCCTCGTGAAATAAGTTTTACATTGTTAACTTGTTTTTGCCACGCCGTTTGTGTGCAGCCCATGCCTGACTTCCATTAGACTGCCTACAGACCGCTCATCCAGCTGGACCTCGACTCATTAGGGTTGGGTGACGATCTGCAAGTATACTTGGAGTAAGAATAGTTCACTTAATACGTGCACACGTACGTCGATGTCGATGAATCGACGTTCTGTCTCGTTACGTAAAACTGATTACAGAAACAGCCACGTAAAGCGTGTATAAACATTGAATTTTATATTAATTTAAACAAATGTACTTGTACAAGCAAGATTTTTAAGTATTATGAGCTTGGGCACGGTAGAGAATGGCTGAGCACAGGTTGCCCCTTTGGTCACGAACTCTAGCCCTATAAGTTAGCACTTAGTGTTATACCTTCGTAAGTCTTGCAATCGAATAGCACCTACGCTCTGGCTGGATACCGGGCTAACTCGATAACCTCAAATGGTTGTTTCAGCCATGTCGACTAAAGACGACCGCTGTTATCGATCGTATACAAAACTCGTGACATTGATTGTACAACACCAAATCTATATCCTCAATTAGCATATGTATAACAGGCCCAGGGGGGTGGGGGATTCGATCGGACCCCCATGGCCAAAAAGTATTTCAACATTTTGCAGTTTCTCACCACTGTGGAGACTTTTCGTGTGATATGAGCCATTTTTGGGGCATACTTGTCAAATGTGAACCCCCCTGGACATTTTTGAAGAGTGACCCCCCAAAATCAAATCCTGGTTATATATATATATAGTTATAACAAATACATTGAGTACTAACTTGGACTTTTGTTTCCTAGCAAGCATTGAGTTGTATCCGAATACAGACATATCCTTATCATTATCATCATTGTAAGAAGTGGAGTTGACTCTCTTCCTCCTTTGCATGGCACAATAGCATGCAGCAATGATCCCTATCGTACATACAGCACCGACAGCCACGCATACTATTATAATTATGGTGTTGGTTGATTCTCCAACCGTAGAGTCGCCACAGTGAGGACCTCTGTAGCCTGGCTTGCACCTGAATTACATATAATGGTATGATCTGTATACAGGGTGGACCAAAAAACACCACTTTTCTTAAAGACAAAACAACTTTTTTATTTTCCAACCTACATACCCCAAATTTTGCAGTTATATAGTGCCAAGGGTTCTTAGTAATAATATAATGTAACAAGTCCTTCAACTTGGATTTTATTTGATCTAAAAGGGGAGTTCAATTGGTCCGCAACCCTAATTGATGATATATTTTAGTTTTAGTGGCCTTGCTGATATCGCAGTATCAATGAAATGTTAGCTTTTAATTGGCAGCTTTAGTTGAGCAATTGATAGATAACGTATATATCAAATGTCTTAAGATCCTAATGCAAATTAAGGTATACGATCCAAATAAATGCGTTTCGTCCGCCTATTGACAGTCATTATTTATACTTTATATCTCATATTCGTAATGAATTACATAGTAATAGTCGCGTGATTGTTAAAGTCGATCATATGAAATAGTTTTCGAACAACATACTTGCAAAAAATTTTCTGATCATCATATATACATTCTCCATTTCCACCACAGTCAATGTCCTGACAAGGATCTACGCCTAAAATAGAAATTCTACTTAACCGAGAAGGATATAGTTAATTTCCTCAATATTTTATGTGGAGTGTAGACATTAAAAGCATCTTATTTAACACGTTAGACCAGTTTCATTAGTACTGATATCCAAGATCAAAACGAATATGGTGTATCTCTATGCATCATACATGTTAAATAATATACTAATACATTCCAAAATAAACTTGACATATATCATATTATGCAGTTATAACTGCTAAATACTCACTAACAACTAGACTATCATTTTTGATAGTAATATTTTCTTTCTCTCCTACGATCGTGTAGTTTACAGTCTCCAAGTATTTTTTCAAAACATCACAGGTTTGATTTGCAGTTTTATTGTCAGCCTTCTCTGTCAATATAACTCCTAGTTTCACTATTACACTGCCAGGCCTGCAGGTATGAATGTATTTTAAAATAGAAGTACGAATTAAACGTATGACAGGTTCTCTTCGAATCTTGTCATCACTAATTTCACGTCTGAAGCAGGGATTAAAAAGAGACGTGTGTGTAAAATGATAAGAAATGTCTGAAATCCAGTAACTACAAATATTTAAAGTAAATTTGTGATTACAATTTGACTAAAACTAATTATCGTATGAAAAATGGGACATACAGGGTGTTTCATAATGACCGTCCCCCCATCCACAGGCAATACTAGATCACATGCCCCCATAATCTAAGCTATATACCGTAATAAAGCTTATTCAATTTTGAACTCATGGGCCAAATCTCTTAGCATGCCTGATCTTTGGGAACATAATTGTTGAACTTGTATTTGGTAGTCACTTATTTTGTAGTCCCTCAATTTGTATATTCCTGATGGATTTAAAGAGAGGAGATGCTATATAATTGTATCATTCTGGTAATTTCTTTGAAATATTAATACTTTTGTTCTTCAAATATCATTAGGATATATCCTCAGCATCCATCAAATGTTGAAAGTTGTACATTACTATAGATATAAGTGTACTAAGGCATGGTTATCATAGCTTTTTGCAGGACACATGGCAAATTTTGAAAAAATGTTGCTCTCAGATTCTATGCTAAAGGTAAAATGGGTACCTTTTGTAGAGATATGTAGCAAGTTGTCAAAACTGATGAGCTTAATCAAAGTTGTTTCATATGATGTATAACATATGTGGCTCTGCTATTTAGATTGGTGGTTGATGGGGGGGGGGGGCATTATGAAACACCCTGTATATTTTGTTAAATACGAACCTTAAATTGTCTATGATGACTTTTAAAAAATTTGGCACTCCTTGGAATGCATCGTTTAACTGAAAAGTAATGCAGGTTGTTTAATAAGCATTAAAGGCAGAATCAGATCTATGGATGGGGTGAAAAAATTACAAGCAATATGTACAATTGACATTCCAATCTTTTCCTTACAATCTCAAATACAATATCTCCCAAAAGATTCACGCTATGATATTTTGTGAAGTTATAATGGATTCTAAGTGCAAAAATGAGTGAAAATGTTTAAATTCTCCCAAATAATAAGAATGTTTACCATCCATTCTCATAGAAAAATAATAATACGTTATTGTAAATATCTTAAGTTTTCCTGAAATAAAGTATGCACTTTGGTGATTTTAAGAAAATAGACATGAAAAGGAATGACATGAGACAGAAATATTCTAAAATCGAAACAATTTTTCGTTGGACTGCTCGCTTGATCCGATTCTCTCTTTAAAGTGAAAACATAAGAGCATTAAAGTGAATAATTTACAAAATTGCTTCAATATTTTAAGACTTAAATTCACCATTCAATTGAAGATTTCTGTCGAAGAAATATTCTAGAGAATTCATCATCAAGAAGTCACCAAATACCACAAATTTATCAAAATACCACTGTGCTTAGAGTTTGGAATGTCGTTTTCAAGGCTATCTAGGATGTGTGAGATTACACTTACTAGTCGCAATATTGAATCTGTCAAACTGCTCGTTTCAGAAGCATTGCCGTCACTAAACACAGCCTTCCACAGCATATCCAACTTCAACAACAGTGAAAGCAACCCAGCTGAAATTATTTGAAATACCTGCATTATTCATTAGTATTATAGTACTGAACAAAAATTTCAAAAAGTCTTTAGTTAAGCTTTAATATCCTGTTTAAAAACCTATATTCTTACTTTCGAAAATGGATTCTAGCAGTTCTATCCAACATGAATCTATTTGTTGATATTCATTAGTATTATAGTACTGAACAAAAGTTTTGAAGAATCTTTAGTTAAGCTTCAATGTTCTGTTTAAAAACCTATATTCTTACTTTCGAAAATGGATTCTAGCAGTTCTATCCAACATGAATGTATTTGTTGATATTGGATAAACTTGAATTCTTCTGAGGAAATGAGGACTTCGGCAAGACCGTCATTAACTTTACATTGAGACATATATGATAGTGTCACCATGCTAAAGCATTGGTCAATGATGTATGATCCCATGTTGAGTTAATGGCAGAAATACCCAGAAATTAACAAATATCAGAGATATATAGCGACGTGATATCAGCTTTATAAAAAATGTAAAATGACTGTGTATCTGGCGGTACATCTTGGTTATTTTGAGATGTAGCATTTCACAGTCCGCCAATGTACAGTTCATAAAATATAGTGTAAATATACACGTACCAAGTAAGTCAATTATGTACAAGTGTTGGTGAACAATCATCCACGATATCTTATATGTTTTGGTCTGATCGTTTACAATATTAATCCAAAACGTATTCTATATCAGTACATGAAATATACCTTACGAGTAACGTATTGAATACGTAGTTGCAATATAGAATATGTTACATAGCTAGACTTGCAAACATATGGGTTAGATGCTTAGCACATGTTTCGACTGTTTTCTAGCACCTATCTGAGCCAAACTTTGGCTGGGTCAATTTATAGTCCCCGAGTACGGACACCCGCGCACTCTATATAGATTCATACTCACTTTAACAAACACAGTGGCATTAACAAACACAATATCATTAACAAACACAATGCCATAAGAGCCACTTACAGTTATTGGAAGGAGTTGATGACCAAGAAGTCACGATAGGCTTCATGGATGTCGTTGTGCTAGGTGTTGTTGTATAAGTATCTTCAAGTGTAGACCAGGGGATCGTAGTTGCTGTAGCATTCCTGTGGATGTCGGTTGCAGTTTGGTCTGTTTGGATTTTTTCATCTGTGGTTTCGGTCATCTGGCCAGTCCTTGTCGCATTTGTGGTGCCATCAGTAGCAGATATCATTGGGGTACCTTCCGTATGGATTATCCTGTCGGTGGTTTCGGCTGTGTATCCAGTTCTCATATTTGTGGTGCCATCAGTAGAAGATAGTATTGGGGTACGTGCTGTATGGATGATTCCACTTGTGGGGTTGACTGTGTTATCGAGTGGCGTTGCTTTTGTTATTGTATTTGTAGCAGATGTCACCGTAGTATATTCTATATGGACTGTTGCAGTTGTTGTTTCGGCTGTGTGATGTGATGTCATTTCGTTAGTTGTTATATCAGCAGTTTCAAATATTACATCAATAACACTAATACTTTTCCTTGATGGAATTCCATCATCTTCAACTCCAACGTGAATAGTTTGTTTACCAATCAATGAGTCTATATTTTGAACTGCTGTGATAACTCCACTATTGCTATCAATTTGGAAGTAGTCGGAATGTTCAAGAAAGCTGAACTTTATACCATCACCGTCTTCATCAGTCGCAACGATAGTTGAAATATACTGTTTGCCATATATTGGGAGTTTAGCCTCAATTGATGTGATTGACTCATTCACTTTTGGATCATACTTATTGAGGGGACCAACAATAAATGTATAATTGTGAAACAATTTATCCAGGGACCATGGACAATGGTCAAACAAATGCCCAAATAGAGAATCCTCTATATGCCATGTCATCCAGGCATTTTCTGGTCTTATAAGTTCCTTTCCATCGTGTCTTATTACCCGAAGCAATTGGTTGTCAGCATCTAGTTCAATGTCATGCTCAAAACGTGCGTACAACCAATCAGTACAGTTCCAGTTAAGAGGGACATTGACATAAATATATTTATACTCTTTACCTGACCAATGTTTGTTCACTCTTTCATATGTCACATCCAGACTTACGAACACTGGCTCTTTGGACTGATCCTTGCTACTGTATACAACATCAGGCATGTCCAATCCATCAAGCTCATCATTAACAAGGAAATCACGGAAGCCATCATCAGACTGTGTTATATTACTTCGAATTCTTACCAAATGAATCAAGTCATGGTACTCAAGAACATCTAACACTGAAAGTTCAGGGTCACCGAGGGGATTAATGTTCTCAAATGTGGCCGTGTAGTTGAAAAATTTTCCCTTTAGAGAACATTCAAGAAGCCATCGGGCAGTTTTCGTCTGATGAGGTTCTATATCACCAAATTCTATCGTCAAGGATGGTGATTTATCTTCATTACCCAATTGTGTAGCGATAATTGTGAATGACACCAATAATCCTTTTTCATTTTCGATTATTTCAGGTTGAGCTGATGTTATCTTAAACTCTTTCGCCATACCATTGCCCGTATTTGTTATCATTACAGCCAAGCTAAATGGAATAGATGGTTCAACCACATCTTTTGTGAATGGATCATCAGCTTCAACGTACTTCTCATGAAAGTAATGAATGTGCAGGCGTGGGTCTGGTTTCACAGTAACACTATCAGCAAGCAGTGGAGCAGTAAAATTAGCTCCATCAACAAAGTAGGTGAGCACACCTCCGATGTCGTATAGGACGTCCTCAGTTGGCGCAGCTGTTGAATAAGGGATGATCAACCATTCGGCAGACCCACTCTTTCCTTTGGCTAGACTCCCCGAGCCATCCACCGCGCTGATTCCGTTTAGATCTGGATCTCCTGTCAAAAAAGGTGTCGGTTTCAAGATTCAATCCAGACTAGATTACATTTTGTTTTGTATAGAAGTTACCAAAAGTACAAAGAAACAAAGAATCAAAGAATATTGCATAATTGTAAATGATGTATTCCAACGAATCAAATGAAATACGATTTTATATAGCTATATAACCTTTTTTATTAAAATATATAACCAGTAGCTATGAGCTCTGTACCTATTGCAAAATGCTCTATCATATGTTCTTGGGTTACATCTTCCGATTTGAAGATGTGAAGCTCCACTTTAATATTTGTCAGAGCAGAATTCTCGCCATTTTCAATCTCTAGCTTCCCATTGAATGCATCCCGTGTTAGAACTGCTTCTTGTACTATTCGTATTCTCACTCTGGCACACACACCCTTTTCTTTCTAGATGAAGTTATAAACATATGTAAAAGTACCATCAATATCTAGGATCTGCACTACTTGCATTTCATTGCGTACGTGCTGTATTACAAGGTGAATATATACAGTAACATGAGAATTAATTAAAACGCCTTTGAGAATATGATGTGCGTAGCTTTGATATTATTGTTGAGTATTACCTTTTCATTTTCGAACTTATCCCTTACTGCCACGTACGCATTGTCGAACTCGGCGAACACGTTGTCGAATCCTCTCTGAAATGTATAACTCAGTGATTCAATTTTGCTCCTGCTCCAGATACGCGAATATAAATACATATGTCTGATTCTTTATCACCAAAGCCAAAAGTAATGCATGATCAATAAGACATACAGATTTACAAATAGAACAAAATATTTTCTCCTTATTTTTATAAACGAACTTTAAAGAAATTGTCATAAGGTTTACCTCTACAGATTTATGATGTTCTTCTGTGAATTTCTTCATGGTCTTTTCAAGCTGCGACTTTGAAATTATATCAAGACTTGGCGAAGGTTCTGTCACACCATTCCTCCAGGAATTAACACTGTTGTTCCATCGCTGAAGGAACTCGGAAACCAAGTCATGATCTGTTTCATTGATATATTGTAACACATTGGCTGATTCGTTTAAAGATAAAGATGTCCCAAGATCGCTGTTGTCAGATATACTCTCTTCAAACTCTTGATACCATAGCCCAAGACCGAGGTTAAACCTAAAAAACGAAAACAACAAGCTGCGATAATATTTAGAAGATAAACCAATCTAAAAATCAGCTTTGTGTTAACAGTTGACACAATTAGATTAAAATGAGCCCATAAGTCCCGAAAATGGAAAGACCAGAGTCACGATGCCCATGTCAAGCAGCGTGCCTACTAGGCACGCAGTTTGAAACGCTGACAAACTGCGCGCATATTTCAAAATGGAAGACGGGGAGGACACGACTCCCCGAAAGAGCCAAAATACGAAAAATACAAGGTTAGACTTGTTCTAAAGATAGTACCATTCTGTGAAGATGGACTTCATTTACTCATAGTACTTAATGTTGTTCCCGATGTAAACCTAGTTATCTCAATATAAGGGTCTTAAGTAACTTCTGTGTTCAAAATTTACAATGTAAAGTTATATCTATGTCTTTTTATCGTCATTTGCCGATTATTCAGCCACTGTGTCTGTGTATGCTGGAATATATAGGATCACTCCATCTGATTAAAGCAGCATAGTTTTTGTTCAAAACGATAATACGCCATAAACGTGATTTAAACATTTTTCTTGTCAAACTGCGCGCCTATATTCACATGTATTTCCCAAACTGCGTGCCTAATATTTCCAAACTGCTTGCCTATCCAAGCTTGTTTTGTATTATTAGAAAACGTAAGCGCCATATGTAAGGCACATATGTGTCTAATAGTAGAACCCCATAATTGAAACACTATGAGAGTCCATCCACCAAGATGGTGATCTGAAAATAAAAGTTTTTTTCGTTCCAAACTTAATTGTCACTTGTATTATACATTTTGACTTTCAATATGAAAATCTCATAAAATCTGACGATAAAGCAAGGTTTCCAAAGCTATATGAATGAAAAACACCTACACGTGCCTCTGTAGAAATTCCAATGATAATATGTAGTTTTAATAGTGTATGCGCACATTTTGTAATTTATGGCTAAAATAGGCGCGCAGTTTGTGCTTTATTTCTTTTTAATCTCCTGATTATCTGTTTTATCTCGAAATATTTTGAATTATACATGATAAATGCGTAAGGAATTAAATATAAAACGAGTCTAAAGTATTTGTCATTTATGTTTAAAGTGCTAGATCGATTAACGTATCTAAATTCCCGTTAAATCAGTGACGAAAATGCCATAAATCTACTTATGTTTTAAAACTTAGATTTATTTGCACATAGTTTTTGCTAGTATTTGCAAGATTCGTATAATTCGCCACAGAATGAACGCATTGAACAAGAAAACAATGCAGGATAAATGTCTTTAAATTACGATTCAAAATACAGACTCCAACTTAAATGATGCAATGTTGTTAGGCACGCAGTTTGTGATCGAAACAAACTGCGCGCATAAGTTGGCGCGCAGCTTGACATGGTCACCGTGAGAGTTATAAGAAACACCTTAGAGCAAAATTTTCGTCAACCAATGCTTTCGCAGATTTGGAATACAAGGTGTCATGGAGAATGTAGAAATGGGGCTAATCGAAGTACAATTAGAACTTGTAATCCCCTACTGTCAGAGTTCAGATCCTTGCAAATAATCGTTTTGTCACATCCCATCACTAATTAATTTTTCTTACATTTCCTCATTCCCAAACATATGGTAGGATAGCTGATACATGTCATAAACTATGGAATTCACTGTCGCCATGTTGATATACACATCCTGTATTGTTGAACGCCTTTTCCTATTCCCACTTCCTGCCGCTGCAGCAGCGTTTAGTTTTGGGCATTCAGCTACGATGATATGTAAACAGCTACAACAATCAGATTATTTTAAAGATCAAAGTATGAGCATATTGGATCTTTAACGCAAGTGTGTTCAAATTGCTTTTAAAGAAAACTTCACACAACAGGATCTTAAGAGGTTCTGGACAAATCATTTGATTCTGGACTTGTCATATTTTTTTTTCAACGAAATCACATCCAAGGGTTGAATTTTTATTAGCTATTTAGAGAGTGAGTCCTGCCTAGTATTAATTTCAATAAAAAAGTTAAAATAGAACCCTATTTGAGAGTCAATCTAATACTTACATTACATTGATAAATTAAGGCAAATCCTGAAATATTTTTAAAGTGCATTTTTTTATGAAATATTATATGAAATTCAATTGAAGGGTCAAGATAAAACGAGCTAATTTAGGTGAAAACCCTTACATGATGATGTGTTTTCATAACTTCTTTCATAAAATTCCATCAAGGGGTGAAGATAAAATGATCGAATTTAAGTGATTTAAGGATCACGAGAATATGTTTTCTTTGATATTTTCTATGAAATCCCATCCAATGGTCAAGGTAAAATTTTGATTTTGATTTGGTCACGTGTTCGAAAGATCCATATAAGGCCCATAGAACCATATAGGAACGTCATTTTGAATGTCACGTGATAGATCCATATAAGGCTTTTAGAACCATTTATGGAAAGATGAGGGGAAGCCCCTGACACCTGTTTCACGATTTTTATGCACTTCATTATTGTACCGAAGTTTGCCGATTCGATTCGTCGTATTTCGGAATCCTGGTGACAATTTTATACTCCATTGGAGTATTTTTGACCTACTTCTTATGACGGAAATTCCCGAACCTTGTTCGGATTAATCCGGATTTCCTGACCTACCTTATCTACCGAGATTTCACGAGTTAACATTCGTCTCATTCCGGAATCCTGGTGACAATTTTATACTCCATTGGAGTATTTTTGATCTACTTTTTCTGGATTTTGCCCTACTTATTATATCTTGACAACAAGCAAATCAAAAAGTTCGACATGAAGGGGTCTCGATCAACTAACCTAGCCTATGGAAGCCAGGCACGCTAACCATTAGGCCAACGAGCTACCGATATGAAAGAACAAAAGTATTATATATTTATACCGAGCGTCAATTCAAAATGATCCTCACTTTTGTCTCCACTTAAATACGACTCGTCAGTTGTATCCAGAATAGTAGAACGCCTATGGCGCTAGTGAATAACCAAGTCACAGGTGAGTGGTTCGTATCCCTCCGTGATATACTATTTTTGTTTTATTAAATACGACAGAAAGGAGCAAGGTGTAGGTTGAAAACAGGACGTTAGTTTGTTTCAAAACAGTTTGGAAACATTAATCTCTGATAATTTAAGGTTTTCCACTCCTGAAGGGCCTCTAGATCTATGAAATTCAATAATCCACTCAGTAAAAATACGATTTCTCTGCAACCTGATGTCCAATCAAGATCATTCAAATATATATGTGTTCCTGACACGTTTGGGCGTCCGGGAATAAAATTGCTTGTGAAAACTATTTACAAAAGTGTTCCAGAGACCCTTATCTACTTGGCTAAGGTTTTATTTGAAGATACATTGCCTTATTAGCAGGTAGAGGGGCATTCAGAACACAGAAGCAAATGCTATGTTGAAAATTTTCTATATTTCAATTTGAACCTGTGTTTACATGTCACGTAGGCCAGTGTTTTATATGGGGATTATATGTACTTTCCTTGTTTACATGAACGTAAATCATTACATGAAATCTGCATTCTTCTGGGTTTAATCTGGGTTTGTATTGTCTTATTGGGGCTTTTCGACTTTTAAACAAACCCTACCTAAATGGATTGTGTCTCGGGAACGTTTTTGTAAATAGTTATTATAAACAATTCTAAAAGAATATCACATATTTTTGTCTTCCCGATTTCAGTCATGAATTACGTCAATTTCTCGTGCAAACATTGGATAGACGTTGTCATAACCGGATGCCCGAACGTGTCAGGAACATATAGATACTCGAATGATGTTGATTGAACATCAGGGTTGAGAGGAATCGTAATTTTACTGAGTCACACTACCCTACCTCGATAGCGCATGCGCGAATTTTTTGGCTTTCAACCACGTCGCTTTTGAGTATTTCGACTGCTTAGTCAAAAGGTTAATACGTTTGGTGCTCGGAGTGAGTCAATATTGCTATACGCTGAACTTCAATGGTGCAATAGTGAAGTCCATGTTCCAAGTTATATGATAGCTGAAGAAAGAATGTAAATAATATCGTTTTAAATTTTAAAATATTTGATATGTCATAGTACACGGTACACAGTTGCAAAAGTTGATCAATACAGGGTACAAAGAATGTAAATTGCTCAATAGTACAGGGAGCGAGAAAGTAAGCTGATTATACAGACATACTATGTCCCGATCTCATGTACATTTACGTTGCAAACAGTGAAAATTATGCTAAAAAGGCCGCCTGTTGATGCTTTGAGGTGTCATCAATTGTTATTTAATTCAAATAAAGTAAACATTATTTTGTAGATTTATATTACCCCTTGAATGGTCTATTTCACTATCGTTCTCAGAAACCGATCATTTAAAATATTTTGTTCAAAATACCATCATGCCACGACTTGAGAGCATTTTGTTCTTCACGATTTGCTGTAGCGCTGATATTACATCGTATTTCTCTATTATTGTAAAAAAAACGAATACCAGATCGATGTAGTATTAGATGACGTGTTGAATGTCAGATGTTTTGGATGGTACCTGCTCCGGTGATTTTGCATTTAATCATGAAACGCTCATCACAAGACACCTCGAAACAAACATTATCCTCTTTGTGACAAGAGGAAAAATGTTTCACAATATGTTATGCCTTACGGCAAAGTAAAGATACATTTCTGGGATGACGTTTTTTGCATCTTAAGATTTTAGAAAAACAATTAATTCACAAAAATACAGTTGAATAACATACTGGAAAACGTATCCACATATAACACGATGACACGCAGTTTAAATAACAGTTAACTGTTGTTTTTTTGTTACATATCAATGTAACATTTTCGAAGGGAAACTTACATGCTCCCTGTACGTTGATAGATTTACTGAAATGTATCGTGTATTGCATTGAGTTTTGCTTCACTGCGCCAACTATTATCTATCTTTGCCTATAGTTGTTTTTTGCCAACAACATTCTACAAACTGCTCGATGAATCAATTCTATGTCTGGTAGAATACTAGAAATAAATGTAAAATGTATTTTACGTTCAGAAATATGGAATTAAACCCACATCCTCCATTTGCAACTTAGCTGTACCCTGTTTCCCTTTTAAACGTGGTCACGTGGTAGGGTAGTGTGTGAGTGGCTTCACGAAAAAATAAGCAGCACTTTAGGCCACCTAAATACAACTCGTCAGTTGTATCCAGTTGGAATCCCAGCGTAATGTTTTTAATTATATGGTTGTGCTTTGATTTTACGCTGAAAACATTTATAACTACGTCAACTTTATATTAAAACATTTATTATCTTTTCAGTTGTATTAAAATGTAAAATATGATATATGTCAGCTTATTGCTTTCTGGAGAACAGTCAAGGTTTAAATTTGGTACAATGAATCGGACACTCATGTAAATCGACATGGTTATAACATTGAACTCAATGCAGTAAATTAGTTATTTCTATGAATCACAGCGGGATTGGTTTCATTTTATATGATTGCCAACTCTGGCGTTTTTTTTGTAAATGCTTTTGACCGCTGTAAATGTGAAACTGATACAGTATTATTCAATTGTTTTATGTCTTGGTCACATTTGCTCCGATTTTCACTACGGCGCCCGGCCGATTGAGTATTGTGTTCAGAAATGTATTCAATTTTGAACAAAATACTCGCAGCAAATGTGATCCAGGCATTACACAGCGGTATTTCGAACATACTATTGTTGCTTTACCACGACCTAGCCAATTTTAAAATCATACTCCTTATTCAAATCCAAGTAAACGATCAATGTCTAGGCATTTGGCGTTTGATGATACTATGGCCCTTGGCGAATTATGATTAGATGAACCGAGGTCAACATTAATGTTTCTTGTACAAGGTCATCCCAAGGTCTAAGATAAATATTTAGGTATTTTACGTTTCAAGACCTTTGGACAAATTCGATTCAACGATGTATTAAAGTTAAAATGTATACAGAGATAAAATAGGTTATCTCCTATCGTTTCCTTGTGTATACGTTTATGTCTCTGCGTAATAACGCAGATGCGAGCAGGTAGTTACCAATCTCACCACAAGGTGGCTCGTTCGGGTCAGATAGCATGGCGGGTATGGTAGAAAGTTCCCTTTAACTTAAAGTACATCTGTTTTCGTGGTTCAATTTTCATATCACCCTTAAAATGTATCTAATAGCAATGCAATTAAAATATGTCCAGTGAACGAAAATGCAATACAAGAATAGATATTTCACTTTTTGTGATTTTGTAACAATGGGGTTATTTTTTGTATATGTAACATGGTCATTTTCACATTTTATATTATTACTGTTCATATTAATCAATCCCTATTCATCTCAATATAACAGGTCCCTAAGTAGGTTGTTTGCAGTTTTACTCTTTTAATACCATCTTCACTTTTCACCTTGAGTTATTCAACTATGCAAACTGTGTCAGTTTTATATATCTATTGTTCCCCTATATGGTCTTTCTCACTCACATGTAGCTGAGTTTGCATTGGGTGTTGGCTTGTCAGTAGTTGCTGCAAGAGTTCATGTTGTACATTACAGAGCATTGTATTTTAAACATTGAAGTTTGAAATATACTATTTTATATATATTTTAATTTGAAGTTCGAGTTATTTTATTGCCACCCACGGGCCTTCCACACGCCCATTCACATATAACGCTTTGAAACAACTTTAAAAAGTGAGCAATGTCAGTGTTGTGATAATAGAGAATTTTCGTTATAAGTTGTTTCAAAAACGTATACGTATACTTATAGTTTAAAGGGTCTTGTCGAACTAAAATCAATTCAAATTGATTTTCATAATCTGTACCAAGTGGGGCATAACTATTCCCGATATAGTCAAGCTTCACCATCAACTAGGGACTGCGAATACAATGTCCTTTGCTAGTGTCAATTATGAACACGATAAACTAAATTCTAGTTGACGGGTCCTTGTAGTGTACGATAAACAAGACCCTTTAAAGTGAATCACTACACGAACGAGTCGATCATTTCAAAGTTCTCATGAAATTATAAGGTCAATTTTTAAGTTTTTACGTATAAAAGGGCCTTTATACGCAGATTATAAACTTACAGAGTTGGATCTCCGCATAGTATATGTGTGGACCTACTGACCAGAATGGCTTATTAAAATTAATCGGCTGAATAGGCATAGTATCCAATCAAATAGCTCGACTCATTCATTAGCTGAACTAATTCTCCCTTCGTTATTTCTACAAGGTGATTCAAAACGATCATCTACAAAAAATATATTTGAGAGTAGATAAATCTGTAAAACCCGTGTGCTATATCAGCCTATTTGATTCTAGAAAACACATATGACACAACTAAACATGCTTTACATCAAGGGGGTACGGATGGTATGCCATTGGCCCTTTTTATTACCGTCCTAGGAGATATTTCCCGACGAATTAGGAAATTATGAAACACCTTGTTTATTGGGTTTATAAGTATAAGTATACGTATAAGTTTTTAAAAAACTTATAACGAAAATTCTCTAATAACGCCCCTCATACCTATTTATTACAGGTCGTGTAGACCATTGTTGCCTGATTTATAGCAAAAACATTGACTTTTGCACGTTGATGATGATGATGATGATGCGCCTTTTATAATAGATCTCATATCTTAGAAGCGTTTCAGTTCAAAAAATACTAGAAGACCTTACATATTTTGCCATGCACTGCGCCTATTCATTTGGCAATTCAGTTGTAAATTTTATCTTGAAAAAAATAAATCTTCCAAATTTGTTGAGTTTTCTTGCAGAAATCGCCTACCCCCCCCCCCCCTCCATCCATTTTGTATGATCACAAGGCGTGATTTAAGCTGCTGATATTCTTCTTTAAACGAGCCGGATTTTCAAAATCTATAAGTTGGACTCCCTTTATAGAAGCTTTGAACTGAATTTGCACTGCTTAATGCTGACATTTTATTGTTTATCCATACATTTTAAGAAAAAATGTATAAAAAAGATGTTCAAGCCAAATGTTGCCCTAAAAATTCAGAAAATGTAAAAAATTTCGAATTTTCTATGTACAGGCCTTGTTGCCCCTTTAAGAAGCTTAATATGTAAATTATCTAATCAAACACTTCGTCCACCATTTTGAAACACTAATCAATCCAATCTGTGCTAGCGATTCATAGGGCGAGCCAGTGGGATATTTCCAGGGTTTGTACACACCTGGAAATGTCAGGGAAATTGACTTGATTTTCCAAGTGCTGGAAATGTCAGGTAATTTTAAAATTAGGTCAAAAGGGCCAAAGATTACCGGGAATTTTAAAACGGTAGACATGTCAGGGAAATGTCAGGGAAATTTGTATCAGTGTTGAAAAAATAATGTTCCAGAGATTAATGTTTCCAAACTGTTTTGAAACAAACTAACGTCTTGTTTTCAACCTACACCTTGCTCCTTTCTGTCGTATTTAATAAAACAAAAATAGTATATCACGGAGGGATACGAACCACTCACCTGGGACTTGGTTATTCACTAGCGCCATAGGCGTTCTACTATTCTGGATACAACAGACGAGTCGTATTTAAGTGGAGACAAAAGTGAGGATCATTTTGAATTGACGCTCGGTATAAATATATAATACTTTTGTTCTTTCATATCGGTAGCTCGTTGGCCTCATGGTTAGCTATAGCGTGCCTGGCTTCCATAGTCTAGGTTAGTTGATCGAGACCCGTTCATGTCGAACTTTTTGATTTGCTTGTTGTCAAGATATAATAAGTAGGGCAAAATCCAGAAAAAGTAGATCAAAAATACTCCAATGGAGTATAAAATTGTCACCAGGATTCCGGAATGAGACGAATGTTAACTCGTGAAATCTCAGTAGATAAAGTAGGTCAGAAAAATCCGGATTAATCCGAACAAGGTTCGGGAATTTCCGTCATAAGAAGTAGGTCAAAAATACTCCAATGGAGTATAAAATTGTCACCAGGATTCCGAAATACGACGAATCGAATCGGCAAACTTTGGTACAATAATGAAGTGCATAAAAATCGTGAAACAGGTGTCAGGGGCTTCCCCTCATCTTTCCATAAATGGTTCTAAAAGCCTTATATGGATCTATCACGTGACATTCAAAATGACGTTCCTATATGGTTCTATGGGCCTTATATGGATCTTTCGAACACGTGACCAAATCAAAATCAAAATCAAAATTTTACCTTGACCATTGGATGGGATTTCATAGAAAATATCAAAGAAAACATATTCTCGTGATCCTTAAATCACTTAAATTCGATCATTTTATCTTCACCCCTTGATGGAATTTTATGAAAGAATTTATGAAAACACATCATCATGTAAGGGTTTTCACCTAAATTAGCTCGTTTTATCTTGACCCTTCAATTGAATTTCATTGAAAAATGTTTCATGAAAAATATCATGTTATGATTTGTATTTAAATAAGACCGTTTCATTTAAATACTTGCTGGATAATATTTCATTAAAAAACGCACTTTAAAAATATTTCAGGATTTGCCTTAATTTATCAATGTAATGTAAGTATTAGATTGACTCTCAAATAGGGTTCTATTTTAACTTTTTTATTGAAATTAATACTAGGCAGGACTCACTCTCTAAATAGCTAATAAAAATTCAACCCTTGGATGTGATTTCGTTGAAAAAAAAATATGACAAGTCCAGAATCAAATGATTTGTCCAGAACCTCTTAAGATCCTGTTACACAGGTAATCATATAATGTTTTTATCTTTCCATGCAATAAACTGGAGTTTAGGTGTTGCTTTACTAGTATCAAAAATACCAGACTATCGTTTCCTTTTAATGTTGTAGTGGTTATGCACTTATCTTAACCTAAATAGGAACATACCATACTGCCTGTCCAGCGGGACCAGGTAAGCAATCACCCCCGATTTTAAGTGCACTGTTTCCAAGGCTTTCTCCTGCCAGACTTTCACCTGCATAATACACAATACAATACAAAATTTAAATGAAAACATACTCATCTGTTCAATCCGCTCAATGATCTAATTTGAAATTAACATGTACATCAAGATTGTCCTACCGATAGCCTCGCCTATAGCTTTGAGGCAGCGATACTTTGAACTAAATGATGCAGCTGCATCAACCGGTTTGGGAATGTATCGTATCTTTCTTTTTGGCCCTGCCAATTGACAGCTAAGGTCATCGTCATTAATACGACGTTTACGTCTGGAAAATAAATTTCAAAACAAGACGATAATATCAAAACCATGACTTCAACCATAGTGCATCTTTGCGTCGTATATCTATTTAACTAACCAAGTATGTAAAAATAAGCCTTCCGTCAAATTAGCGATGAAAACTAATCAAAGCTGGAAATTCACCTACCTGTTACCGATTGCGTTTCCTAATGTGTATGCCCTACGTCCGATGGAATATATAGGTCCAAATCCGGGTATCATAGGGAGGAGGCAGTCAAGGATTAATTTCTTGGCACAGTCACATGACATTGGTGTCACAGCCTCATAGTTACGTACGCTGGTTGAAACAGATGATCCACCAGGGCCTCTCCCACCTCCTATATATTACAAGGCAATCAGTGCATAATAAAGATTTTATCAAATTAAGTTAACTCTATTATAAATCAAAGGAACATCAAATTTTTATTATGGTTACAATACATGAGTGGTTCCAAAATAAAAGGAATATGTCATCTTTGGTGAGCACATGTCCCTTTAATTATCCCTAAATATACTAGTAAATAAAGATGTCCTGCACATAGATTTTCCAATGCATGATGCATAATTTTGAACATATAGAAAAACCCAAAGTGAGGTACATGCCTATGTATCCACCACCTCCTCTTCCCCCTCCTCTTCCCCCTCGCCATGATCCCCAACCACCACCACCACATATATTAGGAGGAATGCGGGACATATCTTGGCGGCGCTGTAAGACGACATCAAGACCATTCGTCCTAAGAACCCCACAAAGGTAGTCCCAAAATAATTTGATTCCAAAGGCTAAGCACAGAAGAAAGTTTCTTTTTTGTCTGGGCTTTTCATTAACCTTAACTGGCACTATAAGTGTTGTGTTGGCTTCAATATCGCCAATAGTTGGAACAGTCTGTAAAAAAAAACAGAGCCGTTAAACACTATTTCACACAATTTAGATTTGTTCCTAAAGAACAGTCTAGCAATATATTGTACAATTTATTTATTAATGGCCTTTCCTGAGAAACGAATAATAGTGCGTAGATGGTACAGGGTGACCCCAAAAAATGCAACCCTCAATTTCTTCAATATATTTCTTATATGGTGATAAATTGCTCTGAGATTTGGCACACAAGGACTTCATTCAATGTGATATCCCCTGGCAAAGTTTTAATAATCATAGTCTTATATTGATGGAGTTATGGTTGTTTCAAAATATGCTCCAGATGTCGTCAATTTCGCTGAAAACAAACTTGCAATGTTCAAGGAAAACTCTTCATAACACGGATGCATTCTTCCCCATGGGTATGGCTCAAATTTTTGCAGCCATTGCTTGTTGGAGTTCTGCAATTGCAGTAGGGTTATTTTCATACACATTATCCTTTAAATAACCCCATATATAGAGGTCAGGGGCATTGAGATCAAGACTGTGGGATGACCATGGATTCTCCGTCCTAGGAGAGATAATCTTCTCATAGAAATGACTAGTGAGCCAGGCTATGCTATCATTAGAAGTGTGAGGAGTAGCTCCATCTTTCTAGAACCACTGTTCTTGTCTATTGAAGCCTCTATGTCACTCTAGAACTGCCTAGAACTTCCTGGGAACGCCAAATTTGCGCTGTGTGTTAACAGTAAAAGTGTTGCCAATATCAACCTCAAACCAAAAGGGGCTGATGATTTCATGTTTGGAAATTGGCAGCCCAAGCTGTGCATTTAACAGAATGAAGGGGCCTTTGAAGCACTTCATCTGGAATTTGAGATCCCAGATCACATTATTTCTTGAGTTTACATGTTCAGAAAGAAGGGAATGTGATTCATCCAAAACCTAACATTGGAAATGGACGACATTTGGAGAATTTTTGGAATGACCATAACTCTATCAATATAAGACTATGATTATTGAAACTTTGCCAGAGGATTCTACATTGAATGAAATCCATGTGTGCCAAATTGCAGAGCAATTAACCTCCATTCAAGAAAAATATTGAAGAAATGGAGGGTTGCATTTTTTGGGTCACCCTGTATAAAATACTAGCTTACATTTTGTTTTTATAACTGAAGTATGGGTCGTTTTATTAGACTCTAAGACGAAAGAGATTTCCCCAAAACTAAATGTTATTTAGTGTATCTTTGCTTCGTGTCATATCCCAAGCCTAGATTATCTTAACCTGTACGAATTCAAGTGTTGGATGATTGTTTGGAAGTGCAAATCTAAGGTTTTGTGCTCTTATCAATCCATGGTTCGTTATCGTGAAAACAATCTCATCCTTGTCTCCCTCTTCCAAGGCAGATAGGTCGACTTGTCGTGGCTCTATTGTAACAACTGGCATTGGCACCTAAAAATAATACATAGTATATCATTGTTTGTATTGAATATACTTCTGTATTGTTCTATATATACATTCACATTCATTCTTCAGTTGAGTTATATCTTATTATGAGTTATTGAATGATTTTAAGTGCAATGTAGGATATATTCTGATCGGGAATTCCGTATTGGAACGAGACAAAGTCGAGTGTCAATACAGAATAGCGAGAGCAGAATATATCCCGTATTGCACTTCATATCATTCCATAACGTTTTTATCGTATGATCCTCTGTATTGTTACTGAGAATGTCCCCTTCGTACCAATATTTTCTGTATTGCGACGGAGATGATCGATGGGGTCAATCTCAGTAGTAATACAGATTGGTACAGCACAAGAACTGACCAATCAGAAGGTTTCAGTTTACAGATCATACGATAATATGTTATATTGCATAAAACATACCCTGGTTTCAAATGTTGAATCTAAGGTGACAATGTACTTGTCCTGGTATGTAACAGGAGTCACAGTCCAGCTATACTGCACTGCCGTTCTCACTAAGAAGACTGTCACATTTGGGTCGGATGGAGATGCAAGAATGACCGCCCAGTATGAGGTATGCCTGTCTGCACTCACTTGTAAATTGTAGTATGCCTCTTCGAGATCGTTAAACAGCAGCTCTGTTGAACAAGACCAATTCTAATTTCATACTGATTCCTGGTCTTGGATAATAGTATTTAATGAAAGGAGTGGAAAGGAAAGGAATTCACAATGTTTTTCTCTTAAACCAATTCATTGAAAACATTTTGTAAAAAATTAGTACCGTGGGTACTGGGCTCATATGGTGACAGAAAAAAACGGATATAATTTTTTGCTGATTTTTTGTAACAAAATTATTTCAAGCCACTTGCCACTATTTTGGACTGACTGAGAGACAGATGGACAAATCTATGTTAAGTAAAATGGCAGAAAAACGGATATAATTTTTTTGCCAAATATTTGTAACAAAATTATTTCATACAACCAATCTTTACAGAGACACTGCTTTTTGCATTGCCAGATACCTGAAATTATTTGTGAAGCTAGGAAATGGGCCAAAATTGAATTTCGCGAGACAAAAATGGCGACCATTTTGAAATCAGGCAAGCAGGAGTCATAGGTTTTTTTTTTGTATTGATGTTGAACAAAAATAACTTGAAACTGGAATCCTATCGACAGAGGTTTTAAGCAAATGGTCCAAAAGAGGATTTCGCGAGACAGATGGACAAATCAATGTTAACTAAAATGGCTGAAAATAAAAAACGAATATAATATTTTGCCGATTTTTTGTAACTAAATTATTTCATACAACTACTCTTTACAGTGACATGGCTTTTTACAATGCAGGACAGCTGAAATTATTTGTAAAGCTAGGAAATGGGCAAAAAGTGAATTTCGCAAAACAAGAATGGCGACCAGTTTGAAAATAGGCGAGCTTTTGAACAAAGAGTCATAGGAGAGATTTTTGTATTGATGTTGAACAAAATAAACTTAAAACGGGAATCCTATCGACAGAGGTTTTAAAACGTGCCACTGTTATGGACGGAAAGTGGATTTCGCGAGTCAGATAGACAAATCAATGTTAACTAAAATGGCTGAAAAAAAATGGATACAATTTTTCGCTGATTTTTCGTAACAAAATTATTTCATACATCTACTTTTTACATTGACATGGAATTTTACAACGTAGGACACTTGAAATTATTTGTAAAGCTAGGAAATGGGTCAAAAGTGAATTTCGCGAGACAAAAATGGCGGCCATTTTGAGAATAGGCGAGCTTTTGAACCAGGAGTCATAGGGGAGTTTTCTGTATTGATGTTGAACAGAAATAACTTAAAACAGGAATCCTATCAACAGAGGTTTTAAAACGTGCCACTGTTATTGACGGAAAGTGGATTTCGCGAGTCAGATAGACAAATCAATTTTAACTAAAATGGCTGAAAATAAAAAAAATGGATATAATCTTTCGTTGATTTTTTGTAACAAAATTATTTCATAAATCTACCCTTTACATAAACATGGATTTTTACAATGTAGGACACCTGAAATTATTTGTAAAGCTAGGAAATGGGTCAAAGGTGAATTTCGCGTGACAAAAGTGACGGCCATTTTGGAAATAGGCGAGCTTTTGAACCAGGAGTCATAGGGGAGTTTTCTGTATTGATGTTGAACAGAAATAACTTAAAATAGGAATCCTATCGACAGAGGTTTTAAAACGTACCACTATTGCTGACGGACGGACAGACAGACGGACGGACGGACAGACAGACAGACGGACAAGTGAGTGATTGCAAAAGCTCACCATGTGAGCTAAAAACACGGTATTTTATGTAATGTTGACTGATTAAAAACAATTTCATGCGAAAGTTATTTAGAAATATTTTATATAACTGTTTTTGTTAACATTTTTTGTTTTTTTAGTACAATTGTTTTTGCTCCTTTCTACCAATTCTTAAGAGTGAAATAACATGTCTTTCCGAACCTTGTTGGAACAAAATAGCATATACAACATGTTTTTAGACCTCTCAATATTATAGTTATGCAAAGGCATTTTTGGTTGATTTTTAAAAGAGTATAAACAAATTAAAACAAAATCCCCTTAAAATAGATAAAAATCAAGATAAACCTTTCATTTCATTAACAAGATACTTTTTTTAAAATCAACAATTACAATATTGAGAGACCTAAACATGTTATGTTTATGTCGTTTTGTTCCAATGAGGTTTGGAAAGATGTTTCATTTCACTCTGGAAACATGATACATAGAACAAAACAAGTGTTCGATGTGTTTTCTAAAACAATATAGATGAAAGTATATATATATTTTTCAAATTATATTGTTACCATTCAAAAGATGACCGTTAAATTGACGATGTGTTAAATTTTTAGATTTTTTATGACTGGTTTAAGAGAAACTTGTGTTCAAAAGGTTCTCCTTATCGATATCACTCCTTTCATTTTGGCATATGCGATCATTCACTTCTACTGAATAAGATAGTGTTATTAGATTAAACTGTTATTTATAAAAAAAATAAGCATAATTGAGCATTGATTTCATAAATTAGAGTTTTAAGATGGAAGTACCTGTGCTGTTTGAGGTCGTGTAGGTTTCAATAACGTTCCCCTTTTGGGGATTCCTTAGCTTCACTTTAGCACCCACGACCAACAGGTCACCATCAGTATAATATGTATATTCATCTTCTACTCGTATTCTTAAATCAACTTTATTACTGGAAGTGATGAGGATTTTATATCCAATTACAACCTCAGTTAGCTTTGAACGAACTATCATTGAACCACGTCGGTCTCCAATGGATTCTGTTGGCGGTACGGTAATCGATAAAGACAACGTTGCTTTTGTTGAGGCAGGGATGGTGAAAGTACCATCCGAGCTGACGGTAGAATTTTCTGTAAATCGTGAAGAAAGTGTTTCTATTGGTCAAAATATAAGCCTATTATTGAAATGAATTATTTGTGACCCGTGGGTTTAGAGAAATAAATAATTCGTTATATCTAAAATGCAATAGTAGCATCCCTACTCTTAACATAAGATGAAGTTAAGCAAATGTGAGTTACATTCCATTTATAAATGCAATCACTTTGTGATATTACCTGATTCAGGGGAAAACGAGATGAGAGATATCAAAGGGTCACCACTTAGTTGAACTCTCACATCAAGAGCGGAAATTATTCCTTCGTTACTAATATCAATCTATAATAAGGAAGGCGAGTAGGAAGCATGTGGAAATAAGGAATTTAAAGTCTCGAGAGGTATGAAGACCTCTCTGGCATCTAGTTCAATATCAAATGGCATACTTTGACCACCATCTAGGTCAGGCAGAAACAGCGTATCGCTGGTAGCTGTTCTATTACTGGGTTTTACAATAAGTCTTGTAAGTGGTGGTCCAAATCCCCTCAACTAAAACAGATATTGTATAACTGCAATAAACCTTTATGGATTTTAAATGATTTATACATTGAACTTGTGATGTTATGTTTTATTTATAAGTCAACTGAAAAGCCAGAGTGAATGTATTGCTTAATCGTTATCAAATAATCATGACATACTTTAAATAACTGACCACTAGAATAAAATAAATATGTGAACAACATAGAACAAAATATAATTCCCCGTTTTGCCTCGGCCAATCATTTGTGTTCATTCATTAATATTACCATTGATCTCTCACATATTTTTGTAAATTGTAATCGATGCCTTGTATATATGTTTATGAAATAAAATTTATTAAAAAAAATTGCCAACTCGAGGAAGTAATGATGGTGCATGAAACCATTGTATACCTGAACTGATATGTTATACAGTGGCAAAGATCCAGTATTAACAAGCTGAGCAACTTTTGTCAACTTGCTATCATCTAAGAATCTTCTGTGGTAGGCACTTGCAGGCTGCACTTCCATCCCTAGCACTGTCCATTGGGCTTGATTAGTACACCTGTCTTCAGACGGGTGTCGGGCACCCTGTCATAAAATACAAATATGTAATTATATAGCAATAAATGAATAATATTGGAGTTAAAAATGTTAATTTTGCAATGTGAAATATGGTTGCATTTACTTACAACTTCGAATAAGCCACTGTCTGCAGGATTTGGGTAGTATACTGTTACATAGCGCCCTCTATCTACTAGATCGGTGAGTGCTGGTATGTTACGAATTCTTCCTTTGTTCTTTACACTAATATGAAGCAGCGGTAAGAATATATTTAATAAACAATCGCAATTGTTATTAGCAGCGTTTTAAAGAGATATCCAACAAATGATAACAACGGTTAAACGTTGTTATAATTTTCAATTCTTAAAACGTCAAAAGTAGATGTTTAATGGTTTGGATATCAAATAGTCCTAAATGGAAACTCTTTTTGATATCTGACTGATGTAATTATTGTTTTTTTTTCATAATTTTCGATAATGGGGATTAATTGTATTTCATTTTGACGACTATTTGGCCTTTTCTTACTTGTAAGATGTAAAGTTATTCATGTGTGATCTATCACCTTTATTTGATTGCAGTTTAACTGTTAATAACAATTACCAAATGTGCACCAGCACTGTCCCTCTTTTATTTTCCCATTCCTCCTCAAAGAGGTCAACGTAACCATAAATGTAGACTTCCGATGGTTGTGATAAGATACCACTGACAGACAATGACGTCACTGTGGCATTGTAGCTAAATGGGACGCTCAGCTTAAATGTGAAGATATCCGAACCAATGACATTTTCTACGCGCATGCGAACGTCCTTGAACAAAAATTAATAAAAACGCTGATGTATGTTTTCAACAGTTGAATATAATTAGTTAATTCAAATACAAATATGATAGCAATTTAAGTACTAAAAATGCGTAAGTAAAACTTAACACATTTTGAAAATCAAATAATGTTTACATTCATTTGAATTGATATTATTATACTATTTAATGTAAATATAATATCTATGTTAATATAATAATAAGTAAAGTATTCACAGGATCTATTACTTACATAAGGTTCCTTCTGTGCCAAAGTCCTGGGCCAAACTAATAAACCGGATCTTGGATCAAGAGACATTCCTGAAGGCCCATTTAGCAGCTGCCATGTTACTGGTCTAGTTCCCTACAATGATCCCAAAGTGATGAAACGTAATGAAAATTACATTGAAATCGCCATGTTTTTGTCATAAACACTGTTGAGACGTTAAAAGTATGGTCCATTACTATAATATATTGTGATATTCTTCTTCATAAATGTAATGAAATAACTTTGCACTAGGGATAATCCCCATGCATATAGCACCTGTTTTATATCCATTTGAGCTTCATATCTCTTTCCTTCCTTGGCAGAGGTAAGATTTACATCTTTAAACAATGGCGCAATTACAATATCCTGACACGACTCTCCTTCCCAGGGTAGAATACATGAACATTGTCCAAACAAACAAATCCCATGAGGTGGTGTTTCATTTCGTCCACAAGCACTGCTTGGACATGTAGGATGGTACTTGAATTTCACCTTTAAAGAGTAATAAGCACGATTTATGGTACAGTAATGACACACTACCCTACCACGTGACCACGTTTAAAAGGGAAACAGGGTACAGCTAAGTTGCAAATGGAGGACGTGGGTTTAATTCCATATTTCTGAACGTAAAATACATTTTACATTTATTTCAAGTGTTCTACCAGACATAGAATTGATTCATCAAGCAGTTTGTAGAATATTGTTGGCAAAAAACCACTATAGGCAAAGATAGATAATAGTGGGCGCAGTGAAGCAAAACTCAATGCAATACACGATACATTTCAGTAAATCTGTCAACGTACAGGGAGCATGTAAGTTTCCCTTCGAAAATGTTACATTGATATGCAACAAAACCCCAGTAAACTGTTATTTAAACTGCGTGTCATCGTGTTATATGTGGATACATTTTCCAGTATGTTATTCAACTGTACTTTTGTGAATTAATTGTTTTTCTAAAATTTTAAGATGCAAAAAAGTCGTCCCAGAAATGTATCTTTACTTTGCCGTAAGGCATTACACATTGTGAAACATTTTTCCTCTTGTCACAAGGAGAATAATGTTTGTTTCGAGGTGTCTTGTGATGAGCGTTTCATGATTAAATGCAAAATCACTAGAGCAGATACCATCCAAAAACATCTGACATTCAATTTTTTTCAATTTCAATTTATTTATAATTCCTAGGTATTGATATAATTACAAAAGTATGCCTTTGTTAACTTAATAACATTAGCGGCATAGTAAATATTAAAATATAACACAGGAATTTACACAATACAAAAACTACGTAGTAAGTTCAGTCTGTATGTATGCTTGCTCCCCATCCCGCCCATAAGGTTCCCAAAGGATTTTAGAATGTTTCACTGGCTATTTAATACTGAGATTGCTGCTGAGATATAGTGAGCCACGATTTCAATAATTTTGCCATTCATCACATCACTAAGGTTGGAATCCCCATACAAAAGTGTATCTGATTTCTTAGAGATTGTTAAATTTCTGAAATCGGGCAAACATTCCAGTTCGTCGAGTCCTGCAAGAAGCAATTCCCTTTCATTTATGAGCAGTGGACATTTGATTAGAAAATGAGAAGTAGTTTGTTGAGCTGCACCACATGGACAATTGGGATCATTAATTGTGGTAAAATTGTGGGCATGTAAATGGCTATTGAGCAGGAGACCAGCTCTAAGTCTGTTGAAAGTAATTTCTGTTTGTCTTGGCATAGGGTACTCCATTTTGGATGTAGGTAAGGATGCATGGCTCCAATTCTTCCTGACTGATCTTTTGAATCTTGAGATTGGCTGCCCAACTCGGATAGTTGGTGGAAGCCCATTCCAAGCTGAGATGGCACTAAAAATTGTAGATTTTTTAGTCGAGACACTAGTATGTAATGGAATCTGGTAATCTGGCTGATCTCTCAGCCTTCTGGTGTGAACAGTTTCATAAGTTCTCACAACATCACAGATGAAGGGAGGTAAGGCATTAAAGCGCGCTTTAAAAATAAAAAATTTTAAGTGCTCATCTCTTCTCGATGCCAGCTTGATCCAGTTTAGAGAAGAAAGTACCTTATCAGTATTTGACCCATGAATAGCACCTGAAACTAGGCAGGCTGCTCTATAGTGCAGACTTTCGAGAGCTTGGAGCTTAAGAGCTGATGCTTTATTGTAAATTATGTCACAGTAATCTAAGTGGGGTATGAAGTAAGCATTGTAAATTGTTTCGAGATGTTTGCTTGATAACTTTTTACTAAGAGCCTTCAGTGGCCTCATTAAAATTGTCAATTTGTTAATCAGTTGGTCAATGTGGGCATTAAAGTTTAAGTGTTTATCTAACACTATTCCTAAGTGTTTATGGGTTTCTGTCATTGGTATTTGCTCATTTCCTAAGGTTAATGATGGTTGAGCTGCTAATCGGATTCTATGACCATAAAAGGTTAAATCAGCACTTTTTGGGCTTTAAATTGCATCCGCCAAGTGGTTGCCCATTGATTAAGATTGTTCAAATCTTGTTGGAGGGGTTGATTTAAATTCAATAGCATGTCAGAGTTTCTGTCATAGGCATCATAAAGTGACGTATCATCGGCAAAAATGAAAGCTTTTGGAGTTTAAGTTGTCAGGTAAATCGTTAATATATATTAAAAATAGTAGGGGACCTAAAACGGAACCTTGGGGAACACCGGTATTTATAGTGAATTGGGGTTTATTAGGATTATTGACCGGATTGTTGTTGTTACCGATTAGTTCAGGATCAGAGGACCAATCGGAAAGGCAGTTATTAATACGCACTTTGACCCTTCTGTCTTTAAGATAGGAAGTCATTAATAGAATAATTTTATTGCTACATCCGTATGCTTTAAGTTTTTTTATTAGGAGTTTGTGAGGGACTAAATCAAATGCAGACGTCAGATCTAAAAATATTGAACGGACATTTTTCTGTTGATCAATATTAGTTTGTATATCATGAACAATGTTGATCAGTTGATTCACCGTGTTGTGTTGTGGTAAAAACCCACTTTGAAATTTGTACAAGAGATTATTATCCAGTAAGTGAAGAAGGAGTCTATTGTGAATAATTTTTTCTAATACTTTGGATAGTGAACATAGTAACGTGACTGGTCTATAGTTAGAAATATTGCCTTTATCCCCTTTTTTAAAAATTGGTATGATTGTTCCTTCTTTCCAAATAACAGGAAAAGTACTTTCTTCAAAAATTCTATTGAAAAGTCTACTAACTGGAAAAGACAGACTATCGCCACATAATTTGATCATTTTGTTTGTTGAACATCTGACATTCAACACGTCATATAAGACTAGATCGATCTGGTATTAGTTTTTTACAATAATAGAGAAGGAGAAATACGACGTCATATCACCTCAACAGCAAATCGTGAAGAACAAAATGTCGTGGCATGATGGTATTTTGAACAAACTATTTTAAATGATCGGTTTTTGAGGACGGTAGTGAATTAGACCATTCAAGGGGTTATATAGAAAGATTCTTTACATGTAGTTGACCCAATTTTAATTATTCTGAATAGCGGATAGTCATTAATCCTGATAGCCGATAGTCATTTATCACTTACGTGTTCATATTCAATTTCGTTATTTTATTTCAATTTGATACCCTAGTAACACGTATAATCTAGCGTTCTTGTTAATTTAATGACTAAAATGCATATACGACCTGAAAGCCCGTGTCTAAATCTACTAAATAATGTTTACTTTATTTGGATTAAATAACAATTGATGACACCTCAAAGCATCAACAGGCGGCCTTTTTAGTATTATTTTCACTGTTTGCAACGTAAATATACATGAGATCGGGACATAGTATGTCTGTATAATCAGCTTACTTTCTCGCTCCCTGTACTATTGAACAATTTACATTCCTTGTACCCTGTATTGATCAATTTTTGCAGCTGTGTACCGTGTACTATGACATATCAAATATTTTAAAATTTAAAACGATATTATTTACATTCTTTCTTCAACTATCATATAACTTGGAACATGGACTTCACTATTGCACCACTGAAGTTCAGCGAATAGCAATATTGACTCACTCCGAGCACCAAACGTATTAACCTTTTGACTAAGCAGTCGATATACTCAAAAGCGACCTGATTGAAAGCCAAAAAATTCGCGCATGCGCTATCGAGGTAGGGTAGTGTGAATGAACGTTGTCAAAACATACTAATCCCATGAGCTAGTGTTTCATTTCGTTCACAAGCACTAGACAGGTTCCAATTCTAATAATTCAAGTTTTTGAGGCATTTTTTAGAAAAAGCAACAGACCTATTTTTACTCGATCAGTTTTTCATGCTGATAAAGATATTAAAAGATGACAGCTCAACGGGGTGGTCACGACACTGAATTTTGGCATTTTTACCCCCCTAGGAAAATATTCTTGGGGGTACTATGAAACTAGTTCATAACTCAAAGGATATATGAGCTATTGTTCTGAGTTGTACACCATACATTGCTTGTACAAATATGAATACTATCCTAAAGTTATAGGTTGATACCCTTATTGGTCTCAGAAAAAATACAATAAACAGGAAAAAGATACGCAATTTTTGTCTTACCAATTTTATATTTGTAGCTTCAAGCAAAATATGACAGCTTTAACAGCTCATAGTAGTATTCTAAAAACATTTCCAAGCTATGTGCGGTATTGTAATACATCTATTTTAGTTATGAAGTACTATTTTGTAATTTTAATATGACTTTATAGTGCCCTACCCCTGGAAAATTGAAGAAAGTGGATGTGGTGAATTTTATCATTTTGCAGCATTAAGTTAGAAACGTGTATTGATAGACACCAAATCAATAAATTCATACCATCATCAAATGTTAGGTGACATTCTAATTCATTTATTACTAGAATATAGGACTTAAGATATTTTATATGTAAGTTTTCAATTTAGTACATGTATCATAATGAAATCTAGTGTAATCACATACTAGAGTGGACATTGACATAAAGTCCAAACATTAGAATCATCAATTGATCTCATTTGAGCAACTAGACTATGGTGGTCATCATGCACAAGTACTGTACTACAGTGCCCCATGTACTAGGGCACGAGTCATTTGAGCCATATATACCTCCTGGTATATACCTTTACAACCCATTCAGAAGGGTCATTTACAATGTGCAAAACATGGCAAAAATTCCGTAAAACTGTTAGTTCTCATCATCTGACCATATAGCAGAGTCCTCATAACCCATGATGCATCACATCCAGATGTAAGAAAAGTAGCTAAGAATCTTTTTTATTAACCAAAGATGACTTTCCCAGCGATGGTGCCTCACACTTGTATAACTTAGTGTAACTTATTTATTATTATTTGGGAGAAGTTGAACATTTCCCTCTTTTTACACTTTGAATTTTAAACAACATTACCAATTAATAATATATTGTGGATCTTTTGGGAGATATTATATTTGAGATTGTAAGAAATACATTGGTAGGTCAACTGTACATGTTGCTTTCAATTTTGTTTACTCTACATAGATCTGATTCTGCATTTAAATACCAAGACTTCAGTTTACTTCAACTGTCATGACTAAAGCATTTGATAGTATTTACATAATAATGTTATAAAGGAGCATGTAGGTTATCGCAAACAACTTCAGACAATGGTCCTTTTTAATGAGATTTTAGGAGATCTGCATTTTTAACCATTAAAAACTAATGTTTTCTTCCATCTGATGGCATATTTGAATTCTGTGAGTTATTCTCTATCAAAAAACTTTGATTTGCACTGTTATTTACCATTATTCAAATTCTAATGATTTTCTGGTTGTCTAAAAAAGGTTGGGCTAAATCCCCATTGACACAATGCTGAAAATCTTTAAAATTAACTCTTACATTAACTCTTACAAGGATCACAATTTTAATGTGAAATCACAATCCACATGTCAATAAGATCATATAGTTACATTCCAATGATGTTTTAAGTTGATCCAAATGGAATTACTTCTTAAATCAAGAAATTAAGTGACTCTGGCAATACATTTACATGTATTCTAGCCCTACCCAAGCTCTACCAATACCCATGATGCCATCTATTTTTCATTTATATGGAAAAGGGTCAATTCTAACTTGAATTATGAATATTTTCTGACCATGAACATGGGTATATCTTTTAGATCTATTCATTATCTTCAAGAAAAGTAAATATAATCATGATTAATCAGACCTTAGTGATATTAAAGGGAATGGCCAAATCAACATACTTTTTACTAAAAATGATGACCTAGATTTACCAAAGATGCAACCTTTAATTATATTGTTGAATGCAAAATTAGAATATGCTTTGAGACATTTTCTATTTCTTAAGAGGAAAAGTGGATTGCTCCAGGGAGCAAAATGAACTGAAACCAATGGATAGCATGAATTTTTTCAAAGGGGAAATAACATGGGGAACACTAATCAGTTTCTTTTCAAGAGCTATTTGATACATTAAAATAAAGAACAGTAATGCATTAAACATTGTTAAAATGATTGCATTTTTGGTGAAAATGAGGTCAACAACTTTGAAAAAATATATTGATGGGTTGATTGCTAGTGAAATATCTCCGAGTCTGATTGACTTTATTATCCCTGTATACATGTACCTGTCTTCATGGTCAGGAAATAGTCATAATCAAAGATATAACTGTCTGAAATTGTTTGTGATAACTTACCTGAACCTTTGCAGGTCAAATCAGGAGTGACACAATTTATATCCACCAAATTTTTGACATGTCTTCAAATACGATAGTATTTTCTTCATAAGATAGAGTGTCACTTGTTAAAATTGATTGACCTGAGATCATATCATATCTTTATGACATAGAAGCGAAATAGCCATATTTAACTTTAATGAATGTTGTTTGCCACTTTTCGACAATTTCGTCAAAATCTGGGGTATTTGGGGGAGGGGTACAATTAGGTTAAAAAATTCACCTGATTCAGACTATCCTTAAATGAGCACTGATTCATCCGAGAGCATAACTTTTCCAAAATATGTTAGTGTTATTTTTGGACCACTCACATTAATGTTTCGTCTAATTTTCCCTCAGAGTTTCCTCATCATTGTCCAAATCTTAGGCCATATTTGTTGAGATATATGAATGTTCATTATTAAAATCTTGCCTTCCTTTGCAGTTGGAGAAGATTGGGCATTAGGTGTTATAAGTCCCAGACCACGATAAATAAAAAAAAATAACAACAAAATGACATAGAACTGATAAACGTTTTCTCTTGTGCGTGTCAGCCATGGTCTACCAAATTAATTGCTATTCAGTGGGAAGAAACTCATTTTTCAGTTTCCATTTTAATTTCCTGACAAATAGAGCGATCATCCCAGCATTTTTTCTATGATCTATGTGTCGCCATAGCAACTTCTGTTTAAGAGAACAATAGAAAAGATTACTTTACCATAATTTTAATCATCCCACATTGTAGACATATTTAGAATTAAAAATATAAGAGAATGACAAAACCTCTTAAAACACATTTCTTAGGTAACAAATAGTGTGGTATTTTTGTTACTATGGCAACAGAGTTTTTTCTTTTTGTCATTTTTGTCATACAGATTACCTATCATACCAGGACCAAATCCTGAAAATTGAAAATTTGAATTCAGTATCTTCATTAGTATCTTAGATATATAGGTTTCTTATAGTATCCCCTGCAGATTTTATCGGAGTATAAGGAAAATGCTCTGAAGAGGGATGCCCAAGGATGCCACTTAACAGTTCTGGTGTTTTTGAGGTCCCAAACCCTCTATTAATGGGAATAGTTAACCATTGTAAAGCTACTCATGGTTAACTGACAGAATTGATTGTATCTTCAACTAAGAAGTCAATAAAATGTTAAAACCAGAAGAAAACCACACCAACTTTCTTCTACTTACCAGGGGTAGGGCACTATCAAGTCATATTAAAATTACAAAATAGTACTTCATCACTATAATAGATGTATTACAATATCACACATAGCTTGGGAATGTTGTTAGAATACTACTTTGAGCTGTTAAAGTTATCATATTTTGCTTGAAGCTACAAATATAAAATAAGCAAGAAAAAAATGACAAAAATTGCATATTTTTTTCTAATTAATTGTATTTTTCCGAAACCAACAAAGATATCAACCTATAACTTTAGGATAGTATTCATCTCTGTACTAACAATGTATGCTGTAGAACTCAGAACAATAGTTTATATATCCTTTGAGTTATGAACTAATATTATAGTACCCCCTAAGATAATTTCCTAGGGGGGTGAAAACGCTAAAATGCAGTGTCGTGACCACCCCGTTGAGCTGTCATCTTTTAATATCTTTATCAGCATGAAAAACTGATCCAGAAAAAATAGGTCTGTTGCTTTTTCTAAAAAATGCCTCAAAAACTCTTTCCCTTGAGATATTCTGAAATTGGAACCTGTCTACACTGCTTTGCAACTTTGGTGGTATTTATTTATTTAACCTGGGCCTATATGTGTCTTTCAAAATATATTGATTTACTTGACAATTGATAACATCCTATAAGTATACATACTCTTTGGTTTGTAAATTCGCCTCCTGGTTTTCCTACATTTACAGGAACTTCGCCAACTTGCTTTGGACTTATACAACGTACTTTTTCACGTGACAGCCACTGACCAATCCCATCGATATCACCGAAACGACATCTATACAAACCATCACTACTGTTCTCAAAATTGTGCCCGATTACGTTGACCACAGTGCCACCTATGTCAGGTCCTGTTGACGGGGCAACAAGGAGAACTGTAGGAATTGGCAAACAGTAAGGCCCATAGAATGTTCTGTTGCACTCACTGCATAGTTCACCGGCCCAATTCACAGATGAACATGTACATCCACCTTAGTTGAAAAAATATTATGATACATTACACATTCAAACTAACCTGTCCTTGACATCTTCATTTTCAAAATACTCCAAAAATGCCAGTGATTTTCTATGAACGTTCGTAATGTGGAATTTAAATTAGTTTAATCAAATCACCTGATATCTCGTCACAGTATCCATTGACACATGGCGGACATGGCTTGCAATCCTGCCCCCAATACATGTCGTTACATTGTGTACAGTTGGTCCCAGCATACGAAGGGAAACATGAACACAAATCTGGTTGCAAACAGTATCCTCTTCCAGAACACTTGTTCACATTGTAGCATGTTGCATCTGTACAGGTCTCTCCAGTCCAACCCCCGGTGCATTCGCAAACATTTGGTCCAACACAGTTGCCATTACCATAGCAGTCAGAGACCTTTATATACAAGTATTAGCACAAAATTCAACATAACCAACATAACTAGACAGATGTATGTCGTACACCCCACGAGTAGACAAATCCAATCTCAGTTTTTCTGTCGTATTAGGGTCGTTCGAAAAGTTTTGCAATAAAGTGATTTGTTTAACATGTTTGAAGAGTTCGTTTACAGTTATTCTTTTGCATAACCCAAAAATCAAAATGGGACACATTGATATAAGATTCATTTTTTGCCATGAGAACTTGTTATTATTTAAAGGATAGGTATCGACATGGAGAACTGAATTCAACAATGTTTTTCTCTTAAACCAATCATTGAAAACATTCTGTAAAAAACATGGTATTTTATGTAATGCTGACCGATTGACAACAATTTAATGCGAAAATTATTTAGAAATATTTTATATAACTGTTTTTGTTTTTTAGTGCAATTGTTTTGGCTCCTTTCTACCAATTCTTGAGAATGAAATAAAATGTCTTTCCGAACCTTGTTGGAACAAAATAGCATATCTCGTACAACATGTTTTTAGACCTCTCAATATTATAGTTATACAAAGGAATTTTTGGTTGATTTAAAAAAAGTATTCAAAAAATTAAAACAAAATCCCCCCAAAATATATAAAAATCAAGAAAAACCTTTTATTTCATTAACAAGATACTTTTTCAAAATCAACCAAAATTTCCTTTGTACAATTACAATATTGAGAGACCTAAACATGTTGTGTTTATGTCGTTTTGTTCCAACGAGGTTCAGAAAGATGTTTCATTTCACTCTGGAAGCATGATACCAAGAACAAAACAAGTGGTTGATGTGTTTTTTAAAAACTCAATATAGATGAAAGTATGTATATATATTTCAAATTATATTGTTACCATTCAAAAGATGGCCATTAACACTATATAAAATAGCGAATATTGCAATAAGAAGTGTCTATTTGTAAGAATCTCTTGTAATCAGCAGTAATCAGCAAAAATACTCAGAACATATAAACAGAGACAATACAGAGACAATACTCGCTGCATATATGGAACACTCTGTATATTCAGGTATTGCTCCCCTTTATTTGTAGAACAGCACAAATAAGCACTGATTATATGTGAAGTTAAGAATACTCAAATATATGCAAACGCAATACTCTGTAACTGTGCAATATATTCACACATTATAATTGCTTCTTTCTGACTATATAATTTCTAAGTTACACTGCTCATTTTATAACTGAGCATACAAATATAAAACAGACTACTTGTGCGTATTTTTCTTTTAAGCATGATAAAACAATACAACTAAAGAATGTAAGTACCGTCCGTAGTTCTTAATGAATATGACTTTACCTGTGTATAATAAGCAACTAGATGGATTTTGAAATGATCTATTTTTACTATAATTATGATTTTGGACAACTTTACAGTCGCGCCAGAAAAGAGAGATCTTCCTTGTAGTTGCTAATAAAAATAGCTTGTGCAAACACGTGTTTTGTATGGATATTGCCCCCCCCCCCGACGGAAAGCTTGCTTCACCGCTGAACTTGTTATCTCTTCTCAATGCAACCTAATTCTTCCTGAGA
The DNA here is from genome assembly GCA_903813345.2 of Owenia fusiformis. Lineage (NCBI taxonomy): Eukaryota > Metazoa > Annelida > Polychaeta > Sabellida > Oweniidae > Owenia > Owenia fusiformis. The sequence goes on along the minus strand of CAIIXF020000004.1, from coordinate 4,995,759 downwards.
AGGTATTATAATCTAACAACCTGTTTACACCGTTTGTATTAAATCTTGGATTATGCATGGGAATTCAATTTTTAACTTTTTCAAATCGCCGCTTTGATTGTTTCCAATTCCTCATGATGAAAGCAAATGGGAGTCTAAGACTTTTTTGGTCATGATTTCGATTTCAATTATAATCCACATATCAATTCAGAATCATAAAATATAAATCACTGGAACAACGTCCAACAGCTTTAAATCCGCTTAATAAGTTATCAAAACACATTCTTGCCTTTGAATTAAAGCCCATGTTAAATTTCTCCCGGTAAAGTCGGTATTTAAAAAAAATTATGACAGGTAATGGAATCGAAAGAAGATTTTATAGTGTTTATGTTTCAATCAGTGTTGATTTCATTGTCTTATATAAGTCATTTACATGAGTTTTCTATATTCGATGCTTGGTCATAGTTTGCCCGGATAGTTTGTTTATAATAAATTGATTTAAGTTAAAATAAAAATAAAGATAGTATTCTAATTTGAATTTTACAAACTGGGTATCAAAAAGCCGGCTTTTTAACTTCAGTTTGAAACTGGCTTTTTTTAATCCTGCTTTTTCAGAACTATAGATTGTAAATGCGGTTGCCTTTGTGTACTTTTCTATGTTTCGGTGTAGTTTTGTGAATCAAAATATCATTTTTTGATAATTTGATAATATGAGAATGAAGAGACAAAACCCGGGAATCAACAGTTATACAGGCTACATTCCATCTCATTATCTATGTCATGATCATTATAACTTAATTCTCATACCTGTTTACGGCTGGGTGTAGGTTCGCATGGGCGTAGCCAAGGCAGGGGGGGGGGGGTGACATGTGCGCTTGCATTCCCCACCCTCTCAAAAAGAAAAAGCAATTTTGCAAAATATGAAAAAAACATTGACATTGACATTAAAAAATTCCGGGGGTAAACGCCGTTCCAGGCCTCGCTTCGTTCGCATTGATGCAAACCCAAGAAATCTCACCCCATGAACAATTGCTGACTCTGCCCCTGGTTCAAATAGTGATTATAAGGTTAGCCATTTTGTGAAATTAAATGAGATAACCTTGACACTAAAATCTATATTCTACATGATCTTTGCATGAAATATCAATTGCGTTTAAAATGACCTTTTTTTGAAAGTACGTAAGCCCCCCTCCCCCCCAGGCAAAAGCTGGCAACGAGCCTGTAATATGATGAATTGCCTCAGTCTTTTCTCAATCGTGTAATAAGATATTAGGTGACATACATTATTCAGGTGACTTTACTGAGTTAAACTTGCAAACAATATATTCCACAATACATGTTTTCTGTAATGCATTTTATCAGAGATAGCCTTGTTTCTATTTCGAATTGGGTCTTGCTTTGTTTCTCATTTCCAAATATATTCACAAAATTTGAAAGATTCGGTATGCTCAAATAAGTTTTGTGCATGGTAGAGCAAACTTACAAAAAATACCTTTTGACATGCCAGAGCAATATACAAAACTTTAATCCCTTATTATTCAATTCTTGCAAATGAGTTAAGTTCTCACTAAATCCGTTTGTTATAGTTATTTTATGGATTCATTTCTACAGCCGGTGGTTCTAATTTCCGCATAAAAATTATTTTGCAAGGTAAGTCTACATGTATGTAATGATTGTATAGTCCCCGTGCTACATTGTATAATTAAAGGACGATTCTCGGTTTGGAGAACGAACTTCATCAATCTAAATGAGCATTATCCCTGCTTCGGACAAATTTGATTTTTTTTTACATAATATAGATTTGAATGTCTTCTTTTGAATAGTCATAATTTAATTTGGGTAATATTTCTAGATTTTTCGCAAAAAAATATTCGCGCAGTACACTGATGAACTTCTTTCCCCAAATCGAGATTTGTAATTTTTTGAATCGGTCAAATTGAGCGTTATCCCTGCTTCAGACCAATTTGTTATTTTTACATCTTGTAGATCTAAATGTCCTCTTTTGAATATTCATAGTTTAATTTGGGTAATATTTCTGTATTTTTCATGAAAAAAATTATTAGCCCAGGAGACTGTTCTCCAAACCGAGAATCGTCCTTTCTGTTAAATTCAGAAATTAACCGATTATCTCTGAAGGAATACAAAAGGTAGTTCAACATTTTTAAGAATATAACAAGGCGGGCATGGATACCACGGGGGGGGGGGGGACTTAGCTAGATTATTATCAGATGTTTGTATTGTTCACTTCTAAGGATGTTATTTTAGCAAGTAATGCAATCAGACGGCTTGGGTTCAATGGTGTTACTTATAATTAGTGCTGGGATGATTTTTAAATCCATAGGAAAGTAATATCTGAGATCAAGGCATTTGTTGAAATAAAATATTGAGATGTTTAATACCAATAACCCTTTCAATAATTACATCTAGCTTATTTGATGTGAGTTTTGTCTACTGCTTCTTCTGGCATCCGGGTTCCTAGTAAATTATGATGTAAAGTAAATAAGGTTTTTGACTTGTAATACGTAATGTACGTGTACTTATTCAAAATCGTTATCCCCGATTAAAGCTTTAATGATCGCAAAATAATAAACAAATGTATCAAAATATTGAAAACTCAATATTACATGTCAAATCACAGCTATTATTATGTGAATGTGTGAGTAAAATACAATCACTACACGTATATCTGCAAATACATATATGCAATATATGCGAGATCGCATTTAAACTTGATTGATTTAAATTGATTGAATGTCTGAAAAAGAGCTTTAATGATGTTATAGAGAAAGCATGAGTGAGAGTTGATTCTTTGAAAATAACGGTGAGGCGTTAGCCGAACCGTTAATTTCAAAGAATTAACTCTCACGAATGTTTTCTCTGACTTAAACCCATACACTGTCACCTATGCAAGCTAAACGGCAATCTTTAGTAACATACACGCTCTAGTAACAGCCAATTTTCAATGAACTATTGTAATCGTAGTGAGTGCACTGACCCGTGATCATTTGAATGGGCAATGGTGATTAGTATTGGCCCGAGTATTTGATTTGTATATATTGCATGTATGTACGTGGTGTCAACGCTATGTTCAGTACAGTTAGTTTAACATTCGAGAAGAAGCATGGAATACGTAAGGATGGATACATTAGAGAGGTTTCGCAAAACGAATTAGCTAAAACGTATCCGCATCCGTATCTCGTTACGTTTACGGATACGTATTTCGATAATTTTCGTTTCGCAGTTCGTTTTTTGAATTACGTAATTAAAAACGCATCTCAATCCGTGTTTAATAGTCGTGAAAACTAGGGTCAAATAAAAGGCTTCATCTGCACTAAGATTTCAAAACACCATTGGGAGTGTCAGCTTTCAGAATCACAACTCCAAAAGTATTTTTGGTGAGTGCAAAAATACATATTAACCCTTTCATTCCTAAGGTGTCATTTATTAATTTCATGACATCAAATTTCAAAATGAAGAATATCCTTTAGGCCAGAAAAGATTATTTCTCGGTTTACAATAACCAATTCATCAAATTATACCTTTGGGAATATTTAAGGGTTTGAAAACAGACAGGCTGAATAGTGGTCATTTAGTGACGTGCAGTGACTGCATTATGCCACAAAATGTGTAAACATTTCTAAAATCACTTGCCATACTGCACATGGACCTTTAATTTCATGTTTTTGCAGCTGTATATTTTGGTAATAATTCAAGATCAAAAAAGAATAGCGACTTGGGCAAGGCCAAGGCATTCGGAAACCATACGTTTTCACATAAGCCACCCCCCTTTCCTCATACATGGGCTTTAGTTGAAAACCCATGCCTCATATAAACTAAGGAGGGGAACAAAGTAACATATTTGATCATAGAAAGCGACACAAATATATCAGTTATGCAATAAAAGTATGTTTTGTATGAGAAATCAACAAAAAATATATTATGTAAAAAGATAAATTAGCATTGTTTTTCTTGAATTCATTGAACAACAGGGGACCAACTCATCAGAGAACGACGCGAAGCTAACCCCTACCATGCCAGTTGAATATCTCACCATCATAATACCCTATATCCCCCTTGGGGTCTACAAAGAATCAACTGATAAACCAACAACATAATACCCTAAACCGGCCATTTGTTTCTTATCCCAATAAACACCACAGCCTGATCGGACACAGCCCACAACTCGACATATATAACCTATTACAACCAAACACAACCTAGATCACCAATCATGCAACAGTACAATAGAACATAACCCAGTGTCAAAATACTCAGAACACAATATAGCATAACCCAGCACCAAAGCCAGCATTGGGGCAACCTGACTTACAACCACCAAAACACAACCAACTGTCAGATTAACACAATATGTCACAACCCAATAATAAGACAACAAAGACAAACACAACCAATTGTTGAATTAACTCAACACAATTGTGCACAATCCAACACTAAACAATAAAAACACAATCAGGCACAACCAATAAAACACAACTAAACTAACAACCATGAAAACACATCGAACTGTGAAATTATCAACACATAATTTGGCACAACCCAATGTTAAACCAACAAAAGCAAACACCGCCCATTGTTCAAGTAACACAACAATCTTTCAAAACCCAAAACCAAACAATCAAAACAAAATCAGGCACAGACAAAAACACATTATAATTGTAATACCGAGATACACAACTAACTTAACCCAATTGGAGACAACGCCAATAACACAACACAATCAGACAAAACAAGATACCCCACCCGACTAGCCACAACCAGCTAGCCAACCAACAGAACATATTCAGAAGAGAAAACAACCCATTATAAGATTAACATAACACAATGGGACACAACCCGATACTAAATCACCAGACTAACAACCATCAAAAGAGAACCTAGTCTCAAACGTACACAACACATTTCGGCAAAACCTATACCTACTTGACACTAACCCACCATTACACAACCAGTCTTAGTCAAATACTCAATCGATTTACTCAACCCATCAAAACACAATCAGGCACAACCAATAAACCACAACGAAACGTTGATACCGATTTACTCAACTAAGTTATTCCAACTGGAGACAATTGCACAAAACAATCGGGGACAACCCGATATCTACTGAATATGTACTTGAATTACAACCCCCCTTCCCTATCATCACAGGGCTGCTAATGAAGAACACATCATGGACCACTACCCAAGAGTTAGGAACATCTGGGGCCCCTACCGTGACTCATATGTAAGAGAGAAGGTCCGTTACAGGATCTGGATGTCAGGCAAAAATGAAAATGATACGCCAATATCATCATCCTAGGATCAAAGAAATATACTCTACCTGTTACATAATCACTGACGGTGGTTCGGGGAAGCTTGGGCACTAAACTTCAGGGCACTAGTCTCCCTGGACCCCCAAACGAGGCCGCTTACTATTTGACATAGATTGCATGACTTGATGCGTGTTCAAGTCAACGGGAAGAAGCTACCTGGCTAGAATTTTTTTCAAAATCATTCAGTTTTTCATCATACTGAGCACTTCTCGGAAGTTTTAAGTCAAAAATGCACCCCCCCCTTGCCACAAGCTGGATACGGGCAAGAGTGATGCGGGGCGCCATCTTTAGACCCAATATCACATTATTGTCGAGGTCAGGAACAAGCTACTATACTCAAACTAAGCCCAAGACCCTGCTCTATATGAATTCGGAGCGTGACTTAAGGCACAAAATATATATTCAGGTGGCCTAGCTGCTAACCATTGGTTTGATGTCCCTAAGAAATTGACTACGGTATTACTATTGGCCCCAGAAACGATAGACCTTACATCTGCCTATTAGCAAATGTGACTAAAGCTTTATTTGTAAAAATTGCAGGCCCATCGCTTATAATCAAATATATCGGCAGATAAGGCTATTACTTCATCAAAATTAGCACGACACACATGATAACATATGTGTGTTACTAAAATTATACATTTAGGGAAAAATTTATCAAGATTTGAAGGACAAAATAGATACGGAGACAACTACGCACAGAAAGTGTTAGTTTACGTACTTTCGGTATTGCTGTTGGTATCACAAACGTATTGAGTACACTTTTACTCCATCGATGCGTTACGGATTTTGATACGGGTAGCTAAAACGTTGTGCGAAACATGTACACTGTAATTATTGCAATACCATTCCATACAGTGTAAAATGAATTGAACATACCATTTGAAAAACTCGATTTATTTCAAACAATAAACAAATTCATTCACCAAATTTTAGTCAAATTATACACAGCACACTGTGCTTGTTCATATAGTGATACCTTTAGAACTAAAAACAATAGAATCGAAGGGTAAAATCGGATACGTAAATGACCAACGTACAAAAGCCTCATTTTTCGTGTTTCCCGTATCATTTCACGTATAAATTGAACTGACAACGCATAATTCTGATAAATACGTTACGGATACGGATCCGTGGAGCTAAAAAACGTTTTGCGAAACCTCTCTATTGACTCAGGATACCTTCAAGGAATTGACAGATATCGACACAGATGAAGATCTTGAAAACTTTCCTGGGGAACTTATAGGAGGAGTAAATAAATATGAAATAGATAGTAGTGAAATTGGCACATTGGATTTACGGTACAGTGTCGAAACATCCGACATATCAGAGCCTGGATATTCCTCCGATTCTAACACTAGATTTGGAAAACCTGTATCTGATATGGATATCGACAAGGTCTAAAAGCAGAAAAAGGTATGAATATAACTGTTTTCTTTGACTGTAGCTCGAAGAATCAAGAGTGCACATTCTGAAAGTAAAATTGCCAGATGGATTTTCTTGCTAAATATGTATTCTTTGCTTTAGCTATGCAAGGTCAACTGAAAATAAAATCAACTGAAAATTGGCTATTACTAAAGCGTGTAGGTTACTCAGGATTACCGTTTAGCTTGCATAGGTGACAGTGTATGGGTTTTAAGTTAGAGAAAACATATTTGCCCCTTTCAGCATACAGTTGTTGGCGTAAAGTGTGGATTCTTTTTTACGAATCCACAGTTGCAGGGGGTCCACTGTGAGGCTTACGGACAACTCATCCCCTAGACAACTCATCCCTGGACAACTCATCCCCTAGACAACTCATCCCCTGGACAACTCATCCCCTGGACAACTCATCCCCTAGACAACTCATCCCCTGGACAACTCATCCCCTGGACAACTCATCCCCTAGACAACTCATCCCCTAGACAACTCATCTCTCCTTATATAAAATGACAAAAATATAGTTTTCATTTTTTATAACTTGGAAACGTGGACTTTAGAAACTTCATCTGTTAATGCTGTGAAAAGATAATCTTTGGATTAAATATTTAAGCCACAAACAGCAAATATAATATTATGACATCAAATGAGCTTATTTAACCAATTTTAATGTAATTAAAAGTATATATTTTTGAGCTCTAATGACATGACAGTCAAGTGCTGCACCTGGAGAATGGAGATAATTCTACATAGTACTGGTATTTTGTTGAATATGCACAGATTGTCTTCAAAATTTTACATAATGTACTTTCATGTATTGTGATAAAAAATGCAAAGTTTCGACAAAAATTATAAAACCCGGGCACAGTTATGGTTGCTATGGTAACATGACATCACAATACCCGGGGCAACATTCCACACAGAAAGCTACACAGACTTTAAGCATTTTGTACATCCCATATCAAAGTTGAAATGCAACAACTGGTGGGAATTACACTTTTGGTTTACATCATTTGATATTCCTTTGTATCCTCTTTTTGAAAAATGGACTCCTCTTTGGTCAGTACAAGAGTAGAACTCTGTATCCAGGACTCAAACGCATGAGTGAACCCATTTGAGGACATCGCAGGGTCAATTGGACAACTTGGAGAAGGTCAATCTCATCTTAAAGGTCTTACCGCGCTGATTAGCATTCGATCCATTCTCCATTTAAGTAAAAATTGGATATTGCATGATCAGAAGAGTATGGTGCATGGTCTTAGACCTCAAGACCTAACTCTTTTATAGCTGCAGTGGCCTTTAATGCTGACTTGCAGGCAGGCGTGTTATCAAGTTGAATGACTGGCTTCAAATTGGGCCTTTTCAAAAACTCAACCGTGAATTGTGCAGACTGTTATACATAGATTCAAGGAAATTGAATAAATTATTCAAGGAAATTGAATAAATATTATTATTATGAAATCATGCTTGAATCTGAGTTGTATAGCAACACCATTATACAAAGCAACTAATAAAACAAAAAGAAATGTTGTATTGTAATAGCTGAATTAGATACTTTCTTCAGTAATACAAAATTATTGGATATCACATCTTCATGAAAAAGTTGCCCCGGGTATTGTGATGTCATGTTACTATAGTAACCATAACTCTGTCCGCATTTAATCATTTTTTTTTGAAAATCTTTAATCTTAGTTGCAATACTTCAAAGTAAAATTTCTGAAAATATGAAGACACTCAGTGCAGAATTGACAAAATGCCAGCACCAGTCCTGTTACTTTTGGAACACCCTGTATCATAATTTTTTTAAATAATTTTATATGTTTATGCAGTGCCAGTGTCCACCATGTCCCATGTCAGGATACATTACATTACAAGGTTTTAGAAATAATAAAAAATACTTTGCAGTAAATCTTTCAATGCATATTATTTAGAATACGCACAAAGCTAGTTTATTATGAAATGAAGGGATAAGCAATAAAATGACACATACGAGGGAAGATCCAAAAGTTTCCGGCCTAACATAGTTCTAGTTGATGGATTTTCAAAATGATAGTGTCATTTTTCAATGTAGTCTCCCTGTACTTCGATGCACTTGGCCCATCTTCTTGGCAGCATCTCAAGTCCAGTTCTGAAGAAATCAGGAGCATGACCCTCCAACCACTGGTTAACAGTTATCTTGACCTCATCATCATCATCAAAGCGTTGCCCTCGTAGAGATTTTTTGAGTTTCCCAAATAGGTAATAGTCACTGGGTGCTTGATCTGGAGAATAGGGTGCGTGCGGTAATAATTCCAGATGGCATTCTTCCGCTGCATCACGAGCAACTTGGCTTGTGTGAACAGGTGCATTGTCCTGTTGATGCAAAACTCCAAGACGGACTTTGTGTGGCCTGGTTTCATCAAGTTTAGCTTTTAAAGTACGCAACAAAGCAGCATAATATTCTCCATTCATTGTAGTACCTCTTGGAAGGTAGTCTACTAAGATAGGACCTTCACAGTCCCAGAAAATGGTGGCCATCATCTTTTTGTTGGATGGGGTGGTGCGAAACTTCTTTGGGGGTGGGGACCCCATATGTTTCCATTGCATTGACTCATGTTTGGTTGAAGGCTCAAAATGACGCACCCATGTTTCATCACAAGTGACTATTCTCTCCATAAAACCTTGTGGATCAGTGTTATACATGTCCAAAAGCTCTCTTGCAACAGCAACTCGTTTTGTTTTCATGTCCTCTGTGAGCATACGGGGCACCCATCTTGAGCTTAACTTTTGCATGTGTAAATCTTCATGAATTATTCTACAAACGGTACCATATGATAATCCAGTTTCTTCTACAAGTTCACGTATAGATTTCCGCCTATCTTCCAATATTGTTCGATGGACAAGATCAACATTTCTATCTGAAGTGACATCTTTAGGTCTTCCAGAACGTGGTGCATCAGAAATTGATTCCCGTCCACATTTAAATTCAGCCACCCAAAATTTTACAGTGGAATAGGAGGGAGCACCTTCCCCATACACATCCTTAAGTCTATCGTAGATTTCCTACCCTCCATTTTCTTCTTGATATAGAAACTTTATCACAGCTCTATATTCAGTTTTCTCCATTGTGCAGCCACTGTGACCTGACCTCATTATGAATATTTTCAAAATGAGGCTGTGACCCCTAGAGGTTAATCATATGCATAAATTATGTTCATACATAAGCAACATTTGAACTGTGAAGAATGGTTGCTCTCAGACATCGGGAACTATGTTAGGCCGGAAACTTTTGGATCTTCCCTCGTATTTGAGTGAGATATAATCTAGATGTTTAACACTGACATAATTAGACATTTTGAGAAAGATTAAGGAAAGCATTAGACATTTTGAGCAAGATTAGGAAAACATTAGACATTTTGAGCAAGATTAGGGAAGGCATTAGACATTTTGAGCAAGATTAGGGAAGGCATTAGACATTTTGAGCAAGATTTAGGAAGGCATTGGAAATTTTGAGCAAGATTTAGGAAGGCATTAGACATTTTGAGCAAGATTAGGGAAGGCATTAGACATTTTGAGCAAGATTAGGGAAGGCAGAATGACTGGCATTTGAGACCAGGATTAACAGAAACTGCTATTTAAGGCAGGAAGAATGTTTCCAAGTCAGTTTCGACTTCAGTTATTATAGCAACAATACATATAGTAATCTACTTCTACTACTAAAGAGGCCAAGTGATCCAGATAGTCAACAACAGGATGCCAGCGCCATCTAGGCCATGTATAGAGTGCAAGAGGACAGTTCGTCCAAAGCAAGACTCTCTGACCTGTGCAGTATGCTCTGGAAGACAACACAGAACTTGCAGTCCGCTATTTTCAAGAGAAGAGTATTGGTCCATGAAGCGTAATGGGGACCTTATCCTGTGGAGATGCAACAATTGTCAACACCGCAACCTAGAGGACCTGCTTAATAGTGCCAGTGAAATTTCACAGGGGACAAATTCGTCAATAGGAGTTCCTGCCGCAGAGAGCACTGCGATTCAACCCGAATTGGGTGAGACCCATGTCACACCACCATCCCTGCAAGAATATAGCGTACAAATTCCGAACATTACAGGGCTAATGGAAGCCTCGTTTTATGTTGACAGACCATTTGATGTGCCGGATAGGAATCAAGCTGATACGTTAATGGAGGATCAGCTGCCTGATAATGTCGCCCCTGTCGAACCAGTTGCAGTGACATATGAAGTCATCTGCCAAGCTTCACAGCGGGGCAATCAAAAGCTTGTGGATTCTACAGGATATACATACACCGTTAAAGCCAAGACTGACTCTCGTATTTCCTGGCGATGCAGTGTTCGTAACAAGATTACCCTTTGTCCAGCTAGAGTCACCCAGCGTGGGTCATCATTTACCAGAGGCCCACAACTTCACATCCATGAGCCGAATATGGATGCTGTAAGTCGCATCAAGGTTGTTCTTGATGTGAAAAGGACAGCTAAGGAATCTATGTACAGATCTGCTTCAAACATTGTGGAGGATGTACTCGTGAGGGATGAAAGGGATATTCCAGCCAACAACCAACTTATCCCTGATAATCTTGTCAGGATGGCCAATCGGGCCCGACAACAGCTTCGACCAACTGAGCCAACAGATCTCAACTTTGAAGTTGCCGAACACTTCCTACCCCCTGGATTCCTCCAGCAGGATATTGCAATGGTCGATGGTGCACGTCATCTCATCTTTGCGAAAGAAAATCAGCTGGATCTCTTGGCTAAGGCCAAGGTTTGGTATATGGATGGTACCTTCAAGATCGTAAGTGACCCCTTCAGCCAACTCTTCTCAATCCATGCCTTCATCAAGGGGGAAGATGGTGACATCAAGCAGGAACCTCTTGTTTGTGTCCTGATGTCTCGACGTAGGAAACGGGATTACAAGGCAGTTTTGAGGGCGGTCATCGATCTGATCCCTAGTCTTGGATTAGTAAAGGCAATTGCGGACTTTGAGGCTGGTCTTTGGGGAGCAATGCGCAGGGAATTCCCTGACGATGTACAGCTCTCTGGCTGTGTGTTCCACTGGGCACAGGCTGTTTGGAGGAAGATCCAGGAACATGGCCTGCAGGTAGCATACACATCTGATAGAGCCATCCACAAGTTCATCAGACAACTGTTTGCCTTGCCATACCTACCATATGAGCACATCCCAACAGCGTTTGCCAGCCTTGCTGAGAGAGCGACACCTCTTCTCCAGCCCATCATGGATTACATCGATGATACGTGGATTACTTCAACCATCTGGCCACCTTCAACATGGAGCGTCTTCAATCAAGCGATCCGGACAAAAATTAATGTTGAGGGGTGGCATCGCAGGATCAACGGGAGAGCAGGTCGATCACAGTTGCCAATGTACATGCTGATACCCCTTCTGCACGATGAAGCAAGGCTCGTTGACCTACACACCAAGTTAGTGAAGGAAGGCAAACTCCGCCGTTTCCAACGCCGTCGTTACAAAAACATTCAAGGACGACTAGACAGGATCTGGGAGAGATACATAGAGGGGGAAATAACAACGGAACGCCTGTTGAAGTCTTGCGGTAAGGTCGCTGCCCCAACTGCTTCATAGAATATATGGACATATCTGTGTAACACTGAGTGAACATGGACTACACTGTACAATTGGCACCGTACAATTCTGGTGAATAATAAACAGTTGTTCTAATACTACTCGAAACTGGTGTAGAATGAACTGTATTGTTTATGTTTGTGTATTACAACTAAAAACTATTAGAACATTCAATTTTTCAATATTATATACTGTAGGCGTATATAATGTAATGTATATATTGTAACTCTTACATAGCTGTTAATAAGTTGTATAAACAATAGAAATACAACATTTTTTAACTTTCACTTTATTTTATGTTTGCCTTTTTTAAAGTAAAAAATAGGATTTAGCTAAAACAGATTATATAACAATGTCTTAGCATAGGATTTGATCCTATGTTTTCAGATTAACTTGATCAAGTTTAGCTTAAACAAATGGCATTTCTGATTGCAATCAATCAATCAACTATCAAGCTATCTCTGATCATTAAAACACTGCTAAACCAGATTATATAACAATTAGGGTATTATCTAAAACATTAAGTATAATTTCCAGATTACCCCTCTGAAAGCCTTTCCCAGCTAACAATTTTACGTTGTGATAACGTCGTCAGAATATATGTCTCAAGTTGTAGCAACGTTAAATATGGAACGTTGTAGGTACAGGAAGGTGTGGACTCGCACAGATGTTTAAAGAACGTTACATTTGACTTAAATATCACGTGTCAGGAACGTAGTAGCGACCTTAACAATTACGTCGCCAAAATAACGAAACTGTAACGTACTTACATTACGTCATAAATACGTGGCCAATCTAAATTTCTGGTAACGTTGATATGGAACGTTGTAGGTACAGGAAGGTGTGGACTCGCACAGATGTTTAAAGAACGTTACATTTGACTTAAATATCACGTGGCAGGAACGTAGTAGCGACCTTAACAATAACGTCGCCAAAATAACGAAACTGTAACGTACTTACATTACGTCATATATACGTGGCCAATCTAAATTTCTGGTAACGTTGATATGGAACGTTGTAGGTACAGGAAGGTGTGGACTCGCATAGATGTTTAAAGAACGTTACATTTGACTTAAATATCACGTGTCAGGAACGTAGTAGCGACCTTAACAATTACGTCACCAAAATAACGAAAATGTAACGTACTTACATTACGTCATAAATACGTGGCCAATCTAAATTTCTGGTAACGTTGATATGGAACGTTGTAGGTACAGGAAGGTGTGGACTCGCACAGATGTTTAAAGAACGTTACATTTGACTTAAATATCACGTGTCAGGAACGTAGTAGCGACCTTAACAATAACGTCGCCAAAATAACGAAACTGTAACGTACTTACATTACGTCATATATACGTGGCCAATCTAAATTTCTGGTAACGTTGATATGGAACGTTGTAGGTACAGGAAGGTGTGGACTCGCATAGATGTTTAAAGAACGTTACATTTGACTTAAATATCACGTGTCAGGAACGTAGTAGCGACCTTAACAATTACGTCACCAAAATAACGAAAATGTAACGTACTTACATTACGTCATAAATACGTGGCCAATCTAAATTTCTGGTAACGTTGATATGGAACGTTGTAGGTACAGGAAGGTGTGGACTCGCACAGATGTTTAAAGAATGTTACATTTGACTTAAATATCACGTGTCAGGAACGTAGTAGCGACCTTAACAATTACGTCACCAAAATAACGAAAATGTAACGTACTTACATTACGTCAAATATACGTGGCCAATCTAAATTTCTGGTAACGTTGATATGGAACGTTGTAGGTACAAGAAGGTGTGGACTCGCATAGATGTTTAAAGAACGTTACATTTGACTTAAATATCACGTGTCAGGAACGTAGTAGCGACCTTAACAATTACGTCACCAAAATAACGAAAATGTAACGTACTTACATTACGTCATAAATACGTGGCCAATCTAAATTTCTGGTAACGTTGATATGGAACGTTGTAGGTACGGGAAGGTGTGGACTCGCATAGATGTTTAAAGAACGTTACATTTGACTTAAATATCACGTGTCAGGAACGTAGTAGCGACCTTAACAATTACGTCACCAAAATAACGAAAATGTAACGTACTTACATTACGTCATAAATACGTGGCCAATCTAAATTTCTGATACGTTAATTATGGAACGTTGTAGGTACAGGAAGTTGTGGACTCGCACAGATGTTCAAAGAACGTTACATTTGACTTAAATATCACGTGCCAGGAACGTAGAACCAACCTAAACGATAACTTCGCAAAAATAACGAGACTGTAATGTGCTTATGCAACGTCACATATACGTGGCCAGTTTTAAGTTCTGGTACGTTAATTATGGAACGTTGTAGGTACAGGAAGGTGTGGACTCGCACAGATGTTTAAAGAACGTTACATTTGACTTAAATATCACGTGCCAGGAATGTAGAACCAACCTTAACAATGACTTCGCAAAAATAGTGAGACTGTAATGTGCTTATGCAACGTAACGTATACCTGGCCAGTTTAAAGTTCTGGTAACGTTTGTCTTGGACCGATGTAGGCACAGGAAGGTCTGGACTCGCACAGATGTTTATACAACGTTACATTTTACTTAAATATCATGTGCTAGGAATGTAGTAGCAACCTTAACAATGTCTGCAAAAATAAAATAACAGACTGTAATGTGCTAATGCAACGTCACATATACGTGGCCAAGTTAAAGTTCTGGTAACATTAACTATAGAACGTTGTAGGCAAAGGAAAGTGTGGACACGCATAAATGAGTATACAAGTTACGTTCGACTTAGATATCACGAGCCAGGAATGTAGTATCAACCTTAACAACGACTTTGCCAAAATAAAGAGACTGTAACGTGCTTGTCACATACATGGCAAATTCATAACTTCTGGTTACATCAAGTTAGGACAACACATGCAGGAATGTTCTAGTAACCTTAATTATGACATCAACAAGATATGGTGATAGTAATGACTAACGTCCAGTTAAATGAATCATTACATGAACATAATTTAAAGTTCCTGTACAGGAAGATGTAGACACCGATGTTCAGTAAAATTATATATAACACACTAAGCCTAACATTTTCACATGTGAAGGTAAAACACAACTAACTTATGCTTTGACTTATTAACAAATGTATATTGTTTTTCCAATAATTAATGAGTTAATACACAAGAACTTTTTTGAGCATCCAAATAGAGAATATTGACATACAGAATTGAACTTAAATATATGTCATCTATCAAAAATCTATCCTATCGTTAATAAGTTTTATTAAGTATTTTATTAACCCCTAAACGGTTAAGGGGGTGGGGAGATTTGCCGTTCTGGCTTGTCTTAAAATTGAATTAGGCATATTTTAACTAATAAATCGTGACTATATTGTATTTACTGAGGGATATACACTGTATCAAAAATCGAGCATTTAATAACTGATTTATCCTATACTTAGTAGATTATGAGAATTAAATATGCATTGAAATTTCCCATTTTTCCCCAAATTTTTTTTCACATTTTTTAAAAAAAGTTTGATAATCTCAGAAACTTAAAAAACCACTTTAAAACACCAAGAAAATGTGTATCTTAAGTATATTTTTGAATTTTGGAACTTTATAAGGTATATGACGTACCAAGAACATCAGTAGGTATGAAATACATCTGTTATGTACGGTCGGTTTTGGATACAGGTTTCGTCCCTGCGGTCCCTCGGGATATATAGAGATTATCCTATATGAGGTTCAGGATATTGGGATTATCCCGAGGCCAATATAATATATTTGCCCGAGGGCCGCAGGTCCCGAGGGAAAATATATTATATTGGCCAAGGGATAATCCCAATATCCTGAACCGACTATAGGATAATATGTTTATCCCATACCAATCTTGGTCACCTGGTTCACATTGTTCAATCGTGGAAATATTTTACAATATTCATGTCCAGTTTTGTTTTCTTGGCCGTGGGCGGGTTTTCCTGTTCCCTCAAATATTCCCACATTTATTTTCTCGAATTTTTGATTGATTAAGTGGATGCTCCTTCCCTTTTTTCAACCATCAAACAGATCCCGATTGTCTGTGTTTTCTCCATTGTCGTGTACAGTCATTACGCGAACGTTACAAATTATGAACAAATATGCGAGCGGCGATTATGACGTAGCGGGCAGATATACTATATCTGCCCACTCAGAGCGGGACGTATAGCTATATCTGCCCGCTGTTGAAAATATAAGTTTTTACAAACCGGCTTTATGTACCTGTAACACGTCCAAGTATGGGATAAACACATATTTCCCGAGGGATAAAACCTGTATCCAAAACCTCCCAGTACATAACCCTTATATATCTCCCGCTCAACTCAGATATCAATTATATTCCCGCATGTTATTTACCTATAACACTACTAAGTATGGGATTAACCTTTGATGATATTTCGATATTTCATTTCCGAGATTGTGCCCAGATCTCGGCAGATCTATTCACCCCCTTTACTATGAATGTAATTATCTATAGCCTAACTGTTTTGGGGTTATATTGTTATTTTTCTGAACGGGAATGAATAAATATTCTAATTTGAGCTCAAACAAATGCTCTATTAGTTAACATGGTATTGATTTTCAAAAAGCAATAATGACCATTTTAAGTTGGGAATAAATCTAGAAAAATTGCATGTTTCAGATATGAAGCCATTATATCTATGCAATCTTAAAAGTACTGTCCCGTTACTTGTTATAGAGATAAAAATTTAATTCAAACTGGCTTGCTTATCGGAACAGATATTGTTTATGCTAAGTGTTCATTTTTCCTTGAAAGCATGAGCTCTCATTGGTCCTCATCACTTTCCAAATGTTTTTTCAAATGACTTGTACAGCTCAGTCGTTGTTTCCCTGGTTGCATGTTTAACACATTGCCATTTCTGCTTGTTTTTGGACATTTTCCTGGAAAAAATCAATCTATTGAAAAGTATGAAATGTAACCTGTATACCCATACCCACTCTGTATATTTTGCAGTGTCATTTTCAACCAAAATTGAGCTAGCGATCTATTCTTTACAATCTCAGATACAATATGTCTCAAAGGTCTACAATGTGTTGTAAATCAGTAAGTTATTGAGGATTAAAAGTGCGAAAATCGGGAAATTTTTTAAATTCTTCCAAATATAAATATGGAAGCCATATATATAAATTAAAATACATAATTGTAAAATTCTTTGGTAAAATACTCTAGTATTCCTGAAGTAAAGTCTGCACTTTATATTTTTAGAATAGAATGACAAGGATCTTGCTAGATTTGATTCTGCTGTAAACTTAATATATATAAAATACTTCTATAATGAATAATAGATTAACCTGGACTTACCGAAGTCACTTTCCTCGCAACTCCCCAAGCTCAGAGGACTCTAGACTGCCTAACTTCCAAACCGTCAAATGTTCCATTCTGCTTGTACTGCTAGTTTGTCTGAAATATTTTAGAGACTTGTACTATAAACATTTTATTAGTTGGTTATCTGAAAATGCACCTGAGGGTGTAATCTTTCTTCCACCAGATCTGATTTTTGTCTCAGGAGACTTTTTGGGACTACTCTGGGGTAAAACAATCCCTATGCTCATCTGTTTATAGATCCCTAGTAGCTTTTTGTACTATCCTTTTGTATTTCTACAGTAGAATCATATAGCCAAAACATTCCTTCGTTGACTCTCATAATCTTCATCCAATGATCTAACTAGAGATCTATTTATTAAAATATTCTATTGGATAATAATTTGAAATGTTGGAACGGTAGGAAAGTATATACCTGAGAATGACTCTTAACTTTCTGAGATAAAATATGGCAGGTCAACTTCGGGTCAGTGTGACACCTCTAGAAATAATATAGGCCTACCTGATTAGCATAACACCACTCATCTCAACACAGCCAAAATCATCTCAGGGTTATCATGGGTGAAGGCTACAACAATCCTGAAAACAGAATAGGTAGATGGGAAAATAGAGGACAATAGTAGTACTTTAAAAGACTGTTACTTTATTTTATACTTTTATTTCAAATTGTATTGATTAAGATAAGACCTTTAAATTGTGAATATGATGAGTAAATCTACTGAGATGTTTTAACATTGTGTCAATCAGGATTAAGTTCAAACCTTTTAAAAGAACTTAATTATATAGCAGTCATACTTTTAAAATTTGCACAGGGCGCCAAATTAAATAGCACCAAATTAAAGCAATTTACAGTATCTCATTTGCTGTGAAACTTAAATAATAACTGCATTAAATACAAATGAATACCTCTGAAGCAAGGAGCCACAAATGATGCAAGTTAATTAAATCAAACGATGAAATAATATACCTGATTAGTATGAAACACCATCATCTAAACACAACCAACAAGGTCTCAGGGTTATCATGGATGAAAGCTACAAAAATCTGGTTCATCTCCTACTTCTGAAAACAGAGTAGAGAACTATTGTACACTAAGATGGAAAAACAGATGACAATAGTAGTTTTTTTAAAGGCTGATAAAAGTTAACTTAACTTAAAAGAAATTAACTTTCATTGAATTCGATCAATAAAAACAAAGCTTAATTTCAGATTTGCTGAAGATGAAATACACTTTTCAGTCTCTATCAATTGTTAAAAGGCGTGTGCTTATAACAAACACCAATTCGATTAAAAAATATAAATATCAATAATCAGGCCCGTAGCCAGGATTTGCCAAGGGGGGTTCATTTTTCCAAAATTTCCAGTGGGGTTCACATTTGACAATTTTTGAGAAGTGCTCAAAATGGTGAAAACTGCATGATTTTGAAAGAATTTTTGGCCAGGGGGGGGGGGGGGGGGGGGGTTTGCCCGAACCCTGCGAACCCCCCCCCTGGCTACGGGCCTGATAATCATACAGTTTCAAGGAAGGTTGAAGTTCACCTTTCAGTCTCCGTAAATTGGTAAAGGGTGTATGCTTAATCTGCTTAATAACAGACACATTTCCACATCAAAAACTGTCAAAGGCGAACCTAAATCATAATGGATAATGTTTGATTTTAAATTAAATTCACAAAATTTTGCCAGGCATATGTTATATACATATTAATACTAGCCTAAATAAATTTCACCCTATGCAGACAGAGCCTGTGGGAAATATTGGGTGCGGCGCAAATGAGCGGAGGATGCGGAGCTAACGGTCATTTTTGAATTTAAATTTGGGATATTTCTGAAACTAAGCCGTTTTGGGACTTCAAATATACCAAGATATGTGTATTTGACACCAAATATCAATAAAATTGTGAAAATAGTAGTGCAATTCATTTTATAGCGACGCAGTATGCCTTAAACATTTCCCAGACCTATATATTTTGAGACTATACTTTTAATACTGCGTCCCCAGCATTCATAAAAATGGTGTTCAAGATACACTACCCATGCAAATTATTTTTGCATCTTGGAAGCCAGGCAGTATCTGTGTGATTTTATAAAAATTCGGAAATGTTCTTCAGATATGAGCCCCCTCTAAATATTGGGTGTGGAGGTACGTTTATGGAGCTCCTCCGCACCCAATATTTAGAGGGGGCTCATATCTGAAAAACATTTCTGAATTTTTATAAAAGCACACAGATACTGCCTGGCTTCCAAGATGCAAAAATAATTTGTATAGATAGTGTACCTTGAACACCATTTTTTATGAATGCTGGGGACTCAGTATTAAAAGGATAATTTCAAAATGTATAGGTCTGGGAAAGGTTTAAGGCACACTGCGTCGCTACAGAATGAATTGCGCTACTATTTTCACAATTGTATTGATATTTGGTGTCAAATATACATATCTTGGTATATTTGAAGTCCCAAAACGGCTTAGTTTCAGAAATATCCCAAATTTAAATTCAAAAATGACCGTTAGCTCCGCACCCTCCGCTCATTTGCTCCGCACCCAATATTTCCCACAGGCTCTGTCTGCATAGGGTGAATTTTGGAACATAAATAAATGACATGTGAATTTGCTGAAGTGACGATTTCCCATGTTAAAAATAAGAGAATTTTAGAGAGACCATACATCATGCGATTTATCGCATTCTACCCCCACTTTAACAAAAACCCGTATGGCCAAGTTATCTACGCCTGACGTTGTTGGTCTACGACATTTCAGAATCAGGGAGTGGATAACAGGGCCAGACGAGTTTGGTTACCCCCACTTATGTTTTTTACAAATTTAAGTGGGGGTCGTAGAGTAGATGAGATTACAGTAAAATTTTGAATGTTTGGAACTTCTCTGAATCTAAAAAATAAGCAATTAAGGAACCACATTGAAACAGAACATGTAAAAATAGAAACATTTATACATGTTCTTACTTTTGTTTATTTTAGTTTGTTTTGTAGTTTAGCTATCATATCTGTGACCTCATATTTCAATGCTTCTCTGCCATGTTATTTTCAAAAAAATGAAATAACTCCCTAAATATAGTATGCTATCTATTCACTGGTGATCCGCTCGATTACACTGGTTACCGAAACGGTTCGTTTTGGTAACAAAATGTCGGAACGTCGAAGGTACGATTTTTCTTTTTTCCTTATTTCACGCATTGTAGGCAGAATCCCCACAACATTTTTTCTCACAAACATGTATCAGCATCATATGTTTTAGAAAATGAACATGTTTGCGAAAAATAGGCATAGCTCAGAAGACAACAGAATCATCGATTTAATTCCTCACTTAAGTAACACAAACGGTTCAGGTTAAAAGTGCAGATCTTAACTGTTTTTCGAAAAACCGTTTATGTAACTTAAGTGAGGAATTAAATCCACGATTCTATTGTCTTCTGAACTATTTGTTCGCAAACATGTACATTTTCTAAAGCATATGAAACTGATACATGTTTGTGTATTTCTGTATTTCTGCCATCATGATTATCTATCAGGCTAAAGATGGCAATCACTGACTCCCCGTGCAATGTCTATTCTTTGAAAGAGGTAGATCTAACAGAGATCACCATCAAGATTAAGATAACTGCATAAACCATTTGCCATAAACACTTCACCATCCAATCAACACCTCTGCGCCAGATCCCAGGGACCGGATCTGACTTGAAAGTCGCTGATGGTTAACTGACCCCTGGACCCCTTGTAATTGACCTAACGAAAATTATGAACCGGGAATTATGATTGAAATCGTGATGAAATTGAAAATCAATAACATCGATTCAAATATCAGAATATTCAAAAGTTCATTTCAAAAAATTATGAAAATTGAAACGATCCCAACTTTCACATGAGATTATTTGTGTTCTCGCTGCAAGTACCGGCCATGGAATGCTTTCATTTTAACCTTTGGTGATTGTGTAACATACATGCATCATTCTTACCTTCGAAAGCTGGCAGTACGGCTCCCAAGTTGCTTTTAAGCAGCAATATCTTGAACTTGGAACTGTCCTCCATGTTGATTTCGACGCGGGAATTCCTCTATTTCTATTGGTTGATAGAACAGAATACGATGAAAAGCCGAACGATAAATACATCAAATTTGCGAACGATGTACTTTCCGTTTGTAACGCTCGCCCTTGTTGAAAGGGACTATTAAAACCGGTGTAAAAGGGTAGGACGTCCTAGAGTGGAGTTTTAGTCAATTTACCGATAATTCGCAAACTTTAGTCCCGGTGTAAAAGGGTAGGTGGTCCTATCAAATGTTGGTCCTACTCTCTATTGATTTATATGGCGACCTAATCACAATTATTTTCCTTATTATTTATACACAGTCAGGGCCAGTAAGGGCCGTAAGGAAAGGGGACCATAATCCCCAAGGGACCATAATTTCTTTCACACCGGTGTAAAAGGGTAGGAGGTCCTATCAAATTATGGTCCTACTTTCCATTGATTTATATGGTGACCTAAATACAACTCTCCCTTATTATCGTATCCACAATCAGGGCCAGTAAGGGCCTTTAAGAAAGGGGACCATAATCCCCAGGGGACCATAATTTCTTTTACACCGGCAAGCTCCAGAGGAAGTCGACATGGACATCTATGAAGTTCAGAGGAAGAAAATATGGAATTTTATAACTCTGAGAGGAATAATACATAGAAACTTCCAATTTTGAGAGGAAATTGACATGGAAAAAATGCTCAAAAAGGGGGTCTTTGGCGCGGCACATAGGTATTAAGAGGTATATTGGAGTGAACCCCCCGGGACAGAACGTCAGACTTTTGTCAGCAATAACCCATGGCAAAATTACAACGTCGGAGAAACGTTTTCTTTACATCATATTTCCACTCTCACTCTCAATTACCACGTTAAGTTCATCTGTGTGAGCCAACATATGCCTGTGCCTCCACCGATCAGTATTTAAAGTTACCACAACTCGAGGCATAAATGTATATTCGTTATATATTTAACATTTACTTCACGTCACAAATTAAACGAATTTGTTGAGACCACAACGTCTTTGTCACGTTCTTTTTCACATACATGTATATGTATTTTCACGTTTAAAACCCGTTTCGTCAACGTCAAAATTAACTGTTTCGACAACGTTGCAAATAAACCAATTTCGTGAGGACATAGCGTCTTTTTGTAACGTTTCCTGCACTTACAAATATTTTTTTACATTTCAATTGAAAACACGTTTCGACAACGTTGAAATTAACCGTTTGCACTACGTTGAAAATGAACCATTTTGGTCAGAAAATGACGTCTTTGTAACGTGTTTTACAATTACAAATATTTTTCACATTCAAACCATGTTTTGACAACGTTACAATTAGCCATTTTCACTACGTTGCAAATGAACCAATTTGGTGGGAAAACAAGGACTTTGTAACGTTTCCTAGACTTACAATTATCTTTCACATTTAAAACACGTTACGACAACGTCAAATTTTACTGTTTATATTACGTAGCAAATGAAACAATTTGGTGAGAACTGCAACGTCTTTGTAACGTTTTCTACACTTACAAATATCTTTCACATTTAAAACACGTACGTTACGACAACGTCAAATTTTACCGTTTACATTACGTAGCAAATTTACCAAATTTGGTGAGAACGCAACGTCTTTGTAACGTTTTTTACACTTACAAATATCTTTCACATTTAGAACACGTTACGACGACATCAAATTTTACCGTTTATATTACGTAGCAAATGAAACAATTTGGTGAGAAGTGCAACGTCTTTGTAACGTTTTCTACACTTACAAATATCTTTCACATTTAAAACACGTTACGACAACGTCAAATTTTACCGTTTACATTACGTAGCAAATGTACCAAATTTGGTGAGAACACAACGTCTTTGTAACGTTTTTTACACTTACAAATATCTTTCACATTTAGAACACGTTACGACAACATCAAATTTTACCGTTTATATTACGTAGCAAATGAAACAATTTGGTGAGAAGTGCAACGTCTTTGTAACGTTTTCTACACTTACAAATATCTTTCACGTTTAAAACACGTTACGACAACGTCAAATTTTACCGTTTACATTACGTAGCAAATGTACCAAATTTGGTGATAACACAACGTCTTTGTAACGTTTTCTACACTTACAAATATCTTTCACATTTAAGACACGTTACGACAACGTCAAATTTTACCGTTTATATTACGTAGCAAATGAAACAATTTGGTGAGAACTGCAACGTCTTTGTAATGTTTCCTGCACTTACAAATATTTTACACATTTAAAAAACGTTACGACAACGTTAAATTTTGCCGTTTATATTACGTTGCAAATGAACCAAACTGGTAAAAATTCAACGTCATTGTTACGTTTTTCACACCAGCACAAATTTCGAACTTTACTAACACATTACTACAACGTCATTTTTTAACCATCCACCGACGTTTTGCTGAATGTCACAATTTTACGTTGCTTTGACGTTTATATAACGGAAATATACAACGTCTCCAGTGAACTTATATACCACATATGAGTGACGTTACATGGACGTCACTGTTTGCTGGGTTGTTCATGTATTATATGTTTTAGACACTTGAACTGAACATGAAACTTGAAACATTTGAAATCAATTCAATATCAAATATGAATTGATAATATAACATTTGATTTCTTAAACATGACAAAGGATGAGTTGTCCAGGGGATGAGTTGTCCAGGGGATGAGTTGTCTAGGGGATGAGTTGTCTAGGGGATGAGTTGTCCAGGGGATGAGTTGTCCAGGGGATGAGTTGTCTAGGGGATGAGTTGTCCAGGGATGAGTTGTCTAGGGGATGAGTTGTCCGGTTACCCACTGTGATTGCACTCACTAAACAAAAGATTTGCTTTTGTTTCCTGATTGCAATCCTCGCAGACCCCCTGTAGCTGTAGATTCGTGAAAAATAATCAACTGTTTGGTCTATTGTGTACTACCTTCAGCGGGTTTTAAGTTTTGCTTAAATCATGGTAAATGGCTTTCGAAACATTTGATTGCAACACATATTTCAGTTTGGAACAAAATACTCAACCGGGCCGATGAATCGCAGCAAATGTGACCTAGGCATTAGCGAGGAAAATACATTTGACCCAATAATCCCTTGCTGAATCCCTATATAGATAAATATATATCAAGGCCTACACAAATTTTAAACAACGGCAACGCCAAAGCGTAGCGAATCCCATCGAACAGCCATGGATGGCATTTTTCAAACAAAGTATATAACAAAAATGGCAGCCATTTTTCAAAATGGCCGCCTTCTACCAAAAGTGTCATAGGACAGTGTGTCATGCTTATAGTATTCACATACCAAATATGAACAAAATCGCTCCACTACTTTTCGAGTTATAGTAAAATATGTTAAAATGGCGGCCATTTTAAAAAATGGCCGCCTTCTACCAAAAGTGTCATTAGACAGTGAGCCATGCTTATAGTATTCACATACCAAATATGAACAAAATCGCTCCACTTCTTTTCGAGTTATAGTAAAATACGTTAAAATGGTGGCCATTTTTCAAAATGGTGGCCATTTTTCAAAATGGCCGCCTTCTACCAAAAGTGTCTTTAGACAGTGTGCAATGTTTATAGTATTCACATACCAAATATGAACAAAATCGCTCCACTACTTTTCGAGTTACAGCTAAAATCGTAAAATAACGAGCAAAGGCCGCCATTTTCAAGATGGCTGCCATGTGCTTCTTTAATATCTACATTTCTAGCTTTATTAATGTCCTATATAATTTTTTTTACATCTAAAACATACTGCTATTACAGTTTTACATATTGCACCTAAATTACTGTAAATTCGGCACTAAAATGGCCGCCATTTTGAAATGAGCGGCCATTTTGAAAATCGGCTTTCGAGCAGAACTTCTACCCCCATAGGGTATATGTGTACAAAATATGAACAAAATCGGGCCAACGGTATTTGAGTTATTGCCCGGACGGACAGACGGACGGACGGACGGACGTACGTACGGACGTACGGACGGACGTACGTACGGACGGACGGACGGACGGACGGACGGAGGCGTTCCCTTTATCCCTCCGAACTTCGTTCGATGGGATAATAAGGGTTTCAACAAACACTTTATCAGTAATCTTAACAACTAAATAAGCCATTTATCTGATTAAATTATGTCTATCAATTTCTTGATTGCAGATTATTAAAGAGATATTATGTCGGGAGGGGGTCCAAGATTAATACAATTCTTATATCACCAGAATGTCATTCAGATTTAATCCTATGAATAAGCTTATTATTTGAAATTAAAACTGAATACATAAAAAAGTGAATTATTAGTTTGTATTTTGAATGCCAAGAATGAAAAGGTAATTCTATACAAATCACGAATGCTTCTCCAAACATCCGGCCACAATCGTGCAATTGTGTCAGGTAATTAGCACTGTTTATGTTTAGATTACTTATTAGAGATGTCAAAGCATGGGTTCATCAATACAGCATTATGTTTGTTCAATATAGCAGCAAAATGTTGCAGAATTTAGTCTTTCATGTTTGAACAATATCTATTGTTATTGAATAACTGAAGATGAGGGGAGGGCGGATATTGAGCAAGCTGCATGTCTCCGAGCTATGATGCACAAGTAATGATCGTACGTGACACGCACAAAGGTGGTTGACATTTTACTTTGCTTTGCTTGCTCTACCACTGGCATGTAGCGGCCCTGATATCGATAAATTCTACACGCAATATAACCCGATTTTAGATGCTTGGTTAAAACTTTACACGAAAAAGCCTCGATATCCGGGCATTTACTCTTACACTGAACTGAAAATAGCATCGTCTAAACGTGTATGTCTTGGCTTCCGGGTAAGTTTATCAACATTTATACTCAATTGAAAGAGCAGTCGTGCATATATCGTGTAGCAGTTTGATTGTTTTATATGTGTGTGTATTTATAATATGATAGTCTAGTAATACCGTGTCGTTAGAACAAGTGCTAGATATCGAACTGATGACCTGAAATTAGATTATTGGACTGATCGCGCATCTGATATTAGATGATTAATTTGCATTGAATCTGATATTAACTTGCAACCCAATACTACAGTAAATACCATGATTTTACATTAGAATGATAACACGGCCTCATATTCTAATTCATTATACGTCCATTGCAGACCAAAAATGTTTCAATGGGGATATTGTAATGCACACGAGAATACATTCGATTCGTATATATTGACACCCCAGTTCTCCGAAACCCAGTTGTCCGAAACCCAATTCCCCGAAACCCAGTTGTCCGAAACCCATTACTCCGAAAAATAAAGTCATAATTTACCAGAGAAAGGGGGGGGGGGCGTAGCTTACTTAAGCTTACGTCAGTTTCATGCCATGTATTTGGCCAAATTAATGGCATGGACGCATTCTGATATTCATAGATCTCTCTCTCACTTTGAATTGCATCCATTGCATGGCGTTACCAGAATGGCAGGAACGGGAGATTTATTTTACATTGTGATTCTAAAAAAGGTTATTAAAACACAATATATATTACGGAACAGTTTATCTTATCTTCTTCAATCTCTTTTATATAGGCAAAATAAAATGAAACATTTTGAAACAGATAAAATAAGGTATAGAACTTTAAGAATAAAACAGTATACAAATTACGTTGTCAAAATATTTCGTCGCATTTAATTTCTTAGTCTCAGTCTCTTATCAAATCGTAAAAGAATAAAACATTCTAAACTTAATCACTTGGGATTTATGTTTCGGCATTCGTTTCAGGCATTTGTTTTTTATGTTCTTCTCCTGAAATGTATTTGTTTGACAATAATCAGAGAAAGTGCGTATACGTATATATGCCACGCAAACAAACGGGTGTGACTTCAATTTCTTGTCTGTCTGAGGACGTATTGGGAACGAGGTAGAATTAAAGAATTCTTATGAACAAATGTATTGGATAAGTTAATTTCTGATGGATCTGGATAAAATATATTTCAAAACTTTGTCAACACTAGATAACTTCATTTAGGCAGATATAGTATCTTGATATATTTGGCTATCATGCGTTTAAAATACGTTCCTAAAACTATGAAGACGTTGGGTGAGAAATATTGCTATTGTACGTTCGAAAAGTATTTGGTTGTATTTTGTAGTTCTCAAGTTACCCATGAACTTTCGTGGGCTAATTAACGTCTTGACTCAGCATATTTAGCCTAATTTTGCAATGATGTCAACGTGATTCAAATGTTATGCTGTCGTGATTCGCAGAGGTTGCGACAAGATTCGTTTTAAGAAATTGTATTTTTTTGATAAGATCCCCTAATTTTCGGAGAACTTGGTTTCAGACAACTGGGTTTCGGAGAATTGAGTTTCGGACAACTGGGTTTCGGACAACTGGATTGACCCCTATGAGGGTTGATCATACATCAATTGAACATGGAGATTTTCCTGTACACTTTTCCCAAACATGTGGAATAGACTAGATGCGAGTAGAAATTATCTTGATTTATCCTATGCCAAGTAGGGTTTTAGGGAGATAAGTTGGTAAGATATATCCCGTATCCTGATTTTGAGGTTTCCATATCAAGAATCTCCATATCTCCCGTCATATCTCCCGCTTCGGTGCATATCTTCCCGCTTCGGGTCGTATCTTCCCGCTTCCAAAAAAGTGGAAATGCAATAAAATGACTTTGCATATGAATGATTTGTTTATTTTTTACACCTTGTGCTACTGAAAACTACTTGGTATAGGATAAAGCAGTTATGTACGGTCGATTTGGATATTGGGTTCATCCCTCGTGAGATATGCACATCTACTTTCTGTCCCTACGGTCCCTCAGGTAGATATGCATATCTCCCTCTGGAAAAACCCCGCATCCAAAACCTCCCAGTACATAACCCGTATTTATGCCATGGTTACAAGGATATAGATCGAATATCACGTGAAGATATAATTGATACGTGGATGAAGATATCATATTTTAGCAAACAATTCCCAAATCATCGAATATCACTTTTGAAACCATCGAATATCACTTTTTGAAAGGTGATATTCGATGGTTTCAAATTGATATTCGATGGTTTCAAAAGTGATATTCGATGGTTTTGATTTTTTCAATTTTTTTTATTAATTCAGCAAAACGATTGTTTATGAATACCTAGCAAGAGCTCAAAAAGTTCAATCATCTATTTATCTCAAAAAGACCTCAAAAACGGAGCTTGAATTAGAAATATATCTTCTAAAATCTTCCTCGCCTGGACCTGATGGGATTCTACCATCACTTATTAAGTCTGTAAGACAGTTTTTAATTGATCCGCTCTTGTATATAACTTATCTTTTAAATCTGGTATTTTCCCAGACGCCCTCAAATTGGCCAAAGTAACACCTGTATTTAAAAAAGGAGAAAATCCTTCGAACTATAGACCAATTTCAGTTTTATCGGTATTTTCTAAATTGTTAGAAAAGCTCATGCACGCCAAACTCACTGGTTTTTTAGAACGTTTTGAAATTATTTTTACTTATCAATTTGGATTTCAGAAATTCAACTCTACCTACATGGCCATTTTATATTTCATTGAACAAATTCGAAAATCAACTGATTTTGGGAAAACGAGCATTGGCATAACATTAGATTTTTCCAAGGCCTTTGACACTATTAATCATGACATTTTGATACAAAAACTTGAATATTATGGCATCAGAGGAATAGCTAAGTCCTGGTTTGAAAGTTATTTAAAAGACTGCAAACAATATGTCACCATTAACAATTATGAATCTAAACAATCATCTCTAAATTGTGGTGTTTCGCAGGGCTCGGTACTTGGACCACTATTATTTATTCTTTACATAAATGATCTGCCTTTTGTTGACCCTAATCTAAAATTTATTATGTTTGCTGATGACACCAATCTTCTTGATAGTGATTATGATTTAAATGAACTTATGAATAGAACTAATGCAAACTTGAATTCAATAGATGACTGGATAAAAGCAAACAAACTTTCACTTAATATTGGCAAAACCAATGCTATTCTATTTGGACCCAAAAAAATCAAACAAATCTGAATCTCAAAATACGCAATGAGAACATAAATTTCCGGGATAAAATTGACTTTCTTGGAATTATTATTGATAAAAACTTGAAATTTAAAGAGCACATAAAATCTATTGAAACAAAGATTTCTCGCGTCATTGGTTCTCTTCATCACATTAAACATCTACTTCAAATAGACAGTTTCAAAACAATTTACTACTCATTGATACACTCTCAATTAAATTATTGCAACATAATCTGGGGTAACACATTTAAATCATTTTATGATCGTCTACATAAACTGCAGAAACAATTCTTAAGGCTAGCTTTAAATAAGGATAGACCTTCTCACTCCGCTCCCTTATTTGAAGATCTTAACATATTAAATATTTTTGATGTCAACAGATATTGTACTGGTCAGTTCATGTACAAAATCTTTAATAAGCACCCCAGTCTTCCAAAAAATCTATTTCAAGACTTGTTTGATATCAACATTAATATTCATCATCATTACACAAGACAATTGCATTATTTTCATATCCCTACATGTAAATGCTCTAAACTTTCCCTTCGCTATCTAGGTCCTAATCTTTGGAATGCTCTACCACATGATATTAAAAAATGCTCCACTCTAAATATTTTCAAATCTTCATATAAAAAACTACTCATCTATCGATAATGTATAATACCAATATCATACTATACTGTTGATTTTATACTGATACCTGATTTTTGTAACATTTTTACATTGTACATCCTTAAATTAATTGTTAATACCATTTTTATATACCTAAATGTAACATAATATAAGTGTTTTCTTTTATATGTAGTCTAGATGTCATTTTAATGATTTCTGTTAGACCGCAACATATACCCACTAGGGTGTCTAGCGGCTTGTTTTTATAGTGTATATTATATAAGAATTATGAAATAAATTGAATTGAATTGAATTATATATTTATTATATATTTTTATTTTTGGGATCCTGTTTTTACGGCGTTCGCATTAAATACAAACCACTCTGTTACGTCACGTATATGACGTTCGTTGAATTATCGCAATCAAAATGTCAGACGAAATGGAATTTCCATTACAATTTATCTGACTGTTCAATGTTCGCTGGATAATAATTCCCAATGGGATAAACGGACAATCCTATAGTTTTTCAAAAATATCACTTATATCCACTCATGGATATCAGTATCTTCACTCATTCGCTGCGTTCACTCGCGAAGATATCAATATCCACTCATGGATATAAGTGATATTTCAGAGCCATAGGATATTCCTATATTATTCCATAGTTAGCATGATATCCATAGGATAACATGTCAAAATAAAAACGGTATTTTTGAAATCAGTGGTAAAATATGATATTTTTGGCAAATTTTCACTTAACCATAGCATACGGTGTTTTAGCCATGACATGCGGCGCCGTATGCCATGGTTTATGGATTTTTGCTACTTCAGACTCAAAACGAGGCTAAGTGTCAATATCGCCGTATCGTTTGGAAAATTCGTTTTAGATCACTTAATTCCCGAAGATTCTGATGATGACTTTAACTATGGAATATAAAGAACATCCTATGATTTACTCGTGATATGATTTTAATCCACTCATGGATGTTGATACTCTCTCGCTACGCTCACTCGTGCAGATATCATATCCATTCGTGGATAAAAATCATATCACTCATAAATCATAGGATATCCTCTATTTAAGATGTGATATTCGATAGTTTAAAAGTGATATTCGATGGTTTGTAAATTGTTTGATAAAATATGATATCTTGATCCACATATCAAATATATCATCATGTGATATTCGATCTATATCCTCCTTGCAACCATGGGATAAAGCTTTACGTCCCGCTCCAAGTGGGCAGATGTAGTATATCTGCCCGCTACGTCATAATCGCCGCTTGCATATTTGTTCATAATTTGTAACGTTCGCGGAATGAATGTAAACGACAATGGAGAAAACACAGACAATCGGGATCTGTTTGATAGTTAAAAAAAAGGGAAAGGGCATCCACTGTATCAATAAAAAAATCGAGAAAATAAATATGGGATTATTTGAGAGAACATGAAAATCCGCCCACGGCCAAGAAAACAAAACTGGACATGAATATTCTAAAATATTTCCACGATTTAACAATGTGAACCAGATGACCAAGATTGGTATGGGATAAACATATTATCCTATAGTCAGGATATTGGGATTATCCCTTGGCCAATATATAGGGGTTATGCAATTGGAGGTTTTGGATACAGGGAATATCCCGATGGATATACAATATATCTTCCCGAGGGACCGAAGGGACCAAGGGAAGACATATTATATATCCCTCGGGATATTCCCTGTATCCAAAACCTCCAAGTGCATAACTGTTGTATATAGTTTAGCATGATATGTACTTCTTTCTGTAACTGGAATACGATTCTAATATACAAGCAGCACATACGTATTCCCGGGGAACCATAAATATTTTGTGTAGTGTGTGGACATTTTTCTTTTCATTTCTCTAAAATCAGATTATTCTCATAAAATTCATACAAAGTTGGGCCTAAGCCTCTATTTTCGTATTCTGCATGTTAAGATATTTATAATGTAAAACCTAAGAGATAAATTCAATGTCTTCAGTTGAGAATAAGTATAAGGTAAATGTGTGAATTCTGCTTGTTGTTGCACTATTTTTATAATAAACAAGGTTCGATACGCAACACTGAATAGACTGCAGTCATAGCTTAGTTGTAAAGAAAACAAAAGAAGTTGGGACGTGGTCATGCTTGAATACGATTTTAAATATATCGCCGTTTACATTTGTTGAAATCGGCCTGTATTAATTTCAACAGGTGATCGGTGTACAAGGGCATATATTTGAGTTATTGGTTTAACGATAAGTATGACCTATGAGTGGGTAACGTTTTACAAATGCATGAAACAAATACTCCAATGGCCTAATCTCAATTTTCCTGCATAAACTATTACATTGAAATGATGGTCATTTGCTCTCTAACTTCCGCACCGCATACGTAACTTCGTAACAATTCAATAAGCCAAGACAGGACCGCTATAATCGCTACATGCCAGTGTCTACGAGTAGTCAATAAATATAAAGCCATACGGTGAGAATGTCTACACATTGGCGCAATTTAGCCAGACAGTCGTTTGCTCCACGCCAGACCCTGGAACACGATGAAGCCTCTCGTAAGTGAAAGTTTAGCTTGCTTTTTATTTCTCTTAATGGATAGATGATTGAGTTTAGATATAAGTAGGTTCGATGAATAAAAAACACAATAAAGACACTTGGCAAATTGTTGTAAATATAAGACTTGGCATTGATCTTGATAATTTAATTAATTGATTGTCTTGGAAGGTCCATTATACTGTATGGCTGAACAGTATGCTATAAACTGGTGTATTTGTATCATTGATTAAAATACACAGTAGTGTCGTTGTATTTCCAGAGCAGTGTCTCCAGAGCAGTGTATTTGTGTGCAGTGACAGATTTCTCGCAAAAAATAAATCATGTGATAGCTGAATATTCATAGATATTGGGAAACTTGTAGAAGAAAGGAGTTTGAATGGGGAAAGCAGAATTCGGTATCGTACGAGAATGTGCTACCGGAAGACAGACCATATCTAACTACAAAAACACAGTTTTCTAGATCGAGCAATATGCATACATTGATTTGGAGCATAATTAGTTCGCACCATTTTAAAGATAGAAATATAATGCTACATCATGTAAATGCAATGTAAATATATTTGTTTAGCAGTATACAGGTTTGGCCAAAACATAATTATCCTATCTATATCCATCAAAATGTTTCATCATATTTTTTTAGTATTGAACATATCATTGTTTTTGAAAATTATTTTAAATACACCTCTAAAGAAATTTGAACTAAATTATAAAAAACGTAAAAGCTGTTTATGTGCAATTTTTTTCTAACTTGTGTTAACGTGTATATTAAGTTTTACCTCCCGTTTATGCCTGGGTCGATGCCCAATTCACAAAACAGCGTCTACCAGTCCTCCCAAATAAGCAAAAATATGCATATCTTGTGCTGCATATGATCATAAAGCAATGTCAAATATACCGATCTTGACTCCATATATGCTAATGTAGTTCTTGTGCATGTCTCAATATAATCACATGTTGCATATTAGTTATCTCAAAATATGCAGGAATACTCATGAAAAATGGCGTATATGCAGATCATATGCAAATATAACCAGTGTTAATTTCTATATATATCTAGTATACTCAACTGCTTATATTTGTCTATCCCAAATAAGCAGGTATATGCAGTTTCTGCGCTGCATATAATCACAAGTAAACAGCAAATATGCAAAGTATGTCTGAATATAAGCAAATATACTCGGTGACAGTACCCGTATATTCAGTCAGTATTCTCTGTGGATGTTTGTTATATCAGCTGCATATATTTGTGTTCCATATCTGCAGTTATTGTCTGCGTTCTGTCAGTGATGATTACTGTTTATAACATGCAATTCGAAGCAAATAAACACCAGAATTGCTCGTTATTTGCAAGCAATATTCGTTTTTTATACAGTGTAAATTGACAATTTGTAAGATTTTCAGAAATTGTTGATGATTGGTTTAAGAGAAAGCAAAAGTTCGCCATATCGATACCCATTCTTTAAGTAGACATATGTAAGTAAATTAAGTATGTTTAGTAATATTGTATATTACTAGTTTTCTGTTTACAAAATTGACCAAAATGGATATGGACCATAACGTCACCACCTTAGTTACTATAGAAACCATAAATTGTTAAGTAGAAGACGTATACACCTGACACTCCTACAGTGTAAAAAAATAAGAAATGGGCACAAACCTATCAAATTTGAACAAGATTGGTTCATTATTAGACATACTTGTGCAAACATTTTTGAACAACAACTTTTAGAATGGAATAGGAGAGCAAGTCGGCTTAATGTGAGATATGTAATAAAAATATAATATCAAGAGGTTCTGCCCAGGGGGAGGGGGAGATCTCCCAAAGTTCAGCCATCATATTCGATCACGTGGTACCCATGTGCTATATCCATATAAGGCTTACATGACCATATAGGAATCCAACTGACCGTTGTCCGCCATTTTGAATATCACGTGATAGATCCATATAAGGCTTGTATGACCATATGGGATGGTTGAGGGAATCCCCGAATACGATATAATATGATAGTATTGTGGGAACTACTCACTTCTTCTGGGTTCTGCCTTACCTGCTCACACGAGACTTGATTACATTCAGGCCCCTGCCAGCCATCATCACAACGACATCTATCAGGTCTGACACATTCACCATGGTTAGAACAGTTGTTCACAGCAAAGCATGTAAATACTTTCCCTGATAACATTGGAATGTAAACTACCTCTGCAGCATTAAATGCATCTCCTTTATCAAATATGCGTTCATCAGCATATGCTTCTACAGCGCTTCCCCACCAGTTGAACGTAGCGTTTATGACGTCATCGCCATCATATGCAGCATAAAGCTCGTAAACGCTTGAAGGGTTTTCTAGTATATTGTAATGCATCGAATAATTCCCCGACGTTGTCCGTATAATGCCTTGCGATGCTACGTTATCAGTGAATACATTATCAGTTAATGTGCCTCCATAATTCGCTATATTGTCTGGGTGTAGGTAAACCATCGTCATGCCTTGGTTTCTCAAGAATTCATTACCGACAATGTGAACCTCACCTTTGACCCGTCTGTTAACATATCGATAATATATTGGATGTAAATCTATTAGATTTGACGACCCAATATTATATTCTATTGTGTTATCTTCAATCAAAACATCAGTTCCTTTATATAAATCAAGGTCCATTAGAGTATCACTGTTGTTACGAAATAGATTATTATGGATGTTTATGAACAAATTTAAATTGTGATTATGCGATGTAGTGGTTACTTTTATAGCATGTCGTGAATTTTGCTCAAACACAGAGTTTTTAATTGTCATGGTAATTTGAGATTGAGAAGAGCCATAGTTGTAACCCATACTTTTAACATATACTGCATATCTATTTTCCCGATCTGTCTTCTTGAATACACAGCTTGTGAAGGAAATATTTAACGGATATTGGAAGTATGCGCCATTGTTATAATTGGAGTCGAAGGTCACACCATCTAGTAACACAAACGTAGCATACGCTGCTTGGATTCCATGAATAGAAGAACGAGATATCGTTCCATTGTTTACAATAAGTCTCTGACCATTCTTCTCCATATGTATACCTCTCTGCCCCGCCCTGTCAACAACACTCCCTGTCATATCAAGATATCGCAAAGCATGTGACTTTATAAGTATACCATTTCCGCTTGTTTGACTAATCCTACTATCACGAAATGTCATACTATTTCCAAAACTATCTTCTGCAAAGTAGAGCCCAGTTTCCGCTTCTTCAATATGCACGTTATTAGCTTGAATGGGGAGATCATATATCAGCATGCCATATTTTGATCCAGTTATGTTAACATGACGAACAACAGATGAGGCCGATTCTAAAAAACATAATAGAAAAATCATTTTTTTTTGCAAAATGAGAAATATTACTTATAATACTTATTGTAAGACTTGCGTTCATTAAGTTCAATCGATCTTCATTTTCATACAATGAAAAATCCTATCCAATCCTATACATATTAGGCAATTCAATAACGTAACGTACTTTTGGATGTATCACATGGTAAAATGATTTTATTTCTTTTTTTATTAGACATAATGTAAAAGTGTTTACTCAAACAAAGTATGAATTTGTTGATTTTTTAGAAAATAAGCACGATAAGGAATGATTTGAGCTAAACGTATTCTGAAATTGTAACAATATTGTTAAGGTTGCTCGCTACATCTGATACTTTCTTTCAAAGAAATAATCAGGAGTGTATATGTGCAGGGTCTATCCAAATGGTTCTGAGAAGGCTCGCAATAAGCCAATAGGCGATTAATTTTTAGTTTAGTTCAGTTTAGTTACATCACGTTTGAAGAGTTCTCATGAGAGGTACAACTTCGTCTACATCCGGGCTCTTTCCCATTGGATTACGCAGGAGTGCGATTTTCAATGTCGCACTACGGCTTCATTAAACATTTATGTAGTGTTGCATTTGCACAAATGATAGATATGTATAATCTTAAGATTTACAACAAGACTTTCTGAACTATAATCCCCGAATCCGAAGAAATCTTTAGTTGGAAATGCCGTCCAATTCCAGTGACGTCACTGATTTCCCACAAATTGCTCAGGCGCCATTGAAGATCGAAAAAATATAAATAATGTAACTTTGAATCTCCGATTATCTTTCTGATTATTGAATAGAATGTATCATGTAACTATGCTCGAGTGCTGATGGAATATCGGAGGCTGAAAAACCGTGTCATTTTTGTCAAGATTCACGCTAGTTTTATCAGAATTTGTTCGTGAAATTTTGTTCGAACAATTTGATGCTATACATACGCTATGATGTAATCCTCGACCAATGGAGTTAGCGGATCGTGACCTTTGACTTTGCAATCTCCGGACGTTTCGTTCAGAGTAATCGAATCGTTCGGCGGGCCAATGAAAATTTGTCACTTCAAAAGCGATGCATCATGGGAGATATTTATGTACATTACCATCTGAACTCTTATCGCGAATATGTCTATTGATCCTTTACCCACCGTTACAATATTCTTGTTCATAGAAATCATACGCCTCGGTATAGTTGTTCCACAAGCTAGAATTGATTTCTGCTCTTGATTTGTCATTCAGTTGACAAAGACCATCTGACTCCCTGTATTCAATTGACTTGCAATCATAGGTTGCTATTCTACAGCGATGTATACAGTACCATCTATCCCAATAGCTGTTCGTCTCTCTATTGTTTCCGTCGAGTGCAAAATTCTTAATCATTGTAAATCTTGTCCCGTTTTTACATGCTAAAATTAGGTCAGTGATTCATTAAGGGCATGAAGGTGCTACATTCAGTTCTCAGTCCAGTTACATATCAATACAGTTATCAGTTACATACACTCAACGTATAACGCACAAATAATTTGATGCATAGAGGCAATGAAATTGACATGTTGATGTTGATGTTCGTAATTATACAAATGATTATTATAGTCCCCGATCTGATTTCCAAAAGGGCTCTAGAAAAGGGGTTTTGTTGTCCGGTACTTTCCCACATAAAATGATTGTACCGTTTGAAAGAACAGACTTCCCTTTTAAAGAAAACACCTCTTCTATTGATGTAAACAGGGGCAAAAGGCACCAAAACGGGGTTAGACAAGGTGCCATTCTGAAGTCTCACTTTCTTGTCATCACGATTCCAGGTAAACCATTAGACGGATTTACTTCAAATTTTCACACATGTTACATGGTAAGAAGTTCTAGAGCTGATTAACTTTGCGGTGGCCATCTTGCATTCTGGCGGCCATCTTGGATTTTTTTTCAGATAAATATTGTCATCGCGATTCCACAAAAACCACATAACAGATGTACTTCAAATGTTCACACATGTAACATGGTAAAAAGTCCTAGACCTCATTATTTTTTCGGTGGCCATCTTGCATTCTGGCAGCCATCTTGGAAGTTTAAAGATAAATCTTTTCATCACGATTTCAGGAAAACCAAACGGATTTACTTCAAATTTTCACACATATTACATGGTAAGAAGTTCTAGAGCTAATTAACCTTTCGGCGGCCATCTTGCATTCTGGCGGCCATCTTGGACGTTTTTTGGATAAATCTTGTCATTGTGATTCCAGGAAAACCACTTTACTGATTTTCTTGAAACTTTTACACATGTTACAAGGAAGGTTACATGCTACCTTTTATATTGATATAAACAGGGGCAAAAGGCAGTAAAGTGGGGTTACATAAGGTGGTATTCTAAGGAGAATGTTATCTATTTTTCTGTATTTAAACCACATAATCTGACATAAATGCATATTTGGTGTATGATATCATGTTTTATATTGATAGAAACATGGGCAAGAGGCGCTACAATGGGGTAACACATGGTGATATTCTAAAATACATATTTTTACTCTGCTTCTGTACTTTATACCACTTAAATGCATTTTGTGTATGACATCGATTGATTTTTAGAATAAATAACTACATTTCATCAAAAAGAAAAAAGATTATTGAAAACGTCAAACATTTCTTTGAAATCCATTATTGCACAGTGATTTTTGAGAGTGAAATGTATGCTAAATTGGCCTTGATCTGAATATATAACGGAATTAAAGCTCTTTTAAACGAAAATGTAAATGTGTGGAAAACCTTTCATGTGCATCATGTCAACGAAATGTTCTTCATGCAGTTGAATTATCTTCTGGACAGGTGATCACACAGAAGGAGAGACCTGCGTATCATATCCTTACTAAATATAAACAAAAATGACAAATGAGAAAGGAAAAAAGTGTAAAGCAACCTAGTGGGAAAAGCAAACTGTAAAGTGTAAAACTGGCAAACAAAAATCAAACCTGAATATCCCAAGACAATAATCTAAAATGGGAATAAACAGCATCCACACCGTTCAATGAACAATTCCTCATCAACGACCACAACTCCGAGGGACATTCCATTCATACTGAAGTCATTAAAATACATGTTGAAGAAAAATTGAAAATAATGATATCCAATACTCATAAGATCAAAAATAGTTGTAGATACTATAGTACTCATAAAAGCTGCAGATAACGTTTCTTCATCGGGAAAGCAAGCTGTCTCTTAGTCAGATATTAACTAACGAGCTGGTTCAGAGCACCAGCATGTCAAACTATGTGAATAAGCTCTGTATCCACAATGTTGCGAGTTCGAGACACATGTGCTCTTTGCGTTTAATAATCAACAAAAATCACTTAAACCTGCACTAAAACTGTGTGTCAGATCGATATAAGTATAGGGTTTGGAAACTAATTGTACCAACAAAAAGAACTTAAAAAACACTGCTACAATATCAACATAAGCTTTCAATAGTAGTGACGATGCAGAAACATGCAAAATGTCACCACCCCTTGTTAGTACACATTAACTACTGAACAGTGTCAAGATAAACGTTCGAAGTTATTACAATATGTCACCCAATCACTAGTGGTGGTGACATAAAAATAATGTATAGAAAAATCTATTGAACAAAAATAAACTTTGTGATAGAAGAACTGATTGTTTACTCTAAGTTTTCAAATAAATATATTTCTAATAAGCAATGTTTTATCGAAAAGAAAAAATTATTTCATGTCATATAAAATCAAATAAATTAATTATATAATTTTTTCGTTGTGTTAGTTACACCAGTAATAATAAACCTGTTTATAAAGTGGTGTTAACTAGACCATATAATTTAACAGTCATAAAAGTAATAATAAACCTGTTTATAAAGTGGTCTTAACAAGACTATAGAATTTAACAGTCATAAAACCTAAAAAAATATACCAGGAAGGGACCATTGTGAATGTAAATGTATAAAGCACGGATGCCATAGGAAACGGAACAAAAGTTATAACAGAACCTAGCATGGAGAAAGTTAAACTCATAAATTGTAATAAAAATAATATAGATCATGATCTAACATGACATAGTATGCCTTACAACTCATACTCCCTAACATTATTAAAGACTACTAAAGTATATTATAGTGATCCACTCG
This sequence comes from Owenia fusiformis, assembly GCA_903813345.2. Classification (NCBI taxonomy): domain Eukaryota; kingdom Metazoa; phylum Annelida; class Polychaeta; order Sabellida; family Oweniidae; genus Owenia; species Owenia fusiformis. The sequence goes on along the minus strand of CAIIXF020000004.1, from coordinate 4,955,331 downwards.
ATTATGCTGGTTACCTAAACTGTTTGTTTCGGTAACAAAATTTGGGAACATCGAAGGTATGATTTTTCCTTTTTCCTTTCACACTTTGTAGGCAGAATTCCCACGACATTTTTTCTCACAAACGTGTATCAGTATCATATGTTTAAGAAAATGTGCATATTTGCAAACAAATAGTTCAGAAGACAACATAATCGTACATTTAATTCCTCACTTAAGTTACATAAACGGTATTTCGAAAAAACAGTTCAGATCTGCACTTTTAACCCAAACCTTTATGTAACTTAAGTTAGGAATTAAATCGACGATTCTGTCGTCTTCTGAGCTATTTTTCGCAAACATGTACATTTTCTAATATGATACTGATTCACGTTTGTGAGAAAAAACGTCGAGAGGATTCTGCCTACAACGCATGAAATAAGGAATGGGGACAAATCGTAACTGTAATCGAGCTGATCACCAGTGTATATACAGGGTGAGATAATTCATATTATGGCATTAACTTTGACAAGTTGGTTCATCCAGTTGTCAGGTAAGAGATTTTCAGGTAATTCATTTTCTTCCTGACCTAGCTTCAACGTTTGGTGTAATGGTGTCATCAACTGGTTCAAATTCATTGTCGCTCTCATCAACATCATTGTGCTGATGGGTTGGACAGTTCTCACACACACCTTTGCGGCACTTACATGAACTTCCACAAATGAGATCCTGTTTCTTACAACTACATCCCATTGAGTCACACGCTTCTTTGCAACTACAAGCAACAATTAAGCTCCATTATTTCTTGTGGGGCAGGACCGTTTCCCATCCACTTAATTTGTAGTTTATTCCCTTTAAATGTCCAACCATGTAATGTGGGGGATTGATAATCAATCATTGATTTGCCTGCGTTTCGCCAAATATAGGCCTGATAGTTGGCTCTATTTATATGGAGAATGAGAGCATCATTTGTTGGTGGTAAATGCTTTGACTGTATATATTTTTATCTACAAACTTCCAAGATGGCCGCCAGAATGCAAGATGGCTATCGGGAAGTTAGTCAGCTCTATAACTTCTTACCATGTAACATGTGTGAAAATTTGAAGTAAAACTTACGTGGTTTTCATGGAATCGTGATGACAAAATTTATCTAAAAACTTCCAAGATGGCCGACGGAATGCAACATGGTCACCGAAAAGTTAGTCAGCTCTAGTACTTCATACCATGTAACATGTGTGAAAATTCGAAGTAAAACTGTGAAGTGGTTTTTCTGGAATCGTGATTACAAGATTTATCTATAAACCTTCCAAAATGGCCGCCAGAATGCAAGATGGCCACTGAAAAGTTAATCAGCTCTAGAACTTCATGCCATGTAACATATGTGAAAATTTGAAGTTAATCTGTTAGGTTGTTTTCCTGGAATCACGATGACAAGATTTATCCCAAAATTTCCAAGATGGCCGCCAGAATGCAAGATGGCTGCCGTAAAGTTATTCACCTCTATATTTTCTTACCATGTCACATGTGTGGAAATTTGAAATAAATCCTTTTGATTTCCTGAAACCGTGATGACAATTAAGATTTATCTTAAAACTTCCAAGACGGCTGCCAGAATGCAAGATGGCCACCGAAAAAATAATGAGGTCTAGGACTTTTTACCATGTAACATGTGTTAACATTTGAAGTACATCTGTTATGTGGTTTTTGTGGAATCGCGATGACAATATTTATCTGAAAAAAATTCCAAGATGGCCGCCAGAATGCAAGATGGCCGCCGCAAAGTTAATCAGCTCTAGAACTTCTTACCATGTAATATGTGTGAAAATTTGAAGTAAATCCGTTTGGTTTTCCTGAAATCGTGATGAAAAGATTTATCTTTAAACTTCCAAGATGGCTGCCAGAATGCAAGATGGCCACCGAAAAAATAATGAGGTCTAGGACTTTTTACCATGTAACATGTGTTAACATTTGAAGTACATCTGTTATGTGGTTTTTGTGGAATCGCGATGACAATATTTATCTGAAAAAAATTCCAAGATGGCCGCCAGAATGCAAGATGGCCGCCGCAAAGTTAATCAGCTCTAGAACTTCTTACCATGTAACATGTGTGAAAACTTGAAGTAAATCCGTCTGATGGTTTACCTGGAATCGTGATGACAAGAAAGTGAGACTTTAGAATGCCACCTTGTCTAACCCCGTTTTGGTGCCTTTTGCCCCTGTTTACATCAATAGAAGAGGTGTTTTCTTTAAGAGGGAAGTCTGTTCATTCAAACGGTACAATTATTTTATGTGGGAAAGTACCGGACAACAAAACTTTTTTTCAGAGGGTCCAGATCAGGGACTATTAGTTGTCGGGTTGGTACTTACATTCTGCCGTTGTCCGTTGAAATATTATACCTTCCCATTGGGTGCTTGCATCTTTTCTTGAAAGAACCACCTTTCTTTCGGCACTTCCCTCAATGACAAGGCGACCTTTTGCAAAATTTTGGAATCATATCTATTTATTAGTTCTACCTGGGTGTGGTGTTTGTTGAATATATTGTTATATTGTTCATATTGCAGAAAATTTTACGTTTTCGAATAATTTACAATTTCTTCCTAGGGTGGTAAGAAACGGTTATTCTTGATCGTATGTAATAAACATGACTTGTATGTATCGTGGCCCGATATATCACATATATATTATTGTTAAGTAGTATTTGCTGTTGTCATTAGACTAATTTTATGAAATGGTTTCTGTAATTATATGTTATGCCATTACCTTCAACAATGATCCCATATGCTTCTGGAAACTTCAAGTGTACGCCTGCCCTCAACGTCAGTGAAGCACCCTCTCTGTAGAATGAACCGAACATCATGAATTGTAAAGGAGAAAGTAAAAGAGAGCAATACCTTCAAACACATTAATACTATGTCGCCGTTTTAAACAGTTAACAAAAGGTTATAAATCACGTGTCTTGTTCCAAACGTTGAGCATATGTACCTTGAATCGCCGTCTTGTAAGACCCTTTCGGGGTATTTTAGAAGGCTTATTTTACTAAATTGACTCGAAACAGGATCTTAAGAGGTTCTGGACAAATCATTTGATTCTGGACTTGTCATATTTTTTTTCAACGAAATCACATCCAAGGGTTGAATTTTTATTAGCTATTTAGAGAGTGAGTCCTGCCTCGTATTAATTTCAATAAAAAAGTTAAAATAGAACCCTATTTGAGAGTCAATCTAATACTTACATTACATTGATAAATTAAGGCAAATCCTGAAATATTTTTAAAGTGCATTTTTTATTAAATATTATCCAGCAAGTATTTAGATGAAACGGTCTTATTTAAATACAAATCATAACATGATGATATTTTTCATGAAACATTTTTCATTTTTAATTTAGTTGAAAACCCTTACATGATGATGTGTTTTCATAACCTCTGTCATAAAATTCCATCAAGGGGTAAAGATAAAATGATCGAATTTAATTGATTTAAGGATCATGAGAATATGTTTTCTTGGACATTTTCTATGAAATCCCATCCAATGGTCAAGGTAAAATTTTGATTTTGATTTGGTATTAGGTCACGTGTTCCAAAGATCCATATAAGGCCCATAGAACCATATAGGAACGTCATTTTGAATGTCACGTGATAGATCCATATAAGGCTTTTAGAACCATGTCGGGAAAGATGAGGGGAAGCCCCTGATACCTGTTTCACGATTTTATCCGAACGTTGTTCGGATCATTTCGGTTTTTATGCACTTCATTATTGTACCGAAGTTTGCCGATTCGATTCGTCGTATTTCGGAATCCTGGTGACAATTTTATACTCCATTTGGATTATTTTTGATCTACTTCTTATGACGAAAATTCCCGAACCTTGTTCGGATTAATCCGGATTTTCTGACCTACTTTATCTTCCGAGATTTCACGAGTTAACATTCGTCTCATTTCGGAATCCTGGTGACAATTTTATACTCCATTGGAGTATTTTTGATCTACTTCTTATGACGAAAATTCCCGAACCTAGTTCGGATTAAACCGGATTTTCTGACCTACCTCATCTACCGAGATTTAACGAGTTACATTCGTCTCATTTCGGAATCCTGGTGACAATTTTATACTCCATTGGAGTATTTTTTATCTACTTTTTCTGGATTTTGCCCTACTTATTATATCTTGACAACAAGCAAATCAAAAAGTTCGACATGAACGGGTCTCGATCAACTAACCTTGAGCGTGGAAGCCAGGCACGCTAACCATGAGGCCAACGTGCTACCGATATGAAAGAACAAAAGTATTATATATTTATACCGAGCGTCAATTCAAAATGATCCTCACTTTTGACTCCACTTAAATACGACTCGTCAGTTGTATCCAGAATAGGTGAACGCCTATGGCGCTAGTGAATAATGGTCATTTCCCCCCTGATCCAGGCCGAATAACAAGTTTGTACTTAATTCTAAATTGCTGTTAATAAATACGAGTATGCCCTTGGGCCAAGATTTCAACATATGGCCTTTGGAATGGGGTTATTGCTATATTCGCGTGAAAAACTAGTTGATGTATATATAACCATCTCCCTAATCTAAAGTTTGTATAAGTTTCCAATGGGTAACATCTGGAGTCACATTCATATCATAATTGTTATATCATTGTTCTTATAGTACATGCATATGGACAAAAATATTATAGCCCATCTCATGAGAATATCAATATTACTCTTTAAAAGATTCATGAATAACACTTCCCTCCCAAAGTTTGGCAACCTTTGCTCTCCCATTGAACTATACGTCAAAGCCTCTTTATGTTTGAATTTTCATTTATAACATTGCCCGCGATGAAAATACTTATGATAAAGGTGGGATTTCCTTACCTGATATATATGGATCGTTGTACATAGTATGGTTCAGTTCTATATTCCACAACAACGTCCTGAACTACATCCCCTCCAAACAATGCTGTCTTCAAAAACTCAACATCATTATCTTCACTGAACTCGGTTAATTCACGGTTGGTTGCAAATGGATGAATAAATACTCGGTTTAGATTGATGTTGTCGTGGTGACTGTTCAAAGATTTTTCTATTTCACTCAAGTTTCTAAGACCCCAGTAATTACGTTCAAAATGATACCCAGTTAATAATTTCCTCGCGGATGACCTTATTTCATAAATTGCTATGGGGTTGTTAAATATATTGTTGTGACCTTCTACTCTGTAAATCTTTTGACTTAGATCGATGGATGTTGCAACATGGTTATTTTCAAACACATTGTACTCCAGCCTAATTTTTATACTTCGGGCGACATTGTACCAATAGGATGCGATTCTTAGAAGACTCGGTGCTGTGTTGTTCACAACAACATTCCTTTCAAAGTCAAATGAACCTTGATCGTATAATGTTCCATAAAACATATAGGCATTATTTCCTGATGCTGCAGGATTTGCATTGTTCCCTTCAATGTGGTTGTCATGAAATAAAAGTCTAGCATTGTTACCATTATATTCCGTATACAATGCGACTCCTGTGTTTTCAAGCAGTGTGTTATTGCTAAAAATGACAACATGTTGACTTCTATAATGTATCATCCTTCCTCCCGTATTTTGAATAAATCTGTTGTTCAGAAAAAACACACCATTGTATTTTTGTCCATTTGGGCTGAAGTAAAATGTACTGTTTGATGTATCTGACGGAATACCGTTGTAAGCAATATTACAATCTCTTATAGTGCAGTTAAACTCCGAGTCTGATGCAGGTTTTGAGTACAGGGCTCCATGTGTGTTTCTTGATATTTCTGTCGACTCAATGTTCAGTGATGATGTTGAAAGAGAAGAATGTACTGCTCCATATATGTTGTCAGTCAATAAACTGTTAATCACTGATATGTTCTGATATGAACCTGCATAATATAGCCCAAATTTTTTATTTCTAGTGGACTTCATATTAACAAATTCAATATTGGACATTCTGTAAGATTCCTCATTCCAGTACAACCCATTGTCATTGTTTTCCGATGTTATAACATTTTCAAACAAAATGTTTGAAACGTTTCCTATCACATAAGGTTCATCAAAGGTCATTCCATTCTGACTGGAGCCAGATGATTCTACATCTTGAAATACTGAAGGCACAATTCCTGTGATATGAAGTCCAATAGTTGTATTCACTAGGTGCACATGTTTCAATGTAGACACTTGGTTTCTGCTTGCTGTACTTAATAAACCGACGCAAGTGATACCAACATCTTCACCATGGCCGCAGTCATGACTCCCCCAGCCTCTGTGTTTACATTCAAATAGACTTGCCTCACCTCCGTTACAAGTCATGTCATCTAACCATATAGGGCCTGTACCACCACCAATTGTTCTATAAGTTGCTCCCTCAGATCCCATACCTAAAAGGATTCATAGTAACGCCGTGTATAGTCATATCATAGATTAATTAGTTTATAATATGCAGTATTTCACACCAACTAATAAATAATCTCTTGTTCCATAAATCATTGGTAATCCACTCGATAACGCTGGTTACCGAAACGGTTCGTATCGGTAACAAAATGTCAGAACATCGAAGGTACGATTTTTCTTTTTCCCTTATTTCACATGTTGTAGGCAGTATTGCCACGACATTTTTAACACAAACGTGTATCAGCATTATATGTTTAAGAAAATGTACATATTTGCGAACAAATAGTTCAGAAAACAACAGAATCGTCGATTTAATTCCTCACTCGTTACAGAAACGGTTTTTCTTAAAACAGTTAAGATCTAAACTTTAAACCTAAACCGTTTATGTAACTTAAGTGAGGAATTAAATCGACGATTCTGTTGTCTTCTGAGCTATTCTTTTCGCAAACATGTACATTTTCTAAATCATATGATACTGATATACGTTTGTGAGAAATAACGTCGTAGAGATTCTGCGCATGCCTACAACACGTGAAGTAAGGAAAAAAGAAAAATCGTACCTTCGACGTTCCGACATATTGTTACCGAAACGAACCGTTTCGGTAACCAGCGTAATCGAACGGATCACCAGTGACAAATGGTGTAACATACCCAGATGTCTACAGGCAACTTTAGCATCGCTAGTATCAAAGTTATCGTCACAAACAGAACCCCATTGACCATTATAGAATACTTCAAGTCTTCCCGATGTAGTATCACCTACCAATCGGAGATCTCCCTTTCCGTTGGCAGCAGCCTCTGCAATAAGTAGGTCATGTTAGCATTTTGTCGTTTAATTGTAGGTGTTTCTTCGACAATCAACCATGTGATAGATACAGTATACTTTTGACATATCGTCGTATCTGTTATTTACTTTGATGTCAATACGGTATACTTACCAGTCGTGATACTTATACCAGCCCACCTTACGGCAGATGTACGAGGAACACAATGAATCCGTTTTTCCGCAGTTCCATTCATGTGGATTTCACCTTAATATAAATAAATTAAGAATAGGAGATTATCAAAACCTCAAAGCCATAACATAGTCGTTTGGCTCACCAAAAACTATGAATGAATAATCGCATTATCGGCCAAACCGAAGGTAGATCATAGGTTAGGTTTGGCCCACCAACAAATATGAATTCTCGATTAACACATAACGTAGCGTCAAAATTACAACTCTATGATACTATGTCCGAAGTCACATATGTAGTTTATATCGAATCATCGCTTTATCGGCCAAACCGAAGGTAGATCATAGGTTAGGTTTGGCCCACCAACAAATGTGAACTCTCGATTAACACATAATGCAGCGTCAAAATTACAACTCTATGATACTATGTCCGAAGTCACATATGTAATTTGTATCGAATCATCGTTTAATCGGCCATACCGAAGGTAGATCATAGGTAATGCGTGACAATAATACTCTGTTTTACACAGGATCTAAATTATTTTAAAACAACCAAGTATAACTCTAACATACTCAATATGATAACTAGCTTACCTTTTACTCGAATGCCAATGTTCTCAGCAAATTTGAGCACAACACATTGTTCAATAAGCAACGAAGCCCCCTCCATAACTACAATTTCTGACACGACGTCATATGGACTGTCATCACATCTGAGAGTTACGTTTCCTGTAATTTCCCCACCGATACTACCATCTTGTCGAAAAAAATCTTCTTCAATTGACACGTCTGAATAATTATGTGAAAGTAGATATGGGAAAATGTCTAGTACACCAACGGAAGGGTCTCTCATGTTGTCATATATGGTGGCAACTATTTGCGACTGCTCTTTACTGCCCCACCAGTTGAACTTTGCATTAATATCAGCACCACCTTTTGAAGAGATTACCTAAACACACAGGTGTATACATGTACAAAAATACTAGTGTATGATCAATAGTTTAAAATTACCTTGAATGTTATATATATTAAAAAAAGAACCTTGACTTTAATCAATAAAAATTAAAAGATTTTCATTTAGAACAATATAATATAATGTACCTTAACATTGTAGTTGGGTTCTCCTTCAATGTTATCGAACAAATTGTAGTTCAACAATGTACCCGACTGGACTCTCTGAAGGGTTAGGGCATTGTTGCTGTTATTTAAGAAAATATTGTAGCTGATAGAGCAGTTGTTTCGTGTGCTCGGATTAATAATAACATTGTCGCTTCCAAAGTTGTAGAGGAACTGATTGTTCATGATTCTTGTGCCATTTGTGACGTCAGATGTCAGTGATAAAGCTCCGTTACTCTCGGAGATTACATTACCAATGATGTCAACAGTTCCAATTCCAGCTTTTGACCCAATGGCACATGCTATACGACTCATTCCGTGTATTATGTTTCCCTCTATGACGATTGAAGAGAAGTAGTTGATATTAGATAAATCCATGGCAGATGTGCCCCTCGAATTTGTTGATCGAAATGTGTTGTTAACAATAGCAATAAAGGAAGTATCTTCGAAACCGGTTCTTGAAGTCTTGGGATTGATATTAACCATTCCATAACTGTGGTATGAATTTTGATCCATAAACGTATTATTATAAATTGAAATTGTTTTTGACCCGCCATAGGTCCAAGGGGTGTGGTAATATATACCATAACCATATCGGTTGATATTTCTCTTGACAATGCAGTTTCCAAGCTCAAACATGCCATGTCTTATGCGGGCATATATGGCATAAGATGAGTATTCCGAAATTTCACAACCATGAAGCTGAATATCTGTTTGACCACGGTAGTAAATGTAGACACCATGATGGGTTGAATCTTGAATTGACACCTTTTCAAATCCAATATCTGCTTTGCTATCACCTCCATATATATACACAGCTCCATTACCACGTGTGTTACGGATGTCGACGTCCTTCATTTTTATGTTGAAAGCTCTCATGATAGAATTACTTGACGTTTGAATGGAGATTCCAGTGTTAGAAGATGTGTCTATTGTACTGTTAGTAATGGTAATGTTTAGGTAACCAGTTATCGTATCCGATACATATATGGCATAGTAAGTGTTTGAGATTGTGACACCATTTAGAGTAATGTTCCTCCCTTGGCCATGAATGCCGTATGTTGAACCGTCTAACTGGACATTATTGAGAAACAAACCTTGAAATAAAAACATGAATGATTACGTTTGTTGTCAAAGAAATAAGTTTAATAATAAAGTTAAATAAACCGATTTGTTTCAATAATGAAAAAAACTGAAACAAAGCTGAGTCAACACTATAGCATACCGACTGGGGAAGGTGACGCAATGCGAATTCCTTCCCATTTTTCCATGGGTTTCTTTCTTCTCATCAATGTGCCACCACTGTCAGTATCTTTAATGAGCAGTTCACCTACATTTAATATGTATTCATGTAAAGCTTTGTATTTATATGTTAAGTTGGCAAATAATAACAATTGTAATGATTTAATTTACAATTTTGCTTTATTAAATTGACGGTTGATTGGAGGGGAATGAGTAGCAATTTTAGCTAAAGTGTATAATTCAAACAATGTTGACACAAAATGGTGATGTACAGTACACTTGATTACAAATTATTTGAAATGAATGACCTTGAGAATGTACCGATTTACTATATTTGTTTCTGAAATATTAGATGCAAAGTGAGAGAAATGTAAAGTACAATGTAGTTGCAATGATTTTCAAATTTTAGCATTAATTATCTAATATTATCAAATATTAATACAGAAAAGGGTTCCATTTAAAATATTAATTCTTGGGCGAGTACGAACGAAAATAGATTATGAATTAAGATGGGTATAGTAAAAATGAGTATCACTTACCAATTATATAAATTCCAATCCCTCGGTCAAAAGCTAGTTTAACCCCAGATTTTACAGTGAGAGTGGCATTTGGAAGTATAAGGATGTTGCGCCTAACGTGATAGGTATGATTAAACACATGTGGGATTGTTTCGTTGTTCGATACCACACCGCCAATGGCACCTGTTGAATCAGTAAAGTAGGAATCTACTCCTGTATCTTCATTCAACTCAGTAAGATTGCTGTCGGTGTAAAAAGGCGAGACAGTGACATGTGCAAGATACATATCCCTATTGTTCCCACATACTCTATGTTTCACATCACCTGGATCAGACGAGCCCCAATACGAGTATGGTGCATTAATGATTAAATCTATTTTAAATACAGAAGCATAAAATGCACACTGATCAACGTTTTTGAATTGTTCGAAAGAATTCTCTGCCATATTGAAATTGCCCGTGTCTATCCATAACCAAGTGGATGCAGAAATGTTTGTAAATTTGTTTCTGAAAATATGGAATCTTCCATTTGTATTCGAACTTTGCAAATGAACATCACTGTTCCGACTACCAGCTCTGTTGTTTATCATTAGATTGTCTTCTAGAAATACGTTCGCAGTGTGGTAGGCCCTTACTAACATTGATTTGTAACAGTCGTTAAAGACATTATTTTTTTATTGAAATATTTAATTGTGTGTAGCTTTTTTCTAATTGCAACACAGGATATGAGGTTGATATGTCCTTGAATGTGTTTCCTTCAATGCGTAGTTCGTTTCCATCAAAGGTACTGGGGTCCAAATATACTGCGTAGTATTCGCGACTGTTGCTTTCTCCCAAAAAAGAATTGTTAATCAGTAGAAAACGTCCTCCTCTGTAATCATAATTTGAGTAATAATATATAGTGTAATAGTAGTTAAATTTCATTTTTGTGGATTCAATAGTGGTATTTCCACTTATTCTAGAAATAAAGAGCCCACTATTTCCATTTCTCATGATTTCTGACCTTTGTATAGTGATACTTCCTACAGATTGATACGTTTCTAAACCTCTTTGAGCATTGTTTGACAACTCTGAGTCTTCGATGGAGATATTTGCGTGGGTGTCGCTGCAATATATGCCAGAGCTTTGACTACCCGTGATAACAGTCCGAGTGATTGAAAGCACCGGATTAGTAGAGCTTCCCTTGAATTCAATACCATGTCCCCCATTTTTTCCTATGTTTGAATCAGATATCATTGTGGAGTTATTAAATGGTGATCCTCCATCAATGTACTTGATCCCAGCTGAACATTTTGTGATGGTCACGTGGTCTAGAGTGACGGAGTAGCCTGTTGCTTGGATTCCAACGCGCGCCCCTTCTACATAAGCATGTTGCAGTAAGGAATCTACAGAGATAGAAAGGTATAGAAAAAGTTTAAATGTATAGATGGCTTTACATGGTTAGGTAACAACAGAACTATCATACATGCTAATGCACGTCGGGATGCTTGTGGTGTTGACATTCTGGTTAAAATGATGTTCTAAATGACTTTAACTACCAGATGCTTGACAGATCTGACGAAGAAATTCTATGGCTAAATTTATCTACAAAGAATTATGATATTGAAGGTGTGAATAACATCCCCAGAGAGCTGTCATGAACAGCTTACAGATTTCAGTGAATTGAAAGTTCTTAAATCCCAGACATAATTCAGCTTCATAATCTAAAGTGTTCCACAACATATTCCAGATCATTCAATAGCTCAATGTGTTTTTTTAATTCAAGCCGATCGCTACCATTAAAATCTGTTTAAAGCTGGCAGTGTATCCAGTACCGATGGCACTAAGCATTTAAAGTAAAATTTCCTCCACAAGAGTTTCTAAAAGACATCAATCTTGTGAATAAAGTAAAAGATGCATTTAATCAAATACAAATCAGATGCTTCAGTAGGGGACAATATAATATGGAAACGTTGTTGGAGCGTGCATTTGAACCTATTAAAGTGAAATGTAAATATGGAAATGCCACAGTTTTAAAATACCCTATTGAAACAATGATCTTCAAACTTAGTGGAATAATTCCAAAGAAGCTGAATCGCTATGGTTGAAATGCAGGGACACTAGTCAACGTAGCATTGGAAAGAGACACTTTGATAAGCTGCTGAGGAAACACAAAAGGTCATATCAATTGAAAGAACAACAAAACCAATTACATCTGTATCTGTTAAAGTAATTCAAGAAATGTCTGGCAGGAAATATGATAAATTGGAATCGCCAACGAACGCACAAAAGATAAACCTTATTATACTATTGACTCAGAAGGCAATATCAAAAGTGGTCAACAGGAAACACTGGATAGCTGGGCTGAAATATATGAATATGTATATGCTGAAAACATGAATGCTTTATAGTCATGGAATAGTGCCAGATTAGTGGAAGCTTGGGACCCCATTTTTAAAGAGGGTGATCGTAGGAACCCCCTACATTACAGAGATGTAACATTGATCTCAATCTCATACAAAGTTTATTGCGACACGCTTAACAAGACTCTCAAAATATCTAGAGGTAATCAAACTTTTGGTAGATGAACAGAATGGCTTCCGACCTAAGCGTGGATGCCTAGACCAAGTCCACCCTATGTATTCATCAATTAACAATAGAAAACTAGGAAAACAAAATACATTTACATGGTATATCGACATGACCAAAGCGTTCTGTAGCGTGTATAGGGACTGTCTGTAAGTTCCCTCTATCAAGATCTATATTCTTCAGTTAGAATAAACAGTCATTTACACCTATGTTCAGTATAGAGAGAGGATGTGAGGGGGTTTTCGTTTTGTCTCGGACCCTGTTCGCCATTATATCAACGACTTGGCAACTGATGTGAAAAATCTTAACTGTGGTATCAAACTTGATGGCACGGATGTATCTGTCCTCTTGTATGCAGATGACATTGTCTTGATTGCAGATCAAGTTTATCTATCATGGGATAGCATGAACGTAGACCTCTAAACAACATCCAGAACCGAGCAGGCAAGATGTTCCTGGGGGTAAGCCCAAAAACTAGCAATGTGGCAGATAGGGGAGACCTAGGTTGGCCATCTCTCCTCGATAAGGAACATATTGAATGTGCTAGACTTTACTTAAGGCTTCACAATATGGATAGAACCAGGACGAATCATAAAATACATCTATGGTCTGTAAAGAGAAAGTCTAGCTGGGACTATAAAACACAGCAGTAACTAGTCAAAGGAGAAGTCCTAATAGCATATGGTACAAACATCTCAACCAAATTAGCTCTCTTACACTGAAAAGTTACCTGAATCAAAATTACAAATTTCTCACCTACATAAGGAATGACAAAAGCAATGACGTAAATGGGAACAAACTTCGGACATTCTGTCAGTTTAAATATGGCGTAGTGACTGATTTAATACAGAATGTCATGACAACAATGAGAATACTCGCTCAGTTTTGAACATGAAGTTTCCACTTAAATATAGAGACAGGTAGATGGAACAAAACACCGCTGCAAGAAAAATAATGTAATATCTGCGATAATGGTTGCGTCGAGGATGAGATGCACTTTTTGACTCAATGTGAGCATTAATATATAACAATGTTAAGGATGTTCCCTGGTCAGATAGGAAAATATTCAATAGTATTTAACTTTTTCTCAAAAATGGTTTTCTGGGATTCTCACGGGCAACAAAGAATATTAAAACTTTAAAAACCATATGTTAGTGTGCTTTTTTCTGAGCAAGAGGCCTCTAAAGTGTCAATATTTGACAAAAGTGGGCGTGGCACTTTCTCATTGAAACCCATGTTAAAAATCAGGTTTTCACCCCAAAACACACTTTTGAATATTTAACTTTTTCTTAAACTCACAGAAACACTTAGTTATGCTATGTACTTCACATTTTGAAAAGAAAAATTAGGGGTTGGTGTTCATCGTTTTCAACTTCGTCCAGGGAACATCCTTAAAGTAACAAACTCAAATGATGACCTGGATACACTCATCAGTATTATGCATGACAAAAACATCTGAAATTTATTGGCTTCAACTTTTTAAATTTAATAACAAATAGTATAGGGTAGTATACAAATAATGGGTCAAATTTATTATCAAAAACGTGTGTGGGGTACTAATATTTAATTAATTAACAAAACCAAATAGCCAAAGACATTTACCATAATAAAGAAAATGGAAACTTACCACCAGATACAAAATTTAATCCAGACCAATACGATGAAATTTCAGAGACAGCATCATCTGCCGTAAACTCAATAGGAAGATTGCCAATCCCTTGAGCTAACAGATTACCTGAAATAGAATTCGTGCCGTAGCATAGTATACCGTATATCATGATATGTACTTTATCGGCACATTTCAACCATTAGAACAAAGAAAACGGATTTACAAAGATATAAAATTCATACCATGGACTTCGAAACCAGCTTCAGCTGTTGTAAATATTATCTTGACGCCTGGCTGGATGGTAAGAGTCCCCTCTGGTCTAATTGCAACTTTTTTTGACACAATATACGGGCTGAGGAATAGGAATAGGACTTCATCATCCTATAAAATGCATTTATGCATGTACATGCATAAACATAATAAATCCATAACAAAATAAATGAAATATAATTTTGAAATTATCATTGACGATATTTTTGTTTCACTATATGTATTTGTTAGGAGTAAGGGCATTGCTGCATTTTATCTTTAGAAATCGCGAAGACCAATTTGACAAGATTAATAAACAGGATGTTTTCTTACCAAAATATCACCTTTGATAGACGTGTATTCCTTTTCCGACACTGCCTTTTGACACCCATAAAGCTCCATTCGTATTCCTGGGTGAATATTCCAGGTTATGGGAAGGATGCGAAAATATCTTGCCTTAAAACAAAGTTGTGAAATTGAGGTATATTTTATAAAAGGAGAACCGATTTGCTGATATTAATTGTATTAATTGCGTCGTTATTAACAAGCTCGTGATATGATCGTTATCACAAGATCATGATATTGATTCTTGATCGGAGAGGAAAGGAGATGCTAGATATTCTTTTCATGTTAGATCCATGATTTTGGGATATTAAAGGGTATATTTATCTTATGACAGGTTTACACTTCGAATTTTCTTTTCTTGCTGGGTTTCTTTACAGTTTTAGCCCTATCACCCTTTGGCATTTGCGCTAATATATTCGCAAATAAGTGATGTCAAATAGTATCTGTGGAATAATGGGTTAGGGTTACAGCAAACTTACTTCCATATTCTCAGTAAGCTCGACAATTTCAACATCGTAACCATTCCTGTTCCTCTGTACAATTTCCCTGTTATTGTAGTACAACCAATTGGTTCCATCAACACTGTAAAGTATTTGGAATGTTTTGACCCAATAGGAATGTCTTGGAGCATATCCCTGTAACGCCATCTTTGTTATTTTATGTGGCTGTAACAGATCAACTTGCAGCCATGGTGCTTTTGAACCATAGTGATACCATCCACCTAGATTAAAAGAAAATTAACCTTAAGAAGTGAGATATATTGTACGGTTATTAACAGGACTCCAGAGATCCTGAGTTTCCTTACAAGTATCATAGCAAAAGAACTGTAACAAGTTATTACAAAGGTGACAATTCAGGGTTCACGGGTAGAGGAAATACCTCAGATAGCATAGCAAGAGCGTTGGTGACGGGCCTCCAGTACAAGTAATAATTACGAAGTTAACAAAATTCAGGATTTAACGGGTATAATCAAGACCTCAAACATCGTGAGTTTACTTGGAAGTATCATAGCTAAAGCAGGCGGCCGGGCCTAGATAACTAGTAATAGACCTTTCCAATTAATCATTACCCCTTTCGGTAGACCAAGGAAACTAGTTTTTTTGGCTAGATTTATGATGTCATACATTACATGCTGCAATTTTTGAAAACAATTTAGTTGGAAATTAATCCTATTTCTGCCTGAAATTGTAAGATTGACATCATAACCAATAGATGCCAGGATGTATTGGATTGGTCTATTACGAAGGTGACAATTCAGGGTTCGAAGCTACCAAACGATTTCCACACTTGGAAATATAATTGCATTCAGTCCAACTCCCAAAAGACAACTTGGTTACCCAAGTTCATTGCCGAGGATGAAACAATTTGCCATTGGCAGCTAAGCCGTTGGATTGGTCTATTACGAAGGTGACAATTCAGGGTGCAAAGCTACCACACGATTTCCACACTTGGAAACATATTTTTGCATTCAGTCCAACTCCCAAAAGACAACTCAGTTACCCAAGTTCATTGCCGAGGATGAAAAAAATTGCCATTGGCAGCTAAGCAGTTGGATTGGTCTATTACGAAGGTGACAATTCAGGGTTCAAAGCTACCTCATGATTTCCACACTTGGAAACATATTTGCATTCAGTCCAACTCCCAAAAGATAACTCAGTTACCCAAGTCCATTGCCGTGGTTGAAAAAAATCGCCATCGGCAGTTAAGCAGTTGTAAGTTTAAAAGGTATGGTGAATGCATGTGCATTAATCTGATTTATAAACAGTTTAGTCTAGATATTAGGCAAAGACTATGAATCATTTTAAACTTACTATTCTGGTTAAATCTTGGAAGACCACTTGAGGAGGATGAATACGTGACTTGTCCATCGCTTAATATACCCCTGGTCAATGGTAAACTACAGTCTGAATCAAAATAAAAAGTCAGTATACAAATGCATCACCAACTTAATATAATCCTAGTCAATGGAAAAATGCAGTCCAGTTCAAAATAAAAGGCCAATATACAAAAACATAAGCTTAACATATTCCTGGGCAATGGTTAACTGCAGTCTCAATCATATTAAAAGTCAGTAAACAAATGCATCATTACTTCAATATACTCCTTATCAATGGTAAAGTCTGAATCGAAATAAAAATGTCAATATACAAATGCATCATTAGCTTAATATATTCCTGGTCAATGGTAAACTGCAGCCTGGAACAAAATAAAAAGTCAGTATACAAATGCATCATTAGCTAATATACTCCTGGTCACTCTGAAACAAAATAAAAAGGCAGTTCTAGTCAGTATACGAATGCACCTGATACTGATTTTTTTAACTAAATGATTCTTATTTGATATTACGCAGAAAAAAACAATTTTTATTTACATAAACTTTATATTAGAGCTTGAAAATGTAAAAACAATATATGTCAACATATTGCGTTTTGGAGCGATGTGCAGGTTTAATATACTCCTGGTCACTCTAAAGCAAAATAAATAGGCAGTATTTAGTCAGTATACGAATGCATCAGTAGCTTGATATATTCATGGTTAATGGTACAATTGTAAATTGAAGTCTGGAACAAAATAAAAAGTCAGTATACAAATGCATCATTAGCTAATATACTCCCGGTCACTCTGAAACAAAATAAAAAGGCAGTTCTAGTCAGTATACGAATGCACCATTAGCTCAATATATTCCCGGTTACACTGAAACAAAGTAAAAATGTCAATATACATCATTAGCTTAATTTATTCCTGGTCAATGGTAAACTGCAGTCTGGAACAAAATAAAAAGTCAGTATACAAATGCATCATTAGCTTAATATACTCCTGGTCAATGGTAAACTGCAGTCTGGAACAAAATAAAAAGTCAGTATACAAATGCATCATTAGCTAATATACTCCTGGTCACTCTGAAACAAAATAAAAAGGCAGTTCTAGTCAGTATACGAATGCACCGTTAGCTTGATATACTCCTGGTCACGCTGAAGCAAAATAAAAAGTCAGTATTAGTCAGTATACAAATACATCATTAGCTTAATATACTCCTGGTCACTCTGAAACAAAATAAAAAGGCAGGACTAGTCAGTATACGAATGCATCATTAGGTTAATATATTCCCGGTTACACTGAAACAAAATAAAAAGTCAGTATATACAAATGCATCATTAGCTTAAACAGGCAATGCGCCTATTTTTGAAGGAAAGGGGACAAAATGTTATTTGAGAACTGTTACCCGCATAGAAAACAGCATTCCAAGTTCAGAGATCAAAAGAAGTGAATTACCATCTTTCACTTTAGTGTATGTTTTAAATAACTCTTGGATTGAAAGATTGCGTATGGTTGAAATCCTATCAAAAATGAATGGATAATTAATGCAAACAACAATGCCATCTTTTATGGCATTGCTAAAAACTTGAAATAAATAAATTGATAGATCGAAAATATTTGTTCATGATCTAGTGTCAACTCTGATGTTATCTGTTTGAGCTGTTTTTGGTGTCAAATGAAAGATCGGGTACTTAATAATCCATTGGAAATACTTTGAAGATCAATATTGAGACTTTATATACACATTTTGTTCCTTTAATACACTGGCGGATTAGGGGGGGGGGGGGGGGGCTGGGGGCCCAAAAAAAATTTGAGCCAAAAATGCCTTCAGGCTCCAAAAAGTGGGCCTTTTTGGTCATTACTGGGCCTTTTAAGGCCTTATTTTTTAATTTCAGTCCAAATTTTGAAGAAAATGGGCCTCAAAATTTCAAAATTTGGGCCCACTTTTGGGTTTTAGGGGCCCAAAATTTTTTTCCGCGGAAGTTTTTTCCTTTGACCTGAATTTTGGGCCCCCCTTGTTGGTTTCCAGATCCGCCCCTGTAATATACTCCTGGTCACTCTGAAACAAAATAAAAAGTCAGTACCCATACGAATTCAACATTGGGTTTATATACCTACCTCTGGCCAATAATAATAGTCTGAAACATATTAAGAAATAACTTCCAAGACATACAATCTTAAACGTCCGTTCAAATCTGTACAATGACTTAAAATCGTTACATGTTTTTGATAAATAAGACATCAATGTATTAGCATCAATTACATTTGACGTGTGTACTATATTACTATAAAGACTCAACAAATGTTTCATACAAACTTCGATACTAAAGAATTACTCAATTGCATCTAAATGGTCAATGAGGAAACAAAAAACTAATCATTTTTGATATAATAAAATATAGATAACTGAAAAAGGAAAAAACGTACTGCCATCGGGTGTGAATTTCCAAGTCCCATTGACACCGTTTGCAGTACTGACAGCGAAAGAAGTTATGTACTCAGGACTGCTATCATCCCATTCTACCAGTGGGTTTATGCCTAAATTGTGACCTTTTCCAAGAGCAACGTGTCCTATAAGAAAAACACAATTAGAAAATACCTGTATCTTTCAGATTCAAGTAAATGCAATGCTCGATTATTGTAAAAATGATAACCAAAAATAGGAAGATTAAATGAATATTAGATTCAAAATGAATCAAACTCACCATTTGTCCATCCTATCCACAGAGACACCGATTCATTGCATTTCAAAAGACCCTCAGTCAGTGAATTAGCCCTATCGCATCTTTCCGTACAATCACGTATCACAGACTTTGTGTTTGACGATCCTGATATCAAGATCTCGTACATCCGAGAGTTTGTGTCACCGAAAATGGCTGACAATGCGACATACGCTGATTCACATGCCTGGACTTGGAATACAAGTCCAAGCTTTCCAGTGAGATCTACTTGGTCAATTGGAATGTAGTTTGCATCCTTTGTTACAATAGTGAGCGTCTCCGGGGTTCCTATGTGTTACAACTAATAATAATGCAGTTCAATTCGGGATTCATTCAAAAAACCTTTATGAATAGCTGAATAGCCTTAACCTCTTGTTACATAACTCTACAAAAGATGCCGATTTGGATTTGGTATATGGCATACAATCAAACAGCCACAATTTCTGAAAAATAGCCGTGTAAATGATAAACTAGGCTGAGAACTATCAACGGTAATGTACCTATTATAGCATGTGATGGATGATTAAGGTATATCTTAATGATATTTCAAAGAAGAAATTCTTAAACATATTTGAATGAAGAAAATATTACATATTTCAAAGAACTGCCCAGAAAGCTCTAAATTGATGCAATATATAATTATCTTCTCCTCTCTTTAAATCCATTGCAAAAATCTATAAATCCTGCAATACTACATACTCAGTGTGGAGGAACTCGTAAAGCGAGTAACGAAAACGGATCCGTTTTCGTAACAAAATGGCGCAAAAGTTTGACGAAAATGATGAATATGATGTTACGCTATATTGGGCTTTCAGTATGAGAATTCTCTAGTAAATAATTTATACACACTCAGTTGATAACTTTAACAACGCAGATGTTAATTGAGATGGTATAAAATTTGTTACACTTCCACTGGCAAACCACAACCGTTAATAGACCCATCATGATTAGTTTCGACAGCGCGTTCAGTGCAATATGCAACTTTGGACCTGAACCTCCTAGTGTACAATAACGCAGATGCGAGTAGGTAGTTACCAGTTTCGCCACCAGGTGGCTCGTTCGGGTCAGATAACATGGCGGGTATAGTAGAAAGTTCCCTTTAACTTGAATTACATCTGTTTTAATGGTTCAATTTTTATATAACCCTTATGTATCTAATAGTTATGCAAATTAAAATATGTCCAGTAAACGAAAATGTTATCTGTCCAATACAAGTAAATATATTTCACTTTTTGTGATTTTGTAACATGGGGTCTATGAGGAATCAACCCGAGCTAGAAGTCACATTTTCCCAAAAAATTAAATTTTCAAAGTTGATAAACAATTTTCGAAACCATTTTTCTAGATGTACTTTTACATGAATTGTGAATATTTAATGACGTAAATCAAGATTATTTATATTCGCATCTAGTCTATTAGAAAAGAGCAACTCCAACGAGTAACCAATCAAACTGCCGAGAATTAGCAAATCCTACAGAACAAATTAAACATGTTTTGATGTGATACGATACCATAAGTAAATCCCATTATCATATAAAATTTGCTCGCAGTTTGAAACACTGACAAACTGCGCATATTAATATTGCATCATACAAGTTGGAGTCTGTGTTTTCAACCGATTATATGATTTTATCATATCATATGTCCAGGTGAACGTAGGTTTAAAATATAAGCAGATAAATAAGAATATTTCATTCGGTTTTTCGATGACCGACACATAAGTCGATGTCGCACTTTTCACAGAAATATAATATATTTGGGTTTCGTGTCCTAGGTAAATCTTAACCCAGTTCTCACGAACAATACAATATATTTCGTATTAAATCAGATGATCATGAGACAAACATACATTATATGACGCAACCCTGTATATTCTGAACACGAAAGCTCCTTAGGGACCTTATATTGAGATAACTAGGTTTACATCGGGAAAAAATTGAGGGCTACTTGTGAAGTAAGTTAGTCTCCACATAATTACGTTGATAAACAAATAACAAACAGGAATGTGTTTTGTTTGGCGATATTACATAATGTTACATAATATATTTCTAAATACTAATTGAAATAAATGATTATACCATGACTAATTGACTAACTACCTAAAGATTATATAATAAGTGTATATGTAGTTACGTAATTAAAAAACAACCGCGCACTTGTTCCACTATGAACAGCGCTCCAGAGGCAGTCAAGAACAGAATGAGCATAGCTCAAATAAATGAGAGTACAATAAAAACGGTACATAATGTTCAAAAGCGCTAAGGCAGACATGAACTGTGATGTAAAAGTGCAAGTGTACGTAAAAAACTGAGAATCAAGTAAAAACTGTGAAACAGGTACAAATACATTTACAAAAACGTCACGTTACGTGATACCTTATACAAACATAATAACAGATATAAATGCAATCAAAAACTATAAATGAACAGTGTGTAACTGCAAGCATATAAATTACATAGAGTTACAATACAAATACCGATGCGGATTAATTTGTATGACTAAACTGTAACAATAAAGACAATCAAGAACAGTGACTCAACCAGTAGAATACCGTGTAGTAAAATGCTTCTTACATTGGCATTCGGCAAGGCTAAAAGACATTCATAAAAATGTGCTACAGGCGCATTGGTTTACACGCTATTAGAAAATATGAACACATAAATTACAATTACAAAATTACAAAATTACAAATAAAATGTTTTACAACAGCGCGACAACATGAATGCTTAAGAGCGTTAATGGCTCTATGCTTATTAGCTGACAAAAATACATACAACATACAGTAACAATCGAAACAGAAAATAAATTCAATTCGAATCTTAATCATACTGTATGTAAACTATGATGATTTATAACCATCGTGACAAATGAAGAAAACAAACAAGCTGTCATGACTTGAATTACCACTTAGCAACGGAAGGCTAATAAAGTTGTAAGTGTGCGTAAAATCAAGGGTCAATAAATATCGTAACAATTTATAGTTGCATTTACCCCCGTAAACCATTCGAAAAACGAACAAAAATTATAACTGGCAAAAATAGGCAAGGAAAAGTAATATAAGAACGGGGTGGGAGGGTTGGGAAATTTTTTGACAAACTGACATAGTTCAAAATCTGTATAAATATTATAACATGCTGCCTCGACAACAAAGGCTAACTGAATGGCTAACACACGAGGGGACTCTACGTCATTAGACATGTGATCAGAGAGAGGAATTCCCATGGTGTTTCCCAACTTAATTAATCGGAATTAAAATATCAATTCCAAAACAATTACGTTGATAAACAAATAACAAACAAGAATGTGTTTTGTTTGGCGATATTACATAATGTTACATACTATATTTCTAAATACTAATTGAAATAAATGATTATACCATGACTAATTGACTAACTACCTAAAGATTATATAATAAGTGTATATGTAGTTACGTAATTAAAAAACAACCGCCAAAAAAGTTGCATTATTCAAAGTAGCGAGTCAAACGTTTAGCCACTAGGTGTAGACTAAAAGAATCGCCAAACCCCACATAATGGTAGTGGAGAGGTTAAGCTTTGCATATAATCGAAACTGAACCTGTACGTATCACTCGACCATATACAAATTCATGTAGCCTTCTCATATAAATAGCCGTTCAAATCCAGTGTTTGTTTAGACTACACCATAGCGTGTAATGATTCTATAGTATGTCATTGATGCGGTTTTATAGCTGGTTTTCTAATACATATTTTAAACGAGCTCGTTTCGTAAGATTTTTGGCGCTAAATCATGCATGACATACATCATCGTGTTCAGCAAGAATTCAACTGTGCATCGAAATCAAAATTGACAGCATAGTGTTCAATAGACACGAGTAAAATGGTTCCCGTTGACCCAACGTCAAATTTCAAATCTCCCGTTCTAAACCCGAAACTGAAGCTGAAAGAGTATCTGAAGTAGACTAAGCGCGCATAAACCATGAGCGCTCGATACATTCCTTTGTTAATTTTTGTACTTTGCGTTCACGGTTACGTGAAAACATCGTTAGCTTAACCTCTCCACTGTCTGATAAACAAAACTAACCTTGTATTATCAGTACTTTTCATCCTTTTGAGAGTTGTGTCCTCCCCGTCTGCCGTTTTTAAATATGCATGCAGTTTGGGGATCCTTGGCCACGACTGCCTTATATTAGCAAATGTGATGACTAAAATATATCTAAGGCAATCGTAAGAATATTGCTGACTGCAGAAATGATAGGCCGTATGGCAGGTATGCTTATGGTCGCCGTAGCAAATGTGACTGAGGCTTAAATTGATTCAGTGATAAACTCAATGAGTCTTCAAATGCTTACCAAAGTCTTCAAGGAAATGTAACAAAAATGATTTAGCGCCGTTAGCATGGTTTGAAAACCGCATTGGTGGTTTAATGAAAATATGCCTAAAATGTTATATTTTCCAGTTTCCACCTAGAATATAATATTTTTCAGTTTCAACTGATCATTACAAAAATATCGTTTTTATTTTGGCATAATATCCTATGAATATCATTATTAACTATGAAATAAATACGTACATACTAAATACCAGTGAATAAAATGTTTGACAATTTATTTGACTTCACTGTTTTTTATATTCCATAAAATTCGATTAGTGAACTTTATGCCCTGGTAATAAAGTAAAGGATACATCCCCAGGAATTCAGAACAGGACCAATAGCCCTTGAGATGGTAGTTCATGACTAATAACCCTAGGGAGTTCGGTCCGATTAGGACAACACGGTCTAGTAGATTGGATTTTATTCCCAATGAGATTATTAAAGAATTATGTCGTTCAGACCATTATTTCTAATATCAGTAAGACTGGAAATGCTTTTACACTGGTTTAACAAGAATAACATTTGAAAATGTAGTATTATGGCAAATATCCAAGATGAAACACAGGCTAGTAAGTCTGGAACTGCATAGGAACCTCATCCGTTTCCGTAACCACTGAACCAAGATGTGAGACCGTTTTCGTATTTCAGTGAGTTCGTTTACGTAACTTGAATGATGAAGAATATTGAGGATATTGGATAACGAAGTTATTCGTTCGCAAAAACGTACATTTTCTTTACATCTGTGCCAAAGAGGTATTGATGGTTTTGCCTAAAACGTTGAACAAAATTTCATAGAATAATGGCTGCGCCATTTTGTTGCGAAAACGGATCCGTTTTCGTAACTTACTTAATGAACTCCTCCACAGTGATACTTCTTTCACAAAGTAAACTTACCTTGCTGTGCATTCACCAAGCACTGGCTTTGCACAAGCAATAGAAGTAAAAACAATTGTAATTCGCCTGACATTCTTAAACTACATGTTATACAGGTGGATCATTCCGCTGGAAAAAAGAAATACTGACATTGATGGTGGCTTATTGAATGATAACAAACACCTGAAAACTATTAATATTTGCATCCCGAGTACAACAGTACAAAGGTTTGAGAATGATTAATTTTGGGAGGGAACCGAGGCATGACACTTTACTAAGAAATGTTATGAATTTCGCTCAATTTATTCTCAACTTAAAATTCATGATATTTCTCAGTAAACGTCATGCTACAATTCCTTCACAAAGAAGTCGTTCCCATCCTTGAGTACGATTATCTATAATATAAATCTTTATTCTACTGTTAAAATACATAGTACTACGGACACGTTCTACCAACTTCTTCATTTCCACATGTTGCAATAATATCGGCGAGACCTTAATTTTCAGACTCTAACCTTAAACAATTTCTCACATGGAAATTATTTACTTTTTCTGTTTGGTGCAATAACTAGAATTTTAAGAATTAGAAGCCAACTTAAAATAAAATAATTATTTGCAAGATCGTATATGAATGATCCTCATTTTGGATGACAAGTTACAAGATAAAAGCTGGGTAAAATGATTCTCGTTGACACCGACGTGAAATTAATTGTTAAAGGTATGTCGTGATATGTAAAATAGCGCATAGAACGTAACGCACGAAATAGAAGCACCAGGTATGGATGCATAAACTCAAGAGGCTCAAGCTAGACCTTTTTGGTGCATATGAAACGCAGAGTCGTAAATTGGACAAAATGAAGTGAGAGTGAGAGCCGAATACCGCTAGAATTGTTATCGAGTCTGGTTCTTAAAAAAGTTTACAAATAAATCGATACATGAATAGACGCATGGTATGATTAAATGCGACAGGTTTGCTATAATTTGTTTATCTGGTACGATTCTAATGTGTACGATTTATTCTGAAAGGCGCAACGTCACCGAACTCATAAAACTTACCTTAAGCAGTAATCAAAACTTAAGCAGTGTAAGGTCTTTAAATACCTGCGTATCTGCTATTCTCACTGCCTGTAATATGTTCGTATACTGCGTCACTTTGTAGAAAAATGAATACTCGATCAAAATGTATTTATAACTGACTTTTGAACGCCCTGTTTATTCCTATCAAAAGAACAGAAAATACGCAATTATTTATTGTCATTTTACTCAGAATGATTCTAAGAAAGATGTCTATCCTATATTCTTAGGAATTTAACTTGTTTGATTACGCCGGTTTAAACCGGATTTATTGCCATGTTTACAAATAATTACACAAAAGTCTCATTCTAAAATAACCAACCAAAATATTTAATGTGTGTTGTGAGTAAGTCCAAATAAATAATATATTGTATAATGATACTTTCATAACATGTTTAATACCTTCTAATTTATGACAGCTGGCCTTTCCTATATTACAAGAGGCAAATGGTTTACTGTGAATGAAAATGATATAAACTATAGCTAATGGTTTGTATCTCAGTCAAATTGGAATGTATAAGGATATCATACTGTTGTCCTTTGATGTTTATTTTTATAGTCTGCTAATGCCTGGGTCATGACTTCTAAATATAGGTATGCAGATCTTGGATAGTTCTTTTCCGTGGTAAGTCATACTGTAGAAACAAATCACAATTCAACTTTTTTAGATAGAGAGGAGGAAGAAAATGTAGACTTTACACAGATTTATGTTCATTAAATGATACCATATTTGATCGGTTATGCCTCAATTCCCTGAACCCCTCCAGCCCTTACTACCTGGGGCAATTGGGTTGTCAACAAGTCAAACAAAGTGAAACTAGCTTGATTTATTGAATGGAAAGAATACATTGAGTGGTGTTACAAATTATTGAACAGACTCATAGATTCCGGAAGTAGCACATGGGGTTGGATCTATATTTCAAACTATGTGGTTTACAAGTGTGAAACGGAAACATTAATATTGTTACATCTCCCCTCAAGCTTTTAAAGAGTTAATTTACAAAGCTTATAATAAACTTGAAAGAGTTAACTTGAATTGGTACTATAGAAACATTAAATTAGCATAAAAACTTTTCTCACTACAGATAGATGTCTCACTAGTATAGTATACTGACAATCAATCTTTGAAGTTAAACTTTGCTATAGGATATTTGACTTGAGAAAACAGTTTGTTTTGAAATGAAAATACAGAACTTTCTCTAGAGAACAATGTTAACATTTACATGTACAATACACATAATACCAAATAAAGATGCTAATGTTCAACTTTACAAAATGTTTTACACTATATTGTTTATAAATCTCTTAATGAGATATGAGTCAATCATCTCTGTATCTAGCAGGTTTAACACTTAGCCTGCCAGATCTGGTGGTTACTCCAGTGGGGATTGTTTTATTGTTTTTCTCCAGTATGGGTTTACACATAGACTTGGCTGTTTCTCTTCCTTGAGAGGGGGTTTGGGCTGGTTTTTTCACTGATGAGGTAGAGCTATGATGCTGCTTCATTGGGGATGGGGGTTTAGCTTGTATACATGGAGTTGGAGTAGGGTCATTGGTTAGGAGCTCAGGATCTGTAGAATCATTGGGAATAATGTGATTCTCGCGTGTAGGTTTAAGATCCCTTCTATTTCTCCTTATGAGATTGTCATGTTCATTTCTCACAATATATGATCTAGGGTGAGAATCATGGTGGATAACAACTGCAGGTTTCCATGTTTTATCAGATCTGTGTCTTACCATTTGTCCGGGGTGTAAAACACTTAAATCTGTGGCAGATGCTTTTGAATCATAGTGTTTTTTCTGGTTCATTTTCCTTGTTTCAAGATATTGAGAAACATTGGGAATTACTTGGGGCTTATAAAGTTCAGGATTAGTGGGAATACGTGTCCTTGTTCTGCGTGACATTAGAAGCTGGTTGGGGGATCCAATCATTCCATCGCGGGGGGTATTGCGAAATTCAAGTATTGCAGAATAAGGGTCCTTACCATCTGCGTATGCTTTTTTCAAAATTTTCTTTGTTGTTTGGACTGCTTTCTCAGATGCGCCATTAGATTGGGGGTAAATCGGAGATGAAGTGTCATGTTCAAATCCATAATCCTTTGCAAACTGGATGAATTCAAGACTTGAATATTGGGGTCCATTGTCAGATCTAAGTTTGCGTGGAATACCATGACGTGCGAATTGAGATTTCATGGCATTTATGGTAGATTTAGAGTCTTGTTCAGGCAATAAATTGACTTCCACAAAATTGGAGTAGTAGATATAACTAACAGTAAATATGTCATATCAAACAAGTAGAATAAATCACTTCCAATGATTTCCCATGGTAGTTTTGGAATCTCAGATGCTATCATTGGTTCTTTGGGTTGTTTGTTGGCGTGTTCTTGGCATATCGAACAACTAGCTACGAGATCAGCTATTTGTGTGTTCATATTAGGCCAAAATAGTATGTCTCTGGCTCACCTTCGTGTGGCCTCAATACCCATGTGACCTTGGTGTAACTGGGTCAACATGAATTGCTGTAGAGCTGAAGGTATAACTAAACGACTACCTTTCAGAATAAGTCCATCATGAGTACTAAGTTCATCTCTGTAATTCCAATATGGTTTAATGTCATTGTCACAGAGATTACGTTGATCAGGCCAACCACTGAGTATTGTATGTTTCAGTTTGTTCATTGTAATGTCATTCTCAGTTGCCTGTTTGAGTTCTTGAAGCCTGGTGGATGATATGGGCAAATTGTTGATATCATTGATTGCATATATTTCCTGTTTGGGGTCAGGGTCATGGATGTATGCTCTGCTGAGTGTATCAGCTACATGCAGGGACTTTCCAGGGACATGTTGCACATTCAATGAGTATCGCTGCAATTTCAACATCATGCGTTGAATACGGGCAGGGGCTGTGATAAGGGGTTTCTTGAATAGTGATTCCAGAGGCTTGTGATCGGATTGCACTAGAACATCCTTTCCAAAGATGTACTGATGGAATTTGGATGCTGAAAATTCAATAGCTAGGCACTCCTTCTCTATTTGGGCATAATTTCTTTCAGCACTAGTGAGGGAGCGTGATGCATAGTGCACTGGGTGATGGTCTTGCCAGAGTGTGCCGCCAAGCCCTTGGGATGAGCTATCACATGATATTGTAACGGGTTTTGTGACATCATAATATGCTAGTACTGGTGCTTCAGTTAGCATTTTTTTCAGGTTGTTATAACATATATCCATAGAATTGTCCCAATGCCAGGGGACATCTTCTTTGAGAAGCATTCTAAGTGGGGCAGAATGAGTTGACAAATTGGGTATAAATTTTCCTAGGTAGGTTATTGATCCGAGGAAACGACGAACACTGGCTGTATCTGTGGGGGTAGGCATTTGTAGGATCGCCTTAACCTTGTCTGGGTCAGGACGCATGCCTTTTTCGGAAAATACATGACCAATGTAGGTGACGGAAGATTGAGCTAGCTTGATCTTTTTGCGATTAAGGGTAAGACCAGCATTAGCAGCTCGCTGTAATACGGCTGTGAGTATGGCATTGTGATCAGCCATGTTGGATGCGTGTACGAGAATATCGTTCATAATAACTTCACATCCGGGTATATCATCGAAGATCTGAGACATTCTAGCCTGAAAAACTTCTGGACAGAGATTGAGTCCATATGGCATACGGAGCCATCTATAGCGACCAAATGGAGTGTTGAACGTAGTGTGATACGAACTTTCCTCATCTAAGCTGAACTGATTGAAGGCTGTGTTAGCATCAAGAGTGGTAAATATTGTAGAACCACTGACATTAGCAGAAACTTGTTCCACTGTTTTACATGGGTAATGTTGACGTTTTATGGCACGATTTAAGTCACGAGGGTCCATAACAATCTGCAAACGATCTGGTTTCTCAACAATCACCATTGAGCTTACCCATTCTGTAGGTTTCGTGACTTTAGCGATAATCCCTTTTTCCTCCAGGGACTTGAGAGCAGATTTGATTTTGGGGACTTGGGTATACGGGAAGTTTCGGGGTGGGTGAACAACGGGTTTTACTGTGGGGTCAAGGGTGAGATGACATTCTCCAATAAGTCCAAGACCTTGAAACACTTGATTATGACGATCTAGAATGGTGTTGGGGTCCTCGTTTTCTGACAACGAAAACATTGTAGATATCAGATTCATGTGGAGGCATGACGCAAGACTAAGTATGGCCTCACATTCTTTATCAATAACAATGAAATCCAGGGCATATGTTTCATCATGGATACTGACAGGGAGTGTTACTTCCCCGATGGTGGGTATAGCGTGGCCTGAGTATGAGACAAGATTCTTAACAGAAGATCTCAGGGGTGGGGGACTGGACATAGCTGTATATGTTGATATGGGCAGAGTGTTACACTGGGCACCCGTGTCCATTTTAAACTTGATTTTCTGTTCACATATAGATGTAGTTAGGTACATCCCTTTTGAGGTACATGAAGTATCAACCGATGAGATTGTGTCAATGAAGAAATCACACGAAGATTCAGAATCACTGAGTTCACGGTCACTGTAATCCTCCTGAAGAGAGTGCATCTTACGACGGGATTTACGACACCATTTGACAAAGTGCCCTACGTGGTGACAATAATTGCACTCAATATCCTTTGCTGGGCAATTATCTCTTCCTTTGGCATGAGAGTTGCCACAATTTCCACATTTGGGTGAATCGTGCGAAGTACGAGAGTTGGGGAAGGACGGAGTACGGGATTTGGGACGGGATGGGGGACGGGATTGTGGTGGGTGCTGTGATGTGCACTATGTAAAATCCTATGATTAATACTTGTGATAACATCTTATATTGATGTTTAATTTGTTGTTTAATCCAATATCACAGAAAGTATCATTCAATATTATAACATCTGATCCGGACTCAAATATCATTAGAGAATGATACCCGATTAAACCAAAATATATTCCAGTTTAACCTGATATAATTTAAGTCAGGATCAGATTAAACAGTATTATACGCATATCATTTTCTATTATAACAGGTTTCAAAGTGGTATAATACAAATTATACATATCATTTTTTGTATAATACAAATTAAACTGGAATATACCGAGACCAAACAGATGATACTGTATTATACGGTTCAGAAATTAATGGCACTTTGTTTTCATAACGTCAGACCTTAATTAAACAAGCTAACGTAAATATTTACATAAGGTAATTCTAGAAGTTTTTTGAAACTCATGTTTGACCATTTGTCTCAGACTGAAATCCGATATTGTTTTTTTGGCAATCGCACCCCCCCCCCTCCAACCCCCGACTGAAAGTTGGCTACGCCCCTGTACATGGCTAATAGGGGCACTATTACGCTACGTGCAGAGTCTAGTTATATACTACGAGAAGACGAAACTCTCTTTTAAGAAGTGAAGTCGAACGAATGCAAAGGGTAGGGCACTATAGAAGGGGATCATACAAAAGCACGATCTATTTCACAACGCCTTTAATTTTTGCTCTTCAACTGTTGCCCTTTGTGCATTTAAAAAATAAAATATCTTAATCTGATGTGTTCAACCTTTCTTTTCGCTCAGTTCTGCAATATTACGTCCACATGTTATTTAGGCTTACATGCATGTCATTTTAGAAATAGCTGTAAGACATTATGAGAATGAATATGGGAATTTCCACGTAATATGTTGTTCACATGATTATATACAAATATCCGCATAACAAATCGGAGACAGAAGTCAAAATATTGTCCAATAAAGAATCTAACATTTAGTGATAACAAAAGGATTAATTGCTTTATAGTTCTCTTTGTCTTAGTCTTTGTTTTCTTAACTGCGGAAGTCTACCAACATCACCTAGATTACATAAGAGATCATCTAACAGTCTAAAATTGCTTTTAATCGCAAGTTAAAGTATTCCGACCAAAAGTTGTATACCTGTAATTTGGGGGGGGGGGGCGATGTTACATCACATAACTACAACGTTCATATAGAAATATACAATAAGCATGTCGTATAAAAGCTAAAATTATAAATACTCATTTCAAAGTCATTCTGTTCATGGAAGCGTCAAGTTATGAAAAACAATGCTAAACACTAAAATAAACAAATCGACTTGATTACTTTTGAAAACTTCTTGAGAGGTGATGGACAAATGTATTTTTCTAACTCATTAGAACGTCTGTCTGATTGAAATATTATTTTTTAAATACAAACATAAATGAATAAATCTTGGTCAGAAGTCTGAACATTGTCCAACGAAATAATAAGAATCTACAATTAACATTTAATGATTACAAAAGGATTAATTGCTATATAGTCTTTGTCTTAGTCTTTGTTTTTCTAACGGTGGAAGTGTACCAACATCACCTTGATTACAGAAGATCTAACAGTCTAAAATTGCTTTTAATTCCCGGGTTTTAATTACATTGTATGAATAGAGTTTTTTGCCTCTCTTTTCATTTTTAAACCGGTCTCTGTTTCCGTATTTAACAATTTATTGTGATAAATCATTTCAGTTAGTGTCGAAATCAAAACGATTTTCTACATTATAGTCCCCTCCTCTTGCACTGACTAAATAAGCCAGTCTGATTGCGAATTTACAAATCCTGTAAAAGCTTCAAACCGCCTTTTAATCAGAGAAAACAATAAGTTAATTCATCTGATTGCGAAAAAACGAATCAATCTAAATATCTGATCTCCATGCTATTTGATTCGTGTATTATCTACAAGCCAATCGGGCAAGGGTGAAATTATTTCATTTGAAAACAGAAATAAATATTATAACCCCTCTAGCATATCGTATCCTGATCAATGCCTTATCGCCTAATTGGTCTGATATTTAGAGGGGGCGCAAAAATGATTAGGGGGGGGGGGTAAACGCGGAAGTTGCCAACATATCCGTGGGGGTATCCAGGGGGGGGGGGTTGTGATGGGTGTGATCGCACCCCCCCCCCCTTAACAATATAAATAAAACCCTGAGAAAGAAGAAGGAGCTTTAAAATGCTGCTCAGGCCACAATCGTACCCTCCTGACTGAAAACAGAAAACTTTTTGGCGATCGCACCCCCTCCCCCCTGACTGAAAGCTGGCTACGCCCCTGATATCTGTTTTTGGTCATTAATAAAACTATATTTATATGGTGAGGATTTATGGGTTTTGATAACAATAGGCTTTATATATGTATAATTAATCCAAATTCATGTTGTATCATGTTGGCTATATCGTTCCAAGTGAAGAATTAAGAACTGAAATCGGGGTTGACTTAGTTTGAGCAGAGACATATAAAATATATATGTTTTAATAAATGAGTATTATAGGTTATAGGCAGGCCCGTAGCCAGGGGAGGGGTTCGTGGGGTTCGGGCGAACCCCCCTGGCCAAAGATTCTTTCAAAATCATGCAGTTTTTCACCATTTTGAGCATTTCTCGTGTGATTTTAGCCATATTTGGACCAAAATTGTCAAATGTGAACCCCCTAGACATTTTTGAAAACTGCCCCCCCCCCTTGGCAAATCCTGGCTACGGGCCTGGGTTATAGGCAGTATCATGGGAACCAAGGAAATGTGTATTATTTTCTGTTTACTTCGAAATTCAGTGAACCATCTGTAGATTGAAAAACAAGGATCAATAAATACAACTACTCAAAATCAAACATTAGAAATCTATTTTTGACTGGACACATTTTTGTTCCCGAATGCCAACTTTGATTTGAATGATTTCAATCAATTAGGTAGGTGTGAATATTTTCGAAACAAATGCGTGATATATACACATATTTTGTACCAAGTGTGTGACATAAAGGGCAATCGCGTGCAAAGACCGAACGGAATGCGTTCACTTTTATTTGCCGTGCGGTATTTTACCGTGTCGGCATTTCACAAAAAACGATTTAAAAAAATTTCAACAAAATCCGTGATTTGCGTGATATTTGATCATACACGCTAAATTGATGCGTGATTTCTATTTTTCCAGCAAATGCGTAACAATCACGCCTAATGCGTGAGGGTTGACAGGGCAGTTATTACATCAGAGACATATAAAACGTGACCTGATCGGGAGAGGATTCGGGTTGTACACAGTACACACATTGCTATCCCAGTCTTTATGCATGTTTAATTGCCAAATTACTATAAAAACAAGCTGGAGTAACATTAAGTATTTATTTAGTATTTTGTTATCACACATCAAAAGG
This sequence comes from Owenia fusiformis, assembly GCA_903813345.2. NCBI lineage: Eukaryota > Metazoa > Annelida > Polychaeta > Sabellida > Oweniidae > Owenia > Owenia fusiformis. The sequence continues at coordinate 4,921,343 of CAIIXF020000004.1, read as the reverse complement.
CGCATTTGAAGTTCAGAAAATGCAAGAAGACTTGGATAGACATTATGTATTTATATATTTATATGTTATGAATTTATTTTGTATTCAATTCGAATTCTGTTGAGCTGGACTCCTTGAACACCCCCCCCCCTTGGCTACGGGTATAAGTACATGTACCTTCGGCACAGGAGAGAATAATATTAGACTTCTGCAATGCAACTAATTAGAGAGACCTAAAATGAAAATAATGTAACAGTGTCTACTTCGGGTAACTGTTCCTGTAGAAAATATACAATTGTAGTCCATCACAGAGTTCATTTATTTCACGAAAGCATCAAAGGACATTGCCTCTAAACACTAAGATAAACAAATTAACTTCCGCAGAAACATCCTGTAGAGGAAAAAACAAATGGCTTTTCATAACGGATTAGAATAGCCAGTCTGTCTGATTGTATACATGTAATATATTAGATGCATTTTAAATTAAATGAATTTTGACGGATTATGTGATTCCTGGGAAATGAAAAATAGTTTATTTTTCCTGGCTGTTTAATGAAAGCACATTTAAAAATCTCCATTCATTAACATCTAACGGGCTTTGAAAACCAGGGATTGAAAACGAGGAATCAATGGTAATTAATATGATCTTAGAATTTGTACACGTGTATGAGAGGTGCGAAAGGCAGGCTGACCGTGCAGTCGCCGTATGGTTGACATGCGGACAATGTAAGAATGCGAAGGGTAACTGTGTTCCCCTGGTCTGGCTGTATGACTGCTACAAATGGATATGCATGGATTTATTGCACTCGACAGAGTTATGTTTATGTCTTTTGAACGGTGGCTCTACCTCGATGCATCTGTTAATAAATGATACTAAAAGCTTTATTGGATGTGAATTCACCCTTTCAAATTCAAATTCCAAATAAATAAAGCACACAATTTAAGTGTGACAAAAAAGAGCAAAACTGAAAACCCGTTCACCTATAGTGCCCGACATTACGTTAATAAACAATTTCCACATGTTGAAATATATTGCTATTTGATTGAGTTGAAGACAAAACATTTTGGAATTGTTTCACATAATGTAATATTCCTCGGATTTGATGCATACACATGTTTCACAATCAGAGACAAGGGTCTTATACGGGGTCTTACATTTGGAAAACCAATCTATAAGTAGTATTAGATTATCACAAAAGATAAATAACTTTTAAAACTGCGGTTAGGTAGCATCTTGATTACAGTAAAGACAGGTCATCTAGGAATTATTTCTGCCTCTAATTCCTTAAACCGCTTCGTTGAACAGTGCCAAAATATTTCAGTCAGATCCTAAAACAAAACTATTTTTATTTTTAATCCCCTCACCTTGTCAATGTCTATGCCTGCATCTGGTTTTGCCCACCATTGGGAGGGAGCCGATATACACATAGATTACTTACTTGCCATGGACAGGGGGGGAGCACAGAAACGAACAATCTGGGGTCATAAAAGATAATTGGGGAAGGGGGAGGGGAGGTGGTGAATAGTGAAGTCCGGGAGCGAAGTTAAGGGGTACTGAAATCTTTCTTTTGATATTTAGTGCTTGAATGGAGACTCGTTTCCACTCCCCGCACTCTAGTAAAATTTAAATATTTGATCCAAAGGAGTTATTTTGTATGTATCAAACTTGCATTCCGATTAATTAACACTCCCACGATTGTACCGCTTCACTATTGTCTAAGATAATTATAATGAATTCACGGGACACTATAGTCTTCCTTTTAAACTTTAGTGGTTGGATCAGAGACATAAAAACAATTATAAATATTTGATTTAGGGAGGTATTTGTAATCCAACTCTGATGATACAAGACTAGTCAGCCAAGACTAAATCCCGGGGACTAAATTATGAACTTATTTATCATTTAGACTATTGAGTTCATTAAATTATTATTCCATAGATATCGCATTTAATCCTGTCAACACAATCGTGGTATTAATTGGCATGATATTTAATCAGAGAGACGGTTTAAAAAGTTGTTGATTAATGATTAAGTATTAAGTATTAATGATTAAGTATTAGGAAAAATCCTAATTCAAAGTTTTTGTTCTCTCGCAATAGCAAACCCCTCGCCGGGCAAGCATTCTTTAAAAACATGAAGTTAAGCAGTTTTGAAAATTGTCCATTTTGAACCATCGCCTTGTATATTTTTATAACTGCCCTTAAATCACGATAACCGTGATTCCCGAAAGCTGAGATAACTATGGCACACAAATACTAGATAGTAGCCGTTATGGAAAATAAAAACACCGAATTTTGAAATGGGTTAAAATGTCGCAGTCTTACGTTGTCTCCGTTAACAATGTAGCTTTAATATTAAGACATATTGATTTCAATTAATAAAGTGCCCACATTTTTCTTTCATGGAGCGCATTGAAGCAATCAAATATTATAATAAAACCGCTAATAATCTAAATGAGCGCCCGTGTTTTTGCAAGCACGTTATAAATGCTAAAACTAAAATATATCTTTCAACTGCTGCACTAATCACTTCTGGTGACTTATTTTGAAAAATCATTTATATTAATTCATTACAACTTTCAAATGTCAAAACTTAATTTATCAATACCCGCTTTTATTAAAACAATCAATATGTCTATGTCAACAAGATAGTGTCAACACGTTGTGTCAACAACATGTAACCTAATGTAAACAAATTATACGCAAGAGCAGAGAAATGTATCATCCAGTATAATATGTTTTTCCCAGTTGAACCAGATGGAATATAACAGCTGATAACAGCTGATAACAAATTAAAACAAATTATACAAGTATCAGAGGAGAAACTCCAAAAAAGTCCGTATAATTCATTGTTATAATTATGTCTTATACATAAACCTATGATAACAGGTTAAAACGAATTAAAACAACTGATATGTATGTTTAATAGGTTTATGATTCTGTATTAATCATGGGATTTTACATAGTGGTGCTGCTGCTACTGCGGTCCTGACGTGCTGATGACGAATTACGAAATTTGTGATTGTTACGATTGCTGCGGGAGACTGTATCTACAGATGCGGCTGGGGCTTTAATGTCAGCGCGATGTTGGTTGGAATATTCAAATGCTTGACAAACTTTGATGCAATCTTCAAGCTTGAAATCTTCACCTTGCTTTATTTGTTGAGATTTCTCTAAAAGTCGAAGCTGGAGTTTCTCATTACGAATGCCACATATTACCATATCTTTAGTTAGAGAGTCAGTTAGGGGACCAAATTCGCAATCTTTTGCCTTGAGTTTTAGATCCGTAGTAAACATATCAACTGATTCAGATTCTGACTGTCTCCTTGTAAGAAATTTGTGTCTCAGGATTGTTAGGTTTTTCCTTGGTTCGAAATAGTCCTTGAATTTTCCCAAAACTTTGGTGTAATCAGTCTTATCATCATCATTATCGAACGTGAAACTGTTGTAGATCGGTATGCATTCCTCGCCAATACAGGACATAAGGGTGATGAATTTAACGTTTGAAGATTTTTGGTCTCTTTCCGTTGCACTCAAGAAGAAACCAAAACACTGTTCGAAGTGCTTATAGTTCTCGGCCAGGTTACCCTTGAGGGACATGGGCTTAGGTCTCTGTATTATAATGTCCAAAATCACGGAGTTACGAAGATATCTCACATATAAGACACCATGTTACAAATTATTGAACAGACTCATAGATTCCGGAAGTAGCACATGGGGTTGGATCTATATTTCAAACTATGTGGTTTACAAGTGTGAAACGGAAACATTAATATTGTTACAAGTGGGAATTCAAAACAAGTTTAGTTAGAGAAGGCATGACCCAATTTAACCGGATATGGCCAACAGCGCATGCTCAACATCTGGTTTAGATTAACAGTCAGAACCCCTAAAGATGCCAAAAACAAGCTATTTAAACAGCCGTGAGAAAGATGCTCTGATCGTCAAATTTCCGCACATGATTTACTTTGTATTCCCAGAATATATTTCCCCGATTGACTAAATTTCAAGAAGCTTCACACAGACAAACTTTGTAAAGTTCTCCACCGAATGGTGAATGCTATGGTATATGGGATGCTATATGACTAAAGGATTCTCAAACTGGTCAAGGTAGCTTCTAAATAAACTTACCGCCAATTCAAAAGCAGCTATTCTGTGTCTATACCGCGTTGCAGCCTCGTTTTGAACAGCTATGTGTGACTGTGCCGCGTTACCTATCTCCACCTTGCTGTTACAAAGCATTCTAGTTGTTACGAATGGTTGATAATAGGGAGTTTACGTTTGCAATATTTTTTACAACTTAACTGTGAACGGAAAATGTTTAAGCGATGCATTTGTTTGGGCGATTAGCCATACGTACAGGTTGGCGTTTCAATTTTATATGCAAGCTTAATCTCCCTTATATCTGTAGTGTGGTAACAAAGATGGCAGTAGTATTTAATAGGTGTACTTTGTATTTCATGTTTAATTTCATGTGCATAATCTTGGTAAGTCTTTTAACTTTCTAATTCCCTTAACGATTCTCAAGCAAACCGGTTAATAATGTGGATGAAATTACCTAGAAAAATTGGAGCATTGTTCGAGACTCAATTAGAAAGTTAAAAGAAATCCACCTGTTTCAAACATGACAAGGTACAGCTAAAGTGTACACTCGTATATAACGTAATTGTACATTAGGGAGTTTAAGATTAGCGTAAATAACCCATTTACCTATACCTATTCGTAGTTTGTTATTACACTAAGCGGCATTTTACCTAAGTTACAGTAGCTACACAACACTCATTCTGAAGTATATAACAGTTCTTGGAAGTGACATGTACTATATCTAGTATATGCCATATAAGCCATCGCATGGTTTTCATTCTATAATTAGGATGTTAATTTTATCATAAATTGTAGCATAATACGGTTTCGTAGCCTTTTACGTTAATCTTAAACTCATTTTGCAATACGCATTACCTATACGTATCCGTAACAAACATACGGATAGGGATAGGTACACGTATATTTTTACGCTAATCTTAACCTCCCTATTGTCGATGATTAGGCGTGAAAAAACTAACAAAACTAAACGTAGATGTTTCGATATCAAAACGATGCATTTACGGTTATCACGGAGGCTTTACGGTTTACGGTTATCACGCGCGGAACAAATGACTGCCCAGCCCATGGTGAGTTTGATTCCACATGTCCTTCAATACATATGTTAAATAAAGAAACCAGTAGGGAGTTAAGCATTGCTAGATCTCTGACATATACTAAACCTAGTATTGAACAGTTATATGGGTAATAGTATAAATTGTTGCCAATATTTGTGTCTAAAGGAAAAACTCTCCAAATATGTAAGAGAAAGGATGCCTTTCATAACAAATATTACATTGCAATTTGCCTTGTCTCAAACAATATCCGTCCTGTACACATATTAGTATTTAATCATAATACGAAGTGAGGTTGATGGAGGAAGTGTTTTTGTTCACTTAAGTTTTGTGCTGACTTCTAAATGAACTTTTAGTTAGTGCACTTAATGCTCAAGCCTGTCTTATCAGCTTGTGAGTTACGTCACTGCTAGGATTTCTCTCATATGGCATACTCAAGCTGGTCTTATTTTTCTGGCAACCTGAACGCAGGCCCGTAGCCAGCCAGGATTTGCCAAGGGGGATTCAGTTTTCAAAAATTTCCAGGGGGGTTCACATTTGACAAGTTTGGCCCAAATATGCCTAAAATCACTCGAGAAGTGCTCAAAATGGTGAAAAACTGCATGATTTTGAAATAACTTTTGGCCAGGGGGAGGGGGTTTGCCAGAACCCTGCGACCCTCCTGGCTACGGGCCTGTGAACGGTACCAGCAATGATAAGAAGGTTTAGTTAAACTAGCGCTTTAGTGATGGTCAGCTAAGAAGGATTACTTTACATTCTGCAGCAGGTAGTAAGTCTCTGGCTTTTTCTGAGCGTATTCAGAAATAGAGAATATCGGCAGTGTATTATGTTTGTAATTGTACGGTACAACGCTCGGTGAATGGTGGTAGCGGTACGGAACAATACAAGGAAATTAGTGGCTTAATTTTGATGGATATACATACATGCCATATTGACTTGAAACTCATACAGATGGACAACACATTTAAATGTTGTACACAGTTGTACCTTACCCCGCGCGTTAAACTTACGCATAATTTGGTACAGCCCCTATGGTAACCATCAATGTATCGTTTCGATATCGACACATCTACGTTTCGTTTTGTCAGTTAAGGTGGCTGTAGCTACCTTTCACATTTATATATTCTAGCTTCAAGTCTATAGTACAGGTGAATCACTCTCTCACATGGCCAAAATGCATGGTCTGTGGTTGAAATCTCATGTCTCTTTTTGATTCTCATCTTATTAATTTAATGCAATAAACACTGTGCCAAAAAGGCTATATAGTAATAGAATCTCCTGTTAACTATGCTCTAATATCAACTGTCATAGTGTGAAATATCTCCCGTATCTCCTGTGTTGTAGAGACACAACCTATACCAAGAGATTTGGCGGACAACCAAGTATAGTTAGTACTATTTTCAACTCTACGAAATATGAGCTAATATAGGCTGCGTTATATTTCTAGGCTAACAAATAGTTTGTCTACCACTCTATTGGACCTATAGAACCAGACATACCCGCCGATTCTATGGAAAACAGCTTCTTCTGACCTATTTCAGGATATACTATTAAATCAGAGCTCTAAAAACAGGAGATACGCTAACTATACGAAATGACGTCATCGTTTCTTATTTCTTTAACTTATCTGGCTTATTAATGATTGACAATGCACTGTCAGCGCTAAGTAGTTAAACAAACAAAATAAAACTGATAGATTCACTTTATACACATTATTTCAATCCAATCCAAATTTTAACACAATGTTAATCATAGAATGAGGGACAATATACAATTAAATAAATATGAAAAACTTAATTTGCAAATTATTATTTTTGTGGAAATTAGAACAATCGGCTCTAGATATTAATCCATTAACTCTAACAAACGGATTAATTATCAGTGAACAAAACTCATTTCATAGAAATTGAAAATAACTTAGGGATTAAAGTATTACTTATATTGCTCTGGCATCAATACATGTATGTGAATGGTGAAAATCTACATGATTTTGAAAGAATTGTTGGCCAAGGGGAGGGAATCGCTACTTGTTGCTGTAGGTACAGGCCTGTTTAAAATGCGTAATGTATTTAGCTAAAATTTGAGCAGTTCTGTGTCAAGACTATTTTTGTGGTTTGCAAAGTGAATACAGATGGTTGTTTGTGCCTGTGTAAGAGGGGGCCTTAAATGTTTAAGTTGTAAACTTAATGTGGCAGAGAAACAAAGTAGTAAAAATGTCAGGAATTACCCATTGATTAAAAATTAGCTTTCCGTTGAGTCAATCAATTAAATCCAAATTTTAACACAATGTTAATCATAACATTAGGGACATTATGTAATCAAATAATTATGAAAAACTTAGTTTTCAAATTATTTTTGTTGAACTTAGAACTTTTTGGCTGTAGGAAATTAATCCATTACCACTAACAAATGGATTAGCTATCAGTGTTGACGAAACTCATATTAAAGAAATTGAATAATTGGGGATTAAGTTTTACTTATCATATTGCTCTGACATACTGTATGTCAATATGTTATTTACATCAGTTTGTTCTACATGTACCATGCTCTAATTTGCTCAAAGTGTAATCATCGCTTTGTCAGATGAAACATAAGGAATTAATGTACAATGTACCCGCTTCTTTATTTTCATTATCAAACAACTAAACATACCGAATCTCGCACCTTTTGAATATATATATTTGGAAATGGAAAACAAAGAAAGGTTAATAAAACTAGCTGTAATAAAAAGAAATGGTCTAATTGTAGTAGAAACAAATGTATTACATCATAGACTAATCTGTTGTTTATATCCCTGGTTTATATCTCAGATATGACATTGATAACAGAAAAAATAAATTGTGAAATGTGAGAGAATTCAAGTTTTAATTTTGTTTTAGCATGGCTTAACACCACTTGTATCATGCAAACTTTATGCATGTTTCCTAATTTATTATCAGAGATTTGTCAGAAGAAATCGGAGCAATACATCCGATATATTACAGGCTCGTAATAAGTTTTAGCCCAGGGGATCAATTTTCAAAACATACCAACGGGTCACAATTGATAATTTTGGCCCAAAATCACCTAACAATGCTCAGATTGGTAAAACTATGTAGGATTTTGACAGAGAAACAATTGAGTTAAATTGTGAGGAAACCCAATGAAGTAAAAATGTGAGGAACCCCATTGTTTAAAATTAACTTTCCTTTGAGTCAATCAATTAAATCCAAATTTTAACACAATGTAAATCATAACATAAGGGACATTATACAATCAAATAATTATGAAAAACTTAATTTGCAAATTATTTTTCGGTTGAAATTAGAACCATCGGCTGTAGAAATTAATCCATTAACACTAACAAACAGATTATCTATCAGTGTGAACAAAACTCAAATCATAGAAATTGAATAATTAGGGATTAAAGTTTGACTTATTATATTGCTCTGGAATGTCAATACATGTATGTGAATGGTGAAAAACTACATGGTTTTGAAAGAATTGTTGGCCACGGGGAGGGGGGTCCTTAGGTACGGGTCTGTATAAAATGCATAATGTGTTTATTGAATATTGAGCAGTTCTGTGTCATGACTGTTGTTTTGGTTGGCAAAGTGAATGGTTGTTTGTACCTGTGTTAGAGGGGGATTTAAATGTTGCTTGCTATAAACTTAATGTGACAGAGAAACAATGGAATAAAAATGTGAGGAAAACCAATTATTCAAAAATTCAAAAATTAACTTTACAATGATTTAATTGATTGGATCAAAAATTTAACACAATGTTAATCATAACATGAGGTACATTATACAATCAAATATATATGAAAAACTTATTTTGCTAATAATTTTTGTGGAAAAAAGAGCCATCAGCTGTAGAGATTAATCTATTCACCCTAACATACGGATTAATTATTGAATGATAAATTATTATTAACGGTACAGTATGTACCGAAGAATGCTGTACATTACTTAAAACCTAAGTGCTAAAATTACAGTTCTTTATTTTATTAACATTAAACTTTATTGATAAACAAGAGATTTAGAATATGGTTCAGATTCTCCCTATTTGTTTATTTAATGACTTAACTACCGGAGTAATTGATAATAAGCCAGATAAGCGATGTTACCTAATTAGCGTTGCAAATAATAAGACTCGATGACGTCATTTCGTATAGTTACCGTATCTCCTGTTTTGGGAAGTCTGATATGAGAGTATCTCCTGATATAAGCTGATATCTGCTGTTTTTAGCACAGAATAGGCAGCGTATCTCTTGTTCGTCATGTCCGATATTGTATGAATAGTAAAGTATAGTCAGTGTTTTAAGAGTATAGATAGAAGATGTATGATATAGTTAGCAAATCTCCTGATTACCACGGGTATAATATGGGAACTATTCTGTGGCATACCATCAAATAGTTAAGTAGAACTGGTTTGATACGCAAATTTGTCCGTATCAGAGATATCATATCTAACTATATTTTGGGGGATTCTAGAGATATATACAAACTATTTGTCCAAATCTCTTGAAATAAAACTAGAGATACCGCACATTTTGCACAGTGAAAGTGGACTTATTTGTATGCAATGTACTATTAAAATAATAAGCTTACTATTTATAGAGTATTGCTCATTACAAATAGTAGGTAATATCGGAGTTTCTTGCTGAATATGTACCTTATTATCTATTAATAAATTACTAATAGATATATATCAAAAAGGAAATGGGCCCCCTTTGAATGTTGTTGGCGTTATTTGTCGCCCTTCTAAATGCACGGGCTTTAGCGCTCACAAGAATAGTTCAATAATTCCTTCCACTCACAAGATGTACTTCATCATTCGTTTCTCTTACAAGAATTATTCAATAATTCCCTTCCGGCTCACAAGGATTATTCAATCATCCATACCTCATGTAAATTATTCAATCATTTCTACCTTCACATGGATTATTCAATCATTCCTTCTACTTGCGTGAATTATTCAATTATTTTTTCCTCTTTCGTAAGTCATTCAATCATTCCTACCTTTGAAGTGGATTCATTCATGCCTTCCTGGCTCTCACAAGAATCGTTCAATCATTTCTCTCACTTGGATAATTCAAAAATGAGTGGAAAAAATAGAAAAAACGGGATCTTTCAGTTTTTGAGATATTCACCCATCTTCTAAATCCCTTACTCGCCTATATCCTAACATGTGGGACCAAAAAGGTTTTCTAGGTTCAAATGAAAATCAAAGTCGGTGACACCCATTTTTTATGCCTGATTATGACGCAAAATTATGTAAGGAAGATTTTAATACAAAAATATACACTTTCACGTAAAGTAATATCAAGGTCCATGTAGCTACAGCCACCTTAAGGCAGTTTATATATCACTGCACAAATCACGGGATGCTAGATGGGTACACGTTAGGGGCGATCCATATATTCTGATAAAAATCAACTTCAGAATTTTTAAAAATCTCACAGATTTTCTGAGTTGGCAATGTGTAGTTTGTAAATATACAGACACATACGTACACATGCATAAGGGTGATAAAGATGAGCAAATGATCGATGTAACACAAGAAACCTTATTTCAGTTCATTTGTGTACTGAGTTGGTAATGCGTAATGCGTATTGTATATGTATTATTTCACTATGTACATACTTACACATGCACAAGGTCGATAAAGATGAACGAATGATGAATATAACACAAGAAACTTTATTTTTCTATTTGTGCACGGAGTCGGTAATGCGTAATGCGTAGTGTATATATATTATTTCACTACGTACATACTTACACATGCACAAGGCTGATAAAGATGAACGAATGATGAATGTAACACAAGAAACATAATTTCAGTACGTATTATAGCTATATTCCCGGGCTTCAGACAAAACCCATAACCTTATGTGAAAGGAACTGTTTTCAAAATAAATGATACTTGTACACATTATGCACAGATGTTTTTGCTCATTAGGGAGTTTAAGCTTGCATATAACATCGACACGCCAGCCTATACGTATTACCAATCGCCGATACGAATCCATCGTTTAAATATTTCCGTTCGCGTTTGGATTGTGAAAACATTGCACGCTTAAACGTCCTATACTGGGGCCTCAGGTCCTATATATATATGTGAAAATAATGTTATCGTCATGAAAAAATGAGAGCATTTTATCAGAATATATGGATCGCCCCTTGATGTCGGTGTTTTTCGATGTTTATGTGATATGTGTACGGCTTAGGCCTATACATACGGTATAAAGGTTAAAAGTACAGATAATACAGTAATACAATGCGATGGAGGAGTTGATGTCTAGACAGGGTGATTTGACATGGCCAATGATATGTGGAAATACTTCAGAGAGAGATGCATTTTGGGTAAGTCGATCCACTGCGCGAAATGAATGGAATGCATTGGTTCACAATGTATACGGTTATGGTATCACAGTGGGGGAACTCTATAAACAGGTTACTGAAACGACGTAACAAAATGGCGCAGCCGTTGCCTTTAGAATTCGACTACTTTTCATTTTCCCGTGTATATATATGGTATATAGAGGGTAAATAGGCTGACTCTTTATTTCATTTTGGCACAAACGTATGTCAGAAACTGATGGTTTAGACAATCTGAGCTTTGGCAAATGCATTGCTAGGCGAATACATCACCAGAATAATCAATATGGCTTTACGTTTCTGTAAGGACCCAGGGATATCAAAGTTCCACGTTGTACTGTTGCACATTCACCCTCGAAACTTATTATGATGGATTTATTTCGGGATTTTGGACTGCCACTCGACTTTTAAAATTAAAATATAAAGTTCTCTAATAATATTCATACCACCAACTTAATAAGTGAACGTGTATAAATATACGAGAGATTTTGCTCATACGTGAAAGCACATCATACGATGTAAGTATTTATTAATAATAAGTGAATTGAAATTTGGCATTTTGAAAAATGATGTACTTATATATGTATAATAATGCATATTTCATCGATGTTTTTCACCTCTAATGAATTATTGTCGCCACCAAATTCCTTGCATATAAGGTGAACTGGATTGATTTCATGCCAAATGTCTCTGATTCTCAGCCAATAACTTTATTTAATTGAGTTAACTCTTCACTCACTTAAACGTGTGTTATGTACGATGGTCCAGTACGATTGGATAGAGTACATGTATCGGTACTGTCAGATTTTATTCTAGCCATTGCCAAAGACTTAAATTGCTAAGCGATTTCGATCTTTTAACAATTAAACAAAATAAAATTGTCGGTCATATATTGCGCCATGAATCCTAGAATCTCGGTTTTTATTTCTTTATAGTAACTTTCTTTTTTACAGCATACCAAGTTATTCTTTTAACAGTGCCAAATTTCTTTTTTATAGCATAAATATTTTTCTTTTAACAGTGCCAAATTTCTTTTTACAGCATTTCTTTTTTACAGCATTACCTATTTTTTCTTTGAACAGTGCCAACTTTCTGTTTACAGCATACCAAGTTATTCTTTTGACAGTGCCAATTTTCTTTTATACGTCCTACTAAGTTTTTCATTAATCATTCATATAAAACGGGAGAATGAACTTTATTTGTATTTGTGTCACTCACTATGATCAATTATGTGACTTAACTTGTCTACTCAGTTTACATGAGGGTGGGAGGGTGGTCTTATGTGAAAATGTATTGCTCCATGTATGTATATGCCTTTGTGGACTGGCATGTCTAAAAAACTGTTAATCGGAATCATTAGAATGGTTAGAATGAAATTCTGACGCATTTTTATAGCTTAGCGGGGCCTGCATCTACACTTAATGACCTCTATCTCAGCCTGGGTTCAAACTCTTTAATTAATATTATCCAAAGTAGACTTTGTATAAAAAACACGTACACACGTACACACGTACGTGGGTCGTGATACACTCTTTGAAGGGTTCAATGTTTAAAGTTCTAAAATATTATTCAATATTCAATAATGTCAACGATAGATATATATAGAGTCATAAAACATAGCCAGAATTGTTAATTTGAGTTTTTATTTCATTCAAAATAGCGCCATTCAAAGGACTCTATCATGCTCCAAGTACGTCGGTACGTAGGTACGAGGTACGAGGTTTTCTATACAAAGCCTCAAAAGTATAATTTGGCATTGAATTCGTTATAAGGTATTTTTCATTTTTAAAATTGATTTTCATGAATCTAATTAGTGTCTCCTTGGCATTGAAAAGCATAATATATATTCTTGCAATTAATCTCTTAAAATTCATATGGAGTTCTGATTCTGAAAGCTCACACTCTCAGCTTTCCAACGGTGTTTTGAAACCTTTGTTCAAATGATGTCATTTATTTGACCCTTGTTTGCACTACAAGTAGCAGTGAAAGATAACGCAATTACAGGTAATTTATTTGTATCATTCAAGATAATGTGTTTATCTCTATGAGTGAAGTTCTTGCATTCAAACCGCACGTTATCTAAATTGCCACTATTCCTACGAGCACATGCATGTTTAAGTGCATATTGTGACTATTGACTTCCACAATCAATCTCCAACAAGTTACATGGATTATATAAAATTCATAGATAAGGGTAATTAATACATACATTTTCCATTATATTGTGGTGAATGCGTGTTCAATTTTACTTCAGTATATTATCCACAGCCCAAAGGGCAATGGGAATATACCGAGGGAAAGATGAATGCGTATTCACTGACAAGAGGTCATTTTAAAAAAATGAAGGCTCGTGTGAAGGAGATGTTTGCAGTGTTGTAATAAATTATATTGATAAATAGGGATGCTTACTTTAAACGCGGTTGTAATTTACCGAACGGCAAAAGTAGAAAAATTCCGAACATTTTGAACTGATTAAGATCTTTAAATTGTGAAGGTCTGAGTACCTGAACCTCTTAGAAAACATCCAAACATATCAAAAAGTGAAGATGGGTCAATTTGATTCTCGTTCTCCGAAGATATTAATAAAATAGTTATATGTTCGGAGTTTTTTAATGCTTTAAATTTTTCACAATTCTAAATCAAGAAGTCGCTCGTATTTTGGTCGTATTTAGGAAATCACATAGTTGCCGAAAATCAGTGCACAGTGTTCATGGTGTTGTTGTAAAATTGCGTATATATGTCGTTTGAAACCCTCTCTAACGCAATTTTATTATAAACTAACACCTTAGGGTTAAACTTTTGCTCGAGGAATTAACTCATTTTCATCAATAAATATTAACCCATCAGGTTTTCTACTCGTAAACTAACGTTTAAACCTCAGTCCAATGTCGTTATCACTTACTACTAAACCCAAGTGAGATATGGCTCTTGTCTCAGCACGAGCCAAAAATATGATGGAACATTTGATTAATCATATCATTGGAGTATTCCCAATTACTTATATCAAGTGTACAAAATATGTCCATTCTTTGATATATTTGATAAATATCTGATATGAATAAAAACTTTGTCTGTCGTTTCAAGATCCAAGACGTTATTTCGTCCTTGTTGTGACCAATCTATATATAAAAGCTGAGATTGTCCATTGCTTCATACAAGTCCATGCTTCATATATTATGTTTTGTAAATGAGTTTGTGAGCATGCAATTGAAAACGAGGCTGCAGCTGGAAAGTGCAAGTGACAGGGGGATATATCCTCACATTTTATCATGCGACCAGTTCTTATCCAATGAGAAAGCGAGAAACATTCCAGTGGTATATTAAAAGCTGATTATTATTTTCCGTAGCGAGACGCTTCTTTTTCATTAAAAGCTAGTAATTTCCCATTGTTCGCTTGTTTATTTTAGAGCTACAGTCTGACCGTTAACACGTGACAACGAACCCCGATTTCACAGACTGTTTTCAAGCAACAGTCTTATCCTGGGTCGCTCCTATTGTGCTATGGATATCGTCAATTGTATATTTGCCATATTTGCTGACAAGGCAAAAAATTCACAGATGGACAGTTGGAAGCAAGCTGCATTGGTCAAAATTGGTAATCCTCTTGATGATCGTTCGAAGAAAATCTCTGAAAAATAACGCAATACTTTACTTAATAATGTACAGTGTAATGAAATTAGATTGTTGTCAATGGGTGCTTTTCTTTGCAGATCATTGGGGTCTTATTATGTATTGTGACCCTTGTCAGTCTGCTCTATTTTATCAACCAGCAAGACGTACCAACAGCAGTATGTATAGCCAATGCAGTAAATCTTGCCACATATGTAAGTATCAAAACGACTTAAGGTATTTCGTCAAGGTTACATATGTACATGTATTTAGTAAAAAATATGAAAATAAAATGCTTACGCTATTATTGTTATGATGCGTGTGCAACTCACTCAAAATGGGTCATTTTGAGTCTTCGTAGTGTTAATTGTTTGCGCAGAAATGATCAAACTCATTAATCTTAATGTAGTAAAATTGATTGGATTCATTATAAAAACGGATTCATCACACAGGTAAAACAGCGCTATGGAAATTAACTGTGTTATTACAAATTGTCTATGCATTTGGGAATACATCAAGACACCACTCTCAATTTATGCAAACTAGACTGTTCTAGGAGAACATCCTTCAAACAATTATAAAAAGGAATGAACAACGGTAAATTGTAAAATGCCATGGCTTTGTTGTTTCGGCCATCTTGGAACCTAACTTTCACCTATTAATTTAATGTGGTAAAAATTAAAAAATTATCCCTTTTTGTAGATTCACGTTCTCTTCCTCATGCGGAGGGAGTTCCTAGTAGGCGAACATTCATCGGGGACAATGTTCATGTTTTGGTTCACAAACATTATAGTTTCCATAGTTATACTCAGATCTAAAATCATACAGTTTCTGGTAAGTTTTAAATCTGACAAATGGAAATTATTGTAATGATATTCAATTATGTAGTGATAGCGTTTTAGTTTACCTACATAATGGAGAGGTTAAGCTAACGATGTTTTTCACAACGTAACCGTGAACGCAAAGTACAAAAATTAACAAAGGAATGTATCGAGCGCTCATAGTTTTATGCGCGCTTAGTCTACTTCAGATACTCTTTCAGCTTCAGCGTTTCGGGTTTAGAACGGGAGATTTGAATATTTGACGTTGGGTCAACGGGAACCATTTTACTCGTGTCTATTGAACACTATGCTGTCAATTTTGATTTCGATGCACAGTTGAATTCTTGCTGAACACGATGATGTATGTCATGCATGATTTAGCGCCAAAAATCTTACGAAACGAGCTCGTTTAAAATATGTATTAGAAAACCAGCTATAAAACCGCATCAATGACATACTATAGAATCATTACACGCTATGGTGTAGTCTAAACAAACACTGGATTTGAACGGCTATTTATATGAGAAGGCTACATGAATTTGTATATGGTCGAGTGATACGTACAGGTTCAGTTTCGATTATATATGCAAAGCTTAACCTCTCCATTATATATTAAGCAGAGGCAATTGGTTCGACTCCCGGTTCAGGCGAGACTTGTTTTTTTATAAACTTTGTTGTCCAGAATTCGATGTTTTTTTCAATTTTATATTAATTCTTATTTAATTTTTCTTGTTTGAATTTTCCGTTTTAAATTCAAACTTTAAAATTCTGTTCAATTTTTTCAACTCTAGAATTTATAATTCATATTTCTTGTTCAAAGATTTTGTTTAATTTTAGTCTTGTTTATTCAGTCTTTGATATTTCAGATGAGCAATTACACGTCTCATCCATGTTTGATTAAATTTAAAATTAGCTTTGTTACAAATATCAAACTGCAAAAAAACAATTTCGAAAAGCAAAAACTAAACATCAAACACCATCATGCAAGAAATCAAACACTGAAAAGTTCTTTCATTTCAAGATCAATAGTAGCTTTGACTTTCAATATTCAACATTCAAAAAGATCGACACTAGAAACTCAAACTATACTTCATGCAATTTTCGTTTCAAAAGTTTAATCAAAAATGGTAAAATGTTCATACTTATGGTTCAAAAAGTTCGAACCAAAATGTTCCAAAATGTTCAAACCAAATTGGTTCAAAAGTTTGAACAAAGAAACCAAATTACTTGCAAAATCACTTTCAAGATCATCATTTTAACAGTTCGGCATTCACGGATGTCTGCGCATGGGCACTTTAATGTTTTATTAGTACACCCATGCGGATACATCCACATCTTCAATTGAGCCAGTCAGATTATACTACCATTCGATTCGAATGCGTGTAAGATGATTGAGATTACCAAACTGTTTGAATGGAAAAATCAAAAGTTCAAATAACAAAAATGTACATATGTTCGAACCGCACATACTGTCTAAACTTGGTACGTTCAAACGAAAGAGATTTCGCTACTCAATCATAGTACTGTATTAATATTCCCGCATAACGTATAACTTAGTATCATACGTCCATAAACGTGATGTTCCTACCGTGCGTATAGACGAGGATTTATAAGAATATCACGCTAAGGACGTTTAGAACTGTGCAACGAATGATGACGTAATCAAGTTAAGTTATATCTCAGTAATATGGACCATGTCATACTCATATGAATTTGCTGACATATCCTTATTGTTTCTATATGTATTTAGGAATACGCAGATAACACAGCTAGACTCATATTTGCAAGCATTGTATGCTGTCTAGTCTTCTTAGAGTTTGCCCTACACCTGTTTGCTGATGTGAATGCATTGAGACTTCCAACAAGCAAGCGAATAAGAGAGGGAAAACCACTACTTGGGTCAACATTAGATGAATCAATCACAGATAAAAATAGACATGTACGTATATATATCTAAGAACAAGTGCCAAAGGGAAAGGTGGAAGGGAGAATATAGCTGTATTAGGATCATTTTTATGGAATGGGCGGGTGATCTTTTTGCGTTTGAAGGAAACAAATCCATATCCATTAATTTTCGAACGGTCTCTTTTCATTGTAAGTTTACTTTACCTATATAGGGCAAAAACTCTCTATTCTTAAGACAGAAAGTTCCACCCCCGAAACTGTAGTCAACATGCAGATGGATGTATATTCATCTGTTCTCGACATGAGACTGCTTTAGTTCAGGGAAACCTTAAAGATCATCAAGGAGAATTGGCTCCCAGGATCGCAATTCGATATTTTCCAACAATGAAAACATCAAAATGTCGTTATTTTCTGAAATTATAATTAACCGTCTATAAATTAAAAATAAGCAGTCTAAAAGATTCGAACGAATAGCTCGATCACTCCTTGTGAGTTTTGTAATTTTTCTTTTGGAAACAAGATCGAAATTCAAGATTCTAATGTTGAAGTGAACAAAATGGCGGCTGTTTGAATTCAAATTTTCTAACCACGACTTGCCCATATATGGTGGAAATATCGAGGTTGCACTCTTGGAGCCAATCATTGTTGACGATCATTTGCAAATCAATTTTTCAGTTTCAAAAAGTAAAACATAACGAGACAAATTTGAAATTACAATTCCTTGCCCTCTCCGCTTCGGGAGGGGGGAGGGTCTCACACAATTTTTTGAATTGTGCATTATGATGTCGTGTCGTTTCGTCCGGTACATAGCCCAAGCCCCGGGTAAAACAAATCCTTGTTCATTTTCTTTTAGGCAATCATAAAAAAGACTCAAACTTCCAAATGCATTAGAACATTGATATTATATCACATAGAAAACACACCATCCGCAGGATAGATACGCATTTGCAATTGTATTTGTACTTACTGTATTTTAAGAATCCATGTCCAGAATTACAAGCTTCTTTCCTGTCCAGAGTGTCATTTTGGTGGATGACTGGGTTAGTTTGATCATACAATTTTCAGGCCACATAGACTTTCAAAACACGGACATGAGTTCCGATCTCGCGAAACGTGTTCCTTGCTCCCAACATTCTAACATCGCGAACGTCGATTCTAAAGTCATTTCCTCGCTCCCGAACTTATTTCTCCGCTCGCGCACCATCAGTTGTGTGGCTCACGATTAGGGAACTCGGTGCGCGAGCGGGAAGTTACGGGAGCGAGTAAATGGTGGTTTGCTAGAATCGATAGAATCGATGTTTTCTATGTTAGGACCGTGGGTCGAGGCAAGGAACATGGCTTGCGAGGTCGGTACTGATGTCCGCGTCTGTGGAAGTCTAAGAGGCCTGATATTTCTTTGCTTAAAATTCGACCTTTTTATTATTGAATCTAGCCTTTAACTGATATATGCATGTTGCGTATGTATACCTTGTTTGAATTTAGATTACACTACTTTATGAATTAACTAATTCTTTCTACAGTTTTTTCTATATTTACAATTACCAAAGTGATACAATTATCAGTATTAATAATTTCAATATTTAAGAATTCTATGCCGTTACAATTGTTAAATATTAGGTTTAATGAACCAGCTAATAGTCTCGCACTAATGAAGAATGTAGCCTGGACTAACACATTATAACATTATACTCTTATTTTCACAAATTGATGGTGCTTGTGAATCACTTACACAGATTTTCCATTCTACACCAGGTTCATTATGTTGGGCTTCAAAGGGAAGCTGAACGACGATGCATTACATTCCTTACGGCCATGTGATGAGACTAAACAATGTATGGATGCATTTTTACAAGGATGGAAATCGCAACAGAAACGTGCACCCGCTACTAGCTTTAACAAGTACGTTTATGTTTATGTATTTGTGAATTGACTAACCCTAACGCACAACACAATTCAGGCCCTTATGAGTCATTATCATTATATTATGTAAAATCAATACAAAAAGCAAGTGTCACAATAAGTAGACATTAACGTGTAAATGATTAAGTAAAACTCATTTGGAAGTAAATTTAGCTCAATGGGAGAGGAGGCGGGGATTAGGTACAACTTCTTTGTATGCAGTTTCATTGCTATGCCTATTTAAACCTCGTTTCTTCAGTACCTATTACAATTTCTACTTTCTACGTAACTTTCTATCTGGGCTTTTATATATTATTAATTTGTTCTTTCCCATTTTACACCTACTAGTATTTTTCTGTTTTCTTAGTAACACCTAGGATACTGTATTTCAAGCTACCCTTAATAAAATTATAAGAAAAATCCAAAATGGAATTTTGTATATCAAGAATGCTATCATGCATACACGATGTTTCTATTTAAGCTTACTGTTGAATGTGGCCAATCGATCCTGTAGTTTTGATATTTTTATTGAAAGATCGTTGAGTTTAAGTCAAAATGGTCTGAACCAACATACTGTATAAGTGGTATTTAATCCGTGTGGTTAATTTTCCGAAAGTTCTTTAACCATTTTCCTGATAATAATTTTCCTTATGACAAGAAACTTCTCATTAGATAACATTTTGAAGATAATATTTCCGACATTGAACTTTACGAATCCCTCAAAAATAAGGCAATAGGCAGGCAAATTAAATGCAAAGGAAAAATTAAGGCAAAATTACCACTTGTACAGTACTTGTTTCAGTATTTATTTCACCTTATAGCAAAAATGTTTCCATCGCCAAAAATCATGATCAATGTCAGTTAGTCGTTTTTTACAGATCACCTAGTTACAAGCCATACAGCACTTACAAATACACAGCGGGAAATACCGAAGATGACACGGCAATTGTCGAAAACGGGGACATTACATACCCTGACTGCAAAGCACATACCAAGGTCTCGGTTATTAAGGCACTCTGGAGCGCCTTTGGCTGCTATTATTCTTCAATTGGTATATTTGAGCTCTTAAACACTATATTCACCTATATTAGACCCCTTGTATTAGAGTAAGTATAAGCCACGATAAGATATCCTTCTTTATTATTCGATTGTTTTTAGCTCTTGTGACAAATTATAGGACATTTCAATCAATGAACATGGGACTTTTTATAAGCTGACAATTTTTATTTGTGTCATTAAGTTTTTATGTCATCACCAAGAAGTGGTGACATATTCTGGTGGTCTCCGGTTTTTAGCGGCAGTTGGTGGTTGGCGGTCGGCGGGCTGCGTTTGTAACTGTAACAAATTCTTACAACTTCCGATAACTTAACAAATACTGTATCTTCAATGTTTCAGCGGTTCAAATCTGACTTTTCATTTCAGATTTCACCTTCAATGACCTTTTCAAGGTCAAAAAGTTTTTTCAACTTGCTTCAAATTGAGCAAATATTTTTTTCAAAATCATGTATAAGTTATCTGAAGTTCAAATCTGACTTCAATTACCTTCAATTACCTTCTCAAGGTCAAAAAGGTATTTTTTCAACTTGCTTCAAATTGACCATTAATTTTTTTTCAAAATCAACTACAGAGTTCTCAGAAATTCAAATCTGAGTTAAAATTGAACTAATAATATTGTTAGCAACAAGGTGGTGAGATTTTGTCATGTTAATGCCTTGTTATAGTTGACGTCGACCTTTCACTTATCTAATGCCTTGGTCACATTTGCTGCGATTCATCGGCCGGCGCCCGCCCGCCCGATTGAGTGTTTTGTTCAATATCGCATTCAATTTTGAACAAAATACCCAATCGCACGGGCGCCGTAGTGAAAATCGGAGCAAATGTGACCAAGGCATAAATTTAAAAGACTATAGTCAATTAAACCCACAACCATAAAACTGAATTGATTTTCTCACTTGATATCTGAATTCATTTCTAGTTTGTTGATCAGCTTCGTACAAAATAGAGATCCATTTGTATGGAAAGGTTATCTCTACGCTTCTCTTCTGTTTTTGCTGTCAATTGGAAGAGCTTTAGTGAGTCAGCAACATTTCCTTGGCAAGATTACCACTGGTATGAGGGTCCGATCAGCCCTTACAGCTGCTATCTATAGAAAGGTACATTTTACCATTACATGTAAAAAAGCACGCTAGACGTGCTTATAATTTTATATCAGGGAGATCAAGGTATATTTAAAAGAAAATTTGTACGATTCTCTAGTGAATAGTTCGGCTCTCTGTAGTTTTTACTTGGACGCTTGATTATAAAGGCATGAAGAAAATAGTTATAATCTGGGAGAAAATGAGGTGGGATAGTAACTGTAATTCCAGGGACCAAAATATAAATCGTTCACGAACAAATTCGGTTAAAAACCATGAACACGTATATTATAACCTCCCTGTCATGCGATTAGTGACAAATGTGTTCAGTGACATGAATGGATGAAGACACTAAACCCGATGACGAACTGAATGTTGTGAGATCTTAGCGTGGGAAACCACCTCAAGTACTAGAATAGTAATGTGAAAACTGCACATGTTTTTTCCAGGCATTAAAACTCTCTAACAATTCTCGAAAGAAATACTCCTTGGGACAGATTATCAACCTTATGGCTGTAGATTCTCAGAAAATAAGCGACGTGTGCAATTTTCTTCACAACATATGGACCGCTCCTTTGAACGTTACTATATGTATGGTATTATTGTGGAAGTATCTGGGAGCGGCCTCATTGGCGGGCCTTGCTGCTTTGACGATCTTGGTTACCGTCAACGCTTTATTGGCATCAAAGACCTTGAAAAAATATCAGGTACAATAGTTTGCCGATGATCCTTTTTCCATACAATACTTCATGTTGAAAATAACTTTTTTTTTTAAATAAAAAAGTTGTACGAATTCGGCATGATGAACCACATGTCTAGTATCATTGGCATAATACAAGTTGATAAATGCAGCGTGTGTAATGTAACACCCTATTTTCCCTGAAAACAAACGTGTGTATGTATCTACATATACGGACTCTCTGTATGCAGGTTATCCAAATGAAACTGAAAGATATGCGTCTAAAGTTGACGAACGAATTACTAAATGGAATTAAGGTAAACGTTTCAGTGTTTAATTTAACCAAGAGAGACATTTAGTCATACAGCCGTACTTATTTTAAAATTAGAAAATGTCACTTCTGATCTATTTTTCACATTTTCTATGAAGAAATATTGCGATGAAGCTACAGTATATTTACTAAAAGCAATGTACACTTAACTTTAATAAAAAAGTTCAAGATGTAAAGCATGCATATGCATAGTTATAAGAGTAATCCAGCTTAATGCTGACATTTACATTGCGATTGCTATTACCTTGATGGATTGATATGCCATGCTTTGTTATAAAGGTGATCAAGCTATATGCTTGGGAGGGGGCGTTCATGGACAGAGTACTGAATGTCAGACAGAAGGAAATCGTCACAATTAGAATTGCAGCATTCATTATGGCTGGATCCTCAATAACATTTTTCTGCGCACCACTTATTGTAAGTCAATGCATGAATGCTGTGCGTGTGTTTTCTGATGAGTAAATGGTTAAAACAGATTTTTATATAATACGTTTTGAAAAAAGCTGCTGCAGGGTGTAAAAACGCAACCGAAAGAAATATCTCTATTTTTGAAAACACTTAACCAATTATGTTCATTTTTCAAGACACAAAGAAGACACCTTTAATGTATAGTTTCAGTAGTTAGTTAATCGGTTGAAAAACACCTGTTCAAAAGGCGTTTGTGATCTAGAGAATACGCCAAAACGCAGTTATACGATGTCCTGGTCCAGGCAGACTTTAGAAGGCATTTCGACCATGACTTTAAAACCCTGAAGATGATTTTGATGAAAATCTATAGACATACCATACGTTGAATGAAAATAATTTGTGACAAATTTAAACTGCCAAAACACAATGGTTATGAGGTAATTAGGTTTTATTGCGGTTGCATTTTTAACAATTTTTGCATTTTGAAGTATTTCTATTACGAATGCCTTTTTGGGCGGGTGTCCAAGGTATTGTTTTTTTTAACTACAGGATCTATACATTTAAGGCCTCTTCTTTCTTCCCAACAAAAATAACACAATTGTGAGTTTTATCCAAAATATAGCGAATTATTTTGGGAGTGTGTTTTTTGAACACCATGTATATCCATTGAGTAAGCTTTGAACATTTTTTAATTGACGTTGAAACGCTACTATAGAATCAAAAGCACTGCAGCAATTAGATAAAATGCAATTATGTAAATGAATTTTGTCCATGAACAAAAATATGTGTACTGTAAACTGTGAATATACGTATAGCATCATATAATGAAATCATTCTTTCAGTTTGCAGTTATTTCGTTCAGTGTATACGTATTATTGTCTGCATCTCATCTACTGAATCCACAAGTGGCATTTGTTTCACTCACTCTAGTCAACACACTTAGCAGACCCATGACAGTATTACCAAACGCAATTGGAAACTTTGTGCAGGTACGTGAAAAGAGCATTTGACAGTGATATGTATTTGCTTTTATTATTTAATATGTTCAACTGGATAGATGTATATGATATCAACATAAATAATGCTTGAAATATACAAATTATTGAAACGTTCTCCCTACATTTCAACGAACAACGTCCATTTTCCTCAGGCACTTATCGGCTACTGGTTATTAGTTCCTATTCTGATATCTGATTTTGAAATCTGACTTCTTGTTAAAGGCAGACTCAGATCTAACAATGACTTTGCTTCACCTTGACGAAAATTGTTTCAATTTTTAAATTATTTTGGGGTCGTATCATTCCTTGTCATATCTATTTTCTAAAAATACCCCAAGTATATTCTTTATTTGAGGAAAACGATAGATTTTTACAATAAAGCAATCATTTGTCTATATGAAAGGTTAACATTTTTATCATTTCTACAATAAGGCAACAATGTGTCTATAAAAATAGTTACCATTTTTATTACATTATTTGGGATCATTTTAATATTTTCCCCCCTTTTTGCCCTCTGAAACTTAAATTGATTTACCAATTGATATCACATCACAGATCTTTTGGGAGATATTATATCTGAGCTTGTAAGTAATAAATTGACACATTGTATAAACATAGCTCGCAATATTGTCACTCCCTATATATCTGATTCTGCCTTTAAACTTTTATGACACCTCAAAGTCAAAATGTCAAAATCTTCAAAATTGTGTTTTTGAGTTTTAAATAGGTTAAAATGATTGGAAATGACTAAAATGACAATTAAACTCAAAATGTTAAAAATAAAGGTCGAGGGAAATCTAGGTCAATTCAATCTGGGGTCTTAAATTGAACTTTCAATTTCACCAGTATAGAAGTTCAGAGAGGCAATGACCGTCAACTTATAACATTTTAGGCGTATGTATCAGTGTGTAGGATCCAAGCCTTCCTAAATGACGAAGAACTTAGAGACGATGTAGTAAGCCGTTCTAAAGATAGACGTAAATATAATTTGAACTCTGATTATCAATATTACATATCAAGAAAACTTACAAAAATAATGCTAATTAGCATTACATTAGACGATAGTAACATGGTAGCGACTTGCAAAAATGTTCTGATATTTAAGAGGTAAAAACTTACAAAATAGCCATTGTTGTAGTCTATACTATCCAATAATTCATCTTGAAAATTTAAACGTGGTTTTGAGTTTTGTTACGTGTAATTCATTATTTTGTCTATTAATATAAGCATTATATAAGTTTAGGAAATTATGAAATCACTTTTAAAAAATGTTATATCTGTTGCATTATATAACTTATTAATTTAGTTGACATGTAATTGGATTTCAACAGCTTAGTTTGTTGACTAAGTGGGATTGATACTCTATAAGATTATTCTGAGTGTTGATATATTTTTCCCACAGAGAACGCAGTTTCTGTCGAAGATGGATCATTTTCTTGGGAACAGGAGGAAAATGCAACATTGACAAAGTGAGTTGGCCTTATCATATACGATTCTTAGCAGATGAAGGAGTTTACTTGATAAATAATTAAATCTTCATGAATGTTCATGAATGTCAATAACGAAAATTTTCTCACTACACTACCCACTACCCTACCACTACACATTCTTTAAATTTGGACTTCAATCATTTCCAGAATCAGATCCACAGTGGTTGACGAAATCACAAGCTTCGTGTACCTACCAATCTATTCCTTATGATCTCAAATTCAATATTCCCCGAAAGGTTCGCAATATACAATAAATGAGTGATGTTATTAAGAATTCAAAGTGAAAAAATGGAAAAAGTGTTAAATTGTCCCAATTAATAAAAATGGTAACCATAACAATTGAAAGGTTGATACATTATTGTATAAAAATCTTTAATTTTCCTCTGATAAATTATGCATTTTGACTATTTTTAGAAAATGAAAATGACAAGAGGATACGAGCGCAAAATATTCTGAAATTGAAATTTTGCTCATTATAGATCTGAATCTTTCTTTAATCTATAGATAGCAGAAATGTTTATTCTTTTTGTATCACCAAAGGAATATTTCTGTATTAGTAGTTTGAGATTAATATCCAACTTGAAAATGGATGTAATTAATACCATGGTACTGATCATCCTATAAGGTCGTGATTCACTATTTGGATGATGTTGGAATATCCCACCTTGCTTTATCAAGCTTCGGACCTATCCTCGATACAACGTAGTGATTGAGCGTGGGAACCGACGATGGGAATATCCCTCGGTTGATATCGATATTTCTCTCAGATAAACCATTCCCTTGGGGAATATTGATATCATCGACTGATATTCCTCATATCAAATCCCGCCTGGTGAATATCCACTTTGTTTACCCTTGCGTCTTAATATAATATACGGCGGATGGAGAAACGTAATTTAGTTTGTAGTTTATTAGTTATGTACTGTTGTTCATTTTTTCTACAGTGTTACAGTCGGTGTAAAACACGGAGGCCTTACGATGATTGTTGGAAAAGTAGGTAGTGGAAAATCGTCTTTAATATCGGCAATGTTAGGAGAAATGGATAGAAAAGACGGTAGTGTCAATGTATCTGTAAGTATAAAACAAAATCTCAACGCTTATATATCTAAGATCCAGAGTAGCTATAATTCTAGAATCATGATGCATGATTTGCGCCATTTGGTTTTTCATATATTGAAGTTTAGCTTCAATGTGCTAAAGAACAATTCAGATGTCACGCAGATAAAAAAATTACGCAGGAAGAACATATTTATTTGACACCCGGTATAGCCTTTTTTAATGTACAATGCAATCCTCATAAGGACTAATTCCACTCTCAAACATTAAATATTCGCAAATGTTTGGACGGTGTTTTGTAGTCAAATAAATTATTTACACCTGTAACAAAACCTGTAATTTCTTTTAAAGAAATCTACAGCCTATGTTCCTCAGGAGGCATGGATCAGGAACGATACACTGATCAATAACATATTGTTTGGAAAGAAGATCAGCCGTGAAACATATGATCAAATAATTGACGCATGCGCTCTCGGTCCAGATCTGAAAGCACTTCCGGCAGGAGACAAGACTGAAATTGGGGAAAAGGTAAGTCATTTTCGACTGCATCAGTTCCTCTTTGGTAATTATAGATGATATAAAATGAGTAAATTCTTTAGTTGAATTTTCGTGGAGTTTGGTTATTCTTCCCGTATATATGATAAAGGTAGATTGCTGCGTTTTCTATAGCAAACACTAAAAGCATAGCCATATTTCTTAAAACATAATATGACACGCGAAGTGAAACGTTTTTCTGCTTCCATAGGGCATTAATCTCTCTGGCGGTCAGAAACAGAGGCTGAGTATTGCCCGTGCAGTCGCTCAAGATGCCAATATTTATCTGTTAGACGATCCTCTGAGCGCAGTGGATTCACATGTTGGCAAACACATTGTCGAGAAATTAATTGGACCAAATGGACTTCTCAAAAGCAAGGTGTATATTGTGAAATGTTGAAAGTGACAGTAATTTACAAGCATTCTTACGGGATACTGGGCAAAGATGAATGCGTTTTTGACACGTCTGCGCATGAATTACATACTTAAAGGACCATGGAAGTATCGCAACAGATTTCAGACAGTCATTTGTTGGATTTTGGATATTTTCTGAGAATTTGAACAGGTGCATATGTTATGCCAATGCATTAACTCAAGGACAAGCACTCATGGAGGTGGTAGAATAATTTGGACTTTGAGACAGCAGGAAAGGTGCAAACACCCCACCAACACATTTTTCTGAAATATTGTCTTGATTTTCGGCCCTTTCCACACCTGTTTTTCAATGTTTAATACATCGATATTTAATTATTGCGTTTTGATTCACAGTTAACCACTTAAAAGGATAATAATGACTGTCTGAAATATGTTGCGATACCTTCCGTGGTCCTTTGCAAGAATCCTAAGTCTTCCTCTTCTGTGCATCCTTCAATTTATTTGAATAGCGTGTTAATGTATCAGCCTATATAACTAGTTTATAATGTGTCTTTGCCCGCAGTGATTTCATTTCTCCATTTAGTTTTTACATAAAGGAATATCTTCTTCAGACCCGAATTTTGGTGACTCATGGTGTATCTTATTTACATCTGGCTGACCAGATAGTAGTTATGAAAGAAGGAAAGGTTTCTGAGATAGGGACGTATCAACAACTGTTGAACCACAAAGGGGCATTCTCCGAGTTTTTAAGTAATTACGTAAATGAGGATACAGGGGAAATCAGCTCAAATTCAGAAGGTAATTACACAATCGATCCATTATGGCACGGCCATTCCATTCTGAAATGTTAAGAAGTCAAGTAAGGAAAAAAATGTAAAAAAGTGTACCCAGTCATTATAAGGGAAACAAATCCCAATAAACTTGCCCAAATGATAATTCATCGTGAAAAGAAAAGTCTAATGCCCATGTACAAAATCCAGGACCATAACATTACGGGACATTTCTTTTATACTGAAACAAATACAACATAGAATAATATATAAATTTAAACTTCAATGTTATTAAAGAAAATGAAGTCTTTGAAGATGTAAGAAAACATATTTCTCCACTGTCTGAAGAAAGTGGAGTTAGAGACAATGAGCCAATGCGTAGGGGTAGTGATGGAAGAAAACGTCAAAGGTACCAGATTTATTACATAATACTTATTCCTAATTCTCAAATTCACATTTTTGAAGAGTTAGAAATATAGTTAATAGTTAGTTTTATTTTAACAAATGAAATGGGATTTACTCACGTTAAGTAACACCCTGGTGTGTAGATTGAACAGAAGAAATTATGAAGAGTAATCGTGTGTCATGACTTCACTTGGTTTCGAACTAGTATTCGTTAATTGTGGACAATCTAGGATAGTTTAACAACCATATATGGGCAGCATAATTGACCATTTTGATTTGTGTTAACCAATTCAAGGTCAAGTAAATCAAGATCAGATAGCGAGTGTTCGAATGTGCCACTTGGTTCTATAAAGTCAGCAAATATGCAATCGGAGAAGTACAACATACACAAAGAACAAAAGTTGATGGGCGCCGAAGGCGCAGAGATAGGAGGAGTATGTTTATGATATATATTCGTTTTCTATTATCTTCATAATTTTACTTTTAATTCTAATAAAATAACGACGCTCCTATTGTGGCCCTCACATTACAAGTACGCATGTCTTATTTCAAGTATTTACATGCTGTCTTTCCAATCCGCCATTTTTTTTGTTTTCGTTACCGCAAAATTCTGCAAATCGCCTTGACGCAACCGTCATGGTAATACATAGTGATAACGTTATATTTTTTCACAAAGGTGTGTATTCTAAATATATGAAGGCGTTTTGACTCTTTCCTAACATCATACATTTCGTCTTATGTAATTATATATTCTTCCACAAAGGTTAAACTTGCCGTATATGCTACCTATATGAGGGCATTGGGACTCTTTCCTATTCTGATGGTTGTCATTAGCTACAGTCTGTTCGTGGCGTCTGACCTCGGTGGTAATATCTGGTTAAGTGAATGGAGTGAGGACAGGGATGTAAACGGCACAACCACAGATAAACGGACTGATATACGACTTGGCGTATATGGTGGTATTGGTGTCGCTCAAAGTATGTAGAACTGGTTCTGTTTTCAGTCCAAAATTCCTCAAGAATAACTACCTTGTCTTCTCTTTCAATATAATACATTTTGAACTAATTTACTTCATAATATATTCCATAAACTGTAATACAGCTTAAATACATTTTAGATTTCCTCCATTACATCAAAATACCACAAATCCTGAAAATATATAAGATACTATGTTCTTTAGTGACATACTTTCTTGAGAAGCATCTTTTTTTTCCTATATCGTCCGTATCTAAAAGTTTTTTTCCCGCCATATACATTTGTTGTCATCTTGAGCTCCTTTGACATTTCTTGTGTCTGATTCTTAAAATCCTGCCAAATATGCCAAATTATCATGTTTCTCATTAAAAACAGTGAAGCAATTTTTGACATTGATTGAGAGACATCAGATTTATTCCAATCAACGATCTTTCCAATGATATACCTCATTAGGTACTTTCAAATCTTTTCAATTGTATACCTCATTAGAGACTTTCCAATCTGTCCAATGATATCCCTCATTGGGTACTTTCCATTCTTTCCAATGATATACCTGTACCTCATTAGGTACTTTCCAATCTTTGCAATGATATACCTCATTAGGTACTTTCCAATCTGTCCAATGATATCCCTCATTGGGTACTTTCCAATCTTTCCAATGATATACCTCATTAGGTACTTTCCAATCTTTCCAATGATATACCTCATTAGGTACTTTCCAATCTTTGCAATGATATACCTCATTAGGTACTTCCCAATCTTTGCAATGATATACCTCATTAGGTACTTTCCTATCTTTTCAATGATATACCTTGTTAGGTACTTTATATCTTGTTATTTTTTGCTGTAGAGGGTGATGGTACTTATTTGACAGCCATTATAACTTTTTCCAAGGATGTCACTTGCTATTGCATAAAAAAATCAACAAGAGCATGTGACAATACTACAAACGCATGCATGTGTGGGTCAACTTTGTCTTCACCATTGACCATCAATACATTTTGACATGTTTTACAAAATCAATTGTGTAATGTGTTTCAGTCAATATTGTTTATTATTTTCAGTGTCATCGGTTTTAATCGCAACACTCAGTCTCGCTTTCGGCGCTACACGGGCATCAAACATCCTCCATGAGAAGTTGATTGTTAGAATTGTAAAAGCACCAATGGAATTCTTCGACACGACGCCACTGGGCAGAATTCTTAACAGATTCAGCCAAGATATGAATCAAGTTGATACAAATATAAGAGGAACCTTGATAATGATGCTGAGAGGGTTGTCAAGTATTATCACTACTATCATCGCAATTAGCTACACATCACCATATTTCCTTATAGCCTTTGTGCCCCTGTCCATCTTGTATATATTCATACAGGTACTCGTATGTCTGTTTTGATTCTTCGTATATGCAAATGTACAGTACATTTTTTCGAATTTCCCATACATACCTTGACATAATGTTCATATACTATATGACATATTTTTAAAGACTTCACGTTTTGCATATTTGTTTAACAATAACATGTCAACATTTTATAGTTTACCATAAAATTGATGAGTTATTGTTAACATGCGTTATTTTTAGAGAGTATATGTTGCATGTTCTAACCAGCTAAGAAGATTAAACTCCATCAGAACGTCGCCCATATATTCCCATTTTGGCGAAAGTGTTACCGGGGCGTGCTCAATCCGTGCCTATAATATGCAGAGTTCATTTATTAAACAATCGGACAAACTCACAGATGATATGATGATGGCCAAGTTTCCATCAATTGCTGTAAGCAGGTATGATCGCTATTGGGAATCTCATCCGTTGAATTACCAAAGCAACCATTATTTTGGACCAATGTAATGATAGAACTGAAACTATCTAAGTTTCCGAAGTCAGTTGACATTCCAAAACGAATTACTTATAAATAGAAAATTATTAAACCAGCGAGGGCGTTTTCGAGAACTTATTTAAATACACAATATTTAATTCTAGTATTCAGCTAACAGGCAAGTAGTACTTATATGTCCTGTACATGTATAAAAAGCACTTATAGTTGCTATTGGTTTGTGATGTGTTAACTGTTTTTTTAAACACGTCTATGTTTGATATTCATAGCAACACAAGTGTTGAGAAAGTTTCATTCTAAGTAATTTAATTTATTTTCATCAATTTGTAGATGGTTGTCCGTGATGATTGAAATGATAGGTAGTTTGATTGTGTTATTTGCTGCATTGTTTGCTGTGTTGGGCAGAGCCACAATTGGTGCCGGTCTCGTTGGTCTCTCTGTGTCCTATTCGATACAAGTAAGGAGTTATTGTTTGTCTTAATAATACATAAAAATAATGAAACATTAATTTGTTTATTTTTTAACACAATAGAAGTGTGATTTTTAGATGAGATTCAAATTATATCAAAAATCAGAAAATCTAGAGAGAGCATTTGAAAAACAGGTACATATTGTGTACTACTTGCTGAAAGATTTATCCTCCAAGGTAGATATACATTTAACCGGAGATATTCAAAGCATATAATAAGATTTTATTTTAAAGATTGTTAGCTCATTAGAAGATAGAACATAAATGAATAAACACAAGGAGCACTCGCGTCTCGAACTCGCAACCTCGTGGTTACGGCGCCCAATCGATTGTTTAAAGTCACACAGATATGGATATTTTCAGGTGACTGAAAGACTCGCTTTATTTGTGAGAAACATGTCTGACATGGAGTCGAACATTGTAGCCGTGGAAAGGATAAGTGAATACTCAGAAATTAAAAATGAGGTAAATAACGAAGATGTGATTGAAAATGCAATTTTCATTATGACATTTTCAACCCCTCTTCAACTCTCAAAGCTACAAAAATGGTCGTAGAAATTCCGACCAAAACTATTCTTATTTTGGCAATACGTATCCAATATAACGAAGCCTAAAGTATAATATCAACTTGTCTTGATTTCAGGCACCATGGTCAATTGCAGAAACGAAGCCAAAGTCAACATGGCCGTCCAAAGGAGAGGTACTTTTTAAGGACTTGAAACTAAGATATAGAGCAGAATTAGACCTGGTCCTGAAAGGCTTAACATTCAGTGTGAAAAGTGGTGAAAAGGTACGTTTAATCACGGGCATACAGAATGATAATGAAGTTGACGACAGAATGATAATAAAGTTTATTGGTCATAACTGCCAGTACAAAGGTGCTTACGCTCTATGTGACAACTTGAAAGGGCATATATATGATGGATTGGCACATTTCTTGGGCTAGCTTGGATTAATTTCAAATATATGCATGTACACCTTTGATGTAACCATTCCTTTATTAACTGTGTCCATATTCCAGTATTTTCTGAAAACTCCCTGCTCGATAAACAATTATATCATAAATGATTGGAAACTTTATAATTGTTTAAGATTGGTATAGTTGGACGGAC
Source organism: Owenia fusiformis (assembly GCA_903813345.2). Lineage (NCBI taxonomy): Eukaryota > Metazoa > Annelida > Polychaeta > Sabellida > Oweniidae > Owenia > Owenia fusiformis. The sequence goes on along the minus strand of CAIIXF020000004.1, from coordinate 4,888,037 downwards.
TGGGGCTGGAAAGTCATCATTGACATTAGGCCTGTTTAGAATAATTGAATCTGCTGGTGGGTCCATTACGATAGACGGTGTAAGAATCGATAGAATTGGTCTCCACGATCTCAGGACTAAACTCACCATCATTCCTCAGGTATTTAATAAAAAAGTATTGTTTAATTGTCAGTTGAAACTTGCAGGGTATATGTTCCCATGCCTGTGATAGCATGCGAATATAAAACAGTCCTAGACTCTGCAAGCAGGGTATAACCTACAATAGATTCCAGATCAAATGTTTGCATGGAAAACTAAATGGTCATATTTTGCAAGCTTAGACAACGTTTGAAAGCATGTTTCTGTAGCTTAGTGTTTTTTATGTTTAAATTATGAAAGCTATGAATAACATAGAAAGCGGCCTCACTCATCCTCGTATGACAAGAGTGCTTTATATCTTCTACAGTATCAGTGTCATGCTATGTTTAAAAATAATCATTATTGTATCTTTAAGGATCCTGTACTGTTCTCCGGCACATTGCGAACGAACTTAGATCCATTTGATGAGCATACAGACGATGCCCTTTGGTCCGCACTAGAACACGCTCATTTAGCTTCATTTGTTAAGGAACTTCCAAAACAATTGCTCCATGATTGTTCAGAGGATGGACAGAATTTAAGGTTAGTCGATTATAATACGAGTCCTGAAATCTGCTAGCTTACGCCATGAGTATAAAGTCTGTACACGATATTATAGCACATATTATACTACTATTGTTAGCCAGCAACAGAAATTATTGGCCGTTCTGTTTCAGCGTTGGTCAAAAGCAGTTAGTATGTCTGGCGCGAGCTTTGTTAAGGAGTTCAAAAATTCTCGTCTTGGATGAAGCTACTGCTGCCATTGACCTAGAGACAGATGAACTCATCCAGAACACGATACGCGAAGAATTCAAAGATTGTACTGTGTTCACGATTGCTCATCGCCTTAACACAGTCATGGACTACGATCGGTAAGCTGGAATATCTTAACGACATACATGTTGACCCAATAAATATGACACCTAATCAAATCAAGAAATCTCCTATGGCAGCGTATACCGCTACACTAGCTGTATAGAATTTCCATATCATCAGTGATTAAGCCAGTTTGTTTGTTATCTGATACGTCTGCAGTAGGAGTCTTGGAAGAGTGTAACTACTTAACATTGATAAGGCATAAACATGAATACTTAACTGTTAAATGTCTAATGGTCAAAACATTGAAAAGTCTTATGTTAATTAAATGTAAAGCTGTGTAGAATGCTCAATTTCTAGTCACTAGTACCCCGCACGAGTTTTTGATAATAACTTTGACCCGTGATTTTAACATTCTACCCTAAACTATGTGTTATTAAATTTAGCACACAGATAAACTAGAGGCAATTTCCAACATAGGAAATTTTTGTTTTCATTTTACTTCAATATCAATAACAATAGAAACACACGCAACTGGACCAATGGTGTTAATGCTTTTAACCAATTTGACATCATAAAATCAAAATTTAGAATTGATTTAAACAATTTTATTTACTCATCACTTATTTGAACAATAACACTCTGTTTAAAGTAGATCTTTATGGTATTTTTGAGTAGTCTATCGGTAGTCTGTCTATAAGACAGGTTTATCGACAAAGCTTTATTTTGGAAATATATTTGTGCTTGATATCTAGTTGCCCAGGTGTTGTCATGGTTGAATCATAAATGTACTACAGTTTTAACATCATATTCATTGAAACAATATAGCAATTTTGGTAGAATGTTGAAATCACGGGTTAAAGTTATTATCAAAAACTTGTGTGGGGTACTATAATGCTGACCCTACTGTGCACTCACAGCGCAGTATTTGTAAAATATCAAAAATTACAAAAAATTACAACCGAAAGGATATAAATTCACAACAAGAGTTTGCAGAGTTTACTATCTTGTATCATCTAATCAACCTCTTCTGAAATCAATCTAATGAAATATTTGTCACTCAAAATAGATTAAAAAAACGTTGAAAATATTTGAGATAGCAGCATTCTTTCACAGTACACTACATTGATAATCATTGATAGATCCAAGACTAGATGGATTCGATAAATAATATTAATGATAAATTTTGCTACATTTAGAATGTAAAGGGTAATGTATCTATTACTGTAAACTCTTTATATTAGCGTATAGTGATCTTTCAGAAATAAATCAACGAAATCTCATCCTTTTAAATAATCTAACAATGATTTTTAACAGTACGCAATCTATTTATTTATATTTTGTCAACAAACTAAGTCAAATAAGATAAATAACATTATTATCTCAAAAACAAAAATGATGGGAAATGAAGTATATTTCTCTGTGTACAGTAACATTTTAGCAAAACCCTAATTCTGCTTTGAGAAGCAACTTCTACAGTTTGCTGGAATATGAAACCACATTAATGTTTGCGTTGACAGCTTAATGGGCCTAGATAGGGATTTAACATGCAGTATAGTTATACTGGTAGCGGTATACGCATTTCTTGATTTGTATGGAAAATACCATTTTACCATTTTATCGCAACACAATACGCGAGGAATTCAAATATTGTACTGTGTTCACCATTGCTCATCGACTTAACACAGTCATGCACTACGAACGGTAAGCTGCGATATCTTAACAACATACAGGGGTGACCCAATAAAGGACGATTCTCGGTTTGGAGAACGAAGTTCATCAATCTAAATGAGCACTATCCCTGCTTCGGACAAATTTGATTTTTTTAACATAATATAGATTTGAATGTCCTCTTTTGAATAGTCATAATTTAATTTGGGTAATATTTCTAGATTTTTCGCAAAAATATATTAGCGCAGTACACTGATGAACTTCTTTCCCCAAAATCGAGACTTGTATTTTATTGAATCGGTCTAATTGAGCGTTATCCCTGCTTCAGACCAATTTGTTATTTTTACATCTTGTAGATCTAAATGTCCTCTTTTGAAAATTCATAATTTAATTTGGGTAATATTTATATATTTTTCATGAAAAAAATTATAAGCCCAGGAGACTGTTCTCCAAACCGAGAATCGTCCTTTGACACCTAATAATGTAAAATACCATTTCATACACTATGCATGAATAATACACCAATGATAGTAATTTCAATACTACTTTTTCACACACATTGAGTAAATAAAGCACCAACATAGTTGGATTGATATCACTTATAGTGAAGAAGTTATTAGAGATTATTTGTGATCAACTTTGTTTGTCACCTTGTATACATGTACATGTATATACGCGTTTAATGCGTTAAAGGATACGGCTTTTGTTATTCTTGCAAATGAAAATGCATTTATTGAATCCACCTACAATTCGTTGAGTGCTTGCATTTAATTATGTTCACTGATGTTGACACATGACATTTAATGGAATTGATATTCAACTAAAACAAATTTCGAGACTAGCTTCAAGGTTAACATTTTGAACAACAGAATAATCAATTTTCCAAGGGGTCAGTAACTTCAATTTATTTTATTAACCATTCCTAATTTTGTATAATATATCTATACTGCATTCTACAAAGCCGGAAATTGTAATACAGAATAACTAGCTTTCTCTGGATGTAAACTAATGTATATAAGTTCTAAATGTTAACTTTGTTTATTTGATGTTTCCCATCACCATGGACTAAATGCTTTATTTTTTTCTCTGCAGAATTCTTGTCGTTGACGATGGTCTTATTGTGGAATTTGATACGCCCAGTACACTACTTAGTAATACGGAAGGAATTTTGTTCGCTATGGCGCAGGACGCTGGTATAGTTAGATACCATTGACAAATAAACAGTACAATATACTGATACAGATACTAATTGAGTTATACAGCTACTGATATAATAAAATAAAGACACAATTAAGTCGCAATAATAACCAGTCAAACGAAAATGTGTACTGTATACATTTGATGAAAATCATAGGTACAGTACTGAGGAAAAGAATGATTGGAGATCTGGGCTGACGGGTTGTATTTTATAAATATACTACTGCCATCTTTCTTTTGAACTTGTTCAAAAAATATAGCAATATATTATTATCAGAAACAAGTCAAATTCTTTACTTCAGAGAATATTTTTAATTTATTGAGACTTTCGACTAATATCCCTTAGTCTTTTTCAAAATATAACAGCATGTATACATTTATGTGACGTCATAAACAGACAATGGAAAATTTAATTATGTAACAAATGACCTAGTAACCTAAAAAATAACAACAACAAAAAACATAGATACGAAAAAACGAATGACCTAATAATAACCTTAAGATAAATATATCATCGTTATGGTAACAATTAAACTCAAATATTACTATTGCATACTTTGCTATACCATTCTTAATTTACAATATTTTATGATACAAATTGTCCAACTGATACCCATTATCTCTGTTCATTTTAGGTTGCATTGTTTTAATATGAATTGCTTCCTTAACCCTACGTTTAAGATCATGACTCTCATTATCAATGATTTTTACATTTTTACATTTTTACATAGAATATATTATTATATTTTATGCATTTCAGATATTGGGGTAGTTGCTATATTTGCTGAATTATTCTACCATCAAAATTTAGCATGACAAAGACCATCGATTTACATAAATAATATAAACTGAATTAAATTGGATAAAATACAGAGGGAAATAAATATACCGGTGTATAAAGTCAGACTATTTATTATCTGTGTCGTTTGAACGATTAAAACATATTTCAGTTTTCAGATTTGGCATTTCGCAAAACTTCTGATGTTCTTTTCACCAAAAATGAAACGTTTTCTCCAAATTCCTTGTTTATTCGGTGGATTGGATAGTTATATGGCTTCATGCCAAGTATCACCATGATTCCCAACCAATAACTATGTCAAAATGAGATAAGTATTTACTCAATTATATACAACGTTTTTTAAGCGATGCTCCTTATGAAGGGAAAGAGCTGCGCAGCAAATTATGACGTACTACACAAGTTTAATTAGTTATAAACATATGGGATTTATGAACACGCTATGAGTGCGTTGCAAAATCTCTCTAATCTCTCATTTGAACCAGTGTACTCCATATAGATTAGATTTCTTGTTGCAGTTCAATCTATTGTCTCGCTATTGCTTTTATTCTGAATGGCACAGGATGGAGTATAGCTCCGAGAGGAAAGTCACGTGGATCAGGTGACGGACTTTCAGAGCCATCTGGTGGACTGATCGTGAATTTCTGCATCAATGTAGCACAGAACAGGAATAGTCTGGTTCTTGCAAATTGTTCCCCGACACAACCACGTCGGCCAGCTCCAAATGAGATAGCTCTGAAATAAATAAACATTTTTTAATAAAAAATCCTCAGTAACAGATATCGTTTTTAAAGCGAGTGTATGGAAACGATCTTGTCCTGTGTTTTTTCATTTGCTTTATATCTATTCAATGCTTAAGTGTACTAAAAATCCCTTTCGGGTAAGTGTACAGCAAATAATGATACATAAAAACTAAAACTATACATAAAATTACAATAACATACAATGCAAATTTTACATGGCATAAATGACAATATAATGCGATTGACTGATCATTAGATATATACCAACCACTACTATTAGCCTACATGTATATATTTATATTGATAATATAGTTGATCTCTTTTCAATTATTTCATAAAGGTATTTTGCAAAGGTGATACACATGTTACCCTCAGCATTAAACATATAATAAGCCTTTTCTTCGGGAGCCAATACAGTTAGATTTGGGGAAATTGAGTTTAACGTATCAAAGTATTCATATCTCATTTTTTCCAATTTTTGGCATTCAAAAATAAAATGAGTTTCCGTACCAGTGTTGATTTTACATAATTTGCATTTTCTTTGATATCTCAGAATTATTGGTCTTTTATATAACTAGAGATCTAACGATCTAAGATTGCAAGCAATCTTACGAGGCCCTATATTCGTTTCTGAACATTCAAAGGCCAGCCAAAGGTCAAATCTCTAATACAAGGTCATATATGAGCTCCAGACAACTTGTAGATGATTTTTAAAAAGGGTTTGGTCGAATTAATGCAAGTTGAAATTTGACCTTGAAAAATTCCGAAATTTGACCTTTTTTCAGTTTTTGAGCTATAATATCTCAAAACTGGAGCCAAATTTTAATAGATAATCAATTGCTAATATGTGTAGAACCTTTAGTAGAGGAATATATATTCTGACTTCCATTTAAAAATATTGATTTGTAGTCTCCAATTTTGAGAAGCTTAGAAAACACAGTTTGTGATTTCGTTTGATGACCTTGACCTTTGACCTTGCAAATTTTACTTTTTTAGACCTCAGAAGGTCTTTTGTGAATAAATATACCTAAATTTGAATCCAGAAAATCGATTTGAAAAATCAACTTTTTTGACCTTTCGGAGGTCACTGAAGGTCAACCAAAGGTCAAAGGTCAAAAGTAAGGTTAGATTTGGAATCCTGAGAACTTGTAGATGAGTTTTAAAAATAAAATTGGTCAATTTGAAGCAAGTTGAAATTTAGTCTTGAAAAGTTTCAAAATTTGACCTTTTTTCAGTTTTTGAGTTCCAATATCTCAAAACCAGTACACAATTTTAATAAATAGTCAATAGCTAATATGTGTAGAACCTATAGAGGAATATATATCCTGACTTTCATGAAAAAATATTGATTTGAAACTTAGAAAACACAGTTTGGGATTTAGTTTGATGACCTTGACCTTTTTTAGACCTCAGTGGGTCCTTTGTGATCAAATATACCTAAATTTGAATCCAGAAAATCAATTTGAAAAAACAACTTTTTTTACCTTTCGAAGGTCACCGAAGGTCGGAGGTCAAAAGTAAGGACATATTTGAGTTCCTGAGATCTTGTAGATGATTTTAAAAAAAAATCTGGTTCATTTGAAGCAAGTTGAAAAATGACCGATTTTTGCCGATTTTTGACGTCAGATATCTCAACATCGGTAAAAAATTCGAAATTTGACATTTTTTCAGTTTTTGAGTTCTAATATCTCAAAACTGGAGCAACATTTTAATAAATTGTCAATTGCTAATATGTGTAGAACCTTTAGAGGAATACATATTCTGACTTTCAGCAAAAAATTGATTTGTAGTCTCCAATTTTGAGAAACTTAGAAAACACAGTTTGTGATTTCGTTTGATGACCTTGACCTTTGACCTTGCAAATTTTACTTTTTTGGATCTCAGGAGGTCTTTTGTGATGGATTACACCTAGATTTGAATCCAGAAAATCGATTTGAATAATCTACTTTTTTGACCTTCCGGAGGTCACTGAAGGTCAACCAGAGGTCAAAAATAAGGTCAGATTTGGAATCCTGGGAATTTGTAGATGAGTTTTAAAAAACAAATTGGTCAATTTGAAGCAAGTTGAAAAAAGACCTTTTTGACCTTTTTTTGACCTTCAATATCTCAAATTCTAGGCAAAATTTTTCTAGACGGCAAAAATTAAGACTGATAAAATACTAATCTCTATCTGTATGCAAAAATTCAGCCAAAAATATTGAAGTGTAGTGTCAGGATTTGAGAAACTTGAAAAAACTTAGATTTGACCTAGATTCTGACCTTTGACCTTGACCTAGATATGAACTAATTTCCCGACAAGTCCAGCCCAGGTCCCTAATAGGACTATATATGAAATAAGTCAAAGCTAGCTGGAAATTGGAGAAAAAATGCTAAAAAGAATAATAAATAAATAAATAAAGAAGAATAACTACAAAAATGATAGGAGGCCCCTTGAAGGGCCTCCTAATAATAGGATTTTATTAGTACTGATGCCCTTTAAGGGCCAAACGTACATCCAATATACAATTTTCAATAACAGTAAATATAGGCAATAAAGTAAAGAAAATAGGATCACAGTCTTTAAATGTGTTTTGAAGACTTTCATTGACAATTGTATATCTTCCTCGCTCTATTTCTGTTTTGTGTGCACTTATTCTTAATCGCGTCACAGACTTCCTATGTTCAGCGTTCTTTATTAAATCCAAATATGGTTCTTTTCCCCATCGTTGTTTGATATTATTCAAAAATTCTAATTTCCCTTTATTATCATTGACAGTTTTCTCCCAATATTTGATATATCGTTTTCAAGGATTTTCTTAATATCAAGCGGTTTGCTATTCATGTAATTTGTATCTTGTGGTTGAACATATGCCATTATTCTATCAATGTCATAGTGCCATGATGGTTGATTATGAACTTTTGATAGTTCAATGTTTTATGAGGAGCTTGTGGCAGGGTCTATAATAAATTATCCGGAAAGGAGCATGTAAGATATGGCAAGCCATTTTCAAAGGGCTATATCTTTAATTCTAAGAATACTTTAACCACAAAAACAAATGGTTCTGTTAGATCCATGTCTTGTCTTCAATAAATGACAGTAGGATAATAATCAAGTTGAATGGATTATCTCTTAAGCTGTTCCTAATCCAACCATCTTCACCAATTTTCCCGGATTAATTCGGACGCAATTTTCACCAAAAATGCAGCATTTTATTTCAGCTTTTATGGCAAAATTACAATTTATTGTAAAGAGTGATCTACCTCTAAAAAGGAAAACTTGATTACTTTGGGATTAGGATAATCCAAAAACAATAACTTTTTTTAGGCCGAATTTTTTACCTAAAAGTAGCAATTTTTTAATGAGATTAATGCACGAAAACATTGAGCTATGTCACATGATTGATTTCCAAAAAGAAAAAAAATGATCTAAATGAGATAAGCATTATCTGATAATCCATTTGCCATTTTTACCTCATAGGCCATGACCTTAGTGTGAAGTGTATGAAAAGATGTCACTTAGAGCGACATTTAGATGTACCCTATTTTATGCAATGATGTTTATAGATAGAGTTATATATGTTCCATAGATGGCATGATATATTCTACATGGGTGAGTGCTAGATACTCTGTGTATTCATTGTTGCATAATTGCGTATTATAGAAATGAGCATGGATATGTCAACATGACTGGGTCGTGTAAAGTATGTACAGTAAAACATAAATATGTTTAACACCTAGTAAAACACATAAGAGGAAATACTTGTTTATATATTTGAATTGTATAGTGTAAATGAATATTTGAAATATTACACATTTGCGATGTTTCAACAAACATGATTCAATACCATCTTATTTGAATTCACTCTTCCCATGTGTATCTTTCTTTATCATCAATCATATTGGGGGTTTCGAAAGTGCCTTATGTAAAGGAGTTTGCTGTAAATGATCTTTCGAATAGTGTTATATGTAGTAGGTATTGATACAGGTACCACTGTATACAGAGTACATGCAAATAATAATTTTCTCCAATGGTTTGGCCAAACATTTGTTGCATTTTTTGTTCATTTCAAAGGACCTTATACACCCTCCATTGGGATCTCCCCATGGGAAAAAAATAATTCATCTGATTTTTCAAAATGAGTATTCTGCTTCAATTATTACATTTATATGCACACTAGTATCTTGTTGACCTATAGTCAGCACTGTATTGATGTATAGGCCACTTATTAGGGTCATAATTCAATCATGAAGTGTAGAGGCATAGATTCCAAACCAGGAAGTATTTTTGTGTCTGTCAAAATCCATTTACATCCTACGCATCCCTGCATCTTATCCAAATATGTTACTACATAATGAAATATAATAGTATAATCTTTGGTTTTACAAACTTGTATGATATTTGATAAGTGTAAAAGTTGTTTTTGGAGCATTTTTCTATAGCCATTTTGTATGGGAAAAAATGATGAAAAAATGTACAATCTTTTAATTTTAAGTATGACCTGAATCGATTGCAAACTTCATATTTGCACATTTGATGAGAAAAACCATTTGTGTCGTATTGTGAAAATATTAATTGTATTTTTGGTATTTCTGTGATAATCAATGGAAACCAATGGCCTCTATTTGGATCTGCTGATATCCTCATGTTAAGTCAATGGTGCACAGCCCCATGTAAGTCAATACAACCTTACTGAACGAAATGATCCCTATCTCAGCTTATGTGTGTCCGAGCGCTTTAATATTTTCCAAAGTATTATATGACATTTTACTCTTCATGTTACACCTACGAATGATTCATTTTGACCATAAGGATATTTGCCAATAATTGCACATTGTCCTTTTATTGGATTGTTTTTGCTATTTGGAATTTTTATGGAATAAACAGTTTAATGCGTTGGGTTTTACCCTTTGACAATATGTATATGGCCTAGTGTAATTATGGCCTTGTGTAATTATGATATTGTCACGTATTCGATCACTCTATATTCTCAGTCAATACTTCGGGCTCTGTATGAAAAACCTTATACCTTGTACCCACGTGCCGGTGTACTTGGGGCATGATACATTCTTTGAAGAGTTCAATTCTAACGTTTCAGATTATTCTGATCATATGAATTGTAGGTGCATTAATGCACTTGTAGACCTACGTGTATGTATTATAGATCCAACATTTTTCTAGTCATAAATAAGGCCAGAATTGCAAAATTGTTTACCTTTGCTATTTCGATAAAAATTGCCTAATTGAAATGCTCGTTCACTATAGAACCAATCTACACTAAAACGTGAATTTACGATTCCTGAGACTACAATTATCTTTAATCATGCTGTGATTAAATAAAATGATACCCTGACATATTTAAAACTTATTTAGAATGGAATTTTCTCTATTGAAAAGTCCTTTGAATGGCGCTATTTTGACAATCAATGAAAAACAAAAAATTAACAATTCTGGCTTTATTTTATGACTCTGTATCTATCTATCTTTCACTAGACGAAGATCACATCTATGGATACTATGAATGTATTTATACCTCATATAGCATTAAAATTGAATAATCTTTTAAAACTTTAAAAAGTGAACCCTTCAAAAACTGCATCACCACCCACGTACATGGGTATGAGGTACGAAGCCAATACTTCGTAAAGAAATCATGAAATAACAACATGTAGAACAAGGCATTGCCATTACAAAATGTCATCACCGTGTAGTTCAAGTCAAATCTTGAAAAGAAAATGATTATATGAAGCTGCAAGTTGAAAAATGCCTTTTGAACTTTTTGAACTTGAGAGGTCAAATGTCAATTCAAAAGTCAGATTTGACTTTTGAGAACTTGTAGGTTATTTTGAAAATTCGGTCAATTCGAAGCAAGTTGAAAAATACCTTTTAGACCCTCTTTACTTTGAGAAGGTCATTGAAGGTCAATTGTAAAATTTAAAGTCAGATTTGAATTTTTGAAACATTGGTCAATTTAAGACCGTTTTCACCTTAAAGAATATGAATGTACAGTAGTAAGAAAGAGGAGTGCATTCTTGTTGTATTGTTTTTGAAGAATGGACACTGTAGCTATCTAAAACCAGTGTGGCACAAAATATGATTGACAGTGTTTGGCTCAATATTTACACCTTGACTGTCACATGCAGTGCACCGAAGCTGTTCTTATTAAACCATTTTCAATCACTCAATAGTTGAATTGTAAACACAAAATAAATACAATTTTCAATGTACCTTGCCTGATACATGCAGTGCATTGAAGCAGAACCAATCAAACCAACCCACTTCTCTACACATTTACCACATAGTTAATACAAAAGAATATTTCTAAACTTGGATCATGGGTCAGTTACCCTTCATAAGAATCAGTGTGGAGTTTAAGCTAGATAAACTAATCGAAATGGGTCATATGAGAACTAATAGCCTCAGGCCAAGCCCCTCTGCTATTATTTCTCATAAAACCCAGTACTCATAGTTTATCCGTAACTGAATGAACGATTAGAGGATTCAGTGACCTTCTATAAAATTACAAACTGAACATGTTGTTAATGTTATACCTTAGATGACTACCTGGTTGTTATTCACTAAAGGGGGTCTCATTATAGGTTATATAGGCACATAAAAATGCTTTTGGGTTCAATGAGGTTTTGGTTTTAATAAGGGATCCCAAACTTATCTTTAGGCCATAGGTCTATGTAAAAGTAGTAAAGAGTAAACTTCCTTCCTACTACTTTTCCCTAGGCCTATGCTGTAGGTCAATCGACGGAATTATGATTACGCTTAGGGGTGCTGTGATTCCAGAAATCAATAAATGCTGCATCTAATATAACACCATTCTTGAGTCGATTTGACCTAGGATGAAGAAACTACATAGGTGACCAAGGGCTTTGAAACCCCATTACAAGTAGTAATAGCGAATTCAACTAACAACTGCCAGATCAACCTACTATTTTATGGCTCATTAAATATAAATAGTACCTGCCACTATTTCATTCATATTAAAATGAATTTGCCATCAACAGTAGGTTAAATCATCGCCTTTTACCCAACATATGACATCATAAATACTATCAAAGTGTAGTCTAATACCGAGTGAGCCAAAAATGTAGCCCAAACTAATTCCGCATCTGTTAAAATGTTATTTCGCATAATAAAACCTTGTTTAATGTTCTTTCATTTTACTAAGTTTAATTGGCCCTGCCCCAATAGTCGGGATTTTATGGCTATAAAACGAAACATGGTCCAAAATGCCAGCCTCATCTCATGACTACGAGCTATCTCTGAGATAATGTCAACCCCTACAACAAGTAGGAGAACAATTTCTGTGACCATGAACTTACAACCTCAACCGACCAGTGCAGGTCTGCCTGAAGGGACGAGGCTGAAATTTGTAAAATGGCCATAGAATTGTGACCTTGAGGAATGGACCCATGAAACATGGTAAAATGCAAAAAGATTTTACATGGTAAAATTAACTAAATATGATTTCAACTAATACTGGATGAATGAGTTAATAACATTTCTTTGGATGACATTTTTGCCTCACCCTGTAATTCATTTTATTTTCACACTTATTCATTTAAGCCTGCCCTAATATAACAATGAATCTAACAAAGAAACTCGCCACTATATGTCCTATTTTCAAAAATAAAGGAGTACGTTCAGATAAAGCAAATTACCGTCCAGTTGCTTTATTAAATACAATATCCAAAGTATTTGAGAAAGTCATCCAAAATCGAATTTTGACCCATCTCCTTGAAAACAATTTACTTTATAATAACCAATCTGGTTTTTTACCCGGTCACAGCACCGACTTCCAACTTACAGCAATAACGAATTTTATTAATGAATCTTTTGACCGCAACTGTGACGTCAGAGGAATTTTCCTTGACGTAGAATCTGCCTTCGACAAAGTCCCGCATGCCCTTTTGACTCATAAACTAAAATCATATGGTTTTGGTGCGGACACTTTGAATCCCATAAGCTCATATCTTAAAAATCGAAAAGTTCAAACTAGAGTAAACGGAATCTTATCAAATTTATCAGAAGACAATTACATAAACAGCGGGGTGCCTCAAGGGAGCCAAATTGGGCCGATCCTTTTCTTATTATACATAAATGATTTACCGGAAGTAATTGACTCAACATCTTACATCTATGCAGACGACACCTCCATTTACTTACCTGTACCTAGAGATCATCAAATTCAGAACACTCACGAAATCCTCCAAAAAGATCTTGACAATATTTTTAAATGGTCACAAACTTGGAAAATGAACTTCAAGCCTTCAAAATCAAAAGAAATAATATTTTGTAAAGAAACCGTCTTTGAAAGGCCATATCCAATTTTGACACTTAATAACAATTCAATTGACCGAGTCGATTCACATAAACATTTAGGCGTAACTCTTGATAAAAACTTAAACTTTAAAACTCATATAAACGAAGTCCGAGCAAAAATTGACAAACTACTAAATCCCCTATCAGCATTGAAAATGAGAGTAAACTCAAAACATCTTGAAACAATGTACACTTCTTTCATCCTCTCTAAAATCGAATACGGCTCTTTAATCTATGGTTCGGCGTCGCAAGGTGCTCTGGAACAACTAGACAAACTCCATTACAGAGCAGCCCTGATAGTTTCCGGGGTGATTTATGGAACGTGCAAGCAAAAATTATATAAATGTTTAAACTGGAAAACCCTAGCGGAGAGAAGAGAAGAAAAACAAAGTATTCACATGTTCAAAGTCCGATCAAATTTGACCCCTCTTATGTAGTCTCTATATATGAAAAACTGTCCAATCCTGGTGTCGAAAGGGAGCTCCGCTCCAGAAGAGAATATGTTTTACCAGTGAGAGCGTCTGTGAAATACCTAAATTCACCAGCCATAAAGCCTATCTCCATTTGGAAAAATCTTTCAACTGAAATAAAAACATCGCCAACCCTAGCAATCTTCAAGAAAAACTATAATAAGAAATATACATTTCATAAAAAGAATATTTTAACAAAAAATCTTAATTTGAAAAGGTCTTCTGAAACTAAACTTAATAAAATAAGAAGCGACCTTGCCCTTAAAAGTGACTTTTTTAGACATAATTTCAACAACATCATAGATCCTTCTTGCCCCTGCGGCCACCGAAATCAAGATACGATTCATCTTTTACTCGACTGCCCTCTAACCGCCATACATAGAAATGATTACATACAGAACATCCTAAAGTTAGACAATCTTGATATTATGTGCTATTTTGGAAAAACCAGAAAGCAAAAAATAGAATTCATACTTTATGGAGATGAAAATTTAAATAGTGAACTGAATACAAAATGCCTTCAACTATCTTCTAATTATATCGATAACATCTTAGAATGACCATCCTCCTCATTTCACATCATCTCTCATTAACACTCATATATATCATCATGGGCAAGACCTGGTGGACGACCGTCTGTCCGTTGCAATCCTACACACTCCAGTGATTTATTATATGTTTTTAACTTTCTAGAGGGGGGGGGCAATAATGATATGTATAGCCTCGGCCCCTCACAATCTATGTAAATAATTATGTTGAATATTATAGAAATAAATAACAATAACCTATAAAAAAAAATCTAACAAAGAATCTAGGTTGAATAGCCAAAACCAGGCACATGTAATTACAAAGAACTATTCAGTATATAAATAGCTATACGTGAATGACACAACTGTTTTATACACAAACAATACAAGGTTAAATACAGGATTATAATCCATAACGCTGAGTAAGTCACTATCTGAGTGTTGTAACAAACAAATTATTTATGGCACTTAGCTGCCCTCTATTTTGTAATTGTATAATATTAGTATGAAGCACTTTAAAATATCAGAAAAAAATACGAAAAAATCACGAAAAAAATATCAAAAAGTAGGTTTACAATTAACTTTTCCACTTTACAGTTTAAATCATGTCTTAAAGTTCAATACAACTTTGCACTAAAAATTATTAAAAAGGCCTGCACTTTTGGTGAAAATTGCATCTGAATTAGGGAAAATTGGTGAGGATGGGTGGATTAGGGACAGCTTAAGAGATAATTCAACCAACTTGATTATCATCCTTATGTCATTTATTGAAGATAAGACATGGATCTAACAGAACCATTTGATTTTGTGGTTAACTTATTCTTCGAACTAAAGATATAGCCCTTTGAAAATGGCTTGCCATACCTTTCGTGCTCTTTTACTAAAATAGGCTCATAGGATTAAAATTAAGATTAATATTTAATTCATGATAAGGGGATTACTGACTTGTTTCGTTCCTCTAAAGATACAAGTTTACCGTCATCATCCAACCAGCGTTCTGGGTTAAACTGCCAAGGATTGGGAAACAATGAGGGATCGTGGTGCATCGCAAATATGTTCGTCCAAACCTTAAAAGTAATTATAAGCATTAATTGTATTCTTATTTGTTACATTCTAACCAAGTGTCAACATCTATTACAGATATGAGATTAAGCAATGTAACCGTGGCTGTAGGTGAATTTATATAAAAATAGACACTCGATATTCAACATTTTTTAAAATGTGTCGTCTTCCTTACCATTAATCTCATTTGTAATTAGAAAAATTAAATAAGACATAGTACCTGTATTCCCTTTGGGATATGGTATCCTGCAACGCTTGTGTCTACCATTGTTTTATGGGGGACGGCAATTGGTGCATGGGACAAATAACGTAACACTTCAATAAGCGTCGCTTGAAGGTAGGGCATGTCATGTTTATCGTCAACACTTGGATTCCGGTCTTTGCCAACTACTTTGTCAACTTCTTCTTGAAGTTTTATTTGAATATCTGGATGGTTCATTAATAGAAGAAAGAAACCAGAGATCGTGCCCTTTGTTGTGGTTAATCCTGCACTAATGAGATCCCCTGACACCTCAATAATGTTAGAATCTGATATTTGGTGTGGTGTTAAGGGGTCCCTCTGGGCTTTTATGAACACTCCCATGACGCTGTGGTTGGATTCAAGTGATTTCTGCAACAATCCGAAATGAAATATTCACCGAGTTAAACAATACGATCTTTATATTATAGTTAATTAATTCTTATGAAGGACGTAATGTATTACTAAGAATGTAATGCATGACAGTACTTACAAATGCAATAAATGTCAAAGAATGCACTGTATGGGCATGAATGTAATGTATGATAAAGAATAAACAAAATCAATGGTAGAGAATGAAAGCCTTGATAAACGATAATATATATATATTTTTTTATTTATTTATTGGAAACGCTTTTATTACAGCGGAACACAAATGGTTCTTCCAGACATAGGCAAAATATTTAAAAGCATATATCAGTTTACAGGCATTATATATAAGAAACTAAAACATGTTATTGGGTCTGGGGTTTATATACACATTTTAAAAGACCCTTTACACATTTATCGAACTTAAAAGCTTCTTCTTGTCCCCACAATGTAAAAATGTCCTCACCTAAGGCCCAACATGTTTTAATTTGCACACTGGCTGATAGAAGACCCGACGATAGTGCTGGATTACATTTTTCAATAACATTTTTATAAAAAGTATTTCTATCATTACCAAAGAAAGGGCAAACAAAAAGTCTATGTTGGATGGTGTCTTTTACATTTTTATCACATAACGTACATATAATGTAATATGTATGATATATAATGTATGCATTAAGGAATGTGACGAATAGTAGATGATGTAATGTATGATGAAAATGTTAGTTTTGGTAAAGAATACTATGTGTGAAAATAATGTAATGTACCATAAAGAATGCAAATTATGACAAAGAATGTAATGTATGGTTAAGAAAGTAAACTATGATTAAGAGTGTACTGTATGGTGAAGGAGTGATGCATGGTAAGTAGTGTAATACGCAATGTATCGAGGAATGTGAGGTTTATTTCATTTATTGATTTATTATTATTTTTTTTTAATTGTCATTGTACAGAAATAAATAAAACTAGTCGGGCAATAACACCAGGTTACCATCGATTTAAACGAATGTAGGCAAAATAGGGGTTCTAGTGCTAGTTTAGAAGGCATTCATTCATTTCCCCGGGAAATTAGATATCGTTCAGTGCTAAGATTTTCTTCCTATTTCAGTCCTGGTCATTAACGGTGGTAATAATACTAATAACGTCATTTCTGCGGGCAATATATTGAAATATTGGACCTTGCCCTCGGTCCAATATTTCACTTTATTGCCCGCAGAAATGACGTTATTGTACTATTCACTAAGCGTATGACAAGACTCTAATGTATTAAAGAATACAATACAAAGTATGTAAGGTAACTTAATCGTAATAACCATTATAAATAAATAACAAATACATTGGAATTATGTATGCAGTCGTAAGCAAAGAAATTCAGAAGTGTTATACGTATAATGAACATATAGTAGCACATTAACTATCACCAATATCAATCTAAATATACCTCACATTCTGTCCGCATTTCCCCAATTACAGTAGCTTTTAGTCTACATGACTCCTTCAGTAGTTTATAATTCTGATTTCCGAAAAACCGTAGCCATGGAAATATGTCTAGTTCTTCGCCATTGCCTGCTGACAGTGCTCTTCCAGCTTTATATGTCATCTCGGCAAGGCCTTTGATATGAGGGTGGTCGTCAGTTAGTTGAACCCCGCCTATCTAAAATACATGTTACACAAAGTACGAATGAAGACATAATAATGTCAGTATACCTGATGACAGAGATACCTAGGTCTTCACGTCGCATCAAATGACAAATGCTCTAAAAGTATTCCAGACCAGACAAGACAACAACAGCAGATACTGTAGGTATTGTTTTTGCTTCTCTATTCCTTAAATTCAAATATATTCAGTAGATGGAATATTAATATTCGCTAAATCAATTTTCCATACGGTAAAAACGTTTCTATATTTGTTAGAGCAAATCAATTTTTGAAATTGCATAACGGACGACTAATTTACAATTTGCATCATCATTCAATATGCACATGCTGCAGGTTACATGTTATTTACTGCTGCAAAATATTCATAAACGTTTTCCCAACACATCCTTAATTGTTTCTCCAGTGTAATAGTAGCTATTAATGTATACTCGTATCTATTGAAAACATTTAGAAATACTTACAACCTCTGCAACAATCTTCAAGATCATCGTTTCAACAGCGTCGTCGTAATTGAACGGGTTATTGTTTTTGGCGGCAAATTTATCCATACACAAGTTTATCTCACTTTGTGTGATCTTAACTATATTCGAACACACCTCGCCGTACATCTTGAGTCCCTGGAGCATGAGTTTCTTCATGTATTTAACTTTTTCTGTGTAGTCTTGAAATAGGACATCGTCGTCTTGAACCAGTGTTTTAACTCTGAAGGTGTCATTTGCTCGACCTTAATTAAGAAATCATTGTTAAATTATATATGCAAGGTTGATGTGAAAGGTGCTATACTGCTTATTACTATCTATCACTTTTTGTTATATTTGTAGACAAATTACTTCCTTCATTCGACTTCAAGTTACAACCGTTATTACAAGAAGTTATTAGCTTGAGCAAGTGTCACACCACCTGCAATTGCTTAACACCCTCTATGTTTTTTTCTTATCACAGGGATCCTTGGCAGACCATTTCTCTTCTGTTACAGTATAGTACGAAAGTAGCACAATATCTCTTCTAAACAAGTGCTTCTTACTTTCAGTGCACACATATTTTCAGGGTCCATCAGGTTAGAATAAAAGAAGATAATTCAGAAGGATCGTATCAGTATTTTACCTGTAAAGATTTACACGATATTCATTTTCATGAAAGCATGTTGGAAAGGAAATTCAATGTGCTAAATGATTATTCATCAAACAGAGCAATACTGATAACTTTGCATTTCCTACATCCTCAGAAACAAGGTAACAATATTTTATGAATTTCATTTTAATTGGCATCGACTTCCGACTATGAACATCCCCCCCCTTACCCGAATCACCTTGATTGTCATGCAAAAATGTGTCTAATATCTGTGGTGCAAGGTAGACAAATAACCGAGGCACAGAAACTGCAAGAAATACTATCAAAATGGGCCAATTTGATCCCCTTTGCAGACATTAGGGATATAGAACACCGGCGTACGTGACATGTACTAACATGTATAAACTTTAATACATAATCTTTTCGATATTGCAATTGCCAGCTCCGTGTTCTATATATATATACACATTTACCTGCTATTAAGACAATGTATCTTCAAATAAAATTTATAGTCAAGAAGATAATTAGCGTCTCTGCTAGAACACTTTTGTAAATGGTTTTACGAGCAATGTTGTGTGTGTGTATGTGTCATACATTACGTTGATATAATGTACACTCATTGGGTAGACGTTGCCATTTCTAAATGCACAAACATCCAAGGTACATATTGGTACTAGAATGATCTTGATTTAAGTGAGAAACCAATACTTTTACTTAGTCATAGTGGCACCACAAAACATAAAAAAGGTTATAGTCCCGTTGACTAACTATGATGGAGTAATGGTGTGCAATAAATTTAAGGCAAATAATGGCGGTGTTCCCTTCAATATGACATATCTGTCAACGCATGTCAAAACACAAGCTTTTTGTCAACCCATGTTACAACACAAGCTTTTTGTCAACGCATGTCGCAACACAAGCGTTTTGTCAACGCATGTCACAACACAAGCTTTGTGTCAACGCATGTCTAAACACAAGCTTTTTGTCAACGTATGTCACAACACAAGCTATTTGTCAGCGTATGTCACAACACAAGCTATTTCTCAACGCATGTCACAACACAAGTTTTTTGTCAACGCATGTCACAACACAAGCTATTTGTCAACGCATGTCACAACACAAGTTATTTGTCAACGCATGTAACAACACAGGCTATTTCATCGACTATTAAAACCAATGACAATCTTTGATCAAAACATATTTACAAATGCTTTAGTTTATTGGACATTTTAGTGACTGCAAATTTGTCTACTTTGTTAATTTGTACTCACAATATGTTAACTGGTATTGCTATATTGTTATATTTCAACTTAGATTTGATATTCAAATGGCCCGTTAAAATGGGTAGGAAAAACATTGAAATAAAATATTAGTTATTTTGATAAAAATAAAAAGGTTAGACGTTGATAATATATGACCATTGACCCAGGGCACATATACTTTTTGTGTGCCCAATGGTTGCTTTAAGAATAAGGGCCTTTCTTAACTCAAAGGTCTTACCAATGTATTTCTTTATTGAATTGTCATTTTCATTTGAATCGTCTATCTTTATAGTCCATTGTATGAAATTTCTAGGACGTCCAATTAAGGAGTTGGTGGCACCATATCTGCATAACGATATTTGAGCTTCTATTTAGATACCTACATGTGTCCTCCGTTTTATTTTTTTATAGCCGTGATAAATACGGCGGGCTTTTAGGCCGAATAATGCATGTCATTATCAGGGGTCAAAAAACGTGTAAACGGTTTTTCGTATTTTTTTCATAATTTAAAGTACAAACGTTAAAAGAAAATCACATGGAAATATTTTTAATATATACATCAAGTTTCTTGGCTATAATTTTGCGGTATGTGTTCCTTAAAATACCTTATAAAAAATCAATGTTTCACCATTTTATGTCGTTTTGGAGATATTGGTGAAGCAATCAATATATTGGCACCTTTATTACCTGTGAATAACATATGGTTATAATATGACACTTTTTTACTAAATTAGTTGTAATACATTTTGAGATATGGACAGCTGTATTCAGGGATCAATTGCCAATAAAGGGAGACTCGTTGTTCTTCCTTGTCTAACACCGTCTGCGATTAAAAATTGTTGCATATGGTTGAACATGAATTGGTTGCTTATATAAGGACCATATTATCAACATTTGATTGACTACATGATCTTTGAGAAATGTCGGCAATCATGTAAAAATGAATCGATGTAATGCATCACAGTGACAAATATAATTGTTATATTATACTGTTTGCTACACATTAATAAAAAATCTGAATTCTGAAGTAACAAAACAGGAACGCACAAGTGGAATAAAAAAGGCACAGCAACAAATGTAATGTGTTCAAGAGTATACTAATATAAGGGAATATCAAAGCATTAACATGCAAAATGCCAGAACGCATATTTGTTACATACACCGAACGCCGAATATGTACTGTCAATGGACTTTATGTTGGAAACTATAACAATATGTCATACCACTCTTGGTGGTGACATAAGAAACCCTAGCAATCCCAAAGTCAAACGTCTCTCAACCCCTCCCGACCCACGAGCTAAGTATAAACATCATTCCCAGACCATTACACCAAGTAGCACATTATACTCGAGTCATTACAACACAAATTGAATAAAAATACAAATTGAGAGCCAATACTCATAACAATACTAATAGTATATTAGATATACAATATTTAGAATTTGGTCTTAATGCTTTGAGATAGATATACTTCGTTTAACGTTTAAAAGGGTCAGCATCCCACTGCAAACCTAAAGCCTTCAGTTTTAGCAATTTAATTGATACTCCTGTTGCTGACGGGGTCCCACTGAAAATGTAAAAGTTATGGAATTTTACTCTTTCAACCATTAGCATATACCCTAGGCTCCAAGAATATATGAGGTGCTTGTCTCAAAAGTGGTCAGCGTATTTTTAATTAGCTATTATAGTGGGGCCCTCTTTCCATTTTCTGACATAGGGGTGGCTTGACAAAATATTTTTTAAAAGTTCCTTTCCCTAGTCTATCGTGATGATGAATACATATTACTATATATAAATATCTGTAGTATCTTCAGAATTTTTTGGGCATTTGTGCGAATAACGGTTTTGAAGAATTAACCCTTTGAATCCTAAAAGTTGGTTAAAAAGCGGGGCTATACTACATATCTTAAAATTGTATGGGTAAAATAAAATATTTTGATTCTCTTTTTTAATTTTATTATAAACTTGGTTTAGTAAAGGATAAAATGCCATTGTATTTGTTTTTTCGGAAATCATTGATTTTTTCAGAAAAAATATCAAAATTTGCCATATTTTTCAGTATTTCACTATATTTCAAGAGCTCATGACATAAATGATTTTTTTAAATAATTTACAAATAGATAATGTTAATCCAACATACACAGTTATATAATGTGCTAATCTACGTAAATGTTTATGCTTTTCTCAACTGGATATATATTGATTTAGAGGAATTAACCCTTTAAACACTTATATTTTTCTATTCAAACAATAGTTTTATATTGTAAATATCCAATGTTCATTTATCTTGATTTACAAAGTTGCAAATGACACATACATACATTTTACATGTTTCTGATTGTGTACTTCTATACTATTTTAACCCTTATGGCACCAATACTGATGAAAATGTTTTCATGTGTTATTGTGGCAATTGCATTCAGTTGTAAGCTTCATTTATACTGTTTCATATATACTTTTTTGACTACGGATTATGTGCTTCTGCACTATTTTAACCCCTTGAACACTAATTCTGATAAAATATTTTCTTGCATTATTCTAGCTATTCAAACAATTGTATTCAATTGTAAAAATCCAATGTTCATTTATCTTCATTTACAATGTTGCACATACAGATTTTATCATTTCTAGACACTGATTATTTGTTTCTTTAATATTTTAACCCTTTTAGCACTAATACGGATAAAATTGTTTTCATGTGTTATTTTTTAGAAACAATTGTATTCAGTTGTAAACATCCAATGTCCATTAAGCTTCGTTTACATTGTTGCATATACAGGGTGTTCAGGAAATAACGATAATAATGTCATAACTTTTTTATTTATTCATGGATTGCATTGAAAGTTTCAGAGATGATAGTTTTAACATATTTTAACTTATTGTTGGAGTTTCAGCTCCAGGCGATTTGATTGGTTGATTCTGTGGTTGTCATAGAAACGCGAGTAGCGCTAAGGCGGGGCAGGTGGAATAACTGCAGTATATTTGCATGTTTTAAATGTTTTTAAAAGAGATTCTATCATGTTCATGACTTAAAATGGATGCTTAAACATAGTTATAATATAAGTTATAACTATACGCCTGAAATTCGCCGCCAATTTATCAATTTGTTTACATAATTTCCCCCATTCTAGACACAAACGCTTTGCCTCTTGAACCTCCTTCAAAAACTTCACAGAATTCTTCTTGACTCATTTCCTGAAGTCTTTTTAACACATGCGAATGTATGGCATGAGTATTTTCAAATGCATGTCCTCGTTTTGATTCAGCAAAGAATTATAAATCATTTGGCTCTAGGTTGGTTGAATAAGGTGGATGCTTGAGTTGCTCTAATCTTCTCAATTTCTCAATTTTTTTCTCAGCTTCTCAATTTTTTAGTGATTATGGCAGCAGTATGGGAGGGGGAATTGTCCAAGTGGAAGAAAAATTGCATCCCGGGTCACTTTCTATGCAATGCCTGCATTTAGTCATGAAAATCCCATTGAATATCATTAAAAAAGCATTTATTTGACTTTTATATCATAAAACAAAACAATATAAGAATTTTATCATGGAGATGCACCAAGAAAGCTTTAAATATTGAGTCAAAATCAGTTTGCCATGCTAAATGTTACACAAAACTACTGCAGTTATTCCATGTGCCCCGCCTTAGCACTACTCGCGTTACTATGCCAACCACAGAAATGACAAATCAAATCGCTTGAAGCCGAAACTCCACAAGTAAGTTTAAATATGTTTAAACTATAATCCCTGCAAATTTTATTGAAATCCATGAATAAATAAAAAAGTTATGACATTATTATCTTTATTTCCTGAACATCCTGTATACATTTTATAATTTCTAGACTACGGATCGTATGCTTTTGTACTACTTTAACTCTTTGAACAATAATGCAGATGAAAATGTTTTCATGTGTTATTCTATTCAAACAATTATATTCAGTTGTAAACATCCAATGTCCATTTATCTTTATTTACAATGTTGCACATTTTTTCCCCCCGAATAAGCCACCTGGTTACAAAACTGGTAACTACCTACTCGCATCTGAGTAATTGCTTGAATAGAATAATAGATAAAAAATCATTTGTATTTAGTGTTCAAATTTAAAGATCTAATAGCAAAGGTTTTGCAAAAATGAATCAATATAGTTTAAAAGAAATGTACATATAATGAAGAATAAATACATAATGAAAAATAGGATATGTGTTTGTAATATTGGTATAACTTAAGATTAAAAAGTGTCACTATCTCTTTCATTTTTCAACAAATATACACTCACGTGACATGTGACGCGGGGCAGGCAATTTTGATCTATCGTAGACCATATCAGTATCAAATTGCCGATATTTCAACCTCGTCTTGCAAAGCCATTTCGATTTGAAACATCTTGAGAGAAAAAACTTCTGCCTAAAATAGTTTCGGGCCCCTAAAACCCAAAAGTGGGCCCAAATTTTGACATTCTGAGCGGCATTTTCTTCAAAATTAGGCCTGAAATTAAAAAATAAGGCCTTAAAAGGCCCAGTAATGACCAAAGGCCCACTTTTTGGGGCCTTCAGGCCTTTTTTGGTACAACATTTTTTGGGCCCAATTTTTTTTCTGGGCCCACCCAGGGGGGGGGGGGGGAGGGGGCATGCCCGCGCCCCCCCCCCCCCTGGATCCACCACTGAGCCCTGTAAACTTAAAACTGAAATGGGCATTTTAGAGAAAGTTTCAACATACATATATGTATGTTTATAAAATAAATAAAAAAACATAATGTTTAAATATGAAGCCTTACGGATGAGGTTATTTGTCAACTAAATTACACAAAAGAAACTATTTTTGGCAGTTAAAACTAACTTAACCCTAGCCATTAAATTATGTCTATATAAAAAAGTGACATATTTTCCAAATCAAAAAGAAAAGTTCAAGGATGTTGTTAACTCAAAATAACACTATATTTAACAACCTAAATTACGCAGTTTGGAATATGATGATCTTATTTAGGCAAAGCAATGATAATGACATTGAATATTTATACAACCCCAATCAGCATTCTGATATATGGTACATTAGAATATGGTACTGTCTGAGTATGGTGCCGTACAGTGTTCACAGTACTGTATCGGTTCTGCTTTAGTCTATTGTACCGTACAATAACACAGTTTACGGAAATGTACAATACTGTAGCATAAACGGTAATGTACTGTACTTTCGAGACTGGATTGAAACAAAATTTGAAATGATAAATTAACAAGAATTAAGGTCAATAATTGCTTTTAAAACAAAATACAAAAATCTGACAGGAGTTGGACTGTTTTAAGAAACTAAACAGGAGTTCCTATTATTATTGAATATTGTGAGCATACAAATATTCTTATTGTTCATATTGTTACTTTGATTACAGTACTGAGAAAAGTGAAAATCAGATAAAGACCATTGATGACTGTAATAACCCAGATGCGAGTAGAAATAATCTTGATTTACGTCATTAAATTCAAAATTCAGTCAAAGTGATGTCATATTTGAAATCTGCATGTAAAACTACATCTAAAAATATGGTTTCGAAAATTGTTTATCAACTTTGAAAATTTAATTTTCTTTGAAAATGTGACTTCTTGTTCGGGTTGATTCCCCATAGACCCCATGATACAAAATCACAAAAAGTGAAATATCTTTTCTTGTATTGGATAGATAACATTTTCTTTTACTGGACATATTTCAGTTTGCATAACTATTAGATACATAAGGGTTATATGAAAATTGAATCATTAAAACAGATGTGATTTAAGTTCAAGGGAACTTTCTTCTATACCCGCCATGCTATCTGACCCGAACGAGCCACCTGGTGGTGAATCTGGAAACTACCTACTCGCATCTGCGTTATTAAATATCAATAAATATTCTTTAGTAACGACCCTGGATAATTTAGTACATAAAGGGTACATAATAAAATCATTTGGAATTGTTTTTGCAGCTACATGTAATTCAATTTGGTCACTTCATCTATCATATGGTTGACGCTTGACACAGAATTCAGATGTATTTAAATCAGTTTCTAATTCCTCTCCTAGATCTGGTGAAAATTGAAAAATGTCCCTTGACAGATGTCTAATATAATATGATTTATACAAAGAGAATAAAATAAATGTCATTATCGAATGAAAGCTATAAACTATCAAAAGATGTATGTATGTATACATGAACTGAATGCTTTGCAAAGACAGCAATTTTAAGATATTTTGGTCAAATTAGGTAAAAGTAAAAGACAAAATCCTATAGAGATACTGCACATATGACTTAAATTAAGCCATGGTTCAAGCATCCTACATTTTTCTGAGAACAGTGACTCACAAGTATTCTGCGCAACCAGCCAAAAGAGAAAGTATAACAATATCTTTTGCTCTTCCCTTCAACCTTCTATAAAATCAAAATAAATGCTTATGAAATAAAACTCCCATAGTCCAATAAAAGCCGAGCATAGTTGTTTGCAAGGACAGAATTCAATCATGAATCCCAATAAAGGATCAGCCTGATCACAGAGATATCCTATGGTTAGAAATGAAAGTAGCTTATTTGGCTACATCCTAGTTTGATCAAATGGGTGTCATTAACTCTTGAGTTGAGTCTCCTTGCAATTACAAACCAACACAATTACCGAAAGTCCAATTCTCATCATTCAGTATGATTTCATTTGTTTTATAGGCGTTTATTCAGTTTTTAACCAGATATAATATAAACATTGAGCTAACTGTTAAACCAGTAAATAGGTTTTGAATAAGTACCATCTTACTTTCTCCATGTTTCTTTACAGATCATTTCATGAGCCTAGATTATTTCTATATCACATAGAATTTATAACGCAAATTACCAGTGTTCAGCCACTCAAAGTCTAGATGCAATGAAAGGTATTTATTACTTGAAGATATATGCTCTCATTCACCCTGCGGGTAATATACTTTAGATGAATCCCATAGAACTCATGTTAAACCTTTAACTTGTTACGTATAAAAATATCTAACTAGACCAGATCTTACTGAAACTATGAAAACATCAGTTTGCTCAAATTTTAACAGCCTCGTGTTGAACCCTACCCTGTGCGTTCAACTGTCATACTTAATTTGGTTCACACCCAATATAGTCTAGAAATTATAAAATGTATATGTGCAACATTGTAAATGAAGATAAATGGACAGTGGATGTTTACAACTGAATATAATTGTTTGAATAGTATAACACATGGAAACATTTTCATCTGCATTAGTGTTCAAGGGTTCAAATAGTACAAAAGCATAGGATCCGTAGTCTAGAAATTATAAAGTGTATATATGCAACAATGTAAACGAAGCTTAATGGACATTGGATTTTTACAGCTGAATACAATTGTTTCAATAAAATAACACACGAAAAAAATTTCATCCATATTAGTGCTCAAAGGGTTAAAAAATTTAAAAAACAAATAATCAGTGACTAGAAATGATAAAATCTCTATGTGCAACATTGTAGATGAATATAAATGAACATTGGATTTTTACAACTGAATACAATTGTTTGAATAGTTAGAATAATGCAAGAAAATATTTTATCAGAATTAGTGATCAAGGGGTTAAAACATGGAAACATTTTCATCTGCATTAGTGTTCAAAGGGTTAAAATAGTACAAAAGCATAGGATCCGTAGTCTAGAAATTATAAAATGTATATTTGAAACAATATAAATGAAGCTTAATGGACATTAGATGTTTACAAAGGAATACAATTGTCACAATAACACATGAAAACATTTTCATCAGTATTGTTGCCCTAAGGGTTAAAGTAGTATAGAAGTACATAATCAGTAGTATAGAAACATCTAAAATGTATGTATGTGTCATTTGCTACTTCGTAAATGAAGATAAATGAACATTGGATATTTACAATATAATAATATTGTTTGAATAGAAAAATACATGAAAACATTTCCAGTAATATTAGTGTTTAAAGGGTTAATACCTCTAAATCAACATATATCCAATTGAGAAAAGCATAAACATTTACGTAGATTAGCACATTATATAACTGTGTATGTTGGATTAACATTATCTATTTGTAAATTATTTAAAAAAATCATTTATGTCATGGGCTTTTGAAATATAGTGAAATACTGAAAAATATGGCAAATTTTTGATATTTTTTTCCCGAAAAATCAATGATTTTCGAAACAACAAATACAATGGCATTTTATCCTTTATTAGACCAAGTTTGTAATAAAATTAAAAAAGAGAATCAAAATATTTTATTTTACCCATACTATGTAAAGATATGTAGTACAGCACCGCTTTTTAACCAACTTTTAGGATTCAAAGGGTTAATTCTTCAAAACCGTTATTCACTCAAATGCCCAAATAATTAAGAAGATACTACAGATATTTATATATAGTAATATGTATTCATTATCACGAAAGACTAGGAAAGGAAACTTTTAAAAAATATTTTATCAAGGCATCCCTATGTCAGAAAATGGAAAGAGGGCGCCACTAAAATAGCTAATTAAAAATTCGCTGACCACTTTTGAGACAAGCACCTCATATATTCTTGGAGCCTAGGGTATATGCTAATGGTTGAAAGAGTCATATTCCATAACTATTACATTTTCAGTGGGACCCCGTCAGCAACAGGAGTATGACAATGCCTAAAATAATCATAAACTTAAAATCCAGATTATTATTTTACAAAAAGGAACACTGTTCATCAAACAAAACAAAATACCTCAAATAAAAATCAGTGACTATAGCATTTTGATTCACTCTCATAAACCAATCCTCTCACGAAAGCTCTTATATAGAACTAATAATTCGTTTATAAATCACAGGTAATATTGCCTAACATAATGCATTCGCATTAGTAACATCTCACATGAAAAATCAAAAACATAATAGCCTCATGAATATACTCACAAACACGAGTACCTCACATATAAATCGTAACTGATATAACAACTTCTTCAGTATATTATATTCCTCGCTTATTATGTGGTATTGTATAAAATGCACTCAAAAAACTAATACTCCACATAAAAACTTGGATTAATCAAACGTTATAGGATGCGCCTCACATAAAAAACAATATAGCATCATAGTGCACTATTTGAAAGGAATACCTTTTATAAAATTTCAAATATTATACAGAATATGGAATGAAGTTAAAAGAAACTTGTACTCCCCTAAAATAAGCTTAAGTGTATGGATAGTACTCACAATTAGCAACGACCCAGGGACAATGACTACCACTCCACATGTTATTCAAGTATAAATTAAATTACCTCCTTCATATGTGACATATAATTTCACCCAGAAACTAGTTTTTCTAGCAATACCCAATATAAAAACAAAAGAGATATAGCCTGGGAGTAGCCATTTTGTCCCAAATTCTATCCAAAATATCATAAATATGTATGCACAAGTGCCAAATGCGAAAGACCAAAAATGACAAAACATAGACGTGTCGCAAAAAGGTGGCGCATTTGTTTTTTAAGGGTATTGCATGAATGTAACTTTGATTCCCCGGATTATACAATAATATTCTAATTAAAGTTATACATCATTTTAAAGCTGTTTCGTTTTTAGATCCACTACACTCCGTTCATGATTCTTGCGCGTTCTTTTTTAAAAAATATTTTTATACCAAAACATCTGGCAAATATCCCCTGTTGACACGTTACATTTTGAATTAGTTTTCGTCTTTAAACGCTCATAACTCAAACAATATATGACTATTATACTTATTTTTCATCTTGATAAAGGTAGATTGAAGTTTTATTTCAAAGGATGAATTTTAGTAAGCGTCCCATATTGTGACGTCATAGAGTTTGAAAAATAGAATCTGTTGACAGCGACCTTTTTTGCTCATTTTTTGTTACCTTCAACTTTTCAGGTGTACATTAAACAAAAAATACGAGATCGATTATTTATAAATCATACATGATTATTTTGCTCTTAAACTCTAGTTTATTAATAAATAGTTGATTTTGTTCGCAAAAGTATGTGTTTTCTGTTGTATGTGGAAAAGTGGAGGATGGAAGGTTTTCAAAATTCATTAAAGTAGGGCTAATTTATGCCATTCGCCTATTTTCAAGCACAGCAACACGTATATTTATTTCAGCCAAAATATCAATTGATTCGAATTCGTGTTTTATGATGCTCCTATCCCATTGTTAATACATATACGATATCAGAGTTATTCGCCTTAAACATTTTGAGATATAGAGGCAAATGTGGAGGACGAAAGGATTTCCATATGAGTACATTTTTTCCAAAAAACGTCACATTCTATGGTGTTAAAAAGCGAAAATGTGTAACAATGCGTGTGCGACCTTTTTGCGACACGTCATAGCAAGAAAATGAAATGTCTAAGATCTCATTGCCAAATGAAAAGAAAATCCAACTATCCCAAATCAATATACAACGTGAAAGGAAAATGTATCTTACAACACTAACAACAATTCGTAAAAGTGCAATTCGCATGGCTTTGGCGACATAGAGTTTGTGCACAAATGAATAATGCCTGATTTGATAAAAAGTTACAAATTATATAACCTCATTGGTATAGAATATACTCACCAAACGAAAACCTCATTCCAGAACTCATGGCAAAGCATCTTGATGCAATGTTAATGCATTTTTTAATATAGAGTAAATAAAAAAATACCACTCCAGCAATGATGCAGCAATAAAGAATGCAATCAAAAAATGATATAATTGAGTAAACTCTAAAACAAGAATACCCACATGTAAACTCAAAGATCATAAGGCCTCTTTGGTACAGAGTAAAGTCACAAAATCAATATTCCAGCCGCATAAAATATCACAAATACTGTAGGCTTTACTGAAAAGAATATACTCACAAAAACTTGGCCTCCGCATAGAAAATTAAAAATAACAATAACAGTGCACTTTCAAAACAAAAACGAATGCCTCACACAAAGATGTGAATAATATGAAGCCTCTTTGCTATAACTGAAGTCACAGAACTAGTATTCCACAAATTACATTGACTTTCCTGTATAGAATGCACAAAAAAGAAAGTTCGTCTTTAATAACCTTCCAACCATTTGATTTCAACATCTGTGTGTCTCGAGTGAATAACAATATATTTATGGAGACATCTCATTAGGTAATATACCTGTGGGAATTTTTGGAGATGGTTCATCGTATGTGTCATTTGAAGATTGTTTCCTTTTAAGAGATGACTGTTTCATTTTATTAGTCGAGGTATTGTTGGACATTTTTCCAATCCAGGTTTGGGTGGGACTTTTATTTTGAAATCAATTCGATATGTTATATACAAAGTAAAACCAAGTGTATATCGATCATATTACATTTTGAGCATTTACAAAGGGTTGTCCAGTAAAAGTCTGGAGAAAAATAAGGGTTTCAGAAAAATCGTCAACCAGAAAAATGGGAGTTGGTGAGAAAGAATTGGAATGTTCTAGAGAACAATTGGAGTGAAGTATGGGTTCCTAAAACTCGAATGGAAAGATTCGATGTTGTCTTTAAATATCGGAGGCTCGTCTGAAAGATTGGATGTGTGCAACACTATAGATTTCTCCCAATTCCAATCGGGACTTTGCACGCGATGGGTGAGTTGATATGATTGATAGGGTCACACCTTGGAACAACGATACATATCGTGAACACAGATGATAAAATATAGATAGTCAATGAAATAAAATATAAATGAGTACCTTTAATTTACTTTCTTACAACATTGCATGGTTATTTTATCGTGGGAGCACAGCATTGTGACACTATGATATATGCGACGCATTTGACTACGCCTTCTTTATTCCTCGATGCAAATCATCTAGTTTAAAAATGTAAACATTCCAATACCAAAATTACATTAATTATTTAAATGATACATCCTTTATATTTTTATTTGATTACGTTTTGAATATCATTAACAATAATCCGTTGTTTGACCCTTGAATACGAAAGAAATATTTCCGTGAATATATTGTTTCTATAAGTACAAAACTAATATGTTACTAATTATAGATTTTCTGAATATTTCGCATAATTTGGTCACATCTGCTCTGTCTCATTTTTTCTAAATAATAAAACGTTGAAAAGTACCCTAGTGCAATGCACTAATTGAAAAATGACATTTACGTTAAAATAGTATTATATTTCTATGTAATCCTAATCCTTTAAATTATATATAAGTTTCGATTTACAATTTGAGTCTCATAAAATGCACTAAAATGCGCATGAAAAGTTTCACGTTTTTTGACCTCTTGTGATGACAGACATAATGCGACCAGAGAGCCTTAATATTTTTTACCAAATGGCATTTTAAAAGCATAAGGACATTTGCCCCTCCCTAAATATCGGTTCAAATGTCGTTATGCAGATATGGTGCCACGGATTTGTAATAGCTATGAGTCATACCATGGACTATTATGTCTACTGACCTGCAAAATCCCCTGATTTTATGACAAGAGCTTCGTAGATGGCATCAAAGCTGTTAAGTACAACTATCAATTCCCCGGCAAAATTCAACTTAAAGATCGCTCCATACTCCTTAGCCCATTTTAGTAAATCTTTGTGAATATTTTCCAAGTCAACTTGGAGTGCATTTCCTACGATAGGTATTCCTTTAGGTCCTGGGATTTTTGAGATAATCCTTGTCTTCGCATTTCTGTATTTTCGGATAAAAGTATACACTAAAAGAGCAAAGCAGGCCAGAAGAACGTAAAATAACATGGTAGAAGTTGATATATATGGCGTATGTTTATTCCTCCCTGTATAAACTTCAGACTGACTAGGTTTGAAAAATATCAATACCCGTCACAGGTCAGACTGATCTAAGAATGAGCTGGAGCATGCATTTTCACTCCAAATCACTTGGTAAAATAGTTAAAATAATATAGAATAAAATTTTTAATATACTGCTAAATAAGTTGAATTAAGAGAGAATCGTAGAGAATATTTTTTCCTGTATAATAAATAGGCAGTTATTTCTTTTATTATAGCGGAAAAAAATATAATACGTATTTTTAAGAATTATTTTTGATTTAATAATATTATTCGTGTATTATTTAAAGGGAACAACATATAATACCATATAATATAGAATAATATTCCTGTCAGGAGCAAATAATATGTTGGCATTTGCAATCAAAAACCGATTATACGCTGTTATTTTCAAGCCATTAATCCCTAATTATTCAATTCCTATGAAATGAGTTTCATTCATACTGAGAATATCCCAGATGCGAGTAGAAATAATCTTGATTTACGTCATTAAAAATTCACAATTCAGTCAAACTGATGTCATATTTGGAATCTACATGTAAAATTACATCTAGAAATGTGGTTTTAAAAAGTGTTTATCAACTTTGAAAAATTAATTTTCTTTGAAAATGTGACTTCTAGGTCGGGGAGATTCCCCATAGAGCCCATGTTGTAAAACCACAAAAAGTGAAATATATTTTCTTGTGTTGGGCAGATAGTATTTTCTTTTACTGGACATATTTGAATTTGCATAACTATTAGATACATAAAGGTAATATGAAAAGTGAACCATTAAAACTGATGCATATTCAAGTTTAAGGGAATTTTGCAATACCCTGCCATGTTAATTCCCCCGAATCAGCCACCTGGTGGCGAAACTGGTAACTGCCTACTCGCATCTGAGTAATTAATCCATTTGTTATGGTTAATGGATTAATCTCTACAGCTGATGGCTCTTAATTCCACAAAAATAATTTGCAAAATAAGTTTTTACATACACATTTGATTATATAATGTCCCTATTGTTATGATTAACATTGTGTTAAATTTTTGATTCAATCAATTAATTCATTGTAAAGTTAATTTTTGAATTCTTAATTAATTGGTTTTCCTCACATTTTTATTCCATTGTTTCCTTGTCACATTAAGTTTATAGCAAACAACATTTAAATTGATCCCTTCTTACACAGGTACAAACAACCACCTGTATTCACTTTGCCAACCGGAAAAACAGTCATGACACGGAACTGCTCAATATTCAATAAACTTATTACGCATTTTATACAGACCCTTAGCCAAGGACCCCCCTCCCCATGGCCAACAATACTTTCAAAATCATGTAGTTTTTCACCATTCACATACATGTATTGACATTCCAGAGCAACAAGCTTTAATCCCTAATTATTCAATTTCCATGATTTGAGTTTTGTTCACACTGATAAATAATCTGTTTGTTAGAGTTAAGGGATTAATTTCTACAGCAGTTGGTTCTAATTTCAACTGAAAAATAAATTGCAAATTTAGTTTTTCATATTTATTTGATTGTATAATGTCCCTTATGTTATAATTAACATTGTGTTAAAATTTGGATTTAATGCATCCATTTAACAGAAAGTTAATTTTTAATCAGTGGGTTTCCTCACATTTTTACCCCATTGGGTTGCCTCACAATTTAACTCAATTGTTTTTCTGTCAAATTAAGTTTACAACAAACAACACTTAAAGCCCCCTCTTACACAAACACCTTTAATCACTTCACAAACAACACAAAACATATATGACACGAAACTGCTATATATCAATACATTACGAATTTGGTATTGGTCCGTGGGGGGGGGGGGGGTCGTTGGGTTCAAGTAAATCCCCTTCCCCCCTTGCCAAGATTCTTTCAAAATCCTACATTCTTTACCAATCTGAGCACTATTAAGTGATTTTGGGCCAAAATTATCAATTGTGACCCCTTGGTTTGTTTTGAAAATTGATCCCCTGGGCTAAAACTTATTACGAGCCTGTAATATATTGGATGTGTTGCTCCGATTTCTTCTGGCAAATCACTGATAATAAATTAGGAAACGTGCATTAGATTAACTGATACAAGTGGTCCATGCTAAAACAAAATTAAAACTTGTATTCTCTCACATTTCACAATTCATGTGTTTTCTGTTATCCATATAATATCTGAGATATAAACCAGGGATATAAACAACAGATTAGTCCATGATGGAATACATTTGTTTCTACTACAATTGGACCATTTCTTTTAATTAAAGCTGGTTTTATTAACCTTTCTTTGTTTTCCATTTCCAAATACATATACAATATGTTTAGTTGTTTGATAATGAAAATAAAGAAGCGGGGACATTTTACATTTATTCTTAATATTTCATCTTACAAAGCGATGATTATGCTTTGAGCAAATTGGTGCATGGTAGATAAATATGTAAATAAATAACATATTGGCATATGGTACATGTATGTCAGAGCAATATGATAAGTAAAACTTTAATCCCCAATTATTCAATTTCTTTAATATGAGTTTCGTTAACACTGATACTAATCCGTTTGTTAGAGGCAATGGATTAATTTCCAACAGCCAACAATTCTAAGTTTCACAAAAAAATAATTCAAAAATTCAGTTTTTCATATTTATTTGATTGTATAATGTCCCTAATGTTATGATTAACATTGTGTTAAAATTTGGATTAAATTGATTGACTCAATGGAAAGTTGATTTTTAACTAATGGATTTCCTCACATTTTCACTCCATTGTTTGTCAGCCATATTAAGTTTAAAAAGCTAAAAACATTACGCATTTAATACAGGCCTGTACCTAACGAGTAACGACCCCCCCCCCTTGGCCAACAATTTTTTCAAAATCATGCAGATTTTCATCATTCACATTCATGTATTGAATTCAGAGCAATATAAGTAATACTTTAATCCCTAAGTTTTTTCAATTTCTATGAGATGAGTTTTGTTCACTGATTACTAATCTGTTTGTGAGAGTTAATCCGTTTGTTGGAGTTAATGGATTAATATCTAGAGCCGATTGTTCTAATTTCCACAAAAAATAATAATTTGCAAATTAAATTATTCATATTTGTTTTATTGTATAGAATCCCTCTTTCTATGATTAACATTGTGTTAAAATTTGGATTGAATCGCTTAACTCATTGGAAAGTTAATTTTTTGATTTTTAATTGATGACTTTTTCACACTTTTACTCCATTGTTAACATTAATTTCAATCAAGTTAAATTTCTTTCTTCTAAACATTTATTTGTAAATATTTTTCAAATGGAAATATAACAATCAAAATAAAATAAGTGTGACATGTGTAAGTAATAGAGATGAGAAGGCCAGTAGAATGGTTGATCCTATTAACCATGCCATGCTGTGCATTCTTTGTTTTGTTTGGTTAAGTAATTAACCAGATGTATTGTACATCAAGTTGGACGAGAATAATCGAGTATAATATTTTTAGAACCCAAATAATACAATATAATTTGATATATTCTGCTTAGATTGGAAAATACTAGAAAATAATATTTTTTAGAATGGAAAAAAATTCTATATAAACTGCAATCATCAGTTTGGATTGATAAATATGACCAAATAATATTTTAGAAAGACAGAATAAATATAAATTGGCGCAAATAATTCTAAAAAATAATATTATACTGGGAATAAAACATCCTGCTACATTTTCTTATTGAGATAATCGGATTTGGTAAATGTTTATATGTACAAATAATATATTTGGATCTCACTTATTTCTAATTATATTATATTAATCTCTATATAATATAGTATATTATGCTGATTATATTTTTTTCCTTCATAATATAATATAATAATTACAATACTGAATGGAAATACTGTATTATTACGCATCTTTTTACACAAATATCCGAAAATAAAACATCTTTATATATATTATTTTATTGATTTCACCAAGTGAATCTTCTTTGCAGCTGTGTTTAACACGTATACCTAATTTATTGTGAAATGCACATACCCAGACACAGGAGCGGATCTAAAAGTGTGTGCTCATCTGCAAAAAGCTTATTTCTAATTCTGCAAAATGAGTCATGTTTCTGAAATGAGCCAAAAAACATACTGTGTATTGCATTTAACTACAAGCCACAATAACTGACTTGACACACATGTAACCATTCCGGACACTGTGTGTTTGTTATCTTTCAAATATGCATCATATTTCAATTTCATAAAATCATTACTTTCTTTCAATAAAACCGTAATGTTTTTGTCTGTTTCTCGATTATTTCCTTCACTCTCTGCCTGTAAAAGACACAGCTTTTAGTAAATTGTTCCCAGCGCGGCCTGGCAAAATACCAAGGTTGCACAAACACTTGAAATACATGATTGATATCTAGGGCAGAGTGGTCTATATAACTATCTTTCAAGTAAACAAACGCTCAATGTATTTTGATGAGTATGCCGTTTTCTGGACTATGTTTGATATAAGACGTGTCAATGTTAAACTTATATTAATTCATTTTATGTTAGCACAGTTACTGCTACGGAGCAGGAGTTCGCGTTAACTATATAAATGGGTCAGTGAATTTAAAATATACAAGCACACCTTGGTGGCAATAAATTCAACAAAAAATAGTTGCATTACTTTTTGCATCAAATTACTTATTAAGCTCTTTGGTTAAAAGTGAAATGGTGGCAGAGTATATGGTAACTAAAAACAGAACTGGGCTCTAGATAAATGTATCAAATACGAATGCGTTCATTTCATGCAGCATAGACAGGTCAAAATGTTCGCAAAGCCAACGATAGTTGCCTGACTGACAATTTCTTACCTAGTTGACAACAATATTTGCCTCGTTGTCAAAGGAACACGCATTATTTAAACGTGTCGCATTTGAATAAAGTAAAAAAATGTCACATTTGAATAGGGACAATTCGGGGATTTGTAAAAAGTATCTATTGTTAGTATACTAGGATTTCCTCCAAAACTTGCACATTTTTTAGAAATGTCTTTGTATGGTTACGAACTATCAACCTTGTCCATTTTTTGTCTCACTTTTGCTTTGATTCGAAATGGCTGAGGGTGGAGTACAATCCCGAGAGGAAAGTCACGTGGGTCAGGTGACGGACTTTGAGCGCCATCTGGTGGAAAAATCGTGAATTTCTGCAACAATGTAGCACAGAACAGGAATAATCTGGTTCTTGCTAACTGTTCCCCGACACAGACACGTCGCCCTGCTCCAAATGATATAGCTCTGAAATAGATCAACGATTTCTTGTAAAAAATAACACATTAATGCATGTCAAAAAGGTCATTCAATGAATGCTTGAATGTTTCCTTGAGAGTATGACGACTCGGACGTCAAAGCGAATGGTAAATACAGGATACATATTTCAGGCGACGTATTAGAAATTGATTTGAAAATATATAAATATACAACAGACATATAATATACTGAGATAACAACTAACTTATTTCGTTCCTCCAAAGAGACCAGATTGCCATCATCATCCAACCAACGTTCTGGCTTAAACTGCCAAGGATCGGGAAACAATAAGGGATCGTGGTGCATCGCAAATATGTTCGTCCAGACCTTCGGAAAAGTAAGTACATACAACTATTACAATAGTGAATTATGTTTTAAAAAACGACCGTTCTTTATTTCTATCAAATATGTTTAATATTTATCTAAACGCCATACACATTTATCATTTAGAAAATATAGTGTGAGTATTACCTGTGTACCCTTTGGAACATCATAACCTGCAACACTCGTGTCTACCAAAGTTTTATGGGGTACAGCAATTGGCACGTGTGACAAATAACGTAACACTTCGATAAGCGTCGCTTGAAGGTATGGCATGTTTTCTTTATCGTCAACACTCGGATTCCGGTCTTTACCGACAACTTTGTCTACCTCTTCTTGTAGTTTGTCTTGGATATCTGGATGTTTCATCAGTAGAAGAAACAACCCAGAGATTGTGCCTTTAGTCGTGGTAAACCCCGCACCAATGAGATCCGTTGATGACTTTATGATGTTGGAATCTGATATTTGGTGTGGTGTTGAGGGGTCTCTTTGGGCTTTTAAAAACGACGCTGTGATTGAAATCAAGCTATTTCTGCAATGTTAACAACCAGGATATTGTTCGGCTGCACCGTTAATGACATATGCATAATCAATACTGGGCAATTGACCTTTTCCATATAAAATGAAAATAGATGGCATCATGGGTATTGGTAGGGCTAAAGTAGGGCTGGAATACATGTAAATGTATTGCCAGGGTCACTTAATTTCTTGATTAAGGAAGTTATTCCATTCAGATCAACTTAAAACACCATTGGAATGAACTTTATGATCAAAATAAAATTGTGATCCTTGTAGGAGTAAATGAACTTTTAAAGGTTTTGCAGCATTGTGTCAATGGGGGTTTAGCCAGACCTTTTTTAGACAACTAGAAAATCATTAGAATTTAAATAAAGGTAAATAATGGTGCAAATCAAAGTTGTTTTGATAGAAAATTAAACACAGAATTCAAATATGCCAACAAATAGAATATTTATATTATTAATTGCATTACATTTACATGTACATATTTATATTTACATTTACATGTACATAATAATAAGAATGAAGGAATAAAAAATAAATAAAAATAAAATAAAAAATAGAAGAAAATGTTAGTCTTTAAAGATTTAAAAATGCAGATCTCTTAAAATCTCATTAAAAGCGAGATTTCAATCCTATATGGAAAAAGAATCATTGACTAAAGATTGACGACGGAATTAACACTTAATAAAACATATACAGTGGATATTATGTTGCAATCAAATTTCTCACGGATGTTTTTTCTCGCTGTGTTTTCTTACACCTTTTTAGTCATTATTTACGTGCATTCGTATCCAATGGCAATGCTTATACGATGCATATTAAAAAAACACAACAAATTGTAGTCTAGGAAAAGCACACAACCAGTGATAACAGCATTGATTTTATTCAATGTACCATAAAACCATGTGTCTCCTCTTTTCAATGGTATGTCATTTATTGAAATTGGGCTATGGTTTGGCGAATAATCATTCCCTTTGCAAAGTTGGTCAAAATTAGCTTGGGACCAAGTTCAAAAACATCGCGAAAGTTAGTGCACAGACTAGGTGCCATTGGAAGAAAACATTAAACCAGTGATGACTGTATCCTTTTCATTCAATGTATACACAACGCCACATTTCTCCTCATTGCAATTAAATGGGTTGTTATTCATTGACAGGTACTCAAGTTTGGCCAAATAATCATTGATCTCGCAAAGTGAGGCAAATCTGCTCGGGACAAAGTTTAAAGCATTGCAATAGTCAGACCATGGGGCACAGGGGTAATAGAAAGAAGGTGTGACAGGTGCCACATAGTAGTATAGTAGTCATAACTAGGTTGGTGGTTTTACAAGATAACTGTTTGTTGCATTTTTTGATACACTCTACCTCACATTCTTTCCGCATTTCCGTCAAAACCATGTCTCTGGTAAGAGATGACTCCATCAGTAGTTTATAATTTTGATTTCCGAAAAACCGTAGCCATGGAAACATGTCTAGTTCTACTCCATTGCCTGCTGACATTGCTCTCCCAGCCGTAGCTTGCATCTCGGCAATTTGTTTGATATGAGGGTGGTCGTCTGTGAACTGAACTCCACCAATCTGATGGAACATGCAGCACAACAGTAATATGGCGAGATAAAATAATGCCAAACACACCCGGGAATTTCGCGTCATAATTATTCCTCCGCTAGAGGCGCTGCGAGCGCGCGGCCATTTAGCCGGTCAATGCGGGTCAAACATTGTCCAACTTTACACACGATTTTCTAGTAGTTGATGATGCCCTTTAACGTAGGTAATGATTTTTATATAAAGCTTACATGTATCTGGATTAATAAATTTCCATCCTGTGCAGTTTAAACAATTCGTTTTCTTCCAACTCTATAAGGAATTACATCATAATTTTTTCGAAAATCAGCAGTAAAACTTGACACTGGTTAGCTATTTTTTCTCTACTTGTAATTTGAATTTTAAAATTCCGCCTCGGCCAAGACACAATTTGTATATTTAGCTCAAACGTGTTTCAAATTTGATAAAGATTCATCCTTAAATGAATAGGTGTAGCCCAGGCCATGTCTCGTATATTAGGTCACCATGATGAATTGATTAATTCATCATGGTGACCTAATATACGAGAAACAAATGTCAATTGATTTTCATTCTCTTTTAAAAGGTAAAAGTTACTGCTACGAAATACATGGCCTTCTCAAAATGTTCATATTTTTTAGTGTTATCTATAATTTGTTGAAAGTATATTGCGGTACCTACCACTTCGGCAAGGATTTTCAAAATCATCGTTTGAACAGCGTCGTCGTAATAGAATATCTTAACAACATACTGGTTGACCCCATAAATTTGACACCTAATTATGTAAAATACAATTTTACCATTTTATCGCAATACAATACGCGAGGAATTCAAAGATTGTACTGTGTTCACGATTGCTCATCGCCTTAACACAGTCATGGACTACGATCGGTAAGCTGGAATATCTTAACGACATACATGTTGACCCCATAAATTTGACACCTAATTATGTAAAATACAATTTTACCATTTTATCGCAATACAATACGCGAGGAATTCAAAGATTGTACTGTGTTCACGATTGCTCATCGCCTTAACACAGTCATGGACTACGATCGGTAAGCTGGAATATCTTAACGACATACATGTTGACCCAATAAATATGACACCTAATTATGTAAAATACCATTTTACCATTTTATCGTAACACAATACGCGAGGAATTCAAAGATTGTACTGTGTTCACAATTGCTCATCGCCTTAACACAGTCATGGACTACGATCAATAAGCTGCAATATTTTAACAACATATAGGTTGACCCAATTAATTTGACACCTAATAATGTAAAATACCATTTGATACACTATGCATGAAAAATACACTATTGATATTAATTTCAATACTACTTTATCACACACATTGTGTAAATAAAGCACCAAAATAGTTGAATTGCTATCACTTTTAGTGAAGAAGTTATTAGAGATTAATTGTGATCAAAATATATAAGCACAAGTGCTAAAGGGAAAGGACCAAAAGTTGTAATGGAACTTAGCAAGAAAAAGCAAACTCTAAGTGCATACCAGTCAAGAAAAACAAACCCGTTATAGCCCAAAACCATGATCTAACGTGAAAAGAAACAATGTGTAATACCCCTTTTCCCCCAACCATTCAAGAACCAATATCACAATCCATAAGACCAGAAGACCAAGGGACATTTCAT
Source organism: Owenia fusiformis (assembly GCA_903813345.2). Lineage (NCBI taxonomy): Eukaryota > Metazoa > Annelida > Polychaeta > Sabellida > Oweniidae > Owenia > Owenia fusiformis. Next base: position 4,845,646 of record CAIIXF020000004.1, on the reverse strand, counting down.
TCATACTGAAGTCATTACAATACATGTTGAAGAAAAAATTAGAAATTGATAGCCAATTGATAGCCAATACTCATAACCTCAAAAATAGTTGTAGATACAAGTACTCATACAAGATAGAGCATTTAGTCTCAAATGATGTGGGATAGATACAATTTGTTTGTCACCCTGTATACGTGTATATACGCGTTTAATGCGTTGAAGGATACGGTCTCTGCTAAGTCTTGCAAATGAAAACGCATTATAGATTCCACCTAAAATTCGTTGAGTGCTTGCATTTGATTATGTTCACTGATGTTGACACATGACATTTAATAGAATTGATATTCAACTAAACAAAATTTCGGGACTAGCTTCAAGCTTAACATTTTAAACAACAGAATACTCAATTTCTCAAAGGGTCAGTAACTTCCATTTATTTTATTAACCATTCCTAATTTTGTATAATATATCTATACTGCATTATACAAAGCCGGAAATTGTAATACAGAATAACTAGCTTTGTCTGGATGTAAACTAATGTAAATTAGTTCTAAATGTTAACTTTGTTTATTTGATGTTTCCTATCACCATGGATTAAATGCTATATTTTTTTCTCTGCAGAATTCTGGTCGTTGACGATGGTCTTATCGTGGAATTCGATACGCCCAGTACACTACTAAGTAATACGGAAGGAATTTTGTTCGCTATGGCGCAGGATGCTGGAATAGTTAGATAACACTGACAGATAACAAGTACAATATAATGATACAGATACTAATGGAGTAATGCAGCTACCGATATAGTGAAATATAGACACAATAAAATCGCAACAATAACCAGTCAAACGAAAAATGTGTACTGTATACATTTGATGAAAATCATAGGTACTGAGTAAAATAATGATGGGAGTTCTGTGCTGAGGGGTTGTATCTTATAAATATACTACTGCCATCTTTCTTTTGAACTAGTTCCTATGCAAAACATATAGCAATATATTATTATATTTTATGCATTTCAGACATTTGGGTAACTGTAATATCATATTTGCTGAATTATTCTACCATCAAAATGTAGCATGACAAAGACCATCGATTTACATAAATAATATAAACTGAATTAAATTGGATAAAATACAGAGGGAAATAAATATACCGGTGTATAAAGTCAGACTATTTATTATCTGTGTCGTTTTCAGTTTTCAGATTTGGCATTTCGCAAAACTTCTGATGTTCTTTTCACCAAAAATGAAATGTTTTCTCCAAATTCCTTGTTTATTCGGTGGATTGGATAGTTATATGGCTTCGTGCCAAGTATCACCATGATTCCCTACCAATAACTATGTCAAAATCAGATAAGTATTTACTCAATTATAAACAACGTATAAGCGATGCTCCTTATGAAGGGAAAAAAAGACATGCGCAACAAATTATGAATATAATCAGATGTTGTAAACGTTTTATTAGTTATAAACGTATGAGATTTATAAACACGCTATGAGTGCGTTGCAAAATCTCTCAATCTCTCATTTGAACCACTGTACTCCATATAGGTTAGACCGCTTGTTGCAGTTCAATCTATTGTCTCGCTATTGCTTTTATTTGAAATGGCAAAGGATGGAGTACTATTCCCAGAGGAAAGTCACGTGGGTCAGGTGACGGACTTTGAGAACCATCTGGTGGACTGATCGAGAATTTCTGCAACAATGTAGCACAGAATAGGAATAATCTGGTTCTTGCAAATTGTTCCCCGACACAAACACGTCGGCCAGCTCCAAATGAGATAGCTCTGAAATGAATAAACATTTTTAAATGAAAATTCCCTTGTAACAGATATCGTTTTTAAGCGAGTGTATTGAAACGATCTTGTTCTGTGTTTTTTTTCATTTGCTTTGTGAGGAGCTTGTGGTAGGCCTGAGGGTCTATAACAAGTTATCCGAAAATTTACTCAAATAGGCTAATCGGATTAAAATTAAGATTAATATTTAATTCATGATAAGGGGAATTGCTGACTTGTTTCGTTCCTCCAAAGATACCAGTTTACCGTCATCATCCAACCAACGTTCTGGCTTAAACTGCCAAGGATCAGGAAACAATGAGGGATCATGGTGCATCGCAAATATGTTCGTCCAAACCTTAAAGCAAGCATAAATTATATTTTTATTTGTTCCATTCTAACCAAGTGTCAACTTGTCTTCCTTTACAAAGATGGAGATTTACCTATAAAACCCCGGCTGTTGGTGAATTGATATAATAATATTAAAGACACTCGATATTTGAAAATTGTAAATATGTAATAGTGGTCTTCTTTACTATAATCTTAAATCTGTCATCATAAAAGTATGAAGAATTAAATAATACGTAGAACCTGTATTCCCTTTGGGATATGGTATCCTGCAATGCTTGTGTCTACCATTGTTTTATGCGGGACAGCAATTGGTGCATGGGACAAATAACGTAACACTTCAATAAGCGTCGCTTGAAGGTACGGCATGTCATCTTTATCGTCAACACTTGGATTCCGGTCTTTGCCAACTACTTTGTCAACTTCTTCTTGAAGTTTTACTTGAATATCTGGATGGTTCATTAGTAGAAGAAAGAAACCAGAGATCGTGCCCTTTGTCGTGGTTAATCCTGCACCAATGAGATTCCCTGACACCTCAATAATGTTAGAATCTGATATTTGGTGTGGTGTTAAGGGGTCTCTCTGGGCTTTTATGAACACTCCCATGACCACGGTGTTATAGCATGACAGATACGACAAGGCAATTGGCCAAATTTTGCGGTAACGATAACAAAAAATGGCGGACGGGAAAGACAGCATGTCCTCTTTTTCGCCTGTAGGCAAGATTCACAGATAAGCTATCCTTTTCAACTAGTTCCATTCGGTGATGCATATGTGAATGGTTATAAAGATTGAGTTAAATCTGTCGTGTGGTCTACAAGAAGCAGAATATAAGCTGTAAACCTACCCAGCTGAGATTTCGAAGTTCATAATTTTTAGTCCTTTTTCGTGTTTTCTCAGTATATGTGCCTCAGAGCCACTCAAAATACTAACTGTACGTAAACTGTGTATAAACAAGCCATAAAATGACAAATGCAGAACAGAAATGTGGTAAATATTGTAGATAATAAGGTTTCAATCGCAAGGTCGTTAGACAGATACGTATGTATCGCATGCTTTTTTATGGACAGCAACGCATTGTATTAGTTTTACATTAGATGTTAGCGGACGGTTACATGCAAGTTCCTGTCAAGTCAAGGTCCCTAGATGGATAGCTCTCTATGTGTGAACTGCCTATATTTGTTTTCAGGACTCGCAAGAGACGCTCTTGCTTGAGCCTCTATAGGGCAAGGAAAAAATAGCGAAAGCCAATGAAAGTGAAAATGATTGTAATGAAGAGGCAAAGGAAGAAATTAGTAACAACGAACAGGCGACGGAAGAAAACAACTCCAAATTAATTGATGATGTCATAAGTGACATTAGACATATATTACCATTATTACAAATCATATTCAGCTGTTTATGTCACCATCTTCATAATAGTACAATAACGTCATTTCTGCGGGCAATATAGTGAAACATTGGACCAAGGGCCGCAGAAATGACGTTATTACCATTATTACCACCGTTAATGCCCAGGGCTGAAATAGCAAAGGACCTTATATACCCTCCATTGGGATCTCCCCATGGGAAAAAATAATTCATCTGATTTTTCAAAATGAGTATTCTGCTTCAATTATTACATTTATATGCACACTAGTATCTTGTTGACCTATATTCAGCACTGTATTGATGTATAGGCCACTTATTAGGGTCATAATTCAATCATGAAGTGTAGAGGCATAGATTCCAAACCAGGAAGTATTTTTGTGTCTGTCAAAATCCATTTACATCCTACGCATCCCTGCATCTTATCCAAATATGTTACTACATAATGAAATATAATAGTATAATCTTTGGTTTTACAAACTTGTATGATATTTGATAAGTGTAAAAGTTGTTTTTGGAGCATTTTTCTATAGCCATTTTGTAGGGGAAAAAATGATGAAAAAATGTACAATCTTTTAATTTTAAGTATGACCTGAATCGCAATTGCAAACTTCATATTTGCACATTTGATGAGATAAACCATTTGTGTCGCATTGTGAAATTATTAAGTTTGCAATTGATTCAGGTCATAGTGTATTTTTGGTATTTCTGTGATAATCAATGGAAACCAATGGCCTCTATTGGGATCTGCTGATATCCTCATGTTAAGTCAATGGTGCACAGCCCCATATAAGTCAATACAACCTTACTGAACGAAATGATCCCTATCTCAGCTTATGTGTGTCCGAGCACTTTAATATTTTCCAAAGTATTATATGACATTTTATTCTTCATGTTACACCTACGAATGATTCATTTTGACCATAGGGATATTTGCCAATAATTGCACCTTGTCCTTTGAAATAGAAAATCTTACGCACTGAACGATATCACTTTTTCCGGGAAACATAGCCGGGCGAATAATATCATTATTTCTCGACTAAAGTCATTAACGCCCGACACAATATTGCTCACGTCAATATAGCAATTTAAATGCCTTCTCAACTAGTACTAAAACCCCTAGAACAGGCCCTGCAAGGTGGTTATAATACGATTTCATCTATTATAGCTTACAAAACTCAAATCCGGTTGAAAAACATTTCAATTTTGGATCACAAGCGATATGAAATGATTCGGTTTTACATATATGACAGTATGAACGAGGTTCGCGTAACTGTCTATCAATTTTTGGCGTATCCGCAAATTCAAAATACATTATTATGGCTTGAGTAGAACATATTAAGTGGTTTACAATGCTTAATTGGCTTTGTATGATCGTATGTAGGTTACATTTATATACACCAAGGTTGTTGCGCAATGTAGAGCATGTCCTAACGAAGAAAAGAAACAAATTACTAAATTTTATGAAGTTTTGAATTTCAAACTCGACAGTTTTTCGCTTATTTCATGTTATCCATGGGCGTCGATTTGCAAAGACTACGTTCAAAATAAACATTACTGAATGCATCACCGAATGCGCCGCTTACATAAATCTTTCATGCTTTTATTGATACGCAGTAGTAGAACATAATGCACCTACCTTAGCTTTCTGTTTCATCGTGGCCATTTTATTGGATAAATCAGTGATCGTATACGACTAACCTCGTTTTCAGAGGTGGCGTATCTGTCATGCTATAACACCGTGATGACGCTGTGGTTGGATTCAAGTGATTTCTGTAACAATCCGAAATTAAATATTCACTGAGTTAAACAATACAATCTTTATATTATAGTAAATTAATCATTATGAATGAAGTAATGGATTACCAAGACTGTAATGTATGACAGTACTTACAAATGCAACGAATGCCAAAGAATGCACTATATGGACATGAGTGTAATGTATGATAAAGAATAAACAAAATCGATGGTAGAGAATGCAAGCCTTGATAAACGATAATGTGTGTGATATATAATGTAATCCATTAGGGAATGTGACGAATAGTAGATGATGTAATGTATGATGCAAATGTTAGTTATGGTAAAGGATACTATGTGTGGAAATAATGTAATGTACAGTCTGTTACTCTGCTTCAAAGGCAAGAAGTTATACCTGAAATATAAAAAATCTAAATAATATTGTGCAATAATATATAGAAAATTCAAACATGACCGTGCTCTATTCGAATTTCTCAACCAATCAGAATGCAGCATAGCCAATATAGAACGTTCTCTAATTAAGGAATAAATAATGATAGGCCATTCAATATGGTGAAATTCAGCACTCGTTGGACAGAATGTTAGTACAAATGCACGAACCGAATGGCCTATCATTATTTATTCCGATTCAAACATAAAAATTAGTAAAAGCCGTGTCTGTGGAACGGGCATGAAGGAAGAATACGCATGCTGTCAAGATTCTGAAGTCGGCCGGAAAAATTTTAGAATTTGTTTGGGCTGTTCTATTTTACTCCCCGTTTTAGATTTTATACGGTGTATAAACTTGAAGTCAGCCATAGTTAAATAGTTACAGTAGTTACGGAGGGAGTAAAAAAGAACAGCTATCCCCGGACAGAGCCCCAGATGTGCAGCTGAGATGTGACGTCACTCAAAACAATGCAAATTGCAGATTGAATAGAGCATAGTCGTGCATCTATGGAGAATTAGAGAACGTTCTATATTGGCTATGCTGCATTCTGATTGGTTGAGAAATTCGAATAGAGCACGGTCATGTTTGAATTCTGCATAGATGCACGACCATGCTCTATTCAATCTGCAATTTGCATTGTTTTGAGCGACGTCACATCTCAGCTGCACATCTGGGGCTCTGTCCGGGGATAGCTGTTCTTTTTTACTCCCTCCTCCCTCTATATTTATTTTTATTTTATCAACACCCCATGTTTGCATGCACCGTATAAAATCGAAAACGGGGAGTAAAATAGAACAGCCCAAACAAATTCTAAAATTTTTCCGGCCGACTTCAGAATCTTGGCATGCGAATTCTTCCTTCATGCCCGTTCCACACAGACACGGCTTTTACTAATTTTTATGTTTGAATCGGAATAAATAATGATAGGCCATTCAATATGGTGAAATTCAGCACGAGTTGGACAGAATGTTAGTACAAATGCACTCACCTTCGGTTCGTGCTTTGTAAAACATTCTGTCCAACTCGTGCAGAATTTCACCATATTGAATGGCCTATCATTATTTATTCATTAAATATATTCATATTGTACACGAATGGCATTTGTATATATAAGATTTGTTAGTGTTTAGTGCAATGGGCATGTGCCCTCTTGTAATTTGAGGTCCGTCCGCCGTGTTATTTTTTGAGAATTAAACAAGGTAGAGAAGCATCAAAATATAAGAGGTTACAGACTTTATGGGCCAATTTACAAGCAACCCGACATATACAAATGTCATTCGTGTGCAATATGAATATATTTTTCTTTATATTATTGCACAATATTATTTAGATTTCTTATATATTAAGTTTAACTGCTTGCCTTTGAAGCAGTGTAACAGACTGTACCATAAAGAATGCAAATTATGACAGAGAATGTAATGTATGATTAAGAATGAACTGTATGGTTAAGGAGTAATGCATGGTAAGTAATATAATACGCAGCGTATCGAGGAATGTGAGGTTTATTTCGTTTATCGATCTATTGACTAATTTAATTGTCACTGTACAGAAATAAATAAAACTAGTCAGGCAATAACACCAGGTTGCCATCGATTTAAACGACTGTAGGCAAAATAAAATTCAAAAATAGAAATTCACGCGTTTGACAAGAATTTATTGAAATTTGAAAAATGTGAAGAATTAAAACAATGTTTATGTATGATTAGATTGGAGCAAGATGTGTATGGTGAAGATAAGATTGAAATGTGTATTAGAGAATACAATGCAACGTATGTAAAGCAAAGAAATTCAGAAGTGTTATACGTACAATGAACATTTTGTAGCAGTGGCGGATCCAGGAACCAACAAGGGGGGGGGGGGGGAATTTTCGGTCAGAGAAAAAAACTTGGACCCCAAAAACCAAAAAGTGGTCCCAAATTTTGAAATTTTGAGGCCTACTTTCTTTAAAATTTGGCCTGAAATTAAAAATAAGGCCTTAGAATGCCTAATAATGACCAAAAAGGCCCACTTTAGGGGCTTAAAGTTTTTTTGGGCTCAAAAATTTTTTGGGCCCAATTTTTTTTTCTTGGCCCAACTTAGGGGGGGGGGCGGCCCCATGCCCCCCCCCCCCCCGGATCCGCCACTGTGTAGCACATCAACTATAACTCTCACTAATATAAATCTAAATATACCTCACATTCTGTCCGCATTTCCCCAATTACAGTAGCTTTTAATCTACATGACTCCTTCAGTAGTTTATAATTCTGATTTCCGAAAAACCGTAGCCATGGAAATATGTCTAGTTCTTCGCCATTGCCTGCTGACATCGCTCTTCCAGCTTTATACGTCATCTCGGCAAGGCCTTTGATATGAGGGTGGTCGTCAGTTAGTTGAACCCCGCCTATCTAAAATTCATGTTACGCATAGTACGAATGAAGACATATAATAAATGTCAGTATACCCGATGACGGCGCATCAAAAGACAAATGCTCTAGAAGTATTCCAGACAATACAAGCCAACGACAGCATAAACTGTATGGTGTTTAACTGTTTCTTTATTCGGTACATTAAATATTCCAAACATACCAAATAAAACAAACAATTTACCAAACCTTTACCCAATCTATCGAATGTTTATATTATATGTGTTTATTAATTTTATAAATAAATAAATAAATATCGAATATAATAATCCATACAATTTATATTCGCTAAATAATTACACTACGTCTAGTTCTTTGTGTTGGCATTTATATTTGATATTTATATGAATTTATGCGATGCAGCGAATCAATTTGTTTTCCCCAAAGCACGTATACACTGTGGCTAGTCGATCTATGTGGATGCAGTCAGGCACATGTAATGTTTCGTGAGTACCCGCCTCTGTACTTTTCAATGGAAGAATTTTGCACTTCTGTTTAAATAATCTATATTTACTCATCCGTGTATATCATACTTCATTGATTTACAAAACCAAAGCTACGCTATAAACACACATTCTCTGATATTTTTACAGAGAATAGATAACTCAAACGAGTTCACTCGACCAGTTTTATCATCTCGCTCATAGCTGTGAGAAGGTATGTATAATTTGCCATAGGTTTACCTTGTAATGGGGAATAAAAAATTTAAGTAATATAATTATTTCACATACACAAATATGTCTGTGTGAAGTAAAATACAAATACAATGCGTTCTATAATATTTTTGGAGTTATGGTATGAAATATCAGCTTTAAAAAAGCAATTTAATTATGATGTATCATGTGGATTAGTAGACGTTCTGATTGGATTCATTGAACAGACTGGCTAGGTTTCAATTGAATCATTTTGAATGTGTGTATTTTCAATATTTTAATCCACAGTGTCCGAAAACAATAATAATGCTATATTGGTAATTGGAAAAATTCCACTTACCACGATTTCAAAAAATTGTAAATAGATAATACTATTCTTGAATGATGGTCATTTGTTTCAAGGAATCTGGAGGCTCGTTCAGCTGAGCTGACAAAATCATCAAGATTTACGGATGGTCCATCTGTTGGCTGCTCATTATCACCTTCAAGGAATGTTAATGGCTCTGAAACTGGTAGCCTTGCCCAAGTCGGTATTTATTTACTTATCTGATCTTGAATTATTACCACCTTGTACAATCCAATGTATCATCGCTGATATTATGCTAAGTTATTCAGCGGTTCCGAGATTCCCATAATACCTAGGCTACCTAAGGGTATCGCAAAACCATATTGATTGACAATATGGACATGGACACAACGTGTGACTTCAGGCTGATTGACCAATCAAAACGTTATCAGGTTGACCTGCATAAAAAAAGCAAACTACCCGTCTAGGACTTGAAATTCAATGATCTGATCGAGTGTTTCTTGAGAGTTACAATATATTATGTTATTAAATGTACATTGGAATGTAAGCAGTCATTAATACTCGTCTAAATGAAATCATGCAATTCAATGTTGATTCAAAATCAAAAATGAATTCGCGATGGAAATGCACGAAGATCTAGTCTGGCAATGTAGGGCCGTCGTTGATTTGTCAAATTTTACCGACAAAAACATTGGGTCGGTAAAGCACATGGCTTCCTCTTGGGTACAAGGCAGTCATAATAGAAATCAAGACAAGTAAAATAGACCGACTTTGGCAAGGCTATGAAACTTGATTTGTGGGTATTCCAGTGGGTCGATGGGTCTTTTGCTCTGAATTCATTTCATTAGCGTACCTAATTTCAACGTTTCCATTGTCATCATTACATGTTATGGACCCCTTTTTTCAAATTAACAGTATCAGCGATAAAACCATAGTTTTTGGCTCACACAGTGAGACTAAGGGATCGACCAGGCGTCCGTCCGTTGGTCCGTCCGTCGGTCCGTCCGTCTGTCAACATTGGCTGCACAAATTAAAACTGCTATTCAGATTGAGTCATTTCCACATTCATTTTATGCATATCCATAATGTCTATTTGACCTATCATCGCCATTTCCCAAGTTCGCCCGGTTTCCGAGAAATTACTGATTTTTAAATTTCGAGAAAAATCGATCTGATGATAGCCTTATAGAAAGTCAAGAGAAGTGAAGAAAAGATTGAAAAAATACCAGTCCAGTCCATTTCCAGGTCCAAGTCCAGGTCCAGGTCCAAGTCAAGGTCCAGTTCAGGTCCAAGTCCAGATCTGGATGTAATCAGGTTTAAACCAGGTCAAAGGTCAAGAACTAGGTCAAATCCAGTACTTTGTCATTTTTTCAATTTTCTCAGTCGTCCTTGAATATTTTTGCTCTGTTTTTTTAATCATGTTCCTTGGAAAAAAGCTAATCCCTACTGACAAGTTGTTTTTGATCACTCTTACCGTTTTTGAGATATGGCATCCGAAAAGTAGGTCACAATAAAAAGTTCTTGGAATTCAATGTATAAGTTATGAAATCCTGCTTGCAGCGAGAAGATGGACCGGTTCTATTGCCCCGAACCGGTCCGTCTTCTCGCTGCAAGCAGGAGGAAATTCTTTGTCACAAAGTTTGGCATTTTCTATAAAATCAAACGCGCGTCATTGAAACTCACAAGATGTAAATAGCATGTCATTTACATCATACCTTGATGGGGAAAATAGATCTTATATGTTAGAAGTACTAAATAAAAGTTATCGTGAAAATGAAATAGTTGTTCTCGAGAGAAAAGAGCATGAATGCGCATTTAGAGAGTTTTGGTCCGTTTAAAAATCTGTAAAAAATTGGGGTACTTAAAAGCATCGGGAGGCATCATATATTTCAAATTAGACACGAGGAAGTCAATATTGAGCAAGTTATGGCTGTTTTAAATTCAAATAAAACCGTTAACCCGTACCGGTCCAGCTTTTGACCCGTACCGGTCAATTTTCGTTAGCTGCGTATACAAAGGGTGGTAATGGCATTTTCCAGTTGATGGGTTTATATATAGTATTTTCAATTTTTCATGAGGGTGCCTTTAGACTACTTGTAATGGGTAGGCTGATTACTTTACTGAATGGGGAATGTTTATCCAAACAATGGATACAAAGAAAATCTGGCCAGTTGTCCATCAGTAAATAAATCATCATGATAAAAGTATAATTTATTAAAGCATCCATTTGTTACCGTTCTGAATCCAAATGATACATAGGTGCATCCATTTTATACATATATGTTGACGTTTACGAAATGTTTTTCAAATATCTTCCCTATAACAGGAATATGGTAGCTGAAACTTTCACCCATTGTCATACTATGTATATTGAATATGTGTGCAATATTTCAAGTCACAATGTTAAGTAGAAACTCTGAGATCACTTACCTCGATTTGCTGTCATATTTTTGCAATGATCCCATTCCCTATAATGTACGCGAGTACCCACGATACATTACATATAAATGACTGCATCCACATAGATCGACTAGCCACAGTGGTATAACTCAATTAATTATATGACTGTACATTCGGTATTTAGATTATTTATATTCGGTAAATATCGAATGCCACATTCGAAAAATTTCGTTATTTTTCGACACCTTACGAGACTTTCAGTTACATGATATATACTCCTCAAAAAAAGTTAAGGACCTCATAGGTTTACATGTTTATCCCCATATTTGTTTAACGACTGTTTTCTAAGCGGGGAACAAAAGAAATCCGTATAAAGAAAATAAATCTGTATCTTGATTCTATTCACTATAAAGTCCGCAACGTTTCAATGTTATATCTCCATTACATTGGGTCAAAATTTGATGTCAAAATTGATGAATTTCATGTAATTTAACAAAAATGGCAGATCCCATGTTAAACAAATGGGGAATGGTTGTTTTTCCATAAGTCATATGAGGAACGATCCATCCATCCGATTGCTCTCAAAATTGAGATTGTAAGAGATAATTAAATTTGCTAAATTGTCTACTTGACAAAAATATGATTTAATTGTCCAGGCTTTACAAAAGTTAATGGTTTCAAATTCAATAATTTTTAATGAACCTCTTATTGAAATAACACAGGTGGTTCAATGAGGTGGTCAAAATTACTTTAACGCTCCGTATCGCTAACTTTAACAACATTAGCGAGACATTTAGCGTGTAAAATGTAAAATCATTCAATTTTCTACTTAGAAAGTATTTTTAATAAATGTTTTGCTGAATAGATATTCCAAAATCTGAGTTGCCCCTAAGCCACCATTCCCCATTTGTTTAACATGGGATCTGCCTTTTTTGTTACATTTCATGGAATTCATCAATTTTGACGTCAAATATTGACACAATGTAATGGAGATATAACATTGAAACGTTGTGGACTTTATAGTGAAAAGAATCAAGATACAGATTTATTTACTTTATTGGGATTTCTTTTGTTCCCCGCTTAGAAAACAGTCGTTAAACAAAGATGGGGATTAACATGTAAACCTATGAGGTCCTTAACTTTTTTTGAGGAGTATATATTTGAACGATGTAGAATAGCTGCGCGGCCATTTTGCAAAACTCACGGTCACGTGACAAAACATTGGACAACAACGAAAGTTATCGAATATTACTTTAATTGCATTTTCGGTAAATAGCAAATTAGCTTTCGGTAAAATGCGTTAACTATATTATAGAAACCATCGTGCCATTGTATACGCTTATGGGCTTCGAGGCTTGATTTTGTCCGTCCCGCGTGATTTCTGACTGAATGTTTTATCTTGTATGAATATGAGATATCGTGTCTACAAATATTTTTGATGTTGTGTGTCCTGCTATCAATTTTAAATCTATTCACACATTTACTTCATTATGAATGAAATGTCCCTTGTGTTGTATTTACAGTATTTACAAAAATTATGTTTCGATTACCAATTTTGAGAAATTTGCCATAGAAAGAATGAATCCATTTTCATTAATGTGATAGGAACTTTGCTCATGATTCCGTATCGAGATTCGACAACTGGTTAAACCTTTTATGATATTTTGAAGTTTCAGAATACAATAACACTATCATGATAATATCTAGATTCTATATCTACATTATACATTTAACAAATGGAGTTTAAAAAGTTCCATCACTTTATAATGTGTATATCCAGTTTGCTGCTCATTTAAAAAGTTTGACTCACATTTCTACAACTTGTCTACAGACTTGTACACTTTTGATGTTGTTGACACCACGTGTGACTTTGGTGGTTTTAAATATTGATCTTAACCTGAAAGGTAGTGTGTATGCTTACATTTCTAGTATCATTGTAGAGCTAAAACGAAAGATAAGGACAGGTCTGTCAGCAGACAGGCGATATCCATTTAGAGTACAGTGTTATATGAGCAGCATATTGTGTGATAGAACCTGCTCGACTCAACGAAAATTGCAAAAACTTTAGTTCTGTCAAAGGGACTATTAAGCTGTGATGGTTTAACAAATATGCATTGTTATAGGTATGTGGGTCTTTTTCTGAGACACCCTGTAGAAGAATCTCAGCAACTATAAAAGTCCTTAATAAATCTGGTTAATTTGTTATTGTATGAATCAAGGATCATGGGATATTACATGCATTTAATCCAGAGTCTTGAATTGAACTAGTACAAATCACCAATTCAATAATTAACTTTATCTTACAACTTTTCCCCCATTAAATCCATTTGGAAAATCATAATGTTTAAGAGCTTAATTTATGAAGATGACGATCGTCATACTGACTGAGATTGCCCATTGAAGTGCCCATTGAAGTCTAATAATTTTTTACCATACCCCGTACTACATCCGTTATCTTGAGTTTCTTGCATATCAAGATTATCATGCTATTGGATCAATATAATATTTGCAAAAAATAAATCACATTTTCTTTACTCCCAAAACTTCTTGCTGCCGAATTTTTGAAATTGCATAACGAACGACTAATTTACAATTTGCACCATCATTCAACATGCACAGGTTGCAGGTTACAGGTTATTTACTGCTGCAAAATATTCATAAATGTTTTCCCTACACATCTTTGTTTCTCCATTGTAATAGTATTAAACTTCGATCTATTGAAAACATCTAGAAATACTTACAACTTCTGCAAGAATCTTCAAGATCATTGTTTCAACAGCGTCGTCGTAATTGAACGGGTTATTGTTTTTGGCGGCAAATTTATCCATACACAAGTTTATTTCACTTTGGGTTATCTTAACTATATTCGAACGCTCCTCTCCGTACATCTTGAGGCCCTGGAGCATGAGTTTCTTCATGTATCTGACTTTATCCGTATAGTCTTGAAATAGGACATCGTCTTCTTGAACCAGTGTTCTAACTCTGAAGGTGTCATTTGCTCGACCTTAATTAAGAAATCATTGTCAAATTATATATGCAAGGTTGATGTAAAAGGTGCTATACTGCTTATTATCTATCACTTTTTGTTATATTTGTAGACAAATTATTTCCTTCATTCGACTACAAGTCACAAGTTATTGGCTTGAGCAAGTGTCACCACCTGCAAATGCTTAACAACCTAAATGTTATTTTCTTATCAAAGGGATTTCCTTGGCAGACCATTTCTCTTCTGTTGCAGTAAAGGAAAGAAGCACAATATCTCTTTTTAACAAGTGGTTCTTACTTTCAGTGCACAAATATTTTCAAGATCCATCAGCTTAGAACAAAAGAAGATATTTCAGAAGGATCGTATCTGTATTTTACCTGTAAAGATTTACACGATAAGCAATAGTGGTTCGATTTTCATGAAAGCATGTTTGGAAGGAAATTCAATGTGCTAAATGATTGTTTATCAAAAAGAGCAATACTCTGATAACTTTGCATTTCCTACATCCTCATAAACAAGGTAACAATATTTCATGAATTTCATTTTCATTGGCACTGACTTCCGACTATGAACAACCCGAATCACCTTGATTGTCATGCCAAAATGTGTCTTATATCTGTGGTCCAAGGTAGAAAAATAACAGAGGCACAGAAACCGCAAGAAATACTATCAAAATGGGCCAATTTGATCCCCTTTGCAGACATTAGGGATATAGAACACCGGCGTACGTGACATGTACTAACATGTATAAACTTTAATACATAATCTTTTCGATATTGCAATTGCCAGCTCCGTGTTCTATATATATACACATTTACCTGCTATTAAGACAATGTATCTTCAAATAAAACCTATAGCCAAGTAGATAATTAGCGTCTCTGCTAGAACACTTTTGTAAATGGTTTTACGAGCAATGTTGTTTGTGTTTATGCGTCATACACTACGTTGATATAACGTACACTCATTGAGTAGACGTTGTCATTTCTAAATGCCCAAACATGCAAGAAACACTTTGGTACAAGAATGATCTTGATTTAACCTAGAAACCATGCAGAGAAACTATACTTTTACTTAGTCAGAGTGGCACCACAGAACGGCTATAGCTCCGTTGACTAACCATGATACAGTAATGGTGTGCAAGAAATTTAAGGAAAATAATGGCGGTGTTCCCTTCAATATGAAATATCTGTCAACGCATGTCACAACACAAGCTTTTTGTCAACACGTGTCACAACACAAGCTTTTTGTCAACGCATGTCGCAACACAAGGTTTTTTTCAACACACGTCACAACACAAGTTTTTTGTCGACGCATGTCACAACACAAGCTATTTGTCAACGCATGTCACAACACAAGCTTTTTGTCAAAACATGTCACAACACAAGCTTTTTCTCAAAGTATGTCAAAACACAAGTTATTTGTCAACGCATGTTACAACACAAGCTTTTTGTCAACGCATGTCACAACACAAGCTTTTTGTCAACACGTGTCACAACACAAGCTTTTTGTCAACACGTGTCACAACACAAGCTTTTTGTCAACGCATGTCGCAACACAAGGTTTTTTTCAACGCACGTCACAACACACGTTTTTTGTCGACGCATGTCACAACACAAGCTATTTGTCAACGCATGTCACAACACTAGCTTTTTGTCAACGCATGTCACAACACAAGCTTTTCATCAATGCATGTCACAACACAAGCTATTTGTCAACGCATGTCACAACACAAGCTTTTCATCAATGTATGTCACAACACAAGCTATTTGTCAACGCATGTCACAACACAAGCTTTTCATCAATGCATGTCACAACACAAGCTTTTTGTCAACGCATGTCACAACACAAGCTTTTCATCAATGCATGTCACAACACAAGCTATTTGTCAACGCTTGTCAGAACACAAGCTTTTTGTCAACGCATGTCACAACCCAAGCTTTTTGTCAACGCATGTCACAACACAAGCTTTTTGTCAACGCATGTCACAACACAAACTTTTTGTCAACGCAAATTTAGCTATTTCGTCGACTAAAACCAATGACAATCTTTGATCAAAACATATATGTAAATGCTTTGTTTATGGGACATTTTAGCGACTGCAAATATGTTTACTCTGTTAATTTGTACTTACAATATGTTAACTGGTATTGCAATTGTTATATTTTAACTTAGATTTGATATTCAAATGGCCCGTTAAAATGGGAAGGAAAAACATTGAAATGAAATATTAGTTATTTTGATAAAAAAAGGTTAGACGTTGATAACATATGACCATTGACCCAGGGCACATATACTTTTTGTGTGCCCAATGATTGCTTTAAGAATAAGGGCCTTTCTCAACTCAAAGGTCTCACCAATGTACTTCTTTATTGAATTGTCATTTTCATTTGAATCGTCTATCTTTATTTGTACTGACCTGCAAAATCCACTGATTTTGTGACAAGAGCATCGTAGATGGCATCAAAGCTGTTGAGTACAACTATTATTTCCCCGGCAAAATTCAGCTTGAAGATTGGACCATACTCCTCTGCCCATTTTTGTAAATCTTTGTGAATATTTTCCAAGTCAACTTGGAGTGCATTTCCTACGATAGGTATTCCTTTAGGTCCTGGGATTTTTGCGATTATCCTTGCCTTCTCATTTGTGTATTTTCGGAAAAAGGTATACACTAAAAAAGCAAAGCAGGCCAGAAGAACGTAAAATAACATGGTAGAAGTTGATATATATATGGCGTATGTTTATTCCTCCCTGTTTAAACGTCAGACTGGCTAGGTTTAAAATATATCCATACCCGTCACAGGTCAGAGTAATCTAAGAATGAGCATGCCTTTTCACTTCAAATCTTCTTTGCAGTTGTGTTTAACAAGTATACCTAATTTATTGTGAAATGCACATACCCAGACACAGGGGCGGATCTAAAAGTGTGTGCTCATCTGCAAAAAGCTTATTTCTAATTCTGCAAAATGAGTTCTGTTTGAAACGAGCCAAAAAAACATCCTGTGTATTGCATTTAACTACAAGCCACAATAACTGACTTGACACACATCAGGGGCGGATCTGGGAATCAACAAGGGGGGGGGGCCCAAATTACAAGTCAGAGAAAAACACGCCCGCGCTTGCGCGGAAAAAAATTTTGGGCCTCTAAAACCCAAAAGTGGGCCCAAATTTTGAACTTTTGAGGCCCATTTTCTTCAAAATTTGGCCTGAAATTAAAAAATAAGGCCTTAAAAGGCCCAGTAATGACCAAAAAGGCCCACTTTTTGGGGCCTGAAGGCCTTATTTGTCCCAAAAATTTTTTTGGGCCCAATTTTTTTTTTCTGGGCCCGGGCCCCCAGCCCCCCCCCCCCTAATCCGCCAGTGCACATGTAACCATTCCCGACACTGTGTGTTTATTATTTTTTGAATATGCATCAAATTTCAATTTCATGAAATCATTACTTTCTTTTAATAAAACCTTAATGTTTTTGTCTGTTTCTCGATTATTTCCTTCACTCTCTGCCTGTAAGACACAGCTTTAAGTAAATTGTTCCCAGCGAGGCCTGTCAAAATACCAAGGTTGCACTAACACTTGAAATACATGATTAATATCTAGGGCAGAGTGGTCTATATAACTATCTTTCAAGTAAACAAACGCTCAATGTATTCTGATGAGTATGCCGTTTTCTGGACTATCTTGGTATGTTTGATATAAGACGTGTCAATGTTAAAATTATATTAATTCATTTTATATTAGCGCAGTTACTGCTATGAAGCAGCAGTTCGCGTAAACTATATAAATGGGTCAGTGAATTTAAAATATACAAGCACACCTTGGTGGCAGTAAATTCAACAAAAAATATTTGGTTTCTTTTTGCATCAAATTACTTATTAAGCTCTTTGGTTGAAAGTAAAAAGGTGGCAGAGTATATGGTTACTAAAAAACAGAACTGGGCAAGGGCGTAGGAAGGTGTAAATTCAACACTACGCCAAAAAATGAAACATTTCAAATCTTCTATATCAAAACGCCTATTTTATGCTTGTAAAATGTCATGTTATGGCAATACCTTTCTAATGTACTTAAAATGTTCGAATGCATATAAAATCACCATGGAAAGCCGATTTTTTAAATCTCGACACAACTCATTCTCACTTTCCTCATGTTAATGTTATTTTTCTCGAATGATAAAGACGACTTTCCAGATAACAATGAGAGATTTCTAACGACTTCTGAATAATTAAATTTAGATACATATTATTGTCTGATTCCATTGTGTATCGTGCAATACGACAATATAGATTAAAGAAAGCACAGTGTGTCTCAAAAAAAGTTACACTTACAAAAAGTTCAATTGACTTTTCCCCTAAAATATACTTTGGATACCAAAAGACAAATCTAGTAGTCAATAGTGGCTCGATTTTTATGAAATCTGTTCAATGATTATTTCCCAAAAAGTGCAATAATAATTACTTTGCATTTTCTCCAGTGTTAACTTTCAATATTTTAAAACTAATTCAATATGAATTTAATTTTTCAAAAAGTGTCATTTACCTGCGGCCAAGGTTAGACAGAGGCACAAATAGAGTACTATTGAAAAATCGAGCATATCATGATCATATGGTATCAAAAAACATTTGTTTAGGTTAGTGTGCTCGAGATACAATTTATGCACAATGAGAAAAAATAACTATAGAAAATTAATCAGCCTTTTTATTCTCACTTTTCAACACTACGCACTGGCGTTTTGGCGTACATTGTTCCTACGCCACTGCTGGGCTCTAGATAACTGTATCATATACGAATGCGTTCGATTCATGCAGCATAGACAGGTCCAAATGTTCGCAAAGCCAACGATAGTTGCCTGACTGACAATTTCTTACCTCGTTGACAACAATTGTTGTCAAGGGAACACGCATAATTTAAACGTGTCGCATTTGAATAAAGTCAAAAAATGTCACATTTGAATAAGGACAATTCGGGGATTTGTAAAAAGTATCTATTTTCAGTATACTAGGATTTCCTCCAAAACTTTTAGAAACGTCTTTGTACGGTTACGAACTATCAACCTTGTCCATTTACTGTCTCACTTTTGCTTTGATTCGAAATGGCTGAGGGTGGAGTACAATCCCGAGAGGAAAGTCACGTGGGTCAGGTGACGGACTTTGAGCGCCATCTGGTGGACAAATCGTGAATTTCTGCAACAATGTAGCACAGAACAGAAATAATCTGGTTTTGGCAAATTGTTCCCCGACACAGACACGTCGGCCTGCTCCAAATGATATAGCTCTGAAATAGATCAACGATTTCTTGTGAAAAATAACACGTTAATGCATGTCAAAAAGGTCATTCAATGAATGCTTGAATGTTTCCTTGAGAGTATGATGACTCGGACCTCAAAGCGAATGGTAAATACAGGATACATATTTTAGGCGACGTATTAGAAATTGATTTGAAAATATATGAATATACAACAGACATATAATATATTTAGATAACAACTAACTTATTTCGTTCCTCCAAAGAGACCAGATTACCATCATCATCTAACCAACGTTCTGGCTTAAACTGCCAAGGATCAGGAAACAATAAGGGATCGTGGTGCATCGCAAATATGTTCGTCCAAACCTTCAGAAAAGTAAGTACATACAATTATTACAATAGTGAATTATCTAATGGAAAATCCTTTCGTTTTAAAAAACGACCGTTCTTTATTTCTATCAAATATGTTTAATATTTATCTAAATGCCATACACATTTATCATTTAGAAAATATAGTGTGAGTATTACCTGTGTACCCTTTGGAACATTATAGCCTGCAACACTCGTGTCTACCAAAGTTTTATGGGGTACAGCAATTGGCACGTGAGACAAATAACGTAACACTTCGATAAGCGTCGCTTGAAGGTATGGCATGTTTTCTTTATCGTCAACACTCGGATTCCGGTCTTTACCGACAACTTTGTCTACCTCTTCTTGTAGTTTGTCTTGGATATCTGGATGTTTCATCAGTAGAAGAAAGAACCCAGAGATCGTGCCTTTAGTTGTGGTAAACCCCGCACCAATGAGATCCGTTGATGACTTTATGATGTTGGAATCTGATATTTGGTGTGGTGTTGAGGGGTCTCTTTGGGCTTTTAAAAACACCCCCATGACGCTGTGATTGAAATCAAGCGATTTCTGCAATGTTTACAAACAGAATATTTTTCTGCACCATCAGAAGACGTAAATGATACAAAATGTATATATTGAATCTCTCGAAGTGTAAGAACGTGATGTACGGTACTAACGTTAATCCATGGTCAAGATATGTGGTCGCTATACTAATGATGTTCCATATGCTGTCAACATTAATGATATATATGCATAATCAGTACTGGGCAATTTACTACAGATTGACGACGGAATTAACACTTAAAGAATTAACACACAAAGATATACAGTGGATATTATGTTGCATATCAAATGTCTCACGGATGTTTTTTCTTGCTGTGTTTTCTGACACTTTTTAGTGTTTATTTACGTGCATTTGTATCCAATGCCAATGCTTATACGGTGCGTTATATTAAAAACGCAACAAATTGTACTCTCGGAAAAGCACAAAACCAGTGATAACAGCATTGATTTTATTCAATTTACCATAAAACCACGTGTCTCCTCTTTTCAATGGTATGTCATTTATTGAAATTGGGCTTTGGTTTGGCGAATAATCATTCCCTTTGCAAAGTTGGTCAAAATAAGCATGGGGCCAAGTTATAAACATCGCTCAATTCAGTGCACAGGAATAAAACATAAAACCAGTGATGACTGCATCCTTTTCATTCAATGTACCACAACGCCACATTTCTCTTCTTTGCAATTAAATGGTTTGTCATTCATTGACAGGTATTCAAGTTTGGCGAAATAATCATTGATTTCGCTAAGCGTGGCAAAATCTGCTCGGGACCAAGTTTAAAGCATTGCAAAAGTCAGAGCATGGGACATAGGGGTTATTGGAAGAAGGTGTGACAGGTGTCAGATAGACTGTAAAGAGTTGATACTCATACTCTTACAAAAATGCATCTTATAGCCCTCCTAATTGCCACCACTTCTTAGCACACAAAGATGTGCTCGTCTCTCAATATCATCCAAGGCTAAGCTCTGTGGGTTAAAGGGGAGAAATCAGCCCATTAGCAGTTTGACAATATCTGTTGGACGAATCTGTTCCCGAGATAGCTTCAAATGAAAAAGTCACACGAATTCACGTCAAGAAAATCTTCCATTAGCACTTAGCACTTGCACTGACTTTTGCAATATCTAAAACTTGGTCCAGGACAACTTTGCAAATAGCCGGAATGATTTTTGCCAAGCCATGACCACATTAATTTTGTACCAATCACATACCATTGCAAAAAGAGGGACGTGGCTTTGTGGTACATTAAATAAAATTGATGTAGTCATAACTATTTTGTGGTTTTACAAGATAACGGTTTGTTTCATTTTTTGATACGCTCTGTATACCTCACATTCTTTCCGCATTTCTGTCAAAACGATGTCTCTGGTTCTACATGCATTTGTCAGGAGTTTATAGTTTTGATTTCCGAAAAAACGTAGCCATGGAAACATGTCTAGTTCAACCCCATTGCCTGCTGACATTACTCTTCCAGCCTTAGCTTGCATCTCGGTAATTTGTTTGATGTGAGGATGGTCGTCTGTGAACCGAACTCCACCTATCTGATGAAACATGCAACACAACAGTAATATGGCGAGATAAAATAATGCCAAAGTACCCCATTTCTCGTATAGGTCTCGTATTAGGTCACCCATGATGAATCAACAAATGTCAATTGATATTCATTCTCTTTTAAAAGGTACAAGTTACTGCTACGAAACACATGGCCTACTCAAAGTGTTCATATTTTTAGTGTCATCTATAATTTGTTGAAAGTATATTGCGGTACCTACCACTTCAGCAAGAATTTTCAAAATCATCGTTTCAACAGCATCGTCGTAATAGAACGGCTCGTTGTTTTTAGCGGCAAATTTATCCATGCACAGGTTGACCTCACTTTGGGTGATCTTGACAATATTCGATCGTTCCTCGCCGTACATCTTGAGTCCCTGGAGCATGAGTTTCTTAATGTATTTAATTTTATCCGTGTAGTCTTGAAATAGGACATCATCACCTTCTACTAGTGTTTGGACTCGGAAGGTGTCATCTGCACGACCTGAATAAATCATTGACAAATTCAATATTATTAAAATAAGAAACTTGCTTCATGAACGCATTTGATGGGATCCATCAGAACTGGACATATTACGAACAGAGTTAATGCACCAATTCGCAAAACAAATAAAACAAATCTTACAATTGAATGTCTTGACATTAAACCTTTTTTTACAATGGCCCATATTTCCTGATAATATCCCATTATTGGACTTCTAGATTAATGAATATCTTAAAGCAATATGTGCTAGAAGTTCAACATAAAAATGAGACTGCTTGAAGCCAATATTATCAGCAATGAATGATGGGAGCAGCAGTTTTGTCAAGTATTTGAATCTCCGGTCAAGATGCACCACGAATGTTTAGATAATGGTGGAAAATACTGTATAACAGTAGTAATATCAAATGACCAAATAATGTTACAATACTAATTCTTTTGCTGTTGTGGTACATAATTTGATGTAAAATAGCAACATATGATGGAGTGTCAAGATGATATGAGCAGGAGAAAAGAATTATAAAACATGCTGTTCCACATACCCGCGACTCCTGTTACCATAACAACCATAACTTTTTATTTTCAAACAATTTGTCATGAGAGTTGCAGGAGGAATTGTTATAATGTAATTCTACAATTTGTAGCAATTTTATCTCGCAGCAGGTAAATCTATTGAAACAACAGCATTTGTATCTTTACTTACCGGACACCCTGTATGTGCATATTTCGTGTATGGTATCAGCTGATTTTTAAAACCTTGATATATAGAGAGAGACAGGGGCGAAAGGCACAAAAGTGACGTTACACAAGGTGGTATTCTTAAGACAACGTTAACTATGCTTCTGTAATAATTTGACATAAATGCATATTTCGTGCATGATATAATCTTCTATATAAAAGAAACATAGGCAGCAGCCGCTTCAATGGGGTAACACAATGTGATATTCTAGAATATAACTTTTTACTCCGTTTCTGTACTTTATACCAAACAAATGCATTTTGTGTTTGACATTAATCGATTTTTAGAATAGATAACTCCCTTTCACCAATAATAAAAAAAGATTATTGAAAACGTCAAACATTTCCTTGAAATCCAACAATGCACAGCAATCTTTTTAGATTGAAATGTCTGCTTAATTGGCACTGATTAGAGTGAAATTGAAGCTCTTTTAAGAGAAACATATGTGTGTGGCCTATATGTATTGAAAACTTGTCACTGTGCACCATGTCACGGGACCTTCTTAGGCAATTGATGTCATACACTAAATGCATCTATTTTGTGGTATAAAATACAAACACAGAGTAAACAAGGCACATGGTGAACAATATTGTACCTATAACATAGCAGTGTGAACTTGATGACCAAGAGAGCAAGGTGGCCGCCGAAAAGTTCATCAGTTCTAGAACTTCAAACCATGTAAATTGTGTAAAAAATTCAAGAAAATCAGTTAAGTAGTTTTCCTAGAATTGTGATGACAAGATTTATCTGAAAATGTTCATGATGGCTGCTAGAATACAAAACGGCTACCGAAAAGTTAATCAGACTGATCAGCTGTAGAACTTTCTACCATGTAACATTTGTGAACATTTGAAGCAAAATTGTTAAGTGTTTTTTCTGGAATCATGATGACAAGATTTATCTAGAAACTTCCAAGATGGCCGCCAGAATGCAAGATGGCTACAGGAAAGTTAATCTGCTCTATAACTTCTTACCATGTAACATGTACTGTGACAATTTTAAATAAAACTATAAAGTCGATTTCCTTGAATCGTGATGACAAGATTTATCTAAAAACTTAAAACTTCCAAGATGGCCGCCAGAATGCAAGATGGCTGCCAAAAAGTTAATCATCTCTAGAACTGCATACCATGTTCATGTGTGAAAATTTGAAGTAAATCTGTTAAGTCGTTTTCCTGAAATTACGATGACAAGATTTATCCCAAAACTTCCAAGATGGCCGCCAGAATGGAAGATGGCCGCCGACAAGTCAATCACCTCTAGACTTTCTTACCATGTAACTTGTGTGAAAATTAGAAGTAAAGCCATTTGATTTTCCTGAAATCATGATGACAAGATTTATCTTAAAACTCCCAAGATAGCCACCAGAATGCAAGATGGCCACTGAAAAACTAATGAGGTCTAGGACTTCTTACCATATAACATGTTTGAACATTTGAAGTACATCTGTTAAGTTATTTTTTGCGATCACAAGATTTATCTGAAAAAATACAAGATGGCCGCCAGAATCCAAGATGGCCGCCGGAAAGTTAGTCAGCTCTAGAACTTCTTACAATGTAACATATGTGAACATTTGAAGTAAATCCATCTGGTGGTTTTCCTGGAATCGTGATGACAAGAAAGTGAGACTTCGGAATGCCACCTTGTCTAACCTCATTTTGGTGCATTTTGTTCTGTTTCTATCAATATAAGAGGTGTTTTCTTTATGAGGAAAGTCTGTTCTTTCAAACGATACAATTATTTTATGAGGGAAAGTACCGGACAACAAACTCCTTTTCTAGAGCCCTTTTGGAAATGAGATCAGGGACTATTCTACTAGGAACTTTTTTAGATTGAGTTAAAAAGTCTAGATGTGTTGAGAATGAGAAAGAATTAATTTCAAATTGAGTTTAGGACGTATTAGACACAGTGTTAGGGACTGCTTGTGAACGAGTTAGTAAAATATAGCTATCACAACAAACTAGTCATGTCATTGTAGCATACTAGGAGAATTGGCATTATTACTCCAAAACTGTTCTGCATGGAGTCTTTTGGAGATGGATAAATTAACACGGGGCTCAATAAAGGACTTTTATAGTTTTTAACGGCTTAATATATCAAGCAAACAGAAATGTAAAAACTCTAAATGTAAATCTATATGTAACAATTAATATGCACACATGTAAATAATCTGTTAATGTGAATTGTCTGTAATTTTATGTAATGTTTGAATCTTCAACTATGTGGAGGAAATAAAGACACTGAACTGAACTGAACTAGTCGGTTATAATGGCAGCCAATGGGGAATTTCCAAAATTCAAACGCAAATATCTTTGGAACTAGGTATAAGAAAAAATCTTAATTTTCTTATTTTGAAGATAATCATGTTATTGTAAGATCCTGAAAATATGGGCTTTATTAATCTTAAACTGTTCTGCCAGGGGATCGTTTGAAGATTGATAAATTAACATGGAGCTCAATCTAAATGTCCAAAATTTTCAAGGCCTGCTATTATCAAATGGGGCCACTTTTCAACACCACTTCGTTAGTTATCAAAAATATATGTACTAGTTATCAAAAATATATGTATTAGTGATACATATGCAATTCTAGGGTTTTATTGCCGTAATTGACCTCCCTATTTGAACGTAATTGCCGTACTTCGACTCTACTAACGGCGTTGTGTAATCAGTTATTAATTGCAGTAAGGCCCAGAAAGGCAAAGTAATGTCCAAAATGCCGAAAAACTTAACGGGAATGCCCCCTGGATCCGCCAGTGGATTGTTCAATAAAACGATAACATTTCGAAACATTAATTCCTAGTCGCATGTATACTGACCTGCAAAATCTGCTGATTTTGTGACAAGAGCTTCGTAGATTGCATCATAACTGTTTTAAGTACAACAACCAAGTCCCCAGCAAAGTTCAACTTGAAGATCGGCCCATACTCCTCAGTCCATCGAAGTAAATCTTTGTGAATATGTTCAAGATCAACTTGGAGTGCATTAACGAATATTGGTATTCCTTTAGGTCCTGGTATTTTTGCAATAATTCTGAATTTCTCATTTGTACATTTTTTGATAAAAACATACACTAAAAAAGCAGAGCAGCTTAAAAGAATGTAGACTAACATGTCAGAGTAAGATATGCATGTAGCTCTGTATCTCTACACCAACTTAACATTTAGCTAGTCAATGTTACAAGGCCGAGGTAACATTTTAACAACTAGGGTTAACGTGTAATGAATCTGGCAGATTTAAACACACTCTACATACCAAAGAGTATGTAGATGACGTTTATTGTGGACTTATATGCAGACTGAAATAAAAACTACTTGAAACAACACTGGATTTTGTCCTTCCTATATCATTTGAGACCGAATACTCCTGTAAACATACTAAGATCTGCTACTATTTTTGATGTGATGAGTATTGGCAATTATCAATCGTAACATTTATTATCAGGACTTTAGTATGAATGAACTATGTTGTCTCAAATTGTGATAAATGTATTTTTATGGTGATGCAAGGGTTGGGGTATTGGTATTGTTCGTTTGATTATGGTTTTGAACAAGTGGAGTTTGATTTCATTATGACTTATGTTACTAGTTGTTTTCTGTTACATATTGTAACGTTTTTCCCGTGGTCAGGAATGCGGGGAAAATGCGGGGAAGGTGGACTCTCCCGCGTGTTACTTAATTGCGGGATGTTTCAGAGCGGCGTTGACTCCGCTCGCTACAGTCGCCTGAGATGTTACTCCAAGGGAATGTAAGGGAAAAGAAAGTATTACGCAATCTGGGGTTTGCACTACACAAGTTCCCTCCGGAACTCAATACAATACAACAATGAACATTCAAGTACAGAATAAAAATAAAGTTATATATTTGCTCTTTATGAGCCAAACAATGCTTTAGAAACAATAGAAAATTATGTACAAAGTCGAGCTCAAACTACCCTAAACTATATAATCACTAATAATGCCTTAAGACAGAAAAACATGTGATGTCAAAGAATGATTTCATTAACTTCCTTATTTCCGGAATTTCTTATCAAAACCGGTAATGGTGAAACGAAAACACAAAAATCAATTTTCATCACATTCCTCCCTTCCCAGGGGTAGGTTCGTCCCGAACCGAAAACAAAAAAAAACAAAAAAAGATGAAAATTGATTACGGCTACTACAAGTCCGTGTTTGACCTTCCCTGATCTATAGATCTATTTCAACACTCTTTGTATTTACATCCTCAATGAGCCCAATTCGTCTCCTCCATGCCTCCTCCCGGTTTCCAATTTGTCCTTGTCGAGGACATGATTTTTCATTTTTGTCAAATTGCCTCTGTCGGTCCTTTCCAGTGTAGTTCTCCTTTGAGTCCCAAGATGATCTAGAACTCCATCTACTACCACTCAGGGGAGGAACTTTGTTCGCCAAGTCTGGGCACTCCTCTGATGTGACATCGGTAGACTCTGTAGTTTCCGATCCTACATGGAAGTTTGTATCGGTACTACCACTGATCTGTTCTGTTATGACAAATGTATTAGGTTGAATTTGAATATTCTCCTTTGTTCGACAATCGGAACAATCATCTCCTTTAGTTGCTGGGGAGACTTCAGCAACTTTCCTAGACAGTGTGCCACATATCTCTGTCTTGGCAATTATTTTCCGTACAATTTAGTTGTCTCCCTCTCCCGATTCAATTTTCCCTTTGTTCTCTATTAGAAATTGAATAGGGGCAGCAACTTCAGTTTCCTGCTGTTTTGTTGGCATAACATTCCCTCGAATAATGCCCCATCCTGTGACATCTGTAACATTCAACATTCCTTTTAGGGAATTCCTCCTTTTGTTTGTTAGTCTGAATAAGATCCTTGATGGCTTCCTTCATAGATTGGAGACCTTCCTGAAAACTATGCTTCATGATCTCAACCAATTCCGAGAAAGACTCCTTGCTGTCTCGGGATTGATCTTGACATTCTTCCACCGCTGCAATTGCTCCATCCTTATAGCGGGGCAATTGCTTCATCCCTTTTCGCATCTTCTCTGACTCCAAATAGGATTCCTCCCGAATAGCTAATTCAATAGCTTCATCAAGGGACTGTGCATTTCCCTGATGTATTGCTCTTCGCACTTCCTCCTGGGGAATGGCTAACTCAAAACTTCTTCGTGCAAGCCTATCCTGTGCAGATTTTGTCATCTCGGGGTAAGCCAGGCAAGTTAAGCGGCGGATATCCTGTCCTAAACTGGCTAGAGACTCATTTGGTTTCCGAGTCCTACTCGACAATTGAGCTTCAAAAATGTCGGCCTTCCCACCTGGTCCGAATCTTTTCTCCAGGGCAGACACCAGATCTTCATAAGTGTATCCAGGATCCATTTCCAACATGATTTGCTGGGCTGGACCCCTCAAACTGGTGACTAAGAATTGATATTGCTCCTGGGCATTCCATCCATTAGCCTTTACACAGGCATTAAAATAAGTCCTATAACCCATCCATGATGTTTTGCCATCATATGGCTCTGGGCGAATTTTTACCCTAGCTTGATTATTGCTCCTTCCCTGGGCCATTTCCTTACAAAATTCCATACATGTTTTAGCCAACTGAGCCATTTGAGTTACAGCAAATGAAGATTCATTATTTGTCTCCTCTGAAATTCCAGGATTTTGGCTGAACTCCGATTTTGAGTCCTTCCTACAATGCCTGATACCTTCCCATTGCTCATGTTGGTGTTCATCCTTTTTAGGTTGTTTCCATTCGAACTTGTTTTCCGAGTTCCTTAAGAAATTGTTTAAGGATTTAACTTTACTATGTGCCATCCAGTTCCGATGTTCCTTACAGGGATCCTCTCTTTCAACCTCCAAATCTCTTCTAGTTTCCACATAGCTTTGAGTGCCTGGCACCTCAAATGAGCTTTCCCTTTGAAATCTAGCCTGCCTCTGCAAAGGCCAGGGGTTTTCCGCCCTTTCTACTGGATGATCGCCATCCCATTCCTGTAACGGGGCTAGCTTTTTCTGAGGTGCACTCTTCAATGTTTGCATATTACCCCGGTGTTGTGGATTCACTTCAATAAATCCAGAGGTGGTCCTGGGTGGGGCAAAAACTTCTTCAGATATTAGTTTCCTATTATTTGTTGGGGCAATGTCCATTCTAGTTTGATCATTCAAAGCAGACCTGCTCTTCCGATTCTCTTCCACGGTGTTAGCCAATATCTGCACAGTGTTAGCCACATCTTCTACACGAGTGCTTAGCATTTTGGCAACATTTTCCACCTGAGCACAAATCATTTTTGCCATATTTTCAACTCGATTATTCATCTGTAAATTATCTCTCTGATTTTGCTGACAAAGATTGTCTATTTTCTCCTCCATATGTATGACTGTGTTATCCAGTCTCGAGAGATTACATCCAATCTCACTTACAAGCAATTTCTGCTTATCCAGTTCTTCACTCAAAGTAGGAGAGCACTCTCCCCACTTTGGGGTATCCCTTCCCGGTGTCATTCTTGCGGATGTTTTGGGGAACTTCTTCCTAGATCCCAACTGTAGGGTGGGTGAATTCCAGGGGTCAGACGCCCTCTCCATCCCATTTTCTTGAACGGTATCCATGAATGGGTTTGATTCCAATTTTTCTTTTCCATGCCAATTGATCAAATTCCTGTTCACTAAAGGGAAATCCTGCGTCCCTATTTCCTCCATAGGATCCTTCCACGGTTTACCACCCGTGGTCCAATTATCTCCTGTCCAATATCCAGTGCTAAATCCACTGGCTTGTGCAGTGGGCACTTTACTTTGCTCTCCTCTGTCCCCCATTGAGACAGATGTTTGGGCACTTATCGTCCCTATAGAGCCGGTTTGTCTGACTGTCTGTCTCACAAGAGCATCTATAGGCTCGAAAAAGGGGTTTAATGCTTCTCGCTTCCTACTTTCTACTTGCTCTTGTCTTATTCCTTGGTTACTAAAATCCGAGGTATCCTTCTCCCCATCCTGTGTGGGGGATCGTCTTTGTTCGACAGGCAAAGTTGGATCACCTGCCAAAGGGTTTTTTATATCCTCGTTGTCATTCTTGAAGAAGACCCAGGTTTTCTTTTGTTCCTTTGTTTGATCCATACTCTCAATATCTGACATTTTATCAGATATTTCCACCTGCAAATTTACATGCAATTTCCAAGATGTGCGTCCCTATTATAAATCCTTATCCTTGCTTCCACAAGAGCAACTGAAGCAATCCCACTTCTGACACCAATGTAACGTTTTTCCCGAAGGTCAGGAATGCGGGGAAAATTCGGGGAAGGTGGACTCTCCCGCGCGTCACTTAATTGCGGGATTATACGGAGCGGCGTTGACTCCGCTCACTACAGTCGCCTGAGATGTTACTCCAAGGGAATGTAAGGGAAAAGAAAGTATTACGCAATCTGGGGTTTGCACTACACAAGTTCCCTCCGGAACTCAATACAATACAACAATGAACATTCAAGTACAGAATAAAAATAAAGTTATATATTTGCCCTTTATGAGCCAAACAATGCTTTAGAAACAATAGAAAATTATGTACAAAGTCGAGCTCAAACTACCCTAAACTATATAATCACTAATAATGCCTTAAGACAGAAAAACATGTGATGTCACTTGAATGTCTTTAAAGTTACTATAAGAAAGTAAGATCAAAGGAGGATATCACTTTGATAAGTTCCAGCAAAAGATAAAGGTTGATATCACTTGAATGTCTCTAAAGTCGCCACATAAAATAATCATGAACTCATATTAAACAATCACTATAACATTAGATGTCTTTGTTTGTGTCTTCTTCAGCAATTGTGGGATGCAGCTCTTTGTATTCCATTGTCTGTCCTGAAATAAAATGGCGCTCCTGGCCACGGGACCCCGTCTACTTATCAAGTTTATTAATGTACAACCTGGTGCAAATATTCTTAAAATCCGGAATCCAAGTTGCAATCGGGTGCAACGATCCTACTCAATGGGTGCAAAAGCCCTTATATCTCTTGATCATAGGTGCAATGTTTCTGTGTGCCCCTGTTCCTAACCAGGGTGCAACTCCTCTATATGCCCTTGTTCTTTAATCAAGGTGCATCTTGCCCCTGTTCCTTAACCAGTGTGCAAGTCCTTTATGTGCCCTTGTTCCTTAACCAAGGTGCACCTTGCCCCTGTCCCTTAACCAGGGTGCAAGTCCTTTATATGCCCTTATTAAACTTTGCACCTATGTCCAGTTTGCAATTCCCTTATATGCCCTTGTTCCTAACCAAGGTGCATCTTGCCCCTGTTCCTTAACCAGGGTGCAAGTCCTCTATTATCCATTATCCAAGTTGCAATCAGGTGCAAACGTCCTTAAAGCCTTTATCCAAGTTATAATCACGTGCAAATGTCCTTAAATCCTTTATCCAAGTTGTAATCAGGTGCAAATGTGCTTAAATCCTTAATCCGAGGTGCAACCAGGTGCAAATGTCCTTATGGGGTGCAACCTGGTGCAAATGTCCATAAATCCTTAATCCGAGGTGCAACCGGGTGCAAATGTCCTTATGGGGTGCAACCTGGTGCAAGTATCCTTAAAATCCTATATCCGAGGTGCAACCGGGTGCAAATATCCACTATGGGTGCAATCGTGCGCAAATATACGCTATAGGTGCAACCGGGTGCAAATATACGCTATGGGTGCAACCAGGTGCAAATATACGATATAGGTGCAACCTGGTGCAAGTATCCTTAAATCCTTAATCCGAGGTGCAACCGGGTGCAAATATTCCTTGCACCAATATGGGGTTGCAAGTTAGGTGCAACTCTCCCAAATGTACTTTAGGTGGTTATAATGGGTGCAAATATCCATTGCACCTATATGGGGTTGCAAATTGGTTGCAACTCTCCCAAATATCCTTCACACCTATTCAAGGTGGTTGATATGGGTGCAAATATCCCTTGCACCAATATGGGGTTGCAAGTAAGGTGCAACTCTCCCAAATGTCCTTCACACCTATTCCAGATGGTTATAATGGGTGCAAATATCCCTTGCACCTATATGGTGCTGCAAATTGGGTGCAACTCTCCCAAATATCCTTTACACCTATTCAAGGTGGTTGATATGGGTGCAAATGTTCCTTGCACCGATATGGGGTTGCAAAGTTGGGTGCAACTCTCCCAAGTCCTTTAGGTGGTTATTATGGGTGCAAATATTCCTTGCACCGATATGGGGTATGCAAAGTTAATTGCAACTCTCCCAAATGTCCTTCCGTTGATTATTGTGGGTGCAAATATCCCTTGCACCGATATGGGGTTGCAAAGTTGGTTGCAACTCTCCCAAATGGTTTTAATGGGTGCAAATATTCCTCGCACCGGTATGGGGTTGCAAATTGGGTGCAACTCTCCCAAGTCCTTCAGGTGGTTATTATAGGTGCAAATATCCCTTGCACCTATATGTGGTTGCAAAGTTGGTTGCAACTCTCCCAAATGTCCTTCCGTTGATTATTGTGGGTGCAAATATCCCTTGCACCGATATATTGGGTTGCAAATATTCCTTGCACCGATATGGGGTGGCAAATTGGGTGCAACTCCCCCAAATGTACTTCACACCTATTCAAGGTGGTTGATATGGGTGCAAATGTTCCTTGCACCGATATGGGGTTGCAAGTTGGGTGCAACTCTCTCAAAAGTCCTGGGGTTGCAAGATTGAGTGCAACTCTCCCAAAAGTTCTAGGGTTGCAAGATTGAGTGCAACTCTCCCAAATGTACTTTAAGGGTGCAAATATTCCTTGCACCGATATGGGGTTGCAAAGTTGGTTGCAACTCTCCCAAATAACAATATAATGTTGAGTAAAAATAATGAACAAAAATACACACCAATCTCGGCAAATATAGTACACGCAATCTCGGCAAATATAGTAATAGATACAATCCGATATGAATCTCTAAAACAATGTTCAAAATGTCCAGGCTAAAAAATGGACAAACTGTGATGATATTTGATCGAAAATCCTTCGTCAATTACTCAACAAAATATTCTTACTTACGACCCCGTGGTTGTTCCAGTCTGTAAATCCGTCAATTATTTGTCGCACAACAACTTGACAAACTGGTCAAATTCCTTTTATATGCCCCGCGCGGACGTTTTGGACTGCATAAATCTGATTGGTTAATACCGCCAAAAACTAGGTTAGTATGCCGATGAGGTACCTCAATGGGCGATAATATGAAATTTCCGTGGATGATCATGTCACTAAAATGCTAAAAACGTGATCAATTAACTCGAAAATGATTAAAAATCAAAGTTCCTATGAAAGATTATACGCCAATAATTGATCCGCCACTCGCCTAAACTCACCAGTTCCACTAAAATTCCTGTAAAATGGCTTCGTTTTCCGATTTCAAAAGAATGATTTCATTAACTTCCTTATTTCCGGAATTTCTTATCAAAACCGGTAATGGTGAAACGAAAATACAAAAATCAATTTTCATCACAATATTTTGGTCGCTTCGTCTTGGCACTTGTGAGAAAAAATTTCTGAATGGTCTTTCTACACAGAGCAGTTGATCTCCGATGTGATCGAGCGTTAACAGCCGCTGCCTCTTGTCGGATCGACTAACAAAATAACCTAGTTTTGGAAGTGTCGAGTTGGCCGAGCTATGCGTATGGGTGTCGAGACGCGTATGCTCCTTGTGTTTAATATATTGCAGGGGCGGATCTGGGAAGCAACAAGGGGGGGGCCCAAAGTTCAGGTCAGAGAAAAAATCGTCCGCGCTTGCGCGGGAAAAAATTTTGGGCCCCTAAAACCCAAAAGTGGGCCCAAATTTTGAAATTTTGAGGCCAATTTTCTTCAAAATTTGGCCTGAAATTAAAAAATAAGGCCTCAAAAGGCCCAATTATGACCAAAAAGGCCCACTTTTTGGGGCCTTAAGGCCTTTTTTGGCCCAAAATTTTTTTGGGGCCCAATTTTTTTTTCTGGGCCCACCCAAGGGGGGGGGGGGGGGCCGGGCCCCCAGGCCAATTGGATCAAATCGTTCTTTATATTAAATTAAGCATTTCATTATTTTCTACTGTGCATATGGAAACGGTATCTTTATATAGATCAAGAACTATCAAAATGTCAGATACCCCTCCAATTACACTGATAATCTAAAACCATTTATACTCCACTCCCCTACATAAGTTTGGCAACCTTAGCTCCCCACCGAACTTCGTACGTTTGATTTTCAATGAGGGAGCTAACGTTGCCAAACTTATGGAGGGGAGTGTATTTGTCACAATTTATTTCTCAGAACTTCTAATTTGTATATTGCCCAAAACAGGAAAGGTCTACAGAAATATTTAGAGTCCATTGTTTGATATGTCTAGTTCCTTTAATAGAGGAACTGATAGATCTACACTACCTTGCTACGCTCACTCGTCCAGAAATTGATATCAACTCGTGGACAAAATTGATATCACTCAAAATCATACGATATCCTATACATATTTTTAATGTTTATTACCAGTAGGTCGCTACGGTTTCTGCGCACCCCTTTGGGGTTTGCTTCGGCGCTTAACATGTCAACGTTATGCCTCCAGTTAATTTTGATACTTTCCCAATTAGCCTTTTTATTTAGATAGCTCTTGCAATTCAAAGTCAATATATGAGGGATAGAAAAGATATAACAAAACCGTTAAAATCTTAAATGTTACTTTTACTAAAAACTTAAATGTTACTTTTTGCGCAGTACCGTATCCGACTATGTTACCTTTATGCAACATATTGACGGGTCCAAATGTTCACCTAGCCGACCATATTTGCCTCACTGACAATTTTCCGCCTCATTGCCTCGTTGATAGACGCAATTTGCCTCACATAGCCTCCCTTTAGGAAATCCCACTCTAACAGTGTATCTTATGTTAATAGACTGTTATTCATAACCTTGATGGTTTGGTGAACTAAATTCAACATTTTTATCTAAAAAATCTATTAATACACATCCTAGAAATACCACAATTTTATTTCAGAAATATTTATTTATTTCTATGTCATAGTTTAAGCTAACCAGCCAGACATTTTATTTGTTCTTTTCTTCCAATTCCTTTGTATTGAATGCAACATTTATAAACCCAATTCATCATCCCACACTTATGTTCGCAAAACCAAATAATACAGTATCAGTTGAGGCTGTTACCATTCAAAAGATGACCATTGTAATGACGATATGTAATTGATTCGGATTCTTTTGATAACTTTTAAGAGAAATAAATGTTCAAGGTTAACATTCTCAGGTCATGTCATAATAGTCCATTTGTCACCCCTATACATCCAAAAGTGAACCTAGAAATTGTTAAAAGTACGATGTTTTCTGAAAATTTTTAGCGTTTGGATACCACCATATACCTGGTATGTTACCATGGTAATAGATACAAAAATTTTCCCCAAAGTTATTTTTTGGCAACCCAGCTAAATCACTCCAATAATCCCTAATGATAGTATTTACACAGAAAAACATCATACTTTTAAATATTTATACGTTCAGAAAATGGCAAATGGACTATAAGGTATCCGTTCTTGATGGGCTATATACCCGACGCCCAAGGATGCATCCTCTAGATTTTTTGTTTCTTCAAAATCCTTGATGTATTGTTTCTTTTCACGTAGAAATAAACATGGCATTTGTTTATTATGTTTAAAATGTTTACGTCAAAAAGACTTATAACACTTGAATTTAAGTAAAAAGGGGAACCCCAGCGGCAAAATTGTAAGCCACACTGTTATACAATTTCGGATATAGCTTTTCCAATGCGCAGTGGAAAGTTGCCTATCCTAACATGTAGTTTTATCATTCATTTTGACATACTTTTTCAACAGCGACACATTTAATATATTTGCCGCAATTCATGTGTATGATTCTATAAACAAATTACACGATGAAGTTATACTTTATTGTCTCGCTATTGCTTTAATTTGAAATGGCACAGGGTGGAGTATTATTCCGAGAGGAAAGTCACGTGGATCAGGTGACGGGCTTTGAGAGTCATCTGGTGGACAGATCGTGAATTTCTGCAACAATGTAGCACAGAACAGGAATAATCTGGTTCTTGCAAACTGTTCCCCGACACAAACACGTCTACCAGCTCCAAATGATATAGCTCTAAAATGAATTGACATATTCATATATTCTACGCTTATCGTAAACCAATGGTATAGCATGCATGCATTCCTGCTCATGTTAGCGGCTTTCATTTTATAAGTAGATTAATTTGAGCTGAAATCGAGAACACGAGGCAAGTAATTACAGGGTGTCCAAAAAATTACCCAGTGTTCCTCAATCGGAAAAAGTTTATATTTTTACATGACAAATGTTTAACCAATTAGCAGTAATTAATTTGGTCTAATCATATACTTGCAGAGAAATTTGATATTTAAGACGACATGCCTTAAATTACAAGTTTCTTCTCTGAAACTACATAAAGTCATTAGAAGAAAGTCTTCATAATAATTAACTTGTCTTTCAGATG
Organism: Owenia fusiformis; assembly: GCA_903813345.2. NCBI lineage: Eukaryota > Metazoa > Annelida > Polychaeta > Sabellida > Oweniidae > Owenia > Owenia fusiformis. Next base: position 4,808,880 of record CAIIXF020000004.1, on the reverse strand, counting down.
AATGAATGAATGTTCAAATTTGATGATTTTCCTAATTTTAATTTTCCAGATGACAAGAATTTTCCCATTGGACAACATTATGAAGATAATACTAATATTCCCGACATTTAATTTTCCGAAGCTGACAAAAATAGACAATAGACAAATCAAATGATTAGACAAAATCACCAATTGTACAGTATTGCCCCATCACTCATAATTATTCCGTATTTGTCTCGGTACAACATTAAACTATGTGCGATCGTATTAATAAATGTTTTTGCCTTTTCATGAATATTTCTTCAACATTCAAATAGTTATTCCTTTTTTATTTTGGAACACCATGTAGAATATGTAATCATTTACTTGTTTCGTTCCTCTAAAGATACCAATTTGCAATCATTATCGAACCAGCGTTCAGGTTTAAATTTCCAAGGATCGGGAAACAGTAAGGGATCGTGGTGCATCGCAAATATGTTCGTCCAAACCTTTAAAATAAGTATTTCTTTTTTTAACAGCTTACATGATTCTGTTTTTACCATACTTTGCGTTAAATGTTATATTTTGGGCTTTTATGCCATTAATCAATAAGAAGATATAAATTGATGGAATATGGAACATTGTTATAGAAAACGAAGCATGAAAACCTAAAAACAGTTTTGAATAACGTTTCAATATAATGTGTCATACCTACTTAACTGAAAAACATGAAAAATACTATTTTTCTTTCACTTCCGGAGAAATAACATCCCCTCAATTAACCAGCTGTTCAACCGACACTGAAATCAAAATCTTGCAAAATTGGTGGCATACACTGAAAACATACCTGTACTCCATTTGGAATATCGTATCCTGCAACGCTTGTGTGTACCAATGTTTTATGAGGGACAGCAATCGGCGAATGCGACAAATAACGTAACACTTCGATAAGCGTCGCTTGAAGGTACGGCATGTTTTCTTTATCGTCAACACTCGGATTCCGGTCTTTACCGACTACTTGGTCTACCTCTTCTTGAAGTTTTGCCTGTATATCTGGATGCCTCATCAGTAGAAGAAACAATCCAGAGATGGTGGCTTTAGTCGTGGAAAATCCCGCACCAACGAGATCGCCTGACACCTTAATGATGTTAGAATCTGATATTTGGTGTGGTGTTAAGGGGTCTCTATGAGCTTTTATCAACACACCCATGACGCTGTTGTTGGAATCAAGCAATTTCTACAAATAAAAAGAAATGTTTACTTAACCTTCAATTTATCGAGAGTTAATCACATGTAATGTATGGAAATGATGTATTACAAGTATTGTATGGTGGTGAGTGTTGTAAAATTTAGTTAAGCGTGTAATCCTCTTAACTAAGTCTTATACAGGTATGATTAAATGATAACGGATACATTGTCATTATTGTTATTACCATTTATTTGCTTGTACTTAAACGGACTAGTTTTTAACATACATCTTGTCTCTGAGTCTCGATAAAGTTCACCAGATAGTTTGCTTCATAGGACCTAACTACGGGTATACTATGCACATGTCCTTTATGTCATTTATGCCCGAGTCACATCTGCTCCGATTTATCGGCCGGCGCCCGGGCGATTGAATGATTTTCTGGATCCAATTTTAAACAAAATACTCAATCGGCCGCGCGCCGGCCGCGGCCTATACATAGGAGCAAATGTGACTTCCGGTATTAACCGATTGATTATATGAAGCCATTTTCAAAAAATATTCGTTTCATCAGCAAACATAACCAGCTTTATCATTCTAAAACATTTAATGTTTAAATTATATATGAATTGAATCCAGTCCCAAAAAGACCCCCGGGGGACGCCATAACACAAAATATTTTTCATCAGAGTATGAACCTAAAATTGACATTTTCTTTCAATTTTTAAGTAACTTTTAAACCAATTCAACACAACTCAACAAAACATCAAATATCACGTAATCTATGTCTTATACCTCACATTCATTTCGCAGTCCCTCCATTATAGTATCCCGTAATGCACACGTCTCCATCAGTACTTTATAATTTTGATTTCCGAAAAATCGTAGCCATGGAAACATATCTAGTTCCACCCCATTGCCTGCTGACAATACTCTAACACCTTTCGTTGCCATCTCGGTATTTAGTTTAATATAAGGATGATCGTCTGATAACTGAACTCCACATATCTAATAATGCATGCAGAGCAATGTAAAGATTGATGACATGTGACGTCAGAGTGCATAATTACAAGCCTGATACATGCACGATGATAGTAAAATGGAGACCATTTGAATGTTATGTTTGAATCCATGATATCAGTTAATGGCCTACATTTTTATAAAGATTAATGTCATCATGTTGTGGGAGCAATAACATATTTGAATCTATGATATTTAAACTCAACTAACTTCTTATAACCGATGTTTTAACAGAGCTATTTTGCAATTTACATGATGAGAAATATATAAGCACTAGCGCCAAAGGGAAAGGATCAAAAGTTGTAATGGAACTTAGCAAGAAAAAGCAAACCCTAAGTGTATACAAGTCAAGAAAAACAAAACCAACATAGCCCAAAAACCATGATCTAACGTCAAAAGAAACAATGTCTAATATCCCCTTTCCCCCACCATTCAAGACCCAATATCACAATCCAAGACCAAAAGACCAAGGGACATTTCATTCATACTGAAGTCATTACAATACATGTTTAAGAAAAAATTGATAACCAATACTCATAATCTCAAAAATAGTTGTAGATACAATACTCATACAAGATAGAGCATTCAGTCTCAAATGTGGGATAGATAAATTCCAGTCTCCAAGTCCATATAGGCCAACATCCATTCACAAAAGCCGTCGCCATAATCCATAAAACAATAATTCACAATGACTTAAATATAGACGTGCTGCAAAGTTGTCAATATTACTGTAATGAGTCTATAAAGGCCTCCCTAAGATTACCTCGTTTCTATGCTTTGATAGTAACATACTCTTGACAATTGTTAAAAACATAAAACAATACTTACCACTTCTGAAAGAATTTTCATGAGCATTGTGTCAACAGCACCGTCATAGATAAACGACTCGTCGTTTTTGGCGGCAAATTTATCCATACACAGCTTAATTTCACTTTGGGTGATGTTTACGATATTCGACCGTTCCTCGCCGTACATCTTTAGACCCCGAAGCATGAGTTTCTTCATGTATCTAATTTTACCCGTGTAGTCTTGAAATATAACATCATCGCCTCCTTGTAATGTTTTGACTCTAAATGTGTCATTCGGTCTTCCTAAAAACATAGTCGAATTTCATATATCATGGTTGATCAAAACATTTTTGTATTGCTCATAATGAATATTTTCTCCGATATTTCCAGATGAACTCCAATTCTATTATCCGCCTAAACGTTCCAAAAGTTCCAAAAGTTCGTAAATGTTTGTACGGAGGATTTCACATAAATTCACAAATAGTTGCAGTTGTATTCATGGTAATTTAATATACAGGGTGGTCCAAAAAAAAGTGAACCCCTGCAACTGGCCATATTTCCCTTATTACTTGCAGGAATTATTTTTTATTTTCACATGTTGTGGAGGAAGGTCTAAAATTTATGTTGGTACCATACATTTTTCTAAGTCTTGAAATTTACAAAAATTATAAGCCCTAACCAAACATTACTGAAAATGGACAAATTGGGATTTTCAATATCCGCGATTCTTCAACCCTTTAACACCTTTCCCCTGAGAGTATTTTAAGTTGCAGTCTTAAAAAACTAATATTTTCTGACTTTGTTCAATTTTAAATCTTGCACATTATGGCTTAAAACTAGCATCCTACATTTGTTAGTTGCAAAGTTATTGTGATCCAAAGAGATGTGCTAAGCTTCCAAACACGAAAACATTTTCAAGTGAAATCATGAACATACCCCTATATGATCTTGAAATGTCAATATCTTCGTAAATCATGGACCAATTCTAATGATATATGGCTCAAAATAATGAATATTGGATTTTCTTTTGATTTTTAAAGATATTTGATGAAGGGGTTATCAGATTCCTGGTCGCAGGGGGCAACTTCCTTCCATAAGAGGCCCCCTCTAACTGTTGGTGTAGGTAACATACCCCTGAACTGTTGAACAGTTAAAAATGCTTCAAAATGATCAATGAAAGTGTGAAATGTGTTTTCTGCTTGAATAGAGTCCCTGTTGTCATATGGTAGGGTTTTAGATTGTATCTCTAACTGAAAGCTGTTGAAGATCATCCAATGTGTTTCAACAATTTCCATGAATCACATTTGTAAAATTTTGTACAATATCTAATTTTCTGGCATGTTTGTTAAACGCTTGTAATTTTTTCAAAATTTAAGACTGAGAATGAATTATGGCATCAACCAAAATTTTAGACCTTTCTCTACAACATGTGATAATATGAGCCAATTCATGCATGTATTAAGAAAATTGTAGCCTGTTGCAGGGGTTCACTTTTTTTTGGACCACCCTGTACAGTAATGCAATTCCAAGTATGGAGGCATCGTGCATGGCATGTCTCTCCGACTGAATAAAGATGTAAGTCAGGTACAGGATTTTCTTATGATATAATATTATAGCATGACAGATTGTAAATAAGTTAAAAATTATTGTTCTTTGCTTTTCTTTCAATAAATTATTCGTGTACTTGCCTTGCCATATGCATTGTGTGTTTGTAAGATAAGCAAATGGAGTCAGCTCACTTGAATGCGATGCTTATAGGTAATTCAATCTTAAAGATGCAATTATGTGCGTAAATGAAATACACTTCCCTCCGAAGTGAGCTTTATAGAATAAAGGAATATTAAACAAGGTTAAATTGTGCCAAATATGACACTTCACCAATGCTGAATGATTGAGTTGGTAACATTTGCCTGAGTTACCTTTTTTGCTCACCCTGTACAATGTGGCAATTGTAGGCTTGCAAAACATCCGAGATCGGAGAATCTTGGTAAATGTATCCCGGGCATTGCATATATTACTTGTATTTTATTGAATGGTACAATTCTAATAATCTTTCATAATCCTTACCTGCGAAATCTGCTGTACAATTCTAATTTCAATCGTTCATAATACGAGGCCCGATCAGAAAGTAAGTAACCAACTGCTCTTATTTCTCCATACTTTATTCAATTAAATTGACATTTTCACAGTGGTTACTTACTTTCTGATCGGGCCTCGTATATGACTGACCTGCAAAATCTTCTGATTTTGTCACTAGAGCTTCGTAGATGGCATCGAAGCTGTTAAGTACAACAACCAAATCCCCGGCAAAATTTAACTTAAAGATTGGTCCATACTCTCCAGCCCATCTTAGTAAATCCTTGTGAATATACTCTAAATCAACCTGGAGTGCATTCCCCAAGATAGGCATTCCCTTGGGTCCTGGAATCTTTGCGATAATCCTTGATTTCTCATTCGTATATCTTTTGAAAAAAATATAAAGTAATAAAGAAAAACAGCCTAGAACAACGTACACTAACATGATGCTATGTACTTGTGTTTAATTCCATATCACATTGCTGTGTGAAAGTTATATCAAGATGCATCAAAGGTCAGACCCATCTAAGTTATCCAGGGACGCACATATTTCTTTTTATACGATCAAGGTCCCTTTGTAGCTTCCTTTAACAAGTATTATGCCTACATTATGCCTACATATTCGAGGCACACTGAGAAGAATCTTAGCCCAACATAATGTTTATTTATATATTTTACTGCGTGCCGCAGCACCCAAAACCAGGTGTTGACATCCCGTGACAATATCTGATTGACAACTGTACTTAATGTCGAGTAAATAACATTGTATTATAATTTTTTCTCTTGCTATTTGTATTTAAAATGGCAATGGATAAATTAAATAGCTCTGAAATAAATCAGCATATTCTGATATCCTCGACACATTATACTATACTATGATAACATACGTCATGACAGATCGGTGCTCTTGATAGCGAAATCTATAGTATAACATCCATCCCATAACATTTCCCTAATCTTTCACTTTCATTTTACAAAGAATTATTTAAGATAAAACCATAATATAGATATAATATTACTTTTAGCATTTGAATCCTTTCACGTGTTCATTTAGAAACGGAATTTAAAGATAACAAACGGCTAAAATATCAATTACCCCCTGGTGCCCTCGCCTCCATCAGTATTTTTATACTTTTAAACCAATCCATATAGTAACCACAAACGTTGATTTATCGTCTCGATATTGCTTTGATCTGAAATGGAACAGGATGGAGAACCAGTCCCAGGGGAAAGCCACGCGAGTCAGGTGACGGAATCTGAGAGCCATCTGGCGGACAAATCGTGAATTTCTGCATTAATTTAGCACAGAACAGGAATAATCTGGTTCTTGCAAATTGTTCCCCGACACAAATACGTCGGCCAGCTCCAAATAAAAAAGCTCTGAAATAAATAAACAACATCCGATAATCTGAAAGAATTATAATATATAAAACGTAATTTCAATTCTATGAATATATGTTAAAAGGATTAATACGCACATGGACTGCCTTGTAAAATGCACGAGTATATACACCAGATCGGTTTTATGGTACTAACTTGTTTCGTTTCTCCAAAGAGACCAAGTTGCCATCATCTTCCAACCAACGTTCTGGCTTAAACTGCCAAGGATCTGGGAACAAGACCGGATCGTGTTGCATCGCAAATAAGTTTGTCCACACCTTAGAAATAAGCATTCATTTAAATTTATTTTATCTTTTAATTTAGGAATAAAAAAGCATGTATCATTCTTTATTGGAAATATCAAAGCATGAGTGTATGCCCTAACCAATGCACATAATGCACGGAGGTGAAACCTGAGTGAATTATCAGAATGGGTTAGTACATACACGCATTTATTGCAATTCAGACATGTCTCTGGTCAATGATGAGGGAGAATAGTTCACCATTCACATCCGCATTCACATCATTGTTGTCTTTGAAAAAATTAAATTTTATATGTTTTGGACAAGTTTATTATTTAGAAATACTAAATAGGGGTATTGGGTTACATTTAATATTCGTTTGAAACCTATTGAGAAGGAAAGGTTTTGTTTGTCAAAATATTATAGGTAATGGAATAATTATTTGATGCAGAAAAATTATTTAAACTTTGTTGGAAAATCATAGCATTGACTAAATGAACACACTGCTGATATGCTGTCACCCCTTTTTAAAGAATAGAACTGCTCAGACTGTGCATTTATCAAAAATTAAATGCACAGCAAAATCATGTTCATGCATATATCAATAAATGAATACACTGGAATGCTTTACACTGATTTGCTGAGACACATTTGGCATGTTTGAATGAGGTAAAAGGACATCAATTGAAGGGCTTAAAGACTACTAGTTGTCAATTTTGGCATCAAATGACGCATAATGCTTGTAACAATAATTTGAATCAGCAAGTTTAATTGATATTTGATGTACTACAATGTAAGTAAGATGAAAAAATAATCCATTTATTTAGCAAAAATGAGGAAAAGTTCCAAAGATTTCGCAGCAGTGGTTTGTTGGGTCACTATGGTTATTGATTTCTAGCTTTTAAATGTTCAATATATTTTATCCAAGTTTAACACACACTTTTGTACATCTAGGGCATCAAACCAATCCATTACGACGCACATGTTTTTTTGGACCAGATGGTAAGAACGGACAATTTCCTTCTTTGCAGAAATAAGAAGTCGAAAATTAAAAAATAACTTATTAACTAAATAAAACCAGTGGCATAAAATTAATAAAAAAACATCGTTCACTTCCTATAAGGAGACGATTACCTTCCATTTCCTACTCAACCCTAATCCGAGGATTAAAAATAAAGTATCCCTCTAAATAATGGCGAATAGTCCCCGATCTGATTTCCAAAAAGCCGCTAGAAAAGGGGTTTTGTTGTCCGGTACTTTCCCACATAAAATGATTGTACCGTTTGAAAGAACAGACTTTCCTCTTAAAGAGAACACCTCTTCTATTGATGTAAACAGGGGCAAAAGGCACCAAAACGGGGTTAGACAAGGTGGCTTTCTGAAGTCTCACTTTCTTGTCATCACGATTCCAGGTAAACCATGAGACGGATTTACTTCAAATTTTCACACATATTACATGGTAAGAAGTTCTAGAGCTGATTAACCTTTCGGTGGCCATCTTGCATTCTGGCGGCCATCTTGGAAGTTTTTTGATAAATCTTGTCATTGTGATTCCATGAAAACCACTTTACTGATTTTCTTGAAACTTTTACACATGTTACAAGGAGGGTTACATGCTACCTTTTATATTGATATAAACAGGGGCAAAAGGCAGTAAAGTGGGGTTACACAAGGTGGTATTCTAAGGAGAATGTTATCTATTTTTCTGTATATTAAACCACATAATTTGACATAAATGCATATTTGGTGTATGATATCATATTTTATATTGATAGAAACATGGGCAAGAGGCACTACAATGGGGTAACACATTGTGATATTCTAAAATACATATTTTTACTCTGCTTCTGTACTTTATACCACTTAAATGCATTTTGCGTATGACATCGATTGATTTTTAGAATAAATAACTCCATTTCATCAAAAAGAAAAAATATTATTGAAAAGGTCAAACATTCTTTGAAATCCATTATTGCATAGCGATTTTTTGAGAGCAAAATGTATGCTAAATTGGCCTTGATCTGAGTGTATAACGGAATTAAAGCTCTTTTAAAAGAAAATGTAAATGTGTGGAAAACCTTTCACTGTGCATCATGTCAACAAAATGTTCTTCATGCAGTTGAATTATCTTCTGGACAGGTGATCACACAGAAGGAGAGACCTGCGTATCATATCCTTATTAAATATAAACAAAAATGACAAATGAGAAAGGAAAAAAGTGTAAAGCAACCTAGTGGAAAAACAAACTGTAAAGTGTAAAACTGGCAAACAAAAATCAAACCTGAATATCCCAAGACAATAATCTAATATGGGAATAAACAGCATCCACACCGTTCAATGACCAATTCCTCATCAACAACCACAATTCCTAGGGACATTCCCTTCATACTGAAGTCATTAAAATACATGTTGAAGAAAAATTGAAAATAATGATATCCAATACTCATAAGATCAAAAATAGTTGTAGATAGTATAGTACTCATAAAAGCTGCAGATAACGTTTCTTCATCGGGAAAGCAAGCATGTCAAACTATGTGAATTGGCTCTGTATCCACAATTTTGCAAGTTGGAGACACATGTGCTCTTTGCGTTTAATAATCAACAAAAATCACTTTAACCTGCACTAAAACTGTGTGTCAGATCGATATAAGTATAGGGTTTGGAAACTAACTGTACCAACAAAAATAACTTAAAAAACACTGCTACAATATCAACATAAGCTTTCAATAGTAGTGACGATGCAGAAACATGCAAAATGTCACCACACCTTGTTAAGTATACAGTACACATTAACTACCGAACAGTTTCAAGATAAACGTTCGAAGCTAATACAATATGTCACCCAATCACTAGTGGTGGTGACATAAAAATAATAAATCCTGATCTTCAACGTTTGGTGTAATGGTGTCATCAACTGGTTCAAATTCATTGTCGCTTTCATCAACATCATCGTGCAGATTGGTTGGACAGTTCTCACACACATCTTTGCGGCACTTACATGAACTTCCACAAATGAGATCCTGTTTCTTACAACTACATCTCATTGAGTCACACGCTCCTTTACAACTACAAGCAACAAGCTCCATTATTTCTTGTGGGGCAGGACCGTTTTCCATCCACTTAATTTGTAGTTTATTCCCTTTGAATGTCCAACCATGTAATGTGGGGGATTGATAACCAATCATTGATTTGCCTGCGTTTCGCCATGTTACATGTGTGAAAATTTGTAGCAAATCTTAAGTTAAGTGGTTTTTCTGGAATCGCGATGACACGATTTATCTAGAAACTTCCAAGATGGTCGCCAGAATGCGAGATGGCTACCAGAAAGTTAACAAGCTCTATAACTTCTTACCATGTAACATGTGTAAAAATTTGAAGTAAAACTGTTGAGTGGTTTTCCTGGAATCGCGATTACAAGATTTATCTAAAAACTTCCAAGATAGCCGCCAGAATGCAAGATGGCCACTGAAAAGTTGATCAGCTGTAGTACTTCTTACCATGTAACATGTGTGAAAATTTGAAGCAAATCTGTAAAGTGGTTTTTCTGGAATCGTGATGACAAGATTTATCTACAAACTTCCAAGATGGCCGCCAGAATGCAAAATGGCTATCGGAAAGTAATCAGCTCTATAACTTCTTACCATGTATAACATGTGTGAAAATTTGAAGTAGAACTGTTACATGGTTTTCATGGAATCGTGATGAGAAGATTTATCTAAAAACTTCCAAGATGGCCGATGGAATGCAACATGGCCACCGAAAAGTTAGTCAGCTCTAGAACTTCATACCATGTAACATGTGTGAAAATTCGAAGTAAAACTGTGAAGTGGTTTTTCTGGAATCGTGATTACAAGATTTATCTATAAACCTTCCAAAATGGCCGCCAGAATGCAAGATGGCCACTGAAAAGTTAATCAGCTCTTAAGAACTTCATACCATGTAAAATGTGTGAAAATTTGAAATTAATCTGTTAGGTTGTTTTCCTGGAATCACGATGACAAGATTTATCCCAAAATTTCCAAGATGGCCGCCAGAATGCAAGATAGCTGCCGAAAAGTTATTCACCTCTATATTTTCTTACCATGTAACATGTGTGGAAATTTGAAGTAAATCCGTTTGGATTTCCTGAAATCGTGATGACAAGATTTATCTTAAAACTTCCAAGATGGCTGCAAGAATGCAAGATGGCCACCGAAAAAATAATGAGGTCTAGGACTTTTTACCATGTAACATGTGTGAACATTTGAAGTACATCTGTTATGTGTTTTTGTGGAATCGAGATGACAATATTTATCTGAAAAAAAATCCAAGATAGCTACCAGAATGCAAAATGGCTGCCGCAAAGTTAATCAGCTCTAGAACTTCTTACCATGTAACATGTGTAAAAAATTGAAGTAAATCCGTCTGATGGTTTACCTGGAATCGTGATGACAAGAAAGTGAGACTTCAGTATGCCACCTTGTCTAACCCCGTTTTGGAGCCTTTTGCCCCTGTTTACATCAATAGAAGAGGTGTTTTCTTTAAGAGGGAAATCTGTTCTTTCAAACGGTACAATCATTTTATGTGGGAAAGTACCGGACAACAAAACTTTTTTTCAGAGGGTCCAGATCAGGGACTAGAAGTTTAAATGGTGCTATGCAGTGAATATGCAGATATTCTACCTGTATACCCTTTGGGATAGCGTATCCTTCAATGCTTGTGTCCACTAAGGTTTTATGAGGAATAGAGATTGGTCCGGGCGTCAAATACCGTAATACTTCAATAAGCGTCGCTTGAAGGTACGGCATGTTTTCTTTATCGTCAATACTCGGATCCCGGTCTTTGCCAACTACTTGATCAACCTCTTTTTGAAGTTTTGCCTGTATATCTGGATGATTCATCAGTTGAAGAAAAAACGCAGAGATTGTAGCTTAAGTCGTGGTAAATCCTGCCCCGATGATATTACCCGACGCCTTCGTGATGTTAGAATCTGATATTTGGTGCGATGATAAGGGGTCTCTTTGGGCTTTTATAAACACTCCCATGATGCTGTTGTTGGATTCAAGCGATGTCTACAAAGTTTTCAATTAAAGTGAAGAATTATGGTGAGTTTAAAATCACGAATCGGATATGAAAGGGCAATATATGATGAAGAAAGTAATCTTACATTGCAAAATGAAAATCAGTGCTCTACAGGGTGACACAAAAAATGACACCACCTTGCGGTGCATAACTTCTTAGTCTAGTAACATACATACTTGTTTAGCACATTAAAAGAAGACACTATGCCAAAGCATTTTGACTTTCAGATATGTAGTTCAAGTGGGTCAATTTTTGAGCGTAATTTGCTCGAAATGTCGTTCATTCCTTTGCAGACACACATGGATTCTACACAAAAAATGCCATCCAGCTTTTGCAACAGAACTTTGTAAATACTAATGATTTTAGCTTGTGCGTTCAGGGAAATTAACTCCATTCAATTAAACTAAAAATTATCGAGTTTTCCTTGATAAAATCATGATAATTTGTTTCCAAGATTATGTTACTAAGAGTGTGTGTCATTTTTAATGTAAGATCCAGTTTTGCCAGCAAAGGAATAGACGAAACATTTGTAACGCTCATATATGATTTTCTAGCTAAGCTAGTCATCTGAAACTTCTTGTGGAGTTGCAAAATCGAGCGTAGTTGTAATGTGCGAAAAAACAAGTCAACAATTATCAGACAAAAAGTCATGAAACACTAGGTAGGTGGGTTTCATTTTTGCTGTGTCACGCGGTAGATAAAAAAAATGCAAAATCAGGTGCTTTATTAGAAACAATATTGTAAAATGACAAATCAGTGCTCTTATAGATAAATACATTATATAAATGCAAGAGCAGTGCTCTGGTAGATAAATATTTGCAAGAATACAATCGGTGCTCCTATAGATTAATACATCGTACAAATTCAAATGCAATGCGCTTTACATTGTAAAGATGCAATGTATATTGAGAAATTTGATGTATGGTAAAATGGTGCAACAAATGATGATCTGTGGTATGTAGGATACTTTATGCAATGCATGATTAAAATGTTACGCTTTTTTAGCAAGAACTGTGATATATAATTCTTAACATCTAATATAACTGCAGCACTGGTGATCCACTCGATTACGCTGGTTACCAAAACGAACCGTTTTGGTAACAAAATGTCGGAACGTCGAAGGCACGATTTTTCTTTTTTCCTTATTTCACGCGTTGTAGGCAGAATCCCCACGACGTTTTTTCTCACAACGTGCATCAGTATCATATGTTTTAGAAAATGTACATGTTTACGAAAAAATAGCTCAGGGGATAACAGAAGCGTCGATTTACTTCCTCACTTAAGTTACATAAACGGTTTTTCGAAAAACAGTGAAGATCTGCACTTTTAACCCAAACCGTTTATGTAACTTAAGTGAGGAAGTAAATCGACGATTCTGTTGTCTTCTGAACTATTTGTTCGCAAATATGTACAATTTCTTAAACATGTGATACTGATACTAAAAAATGTCGTGGGGATTCTGCCTACAACGTGTAAAATAAGGAAACGAGAAAAATCGTACCTTCCGGATGTTCCGACATTTTGTTACCAAAACGAACCGTTTTGGTAACCAGCGTAATCGAGTGGATCACCAGTGTGCAGGTGAATAGGCAAAAATGACATGTAATATAGAGTGTATAGTGTAATGCAAATTGGATAATGTCATATAAAAAAGTAAAATATTACATTCGGTAAGTAATTCAATTAATGCTAACGAATTTACGAATAAAAAGGAATGTGAGTAATGCATATTAAATATTGTAAATTATTCGATGCGCGCAATAAAGGATGTAAAGTAAGGTAACTTATTTTGTTTGGTTTAATTTATAGTGAAAATAGAACGTGAGATAAGTTTGGTCATGTAACTACCGTTTAGAAAATCCAAAGTGTAAAGTAAAATATAATGAAAATGTAAATACCAATTACTAAGAATCATGCATGCAGTCGTAGGTAGAGCAATTTACAAAAGTTATACAATGTAACTTTTTATATATCAGGTATTGTAACGACCCTTGATAGCAAGTCAAGTTTCTACTACAATCCAGCTGTAGTGACTAAAGCTTTTATAGCTCGGTTGGTAGAGCACCATGGAGTCTTTGGATCCAAGGGGCATCGGATTTAGCACACTTTATTTCAATTTCTTTATCTGGCTTATTACACTACGCTCGTTAGTTAGTCATTTCCCTAGGGCGCCCTCGGGCCATAACATTGGTGTCAGATGTGGGATCAAAGCATTGGTTGACTCTTGATAACAAGTTGCTTCTACAATCCAGCTGCAGTGGCTTAAGTCTTTATAGCTCAGATGGTAGAGCAACAGTCTTTGAATCCAAGGGTCCTAGGTTCAGTTCCCACACGGGCCATTGAATTTAGCACACTTTCTTTCAATTTCTTTATCTATCAAAATCTCTTTTAACTTACCTCACAGTCTTGCCGCATTCCTGTAATTATAGTATCTCTCAATCTATACGATTCCATCATTAGTTTATAATTTTGATTTCCAAAAAATCGTAACCATGGAAACATGTCTAGCTCTAAACCATTGCCTGCTGACAGTACTTTTACACCTGACTCTGTCATCTCAGCACCAAGTTTCATATAAGGATGCTCGTCTGTAAACTGCATTCCGCCTATCTAATAATACATGCATAGCAATACAGAATAGCAAGATCCATGTAATGTGATATTTTAAGTATAATTGATGACAGCTTTATCAAATATTTTTTTTGTTTTTTTAATGTTTATATTTTGAACATTACCCAATATTATCATTGAAAGATCATAACATCCATTTACTTTCGTCCTATTCACTGCTAACTAGCTGTTCATTAAATGGTTTACTCAAACTTTTTTCTTGTTTCCCTGCTTTAATAGTAACATACTGTATAATCGGTTGAAAAAACACGTGGCAATACTTACCACTTCTGCAAGACTCTTCAAGATCATCATATCTACAGCGTCGTCATAATTGAACGGCTTATCACCTTTGGCGGCAAATTTGTCTATACACAAGTTTATTTCACTTTGGGTGATCTTGATTAAATTCGAACGTTCCTCACCGAACATCTTGAGGCCCTGGAGCATGAGTTTCTTCATGTATCTCACTTTATCCGTATAGTCTTGAAATATGACATCGTCGTCTTCAAATAATCTTTTAATTCTGAAGGTGTCATTTGGTCGACCTAAAAATATCATGGTCAAATTGCATATACAAGAATTGATCCAAAAGCAGTTAAAATGCGCATCAGTCACTTCCTGTGATATTTTTTCTTGTCCCTACAGTTTAAACAAGGAATTAACATGAAAAATGTCACCACCTGCAATTTGTTTGGCCGACCACGTAAAAATGATAAGACTTGTCTAAAAACCTAAAAATGAAGAAATACATAAAGATTTCCGATATGCCCGTCTTTATCTGTGATAATAACTATCAATCACAAAATAATTATTACTTTACATTATACATAATAGCATTTCTGAGACATTTATTACAATTTACACGATATTCCAATTATATATTCGATCCTTTAATGAAAAATCACACTGTTGTCACAGTTTTTTTCTTAACAAAAAGAATAATGCGTATGCTATAACATTACTACTTTGTCTAGATGTGAGTAAAATCATGGAAAGATAAATTATAAGAAGAAATAAAGTCATATTATAGAAATTGTAAAAAGTCTACAATTTCAAAACGCATGCCACGAGGTAACGCGTCTCATTGTTTGCTCAAAGAAAAAAGAAAGAGCACCACTTGATTTGAACATACATGCACCGAAATGTTTGAACTTAATACTCCTAAATTGTAATGACTTTTGGTCAATATTTGCACTTTTATTGAAATATCATATATGTGAGTGTCACATTCTTGTTTGCCAACCCTGTATATTACAAAAACCCAAGCAAACAGATGTGTTGCAATGATATGGACAACACTCAATCCCATGTTTTTGATAAAATCTTAAGACTCGACCCACATATTGATAAAACACACATATACGACATTCCCCATTACAGGTATTTTTACACTGCTTACCATTTTAGATATGGTCAATAACCCCATAACTGCATCACATGCATCTTCAGATGAAAGAGAATATTCCTTACAACATCGTATGCATTTAAAATAATGGGCAATACAACCCTTAACTGCATAGTCAGCATGCAGTATTCAAACTAGGGAAATACGAGTTCAAAGAATTATTGTATTTAAGAAGAGTACTAACGATAGGGGTTTCAAAAGGGCTCGTAAAATGAAAGTATTCATATCACTGGAATGGGTAAAACAGACACAAAAATTATGTTTTATTCTGAATTTGAATGTCACTTGAATAAACTCACTGAACGGGACTTGTTTATTCATTTATACATTTTATTCATGTTTAAAGAAATGTGTACATACAGGATTTAACGATGCCATGAAAAATACATTTAGAATTGAAAATGGTCTGGAGTACTTGCGTTTAACTTTAAACCTTTCTTATTTCGGATCACTCTAAGATTTTTTACGTATTGTTCCAGAAGAAGTAATTGCGACAAGTGTATATATGACCAAGGGGAGCTGGCACTTAAATAGGAAAGACAAAAGGATTAATTCGAAGTATTTTAAAATTATTTAAAATAGATCAAAGCATGTTTAGCATAGCGTAGAGAGGACGTATCAGTGACTTTTAGATTACGCCATACAGGGTCGTATAGCATGCGTATATATTCGTCTCCTCCTATTCATTGATCTGGGATTTATCGGAGCATAATTCAACCGATATTCAGTCAGGTTTAGTAACTAAGTCAACATTTGAAATTCGTATGTTCATCAATATTTTGCGAGAATGGTGCCACAATTGAAGTAAACCTCTGGTTAATTATTTTCAATATACCTATCAGCAAACGTGTATATGATAATGTTGATGTTCTATCACATATTGGTGAAGTAATCTTTAAGGTATAGCCTAAATTTCTGAAATTCCCCAATTAATGAATTTCTGAAATTCCCCAATGTCGCTATATACCCCTACTTCAAAAGATGTATGTTATGTCATTTTTTATCATGAACCAACCATGAATGTATTTTTCCTTCTTTACATATAGAATGAACTTTCGAATATTGAAAGATGGCACTGCATTAAATTATTTTTTCATGATATGGAACAAACATAGGCGTGTCAATTTACATTGTATTATCCTACATACTTATATTCCATGAGTACTTTTGAAGAATAATCAAGAAAATGTTTTCAAATGAATCCATCCTTGTCTGAGAACGTGAATGAGGATATACAGTTTGAAAAACGAACAACATGTTTCAAGTTCTTACAATTATGGCTGTAGCAAATACTTTAAAAGTTGTAATTTCGAATTTAATCTCCTGTACTCAATAAATATTGTTGATATTTGTGAAGTTTTCATTTCGGAATACACATTGCCGGATCACAGAACCTTGCCTTGTTCGAGATGCAAAAAAGTGTATAGTTAAACCTAGAAGCCCTAAGGTAAAAAACACACGAACACCTATGGGGGGGGGGGGGTCAAAAGGGCACCCCTCTTGTATAATTCTTATTAGTAGAGCTAGGATGGTCAAACTTTCCCAAAATATACTTCATTCAATTCGCTACAATTTGGTGTAATTATTTTAAAAACCATGATGATATAAGATTGCGTAATTTTATTCTAAAGACAACACGTATGGTAGAACTAGTGCTAGTTTTTTCCAATTTTGCCTATTTATGCTGATGATTACATCATAATTAATTGATAACGAATTAGTAAAGCTAGGCTGTTCAAACTGTACAATCAAAATCAAGCGGGTAGTTTGAATTTTTGTTTGAGTTTACAGCTTATATCTATAAAGGACGATTCTCGGTTTGGAGAACAGTCTCCTGGGCTAATAATCTTTTTCATGAAAAATGAAATATTACCCAAATTAAACTATGAATATTCAAAAGAGGACATTTAGAAGAGGACATGTAAAAATAACAAATTGGTCTGAAGCAGGGATAACGCTCAATTAGACCGATACAATTAAATACAAGTCTCGATTTGGGGTAAAAAGTTCATCAGTGTACTGCGCTAATATTTTTTTCGAAAAAATCTAGAAATATAACCCAAATTAAATTATGACTATTCTAAAGAAGACATTCAAATCATTATTATGTAAAAAAATCAAATTTGTCCGAAGCAGGGATAATGCTCATTTAGATTGATGAACTTCGTTCTCCAAAGCGAGAATCGTCCTTTCAAAACATATCATCTCATTGAAAGGTACATGCAGCTTTTGGCGATCCATCATGATAAAAGGCTAAATATTGCGAAAGCACGAGACGAGTTGACACGCTGAAATTTAAAATTGTAATTTCCCACATAATTGTCGACTTGTGTAAGTCATGAAAACAAGATGAAATGGCACGTGTAGATAAAAACGTTAACAAAATTATTAAGAACAGAGATATTTACTTATGTTACATTCGTTGGCATGTGTCAGTGAGTAAATAAGAAGAATATGTTTTTGATTCTATATCTTGTTCCGAAAGGAATTTGTTGTGGAGCTGTACGTAACATACTTTTATCACCCTGAACTCATACAAATATTTCGAATACTTATTTTGCGAATGCTTTTTTGAGAACGGATTCGATATGTCCTCAAAATTAATACGTTATAATGCGTTTAAACATCTTAATAACTACCTAACAAAAGATATACGATCATTGAGATTTTTATTTTCGAATGTTGACTTAGTTACTGAACCTGACCGTATTTCACATAGTAGAGTATAAACAAACGATTCCAAATGTTCCTGAGGCTGGAAAGGTTTGTTCCAATACCAAATGTGATATAGTGAATCGAAGCCATACAGTGTATGAACTTATTTTTCACATAAGGGTTTCACTTATCACTGGCGGATCCAGGGGCATGGGGCCTCCAGAAAAAATAAATGGGCATTTTTGCATAACTGTGCCTTTTTTATACGATTAACGAAAATGGGCCTTGAATTTCCCAAATTTGGGCTCGGGTTTTTGGCTGCCTTGAAATGTTCCTCCCCCTTGTTAGCTTCTGGATCCGCGAGTGCTTATATACTACTATCGTTAACATTTTGTCATATTATCTTGTACCTGCAAAATCTGCTGATTTTGTAACGAGAGCATCGTAGATGGCATCAAAGCTGTTTAGTACAACAACCAATTCCCCGGCAAAATTCAGCTTGAAGATAGGTCCATACTCCTCAGCCCATCTTAGTAAATCATTATGAATGTGTTGAAGGTAAACTTGGAGTGCATTCCCGAATATTGGTATTCCTTTAGGTCCTGGGATTTTTGCGACTATCCTTGATTTCTCATTCGTATATTTTTTGATAAAAACATACAACAAAAAAGCAAAGCTGCCCAGAAGAATGTAGGATATCATGATAGAAGTAAGTATGTTTTGTTTATACGTTGCCTCTACATCAACAGGCGAATCGCTTTGTGAATATACAGACTCGTCAAAGGTCAAACTGACTCAGCTAGGATTGTGCAGGCTTTATGTTGCTTTTAGTATACTTTGTACCCTGCGCACAGGGTCTGGTTATAAACTGTAGACGCAGCTCTCTTAAGAAGCGAAGTCGAATGCACATGGAAGAGAAATACTATTTTTGAGAACAGAGGCTTATAAAGTGGCTAGATTTTCAAAATGTTTGGAAATTGTTAAAGTCCCCGTCTAAAGTTTGAAAATATTTTTTATCATGCATTTACTATTTCTCATGACTTTAAAAGTTATTAAAAAAAGTTGTGAGCATTTCATTTCTCAAATATTCAAATTTTCCGCCATTTTTCAAAAAAGTTTTTTAATCATCAAATATTTCTCAATGCATTTCAAAAAAGATTATATTAATAACGCCAATGCAAAGATTGAACAAAGGACACACTATTTCAATAATAAAATGCCATATTTAATGGGCCACTTCAATGTATTAGCATATCAAAAATATTTTGAAACATTAGCGATGTCACTAAGGTATTGAAAAAAATGAAATTCTTTTTCGATGTCAATCTTTCCTAAATATGCTAGACTTCAATAATAAACCAATGTTGATTGTCTAACCAGGTTAAAACAAAGAATATATTATGAACCATTTTCCTGCACTGAAAAGTTCATTTCTCACTTATTTATGAACCGATTTTCTTCATTTTTTCGGCAAAAAAGATGCAAGGATAAATTCTATGCGGTATGAATTGTGGCTAATTGAAAGATATGTTTGGCCTCTAAAAGTGAGTTTTAAATTTTACAAATTTTGGAACAAAAAGATCAAAAACCACTTTTTGAGATTAAAAAAAAAGTTTCACATATCACACTTTGATAACATTGGGTAAGACTACAATATTTAAGCCAAAGTGGTTTAAACTTAATATGGGGAATTTAAAGAACAGAAATAATCTAGTTCTTGAAAATTGTTCTCCGGCACTAACACGTCGACCAGTTCCAAATGAGATAGCTCTGAATTAAATCAACAAATTTCGATAATCTTAAAGAATTGATATTATATATTGCAACAAACCTCTTAAATTTCCCCCCTCATTTGAATCGTTTTTGATGACAGTATTTCAACCTTAATGATATGCTTGAGAATTCACTGCGACTCGAGATTGTTACTTTATTATTGATTTTTTAACTTTCCCGCTGTGCTTTCCGGATATGTAATATATCCCATAATTTCTCAGAAGTAAAAGTTCGTTTCTGTTCTTGGGAGAAAAACTCACATTTCTACGTGAGTACTAGCGATCTCGGTGAGAGTTCTCAAAAGTAGAGTGAATCATTGTTGCAAGTGGCAGTTGGCCTGTCAGGGTCGAAAGTGACTTTGTTGTTTCCTGACGGAGATCAAAACTAGCCAAAGGCAGAGAGGGGAAGAACTACACCTAAAGAGAGAAGTCATATGAATTTGTTGATTTGGGTAGTTTTTTTACTTATTCGATTGAGAGATATTGGACTTGGTCTATTTGAAGAAAGTTTACTTAGTTTATTTAGAGTAACACTTTTGTGAAAATTATACGAGTTATTGAATTTGGAGATAATTGAGATTAAAACTTATATTTTGCAAGATTAAATTGCAATTCAGTTGTGTATGTAAACTCGTTGTATTGTTGAATTAAATTCCAAAATTAGTATTTTGCAACACCGCAGATTAGGGATGTTGCTGACATCATGTGGGTATATTACTCTGATACTTGTTTATTTCAGTGTGCTAACAAGCGAGCCTACAACCAAAAAAGTAAAAAAAAAAAGATATATATTCCTTCTGGAATCGAACCCGCGACCTGCCTCACCCGAGGCGATAATTCTGGTAATAGACCCACTGGTCAATTAAGCTTGCGGTAGCGACAAAACAGCGAAGCCGCAAGCATTTGGGAAAACAAGGAATTATTTTGTATTGTACAATGTTCAATACAAACACCCCTTCCAAAATTCGTCTCTTATAAAGGATATCCAACGAACTAATAATACACAAAATTATTAAAATAGCATCATTTCCGAACAACCTTCCCTTACTTTTATACTTCAACTATTGTTTTTTGGATTATACCGTACCAGTTGCATCAACATAGGATTTAATTTTTTTCAGATTATATAAAGACAGATTGTCAGATTCCCCCATCTCCATCAGCTATTATAAATCATTTATGTACTATGCAATTTATTTTCAAAACTACAATTTAGTTTTTCGTCCAAGACAAGAACGGCCTGAAGAAATATCATAGGTTTAAAGTATCGTTTAATCAACTAGTATGTTAACCATTGTTAAAGGATCTTCATAATATATTTAAATCACACGTGATGAATTATTGTCTCGCTATTGCTTTGATTTGAAATGGCACAGGGTGGAGTACAATTCCGAGAGGAAAGTCACGTGGATCAGGAGACGGACTTTGAGAGCCATCTGGTGGACTGATCGTGAATTTCTGCAACAATGTAGCACAAAACAGGAATAATCTGGTTCTTGCAAATTGTTCCCCGACACAAACACGTCGACCAGCTCCAAACGAAATAGCTCTGAAAAAAATAAAAAAATAAATGAATCTCAAGAACACACTTCACCGTTACATGAAGATTATAAATCGAGAGAGTGGTATTTATTTATACTAATTCAAAATTTGAATTAAAAAGGAGAACAGGGTGCAAGTTTATACACACGAGAGGTGAAATAGTTAAAAAAAACTAACTTGTTTCGTTCCTCTAAAGATACCAATTTGTCGTCATTATCCAACCAACGTTCTGGTTTAAACTGCCAAGGATCTGGGAACATTGCAGGATTGTGGTGCATTGCAAATATGTTCGTCCAAACCTTAGAAATAAGTTCATTGATATTCATTTTATTTACATTATTTTCACGGAACTAACATTTAAAAATACAACCTTCATAAGTGAATGGAAAATATTTCCATTTTTAGGCTTTAACAAGTTCCAAATAGTACAATTAACAGCGTAGAAATTAGAAACATGATATTCATAGATCATCTAGTGCATCTATTTGTTCAGTTTCTATAATTTCTCGATAAGAATTATTTCAGCATATGATTGATACCATCATTTACTTAATAATCAAAAATCGAGCAATATATGTGCAAACATTTAAATACATTACCTGTGTTCCCTTTGGAACATCATATCCTGCAACACTCGTGTCTACCAACGTTTTATGGGGTACCGAAATTGGCACATGCGTCAAATAACGTAACACTTCGATAAGCGTCGCTTGAAGGTACGGCATGCTTTCTTTATCGTCAACACTTGGATTCCGGTCTTTGCCGACAACTTGGTCAACCTCTTCTTGTAGTTTTGCCTGTATATCTGGATGCCTCATCAGTAGAAGAAACAATCCAGAGATGGTGGCTTTAGTCGTGGTTAATCCTGCACCAATGAGATTCGCCGAAGTCATTATTATGTTGTAATCCGATATTTGGTGCGGAGTTAGGGGGTCTCTTTGGGCTCTTATAAATCCAGCCATAACACTATTGTTCGAATCAAGTGATTTCTACAACAATTTAGGATAATGTAAATAACCACATTGATTTAAATTGGATATCAGTGTTAACGAAATGATAAATAAATAAAACAAATAATTTCCAAATATTCAATTAAAAAGTACAGGTTCAACAAAGCTACACAATACATGTTTTGTTTCGCCAATGCCAATGTTTACATACCTCACATTCTATCCGCATTCCACTCATTGCAGCATCCCTTAAACTACACGACTCCGTCAGTAGTTTAAAATTTTGATTTCCGAAAAACCGTAGCCAAGGAAACATGTCTAGTTCCACTCCATTGCCTGCTGACATTACTCTTCCAGCTTTATTTTGAAACTCGGCTATTTGTTTGATGTAAGGGTGGTCGTCCGCAAACTGAACCCCGCCTATCTATATAGGAATATAACAGTTAAAACTTTCACTTATCAATACGTTAGGTTATTTACCCGAAATGGAGAAAGTACTACAGTTAATCTCATGAATGATACTACTACTCTGGCCCTCGAAAAATATATTATTGCCCCTCGGAATGAAACCCATATTCAATCCAACCCGGTAAATAACATCTATACAGTATCCCAGCCCGCTATAAAAGAGATATAGTATAGGCATCACTCAGTCTTTTCAATGTCAGTTCAATGACATCTGATTGATGATTTAATATCATTGGGGCTGTTGTGCCCCTTGGCGACCAATCATAAGTTGACCTGGGGTCAAGGTCAATGTCCATGGCTCAAGATTATCTCAAAGTAAAGTGTAAATATCTCAGTATAGTATTCGGCGTTTTAAGTACCTTTGGGGATGCTCTGACCCTTGTTAACACATGATTAAGTGACCAGAGTTCAAGGTCATTCCAAAGTCAAAGGTCAATATCTAGGTATTTGGCACTAAACGTCAATGGGCTGCTGTAATCCTCGGTGACCCATGATTAGTTGACCCGAGGTCAAGGTCAATATTTATGTGTCAAGGTCATCTAAAAGTCAAATATGAATATCTAAGTATTTAAGACCCTTTGGGCTGCTGTGACTTTTGGAGACCCATGACAAGGTCATCGTTAACGGACAAATGTCATCCAAGGGTCAAACTTCAATCTACAGGGCGATCATAAAGTAAGATCAAAGTGCTGTTATTTTTATAGACATGTCTAGCTAATTTTCTCACAGAATGTTGATTTAATAATTATACATATACAAGGAAAAATTCCACATGTTACATTTAAAATTCTGCGTTCTATGGTAACCATGGCAACCAATGCCGAAGGTACCTAGAGCAGTCAAAAAAGAAAGGAACTATTATGATATTTTCTTTCTTAATGGTTTTATACTTTGGAAATACTACCATATTTTGTTACATTCAAGGCATTCGTGTACATTCTAATTTTCTCAGATGTTTATTTTAGGTGTTTTATCTATTTGCTATTATATTCAACACATTTTGGTGATATTTAATCCGGTCCATTTACACATGTCTGAATGCCATTCACAAGAAAAGACCAGCGTTGGTAGATCACTAATTAATCCTTCATATTGGGATATAATACCATACATACCATACAGCAAAGAAGCAATCGGACAGCATGGGGATCAAATAACTAAACCAAAACTGGGAATGGGCCCTAACTTACCAGACATGGCCACATAAGATTTTTATTTCTATATGGGGACTTAAAATCTGAACGTTGGGGAGAATTTCTCAAGATAGAAGATCTGAAAAAGGTGCTACTCGACAGTCGTGTCTGGATTAAATGTCACTTAAAATATGTTGAATGTAATGACAAATATATAAAACACCTAAAATGAACATATGAGAAAATAATATGAATGCACAAGAATGCATTGAATGTAACAAAAGATGGTGGTATTTCCAAAGTATAAAACCATAAAGAAAGAAAACATCACAATATTTCCTTTCTTTTTTGACTGTTCCTGGTACCCTCAACATGGGTTTCCATGGTAACCATAGAACGCAGAATATTAAATGTAACGTGGTGATATTTATTTTGTGTATGTATAATCATTAGATTAGCATTTTGTGAGAAAATGAGCCAAATTCTACTACGGATCCGACTGAAAGGGGAAGTCATTTTCGAAATAAAGTTGGCAACTTACTACTTCTGCAAGGATTTTCAAAATCATCGTTTCAACAGCGTCGTCATAATAGAACGGCTCGTTGTTTTTAGCGGCAAATTTATCCATACATAAGTTGACTTCACTTTGGGTGATCTTGATTATATTCGAACGTTCCTCGCCGTACATCTTTAGTCCTTGGAGCATGAGTTTCTTCATATATTTAATTTTGTCCGTGTAGTCTTCAAATATGACATCTTCGTTTTTTGAGAAAGCTTTAACTCTGAATGTGTCATTTGGTCGGCCTAAAATCATATATGTATTATCAAGAAATTGTAAACATGGATCGACAATAGGCACCTAGCTGCGTGTATGCTTTGGTTCAAGTCATACAAAGAGCCTATCTGATTTCGTGGTCAGACTTGCTTTGATCTTTACCACAAGTTTTTTTTTATTTTACTTGTGAATTATATGTATACACATCATTATTGGTGAAAAAAATAATTGAGTCTTGGGCTAAAATTCATTTCACACATTGCAAAATATTTTTTAACATGTCACTTAAAAGATAAGAAATCACTAAAATGAATTTTCAATGAAACCTCTTTGCAAGGGTCAAGTTGGCGAAGCATCAATTTCAATTTGTAGAATACTACGGTCTGACCTTGACAACCATTGACAGACATTAAATGTGTGAATTCTCATTATATGCTTCAAAGAATAAATAATTTAATAATTTAATATGTTTGATATGTAAAACGATATGATTCACTGACCTGCGAAATCTGCTGATTTCGTGACAAGAGCTTCGTAGATGGCATCATAACTGTTAAGTACAACTACTAAGTCCCCAGCAAAGTTCAACTTGAAGATCGGTCCGTACTCCTTTGTCCATCTAAGTAAATCTTTGTGAATATGCTCAAGGTCAACTTGAAGTGCATTCCCAAAGAGGGGTATCCCTTTAGGACCCGGAATCTTTGCGATAATCTTCGATTTCTCATTTCTGATTGTTTTGATAAAAACATACACTAGGAAAACAACTGCGCCAAAAAGAAGGTAGGATAGCATTTTACAATCCGATGTCTAGCTCTCACCAAGCCTCTCCATCAAAAGAAAAACAAGTTCTGCTTTTTCTACATTACAAGGCCATGTGCTAGATAAAGCGCTATGATTTATGATAAACTGGTGGAAATAGATTTTTGGCTTTTGACTCATGCTGCAGCCTTTAATAGCATAAAAAATCAAATGCTCTGATAATTTTACCATTGCAATTAGTTTTGCACGTGAAAATAACATAATGTAGAATTCCAAAATGGATTTTTCATAATTCATTGTTGTAATTCTTGGCAGCTGTTTTCACATCAACTAATTATTTGTGTTTTGATAAAATCAATTTATTGAAACGTGTAACTATAATATGTTTTAAGCAATATCAAATTGACAAGACAAAGGGCGATACATATATTAGAATTAATTTATGAATTAGTGAAAAGTTCACAAACAGCTTATATGACCTACATTAACAAAGATATCACAAGTAGAGCATGCAGCTGTAGTCTATATACGATCATTTTTTGACATTGGTGAATGAGTTTAATAGATTCAAATCCATCGTACTAGTTTTCGAAATTTCTGTACATGAAGTGACGTTTTAGCGATGTCTATATGAGACAGATCATACAGCTGCCTTTTTCTTTAATTAATTAAAACTATATCAAAATATGGCGATGTAATTAATACAAGTTGAACCCAGGAGAGCAACTTCCTTTCGAAGGGAGGGCAAAAACATGCCAGACAAGCCAATAAGACTGAGATTTTTTACTACTCGGTATCATTGTAGAATTCACCTCTCGAGCGTCATTCTCGCTAATTTCACCCCTGAAACTGTGCCCAACATGTAGATCAGTGTAGGTTCTATTCCATATGTACTTGACATGGGAGATCTTCAGGTACAGCTGAATATACCAACCATTTGTAAATCACGAGTGTCCTTGTGGGAATCGTTTGCATGAATAGGCTATGTTAAAAACCGCTTTAGCGTACACATTCATTAGCGAATGCAATAATTCATCATTTAGCCTTGCACTTACTAAGCGGTTCAGCAAATGATTAATGTGAAATGAGTAAAAATTGAGGTAAGTGGAACTTGAAATAGGTCACATTCTGATCTTGAATCTGAAGTACACCGCTGCAATAAATACAACTCGGAAAACTGTGCTGTACAGTAGCTTGTACTTAGTCTAGCATCACACTACTTTTATTGTATTCCATAAAATTGCTAGTGCATTTCTGACATTGTGCTTTATCATTCACTTCAAATCCAGATTTAAATCTGGAGAAATCCTGATTTGTTTTGCTCATCCCGATTTTCAAAAAATTCAGAAGTATCCCGAATTTTTTGTAAAATATCCCGATTTTTAAGAAAATATTCCAATATTTTGTAAATTACCCCAATTTTTTTCATACGGCATCGCGACTTTGGGTTCAAACATCCCGATTTGTTAACGAGACATCCCGATTGGTACCTTCCATATTTTTATTTAAATCTCCCGATTTGTTAGTGAGATCGCCCTCGCAAAAAATGAAAGTATACCGTATTCTAGGCCAGCAATAAATCGACCAATTAAGACGCATATAGGAGACATTACAATGACATTTGGAACGTGGTGGAAACAAATATGCAAAAGCATTTTTGTGATAAATCGAAATAACTTAGTACACATACCGTTTGCTTATTTAATCTTCTTTAAATAATTGGAAACCAGAATTTAATTTAATCGATCATTCTGAGACTGAGGTATTCAATACAACGTACTGAACGCGTAGATACGTTTTCATTGACAGTATTCTTTGACTTCATGTATAACACAAACACGTATCTATACTTTATCACAAAGATAATTGATCGTGTGAGACCTAGATGTAGATTACATAATTATTTCTGATATTTAACTATTGCAAGTGATGTGCTGTGAGTTCCAAATAATTAATACGGAAAACCATTATTAAGCTTGGTAAAATTACAGGATCATTACGTCAAGTTTTGAGGGTGTATTCACATTAGCTAATTATGATGTGTTACTTGGTTAAATGCAGATGATATCTCAT